>CM062817.1:1204743845-1206109504 GCA_031772625.1 Pinus tabuliformis | reverse complement strand
CTTGTTGGTGCATTTGAGAAAAGGAGGAGAAAGTGAAAATTTGAATTATTTTGACTAGGCTTGACCAATATTTCTTTTGGTACCAACTTGTTCTTGTTGGTTGTAGATGTTGGAGAGTACATTCATTCATCAAAGAGATGCATGAAGCAAGGATTTGTTTTTTTTCTCTCTCTCTTTTTCTTTTTTTCTTCTAGGCCTACTAGCCGCCTCAATGAGGTTTTCAACTAGTAGGTCTGCGTAGGCACCTCAATGAGGTTTTCAACTAGTAGGTCTGCGTAGGCGCCTCAAAGGAGGTTTTCACCTAGGATATTTTCTTTTTTCTTCTTTTTTTTCTTTTTTCCAACCCATTGACTACCTCATGGAGGTTTTCAATCAATGAGCCAATTTGAGGCGCATCCAAGGAGGTTTTCACCTGAGATTTTTTTTTCTTTTTATTTTTCAAATTTTTTTATTTTATTTTTTTTACCCTACCCTACTTGAAAAACAAAATCACTTTCAAGTATAAGAATACTTCCAATGGAGCCATGTGCACATCAAGATGACAGACAAAATGATGTGTAGGCTTGAAATGTATGCTTTGACATGTACCTGGATTTCAGAAACCAAATGATTTTACTTTGAAAGGATCGAGCATAGTTGAAGAAGATAGTGATGCTCCATCTTGTTTATTTTCTGGAACCAAACCTCAATATAACTTTGATTTCCTTGGTTTTCTCGCTTATCTCGATCATTCTTCATGTCTTCTTCTACCATGACCTTCAAATCTTCTTCTTTTTGCTGATTTTTCTCTTGAATACATGAGGGAGCTCTCTCGATCTCCGATTTTGATGTCTGCTCTTCATCAAGTGCAGCCCAAGATTTTGTGGTCTTCTTATTTGAGTCTTCTTCTTCTAGATGTGGTCCTTCAATGATATCAAGATAATCTCTTTTTTGTAATACTCTTCCTGAGCTATGGTGAATACCATTGATCTCAAGAGGAGATGATTGGAAGTGTTGTACCTAAGCATTGTAAATGGGATGAGCTACTTCAATGTGTGGGTTTGGAAATGGTGGTACAGGTAGTTGAGTGGGAGTGTATATTTGAGATGGATGTGGATGGGGTTGTGGTTGTGGTGGAGGTGAATAGTAGGGATAACATGGAGTTGGGTATGGAGGATATTGAGGATATTCTAGATGGCTCCCATAATTTCCTTTCCAACCTTGTTGTGAAGGTTGGTTTTGGGGTTTAGATGGCCAATATTGCCAAGGAAAGGGTGTGTTCCAATTACTTTGAGGTGGATGTGTATAAGCTTGAAATTTTGAATTAGGATCTTGCATCATATGAGGTTGAATAGGCTACCATGGTCCTCTTGTAGCTACATAACATAGCTGCATTGGTGATTGACTTTCTCCATTGTCCTTTTGGTAAACTTCCTTCAACCTTGTTAGTGATGGACAATGTTTAATATCCTGTGATTCTGCAACACAAATATCTGCATTTCTTTTCCTTCATCTTGCATTCTTAACATTTCTACTTGTTTCATTAGATTGCTAAGAATTTTTGTTTCAAAATCATCAAACAAATTTCCAAGTTTAGCTTGACTTACCGATCTTGATGTTGATTTATCTACTCTTGCTTTTCATCTTGATATGTGTTTGCATTTTTCACAAATTTCATCAAATGATAATTGGTATACATCACCTCTACTCATGAGATTAAGGAAACCAATCCACTCATCCCTAATTGTTCTAAGTAAGATGGTTTATAGTGCGTCGAATCCTAAATGATGTATGTTTCCCTCTTAACATTATACATGAACCTCTATATTAGATCCTCAAAACTCTTATCTTCTCCTTGATTCATTCTAATGATTCCTTCTTTGAGATCATGATGTTTATATTTGTCTAGAAATATATTTTTCATATCATTCCATGATCTTATTGAATTAGTCCCTAAACTCATGAACCATTTAAGAGCTCTATCCTTCAATTTTGTTGGAAACAATCTCAATTTTTGAGTTTTTAATAAGTAACCATAATATCTACAAACAATTTCAAATTCAAAGAGAAAGGTTTCTAGATCCTCTAGCCTTAAACCATGAAATTTTGGAAGGAAAGATGGAGGGATGTTCTTCATGTGCACATTGATATCAGTATCTTGAATGGGAAATCTGAGAGGATCTTCCTCATTGTCATCATCTCTATCCATTTCTTCTACATTCTTTTCCATATTCTTCTTCTACCTGCAAAATTGAATGGTGATGTGGCTCTTACTGCACCACATGATCAAATGGGGGGTGGGTTGGTGTTGGAGAATTTTTTTGTTTTTGTTTTTATGATTGAATGAAAACTATAATGCAATGCAATTTTATACTTTTGAAATTAAATATGCCTAATGCAAATATTTTTTCGTTTTTTCAAAAGTAAAAAGAAATGAATCAACTAGGGAAGAAAACAATGCCTACTTTGACACCTCCCCGGCAATGGCGCCAAAAAGTGATGAGCTTCGTTATTGCAACAAGAACGCTGCAACTCCCAGGGCTACCAACTTTAATTATCAACCCGGGGTTCGTATAAACTTAAGAGATATCGGCACTATATGTGTGGCATACAATGTGTCCTTCCTTTTCTTTCATGATCTAATGGAGTGCATGTACTAATGCCAAAGCCTAAACTAGTTTTAGAGAATAAAATGTTTGAAATGGAACCTTAACCTAGTGCAAAAAAGAAAGTACAAGGAAAGAGACTGAAATCAAATGCTAAAACACACCATTTTCTAACTAACTGCTAAGAGGCTTTGCTTCAAAATAATTCTAAGTTAACATGTATGCAATCCTACTGTCCTGAGCATGTAGATTCAAAACATCCAACATCACTACTGTGCATGTAAAGGAGTGAAATAAATCTGTTTTTTTCTTTTTATTCCTTTTATGGAAAAACAAGTGTGAAAGCTAATATCTTTTGGTGATGTGGAAAGTGGCTTAGGGATGTTGGAGGATGGCTAGAAGGTTTGGGAGACCCTTAGGTGACCTTGTGTGGCTTCCTGGAGGTTTTCCCTCAATTCGGCCTCAAAACAGGCAACTACAGGAAAACCTACAGGATCCCCTAAAAACCTACAGGATACAGCTAAGAGAAGAAGGATGGATTTTGAAGGTGATGGAAAGCTTAGGGAAGGTATTTGGTGGATGGAATGAGGTAACGGAGTGCCTAGGACCACTTCAGAACTCAAAACCAAATTTGGGAGATCGATGGATTTGCTCAAAAAGCTTGGAGAAGTTTCCTTGTGAAATGATGAAATTGGTGAGGGTTTAATGACCAAGCAAATCAAATCTAAATTGGATTTCTTAGGTCTCTATTCCAAGTGGAATCACTCAAAAAGACCTTTGTTAACCCATGCAAAAAAAATAAAAATAAAAACATTACTAGTCGAAAATCTAGAAATTTGAGAATTAGTGAGCTAGTAAATCTAAAAAATTCCTAAACAAATCAAGTGCAAATGAAATGGGGTAATTTTTTTATGAACTAGAATTTTTTTTTATCTAATGCAAGTGGAACCAACTCAATTGAAGCTTGTTAACATGCTCTAAAAAATAGCATAAATTTATTGTTCTTTGCTAAAAAGGAGGTCCAGCAATCTACATTTGGGAATAAGAAGACCAATCCAAGCAGCTTAATGATTACTATGAACTTCCAAAGACTTTCCATGGATGAAATAGTGCTTGTGATCCTGCAAAATAACTTACATCAACTATTTCACTCAATCCTACAACAAGAAATCAATAATCTTAAATGCAGAAATAGAAAGAAATAAAAACTAGAGATGCATGGGAATAAGCAGTGAAAAGAAGGAATGAAAATGATACAAAAGGGCTCTGAGGTTCCTCGGACGGCCAAGCCCAAGGGAAATTAGAGACCTATGGAGGAGAACAAGATTTAGAAGCTGAACATGACACCAATATTCATTATTTTCATCAATAGATTTACATCCCTGCAAGAAAATAAAATGGAGTTGCTGAAATACGAGTTCTCTCCATAATAACACTAATGAAAATCTATCCCTAGAGGTAAATTTGACTTGGTATTTATACAAAATGATTAGGAATCATTCCCCATGAATGAAGGAAACTTTCCCCACCAAAATCCCTTGATTAGTGGATATGGTCCCTTGATGAGTGGATCTAGTCCCTTGATTAGTGGAACACATTCCTAGATTTCCTCAATCATTGGAGTTCCACAATTTGTGCCATAATACCACAATATTTTGTTGATTTATTATTTATTATTGTCCTATAGTAGGGAACAAGTCCCTAAATTATCTCCTCCTCCAAATCTTCATAGTTTGCCCAATATGCTTATAATATTCCACAAAAATAAATAATATTAGGCACAAATATCCAATTATTCATAAACATTCCTAATGAATATATTAAAGTTAAAAATAAATCATCTAATGCAGAAAGAGAGGTTTAATGTGTTGAAGGATGGTCATAGGCCTTAAATTTTTATTTTTTTAATTTAGAGGTATGAGCCTTAATTTATGTCTAATTTAGAGGCACATCAGCATCTTGATCACTTGGATAGACTCAGACATGAAAATTCATTTCAAAAATTTGATAATCAAATTCCACATCTTGAAGGGGGATTCATACACTGGATCAATCTGTGGAATCTTCTTCTGAAGAAATATCTCCTCCACATGAAGCTCCAACCACTAATGATACTTTATGAGATGTGATTGACATAATTGGGAGACTCAATATTGACTCAGCCCCAACTCCATCAACTGAACAACATGGTCCATCTCAAAACGGTCCTCCAAAATGGCTGACGAAGACACTTGAAAGTGCTCATCCTGATGAGGTTGGAAAGACAGGAACAAATAATTCAACCAGGAAAAATGGAGGCGATGTAAATGATTCTAATTCACCTACTGATATGGATTTTTCTTATGATTATGAACTAAATTTGTCTCTATATTTTGAACCAACTTCCTTCAAAGAAGTCACTTCTCATGATGAATGGAAAGAAGCAATGCAAAAGGAGTATGATGATGTCATAAAGAATGGAACTTGGAAGCTAGTTGATCCTCCATTGGGAACCAAACCAATTGGATGCAAGTAGGTCTACAAGAACAAGTATAAATTTAATGGCTCACATGATAAGAACAAAGCTATGCTTGAGGCAAAAGGTTTTTCACAAAAGGAAGGGAACGATTATGAGGAGACTTTTTTCCCCATAGCAAAATGGGCTACCATATGGACTTCTTTTCCTTGGCAGCTCAGAATGGTTGGAAAGTCCATGAAATGGATGTAAAAACTGCTTTCTTGAATGGATATCTAAAAGAGAATGTTTTTATGTCCCAGCCAAAAGGATTTGTTGTGAAGGGCCAAGAACACAAAGTATACAAGCTTGTGAAATCCTTGTGTGGCCTTAAACAAGCACCGTGAGCCTGGTATGAAAAGTTAACTAAAAATATTCTGAAACTCAACTTCAAACATTATGATCTTGATGATGCAACTTTGTTTGTCAAGAAAGTTGGAAAAATAGTTGTATATCTTATGGTGTATGTAGATGATCTTTTGATGACAGGGAACAATGAGAGCTACATTTCATCCCTAAAGAAGGAATTGAGGAATGGTTTTGAAATGACTGACTTGGGCTATGTTCACTACTATCATGGTATTGAAGTAACTCAACATCTGAAGTTTATATTCCTCTCTCAGAAGAAGTACATTGGAGATATACTGAACAGGTTTGGCATGGCTAAGTGAAGTCCTTTGACTAGTCCAATGGAACAAAACTTGAAGTTCACATCCATTGAAGGAAAAGAATTTGAGGATGCAATAACATATAGACATCTTGTAGGAAGTCTCAACTACCTGACTATTACTAGACCAGACATTTCATTTGTTGTAGGAATCCTCTCTAGGTTTATGCAAAAGCCTTGTGAGGGACTTTGGTCTGCTGCAAAAAAAGTTGTAAAGTAATTGAATGGAACTCAAGACTTTGGACTCATGTATAAACAGGTGGGAAACTTCATCTTGATTGGATACACTAATTCAGACTTCGATGGAGAAAAATAAACAGGTATATCTACTTCAGGTTATGCTATGAGTCTTGGATCAAGAGTTGTCCCATGGAGATCACGCAAACAATAAGTTCCAATGGATTCCATAATAGAGGTAGAATATATGGCAGCAGTTGAAGCAACAAAGGAAATTGTGTGGCTCAGGAAAATTCTAGAAGATTTGTAGGTGAAACAAGTGCATTCAACTCCACTCATGATTGACAACACCTCTGTAATAAAGTTGGCAAAGGACCCAAAGTTCCATGATCGAACGAAGCACATCAATACAAAATATCATCTGATTCGACATCATGTTGAGGCCAAGACAATACACCTACACCATTGTTCCACTAATCAGAATATTGCAGATGTATTCACCAAAGATCTGGGAAGAGAAAAGTTTGAAAGATTCAAAACAATGCTTGGAATCACCAACATCCCTTCAGATTGGGGCGGAATGTTGACACCTAATCATTGGGATTGGGTGAATATATGTAAATAGTAACTAAGGAGAATAGGAATATGAAGAGACACTGGGAGGTGAAGCCCGAGAGTCTCTACCTCCATGTATATATCCATAAGCAATCTTAATGCAAAGACACGATTCACATTATGGAGTTACCTCATGGCCTGACAAAAAAAATAAAAATGAATTTTTTGATATAGAAAATAATGAAATACGTAATTGTAATTATGATAATAATAATAATAATTTATACAAAAATAATAACATTAATTATAATCACAATAATTTGACATCATCTAAACCCTTTCGACATAAAAATATTAAAAATATTAAGACCAATAAAATTAAAAATAAAGATAATATCAATAATAATATTATTAATATGACATCTAATAATATTAATAATAATAATTCTCCTCAACCCTCTTTTAATAATGTTATTTGATTTTGATCCTCATGTTTTTCACCTCTTGAATAAAGGGTTAAATTTTGCCCTACCTCCTAGGAAGATTCCCATCGAGGACATAACTTGCAAATTCGAATATGGGATTAGGAACCTTCCTAATAATATTAAGGAAGTGATTAGACAAGATTGTGCCATTATTCTTAGAAAATAAATACCTTTGAAGAGAAGCATTAGCATATGTGAGTTTCTTTCTCTTAAGTCCTTAGGAGGTAACCCTGACATTGTCATTCTTAAGGCCGACAAGGGAGGGGTTGTCGTTATTATGGATAAAGTGGACTATGTGAACAAGATGTTTGACCACCTTTATAATAGTGGGAGTCGTAAGAAACTCTCGCATAATCCTGTTAAAAAAATTTCTGTGGAGGTCGTTAATGTTGTTAAATCTAACCTTGCTCTCAACCCCCTCAACAAGAATCTTATTGGGATAAACCCTCTCACCCCTAGAATTTATGGTCTTCCCAAGGTCCATAAATATGGGGCCCCCCTTGGACCTATTATCAACACAATAGGTGGGCCTACCTATCTTCTTTCCAAGTTCTGCTCAAAAGCTCAAGCCTTTGGTTGGACACACTAGCTCCTTTCTTAAGGACTCTGCATCCTTTTTTAATCAACTCAAAGGTATCAGGTTTGACCCTATGGATTTACTTGTTAGATTTGATGTGATTTCCCTTTACACAAAAATCCCCCTTAATGAGGCAATCCAAGTCATCAATCGTATTTCTAATGATGATACTACCAATTTATTTTGCCTTTGCACCTTTTTTAGTTTCCAGGGTGAATTATATGAGCAAACATGTGGTGTTTCCATGGGGTCTCCACTCTTTCTTGTTGCTGCTAACTTATTCATGGAGGATTTTGAATCTAAATCTTTAGCCTCTGCTCAATTTCAGCCCAAGCCCTAGAAAATATTTGCAGATGATACATGTGTCATGTGGCCCCATGGTTGTAAAAAGTTGGATTTTTGCCTTTCTCACCTAAATTGTCAATCTGACTCCATTAAATTTACGATGGAGGTTGAAGTAGATGGAAATATTCCTTTCCTTAATGTTCTCCTCCCCAGATTGGAAGATGGTTCCTTATCCCACCAAGTGTTTCATAAGAAGACACACACCGAGCAATATATGCATGCCAACTGCCACCATTTCCTAACGTAAAAATTTGGTGTTCTTAACACCCTCGCCACTTGGGCGCTAAGGGTCTCTGATGAAAACCACCTGGAAGATGAGAAATCCCACCTTCTAGATGTCTTTGAGAATAATGGCTATATTAGACATTAGGGTCTTCTTTCTTTTCAAAAATCCAATAAAGTCTCTTCGATTACAAAATTTCATGATGAGCACTCTTCAAATGTTCTTCTTCCTTTCATCCAAGGAACCATAGACAAGGTTTCTCATGTTCTTAAGAGGAATGATATCTCTACGACCTTCAAGCCCCTTAATACTATTAAGAGCTCCCTCAGATAGGTTAAGGACCATGTTGACCCTAAAGACATGAAATGGTTTTACTCGGTCCCATACTCCTGTGGGATTCCCTATATTGGAGAGACTAGTCATTCCCTTAATCTGAGAATTCGTGAGCATGCAGTAGACACCAGGCATAATCGTTTTCGACCGTCAATTACTATTGAACATGTGGAGAAAACTAAGCACCATGTCTGCATTAAATATTCCAAGGTCATTGCAAAGATTGATCATTTCCACCATAGGAAGTTGAGAGAGGCTATTTAAATCGAGAAATAGGCCAATAATCTCAATAGATACAATGGTTGGAAATTGAGTAAGAGTTGGGTTCCATCCCTTTCTTTGTGATTTCTTATTCTTATCTTTTATTTACTTTATATCTGTACAAATATATATCATTGTTATTTTCCAACAACATTAGTATGATTATTCTTTAAATAACCTTATTAATAAAAATCATTTATTTTTCTCTATGTATTTTATATTTCGTTTTATATATATATATATATACCATTCTAATAATAATAATAGAATAATTTTTAATCAATTTATGTTTAATAATAATCATTTAATAATTTTTGAAATTAATTCCATTTTAATAATGTGTTTAGACCAAATTAGTTTTTCAATGTTATTAAATTATTATTAATATGAATTTTCTAGTTAAAAAATTTCCCCCTTGACTTCAAACTAGTCGTAACTACTAGTTTTTTAATATTATTTTCTTAATGGATAATTCTGAAACATGATGCATCTCATCACTATTTAATCCCTTAGATTGATCTATTTTTTCACCTTGCTCCTGAAGATGAACTTCATTAGTAGGTTCGAAATGTCGACTAGAAAAACATCTTATGTGATTAATTTGAAAGTTTGCCTCAAAAATCATTATGGATCACAAAATTCTGAGATCAAAATGCAACAAGAACTGAAGCAATTGCTCTCTACATCCATGGCTCCCATATCAGTAGTAGAAAGTAGAAAATATACCAATCATCATCTAGAGTAGCATACCAACCAACAACCTCTAGTAGCATGCAACAATATGCCAACATAAGGAAACCATACAACAATCATATGCAACATCATCATAATATGCAACCATGAGCAGTATCAAGTGTATGCAAAAATATGCACATGAGGATCAATCCATCACTCTCCATAGAAACTACATAGCAGCAACTACCAAACATATTTAAACATAATATGAGGCCAAGAACCCCAACTTTCATATCATATCATGAGGTACACCATGACACCTCCAAGTGGATCATAATGCCAATAATGTATGGATAAAATGAATAAGAGCAAGTAAATGCTCCCCCTGAACACATACCATCTCCAAGCTATAGTGATTGCTTCTACTGCGAACAGTGCTTCCTTTGAAAAATAGAAGCATCATATGGACCGAGGCTCCACATGACCATGACCATATGACATATACAATGATAAATACATGGTTGTAGCAACGATACAAAACCTCATACGTAAACTCTTATGACCATATTATGACCTCATGACTCATGAATAAATAACCCAATGATAATACAACATAAGTACATGGCTCCATGAGCATATTACATAGATTTTCAATGAATTACATTGCTTCTACGATCCTCTCCTATGGATCAATGACTCAAAAACATGATACATCATTACTATTACATCATCATTGGCCCATACATATGGCTGCAAAAAGACTCCACCATAACATGCCTAACACCATGATGACTCAATCTACAAATGACTGGACCCTCAACTAACATAAAATGATGAACCAATCATGAATACATGGCCGCAAAAATCATCATATAATAACTCATACATGGTTGGTCCATGTCTCAAGTCATTTCAATACATCATATTCCAATGAACTTCTTGCATACATGGTTGTACAATGTTTCAACCAACTTGTAAGTGAATCCAAAAGCATATATATGGTTGAAAAATGTATTCTTTTTCACTCATGAAAACACATATAAATATTCCGCAAATGACTGAGTGAAAAGTAATGAAGAAAATTATAAATATCACATGTAAATTCCATACCATGCATAGCTCCCCCTAAGCTCAATATACCTCTAATATACAGATTGATCCTATGGACCTAAATTTGCATGAGGCTCAAAAGAACTCATCAAATGTTGCTGCAATAATCTTGTACTCATCAAACTGCCAAACGTCTACCATACACTCTCCTTGAGGTTATGCACCTCAAATGAAATTTGTAGTCCTCTATGAGTATGCAAGAATTAATCACTTGTAGGAGGGAATGCTCTTCACTACTTGAAGATTATGCATCCTACTACAAAACTTCATCTGTAATTGGCTCCTTGCCACAAACTTCACGTACTACTCTCCAAATGTTAGATCCACAAGAAAATAATTGAGAGTTTACATTTTTGTGCCATATCTTGTAATTTGCAGTACTGACGACAACCATTCTAAAAAAAATTATTCAAATTTTCTGCCAACAAACCCTAGATCTACTCTCCAGCGATCAATGAAACCAAGAACCCCATTCTAATACCAATTTTTGGAAACCTTTGAGCACTACTAGGAGGGGGGTTGAATCAGTAGTGTGTCTTATGACCAAATTTTTCCTTTTATTTGCTTTACTGAATCACGCGCACTAATTACCAGCAACTCATTAAAAATTTGCATATCTATGCATAAATCATAAGTAACAAATAAAACATATTAGAAACATAACCATGAACAAGTACATAAGAAAGCATCAATATATGAGACACAAGATATTCGGTGGAAAACCCTTCTCCGAGGAAAAAACCACCCTTGTTGTTGTTGCATTTCTATGAATCTTCTATTAAGAAAAATATTTCTTTTACATAGATTTGTCAACTCCCACCAGCATGTAGACTCAAACTCATATACAACCAACTAACCCTGATCATCCTGAAGACTCGATTCTACTGATCATCTCGGAAAACTATGTTTTCCACAGATCTATAAGCTACCATCTGTTGAAAGCCACAATGATCAATCGATCCTCACCCAAATTCGATTGGACTATCCAACTACCATTGGATTGAGGAAATGTTCCTTTCATTGAAACTTCGAAATCACTGCTCCACATCCATGAAGTCATTTCTCCTCTACTTTATATGGACCTCCTTTCATCTATTTTAAAACTGGATACTAAGACTTTATGCTCACTTTTATTCATCTCTACAATACGACCTCTAACAGCAAGACATCGTCATATCAATAAAAAATAATACCACAAATATGTGCTCTCAACTCTAGAAAAATATTGGCCACTTCAAATATGAATACTATCGAACCCTCACACCAATAGGATGTTGCATAATACAGTTAACATCATAAGACACTATGGCTATGTGTCAAATGCATCAGCAACTCCTGTAAAAACAACTATGAGAGTCACCAACAAAAACACTATTCAACAACATACGAAAGCTCTCCAAACAATGTCTACTCCACTAGCATCAAATATACCATGCTTCATATCTTCTCACTATGTAGCCTTTAACACTCATACACTGAAGCATATATGTTCTCCAATAGGTTTGAATCATAATCACTCTTTCTAGCCTTTGTTGAAAATGTAGCAAGAAAATCTCAATTTATCTTTGCCTTGGTCAAACTAGAGAAAATTTAAATTTCTATTTCAGTAGAAATATTGGAGGTATTTAACTGAGGTGACATGGCACTTATCAATCATTTAACTCAGTTAATTCGAGTAGGGGAAGCTTGTGTTCAATTCAGTGTGTTTGATTGCTAATTTGTAGCAATCTATTTTAGTTAATTTGAGTTATTGTCAGTTAAACTAGTTCTAACTATCAGAAGAACTAGTGGAGGTCAAGTTGTGGAAGTGGAACTTCAACCACACTCAACGATCAACTAGTTAACTAATCGATCAACCCAAAATAATTGTTGCATGCAAATAATTTGAGTTACCCAGATGATATGGAGATTCCAAGGTAGATTACTATCAGTTGCAACATATTCCAATGTGTACAGGTGGTGCATGTAGTCAGAGGAAGGACCTAGAGGAATTGTGCAATTCAATAGTGGGAAATTCCTAAATAATAGGGGCCAATTTACCAAAGGAATGATGCAAGGAAATAGGAGCTTGGAGGGCTTGAAAATTGGCTAAGTGTTGGCCAGAGTTAGTCAGTCAGGTAGAGGGACAAACTATACACTTATAGGGTGTGCTCAGGCTTGAGAAGCATATGCATTTCATCTCTATTCTCTAAATAATGCAAAATATAGATAGTAATGGGTTTTGAGTAGTTTCTCTCCCCTAGATAAATATTTGTGCATGTGTGATGCTTCTTTTTGCATGTTTATGATTTGTGATCTAGATGATGAATTAACTTCCGCATATCAGTAGAGTAGCTTCAAGTATTGTGACTTAGTAAATTTCATTAGCAGTTTTGAATCTACACATTAATTTCTACATGGTATCTGAGATGGAATCATTGTAGACAAAATATTTCGAAGTTGTCATTGCAGGAGGTTTGAATTTGAAGATCGGTGTTGTAGGTTTTCTTCAAGACTCAGAAAATGGCTTTCAATGGACTCGTACTAGAGTATGCCTTGGAAGGAACCTCAAACTTTGTTGCATGGAAGGACCGCATGGAGGAAGTATTGGATAACAATGGGCTGCTATAATACATTAAGACAAACGTAGCAAAACCCCAAGCATCTAATGCCTTGAATCTTGCTTAGTGGAAGAAATATGTGGCCAAGGTGAGGAGAATCATATTGGAGGGAGTATAGGATGATACTGTCTCAAATCTCCATGGAAAAGAGACTTCATTCTCCATGTGGAAATAACTAACAGAATCATTTGAGAATAGAAGTGGCCACAGGAAGTTGGAACTCAAGGACAAGCTTCAAAGTATTAAGATGCAAAGGAATGAACCAATTCCACAGTATCTAAGAAAGTTTACACAGTGTTATGATGAACTTGGTGGAGTCAGTGTTAATGTCCATGAAGAAGACTTGGTAGCTCTAGCCCTTTTGGGACTTTCCAAGAGTTTGCATAGCTATCAAGATTTCGTAAATGGTAGGGAGAAACTACCAAGTTGGGGGTGCTTAAGGTTCAACGTGGTATAGAAGGAAATAAGGCAGAATACTAGAGACAAGACTTCATCCAAGGGAGAGGATGAGGAGAACAATTTCTTGGCTGGAAAGGAAAATAAAAGGAAAGGGAAGAAATCCCAATCCAAAGTAGAATCTAATCAAGGGGAAAAGAAGAAGGACTTGTCCAGAATCAAGTGATTTCACTATCATGAATTCAAGAACTATGCCACAAAGTGTCCACATAATAAGACAAGAAATAAGACCTCAGGAGGAGCAATGGATTAAGCCTTGGCTTCACATTTCAAGCTTTACTTCACTCTCATTACATACATGGCCAACACAATGATGGGAGGCGTGTGTTAATTGGATATCGGTGCCTCATTCCATATGATGGGGAATAGATATTTTTCCAGTGATTTGAAGGAGAAATATCTCCATATGGACATCGATATAGGAGATGATGGAAATTACAATGTGACCAGGATTGGTACAATCACCTTTCGGAGGGATTTAGGCTCCCCTCTCAAAGTCAAGGATGTGATGTTTGTTCGAGGTCTAAAAAAGAATCTTGTCTCCGTTGCAGTTTTGGAAGACCATGGTTATGATGTGATCTTCAACAAAGGAAAGGCATTCCTGAGATACATAACCACAAGGAGGATGAAGAAGATCAAGGTTTGAGTGAATAAACTCTACAAGATAGATGTGGAGGATTGTGTTTCATTGAGCACAAATGTTGGGAAGGTGCAGAGTCGTGATGTCGGTGAATTTTGGCATAGAATACTTGGCCATCTGCATCATGGTGCTTTGAATATCATGTCGTATATTACCACAGGCCTCCCCAAAGGATCACTAGATCAACATGATACATGCAAAGGGTGTACCTTGGGGAAGTACACAAAAGCCACTTTGATGATTTGGACAATAAAGCACATGCAATCATTGAAAGGATCCACTCTAATGTCTATGTACCTTTTCAAAAGCCTCCACTGCCAAGAAAAAGTATTTTTTCATATTTATTGATGACTTCTCGCGAAAGTGTTGGATCTTCTTCATGCAGAGGAAGGATGATACTTTCTCCAAGTTCTTAGAGTTTAAGGCATTGGTGGAGAAAAAAATGGGCAAGAAGGTAAAGGCTCTTGAGAGTGATAATGGAGGTGAGTACGTGTCAAATGAGTTTATAAATTTCTATGCAAAATAAGGCATTCATTGATATTTAACAACACCCTACAACCCACAGCAAAATGGGGTGGCTAAGAGAAGAATGGTAGCATTGTGGGGCAGTATGGGCAATGTTTCATGACCAAATCTTACCTATGCACTTGTCGACTGAAGCATGCAACACAACAGTCTATTTATAGAACATGAGTCCTCATCAGATCCTTGGCATGATCACGTCGAAGGAGGATTTATTGGGGAGGAAGCCAGATGAGTTACACTTCATGATTTTTGGAGCCTCTATTTATTGCCATGTATCCAAAGAATCAAGGAAGAAGCTAGAGATGACAACAAAGTTGGGGTTATTTTTGGGTTGCACAAAAACTCCCCACAACTACCGAATGTATTTTCCATCCCTTAGAATGACAATTTTGAAAAGGGATGTAAAATTTGATAAAGACAAAGCCATGTGGTGCACTCTTGAGAGGGAGCTTCAAATCCCACTAGAGGAGGAGCCTTCATCTCCAAAGGAGGAGCCTCGAGATGTTGTGGAGTAACCACAAGTTGAGGAGAAGAGAGTTGAGACGGCCACTCAAGCAGAACCATATAGAGCAGGCAGGAAGAGAACCAAGGAAGCTTAAATACTGTGCAGAATGCGAGGGAGAATGTGGGTGGTTCTTGAAATCAGTGCAGGATGAGAAGATCACTAGATCAGTACATTGGCTACATGTATCTAATGACTGAGATAGTAGAGGCCGAGCCATCCTCTGTTGAGGAAGTAGTAGAGAAACCAGTATGGGTTGATGCAATGGTGGAGGAGTATGAATCCATTGTAAATAAAAATGTTTGGGAAGTGCTCCCAAGACTAGCAGACAAATCAGTTGTGGTTTTGAGATGGATCTTCAAGGTGAAGCAAGAAGAAAATGGAAGCATAGAAAATTATGAGGCCAGATTTGTTTCCAAGGGGTACTCTCGGGTTAAGGGGATTGACTATGAGGAGACCTTTCCTCCTGTAACAAGGAACTCATCCATTAGATCAATCCTTGCTCTGACTACATAGATGGGGTGGAAGATCCACCATATGGATGAGAAAACAACATTCCTCAATGGATTTATTGACGAGGAGGTGTATATCGAGCAACTAGAAGGATTTGAGATTTTTGATCGAGAGTCTCATGTGTGCAGACTCAAGTGAGTGTTGTATGGTCTCAAGAAATCACCCTGTGCATGGTACACTAAGATCGATAGTTATCTCACCAGTTTGGGTTTCACAAAAATTGAAGTGGATGCAAACCTCTATCATATTTTGGTGGAAGGTAAACTGTTGATTATTGTTTTATATTTTGATAACTTTATTTTTACTAGTGATGAGCAATTGATCCAATCTTGCAAGGAAGACCTTGCAAGATAGTTTGATATCAAGGACATGGGTCTCATGCACTACTTCCTCAGATTGTAAGTATGCCAAGGTGATGGGGAATTGTTTATCTCTCAGGGAAAGTATGCCAATGAGATACTTCATAGGTTTCACATGGACATGTGCAAACCCATGGAGACTCCTCTAGTGACCAACTAGAGGAAAGATAATTCCACTTCAGGTGAGGAAGTGGATGCGAATGTTTACTAGAAGTTGGTGGGTTCACACATGTATCTTGTGAACACACGACCAGATATGTGCTTTGAATTCAACCAGATGATCCAAGTTATGGTTAGGCCAACTAAAATATTTTGGAGGGAAGCTAAGCATATTCTACAGTACCTCAGAGGCACTACCCAACTTGTACTTTGGTAGAAACAGACAAAGGGAGTGAAGTTATGTGGCTTAACCGATGCAGATTCAGCAAGGATTCCATCAGACCGGAAGAGTACACCAAGTGGAATTTTCAGTGTTGGGTCGACAATGGTTTCTTGGTATAGCAGGAATCAAATATTTGTGGCACTCATCCTAGTAGAAGTAAAATACATGGTTGTAAGTCAAGCAACATGTGAGGCAATCTGGATGAGAAAGACACTTGTTGGCTTGTTTGGTCAGATGATGGATCCTACTGTGATTTACTATGATAATCAGAGTTAATTCAAACTCTCTGAAAATCATGTCTTTCAAGATTGATCCAAGCATATAGATATATGGTATCACTATCTATGAGATTCTGTGCAGAGGTAGATTATGTTGTTGTAGTACAATCCAAAAAAGGAACAAGATATTGGTATTTTGACAATGGCATTGTCAAGAGGTAAGTTCAAGTTTCACAGGTGAAAGATATGTGTGGTTGATAATCCCTTTCTTACTGAGAGGGAGTGTTGAAAACGCAGCAAGAAAATCTCAATTTGACTTCGCCTTGGTCAAACTAGAGAAAATTCAAATTTCTATTTCAGCATAAATCTTGGAGGTAGTTAACTGAGGTGACATGGCACTTGTCACTCAGTCAACTCAGTTAATTCGAGTTTGGGAAGCTTGAGTTCATTTCAGTGTGTTTTATTTCTAATTTGTAGCAATATATTTTAGTTAATTTGAGTTATTGTCATTTAAACTAGTTCTAACTGTCAAAAGAACTAGTGGAGGTCAAGTTGTGGAAGTGGAACTTCAACCATACTCAGTGATCAACCAATTAACTCATCAATTGACCCAAAATAAATATTGTTGCATGCAAAGAATTCGAGTCATACAGTTGAGATGGAGATTCCAAGGCGGTGTACTATCAGTTGTAGCATATTCCAATGTGTACAAGTGGTGCATGCAGTTAAAGGAAGAACCTAGATGAATTTCACAATTCAATAGTGGTAAATTCCTAAATAATAGGGTTCAATTTCCTAGAGGAACGACGCAAGGAAATAGGAGCTTGGTGGGCTTCAAAATCGGCTAAGTGTTAGCCAGAGTCAGTTAGTCAGACAAAGGGATAGACTATACACTTGCAGGGTGTGCTCAAGCTTGAGCAAGGATATGTATTTCATCTATATTATCTAATTAATACAATATAGATAGTAAGGGGTTTTTAGCAGTTTCTTTCCCTTAGATAAATATTTGTGCATGTGTGATGTTTCCTTTTGCATGTTTACGATTTGTGCTCTAGACGGTGAATTAAATTTTGTAGATTAGTAGAGTAGCTTCAAGTCTTGTGATTTAATAAATTTCATGAGCAGTTTTGAATCTACACATTAATTTCTTACACTCACAATCTACAGCCACTAAGCTCACAAATCGAATATATAAAACATGTAGGCAGAAATTGAGCTTGGGGTTGGGATCAATGGTGCACAAATTGGACCAAATCAATCCACTAAGGCCACTACTTGTGCACTAAATGAGTTTACATCATTGGAGGACCTTTTCAAACCATTTCCTAACTTTACAACTTTTTCTGGAACCATCTAGGAATTTCCTTGCTAATTTTCTTCCGATTTGCGCAAGGAATGCGAAGAAAATCTTGTGAAAATCCTCAGTCGCATGCATAACACTGGTTGAACTTGACTGTAACCTTCATTCACTCCCATAGGGTAGTCTTCCAGTAACTAGAGCCTTTCAGTCACTCCCATAGGCTTGTTTCCATGCGACTAGGGCTAAGGATGAAGAAAAAAATTATGCCTTCAGCTCAGAACCTCTGCCACCTATTGGATCCTCTTATCTAAAATATGCACAAGCCTCCAAACCTTTGACATAGCCTCTAACACATCTGCAAGTGGATCAAACATGTCTCCCAAGTGTCACTGCCAAATTGACCTAAAAGGCCAACAAACAAGGTTGGAAAGAGTGCCAACAATTCCTCCACTCTCCAACAATCATCTCCAAAAGTTTTGATACTCTTTAGCACATCTCCATCATAAAAAATAAGGCCATCACAGTACAACAAGTCATCTCCATGAGCACAAGCATGAAGACCTAGATGAGGACCTAGTTGCCAACTCAACTAGTGTGCCAACTCATCATAAACAATGTTATCATATGTCTATCAATACATCATAAGGCTGACATCATAAGGTTGAAATCAATGCTAACACAATCATCTCAATGCCAAATCAACTAGTTGCAACCATGCTATAATGAAGGCATCCAAACATCATCTAGTATATGAAGGTTGACATTAATGCCAACATGAGCTAGCTACAATCATGAACCAATGCCAACATCAGCTAGTTGGAACCATGCACACCATAATGCTGACATATATGTCTTCCTTGGTAATGTTAGGAAAAATATAATCATAGAACAAGGAAAATTCAAGTTAAGGTCGACAAGTGGAAGGATCATAACACTCCTTGATGTTCTTCACATTCCATGATTGGCAAATAATCTAATCAATGTAAGCAAGATGGATGATGCAGGTGTAAAAATAATGATTAAGAAATATACTTGCAAGATGGTTCGAGGAGCATTGGTATTGATGAGGGAAATTCAGATTGAAACTCTGTACAAGTTGTTGATTAGTATTGTTTGTTGATGGGTGCAACAATTGTGTTGTTCTTGAGAGTGGAGCAGAAGATGAAGCACATCTTGTAGTATATGGAGAAATAATATGCTATGGCATCAAATATTGGGACACATTGGAGAGGAGGGCCTTCGAATACTATATGGTAATTCTATAGTAGAAAGTATGTTTAATTTCTCTCTGGATTTTACTTTATGTGAAAACTATGTATATGGGAAGCAAAATTGGGAGAGTTTCTCGTCTATTTATAAGAGGGCCGCAGGAATATTATAGTTAGTGCACAATGATGTGTTTGGACCTGTGTCGGTTCCATCACTAGGTAAATCAATAAACTACATCTCACTTATAGATGACTTATTAAGGAATATGTGGATATATTTCCTCAAGAAGAAATCTGAATTCTTGGACATGTTTAAAGAATTTAAGGATTTGATGGAAAATCAAACAAAGAAGAGGATTAAGGTGTTGAGGATAGATAATGGTGGAGAGTTAAATGGGAAGGAGTTTGAAAGATATGTAAGAAGTGTGGTATTGCACAACAGAAGACTGCTCCATACACAACTCAACAAAATGGGGAAGCTTGAACCTATTCTTCGGTTTACTCTAGAGAATCTTTGGGTTGGGTGTAGTCCTCTTGCAACATCTTGGCATCTTGGGAGAAAAAATTGTGCATTTATTAAATATGGATGTATTGGTAATATGACAAAAGTTATTCAAACTCTCTAGGTGAAAGGAATGAGAGATCATGGAATATGACATGCAAATTATAGGATATAGATATGCCTTTTGGAGTACATCATGATCCACAACTCCTATCCTAATATATCTCATCATATATTCTTCATTCAGATGAAGATAGTCCTATAGACACTTCTTAATTGATCGAACTTAACTTGGGCTAAGAAGAAATATTTGCTAATGTGATTGTTCACTTCCATAAATGTGGTTGATATGGTTATTTGGTCTCTTCTGTAGGTTTTAACCATTTTCAATTAATTGTTGCAAACATATCCTTAAGAAAATATAAAAGATGCAATGTTAAACACACACATTAACATAGATATTTTACCCTCAAAACTCAAACCCAAAAAAAAACGAAAAGATTTTTTAGTATATTCTTCTTTATAGTACATCCATAAACCACCAACTATTTACTCTAGATTAAAATACAATTGTAGGCAAGGGACGGTTTTCCTAAAATATAGAAATTAGCCACGAGAATGAATTGATTTTGAGGAAGATACCTCAACTCCACATGTTGAATCCCTCTACCAAGCAATGCCTTCAATCCTAGTTTAGAAAGATACCCTAGCCCTAGCTAGCAGCTTTCCTTAAGAGGCTGAAAATGAGGTTAAGAAGGGGGGGAAGTGAAATTTAAGATGATACACCATGCAAAAAAAATGCCAATGCCTTGAACTTGGGTGATGGAGTCTAGGGGATGTCAAATATTGCTAAAAATTGGCAAAAGAATATGGGTATATGAAATCCTAGGTTTTGAACCTTAACTATCACTTTTGTGAGAGAGAAAAGTCAACGGGGAGAGATAGTTTAAAGGTTCACCCATGGGATTGTCATTCACATGCTATAAGTGGTTATTGCATGCAATACGTGTTAGAAAATGTAAAATGGAAACTTATTAAACTTATTTTCTTTGACCTTGATACTTTCTTGTGAATCTTAGTTGTTTTCCTTGCGTTCCTTTAGTTAGATATTTTCATCAAACAAAATCAAGAAACAGTCACAACAAAAGAGGACACAAATGTGGGCTCTCAGCTAGGGAAAAATCCCTCCAAGGGGAAGACCCAAAAACTCTTGTCTTCTTATAATTTGCTTAAAATTAGATACAAAGACCCAATCCCTAGACTAAGTCCTTGTCCCGGCACCAACTCATCCCTTCCTCAAGTCCTTCTTAAATCTGCACCAAACTGCTACACACTACAAACTCGACTTGCCAACTACAGTACTACTACTCTACCTACAACTTCAGCCTTGCAGCTCTTGAAGAAACTCTAATACAACCTCCTTCTAGGACCTTCCAAGAGCAATATAGTTCTTCCTAAGGTCAATGAGGTCTAGACAACATTTCCTTCCTCCCAACTACAAGTTTCTGCACTTCGTCCTACTGCAACTCAGACCTGCAACTTCAGCTTCTTTCTACAACCCAAAAACATAGAATTTCACACTTGTGAAATAGATAGTGCCCAAAAACCAAGAAATTTTGTCCTCCTTCCTTCCTCTTGACCTTTTCTCTCCTTCTTGCAGCTTCCCAGCTATATATCAAACTATTTCTTAGGATATCGAGCTTGTGTGTGAGTGGGTCTCCAAACGAAGTTGAACTTCTCTTTATATAGCCTTCTCAAGGGTCGAATCCCCTCCTTTAGGCTAACTTGAGGATCCCATGGCTGACTTGTACTCTTGGAGATTCTATGACTTTCTAGACTCAAAAATATATATTTTTACGATTACAAATTACCTAGAAGGGTCTTATAAACATTATGTTGACTTCTTTGACTAATGGAAATAAATTCTAAGACCTAACAAACCCTAGAAGAACGAAGAACATGATTTTTCCTAAAAGGCCATCATTAATGAGCATGAAACCCATGCTTTAATAATAATATTTTTTCTTTTTCTTTTTCTTTTTTGTTACATAGGATACATATTGAAATGAGTACAACAATTATGAAGACCAAAACTAGTTACATTTCTCAACAATACTATCATCTAGAATCCAGAGAATAATTTCCAACAATAAATCTACATATAGAAACCTTAGATAATCAACCATTCCATATAATAGCTACAAATAATAAAGATTTATCAAATACAAGGAACTCTTACAAAATAGAATGCATGTACAAGTCCTTTATTTCTCCAAAATGACATCTCCAAAGCCAAGAAATAGCTCCATTTCCAAAAATCTACCATAGATCATCATATCTCCACAAGATACAAGAGCACAATTCATATAGAACGAGTTCCCCTAAGAGGGTCGAAAATTTCACAAGTGATGATGATCAAATGAAGTGTGCCTAACCTCTGTAACTTATATGAGGATTAGTACCAATGATTATGTCTATGAAGCCCCTAAAAACAAGTTAAATCACTAAATGACCTTGGGTTATAAGCCAAGCCATTAGCTAACATGAAATTAAGCCTAACTTTCCCACACGTGTTAGTTTTAACCTCTTTAATGTTCACGCCATCCATCATAAATGCTCTAAATGCTATTTACGAGGGTGATAAGATTTCCAAGAAGGTATAGATGCCTATAAGGTCCAAGATTTGAGGGTTGGCCCTCAACACCTCCTGTGGGGCCCAAGATCCGGTTATGGTGCTATAAAGTTCTTTCCATGGGTCTCCATCTATCAAACAAGGCCTCCTCCTCTCCAACATTAGGGCTTCCTCTAGTGCAACGAGCCCTCCCTAGTCTCTCATTGTGAAACCATACTCATCTAGGCTTTGAATCTGCTCCTTCCCATCAAGGCATGTCAAGGAAAATTTGCAGGCATGCTGGGTCCAATGGTGTTATCTTGAAGAACCCTAAAATTTGGGTAAAAATTAACAAACATTTTGGGTTTTTGAGGTACTCTGGGACATGTGTCATCTGTTAGTGCTTCTAAGAGGTTCCAGACTCTCAACATCACACCTGCTTTTGCCAATATACTTCTCTAAATGGCTTGGGTACTTGTGGAATGGATGCCCAAAGCTTGGGTTGTTGAACCACCTAAGAAGAACAACATGGATTCTAGTGAAAGCAACCATTCACTAGGGACTACGATCAATAATTCATATAAATGAACCAAACTTAAATGTTAAGGGAAATCAAATATTCAAACAAGGACCCCTTTCCAAAATTAGGACCAAGATCTCACAAAGAGGTTTTCTCCCTAGGTAGGGGTGGTTAAAGGTAAACCTTATTAGGTGCTTCCAACCCCTAAGAGGAAGCAACAGTTCCCTGGTCCACCCTTCAATTGATAGTTGTTAGTGAATAATAATTTGGTAATGGAGGGGAGAATACTTCATGGTCAAGTGCCATGGTCAAAGGGACCAACTGATGGGGGAGTCGACATCTTGAGTGTATAGATGTGAGGAGAGAGCACTCATGGATAGATGAGTTACTAGCTCAGCCTTTGTTTTTCGATGCCTTTTGTGCGCCTTTTACTTCATCTTGATTATTCCTTATATTACCACATATAACTCAAGGTTTAGAGCTTGTTTTGTATGATGTAGAAATTTTATTACCAATTTAATATGAGTCAGTTTAACACTCATCGGGGCTGGGACATGCAAGGGTTCCTTTTTTATGTAATGGAGCATCATGTGCCCAGGAACTAGGTGATGACCATATGAGGTAGGTAGAGCTCATGATAATATTTTGCACATGCTCTAATTCTTATGCCCCCATCATATTTTGCATTTTGATTTTTCTTTCTTTGTTTTGTTGTGGCCATGATATGCTCTTTTCCTTTCTTTTAGCTGGATCAACCTCTCAAGGCAAATTTTCTAGGCCCTACTCAAGGTATGTGAACGCGTGAGTTCCAAATCCCCAAGAAATAATGACAAGTTGTACCCGAAGAATAGAGATGAGATATAGGGCCTATAATGTGGGATGGAAATTGATAAGTATGATACAGGGAAGATGGAACACACTATCTTAATCATGGCTTCCCAAGTAGCACCCCTCCTATAACCCAAAGGTCCTTAAGGGAGGTCCCACTAGACTAGGGTTAAAGATTAACCCCCTGGTAAGGTGAGAGAAAAATAATGTGGTTAAGGTCTATCAATCTTCAAAATAATTGTATTATCCATACTAAATGCTCAAAAACAAACAAATATAAGCACCTAATTGGAAAATTATCAAAGTACCTTTTGAATGACAACCCACATTCATGCAAGTGCTAATGTTGGATGGGCGAGAAGCACATGGATGATGCAAGTGGTGGAAGCACATTGTATATAGTCATCTAATAGTGGTTGATTGGGGTTGTTGGTTGTCTGATTGACCGATTGGCTATCAAATGTAGGAGAAAAAATTCCTCCTGTGGGGTTACCCATTTTGATGGGTAATAATGACCACTAAGGCATCTACAAGAGGTCACTCTACAAAATAGATATTGGTAGATTAATAGATGGAATAATACAAATATATATATTTGCCTCACCTTTAAGAATACATTTGCACTATTAAGAAAATCATGCAATCAATTTGACTCTAATTTTCCCTCTATCCATGGCTTTATATGCATACTCTCTTATGGAGAATGAGAATATCAAATGCCATATTCAAGAGAAAAAAGGTATTAAGTGTCAGTTTAGAAGAAGGGAAATATATAATAATCTATATTGATTACAGATCCTTGAATAAAACCTCCATCAAGAACTAATACATAATTACATTGATTAATGATCAAGTCAAGGACACTAATATTTTTCAACAAAATTAATCTTCATTTAGTGTATCACTATGTGCCAATCAAGCCAACTGTTGTATGGAAGAGAGAGTTCAAGTATAAAGAACATCTCTTTGAGTTTTTAGTCATGTCCTTGATCCTAATGTACCAACACTATTCATGAGGATTATAGATGGTATTCTAAAACTATTCACCAAATATTTTGGCCTTGTGCCTAAACAACATCATAATAGTCAACAAAAATTTGGAAGAGAAATTGATGCACATTTAACAAGTACTCAACACATTATGACAACACATGCCATATGCCAACTTGAAGAATTTTTCATTCAAGATGCAAATAATTCAATATCTAGGATACATTATGGAGGAGCACAATGAGCATTTGGATCTAGCAAAGATCCAAATCATTGATTATAGGGAGATATTGAAGCCATTGAAAGTGTTTCATAGCATGCTAAGCCTAGCCAACTTTTTACACGAGTTCATGTTGGGATTCTCCCATATTGCTTTCTTCCAAGACGAGATGATTATGGGTGGATCAATGACTAAATTTGATGATGAATAATAAAAGGTCTTTAAAGATCTAAGAGAACCACCTCTACTAGGGGCCAATCCACACTTTAAATTATGTTGTTGGTGCACTATTCACTCAAGATAGACATTTGGTAGCCTATCACAACAACAAAAATATCTAAAAACTTTACTTCACTCTTTAGACATGGCAACAAATATTATGAGAAAGGAAATAGTGATCCACACAACCACATGCTTTTCCAATTTATGCAAACTTGGAACAAATTGTAAAATTCCATCAAAAGTAGTCCAGTTTTTCTTGAACATCGGGTCCAATAAGGGTGACATTGATATAGTTGCAAAGATAACCCTTGTTTAATCAATGGAATAAGCAGGAAATCTCTCACTAGAACAACATTGAGCTTGCACTATTCCTCATGTGTAGAAATTCCTACTGTAGATCACCTGGTAATGAAATGTACTAAAGCAAAACACTTGATCTACTTCTACAAACAATTTAGCGGAAGATTAATTGAACATGAGCAACATCAATAAGAACACATATAACTGATAAGAACGAATCAATCACACATAACACAGAAGATATAACCCGGGGAAAGCCTCGGCCTAAAACCCCAACTCTGTATTATCATACAAGTGGAAATATAACCAGTATTACAAAAAGAATCAACTCAAAAGCTATCATGCTCTCTCTGCAATACCTCTATTGCTCATAGACAATCAAAGGCCTCTATCTAACCTCTAGTCTGCCCTCCAAGCCTCCTATTTCTTTGCGCAATTCTGATTGGGGTCCAGTGCAACCACTTGTGTGAATTGGCCTCTTCACACACTCACTAACCTCTGATCTAGCTACGTAGTCCTGAAGGAGATAAATCCTCAACATGGATGAGCTTCCTTTATAGGAAAAATATCCATCCAAATGATATTACACTGTCCCTTCTCTGATCTCAACTAGGTCTATGTCTGAACTGACATGCATGAGTTATCCATGAGTGAATACTCAGTTATCTGAAATACAGTAGTTACATGCATGTAAGCATTAACTAACTGAACTCTCATTAATTTAACAAACTATTAAATTAATCTAACTGGACTTGACTCTGTTAACTAAACCAACTAATTTCAACTCAATATTACAACTCATCCTTATCTCTTTAACTGATGGATAAATTCCTCAATTAATAGATAAATTGTTGCATGTCCTCACATAGACTTCATGTTTGATTTTTCACAACTAATTAACTCATGGTGAATTAATTAATTTATTTTCAAACAGCTTTTAAGTTCAAATTTGAATTTTACTTCTTATTTTTAATCCAGGGACTAACTAAAAATAGGAATCCATCCCAAACTGTTAAAAATAGAATGTTATTTTTAGCACTTCCATTTTTCATTCCCTGTTGCCCAATCCAGCACTGGTACCCAAATTTCTATTTTTAGCAGTGATATCTTTAGCATTTCTTGTTGCCATTTTCAACACTCCCTCTCAACAAGAAAGGCTTCCTCTCAAACCCGATCCTGTACCTTCAGAATGTTCTGCATGCAACACTTCTACCAAGTGTGGTTGCTCCGGCAACTCTTAGAACAAAAAAAACTCCCAAATGACCTCTTTGTTGGGCTAGAAACATACTCTGATGTTGAAGCTCTACCTGCTACTAATAAGTGCTCCCTCTCTGACCTCTACGCTACTGCAACATCTCCATGCATCTCACACCGTTTCACACCTCTTTGTGCCATCCTACACTGGTGCAACACACTTGTGCCTCTCGCATTGCTACAGCTTGCTAGCTCTGCGTTGTCTTGGGATTCCTGCACTATAGCTCTCTCTGCCACCCCATGTGCATATGTATCTACCCAATCATTCAGTCATGCTACTCCTCATCGGGGTTCTTGTAGCAAAGTCAAATCAAAGAGGTTGGGTACCTCAAGCATCTTGCCCCTCCTCCTTGGGACGATCACTCCACATCGCCCCACATCCTACCTGGAGGTATGGCTACATGTGATCCCTCTGCCCACCTGGCTCGAAGTTTCCCCCTCGGTTTGCCCAGTTGTGGCTACTCCACAACCTCCTGAAGCTGCTACACCAATTGTGGCTCCTCCACAATTGTCTGAGACTTCTTCTGGCACTGCATGTTGAGAGGTAATATACTCTCCCTCTCAACCACCAAGTCTCCATCAGTTTCCTTGCTATTCAAGGCTTTGCATGCATCTTGAACCTCAAGATCATACAAGTTCTTGACATGTGAACCGATCTACTTCACATGTCTAGTGATGATGTGTCTACGGAAAACCTTTCCCTTACTGAAGACTACATCATAGCCTATGTCTTCCAGCATCGCAATCAACACCAAGTTTCTCTTCAATCCCGGTACATACTTAACATCGGTCAAGGTAAGGCGAGCTCCACGCTCCCTCTAAAAAATAACCATGCCTACCCCTGAGGCACTATACTTTTCATCATTACCCATCGCTATGAATATCTGGAGATCTTTCTCCTCCAAAGTACTGAACAAACTCTGGTCACTAGTCATGTGGAAAGAAGCTCCACTGTCAACAAACCAACCACTTCCCACCATGGATGAAACCATGCATGCGAAGAGTGTGAAATCCAACTCTAACTATGAAGCAAGTGCCTCACCTTCAGATCCTTCTCCAGATCCCTTCTTGGATTTCCTCTATGGACAATTTGTAGCAAAATGGCCCACCTCATGACAACGAAAGCATCACACTTTCAATTTTTCAAACATCTTCCCACCATGGGAAGAACTGGATTCGGAAAGAGAAACCTTCTCCTTCCCCTTCTTCACCTTACTCACTAAGGCACAATTTTTTTCATGCTCCATGGATGAAGAACCATCTCTGGTGCTTCTTCTTATTTCCTTCTGCATCAAATCTGACCCAAGTCGTTCCTAATCTGATAATTTCTCTTTTTCATTAACTGAGTCCTGGTAGCTATGCCATCTCTTTGGAAGACCGAGGAGTGCAAGACTCACCATGTCATCGTCATTTATCACGATCCCTACACTTCCAAGCTCATCCCTACATGTGGTGAGCTTGTTCAGATACATAGAGATCATGTCGCCCTTTTCACACTTGATCTTTTGAAGTTTGTCCTTTATTGCTAACTTCCTCTGATCACTTCTATTTTGATATAGATCTTTCGATGTTTTCCACATTGAAAATGGTGTCTCCTTCCCATGGAGACTTGAGACTATGTGATCTTGAACTACCTCCAGAAGGATTCTCCTTACTCTAGCCACACATTTCTTCCATTCAGTCAACTCAAGTGCACCAGTCAGCTTGAGGACTTCTTGATCAATGAAGTCCTTTAGACCGTTATCCTCTAGTACTGCTTCCATGTGATCCTTCCAGGCTATATAATTCGAACTGCCATCAAGGGCATATTCGAGTCTCAAACCATAGAACGCCATAGGTGAAATAGAAATGTGATAATAACTCGATTTCTATATTCAGGAATCACAAACTTCAACTTCTCCTTTCTTGTATATTGTTCTTCCTTGATCACCTGTGTTCCAATACCATGTAGAATTTTTTCTACAAATCAGCTAGCTCTAATAACATGTAGAAATTCCCACTGTATATCACCTGGTAATGCAATGTACTAAAGCAAAACACTTGATCTACTTCTACAAACAATTTAGCGGAAGCTTAATCGAACATGAGCAACATCAATAAGAACACATATAACTGATAAGAAGGAATCAATCACACATAACTCAGAGGATATAACTTGGGGAAAGCCTCAGCCTAAAACCCAAACTCTATATTATCATACAAGTGGAAATATAAGCAGTATTACAAAAAGAATCAACTCAAAAGCTATCCTGCTCTCTCTGCAATACCTCTGTTGCTCATAGATAGTCAAAGGCCTCTATCTAACCTCTGGTCTACCCTCCAAGCCTCCTATCTCTTTACGCAATTCTGATTGGGGTCCAGTGCAGCCACTTGTGTGAATTGGCCTCTTCACACACTCACTAACCTTTGATCCAACTACGCAGTCCTGAAGGAGATAAATCCTCATCATGGATGAGCTTCCTTTATAGGAAAAATATTCATCCAACTAATAGTACATTGTCCCTTCTCTGATCTCAACTGGGTCTCTGTCTGAACTGACACGCATGAGTTATCCATGAGTGAATACTCATTTATCTGAAATACAGTAGTTACATGCATGCAAGCATTAACTAACTAAACTCTCATTAATTTGACAAACTGTTAAATTAATTTAACTGGACTTGACTCTGTTAATTGAGCCAACTAATTTCAACTCAATATTACAACTCATCCTTATCTCTTTAACTGATGGATAAATTCCTCAATTAATAGATAAACTTTTGCATGTCCTCACGTAGACTTCATGTTTGATTTTTCACAACTAATTAACTCATGGTGAATTAATTAATTTATTTTCAAACAGCAGTTAAGTTCAAATTTGAATTTTACTTCCTATTTTTAGTCCAGGGACTGACTAAAAATAGGAATCCATCTTGAACTGCTAAAAATAGAATCTTGTTTTTAGCACTTCCATTTTTCATTCCCTGTTTCCCAATCCAGCACTGGTACCCAAACTACTATTTTTAGCACTTCTATTTTTAGCATTTCTTGTTTCCATTTTCAACATCATGCATTGAAATAAGAAAAAGAATTTCAAAATTTTCATATACACCTTAAATGGGTCTAATGGTTAAAATATTGATCGTGACCTTAAAATTAAATAATAATAATACTTATGGAAATCTTGGACGTAGGAACTATAGTGGGAGACGCGCCCACACCCTTTTGATTGCACTCATTCTTTGATCCAACAACAAACCCACGGTTTTTTTTACTCCGCTCGGTCTGAGACTCGATGACCATGAATATTTGTCCCCGCCAACCTTATGAGCTCAAGAGTTCCCATTTCCGCCTAAGATGCATCCGAAACTATGTTAGTATAGCCAAATTTGTACTGTTCAAAACATATTTCAGTGTTATTTTTCAAAATTCTTGAATTTTATCAAAATATCTTGAGAGCATTAAAGATAAAGAGCCGTTTATTTCTGGGATTTTGACTTGTGACGTTGGATGTTCCTTGAAGAGGTTGTTATTAAGCTTGAGGCTCTTAATTCTTGTTTAAATTTGTCTCTATTCTTTTGTTTAGTAGCTTTCCTATTTATATATGTTTGTTGTTTAGGAAGCATTCTCAACAGAGTAAATTTTGAGACAAGCATCGATGGCTAGAAGTAATGCATAAGTAGAAGCTTCAAAAGGAGTCATGTAATTCAACATCTATTATCTTTTCCAAGTCTTATCATAATGCATGAAAAGTAGTTGTTTTGATTGAATAGGAGGTTGCATCAATAGGAGCTTTGTGGTTTGAGCATTCTATAATTTTGTGGATGTCAGTGTTTACATCACCAGGAGTTGTTGGTTACTTGTTCCTTTTGATAAAAGACAATGATGCATCGCATTGTAACTTCCTTCAATATTATTTGAGTAGACACTTGTATAGAAGGGAATATTGTTGATTGTACACAAATATTGTGATTTCACCAGGGAATGAGCTCATAGGTAACTAAATTGACATCAAATTTGGAAATATTGGCATAATAGGATTTTCAATGGCATGTTACATTTAGAATGGAGAAGTCAAACCTACTAAGTGCATATAGTTTAATAAAATATGTGCCTCCATTTGCATTCTTCTTTTGGTCATTCAAATTTAGAAGCAATTGTAACTTTCAAATTGTTTTTTTTGTGAGTTCACTTATATATTTTTGAAAAGCAATTGAATTGCATTGTAAATGGGTACATTTAGGTTGAAACCAACACCATTTATTTTCTGATCTTGAATTGTTTGGAAAATGGCTCAAATTGATGAGTTACTAGAGTTATTGAATTCTCTAATACACAATAAAGTCACAATTGGCAAAGAAACTCTCACGGATTTTTGAATTTGTTTACAAGATTATTTGGACAAAAATCGACTTTCTTCAACTTGAGTCACAACTCGAGCAAGATGAACTACATAAAAGGAATCAACATTTTGAACTAAAATTCTCACTTTGAGAATGATTCTTATCAACAATTAACACATGATTAGATCAATGATGTCACTTCATGAGAAAATTCAAATGAATATGAAGAAGTTTTCTTTGCACTTCCTAAGTCTATCATCAAATCTTAGGAAGAGGTTATCAATAACAAGAACATAACTAATCTTGGATATGAAGACATAATGACCTTTCACATTCCAAACTATTCCAAACCAATTCAAGTTTTTTCAAGAAAGTTCATCTTAATCTTCTCTACATCCAACCAATTTGAGTTCTTTCAAGAAAGCTCATCTTTGCCTCCTCTACATCCACACAAAATTCTCAAATATCAACATGGTCTTCGAGTTGGCCACATGAAAGGTCAATGTTTTGATCTGCGTCCTTGTACACATTGCAGAAAACATACTCATCATTCAAACAAATGTTATAGACTTAAGAACCTAGCAAGAGCAAAGATTCACCTTGGGTAGATTACTTTTTGGCAATTGTCATCATCAACAACAAAAATGTATTATCCATCTATGTTATGAAACCAGCTCACAAAAAGATAGAAAAGATAGATCAACGACTTCAAAATGAGCCTCTTCGAGGGGTAAAACTCCTTTACATTACACAAATGAACAATTCTTTGATGATACAAATGACAAGACCTCCTTTCTATATATAGGATTCTAAGGGGTCCCAATACAATCAGAGCCTACATAAAAATAATATTGTAGGGGCACAACAATAACAATAGTGGGCTTCTATGGGGCATAATAATAACAACATGGAGATTATATGGGCATAATAATACAATAAGGGGGTTGTACTATAATAATAAGGGGTTACACTAATAATAATAAGGGGTTACACTAGTAGTATAGGGACCTAACATGCCCCTCTCCTTCAAAAAGTGTTGTCCTCAATGCTTGAGTAATTCTGGATGCTTTTGTATAAAATTCTTGTCCTCCCATGTGGAATCTTCAATGGGTAAGTTCTTCCACTTGATGAGATACTCTAAAATTGATCGATTTCATAGTTGTCGGGTTCTTATTTCCGTGATTGCTTCATGTTCAAATATGATTTTTCCTTCCTTGTCAAGTTCCGACAATATTGTCTCGAACCTCATCAACAATTGCATTTGAATGTGATCTATGCTGAAAAATCTTCTCAAAAAATTTGATATGGATCATAGAAGCTTAAATTCAACAATATTGTTTGAACTAGGACCTTGTCACCTATAACCTTCTTTAAACATGAAATGGAAAACTAGGACCACTCGAGAAGATGCAGGAAGCTCCAATTTGTATGCCATAGTACCAATATTTTTCAGCACTTTATAAGGACCATAGTACTTTGGTGATAATTTATTAATCTTCTTAGCTTGCTTGAGGGACATTTGTTTGTATGGTTGAAGTCGTAAAAATACCCAATCGCCTATGTCAAAACTTCTTTCGTTGCGATGTTGATCTACCTGTTGTTTCATTTGATTCTGTGCGAAATTGAGTTTATCATTTTTCTTCTTGATATGTCCTTCTATCTTGAGAGCTTGAGGAGTGGTAATTTCTGCCAATGCATTACAAGATATGGTCAGATTCATTTCTTCTTTCTATCAAGTTGGTTCCTGGTGTATATCCTCTTCTTTTGACATTTCTTGATCCTTTTCTTCCTCCTCTTCACAATCAATGTAAAATAATTTCTTCTCAACACACTTATGACCTTTAGTGTATTTTCCATCACAACTATAACAAAGGTCATTTTCTCCTTTTTGTTCCAATGGTTGTGTTGTCAACCTCATAGGTTGTGGAAGGCTAGGAGCAACAACACTTCCATATTTATAATTGTGAGTGGTAGGATTTCTTGTTTCCATAATTTTTCTTTCAATTTTTCTTGCCAACCTGAATGCCTTCTCCAATGAATCAGGTTCTCAAAGATGAACCTCATTTTGAATGTTATCCTTTAAAGTCCCTATGAAGACATCAATCCTTTACTTCTCTGGAATATCATTTACCCTTATATTGAATTTTTGGAAGTCCTCAATGTGCTATGCCATTGAACCCTTTTGTTTGAGATTTATCAATTGGCTAAAGAAAGTGTTTCCTTTTGTATCCTCATAATGTGATCTCATTTCTTCCATAAAAATTTCCCAAGTGATAAATTTTTTACGAGAGAAAAGTCATCAATACCATACAAACTGATTTAGTTCCAAATATAAAGTTGCAATGCGTACCTTTTGTGTGTTTTGCACATTATGGAGATCAAAATATTACTCCATCTATAGTATCCATGTTATGGGATCCTTGCCATCAAACTTCCTCATATCGATCTTTGGAAAATGGTAGGTCTTCAATCTAACGTTAGGGTTTATGAAATCATGAATAACATTTCTTTTGTTCTCATCATGAGTTTTCTTTACTACCATTTCGCCATTAGTAAGCATTTCTTGTAGCAACTTTGTCAAATCTATCTTCAAATATTCCATGTTGCCTTTAAATTTTTCTTCTATGCCATGCATCTTAGCTTCCTCTCCCTTTGAATTCCTTCAAACTAATTTTTCAACCAAACTTATACAAAACTTAAAAAAAAAACTACACACATTTTTTCACTTTGTAGGAGCTCAATATTGAATTTGTTGTATTTCTGTAATTTCGGATCTCCAAGGTCTGAAATTGTGTCTTGCGGTAGATCTTTGAGGCCTCTTTCCAACCCCGCAGGTCTGATCAAGATTGGATTCTCCAAGGAAGCGTTATGCTAAATCTCCCATAATGACCAGATTATAGACTACTTCAGTAGAGTGAACTTGTACGAAGTTCCACGTGTCATTGTCTTGAATTTAGGACCTGAAACCGATACACAGAAGACTACATGTTGTTCTCTTTCTATAACTTTTTATGAAATTTCAATATGATGCTCAGAGAGACAGTTATGACGATTTTCCCCAGGTTGCCTGTTTGGAATGTAATTCATGAGCCTGCAAAAACCCTAAATTTCTTGGACCATATCTCATAAAATATAGCAAAACAAAATCTGAAATCCAGGCCCGAGCTTCATCAAGATTCTAGCTCAAACGAATCTTAATTTCAAAGTCTGAACCTTCGTAGAAACAAAATTCTAGCAAAATTCCACGATGACATGTTTGCGATGGAATTATGGAGCTTGCAAAAACCCTAAATTCCTCAGATCATAACTCCAAAAATATAGCAAGAGAAGATCTGAAATTCAAAACTGAGGTTCACAACAATTTCGGCTCAAATGGGTTTTTTTTTAGCTTCTCAAACTTTGTACAAAAAAGGTTATATCAAAGATTCCACGATGACCTATTTGGAGCAGCAAAACCCTAGAATCCAAAGCTCTGATACCAAATGTTATGAAACTAGCTCACAAAAAGATAGATAAACGACTTCAAAATCAGCCTCTTCGAGGGGGCAACCTCCTTTACATTACACAAATGAACAATTCTTTAATGATACAAATGACAAGACCTCCTTTCTATATATAGGAGTCTAAGGGTTCCCAATACAATTAGAGCCTACATAACAATAATATTGTAGGGGCACAACAATAACAATAGTGGGCTTCTATGGGGCATAATAATAACACCATGGGGACTATATGGGCACAATAATACAATAAGGGGGTTGCACTAATAACAATAAGGGATTACACTAGTAGTATAGGAACCTAACAATATTGATGAATTCATTCTCAAGTATTAGCACATCTTGTAGTGCAAATATTTTCATCTCTCACCTTGTATTTGATAAGGGGGGGGTTGATAGTCTGCAACTAGTTTTGAAGTTGTATCAAGCAAGTCTAAGCCATAGCCAGAACCAAATCTAGTAGCTAAACCCTAGAGCCGGAGTCACTGAGATCCAAAGTAAGAGTTGTAGCCAAAGATAGACTCATGTTTCACGAGCATCATTTGGTTTGTGGGCCTCCTTAAACCACCACTAGGTAGAAGACTTATTGCTTCTACTAGACAATAATATGTGGTCATTTTCAAAACAATATTTTAACAGTTTGTGGTCATCTTTACACCATCATCATGGAGCACTTCCTTTTAGCACAAGACATTATCTTCTAGCCAAATTCAAAATTGTTCTACGAACAACTTTGAGCCAAGTTCCAAAGTTGCAATCAACCTTAAACCACCCCCATAGAAGACTTCATCTTCTATTACCCTTTTGGTTGGTTGTGTTCCTTAAACCACCATCAGTAGAATACTTTGGCTTCTACTAACCATTTGGTTTGTGGTCCCAATTAAACCACCATATTCAAAAAGCACATCTAGGCATTGGCTACTATTGACCTTTGCATCTTAGCTTTCTTCTTGGACTCACATATACCCCTTCGCATTGGGGGGAATGTTGAAAATGTAATCCTCAAGGATTATGTAAATTTCAAATATTCACTTGTGTGGAAGGTGAAAATCCACAAGTGAATTTGAATAGTTATGAGGAGTCCAAGATACCTCTTAGAAGATGAAACCAAGCGTCTTGAATTTATGTATTTATGTGTATCATATGAATAATATTTGCATCACGTGCTCATCTAATCCTCTTACATTTTCGTGTGTTCTAACATAACCTTCCATCTTTCATCAACTCGTGCCCTATATTTATTGTGGATTTGCTTCAACCAAACTTTTTGCCTCAATTGAACACCTTGGAGGTGCTAAAGCACTTACTCACTAAAGAGAAAAACACTAACTACAATGAGCAAACTACAATGGACAAGATCATGGGCACCAAGTTGAAAAGCACCCACAAACAAAACATATCATTTTGTTGGGTTGTGAAAGTAGAGTAGATTCTTCATTAGGGCATGTAGTTCACCATGAACTAAATCTTGATGGAAGACTACGTGTTGTACACGAACTTAATATAATGGGGAACATTTCTACTCAATGGGGAAGCATTGATCAAAGTTTCCATCCAAGGCCATCTCAAAAACAATTGTAACACTGGTAGTGTTTGGGACTTTAATTTCCATCACATTTTTGGGGGCTTTCCTATGCAATTGTTGAGGATTTTATGCCTCACTATTAGGGCAAACTCAATTTGTTAATCTTCTTTCCAACAAGCTAAAGAAGACCAGAGGTGGAATGTCAAGAGAAAAGTTATGATCTTAAAAAAATTTACCTTTTTTTTTTCTAAGTAACTAAGAATTGTCATGCTCGATGTTCACACTCAACACTAAACATGATACATAGGTTAGAGTTCTTTCATATTAGGGTTTTCACATTATTATAAAATGAAGTTTTAGCCTCTTGTTATTTTTTTATTTTATTTTAAAGTGTAGTTATCAAATTTCTTCTCAAAGATAAACTACCACCATTCTAACCATTATATATTACTATGTACATTGTAGTGTTTTGCACTATTGATTCATTAATAAAATGTGGTTTAACTTTCATAATATACTTCCAATATTTCATCTTGTGTCCCCTCTACTTTTCTTTCATTTCATTCTCAATATAATTCAAAACAAATCTTGTCAACAAAAAACTGCGATCAACGCTAAGTGAGCACAACAAAATAAAATCTACTTACACTTTAAAGTATTGATCAATTTATTTTCTTACTACACTGTAACATAATACTCTCTTACTACATTGTAACATAATACTCTCATTGTCTTAATTGTGGGAATTAAATATTATTTACAAGTCATGCATCAAATATCCACAAATTAAAATAAGAGGTACATCTAAAGTATTTGTGGTAGGCAAATTTCTAGGAAAGACATGAAAGGAAATAGAGGTTGTGACAAATTATCTTAATGAAAAGTCACTATATAAATAGACACACGTGAGCTTGGTAATTAACCAGATCACCATTTATTTAACATCAAAGTTACTCAAGTTGCCACAAAAGTTCTATAGCGCAAGAATATTAAAATAAACTTGAAGCTAACAACCAATTTTTGCAAGGTAAGGAATAGAGTCTACAAAAGTATTGATAAAGGTTGCTCTTCAAATCATTCTTGTAAATTTGTCATGATTATCAAGCCTCCCATCATTCATCAACTTCTCACCAACTAGACAAAGAAATTACATGCAAAGATGGAATAGATTGTGTTCCCAAAGGTGACAGCTAACAATAATCGTTGTACACATCTACATAGGAAGAAACACATCACTTCCTTGAAATGCATTAACATCAAGGAGCAAATACGTTGTCAATGATAAGGAAGATGATATAGCATCCATCTTGTAGAAGATAATGGAAGCATGTTAAAGAACTAGGAGGGATGGTTCATTTTTACTTTTATTGTTTTAATTTATGGATTGTACCTTGCTCATACTTGTAACTAGCATAGATTAATTTTAACTTTAGATTTATAAAGCTTCAAGAAATATTGAAAAACCAACCACAAACTTCTTCCCATTTTAAAAATCCAAAGTACTATTTAAAAAATCAAAAGTTAAAATGGACCTACGCTAATTTATTAAAAAATCAAAAGTTAAAATAAACCTATACTAATTTATTTAAATTTATTTTATTTTGTGTAGGCCAGCTTCCTATTTTCTTTTCCTTTTGATATAGAGATGGAAATTTTATGATATGTTACATGTGATACCCATCTCTAGCACAAACACATATATACACACGTAGCTTCACTTGGTACAATTAGTTTTAATCCACTTTCAAAATACTAGTTCAACATTTTCCTTTAGACTATAAATATATTCTCTTCTATTCAAAAATCCCCACAAAATATGGTCTAATTCATGGCATGGGTATTTATAAATGTTATCATGGTTCTGAAAATGTCATTCCGATATATTTGGCAATTTACTTTTAGGAAAATAATTTATAAACAATTCTTATTTTTTTGAGATTATAAGAAAATATTTTATAATATGATAAATGGAGGGAAATTTAATTTTTTAGGGATATCATTTGATATTTCTACATCAAGATCATTTTCTCATTTTTATAATCTATCGAGTATAATGTATAAGTACTTTGGGGAGTTTCTGGAGCAAGGGAAATTTTAGGGGTTAATTTTCTATACTTTTTCCAAAAAAAAATTCGTTAATTTTGATTTTTTTGTAAAAATGATTGGCCCAAATTTTACAGAATGAAATTATTTTACCCTAAAAATCGCCAAAAAAATTATATATAGACTATATGAAGATATTATAAATTTGAATATTTTTACAAAAATATCTCCAAACATTTTATAGATTTCATATTATGGGCTATTGGGATTCGCCAAAGTTTCTAAACTTTAAGATAAATTTCCATCGTTAAAATTTTCCCTGCTTTTGGAGTAATTAAATGGATAAATGAAAGATCCGCTTTCAATCTCCTTATGCTTTCAAATTGGATGAGCAGAATAAGAGAGCTGAGAGCTGATTGGACACTTTAGATAGGTGACATTTATCCATATATATAGAAAAATGAACAAAACCGCTGACACACTCTCAAAAAAAGGGCATGGATATACTCTGGGGGAGATCAACATTGAAGCATACAGCAATGGTGCATGACAAAGACATAGAAAGATCCAGTTTACTTGAAAGTCCCTTTATCTTTGCAGCTGATCTACAGGCATCTATTTTTTGTGTAGTTATATGTTATGACATTCTGATTTTGTAATTTTGTTATGGAGATACAGTCCCATGAACTATATAGTCTGGAAATTGGGTTATTATGTTAACAGCTTTCCAATAGCTTTTATGTTAAATACATGTTTGAAAAACTGAAGTATATTGCCTGATGTAAACAACTTTTTATAATACAAAATTATTGGCTTTTTCTTAGGTGGAAAAAAAATTCTATCAATTATGTTGGAAATATATCTTTCCTATCTTTATCACAAATCTTTCTAAGCTGTCATGATCTATCAAGTAAATTGGAAGTTTATCTCTTTTCTTTTTAAAATCAGAATTTCGATAAAATGTTTGCAACAATCCGCCTGAACTCTCACTAACATTTCCTTAATTATTACCAACTAATTTAAACATTTGTTATTTGTCAAATTATTTTCATTCACATATACTAGATGTATGAACAATATCTACAATATCTATCTGAGGTTATAGATTAGTCATACATTCAAAGCCTGGTTTTCATGCTCATTAGAACTTGCCACCAACACCCTATCCCACAACTCGGGATAAAATTGTAAGCAAAGTAAAATGCATTCGAAATACAGTTTTCGGGAAGGAAATTGAACCAAAACGAATTTGAAGACGTGTCTCACATATAAATTACCCCAACCACGGAAAGATGTTTACTTGCCAATTGGTAAATTTGACTTCCAGGGCAATTCAAAGCATTTCAACCATAAAATGTTACCCAAGAGGGCATGACCATAGTTCCGTAGACAATCTCATTTTCACCCGAAAGATTTTGATCTGCTTCCAAAATCATTAATCTTCCAATAATTTTGAAAAGGCATTACATAATCTGACTCCATGTTTTTTTTCCAAGATAGCTGAAATGTAACAATTTTGACAACGATTCCTGACAAAAACTGATTTGGTGAGGATGAATAGAGGAAAACATGATGAAACAATTGTGATCAGAGTTGCAATGATGACCTGGCCTGATGTGAAGTTTTCCAATTGTTTCTTACATCAACGCATGTCAAGAACAAAATAATGGCACCAATGACAAAGATTTAAAACATGCCACAATCCAAAATGACGCTTTCAAGGTTTAGAAACCTTTTGCAGATTATCTTACCTTGGATTACTATGCCACTCTGATCGACCATCAAACCATGCATAAATGATGGAATGAGGCTTGAAAGTTTCAAAATTTCGTATGCCAAACAATGTTTGTGAGACTAACAACTGCTTTGCAGTAAAATATCGGTCAGTCTTATCAACTTTAGTGCTTGGTCACTTGAATACGACTTGCATTTTGCAAATAAATCTATCTATAATGTCTTGCAGATATTTCATGTGTGTTGCTTTTGAGTTTAGGAAAAATATGTTGGGCAAGCATGGCATTACCTATTCAATGCTGATAATTTGATTCTCTACCTAAAAACAAACATATGCCTGCAATTATCAATATCAACGCCTGGATTACTTTCATAATCGAATAAGCAATAAACTGGAACTTTGACAGGCTTGGAAATGTACACTAGTCTGTAGCTCTACTTCGAACTGGTGAAAGGGCCGGAATCTGCTCGACAGCGGGGAAATGATCAGAATTGCTCATAATCGGAAGAGTAGAAACACCCCTAGAAATATGAATATTTGATTCTGCTTGTGGCGCATGTGTGGACGAGTCACATAAAGACAATAACTGTTCAGAAAAACTAGGTTGAATCATAGGCTGCACTTCTGAATAGCTGTACTGGTCAAGACAGTTCTGAAATGTATCTGTAAATAAAGTATCCTGGATATACAAATTTTCATCAAAATCACTGCCAAGAAGAAATTCACGTAGGCTATTGAGTTCTGCTTCAACCGTAGCATTCTGAATGGAAGTAGCATTCTTTGAGAGTACGTCAATAGAATCTCCCTCATTAGCAGATTGATTAACTTTCTGAGTTGCTGAACAAGTCTCCGAGATATTTTGTTCATTATTGCTTGATGACATGTTCAGAGGTTCTGTTGTCTCCATCGAGTTGCTTTCCAAAGAACTTATTTTGCTTCCAGGAAATCTTGTAGCCATGATACTGCGGTCAGTTCCATGAAGATTCTGTATGTCCCTTAGTGTGAAACCTCCATACATGCTTCCAATTTGACCAGGGAGATGAGTGACCATGCTAACAGAAGATTCAAGATTTGTTGATGCAGAGTATGGGTTGGTCGTAGATGAACAAGACACTTTTTGGATGGATCCCCCAGGATGTACAGAGATACATCCATTATACAATGGAACCATTGCAGCTGCATTGGTACTGGCATCATGACTTGTGCCATCCATATTCATTGAACTGGCGGAGCTTGCAATTCTAATATCAGGCTGCCCATGCAGATGAGAAGACAAACCAAGAGTAGAGGGGGATTCTGTCTGAGATCGAGGGTTTGGTTGCAGATTGTCTGTAAATAAAGATTTCCTGAATTGATTTGCAGGTTGTGTAGGAGGATTTGATTTCAGATTGTTAGTAAATGAAGACAACCTTAATTGATTTGTAGGTTGTGTCTGAGATGGATGGTTCAGATCAATTGTAAATGAAGATGGCCTCAACTGATCTGCACAACTATGGCCGACATTCCAGGGAATACCTGCAACAGTTCCTGTACCGACTTGATCACTTCTACCATCCTGACAAGTGGAAATCATGGGGTTTCCAAGCATGCTTTGATCCTGTCCAATCCTTGCATTATGGAGAAGTAAATGAGAAGACAAATTAAAGGTAGAGAGAGTCTGTGTCCAAGAGGGAGGGTTCTTTGTAAAAGGAGGTGATTTGATTTGATGTGCAGAACCTTGGCTGATGTCCATTGGAACAGATGTGATGGAGCCAACTTGTTTACTGCTACCAGCCTGACCTGTGGAATTCATGGGGCTTGCAAGCTTCCTTCCATTTTGCCCAATCCTTTCACTGTGTCCAGGGAAATTAGCTTGCAAATCAAAAGTAGGGACCATTCCTGGCTGCAAGGAGGGATTTAGATTGTTTTTGGATGAGCAAGGCATGGATTGCTTCCCAGAAACATGGCCAATATTTGATGGAACAAAGGTAACTGGTTTTATACGCATTTGATTACTCCTGCCAGCCTGACCTGGAGAACTCATGGAGATGCCATGCATGATTCCACTCTGGCCAATCTTTGCATTATGGTTAGGTAAATAACAATGGAAACCAAAGGTAGATTGGTGGCTTGTGTCAACAATAGGGTTTAGATTGTTTGTAGATGAGAGACACCCAGATTGAACTGCAGCATCAAGGTTAATGTCTAGTGAAGCCGATGCAATTTCCTTTCTACCCACTGGATTGTATCTGCCAGGCTGAACTGTGGGACACGTAGAGTTAGTATGTATGTTTCCACTCTGACTTATTCTTGCAAAATGGCCAGGCATGCAACCATACAAACCATATATAGATGCAGGTCCTGTCTCAGGGCAAGGGTTCTGATTGCTTGTAGAAAAGCCAGGACTCCTGGAACTTGCGTGCATGCTGCTGCTATGGCCAGTTCTTCCATTATGAAAGTGAGTATTCATATGTTCTGTGGATGAGGGAGACCTGAATTGATGCACACCACCATGGCTACTAATTGACAAAGCAGATGTGACTGCTCTTCTACCAATGCTATTACTTCTGCCAGCTGGACCTATGGAACTCATGGAGTTTGCGAGAGTGCTTCTATTCTGGCCAGTCAAATGACTGGATATAGCAGCAGAAGAAAAAGTCGCTCGTGAAAGGACAGGGTCTGTCAATGAAGAAGGCATGAATTGACTTGCTGCATTCTGGCAAATGTTTGAGGGAATATCTGTAACTGCATCTACACCCTTTTGATTACTTTCGCTAAACATAAATGTAGATCTCCCACTAGATATTTGAGGTATGACATCATCAATAATTGGTGGTGATATCATCTGTGTTTTGTTCAGCCTGTAGGAATGTCTTAGCTTCCTCCATTTCTCTTCTCTGTCTGAGGCATGGCAGTGATCGCTCATCGAATTTCCTTGGCCCCAAGTCAAACATGGAGCAGGCTTGTCACATACATAGCAATGACACTGCACAATTGAATTACATGAGGAACAATGTCTTAGATAAGTATTTTTTAAATACAGTATTATCACAAGCAATCTCTATGTAAATAGAAAGCACAGAAAAATACAACATACATCACAAAATCACATGTACAATTCAAACCAAACTTTAGCAAATAATAACAATTCTTCCAAACTCTTTGAACTTAAATAGACTGTGCCTCAATAAGCTTACCAGAGCACAATGTTTCTTGTGAGGTGTGCTGTTGAAAGGAAAACTTACGCAACAATGCCTTGAATGAGGATAGTCCCTACATGCAACCTGATAACATTTTGAAGACTGATCAATTATCAGCATTATGATATCAAACTTGACAAAGTAATCTTAAGTCATAAACTTATCCATCACAAAAGCCAAATTGAAATGCTAATGCACAATATTGTCCATCACAGAAGCCAACTGCAATACTAATCCATGGCATTACCCAGCACAGAATCGACCTTCAGATCTTAAGAGTTCACTTAACATCCATCTTGTAGACTCAAGTCTAAAATGTCAATGATGTTATTAACTCATACGACAAGAATTTTAAACACTGTTCTGTTCAAAAACAAAAAAAGAAAACAAAAAATCATATTTACCATACACTTTTTTCATTATTCAAAATTATTTTCTCAGTGGCAAGCGTATTTTACCAAGGCAACATAAAATCCGTAGTTGCATTCCTTGCGAGAGAGGATGGCACATATTTCACAATTATTATAAATTGCTGAGTTGCACCAAACAGGTTCTGCAGCGTGAACTAAATCGAGGTAAACTAACATTATCATACAGGTTCAAGTGAACATTTTTTAAATTTGAGTTTCACTGCAGAGCTTACTGGAGAATACAAATATTTCTCAATAAACAGTAGTATCTAGGACCCAACAATACAAAAATGAAAAACATAAACACAACAATATTCAACAGATGTTTATTTTATCTTTCCAATGGTCCTCTGATGAGGTGCAACTGAAGACTATTAAATGTACTAATTGACAGGGTACAACCTGTTACCACAAATTCTAGCAGGCCTCGGAGATGGAAACCTTACAAGACAAGTAGCTAGACCAAGTGCTAACAATGGGGTAGAAGCCCAATGTCACCTCAACCAAAACCCCCTTCCTCTTTATGTACTTTCACCAATGGGAAGAGTCTCGGTACAAGGGAGATCACTTAAAAGATAAATGCTAGGTATAAGGCACAAAGTGATCAAGCTAGAGCTCATTCAAGAGAGAGGCTCAATAATGGCTCAAGGCTTCAAGTAAGCAAAACACTTTCTAAGAAAAACCCTAGAATGTTAGTTTTTGTAGCATCAGAGCTGTTCTAGTCTCGAGACTTTGTTGAGAGGCTAAAACACAAGAGTTCTCCATAATGACTTAATCACACTACAAACTTCACAAATAAAAATATCGCAGAAGATAAACTGGAAACTGAGAAAACACTGGCTCACACACACAAAAATATAACACTGTTATTTTTGGACAAAAGTCCCCGGAAAAACCCAACTTAGGAAAGCCGATGGAACAACTAAGGGTTTTTGTTATTAAGCAGCAGTGACGGTGCAATAAATATTGCTAAATTGGCGAATCTATCCAAGAGGAATACTGACAAAAATTCTCTGAGGGAAAGTACCCTCTCTCCGAGCAATCTCGGCACTGTCTATCCTCTAAAAGGCTAGCCATCTAAGTGATCTACGCAGGCCCTGCATCACCCTAGAGTTTCCTACCAAACGCACTGCCTGAATCAACTACCAATCTAGCCATCTTACCTGTTGCTGACTAGGAAACTGTCTCTTCGGCCCTTTGGAAAACTTTCCCAGCCTCTGGAACTAAAAATGAGCTCCTCTTAAGATGGATTGAATTGCCCTCTTGAAGCTCCGCAATGACTCTACGCGACCTCCCAAAGAAAATATCAGCCTCCTCTTTCTGACTCTCTAGAACTGGAAAAAGATTCCTCCAGACTCACTGTCTTTGCCCCTATTCACTTCCCTTCTCTGTCTCAAACTCTTCCGGCAGCTGTTGTTGCTCTCTGAAAAATCAAACTACCCAAGGAAATCAATCTCAAGGGTGTTTGTTCTCCATCTACCCATCAACCTCCTCTTATAATCTCTAGTTGGGACTGCAACGACCAAGATTAAAACATAATCGATGGCCAAGATTATTTCTGAATCGATCTGTGTGAGTTTCTAGATGATGCACACCTTTCTCAATTAATATTGATTAATTAACCAGATTTTCTAAGTTTACTCAGGAAAAATTAAAAAATTGGTTAATAATCTAATTGAGACACTTCTAGGTGGAATTTCCAGAAACGATTTCAGCTTCGAGAGTTAGATGGCGAAGGTGAAGTGGATGATCCTAGATGGAGTCCGGGACCATATAGTCTCACATATGTCTGGCAAGAATACTACCAAGGAGATGTGGGACACTCTCGACCAGCTATATTAGAATACTTCTAAGCAACAAAAGATGTTCTTGCAGGAGAAACTGAGAAACATCAAGATGCAAAAGGGTAAAGGCATAGATCCCTTCCTTACCAAGATTCAGGAAGTCCGTGATCAGCTTCCAGTCGTTGGGGAAGTGCCTCAATGGACAGAGCTTGTGCATTTGGTACTAAACATTGTCTCACAGGAGTGGCAAGTATTTGTCGAAAGTATCTTGGGACAAGACCAATTGCCTAGATGGGATAAGATGTGGTCTGACTTACAATAGGAGGAGATGAGGCGAGCACTCGTGAAGAGCACCATTAACGGAAACAACAACAAGGGCTCGTAGGGTGAGAAGGAAAAGGAGAATGTGGATCTTGCATCAAAGGGTTCCAGTCAGGGACATGAGAAGAAGAAGAAGAAGAAGGACCTATCTGGTCAAGTGCTTCAGGTGTGGCGAGTTTGGCCACTACAATATTCAATGTCCTCTCAAGAAGAAGGAAAAGCAAGATTGGGCAGCAGTGTCCGCAGAGATAGACAAGTTTTCCTCCATACTTGAGGAAGACTTCGCCATCTTTGCAGCTATACCTCCAGGAGTGAGGTGGGGTGATATGGAGCTATAGTCCCAGAGTTGCAGAGCATTGGCAGGGTCCATTGAGGTGTCCTCCTCATGTATCATTACCTTGCTACAAGGGCCCACAATATTAAGTATTAGGATGGATCAGTATCAGTTGATGCAGTTAGATTCCAGAGTGACGATTGCAGACTAGTAGCAATCAGGTACTGAGGAGCACAATGCAATGTTGACAGCACAACAAGAGGCTTAGTAGCAGAGTCAACAACAATGCAGATTCCTTAGTGGATAGTGCAGAGGCTAGTAGCAGTCAGATGCTCATGAGACAAATGCAACACAAAGACAAAAAAGATTCAATATTTTGGATGCTTCTCAGTTGCAATAGTTGCCATAACAGTAGCAACAAATGAGAGGGAGTTGCGGTGCAGATGCAAAGTTGGCAATAGTATAGCCATGTCAGTAGCAACAAAGATGTAGAATCAGAATTGCGTAGTGGTTGGTGGACAGTGGCAGGGAATCACAATGGTCAGACATCAGTAGCATACAGAGGGTGGTACAAAGACAGGGTGTTGTAGCAGTATTTCAGCACTAGAACACCTTCCTCGCTAAGAGGGAATGTTATTTTTTGTAGCATCGAAAGTGTTTTAGTCTCAAGATTTATTGGAGAGGCTAAAACACAAGAGTTCTCCATAACCCATAAATCGTTTATGGAAATTCCACCTAGAAGGGTCACAATTAGATTATTAACCAATTTTTTAATATTTGTTAAGTCTAAACTTAGGAAATTTCGTTATTTAATCAATATTAATTGAGAAAGGTGTGAATAATCTAGAAACTCACACGGATCGATCCAGAAATAATCTCATCCATCAATTATGTTTTAATCTTGGTCGTTGGAATCCCAACTAGAGATTATAAGAGGAGGTCGATGGAGAACATGCACACTTGAGATCGATTTCCTTGGGCAGTTCAATTTTCCAGAGAGCAACAACAGTTGCTAGAATAGTTTGAGCCAGAGAAGGGAAGCAAAGTGCGGCAGAGATAGTGTGTCCAGAGGGATTTTTTCCAGTTCCAGAGAGTTAGAAAGAGGAGGCCGAGATTTTCTCCAGGCGGATACGTAGAGGCAGTGCAAAGCCCCAAGAAGGCAATTCGATCCAGCTGAAGAGGAGCTCATTTTCAGATCCAGAGGCCAGGAAAGTTTTCTAGAGGGCAGCCAAAGAAGGGAAGCATAGCGAGGAAAAGATAGTCAGTCCAGAGGGACTTTTTTCCAGTTTCAGAGTGTTAGAAAGAGGAGGCCGAGATTTTCTCCAAGAGGCTACATAGAGGCATTGCAAAGACCCAAGAAGGCAATTCAATCCAGCTGAAGAGGAGCTCATTTTCAGATCCAGAGGCTGCGAAAGTTTTCCAGAGGGCTGCAGAGTCAGTTTCCCAGTCAGTAGCAGGCAAAACGACTAGATTGGTAGTCAATTGAGGCAGCGCATTTGGTAGGCAGCGTAGGGTGATGCAGGGCCTCTGTAGATCACTTGGACGACTAGTCTTTCATAGGTTAGACCAATGTTGCATGAAATGCCCTCCCCTCCCCCCTAAGGATCCAAATCAGGATCCGCAGTTCAGAAATCCAAAACTGCAGATCGGGCTGGAAAACACGGTTCTTGGAAATTCAGAACCGTGGAGGCCTGATCTGTGGTTCCAGATTCCTGAACTACAGATCCACCTCGGATCCGTGGCGGATCAGGCATAGATCCGTACGGATCCCGAGCGGATTCGATGCTTGACGGGCGGTTCCATGGCGGCCAACCGAAAAAACTTATTTTTTAATTTTTATTTTCTCTAACTTGAGTTTAGGGTGGGTTTAGGTTGAGTTAGAAAAATAATAGATGGGGATAAAGCTCATTTTCCCGTCTCATTTCCTCACTCCTGTATTTCTGTAGAGCTTGGAAAAGAGAGGAGAAAGAGAGGAGAAGAGAGGGTTGAGGAGAGCTTAGAGGAATGAAGGAGGATGAGATAGGAGAAGTGAAGGAGGAGCTTGGAGGAGTGAAGAAGGACTTCCATGTACAAGAGCTAAAGAGGTAAGTGCAAACCTCAAACTCATTTTTCTGTCATTGTTGTTTGTATTTTTTCTCCTCCCTCTCCTACTCTTTCCCATTCTTTCTTCTTGCTCATTTCATTGCAGATTGTCCATCTATATTCATATTCCAAAATGGTGTTCTTTTGGCTTCTATGTATCATTCCACTTTTGGTTTTCATGATGGCAAGGGGGAGTAGGAATAGAAGGGAAGAAGAAGAAGAAGATAGTGGTCCCCATATGAGTGACACAATGTATGATGAGGAGGAAGGGTTTGAAGAGGAAGGGGATGAAGGGGACACTCACATGCTAGAGGGGAAATTTGCATTGACACCCTTGTGGAATTTTGTGACCAAACTTGAAGGTGGAAAAGGTGGTGGAAGCTACAAGGTTTTGTGCCCTCATGGTTGTCATGGAGGAAAACCATATAGTGGTTCATATACTCGTGTGAGAAGGCATCTTTGTGGGGTGTTGTATAATGATGACAAAAAGGGTATCGTGGAGATCGCAATTTTTCGAAGGTTTCAGTCGAACAAAGAAGAAAATACATCCAAATAGAGGAGGGTGTGTTGTCACTCAGATTATATAGGCACGATGCGACAATGACTTAGGGCGGGGGTTATCACTCTGATCCATGCCCACTAAATTCTAGTTGTCTCCCAACAACAAACTATGGGGGTTAGTCCCTATGGAAGATAGAAATGAAAGACAAGTTGGAAACCAACAAGTTCGGGAGACACTATTGAATGGCCTAGCCACTTGGTTGGTTTAGCAAGCTTTTAGAGATTAGATTTAATTATGAATGAGACCAGTTCCTTATGGAGTCAACTTACTTGTTTTATATCAATTAAGGACCAAATGACCGGATGAAAAACCACTGCTTGAATGCTTAACTAACCTATATGCTATGCAAATCCTAAGACTTAGGTGAAATGCAAGAATCTTGGTTACTTTTAATTATATGTCTGTTCTAGATGGTTCCTTTCTCTTTACTATTTTGGAACTAGCTTCTAGAGTAGGTTGTGGGATAGAAGCCAATGGGAAGCAAGCAAAAGCTTGATTAATGATACCTCTCTCTATGTTCTAACCACCCGATGCCTCCAGCGCTGCAAAGAATGTGACTCTGACAATTGCAAGGTCAACGTGCTAACCACTAAAGAGCTGTTAGGCTCCTCAAGCTAGGTGAAAAAGGTTGTCCTAAATGTCTACCAACCAGGGTTATGCTTGGAGGTAAATTATTAGGTGCAAGAATATTCCTAGAATGATATGCAAGGATTATGAGTGAGTCTTGAGTTAAGATTGTTTATGTGATTCAAGTACTTGATGTTGATTATCTTATAACAAGAGTACTTAACAATATATTGAAAGACAATCCTAAACAAGACAAAGTGCTCAATTATACAAGTGTCAACACCAACAAGAGATATTCTTACAATAATTCCACAAAGACATTGACCAACAAGTGATAACAATGATAGAAATTTAGGAAACTTAGAGCACTTATCTAATTAGCCAATGATTTCCAATACAAGATGCCAATGACTAAAATTAAGCCCAAACCACTTCAACCATGAATGATTATGAATTGTAAAATTTCCTTACCCAATTTTAGAGATTTATATGTGATTTATTATCACTACAACCTTATATTCAGAGGTTTGCAAATTTTATTTCAGCAGTCAATTTCGATGATTCTTATTTAGTTTATATGACTACATAAATGGTTGTAGCAAATATATCAAATCTGGAAATTGCCCAACAACCCTTAAAATAACTTATATGCAATCAATTTAACTACAAGATTAATGTTCAATGCCTTAAGTGACTTGTTAATGAATTTAGGCTTATTTTATGTGTGTTTATGCCCTGAATACACTGTTGTAACAATTATATCAGACCTAAAACTTTCAAATCAGACCTCTGCAATTTCAAATCAGACCTTGAAAATTATATGACAGTTAACATAAAACAATAAAATTGATAGATCAAACCCTTGTAATTTATTTTGATGTCTTGTATGAGTTATTAGCTTAATGTGTGGGTTCTTTAAGCTTGTATTATGATGATTATGCCACTGTTATATCAATATATCAGATCTGATATAAATTATGCAGTCAATTAAAATGAGAGATGAAGGCAATAGAAGCAAACCCCAAGGGCCAAGGCCCAATGGCCTATGCCAAGTTTGGATATGTGAGAGAAATCACTCGTCAACACCCGCACTCACAAAATGTTAGCTCAAAACTCAAAGATCAAACCTTATGACTGCTACAATCACAAATTTTTAGAGATAAAATGTCAATCCTTTGAAGAAACTTTTCTTTGCAATGAGATATAGCCCTTGTACGGCTTACGACCTTCTTAATTCTTGCAAAATAGATCCCAAACACTAGCCTTTCAGGTTGGGTAAGGGCTAGGGCCTTCAAAAAATGGGTTTCTTCCCCACTTTGAAAATAAATAACCTGCAAAAATGGGCTAAAAACCTTAGACGTCTAGGGCTTTTAAGGGTTGGAAACTTAAAAAATTTACTCCTTTTTTTGATCCTTGAGAGATTTCACCTGTACAAATAAAAAAAAAAATCCCAAAAAGAACCCAATATATACAAAAATAGAATAAAACTCCAAAACCCAATTGCTGCAAAACAAGGGTTAGAAAAAATTATTTGCAAAAAATTATCTTCCAAAAATAATTTACAAATTATATACAAATATACAATGCTTGAAAGATTTTTTGAATAATTTTTATAAAATTATTGACAATGGCTAGATGTATTTCGAAAGATAGATATTAGCCACAACCTTAGCGAAGTAAGAAAATCACATAAAGTATTCAAAGTCCAAACAAGGTCAGTCTATGCCCACAGTCTGTGAACTTAGAGCCCAAAGGTCGGGGAACCTGCAGACTCTAGAAGAATTGCCAGATCATACAATGAATCGGATCACCTAAGATAAGCCCAAAGCTTACCAATAAAATGTTCCTATCATCTACAAATGAAATAACAATTTATATATATTGAAGCACAGTATCGGAAAGCACATACCCAACACATACCACAGATCAATGAGACAAAGACACCATGAACTGTATCCCAAAGTCTTTTATTATGAGATTCAAACATTTCCAGCAGAACAGTGGCTTCACACCAGTGTTTACAAAATTACATCAAACCAAAGATCAATCATCTTCCCAATAAAAGCAAAATGTCTTCTATTTATAGAGAAATTCCTCCAAGTAGAAAATAACGGATAGTTGGCTTGATCCCCATCAAAATAATCTCGACCATTGATAAATACTTTATCAACTTTTAATCTCTGTCATCGAAAATATTTATTTTTGAGGAATTTTCGAATTTCTCATTAAATCCACTTTTTATCAGTTCAAAAATAATTATTTGAACTAATTTATTCAAAACTTTGACTTTGACTTAAGCACCAAGGTCCAAGGGTCCAAATTTTCTTGAAATTTCCAATATTTCCTTGGTGGGGGACCTCCAAAAATTAACTTCTTTTAGACCCACGAATTTTTCCACTTGGAGAAATTAATTTCTCTAACATTTTAATTTTGACTCTAAATTAATTAATTTTCTGGCTTAGGATTTAATTTTATTTTTGCCAGAAAAATTAATTAATTGACTCATGAAGGGATTAATTTTTTTCCACCCTCAAATATTTTAACCATGGTGTCTAAGTATGAGGGGCCATGCACTTAAATATTTTTTACATAAGATTTTACAAATTCAACCCTCAAAGGGGGAATACCCGTTCGTTATAGAGCCTCAAATAATTACCCAATTCTGTGACACACTAGTAGACCAAGTGATTTGTAATAAAATAATTTATCCAATTAGCTTAAATTATTCTCAAATCACTTTTACAATAGACTCAACTAGAACACTAGGACTCACCTAAAACTTCAATAATAAATCCCACCCTAGCTTTGGGATGACGCTAGAAGGAAAAACTCTACCGATCATCTGTGTTTAGAAACATAGATAATCAGTGAGACGAAAAACCTCCTATGATGAAATTTGTCACCAAAATCATAGGTTTATCTAGGTTATTACATAATTAACGATCATACCAGCATCATTTACATTACAAATTTGCAGAATGGGTTTACAATGACATAATATCTGCTAGTTGATGATTCTGAACTTTGAAAAAAAAAATGGTACAATTGCTTCCTTGGAACTATGACAAAACATGTGCAACAGGGTAAAAAAAAAAAACGCATTATGAATCAAGTGCAACCGTCTAGATTTGGTAGCTCATCTCCTCATGGTAGTTTTGCAACCTTTGGAAGTAGAAAAACAATAGGGGATTTCCTGAATGTTGTTGGGAGGATGATGTGGATGGAAAGATAGTTTGGTTTCTTTGTGCTTGTTGTGTATCATTTAATGTGCTTCGCTCTCCCTATTGGCATGATATGGTTAAGGCCATTATTGAAGCCCCGAAAGGATATAAGAGCCCCAATTATGAGAAAGTTAGAACAATGTTATTAGAAGGAGAAAAAGCAAAGGTTCAAAGAGCTTTGACACGTTTTACAAATGAGTGGATGAATTGTGGAGTATCCTTTGTATCAAATGGGTGAACAAATGTTAGAAACCAATATTTGATAAATGTTGTTGGTGTTTCTGTTAGTGGTGCAGTGTTTATTGCTTTTCGTGACTCCTCTTCCATCACTTCAACTTCCCAAAATATTGTAGATATCCTATTACAATGAATCAAAGATGTTGGTCCTAATAATGTGGTTCAAGTGATCACTGATAATGCAGCAGGAAATTTTTTTGAGCATACTCATCCACATATCTTTCGGTCTAGGTGCTTGGTGCACACATTGAACCTTTTGATGCATGATATTGTGAAGCATAAAGAATGTGGATGGATTAAAGAGCTTTACAAGAGAGGGAAGCAACTCATTAAATTTGTCACAGGGTGTATAAGGGTAAACTACTTTTATGGAACTTACTCCAAGTTGCAATTGCTTAAACTTGCAAAAACAATATTTTCAAGTTATTACCTCACCTTTAGGCAGCTAGTATAGGTGAGACAAGATTTAACTAATATGGTGACCTCTGAATCATGGAAGGACATTAACACTGATAGAGATGGTGCTAATGTAGCCAAGGACATTATTCTTGATAGTTACTTTTGGTCACATATTAAATATGTTTTGAAATTCACCAAACCAACTTTTTACATAATCAAGTTTGCAAATTCAGATCGACCAATAATTGGGGAGGTGTATGAGCAAATGGACAACATGTTAGGGCAGATTAAAGACATTGTTGAGCATAGAGATATCACCTTGTACAATTACATTCATGCAGAGGTGGAAAAATGATGGGATATGCTAAACATTCCATTGCTTTACTTAACATATGTTCTAACACCTAAATACTATCATCCATCATGGCTTTCAACACCAACACCTGAGGGGGGAGCAAGAGAAAACCACACCTAGATCCAGAGGTTCTATCTGGTTATATGAAAGCATTGGATAAATTAGTCCCTGATGAGGAGGAGTCTGCCATGCTACGGAAACATTTGAGCAACTATATGCTTAGCACTAGTCCATTTGGGAGCATGCATGCAATTAGAGATCGAGAGAATTTATCTTCTCTTGAGTGGTGGAACATGCATGGAGGTGCTACTCCACTTCTACAAACTTTGGCATTGCGGGTGCTATCACAGGTGGTAAACACTTCTTTTGCAGAGAGGTGTTGGAGCTCTTATTCTTTCATCCACAATGTTAAAAGGAACAGGTTGAGTTTAGAACAAGAAGAGAGCTTGGTGTATGTTCACTACAACTTGGGATTGTTGTTCCATTACTATGATGATGCAAAGACTAATAACGACCTTAAGGTTTGGGACAAAAAATCTAGAGGACCCCAATTTGGAGGATGGAATGTTGTGATTAGAGCAATTGGAGGATGCTCTTATCCAGGATGATGATGATCGAGTTGAGATTCCATCCCCATCCGGTCCATTGGTTCCCAAGTTCCATGCTTCAACACCAACAACAGGGGCTTCATCTTCATCAGTTCCACTGCCACAACTTCTAGAGCCATCTTCTTCATTTCCACCACGTGGAGGCTCACATCTTGTTCATTGTGGAAGGAGGAGAGATTACTAGATCTATTCACAATTTACTACTTTTGTCATAGATTAGACTTGTAGCCTTGTTTTGAATTTGAACTTTTTTGTCTTACTCTTCCTAGTTCAGTGTGTACTTCAGTCTTGGTGGTAGCCAAGTGGCTTATTTTGTAAACATTATTATTTGAATTTTGGACATGACTCATGTTGATAGTTGCTCACTTGGTAGATAAGTTACTTGAACGTTTGATGATTTTATCTTCTAAATATTTTATGTTTTATGACATACTTAAAAAATTGATGTATGTTAGTAATTGCTAGAATATAGATGGTTGATGCTCAAATAATTAATCATTGATGTACAATGGAATCGTGGATGCCATATTTATCTTGAGTAACGTAAAAATATGCATTTTTTCATATCTTCTACAACTAATTTGGTATTTGGGATGTTTTAATATAAATGCAAAAAAAAATATAAACTATATATATATATAGAGAGAGAGAGAGAGAGGATGCTTCACTTACTAGATTTTTTGGAAATGACACTTCCGCGTCCCCACTTCGTGCAACATTGGTCCTACCTCACCATTACACCCAAGTGGATGATCTTTAACACCCTTGACGATTTGCAGAATATAAAACATGGGTTTTGTTCCTCTCATTGAGTAGACAACTTTTGTTGGAATGCATGTCATAGATATCCCAAAATTTCCCCTATTCTATTACTTGGAAACCTATTTTTGACTTGCTGACCAAGTTTGACGAAGCTATAGCTAGCCACTTCCTTCTTTGATTGGAAAAATTGAATGTGACATGGAGTTGGATTCCTCTCTTCAAGTTGTACATCCTGAGACCAAGTTGACCTTTTGTCCATCGGGACCACTTTGTATTGGGAACCATGAACTGCCTCGATAAATGTGAAATGTTGTCAAGAGAGACTATAATGCTTTGAGAGTTTTCGTGAGGAACATTGCACGAAATCTAAGGTCACCTACAAACTCGATAAACTCTAACGATCTAACCATGTGGAGTGACATAGGTGCACCTTGACATAGGCTAGATTGGCCCATACACTGGTGATCGCCCCTGCAAATGCAACTTCTCATAAAACTATGAGTCCATAAGAGAGTTTGCCTAAGGTCCTCCAATCTTGTACAAGACAAGAGTGACCTTGAGTGAGACTTCAATGGACTAGCCATGGTTTGGCCAAACAACTTAATACAGACTCAATGAAAAAGACATAGGTCTAGGATGCTTAATACAAGGCCTCACATGGTTTTTACATGGATTTTGACTTGTGACCTTGGGCTTATAATGGTGGTGAACGCTACACTGATAAGTATATGTACCCTTGCCAACATGCAGGGTAATAGGACAACAATGAACATATATGAAAACTCAAAGTTCACTTAACAATCCAAATGACAAAGTGCAATAGAAGCAATCATACCTTCATATTTTTGAACTTTAGTTGCCAAGCTAATGATGGACTTTGCAAGTGAGTAACAAAGTGTAGGACTTGGAGCTAACTCAGCCTATGTAATCCAAACTTGTTGAATAAGAATGAGAACCTTTCGAGCACCATGATATGATTGACTTCTTAAGAAGTGAATGGCCAAGTTTATATTCAAGTCCACAAGTACAATTAGTTGGACTAAATAAAACATTGTTGTTGAGTTATCAAGTGACCAATGATGAAGCCAACCAATTTCCAACCTACAATGTGGTGGAGCATTAGGCATAACCTCAAACAAGAAAAGTCGGGCAAGTTTCTTTAATGCTAATTGTTATCTCCCAAATTTGCGCTTCAAATGTTACAAACTCATTTAACAAACTGAAACTCTAGGGGCGCTTACGAAAGTTTCCCATTGTCACCACAACAACTCTTCCTCTTGCTTTAGGGTGGGTTTTTTTTACCAATGTGGTGAACCATAGAAATGGTTATTTTAAGGTTTTATTTTGTTAAGGTCTTGTTACAACAATATTTAGCACCCCTATATGAAAATTCTAAGCATCAAGAGGCTAGTTTTATATAATCAAGAAGGCTACCCACCGCTACAACAATAATTCTTCCTCACACATCTAGTTGGTTCTTTTCCAAATCGAGGGGAGCCTCCATAAAGATAAGATTGTTAAGGCTATTGAGTGAAGGTACAAGGTGATTTTTTGAGAGTAAGCCTGAAACAAATCCATGCTAGCAATATAATGGAATATTGAGTGGCGCGAGAAAGGAATATGAAGGTAGAAACACCATGAATAGTGCCTACCGAATCTTGGGCAAATGGAGTCAAGGAAGATCACTCTAAAGAGGGCTGTTTTATGAATGATTATAGGGCTGCAAATAACATGCCACAATACTCCTTGATAGTGTTGGAAATAACTGTAGAAATGAATCTTGGAGAGTCCTATTAGTACTACTCTTGAACAAGTTGATGAAGGTGCTGCCCTAGAATGATCTATTAATTACTACAACAACTTTGTTTGAGAGTGAAGAATTAATATATGCAGAATTATAACAGAAAAGGGAATTAAGAAGGAGAATCTCCATAAATTACTCCTATCCAAATGGTAGATGCTCCATTACAAGGCCTTCACAACACAATCTTTGCAAGAGATTCCTACAATTACTCAACAACATTAATGCAAAAGACTAAGCCTCACCTATGATAGAATGACACCTTCAACCTTCCATCAAGCTCACCAAAATGATTGACAATGTATAAGGGAAGAGCTTCTCTATACCCAAATTCCCCACCATGTCAAGTGTATGTGTGTGAGGGAGAGAAAGAGAGCGTCGAGATGTGCTCTCCAACCCAGTATCATAAAGATGTTGTAGTGTAATGTCATGTTAAACATTTTGAGTCGGTCAAAGTTACACAAAAAAAATGAAATAAAAAAACATAAGATTAATAATTATAATTATAATTATAATTAATAATTAAATTAGCCTAGATCCATCTTAAATATAGATCTACCAAGCGCCAAGAGCAATCAAATCTCTTGAGATGCAAACTTCTTTTAGAGCGAAAAGAGATTTGATCCCTTTTGGCGCTTGGTAGATCTGGAGTTAAGATGGATCTAGGCTAGTTTATGTTTTATCTCATATCCTTTTACAACAAACAATTACTTGCTTTCATCTAACTAACTTTATGAGAAATTCCAGTAATAATAAAATAATTAGTTTGCTAGGAAGCACTTCCAAAAATAGCCAAGAATGTAACCAACTCGTCAAAGTAGCCAACTGAATTTGACATTTGCTCCAATGATCTCCATAAGGTTCCAATTGGATGTGTGCATAAGTAATAAATCATCCATGTGTGGTCATTCAATGTGGAACATGTGAACAAATATATCATAAAGTAGATACAAAAGTGAAGTGAAATACTATAACGGGTAACTACTTAGCCGATATAAAGGGTAACTACATAGCCGATCTTAATATGGATGTAACAATTATGTCATTATCAATGATCACTTGAACCACATTATTAGGACCAACATCTTTGATTGATTGCAATAGGAGATCTACAATGTTTTGGGAAGTTGCATCGATTGAGGAGGAGTCATGACATGCAATAAACACTACACCACTAGTAGAAACACCAAGATAATTTATCAAATGTTGGTTTCTAATGTTTGTCCACCCATCTGATACAATGGATACCCCACAATCCACCCACTCATTTGTAAAACATGTCAAATCTATTTGAACCTTTGCTTTTTCTCTTGCTAATAACATTGTTCTAGCTTTCTCATAGTTGGGGCTCTTGTATCCTTTTGGGGCTTCATTGATTTCCTTAACCATATCATGCTAGTAGGGAGAGCGAAGCACATTGAATGGTACACCGCAAGAAAAAGGAAACCAAACTATCTTTCCATCCACATCATTCCTCCCCGCAACATCAAGGAAATCCCCAATTGTTCTTCTACTTCCAGAGGTTGCAGAATTACCATGAGGAGATGAGCTACCAAATCTAGAGGTTGCACTTGATTCAAAATGAGTTTTTTATTTCTTTTTTTTTCTATTGTGTAGCATCCTCTATTTGTATGTATTTTCTTCTTTATTCAGTTGAAACCTTTGGGAAAATTGCTATCCCCACAACACCCTTTTTTCATCACTGTCCAACACCCTACAAAGATGCCTCCTCACGTGGGTATATGAAGCTTGAACCACCATATGGTTTTCCTCCATGACAACCATGAGGGCACAAAAACTTGTAGCTTCCACCAACTTTCCCCCCTTCAAGTTTGGTCACAAAATTCCACAAGGGTGTCAATGTAGCTTTCCCCTCTAGCATTTCAATGTCCTATTCAACCCCTTCCTCCGCAAACCCTTCCTCCTCATCATGCATTGGGTCACTCATACGGGGACCACTATCCTCTTATTATTCTTCCCTTCTATTCCTACTCCCCCTTGCCTTCATGAAAACCAAAAGTGGAATGATACATAGAAGCCAAAAGAACACCATTTTGGAATATGAATATAGATGGACAACCTGCAATGAAATGAGAAAGAAGAAAGAATGGGAAAGAGTAGGAGAGGGAGAAGAAAAAATACAAACAACAATGACAAAAAAATGAGGGAGTTTAGGGTTTGCACTTACCTCTTTAGCTCTTGTAGATGGAAGCCCTTCTTTACCCCTCCAAGCTCCTCCTCCTTCACTCCAAGCTCTCCTCAAGCCTGTCTTCTCCTCCCTTTCTCCTCTCTTCTCCAAGCTCCCCAAAATTACAAGAGTGAGGAAATGAGCTTTATCCCCATCTATTATTTCCCTAACTCAACCTAAACCCACCCCCAATTCAAGTTAGAGAAAATAAAAATAAAATAAAATAATTTTTTTGGGTTGGCCGTTGCAGAACTGCCCATCGGGCATCAGAGCCGCTCAAGATCCATGCCCGATCCGTCGCAGATCCGTCGTTGGATCTGTGGTTTGGAAACCTGGAACCATAGATCGGTCTGACACGGTTCCGATTATCCAGGAATCATGTTTGTCGGCCCGATCTATGGTTCTAAATTTCCAAACCGCATATTCAACGGTGGATCCATATGAGATGCGGATCCTAGTTTAGATCCTTGGGGGGTGTGTTTTGTGCAACATTGGGTAGGACAAATTTCCAGGGAGCATAACAGGGGCAAATCTTAACAAAATTTGACATCTAGTATATCCAAATTGATCTTTAGAATGAGAGGAACAAAACCTATTTCTCAATTTCTCCAAATTCCCAATAGTTTTAGAGATCCAATACTAGACATGATGACGTGGCAAGCTGGTGATAATGAGGCAGCATTAGGCATCATATGAAGATTCTGAGAGATACCCAGGTCAAATCTAGGTTGGTTTCAACATACCCAGCTGCCAACATTGTCACAAAGTCAAGGGCATTGGAGATCCAAATTCCATGTGGCTGAGGCGAATTACAAAAGGAAAAATTCAAGTAAAAAATAGTCGTTGTTAAAGTCAACTAGCCATTAGAACATCTAACTAGCTGTTGAAAACTTGGTGGACCAATTAGGTGAGAAATGGACCAAGAAAGTAGTCGTTAGAAGATGAATTTCTCCTCCAAGGGACCAAGTCGAATTTTTCAAGGGTGACCAAGTGGAACATTGAGCTACTATTGTTTATTATTTTGACTATTGACCATAATGAACCATAAGCAAAGGGAATCTTGAGCTAAATTGTGGAAATTTGTCCAAGTTGATCCCCTTTTGGGAAATTAAAAATTATTTTGTAATATCTTATGAATTAGTTTACTAAGTCATCGACATGTGGATGACCAATGAAATATTTTATTGAGAGACAATCCAACTAGTTGCTAGTTAACTATTAACTAGAATTTATAGTTTTTTTCCATAAAGGCTAGCCTCTCCTCATTGTAATGTCGTTGTTGTGAATTTTAGACAAGTGCTAGCATAATCAGTGTTGATAATATCGTTCTCGGAATAATATCTGCGAGGGTCCTGAAAACATCTTTTTGGCAACATCGACGAAAATATCAGTGAAATGTCAACAAACATAAAAAACCATTTTTTTTTCATATTTTTAAACATATAAAGCAATAATGATATTTAGCCGAGATTTTCAAAATATGGTGATATTTAGTTGATATTTTCAAAATATCACAATATTTATCTGAGACTTTCAAAATGTCGCGATATTTTCAAATCTGAAAATATCGCAATATTTACCTGCCGAAATATCGTTTACCTGAAAATTGTGCGATGTTCGCGATATTTCGCGAAATATGGCCAATATTTTCAACACTGAGCATAATAAAGAGCTCACATTTTGCAAACCCTTATGTAATTATTTTGTACAATGGTGGACTGGTTCTTGTTTTTATTCTTCTTCGTGATATATGATTCGTGCATAATTATTCTAACTTATTCTCGTAATTAATAAAAATATTTCAATACTATCCCCCAATCAGGGTGTGGGCGCAAGAAAACATTGGCGAAAGGACGGGGGTATGGACCCTCCACCACCTTGGTCACACAAGGGAGGGCAGGAGGCCAATCCATGCCACCTGGATCAACATTATCACATTTAATTCCACCCTCATGATGATACTTTCCCATTCCAAGGCGGGGAGCATGGCCTTGTCTCCAAATATTAAATTCATTCTTGAGCTTTTCTACTAGCTTGTTTTTGCCTTAACTATTTTGTCTACATGCCAAATTGAACCTAGCTTTTGCCAGACTTTTCACCATTGCAAAGGTGGCTTCCCTCACCTCTCATGGGGAGGTTCCTGGTCCTATTGGCATTCGTGTGGAGAACCATCAAATGGTCAATAAACTATCCAGGATTGAGAATCTCCTTCATAAAATCAAGGTCAAGTCTCTCCAGGAGACCCCTTAGCTTCGATTAATGTCTCAAATTTCGGTTAACCAGGTGATGAGCCCCAAAAATGGACAATTATTTGGGCTCATTCAACCTCCTAATTTGACTTAATCCACCATTCTCATTAGTTTATTGCATGTTTTTGATTATATTTATGCTAATAGAGTGAATTTGGTTAGTCATTATGCCAACAAGTCTAATGGGTGCTTTGTGTAGCCTTTTTGGTCAATTTGGAGACAAAATTGATGGTCTTAATGAGCACTTGGCAGCCAAATTCGTGGGAGAACAAGGGAGAGGATTTGTAGGAAGGTGTCCCCTTCATTTATGGGCCCTTACCTCGAATTCTCCACCATCAGCTCGGAGTTCAAGGGCCACCAAATCAATCAACACAAGGGCAGCCAAGCAAGTCAAGTAGGACTGTTGTTAACTACAAGTCTTGGGCAGCCGAGTCCCTAAATTTTAGGAGGACTGTTGGGGTCCTCAATTTGTATAAATAAGAAGGCTTAGGGCCTCATTTTGGTTAGCTAGTGGTTAGTCATTTTGTAGCTGGTAGTTAGTCATTGCATAGTCTTGTTGTAGTCATTTTGTAGTTCGATTTTTGGGCAACAGATTAGTTTTGCTGTCAGCTCATTTTCAAGTTCTCCTTGTGGACAGTTTTGATGTAACTCTTCGTTTCTTGCTCAATAAAGATGAATCCAGCTTTGCACCAGCTCTAAATCTCTCTTAGGAGGCTGTAGCTCTTGGGGTTGGGCCCATCTCAAGCGCCCAGTACCTCCTTTGATTATCTTTATGTGTTTTTGTTGCATTCTTAGAATAAAATCTGCTATTTTGTTTTGTTATTTAGTTTGTTTTTTTTATGAGTAAAATAGCTTTTCATGCTCAGATTTAGTTGATAGGTTGTTAACAGAAAAAAGCTTCAAGACAAGGGCCAACAAACATCTGTGGTTTCACCTCTCCCTCAGTGGGATCAGGAGCTGTGACTAGGATGACTTTGCTGCCCACAAAAACACTGACTTTTCTTTGCCATGCAATCATTAGTGTTTGGTTTTCATTTGCAGAATTTGGTTACATGTTCAGATCTTTGAATGCTTCATTGCATAGTTAATATACATGGTTTCCTTGCAAATAAAGCTGCTGTCCATTCTTGTTACTGTTAGCTAGATCATATTAGGGTAGCATAACTAGATCTTTGTTTTCTTGCATGTCTTTGTTGGTTCAGTTGGAAACACAAATTGCAGAGCACCTGTACCACTTCTTTGTCTACCCAGACTCCCTCAAACCCATATTCTCCATCTCCTAACTTGGTTTCTTGCCTCACGTTGCCATACTGCCCTCATAACCCTACCTTTTGTGCAACATTATTCTAGCCTTCTTGGAACAAGTCCAGCCATCTACACCTTCTCCTCAACTCCATCCTCCAAGTTTTGAACTCCCCTACACCCCTATTTCACCTCCATACTCGTTCCTCCACCTTTTTCCCTCCATCCATTCTCCAAAACCCTCTTTTCAGAACATCCTGTAGAAATCTCTGAACATCCTGTAGAACCCCTGCAGACTTCCTGTAGAAGCTCATAACCACGGTTTCTTGGCGGCCAAACTTTGTGAGACTCTCTGGAAGGGTGTTAGGGACCCCTTAGACCCTCTCTGAACCTTCCCAACCTTTCCCAAGCATTTCTCCTCCTTGATCCACCTCTGCACAGTCAAAAATAGTTAGAAGCACATGCATGATAATTCCAACAACTTAAACAAAAATACAAAAAGATGTTTTCTTCAAATAGTGATAGCTTAGACATTTGCATTTTACCTTCATACAAGTAATGGCATCTCTTTCAGTAGTTTTCATGCTCTCCTTTGCGTCAGTAGGACTACCTGGTAGAATTAGGGTTTACTAGGGTTTGCGTTTCTTTTTGGATTTCAGTTTCTTTTTGCAATTAGATTAGCTTCCTTCGAGTTAGCTTTCATCCATCAATTAAAAAGCTTCTTCTAAGAGCTCATAGAAGTTGGCTTAAGCTCCTAGTGGACTTGTGCCAGCTGACCAAGTGATAGCTGCGGCAAGAGCTAGTACTTGTGCATACAGCACCGTCGCTTCCAAGTTTGTTACGAACTACCGGGTTGATAAAATTAAAGAAGGGAGTTCTAGGAGTTGTAGCATTATTGCTACAATACTGGAGCCCACCATCTTTTTGGCGCCGTTGCCGGGAAGCGTCAGAGTATTGGTGATTGTCGCTTTTCTTCTATTTTCCACTACAATCTTCTGCTAAGTAGTTTATTTCATTTCCATTATGCAATTTCGTTTATGCAAAAGTAGATTAGCATTTCCCGCTTTCATAGATTAGCATTTCAATTCCGCAATTTCATTTCTGCAAGCGTAGATTAGCATTTCAATTCCGCAAGCGTAGACTAGCATTTCATTCCTGCAATTTCATTTGAGCAAAATAGATTAGTCCTTTCCTGCTTTCATTTCAATTCCGCATTTTCATTTTAGCAAGATAGTTAGTTGCAGTTCAATCTATTTCAGTTTTGCAAGTAGAAGTAGAAAAAAGAAAAAATCAACCAAAAAGATTTCATTTCATGCCTTGTAGGAGTAGAGATAAGTTAGAAAAATGATTGCACAACACCCCCCTTTGCTTCACACAGCCAACCTTCTCTCTTCTTCGATGGCTGTGACTAAGAAGAACCCCTGGGTGGACATCAAGACATATCTGAAGAACCTCTAGGGGAGAAGAAGAAGAAACCATTCCTTTGGAGCAAATGGCTACAAGAAGAAATGTTGGGAGCAGCACCTTGTCCAAAGACGAATTCGAAAATCAGATCGAAGATTTCAAGAGTGATATGAGGCAATTTCTTGCCATGCAACTAGATACCTTGCGGATCCAAAAGAAGCAAAAAGAAGCCACGAGGGCTTTGGCCATTTTTTTTCCTAGGTGCACTAGAAAGCATCCTAGGAACGAATGTCCATTGTACTCCATAGAAGTGTGTTTTGTATGTGAAGAATACCATCCTACAGATCAGTGCCCTTCCTTACCCAGAATCAAAGCTGCATATCAGAGAGCCAAGGGAGCCACTGAATCACTCTATTATATGAACCAAAGGAGGCCACATGGACCTAGATCTTACCAGCAGGAACTGCAAGGGACATCCGAGACCTATTATGACCCCTATCAAGCCACTTTCATGCCTTCTTGGGGTCCCCCTGCTCATCCTTCCTGGTTCACACCTCCTCCTTGTTCCTTCATAGATCCATATTATGCCCAACCAGCTGCTCATTCGTTTCACTCTTATGCTCAGCCACAGCCTCAGTGGAATGCACCTCATCAGGGGTGGAGGCCCCAATACAACACTCCTCCCGCTTCTTTTCCTCCACCACCTGCTCGTCCACAACCATCGCCTCCTGCTCCACCAAGGCAACCCCAAATGCCTACCCAACCACAACCCCATCCGCATCCATCTCAAATACACACCTCCACTCAACTACCCGTACCACCATTTCCAAAACCATACCATGGAGCAGCTCAACCCAATTGCAAAGCTGAGGCACAACATGTCCAAACAACTGCTCTTGAGCTCAATGATCTTCACCATAGCTCAGGAAGAGTATTGCAAGAAAGAGACTATATTGAAAGCATTGAAGGACCACATCAGGCAAAAGAAGATTCAGAAGAGGAAATCAAAGAACCATGGGCTTTAATTGATGAAGAGAAGACATCAGAAGCAGAGATAAAGAAAGATCCTTCATGGTAACCATCAAATCTTCCATGTATTCAAGAGAAAGATCAGCAAAAAGAGGAAGATGAGGAAGTCATGTTAGAAGGTGACATGAAGCATGATCAAGATCAGCAAAAGAACCAAGGATATCAGAGCTATATTGAGATATGGTTTCAGACGGTCACTAAGTTGCAGCGGTACTCTCTTCTTCAGCTATGTTTGATCCCTTCAAAGTCAAATCATTTGGTCTCTGAAATCCGGATACCTGTCAAAGCATGCATTTCAAGCCTTCACATCATCTTGTCTCTAATCTCGATGTGCACATGGCTCCATTGGAAGTATTCTTATACTTGAAAATGATTTTGTTTTTCAAGTAGGGTAGGGTAGAGAAAAAAAAAAGAAAAAAGAGAAAAAATGAAAATAAGAAGAAAAAATAAAAATCTAAGGTGAAAACCTCCTCGGAGGCGCCTTAGATTGGCTCATTGATTGAAAACCTCCATGAGGCGGTCAATGGGTTGGGAAAAAGAGAAAAGAGAATAAGATCTCTCGGTGAGAACCTCCCTTGGAGGCACCCAGGGCAAGCAATTAGGGTGAAAACCTCCATGAGGCGCCCTAGTTGTTTTTCAAAAAAAAAAGAGAAAGAAAAATAAAAATAAAACTAATTTCCATTGGCTAATTGCAGGTTGCAAGAAGGACGTTTCATGACAGGAGGAGCACTCAAATCAAGGTCAACGAAATTTTTTGTGCCTTCTACAGGAAGCTCTGTATTTCTACAGGAAACATCCTGTAGAACCTTTGGACGAACCAAATTCAAATTCAAAATGGAATCTGATGGTGGGAATCTATTGATTAGACCTGCAAGCACTTGTGTGGCCATCCCTTCCTTTCTCCATCAATTTTTCCACCTCATTGTGCTTCTTCATTGTGCTTCTACAGGAAGTTCCTGTAGAAATTGTAGGAAGCTAGAAATGGATGTCAAAAAGGTGGTTTGGCGAACATGGTAGCTTCCTCAAGGGTTCAGAAGTCCTCCTGCAATCTTCAAACTCCTCTTCCATCATCTCCATACCTGCATCACAACCCAAGCTCAGTTTTTCTTTCCATGCAAAAACTTGCAAAATGCTTTGAAGAGAAAATCCATAGAACAAAATTTGTTTTTGCCATAACTTGAAAACCATCCATCCATTTGAAAAACCGTTTTACAGAGAGTTGTATAGGGATGATGGCAACATGCTCGAGCAGTTTCAGCCAATTCCGGTGCACGGTTTCCAAGAAATTAGCCTCCATCTCCATCAGCCATTTTTGCATTTTCTCCATATCCGTGCATCCGTTTCAAAACCTGTTTCATGGGGATGTGCATATGAGTGATGATGAGCCCCAAAAATGGACAATTATTTGGGCTCATTCAACCTCCTAATTTGACTTAATCCACCATTCTCATTAGTTTATTGCATGTTTTTTATTATATTTATGCTAATAGAGTGAATTTGGTTAGTCATTATGCCAACAAGTCTAATGGGTGCTTTGTGTAACCTTTTTGGTCAATTTGGAGACAAAATTGAAGGTCTTAATGAGCACTTGGCAGCCAAATTCGTGGGAGAACAAGGGAGAGGATTTGTAGGAAGGTGTCCCCTTCATTTATGGGCCCTTACCTCGAATTCTCCACCATCAGCTCGGAGTTCAAGGGCCACCAAATCAATCAACACAAGGGCAGCCAAGCAAGTCAAGTAGGATTGTTGTTAACAACAAGTCTTGGGCAGCCGAGTCCCTAAATTTTAGGAGGACTGTTGGGGTCCTCAATTTGTATAAATAAGAAGGCTTAGGGCCTCATTTTGGTTAGCTAGTGGTTAGTCATTTTGTAGCTGGTAGTTAGTCATTGCATAGTCTTGTTGTAGTCATTTTGTAGTTCGATTTTTGGGCAATAGATTAGTTTTGCTGTCAGCTCATTTTCAAGTTCTCCTTGTGGACAGTTTTGATGTAACTCTTCATTTCTTGATCAATAAAGATGAATCCAGCTTTGCACCAGCTCTAAATCTCTCTTAGGAGGCTGTAGCTCTTGGGGTTGGGCCCATCTCAAGCGCCCAGTACCTCCTTTGATTATCTTTATGTGTTTTTGCTGCATTCTTAGAATAAAATCTGCTATTTTGTTTTGTTATTTAGTTTGTTTTTTTTTATGAGTAAAATAGCTTTTCATGCTCAGATTTAGTTGATAGGTTGTTAACAGAAAAAGCTTCAAGAAAAGGGCCAACAAACATCTGTGGTTTCACCTCTCCCTCAGTGGGATCAGGAGCTGTGACTAGGATGACTTTGCTGCCCACAAAAACACTGACTTTGCTTTGCCATGCAATCATTAGTGTTTGGTTTTCATTTTCAGAATTTGGTTACATGTTCAGATCTTTGAATGCTTCATTGCATAGTTAATATACATGGTTTCCTTGCAAATAAAGCTGTTGTCCATTCTTGTTACTGTTAGCTAGATCATATTAGGGTAGCATAACTAGATCTTTGTTTTCTTGCATGTCTTTGTTGGTTCAGTTGGAAACACAAATTGCAGAGCACCTGTACCACTTCTTTGTCTACCCAGACTCCCTCAAACCCATATTCTCCATCTCCTAACTTGGTTTCTTGCCTCACGTTGCCATACTACCCTCATAACCCTACCTTGTGTGCAACATTATTCTAGCCTTCTTGGAACAAGTCCAGCCATCTACACCTTCTCCTCAACTCCATCCTCCAAGTCTTGAACTCCCCTACACCCCTATTTCACCTACATACTCGTTCCTCCACCTTTTTCCCTCCATCCATTCTCCAAAACCCTCTTTTCAGAACATCCTGTAGAAATCTCTGAACATCCTGTAGGACCCCTGCAGACTTCCTGTAGAAGCTCATAACCACGGTTTCTTGGCGGCCAAACTTTGTGAGACTCTCTGGAAGGGTGTTAGGGACCCCTTAGACCCTCTCTGAACCTTCCCAACCTTTCCCAAGCATTTCTCCTCCTTGATCCACCTCTGCACAGTCAAAAATAGTTAGAAGCACATGCATGATAATTCCAACAACTTAAACAAAAATACAAAAAGATGTTTTCTTCAGATAGTGATAGCTTAGACATTTGCATTTTACCTTCATAGAAGTAATGGCATCTCTTTCAGTAGTTTGCATGCTCTCCTTTGCGTCAGTAGGACTACCTGGTAGAATTAGTGTTTACTAGGGTTTGCGTTTCTTTTTGGCTTTCAGTTTCTTTTTGCAATTAGATTAGCTTCCTTCGAGTTAGCTTTCATCCATCAATTAAAAAGCTTCTTCTAAGAGCTCATAGAAGTTGGCTTAAGCTCCTAGTGGACTTGTGCCAGCTGACCAAGTGATAGCTGCGGCAAGAGCTAGTACTTGTGCATACAACACCGTCGCTTCCAAGTTTGTTACGAACTACCGGGTTGATAAAATTAAAGAAGGGAGTTCTAGGAGTTGTAGCATTATTGCTACAATACTGGAGCCCACCACCAGGTATGGTCTGTCTTACATCTCTTTTTTGGGGCATGTCTCAGCAAGTTTATTTAGATTAGATGTCTATCAATCAACCCGGTTTTGGTTTTGGACGCACTTGGCTTTCCAAGCCAGTTTAGCTAAATATACTTTTGCAACTTGTATTTTCTGTTACGTGGTCTATTTTGGCTCGAAAAAAATTATTATATCATTTTTCTGGTTTCCCCAGTGGTAGACATTGGTAGGAAGGGACTATGATGTACTTTGAGCTCTAGTTTATCAATGGAATGTTTATTCACTAGAAAATAAAATATTCCAATACTAATGATTTTGGCCATTGAGGGGCTACTTAGTCACGTGGATAGAATCAATTAGGGGGCAACCCCACTTGATTTTTCTTGTTTTTGTAGGTAGGTCTCTTCGAGCATTTGAACTCATGAGGGAGCTTCAATTTGTCTTCAGAATTTTATATTTTACTACACACATAGATAGAAGGTTGGAGATACCACTTCAAGGAGAGGTTGCTCCTAGGAAGGTTCAAAAGTCACCAAGAGGGTTAAGAAACAGAGAGGGCGATTTCCAGTTTGGGCCAATCTCACTCCCTTGAAACAAGTCATCTATATCGACTTAGAGGGGCATTGACTTCACATTCTAGCAAAAAGGAGGGACCCAGAGGGGTACAAGTATATCATAACAACCACCTATTCTTAAAACTCCAAAAATTTATTTTATTTTTCTATAGTTAGATTAGGATATCAACTTGTCGGCTTTTCATGTTTTCATCTTTTTAGTAAGCTAAAATATTGGGGATAATTGATTTAACTGATAGATCTATACCAAGATAGGTTACAAATTTCATTGTATGTTATTATGACACTTGTATCTAGCCATTGGCATTACTGACCTAAGCTTTTTCAAGGATTTATTAAGCGAGATCTGCAAATTACACCAAGGTCTACAACATTTCAGGGAAGTAAAACCAACCCTAGAACATTTCCATTTCACTCTAGGTTGTTTAAAAAGTATAATTTTTAGTATTTAGGGTAAATTTCATTAATTTCTAGCCATAATTAATTTTCAAATCCAAATATGAAAATTTCTGGGTGTAAACATATAAATTTTTCACCCATAAATCTAAAAAGTAATTTCTAGGTTGTTGGACTAACCATGTAGAGGTGCAAAGGCACTTGTAAGGTGTGTTACCCACCATTTTGTGGGTGATAACCCTAGGAGAAATTTTTTCTCCAAGATGGTCCTCAGCGAGCAGACCCTTGCAACCACCAACTAGCTCATTGTGTCGTTTCTCCGCCACCTGAACCAGCCATGTGGTCCCTCACCCATCTGCCATGATCATATGTTTGAAGGTGGGCTTCACGAACCTAAAGGTATGCCTTGTCATTTGGTAATTGAGTATTGTAGTTTACTTATCATGGACACTTCTAGGCATGGATTAATGGGGTGATTCCATGGAAAGAATGGGCTAGATCTGTGTTGTTGTCCCCTAAACCCATTTTGGATATTAACCTAGGATTCGAGTCCCGTGGGATCTCTTTTACTGACCATTTGGCTTTAGGGATGGTATTTCACTGGAAACACTGATTTTGGTTGCATGGTCCCGCTCCCTCATCTGCATATATTACCCCCTTTCCACTCATTACTACCCCATTCATCATTTCTCCCACATGGGTCAACATTCCTCCACTAGGCCCACATAGGGCTAGTTCTCCCTTTCCCCTTGCCCACACCTTAGGTCAGGATTGGAATGATGCCCTAGAGGTTGATGCAGCTAAAAAGAAAAGTAAAAGCATAATTAGCCACATTCAACAAGAAAATGTACCACAAAATGCAAAAGATGGTTGGGACAAACACAGTTAGCATGTGGGTAAAAGCCAATACATGAGCTCTACCCCATCATCATGGCCATCACCTTGGTTCCTATAGGTGCTATGAGCCTATTTCATCATATAGGAACCCATGATTGTCCCAACCCCTGGTGGGCAATGAACTGCCCTACCTTAAAAGGGGGTATCCATTGCTACATCTCACATGCCATGCTCTTACCCCTTGAGCCCCGATCAGTTAATTATTAAAAAATCATGAAAAGGAAAAAGACATATAAAGAATGGTGGAAAAATCAAGGTACGGGAACCTCATGTACAACAATTTCTCCCTCTTATAAATTACATACCCAAGTATGGACTTCTCTTTTATTATCTACCCTTGTACCCCAGCATGTGGCCTAGGGTTGCCCTGTCTCATCCCCTACTTCATTCACCTCTCTATCACATACCACCACCTTTAAAGGATGTACCTTGAACCTATTGTCTCCTTTAGAAGTAGAAACCACCTAATATGATACTTGGTTAACCCCATTTGGCGCTTGAAGACATTAGCACATGCCAAAGCCCATTATGGAAGGGCGGGCCATTATGAAGTCCACACCTGTGGTCCATGGTTGGTAAGCTCTTTTACTCAATTTCTCTAATGACTTGTTGTACTAGAAGGCTAGGGAACGCATTGGATCTTATGAAAAATTGCAGGTGGTCTCCATCTTGGGTTTGGTCTCCCTATACGGGGTCCTAAACCTCTAGAGGGCTACATTGGCACATGTAGTGTGCGTATTTAGAGCCATGGACCTCGACAGCAATAGACAACACTCCATGGATCCCCGAGGATGTTCATAGGTTGCTCGATATTAACCTATTGGAAGAGGAAGATGCACCTGATTCATCTTTTCCCTGCCAACCCCACAGATGTACCATGCACTCGGCAGCTCACCCAAGACTTCTAGGGTGATGTGGCATCACCTACACCATCATTAGAGCCCTTACAGATAATCTACATGCATCTTCGACTCATTTGGAGACCCATAAGGTTATTATTCTGCCCCCACACCCATTGGGAGCACCACAGGTTTATTTTTTGGAGAACAAAGGTCTAACCCCTTGTCCATCACTTTTGAGAGTCCTATTTTCATTATGGCACCTATGGACCTCACCTGGCCTCTTGGAGGGCCCTGCGACATGTATTATTTATCATTTTACCTCTTAAAAGGCTTATTATTTCATTTGTGAGCTAGTTTGGTGAGCTTGTCACCAAAGGTTAGGTTATTAGCACATTATTTTATTTTTGGGGCTTATGTAGGCTTAGGAGACTAATTCAAACTCCTCATTAGTGTATAAATACAAGTGAGATGAGTTCATTTGCTCATCATGACTTTGGATTGGATCTCTTCTCCCTCTTGAGAATTTCACACTTCTTCTTCGAGGATGAATTAGAGCTTTATGGATGAATTTTGATGTTTGGAATTGGTTTATCTAAGTTGCAGGAAACGTCGGGCAAGGGGGTGTTTCTGTATGGAAATGAGTACGAAACGCTGAAACACGTGTGGTATGGCCCTAAAACGTGTTCCAGGCCGTACTGCCATGTTTCACGAAACTGAAACGTGGCCAATACAGCCTGAAACGCGTTTCAGGGCCGGACGACTCACGTTTCAGCGTTTTACTTATGTTTTTTTTTTAATTTGTTTTCTAATTTATTTTTAGGTTATCCTAGTGACTTCTAGTTGCTTCTAATTGCCTGTCTAAAGTTATAAAAGTGAACTTTTGCCCTAGTGTTGATATGCAGTTCATCAGGAAGTTTGAGGCATATGCAATTCATGGTAATGTTAAATTCTTAAAGTAAAAGTGATATGCTCTTTTATTTTTCATTTTCATCCTTTTACTTAAATTTTTAACATTACCATGAAATGACTCAGAATGTTTGAGAGTCGTTTTGCCCTCATTGGATTTCATATGGAGAAAGTAGAATTTTAGATCTCACTCAAAATCCAGCAGACTTATCTGTTTTCAGGATTTCAGGATTGGGGGGATTGCAATGTTTCCATTGGATTTTATCATGTACTAAGGTATGGAACTTGTATTTAATCAAGAGAACCAAGCCCTCTATGCAAGGGAGACTCCCAATAATCAAGAGCATGTAGGGTACTAGGGTATGAAACTTGTATTTAATCAAGAGCACTAAGGTCGTTCGACTATGTAGGAGAAGACTCCCAATCAAGCACGAGACAAGGAATTAGAAATTTCTTGTGGCTGATTTTGGATATTTCTATTTCATTATGCGATCATTCATGAGTAAATGTGATGTAAATTTAGAGACTTATAGTTTATGCATTGACAATTGACAATTTTATCATAATGTAATAAATTAGAAATTAGAATGTATCATATATGCTTTATGATTGCACATATTTCTTAAATGTCCTAATATATATATATATATATATATATATATATATATATATATATATATATATATATATATTCGCATTTCCCTGTTTCCAAAATTTGGGGAGGTCGTGTTTCATATCGATTCCCGTTTCCCCTTTTCATGCAACTATCTTATCTTGGAGCTTCTCTATTGTCAAATTGTGGATGGTTGGATATGTTCTATTACATGTAAGTACACACTTTTAATGCTATTCTTGTTTTACTTTGTCATATACATTGGATTGGGAATTTCGCTATTTTTAGGGCTAATTGTTGCATGCATTTACTGCTTAAATTGTGGAATTTTGTCTCTATATAACATCTCTCAATGTATGGGCCATGTAATTTTGAATGAAAACTCCTAGGGATAATTCTATCAATCAATTCATCTTGATAAGCCATCACATTTTGCAAGCAGAAGTATAAAGCTGTAAGGTTGCTTCCTTTTGCCCTAGAAAGAAAGTGAGGTAGTCTTAAGGCCTCCTTGACTAAGAAACAAGGTCCTCATTCATATTTATCCTAGACTCCATTCTCCCAAGACTAAGTCACTGATCTACCAAGAGGTGGTCACTGAAAAATTAACTCATTTTCAACTTCTTGCAGGTCTAGCCAAGTAGGGTCACCTAGAGCATCATTTTCTCAACAAAGTAGCCCTCCAAAATGTTTGATCTCCTAGCCTCTCCTGCACTGGTGTGTCCTCAAGGCCTCCTCCAATTTTGAATCCATTCCGACGGTGGAGTTGTGAGATAACCCAAGCCCAAGCTCCGAGATCAAACTTTGCCCTGGTATCCCCAAGGCTAATGCCGCATAGGATCAATTTGGCACCTTTAAGTGAAAATTCTTGCTTTGATCCTTTCCGCCTCCTTTTTTGGGTTAAAGAACATCATTGGTTACTGAATTTGTGCCTCTTAACCTAGGTTGGGTCCACTTGGTCCCGTGTGGTACCACACCTTTGAAAAGTCAAATATTCAAGAACCATTCGGGAAGTCAAGTCCAATAAGGATTTTAGGATTGTGAAACTCCTTCACAAGGCATATTCCTCTAACCTAACCCTCAAATCCTCACCTCCTTATCCTAGAAATCTTTGCACCTTGGTTAACAAGCAAGAATGCTCTAATCTTAAATCCCTTAATGGAAAAGGATTATAAGGGTCACTTCACATCAATTCGTTGATTCATCCTTCACAAGTGACTTTCTATATACTGGGTCTCCTCCCATCGGTGAAAGTCCGTAAATAGTAGGGAGTCTTAGTTGAGGTGATAGTGGGCTCAGCCACCATTGTTGCCCTTTCATCTAGCATTTGCCCCTTAGTAGTCCCTTTCATGCCCCTTGCTAATTTGAGTGGTAACAGGGTGGTTGTAAACCCCAAATTAGTTTGTTGACCCTATGTTTTATGCATATTTTTCAGTTTGCTACACAAGACAAGAAGTTATTTTAAGCCATACCTCCTTAACTAGTGACCCAAACTAAAAGATAATTATATTTCTAGTTATAATTTTAAGTGTAAACCAAAATCCATAGGTTACATGCCATATTTGCAGTGAGATTTGGCTATTAATATTTTTTGTTTATATTTCTGCTATTACAGTGACATTTTTACAACTTGGAAACAGGTATAAGTGAACATCTCCTCTGTAAGTGACTCCATATACAAAATTGGTCTTGCACCAGAGTTATTAGGGGTAAATTTAGGGACTTCTCCCTTGGTTGTTTAGGGGGTATTGGACCTATTACCCACCATTTTGTGGGTGATATCCCTAAGAATTATTTTTTCTCCAAGATGGTCCTCAGCTAAAAGCCAGCAACCCCTTGTAGCCACCAACGAGCTCATTGTTCCATTTCTCCACTACCTGAGCCAACCATGTGGTCTCTCACCCATCTGCCACGATCATATGTTTGAAGGTGGGCCTCCCGAACCTAAAGGTATGCCTTGTCATTTGGTAATTGAGTATTGTAGTTTGCTTATCATGGAAACTTCTGGGCATGGATTAATGGTGGGATTCGGTAGAAAGAATGGGCTAGGTCTATGCTCATGTCCCCTAGACCCCTTTTGGATATTAACCTTGGATTCTACTCCTATGGGATCTCTTCTACTGACAATTTAGCTTTAGGGATGGTATTTTATGGGAAACTCCAATTTTGTTTGCGTAGTCCCGCTCCCTTATCCTCTTATGTTACCCCCTTTCCACTCATTATTACCCCATTCATCATTTCTCTCACCTGGGTCCACATTCCTCCACTAGGTCCACATAGGGTTAGCTCGCCCCTACCCCTTGTCCGCACCATGGGTCAGGCCTGGAATGATGCCCAGAGGTTGATGCAGCTAAAAAGAAAGACAAAAGCATATTTGGCCACATTCAACAAGAAAATGTACCACAAAATGAAAAAGATGGTCAGGGCAAATATATTTAGCAGGTGGGCAATATCCAATACATGAGCTCTACCCCATCATCATTGCCATTGCCTTGGTTCCTACAAGTTCTATGAGCCTCCTTCATCATATAGGAACCCACAATTGTCCCATGCCCTAGTGGGCAATGAACCACCTTACCTTAAAAGGGGGTATGCACTGCTATATCTTATGCATCATGCTCTTACCCCTTGAGCCCTAAGCAGTTAATCAAAGAAAATCGTAAAAATGCAAAAGACATATAAAGAAGGGTGGAAAAACCAAGACCGGGGCACTTCATGTACCGCGATTACTCCCTCCTATATGTTATAAACCCAAGTGAGAGCTTTCCTTTTATTAGCTACCCTCGTACGGCAGCATGTGGCCCAGTGCTACCCCTTCTCATCCCCTACTTCATTCACCTATCTGTCACATGCCACCACCTTTTAAAGGATGAACCTTGAACATACTATCCCATTTAGAAGTAGAAACCACCTAATAGGATACTTGGTTAACCCCATTTGGAGCTTAGGAGACATTGGCACATCCCAAAGCCCATTATGGAAGGGCAGGCCATTATAAAGTCCCTACTTGTGGTTCATGGTTGGTAAGCTCATTTACTCGATTTCTCTAATGACTTGTTGTACTCGAAGGCTAGGGGATGCATTGGCTCTTATGTAGGATTGCAGATGGTCTCCATCTTGAGTTTGGTCTCCCTGTACGAGATCCTAACCCTCTAGAGGGCTACATTGGCACATGTAGGGCCTCCAGAGCAGTAGACAACACTCCATGGATCCCCAAGGTTGGTCAGAATTTCCCAAGATACTGTTATTGGACGAGGAAGATGCACATAGTTCACCTTTGCCCAGCCAACCCCACAAATGTCCCATGCACTTGGCAGCTGACCCAGGACCTGTAAGATGATGTTCCATCCCCTACACCATCATCATACCCCTTCTAGACAATCTACAGGCATCTTTGACTCATTTGGAGATCCCATGAGGTTATTATTGTGCCCCACACCCATTGGGAGCACCACAGGTCTATTGTTTGGAGAACAAGGGGCCAACCCCTTTTCCATCACTTTTGAGGGTCCTACTCGTCATTATGGCACCCATGGACCTCATCAGACCTCTTGGAGGGCCCTACGAGATGTATTATTCATCATGTTACCTCTTAAGAGGCTTATTATTTCACATGTGAGCTAGTTTGGTGGGCTTGTCACCAAAAGTTACATTATTAACACATTATTTTATTTTTGGGGCTTATTTAGGCCAAGGAGACTAATTCGAACTCTTTATTAGTGTATAAATACAAGTGATATGAGTTCATTTGCTCATCATCACTTTGGATTGGATCTCTTCTCTCTCTTGAGAATTTCGCACTTTTTCTTGGAGGATGAATTGGAGCTTTATGGATGAATTTTGATGTGTTGATTTGGTTTATCTTATCTTAGAGCTTCTCTATTGTCAAATTGTGGATGGTTGGATATGTTCTATTACATGTAAGTACATGTTTTTAATGCTATTCTTGTTTTACTTTGTCATATACATTGGATTGGGATTTTCGTTATTTTTAGGGCTAATTGTTGCATGCATTTACTGCTTAAATTGTGGAATTTTGTCTCTATATAACATCTCTCAATGTATGGGCCATGTAATTTGAATGAAATCTCCTAGGGATAATTCTATCAACGAATTCATCTTGATAAGCCATCACCTTTTGCACATCGAAGTATAAAAGCTGCAAGATTGCTTCTCTTTGTCCTAGAAGGCTAGTGAGGTAGTCTTGAGGCCTCCTTGAGTAAGAACCAAGGTCCTCATTCATATTTATCATAGACTCCATTTTTTCAAGACTAAGGCACTTATCTGCCAAGAGATGGTCACTTAAAATCAACTCTTTTTCACCTTTTCCTAGGTCTAGCCAAGTTGGGTCACCTAGGGCATCATTTTCCCAACAAAATAGCCCTCCAAAAAGTTCGATCTCCTAGCCTCTCTTACGCTAATGTCTCCTCAAGTCCTCCTCCAATTTTGAAGCCATTCTGATGGTGGAGTTGTGAGAAAAGCCAAGCCCTAGCTCCAAGATCAAACTTTTCCATAATATCCTGAAGGCTAGTGCCTCATAGGATCAAGTCAACACCTTTAAATGCAAATTCTTCCTTTGGTCCTTTCCCCCTCCTTTTCTGGGTTAAGAACATCATTGGTTGCTAAAATCTTACCTCCTAACCTAGGTTGGTTCCGCTTGGTCCCGTGTGGTCCCATTCCTTTGAAAAGATAATTCTTCAAGGAACCATTTGAGGTGCCAATTTCAACAAGGATTTTAGGGATTAGGAAACCCCTTCACAAGTCACATTCCCTAAATCTAACCCTCAAGTCCTCCAATCCTTCTCCTAGAAGACATTGAACCTTGCTTAGAAAGCAAACAAGCTTTATTCTTCAACCTCTTCTTGAAAAGGATTATTTGGGCCACTCCACATCCACTTATCAATTTATCCTTCATTGTTGACTCCATAATATACCGAGTCTCCTCCCATTGGTGAAAATCTGTAAATAGTAGGGAGAATTAGCTGAGGTGAAAATGGGCTAAGTCTCCATTTGTTTCCCTTGGTCTAGCATTTTCCCTTTAGGCATCCCCTTTAGGTCCCCTACTAGTTTGAGCAGTAACAAGACCTAAATAGCAGGGGCTTGGGCCAAAGTGATTGGGTCCCTGTGTTGTCTGCACCCATCTAGCGAGTTGTTGGGACCTTAGCAACACTACTAGTTTGATTGGTAACATGCCCCTTTCCAAAATAATATGGATATTTTTAATGTTGAAGTGTATCTTTTTCACACAATTTCTGATAGCAAAATCTCCTCATGTACCAATTTAGGATTTTTTATGCTCCAAGATGATGTGTCACTTTCTAGATCTATCTCTGAGATTTCTATCAAATAGAACTCCAAAATAAGGACATTAGGGTCAACAACCAATGGAATTAGAAGTATGCAACTAACATTTCATCAAATATGACATGACCAAGAAAGAGCATAACACAATTCTTTCATGGAATTCTATCTATATGTCAAAAAGCTCTATTATGGATTAGTGGTTGGGGCAAGGTGTTGCTATATAATAGCCCAAGTTCAAATCCTAGTAGGTGTATAATGGAATCAAAAGTATATAGTTAACAACTCATCAAATATGACACAATGAAGAAAAAGAATAACATATTTCATTATGAAATTCTATATATATATCAAAAAGCTTTCTTGTGGCTTAATGGTTGGGACATGGTGTTTCCATGTGACGAACAGTAGAATCAGAAGTACAAATAACAATTCATCAAATATGAAACAACCACGAAAGAAATAACATGGTTCATAAATGGAATTCTATCTATATGTCAAAATCTCTCTTGAGATGGGGTGCAGCCATGTAACATCCCAAGATCAAACCTTGGAAAGTGTAGAGCCCCTTCTGTCTCTTTGTGTAAGGGAAGGTGTGTGACCTATCAGAGTTGGTTTTCCTCCATCGCCAAAGGGACATAAAACATGTCCAACAAGCAAAATTGGTTTGAGCAGGGTTGTGAGGAAGCGCACCGCCCCCCAGCACACCCACTCCCACAACGTGCTCTGAACAGGAATGCTCAAGGAACATGCTCCCTAAATGCTCCCATTCGGGAGCATTTTTTGAGAGTGCGATCCTGCGGCCTAAAAAATGCCTCCTCAAGGTTCTAAGAGTGCTCAGGGAGCATCGCTCCCTCAGCATCCAAAACACTCCCAAGAGCGCTCCAAGAGCATGCTCCCTAGCAATAAAAAAAAAACTCCTGATCCTTTAGCCCGCACACGACCTAGATTGGGATTCTATTGGTTTTTGGAGGGAAATGGGAGGGCCAAGCGGAATAAAAGGCCTCCTCCCCTCCCACTTAACATCATTTTATGAGTTGATGAAAGATATTGAGAAGGTTTGAGCCTTGAAGAGAAGATTTGAGAGGATTGAGAAGATGAGATTATGGGAGCTTGTAAGGAGATTGAAGGCCACCATTTGTGAGAGCTTGGGAGATTGAACGCTTCCACCACTATTGGAGAGACAAAGAGGTAGGGTCCAATCCCATTCTTGTTTTTTTCTCCATGTAACATTTGTGTTTTTTATATGTTGAATGAATCTATCAAATCTAAAAGTGGAAACTAGTTACTAGAATCTAGATGCCCTCTTCTCCTACTCTATCCCATTCCTCCCTCATTTTATTGCAGGCAAGAATCTTAAGCTTCAACAAACATGATGGGTATATGGTTTGGATATCTGGATACAAATGGATTAGTTCATTGTACAAGATATGCAAGTACATGATAAGATTTATTACCATTCATAGCAATGCCCATGGTCTTTCTGCAGTCAATCAAGGTCGGAGCTATTGAAGATTGCAAATACTAGATTTGATAGCTATTACCTCACCTACAAGAACCATTTGAAGTTAAAAGAGGCATTGGCTAGCATGGTATCAAGTGAAGTATGGAAAGTATTAAAAGACAAGGTTGCAACCACATCTAACTGGGAATATTTTCAAGAGGTGGAGGACACTATTCTTGATGGTCAGTTTTGGGCGAGTTTGAAGTATGTTTTGTAGTTCACCAAGCCCAATTATAATATGATTCATTTTGCGGATACATATGTGTCGATGATTAGGGAGGTGTATGAGCAAATGGATAGCATGCTAGGGCAAATCAAGGATATTGTTTAGCTGAAAGGCGCCATCTTGTATGATCATATTCACAAACATGTGGTTAAAATGTGGGATAATATTAATGTTCCACTCCATACCTTCGAATATGCCCTTATGCAAAAATACTACTCTCCATCTTGGTTGGCCAAACCTGCACTTGGGGTGGGGTTAGGAGAAAACCCCATATAGATCCAGAGGTACAAAATGGGTACATGGTAGCATTAGACAAGTTGGTCCCGAACAGGGAGGAATCTGCTACATTATGTGGATAATTAAGAAAATAGTTCAATCAAACTAGAATGTTTGGTACTTTTCATGCAATCGATGACAGAGATGGATAAGATCCTATTGAATGGTGGAACATGTATGGCTCTGGGGGACCTTTGGCGAAATTGGTAGTTAAAGTGCTTTCACAGGTGGTTAATACTTCTTCTACAGAGAGGTGTTGGATCATCCATAGCTTCATCCACAATGTCAAAAGAAACTGCCTCACTCAAACCAAGTAGAAAGCTTGGTTTACGTAAACTTGAGGTTGTTGACACATTATTGTGAACGGGCTCGATTTGATAGAGAATATATCACTTGGGATAGTGACCCAGAGGCAAATAATTTGGAGGATGGATCCTTACATTTAGAATAGTTTGAAGTAGAACTTTTGGACAATGAGGATGACAGTCATCAAACAATAACATCATCAACAATGCCACCCCCATCCACTAGCAGGGCTCAAGTTGCACTAGCTCTTCTGCCACATCCATTTTCAACATTGCATGGAGGTCATGTGCCTTTGGATTCTGGACTTGGTTCACAACCATTGCAAAGTCAAACTATGTGGGAGGAGACTCCCATTATTCATAGATCATGAGAAAATAAATTAGGAGTTTCTCGCAGCAAGAAGAAATTTTGGTAGATAGTAGATTCACTTGTCTTTTCTAGTTTCTAGTACTTTTTATAACTATTGACTCTTTCATAGTTATTATGGTATTTTTTGTAAACAATATATGACAATTTAAGTTTGAATTTTGAAGTTGGAAATTATAACTCATTGGTAATGAATTATGAATATGATGCTTCGTGAAACATTTCATTTCATGTTTTATAGTTTGGTAATGGTTACAAGTACAATTTTAGTGATGACAAATGTTATATATTGAATTTTGAAACTATGAAACTTTAAGGTTGATAAGAATCGAGATGTTGTGGACCTGAGGTTGATGAAGATTATAACTACTAGATGATTGATGTTATATGGTTTGATGATCTAATCCATTGTTGATAATATCGGCGATATTCGGAAATATCGCGATATTTTCGGCAAAACGATATATCGCCGAGAAAATATCGCGATATTTTCTGTTTTGAAAATATCGCGATATTTTCAAAATATCGGTAAATATCGGAAAATATCGGCAAAATATCGGCTATATTTAAAAATTTGAAAAAATTATTTTTTATGCTTGCCGATATTTGCCAATATTTTGCCGATATTTTTGCCGATATTGCCGATAAGATATTTTCTGGACCCTCGCCGATATTTTGCCGATACCGATATTTTCAACACTGATCTAATCCACGTTTTTATTCTTTTTATAACTAATCCATCATTCTACGTGCTTTTGTTGACATATATGCATCAAAATATATAAAAATATATATTATATAAAAAATGCTCCCAAAAATGCTCCTAACTCAAAAGCTTCTGAGAATTGTCACTTTCACTCCCACTCCTGCATCCAAGCAGGCTTGGGTTTGAGTGGGAATTAATAGGATACTTTATCCTTTACAATAAATACTCAAATTGCTCTCATCTGTTTTCTTCCTCTCAAAGTATATGATTAGCAAGCTCATCATACAATTTCCTCTACATGATTTTCCATGTGAATATGACCTCCTCTTACATTCTACTATAACATATATATATTATAGACTTAATATAGACATGGCACAAAGTGATAGATGCTTTCAAGCATAGTTACGAAATTTAAATTCCTTGGTCAACTAGTTTGAGAGATTGAGTGCTTTGAGCTTCATGCAAGTCTCAATGTCAATTCCCCAAGTTGGCTGCCTTTGTTGCGTGCCTCGATTGATGTCCCTATCAAGTCAGGGGTCTTAACCAAAGTCAATAATTTTGCACCAGGTACCATCCATGAATGCAGGGAAGTGCCCAATGTTTTCCTGCAAGGTTTTCCTTGGAAAAGAAGTTACCAAATTAAGTTGAATCAGCCCCAAGAATTCAAGAATTTGAAAATTTAATCATTCAGCTCAATTATTCAGTCCGAAAATGCCTAAATTCCATATGACTTCAACTTTACAATGATCAAGGAAAAATCAGCTAGTAAAAAGCTCTTGCTCTAAATTCACACGGATCTCTATACAGAAGGTTATATCCTGGTCATATTATTTATAGAGGCATGTGCCATTGGAAGTGGTGAAGTTGGTATAAGTTGTGTGGTTGCACAAGCTGTTCTTACCAATACTCTCATCCTAAAACTCATGCAAGCTTCTCTTTCCTTCTGCCGACACTCTCACCCTGAAACTCACACACCTGTTGGAATGTCCTAATCTTGCTCTACCACAAAATTACATATTTTTCTCAAGCAAAACACTATTTCAAATGTATAGTATTGAATGATTTCCATATTGATTCTCTTTCATCTGAATTTTTTGTGTGATGCCTAATTCAAATTCGAGTTTGGAAATTATGCTTTCAAGAGGGTGGCATAAAGGTCAACATCTGAAAGGTGCATTCATGAAGTCACCTTCAGCAACTTAGTTATGGAACTTGAAAAACATATAACGATGGAGAGTTGAAACTGAGTTTGGAGGGTGCAAAATTTGGTACAATTAGGCCTTAGCTAGGCACTACAATAACTTTTCCTCTAACAATGCACACGTGTTTGACAATTTCAACTAAAACTAAATAGGAGAGGAAACAATGCTTTCTTACTAATACATGTGGAATATGTTTTTCAACAATATCACATCTCAATTCTAGCATGTGAATTTGCCAAAGACATTCATTATTCATGGCTTCACCTCTTAAAGAATGTTGTTCAGCATCTTCAGAAGAAGCAAAAAACAAAATAGATCAGCAATAGGAGAGGAAACAATGCCTTCTTACTAATACATATGGAATCTGTTTTTCAACAATATCACCTGTTTTTTCTCTCTAAATAGGAGAGGAAATAATTCCTTCTTACTAATGCATATGGAATCTGTTATTCAACAATAACACATCTCCCTTCTAGGATGTGAATTTGCCAAAACCATTCATTCTTCATAGCTTTGCCTCTTAAAGAATGGTGTTCAGCATTTTCAGAAGAAGCATTTTGAAAAAGTAAATCCAACATGCAAAAAACAAAATAGATCAGTAATTTATAAAGCAACTGTATATGAAGACTCCCTTACCTTGAGCTTCCATCAGTTTCTTTAGATTCTAAATGAAAACTACTATTCGCATTAGTTATCTAATTCCCATGATTCATAGAACATTGCAAAGATAACTGACAAGATCATATTGTCTTAAATAAAGGTTATCCTCTCATCTGTCCTATAAATGTTTCACACACAATTATCTATAGCATAATGCCATAACATCTTTGCATGGTTTTGTTAGTTGTAAATATTATCTATGCAATAGTAAAAACCAAACTTCAAACTAAATAAAATCTTGTTCTCAGGTTGCTAGTGAAATTAAATGTACACAAGTTGGAGTGGCATAGCATACTTGTTTGGAAGAATAGCAGAAACAGAGGCAATAAAATTTCGTAAGGGTAACAAACAATAATTCGGAAAGGATGCTCAGAAATAAACACCGTTCCTCTATTGCCATTCATCCTTGTATTATTGGAAAACACAATGGATTGCCTCCAAAGCTTCTATGAAGCCTTGGAATCCAAGATTTCCAGTGAGCCATGTTACCCACCAAAGTGTGTGAACCCCAATAGAAAACTTTCTCCCATTCTATTCAGCTTGCCAGCCAACATCCCTATGCGATCTATAGATAGCTATCCTCAAAGGCCCTCCATCTATGCTCCGGTCAGTGCTTTGTAACATTTGGAATGAATTTATCGGATGAAGGTGGGTCATCCATCCTAAGGTACATTAATCATGTTTGTAATCAAGCGCTTTCATTTGATGCTTAGGAGCATATTAGTAAGAATCACGGGTTGAGTTGGGTGATTGACCTCTTTCGGTTGTATTCTTATTTCCATGCTTCACCTTGGTGATTATCCCCAACCCCTAGTCCAGTCTGACCTTCTTTGAGGTCTTTCTCTCCAATGTCCAAAAGGGGCACAAATAGAAGGCACCGATTGGTGTTGCATGCCATGGTAAGCCATACTTATCACTTTTCATCTTCCCCTAGTCTCATTTCTCAATCTTCAGGTTGATTATTTTCTATTACCAAAATTGTTTCCCTAACTTCCACATTCATGAGTAAGGGCCCAAATTTTTTTCCTTAAGAGGTTGATGTAGCATAAAAAAAAGGAAAAAGCATGATCCATTGTCATGTCCCTTCTCAAACACATTAGTAACAGGGTGTTGCTACACAATTTTGCACATTTTTGACTAAGGAAGAGGGCCCCACACTTTCGACTTAGGGTCTTAGGGGCCAAATCGACTTTATTTAGCAGTTAGTGGAATGTGGGGGCCACCCACATAGGAGTTCGAATTAGCCATTCGATATGCTTGGAGGGAAAATCGAAAATGGGTGGATGGAGGAGCCCACATGAGGCTAAGGGGGCCCAAGGAGTTATAAAGAGAGATCAACTCTCATTTTGTTTTCATCTTTGACATTTGCAAACAAACACACATTTGTTCACTTTGTTGTTTAATGAGTCTATTGGCTGTTTAACCACGAGTCTCTCACGCGGGAAATTCAACCTCTACTTCGGGGGAGCATCTGTGCCCGCCCTAGGGATGTTGTTCTACAGAAGTTTTCAGGAGTTCCGGAGCAATGACACACATCAGCAACAACACAGAGGAAGGAAGTGTGTATTTCTGGGCAGCCAGCAATCACGCAGAGGGAGTTTGAGACCCGCAGGGATCACACAGCTTGCCGAGAGGTGAGGGAGATGAGGTAGCAGTGTTGGACAAGGATTTTCACTGGAGCTTTCATCCAGCTGAGCCAACATTCCATAAATTTGCATTTCTGGGCTGAGAGACAGCACAGAGGCCACACAACAAAATTTCGCAGTGTTTGGAGAGCAGCTGGGTCGGGCCAAGAGTTCATTCGAGGAGTTAGGAGTTGGATAGAAAGGGTAAACCCAGCATTTTGGAGGAGTTTGCAGGTGGATTTGCAGCCAGTTTCCAGCAGGTCGAATTTGGTAGCCATAGCTAGGGTGAGGCTCCAAGGGGGTAGAAAAACCAAAGTCAAAACCAGCTAAAATCCCCTCTGGGTTTTTTCTAGGTTTTAGCCAAGGAGTCAAGGTTTAAAAGGATATAATTTTTTGGGCTGTTTTAGTATTCATTCCAGCCATTCGAACTTCAGTAGAGAAACAATTTTCTGGGTGGCGCAGTGCAGAGTGGGCAGCCGTTAGCTCAGCCCTTTTCCTACCTTGGTTTGGTCCTGCTTTTCCATTGAGACAAGCCCAAGTGCACCATTCCATCATCTATTGTATTTGGCTTGCAGAAAATTAATAAAATGGCTCAGAAGTTCTCCATTTATAGTTTTTATATGGGTGCGTGCTGAACATTTCGCTTTTGTATTTTGCTGCGTAGAATATTTGTTGTTATCACTTGTATTTCCTATTTAGGATCATTACAGTGGTATCAGAGCATGATCTTGGCCCAGCTGTGGGTAACCAGTAAGATCATGGGAGATTTGGGCATGTATGCACAGTGACGAGTTACTCCATACACTACCCATGGCTCAAGGGAAATATAGTATGCAGGAATTATGGGGTGGAATCAGCTGGAGCGATGAGAGGTTGGCTCAGTTGAGGAAGGTGTCAGACCAAATCCATCCTTGTTCTTACAACATAGACACTAGAGGTGAACAAGCTGTGGGAATAGAACGACCTACACTATGTGGGGAAAGCCGACGGAATCAAGGCACAAAATCTCCTGAAAAAGAGCAGGTAGGCCAAAGACAGTTAGAGGATGAGTCAAGGAGATGATTTTTCTAGTGGAGACCTGGTTTTAGACATCAGGGGCCTAAGGAGGAGATTGAACATGAGGCAGAGGACACACGGGAATGTGAGGATCACATTGGTATACCTAGTGTGGCATAAGAGTCACCATTGTTGGAGGCCTCTTTGATAGCACCAGTTGACACCTTGGGGGAGAAAGTAGAGCATACACCCATAGGATCATCCATTGATGAGGTGACAGGAGACACAGACATGTCCACGGTTGAGAAGGTGGCATTCGTTGTTGAGATATCTGAGGTCGTGACCGAGTTTTCAAGTTAAAGCAGTGCACGACAGGATGATGTGGTGCCAAGAGACATCACCACCCTTGATGAGGAGCCAATAGGTACAGAGGCACCCAGATCTACAATAGAGTTGCGGGATGACAACCACCTACAACAACATGGAGAGCACATAGAGGGGTGTGAGCTAGTCATGGAGGGTCAGTTCGTGACTCATGTTGAGCCCATGGTGGAGTAGGACGGGCAATATTCTTTGGGTCCTACCACTGACTTAGAGCTATTAGATGCACAAACCGTCAACAAAGTTGTAGTACTTCCATATAATAGATCTCTCTAGGCTTATATAGATGGGGCTTGCAACATTGCTAAACTACCTTTGCATCACGAAGAGAGAGATGCAGAGACTCCCCGACAAATTTTATGCGTTGACCAGGATGGTGAGTTGAGGCGACATGAGTTGCGTAGGGTACAACACTCGCAGGATGGAGGGCTTGTTCTATGTGCTAGAGTTTGTGCATTCGATCCCTCTCTTAGGGTTTGGTTGGCGAGAGATTCTGAGTTGGTACCCTGTGGAGTGGGCTAGACTCATGTAGACTGTCGTAGTTCGGAGTAAAGCTCAGTGGGAGCTCTCAGACATTGAGGGTGTTGGAGGCTCAGGTTGGCATTGGGATCTAGGTGGGGCTTCCTATTCGATCTCAAAAATGAGGGATGGCTATGGAATTGATGAGGTAGTCAACCCCATGCTTGAGCGCATGCATTCCTTAGGGGAGTTCTAGTTGATGCTAGTGGCCAAGTGGTTTGTGAGTAGACTCCATTGGTTGTTTTGGCATGTTGGTTGCACATGGGGGCACAGGATGATTAGCATTCTCTAGCAGGAGCTGGTTGGAGGAGGTGGCATGGGTATGCCACCAGAACGAATATTGTATGGAGACGATGTTATCCCATTGAGGTTTAGGACTCAAGGGTCACAGAGGATCGGCACAGCAGAGATATCCCCCCAAGCAAGAGTGGAGTTAGGGTGCTCAGGTCTACCAAGATGGATGAGGGGACATGATGCGCGGGGTCATTATCAAAGTGGCGGACACTTTGGCACATGTGGGATACCATATGTTACAGGGTGGTATGATAGTAGGTAGCGGTACACAAGACTGCACAGAGTTAGGTCGTAGTGTCCAGTTTTATATAGAGGGATGTGGCCTAATGCATACAGACCCAATTCTAGGCCATAGCACCTAGTGGTGTGCAAGGCTATGCACTAAGGAGCAGTGGCCTGTACAGGAGTGACAGGTGCAGTGACACAAGCAGGACACAGGACATACAGGATGGTATGGCTGTATCCGGGGGTATTCCATGGTGTACAGTGATAGGTTGCAGTATACAGTGGCATGTTGATAAGTGCAGTGATACTGGGTGGTATGCAGTGATAGATGATGCAGTGCAGCGGGCACTTGGAGCGTTACCTCCAAGGAGACTGATGGACAGGGGCAGTAGGTGTACCATTGGACGCATCTCACCTAGGATCGATGAGGACATGGTTGAGCATCTGGTGACACCATGTTTAGCGGAGAAAGGGCCTTGAGGGGGTTGTCAACAGATCCAAGGCAGAGATAGGAACATTCGTAGGATTACTCTTCAGCGTTTTGGCAAACTCTTGATCATACCCTTCGGGACATACCCACCCATCCTCCTCCGGTGTTGCTTACAGTCACATAGTGTTTGGTTGTTGCCCCTTGACACTCTCCATTTAGGCAGTCGGGCATGGGAGGCTCACCCTAGGCAGTTGGATGAGACACTGCATGTCATAGGTTGGGAGGAGACTCTCTAGTTAAGACACTTGGTAGGTGCATGAGTTGTCAGATACATGCTTAGGGATAGCATGTTTGATTATCGAGGTAGTATATGTTCCACCCCTAGGCTCACACTTGGGGAGGTGACCAAGAGGGAGTTGTATGGTGTTTTTCCAGCTTGACAACTTGAGACATTAGGTGAGCATGAGGTGCGAGGGATGGTAGCCCTTGTTGGAAGGATGATGCCTAGGCTTCCAGCAGGACCAGGGTACCTCATCAAGAGTTGAAATAGTAGATCTTGCTGTGTGATTTGGCAGGTGCGGAGCAGTTGGTTATTCACCACACGGTTTCTTGATGCTCGGTGCCTACCTATTTGATACCTACAGGAGTCAAAGACGGGGCATAAAGGAGTCCCAACATCTAGCAACATATCACAACGACAGGCAAAGAGGATTGGGGGTTGTGGACCTCTAGTATGGTTATGGGATCCAGGGATCCAGTGGTTTGGTGGGATACTCCACTCCTCAGTGAGCATGGGCAGGATAACATGCGAATTGATTCATTCACAGACAAACACATGGGGAATCACCGAAGCCCTCACCATAGGGCGAGGTAGATTGTTGCTAAAGATTGGGGCCAGCCATGGAGGGATAGGCATTGACACTATTGGGTTGCTTTGGCAGGTTGGGCCTAACCTCCATCATCACATAGATTGTGGCTGAGACCTATCTGAGAGGAGACTCTAGTACGAGTATGTTAGACAGCTATTGATGACAAGGGTGTCGCGAGGTCAGCAGGACAATTTCTTGCTGCGTTGGGCATGGTACCTTAGCATCATAGTACTTAGTAGTTCATATACCCATAGGGGTGAGCTGGTTTCTATAGGGGAGGGTCATCAAGATTCTCTATCGAGTTTCAGTGATTCACTAAGGGAGTGGGAGACTTCATCAACATGGCATGATGGCCAGCAAGAGGATTCCAGGAGGAGCTCTTACAAGAGAGGCTCCATTCGCATAGCGATTGAGTTGTATCTTCAAGGGCCTGCAATCAGAGTGCATGGGGTGGACTATTCGGTAGAGCAGCTTCATGAGGATTTTGGCAGAGTTTTACATCGTCAGGATGCTCTACTTATTGGTGATAGACACAGGGGTTCTAATGCCCATATTTGGAAGGATAGTGAGTGGAGCAAGGGGGGCTTCATGTTGATCAGGTTGGCTTGGGATCCTGGTATCGAGGGACTCCTTCACTATAGGATAGTACAATAATCAGGGACGATCCAATGGCACATTTGGGACCTTGGTGAAGTTTGCAATGATAGTGGAGGTCCACAATCAGAGAGGGTGTTTGTTCAGGCATTTCTTGAGGACAAGCAACTTTTGGTGCATTGGAAGAACTTGCTAGATGAGGATGCCACCTGGGAGGGTGAGCATATTTTGGAGCACCCAGTTTTAAGGTTGCTTGAGGGCAAGCAACATTTGGGAGGGTAGGACTGTCGTGTCCCTTCTCAAACGCATTAGTAATAGGGCATTGCCACACAATTTTGCACATTTTTGACTAAGGAAGAGGGCCCCACACTTTCAACTTAGGGACTTAGGGGCCAAATCGACTTTATTTAGCTTCCAGTGGAATGTGGGGGCCACCCACATAGGAGTTCGAATTAGCCATTCGATATGCTTGGAGGGAAAATCGAATGGGTGGATGGAGGGGCCCACATGAGGCTAAGGGGGCCCAAGGAGTTATAAAGAGAGATCAACTCTCATTTTGTTTTCATCTTTGACATTTGCAAACAAACACACATTTGTTCACTTTGTTGTTTAGCGAGTCTACCGATTGTTTAGCCACAAGTCTCTCATGCGGGAGATTCAACCTCTACTTCGAGGGACCATCCGTGCCCGCCCTAGGGAGGCTGTTCTACAAGAGTTTTCAGGAGTTTCGGGGTAGTGACACACATCAACAACAACGCAGAGGAAGGGAGTGTGTATTTCTGGGCAGCCAGGAATCACGTAGAGGGAGTTTGAGACCAGCAAGGATCACACAGCTTGCCAAGAGGTGAGGGAGCTGAGGTAGCAGTGTTGGACAAGCATTTTCACTAGAGCTTTCAGCCAGCTGAGCCAACATTCCAGCAATTCGCATTTTTGGGCTGAGAGACAGCACAGAGGCCACACAGCAGAATTTCGTGGTGCTTGGAGAGCAGCTGGGTCGGGCCAAGAGTTCATTCGGGGAGTTAGGAGTTGGATAGCAAGGGTAAACCCAGCATTTTGGAGGAGTTTGCAAGTGGATTTGCAGTCAGTTTCCAGCAGGTTGAATTTGGCAACCATAGTTGGGGTGAGGCTCCAAGGGGGTCGGAAAACCAAAGGCAAAACCAGCTAAAATTCCTTCTGGGTTTTGGCCAAGGAGTTTGGGGTTAAAATGATATAATTTCCTGGGTGGTTTTAGTACCCATTCTAGCCATTCGAACTTCAGTAGAGCAACAATTTTCTGGGCGGCGTAGTGCAGAGTGGGCAGCCTTTAGCTCAGCCCTTTTCCTACCTGGGTTTGGTCCTTCTTGTCCATTGAGACAAGCCCAAGTGCACCGTTCCATCATCTATTATATTCGTCTTGCATAAAATTAATATAATGGCTCAAAAGTTCTCCATTTATAGTTTTTATATGGGTGTCTGTTGAACATTTCGTTTTTGTATTTTGTTGCGTAGAGTATTTGTTGTTATCATTTGTATTTCCTATTTAGGATCATTACATCCATAATGATAAAATGCAAAATATTGGCTAGGATAATATGAAGTGCATGGATAAAAGCCTAGTGTAAGCTCTACTCCCCTCATTAGGCCTCACCCAGTTCTTGGGTAATGCATGAGCAAATTAAAATAAAAGCAACATTGATATCCCAAACCTAATGAGCAATAAACCACTTCATCTTTAAGGGGAAATGATGCATAAATAAAATCTTGTACTCCAAGCTATGTAGTAAAAAGAAAATCATTAAGGAAAAAGGCACACAATGCAGTGTGGTGGGTCAAGGAAAGGGGTAACTCAGGTTCCACGATTGCTCCCTCTTCACATTATAATGCTCAAGAATGATAGTATATAACTAGTACATAGATGGTGGCATCTTCTATGAAGTAAAACCCCCACCATACCATTGTTCAATTACACCTACTGATTAATGGGTCATCCTAGGAATTGTTCCTCCCCTTGAGGTTGGAAGCACCTAATAGGACCTCTAGATAACCCTCACATACCTAAGCATGGTGACTTGTTTACAAACCCTAAGCTAGGAAGACATTTGAAGATGATGCCTATGTGAAGTACTCTTGTGCCTTTTGCATTAAATATGGTACATTGTGATACTTTTATGGTTTCTTTATCTATGATGATGATCTCACTTGATTTGAAAATATGTTTTAGATGTCTTCTCCTAGGTACAATTGTTATTCCTTGAGGGACCAATTAAGAATTCTCCAACACCTTAAAGAGGATGTCCAACCACACTTAATGACTCTTTAGGACACTACAACTAAGATGTTGACCACTTTGAGAAGAGCCTTGACCTTGGGATTGATTCAACATTGATGATGACAACCTCCTCGCCCTCTAGAGCCTGAAACATTGCTCAATGAAGATAGGATGTTACAAAGAAAGATGACATACCCCAAAGACCACATGACACCCCTAGATTGGCCTTGCACCTTCTTGATGGATGTTTCCCTATTCCTAGACCATTGTCTAAGAGGGGCACCAATTGGTGTTGTGTGCCATGGTAAGCCATACTTATTACTTTCCATCTTCCCCTAGTCTTATTTCTCAATCTTCAGTTTGATTGTTATCTATTACCAAAATTGTTTCCCTGACTTCCACATTCATGAGTAGGGGCCCAAAATTTTTGCCTTAAGAGGTTGATGTAGCATAAAGAAAGGAAAAAGCATGATCCAAGATGATAAAATGAAAAATGTTGGCTAGGATAATATGAAGTGCATGGACAAAATCCTAGTGTAAGCACTACCCCCATCATTAGGCCTCACCCAGTTCTTGGGTAATGCATGAGGAAATTAAAATAAAAGGAACATCGATATCCCAAACCTAATGAGCAATAAACCACTTCATCTTTAAGGGCAATGATGCATAAATAAAAAGCTTGTAGTCCAAGTTATGTAGGAAAAAGAAAATCATTAAGGAAAAAGGCACATAATGGCATGTGGTAGGTCGAGGATAGGGGTAACTCAAGTTCCAAGATTTCTCCCTCTTCACATTATAATGCTCAAGAATTATAGTATTACATAACTAGTACAAAGATGGTGGCAGCTTCTATGAAGTAAAACCCCCACCATACAGTTGTTCACTTACACCTACTGATTAATGGGTCATTCTAGGAATTGTTCATCCCCTTGAGGTTGGAAGCACCTAATAGGACCTCTAGATAACCCTCCCATACCTAAGCATGGTGATTTGTTTACAAACCCTAAGCTAGGAAGACATTTGAAGATGATGCCTATGTGAAGTACTCTTGTGCCTTTTGCATTAAATATGGTACATTGTGATACTTTTATGGTTTCTTTACCTATGATGATGATCTCACTTGATTTTTTAGGATATGTTTTAGATGTCTTCTCCTAGGTACATTTTTTATTCCTTGAGGGACCGATTGAGAATTCTCCAACACCTTAAAAAGGATGTCCAACCGCTCTTAATGACACTTTAGGACACAACAACTAAGTTGTTGACCACTTTGAGAAACTTCATAGAAACCCTAATTTGCAAGATTTGTCACCGAGTATCCATCAAGAAAATATAAAATAGCATTCCTTGACCTTAAATCTCCGATTAATTGAAAATCGCTAGGGTTTGACTGAGAGGCTTCCTCCTCTTGCTCACTCCAACCAAGGTCTTCCACCTTTGACCTTGCCCTTTCTTGAATCCATATACCCAAGATTGATAAGGCACTAGCCTTTGTGTGTCAATCTTTTAATATTTTTACCTTTTTCTTATTTTTTTCTGCTAAACTAGGGTTAGATTATAGCAAAATCTATATTAAATAGCATAAAATACCTTAAATGTTATAGTCCTAGGGTTAGGTCTTGCATCTCTTAAATTGAATAAGGAAAATATCATTTTTATGCATTTTTCAGCAATAATTATAGATCTGACTTCTAAGGTTTCATAGCTGTTTTGTGCATTTTCAGCCATTGAAAAGTTGCTTTGACCTTTTCCTTGTTTTCCTTTTAATAGTATAGTGTTTATCATCGCTTGTGGGCTATTTTTATTATTGTTCTGAATTTCATATGTTGTAAATTGACTTTATTTTAAACCCTAATATATAATAACAATCACTTAATTAAGGTACCATGTGTTTGGAATATATTTGAGCATCTTCAGGATTTATCTAAGCCCTCTAGACTTAGCCATAGGTTCTTTGAACTCACTACCTCATTTAACCCAGAGACCTGCCTTATTGAACATATTTCTTGGTGTCTAATAATTAATTAATAGATTCCTTAGAGGATATTTAGCTAGGTGTCCTTAGGTTACTTAATCTCTAAGACCTGTTGGGGGAGCCTCCTTGGGATAAATCCATCCATAGAACAGCAAGGGAACACAATTAAGGTGACAGTGGTGGTTGATCGCAATGTTTCCCTTAACTTGGAGTGCCCAGTGACCTGCTTTGCACTAGGCTACTAAATTTTGTGGTAACAGGCCAAAACCCAACATTATAGGCAAAACCAGTGAGAAATCCATGCCTGGTTGTCTACTCAAGTTTGGTCTTGGCTGCAACCTGGCAGAGTTTTTTAATTTTGGGGGATTCCCTTAGCATTTCAAGACTTACACAAAGAGCTCTATGATACAACTATTCAAAGGATTGATAAGAAAATTGATAAATGTATTATACACCAATGAACTTGGATATTAAATTCCAGATCTACGCCAAAATCCTAGTTGTTACACATGCATGATAATACTCCTATTGGGTTTTGTCAATTACCACTTCTCATGATCATATATAATATAATATGATAGTGTGGGTGCATCAAAATGCACACTATTTGTATTGAATTCGTTGTTGCTTACTACAGTTCGTTTTTGTGATAGATTAAAGAGAAAATATGTATATGAAGAGAGTTGGCTTTGTTCCGGATAGTGTGAAATCTATATTATATGTATTTGCATTGTTCGATGAGCCCTTGTAGTTGTGGAAGTTGTCTGATCATTGCCATTATCTAGATAGTTGTAGATTGATCGGCTGGTTAGAAAAACTCTCATGACTTTTCATCGGGCTAATTCCAATTGGACAAAGGCTGCCATTGAGTTAATTGGAACCTGCGTTGTCTACGGAGAAAATGGGGAGGAAAGGGAATCATTCACACAATGCGCATGCACTCAGGCCTAGGTAATTTGTGCAAAATGGATCATCCAAGTAATTGATGGAAAAGAAGCATGGAATGTACTGCTCAAAAACCAAATAGCCTCTAGATCCCCTTGGAGTAAAAATACCTGGAAAAATATAAATCTTCAAACTCTTGTCAACACTCTAGCCAATGTAGAGATTACAGGGATGTTTGTTGCAAAGAGTATTAGAACGCATGAGACGTTCTCAAGACTAAGCCCTATTGTAAAGGTCGCATCCTCAAAACATGACTCTCCTCCAATAACACTCCATTTGGTGGTCACATGTCCTGCTTATAAAGGCAAAGCTCTAGTAGAAACCACTGGCTCTCAGCCAAGCATCTGTTTTGGTGAGGCATCAAAACAGTCACGAACCATTTTGATGCTCAAGCATGGGAGTGGAAGGCTTCAGCCCTAACCAGATTTAAAAGAAGAATTTTCTTAATTTTGGAATGGGTCAAAACCCTTATCACGAATAATTTGTTCATCAAGCTCAGGTTACCAGCTTTGATAGCTTGGTGAAGGGACTTGAGAAGGAATTATGCTAAGGCCTTCAAGCAATACATGCCAATTGATGCATATAGATGGTGGTGAGTACACCGGCTCTCTTGGATGCCAATATTAATAAATCTCCTTCCTTTTTCTCGTATTTGTTTGTTAAAATTATTTTATAGATTTTCTTTTCTTGAATAGTTTGTATGTATAAGCAAGCCACGTTGCTATCTTTCTTATCATTCATAGTACATACAATCCTGAAGATCAACCCAAGTGACGTTCGAAACATCAATTGAAACAAAATATAAAGCAGCTATTCCTGAAAATCTCTATAAAAAATTATGGAGACTAAAATCAAAATAGCAAACTGAGCTCTGCAGGCTCAGATCTATTTGGAAGCCTTTTCTGGAGCCAAAAAGTTTGACGCATCAATTGAAACAAGATATAATGCAGCTATGCCTGAAAATCTCTATCAAAAGTTATGGAGACTTAAATCAAAATAGTAAACTTAGCTCTGTAGGCTCAGATCTATTTGGAAGCCTTTTCTGGAGCCAAAAAAGGCATTGTTCACTTGGCCGTTGGCCCTTGGCAACCTAGCTCCAAGCCAGCACTCAACACTTTGAGGTAGCCTAGCTAAGATGCCCATTGTGTGTCAAGAAGGAAACTATAGAGAATTTGTTCTAGTTTTGTGATTTTGTCATATCAGCCAAAGCATAGTTTTCTAAGTTCTACAGTCAGCTTCTCTCTTCCCATATCCTCAAAAACCAACCTTTTAGGAGGTGAAATTCCTTGGGTTGTTGACTTCAATGCAAAGTAGCGGATGATCAGAAGAGAAATTTTCTTCTTCATTGGAAAAGGATTTTTTGTTTTAAAAGAATCCGGCATAGTAAAGACTTCACCTAATATGACGGCTAAGTGATATGTGCAAATCTCCATTTGCAGATTACAGCAAAGGTTCAGAACCTGCGCCAATTGCTCAAGTTTTTGAGCATTGCACCTTGAACCATTTACAGAGAACCTTGTGGTAACTCCCCTGCTCACTCAATTCAGTCTCACGGGTCTGAAGGCCAACCCTGACACTCTGCTGGTCATTCTGTCTGTGAGCCACAAGAGAGGCACCATAGTTGGCCTCACTGCCTGCCCCTCAGAAAAGCAAGTTTCCACAACTACCCTTGGCCATCTCTGAGGTTAAGAAACCTTCTGAACCCAAACAGGGCAACAATGAGTGGGAGCCCATCATCATTGTTCCTAAGTAGACTATTGACGGATGGGGGTCAATACAGGCCCAGGCTTGATCCCTGCTGCCGCGTGACATCGTGCAGGCCAGTTGGTTCTTATCTTACTTCTGTGGTACTCAAACTTATTTTTGATATACTCATTATTTTGCATGTCTGACGATTTCGGTTATGCTCTTAAATCTTATTAACTGGCTGTGTTATTAGCTCATAGAGGCTGTTTGTTGCAGTCCATCTTTTTTCTATAAACTGTATGCAAATTTTGATCAATGTAATAGTTAAAAGAAGCATTCCATTGATAAAAGAGGGGCAAAACTTGAAATGATCAATCGTGGAAGGAAGCATTTTCTTCATTAAATACAGGGGAAAAAACCTGAAATGGTCAAAATGTTTCCAAAATCTGCACGGTACAGTGGCACAAACGCAACAATTTGAAATGTCAGCCATTTGGCATGCTACAAACATGAACAAATAAAGCAACAATATACATTTTATATTAACTCATTTTATGTATGGATAGGCTACACACAAACCTTATACATTCTTCAATTAACAGTAGAGCAATGGAGCACAAGAATGAAACCATACATGCCCGCGTTCGGCAGTTATCGACAAGTCCTCTGAGTCATTGCCAGTGGTCTCTGACACAGCAACAATCTCGTCTGGATTACAATCCAAGATGCAGCATTCATCATTCACCGAGCCGGCAGTCTTTGCTCTCTTTCTGGTCGGCTGAAGAAAGTCAGGAGGTGTCTCTATAATTGCCACCTCGCAATCATTGTGAACAGCGGCAGTAGAAGTCTTGGAAGAATCTAAAGGCATGTTTAGGGACTTCCCAGATTCAGAGTCTGTTGCATCTGGTCCTCCCTCTTCCTCTGAATTGAATTCCTTCTTTCTTTACTTTAATCCTCCTTGAAGTGTGATTTGGTTTCAGTATTGAGATTAAAAATGAGATGAATTTTCATGTATCCCATTTCTTCCTTTCCAAGCCTTCCAGGCTGATCTCTACCACGCAATTAATCCTCACGGTTACGTTGTGTTTTGCATGAGACACTGTCAATCGTCGGTCAATGCTTTTTAGAAATCGAAGCATAGAGCTACGCGGTTGGGCACGTTCGTTTGAAATAGGGTGGTCAGCGATGGCCTAATCAGATGTTTTTATCTTGGGGTATGTCAGAGATTCCGTCAAAATCCTTAACAATGCCACGGGGAGTTCTCAGCTTACGGCACGAGCAATTACATTTCCAATTCGTCTAGATGTGTTTGATAAACATTGCTATCAATGGATACATCCCAACAAAGGAAAATATGTACCACAATTCTATTACTTTCACACTAATTACATGACATGACTATTCTTCATGGGACATCTTGTTATTTGGTACCTGTGGTAACGGCTGGTGTATTTTAACAGATGTCGTCATCAGAGTATTTAAGTTCACTTAAAAATTTTGCTTGCTTCCAAATAAATGAGAGAGATATTTCTGCAAAATTACTTAAAATTTATATTTAGTTCCAAGTATTCAAATAACTACATTTCAACCATTATTACATTTCTTAAATCCAGGGAATATATTAATAATTGTATGTCAACCATTGACAGTGATGTGTGGTTTGACGGTAAGTCTACTTGGGCTAAGCCTGGAGACCATAGTTCAAAGCTCATTGAGTACACTGGCCTGTTGTTAAGCCCCAAGGGTTAGCTCAATGGGTCAAGCCGGGGCCTCGCAATGGGAGGTCACCGGGTCGAAACCCGAAAGCTCTTGGGGTTAGGTCTGTGATGGCCGAGGGGTGTGACCCCCTTCAGGTGGGGTCCACCCTAGAGACTTTCGATCCTGGACGTAGCGGACGTAGCGGACCACTGACCATGGTATCCGTGAACCAGAAGTGAAAAATAAAAAAATAAAAAAAATTGTATGTCAACCATTATTACATTTCATGAATCCACTCAAAAATAGTCCATAACTCTAAATATGAAGTGGTCAATAAAAGTAGTCCATAACTCTAAATATGAAGCAATAGATAAAACAATTAACAATAGTAAATATTTCTGAACTTAAATTTATATCTTAATAAAAATAAATAATAATAACATTTAATAATATAAATTTTCATTTTATATTTTTAATAAATATTTTATTAAAGATATAAAAAATAATAATAATATTTTATAAATTATATTAATTATTATATTTAGTAAATTTTTAATGTTGATTTATTATTAAGGAAAATCATACTTTAGAATAACTAGTGTGTTTACTATTTTTAAATTTAAGATGGTGATATTCAATAAAACAAATGTTATAAAACTGTGTTTTCTTGGCTGAAAGTTCATTCTCCTTGAACATAAGTATACAAGTTCATGACAAAAAATCTGGATGACGCAAGTTAAAGGTTGCTCCATTATATACCTTTCACTTATGCCAACTAAATACTTTGTCATCACTCAAATTAAATAGATATTAAATGGTAGATAAGAAGTTCCTTGGATTTTTTTAACTCTAATCAAAATTACTTAAGATATATGTAAGATTGGTATAAAAATATCATGTATTGACTAAACTATTGAGGAATCAAGGAAAAAGTAAGTCACTTTGCATAATAAAGTTAATTTTAAAAATATTATTATGTCATGTGTTTCTTTCTAAAAGATCATAAAATTAAATCCAAAGTAAAATTAAGTATGTACGTTTATGAAAATTCTTATTGCTCAGTTCAAGACTAATTCTCATCAACTCCATTGTAATATTAGTAATGCTATTTTTTTTGGAGGCTTTTGCTCCACCCTATCTACATATCCACAATAGAGACCTCCATAAATAGTGTTACTATGATTAAAGCTATATACTAAAATATAATATTAACTAAAAAAATAAGTATTAATATTTTTATTTATAAATAGTTATTTAATAGGCTAAAATGCAATATAAATTATAAGTGAAATTTAAATTTAAAATGGAAATTTTATATATATAACTAAACTGGAACCAAGTTTAAGTGAGTTTATATACTTTTGCTGAAAACATTTGTCCAGAAACACCAGATACCCAATAAGAACATATCCAAAGAAAAATCATCACTTCATGTGATGAGCGTGAAAGTACAACATTGTGATAAAAAAAAACTTTAGAATTGTGGCACATATCTTCTTTAGGGGATATCCCATATTGACTCATAGGAACATTCCATGAAAAACAACAAGACTCATATGTTATGCTAGGAATAGTTAAAAAAAAAATGAAAAATTCCCTATGGGAAAATAAAAGGTGAAAATTCCACGTGGCATTATTAAGGTCATGGAACCCACACACCCCAAAGATAACTTACTGGTGGCAAATATCTTCTTGAGTAGATATCCCATATTGACTCATAACATATATACATAGGTTATGCGAAGAGTTAGAAAAAATTATATATGGGAAAATGAAGGGTGAAAACTCCACGTGGCATTACTAAGGTGATGGAATCCCTGACACACCCAAACATCTGATTAAGTCATCGTTGACCAACCCATTTCAAAAAGGTGCAGAGCATGTTCTTGAAAGGCTGTGGTCATGGTCACAAAGGTGTAGCTCTGGGCATCGATTTTTGAAAAACCATTGGCCGAGGCTTGATAGACTCAACTCTCCTACCTCTCATGCAAAATACAAAGTAAGGCTATGCTCATAGTCACAAAGGCATAACTTTGGGCATCTATTTTTGAAAAAACATTGGTCGAGGCTTGATAGACTCAACTCTCCTACCATGCAAAATACAAAGTAATTGTCTGTTAATTAAATGCCTAGAAGTGGTCAGCCAAGAAAGCTTGAAAAACTATGAAATTCAAAACTTGAAAAATTCATCTCATTTCTAATATCAATCCTCAAACCAAATCGTATTTCAAAAAGGATTACAGTTAGAAAAAAAAGGAAATCAAGAATGAGAAAATCCGTTTGGGTGGTTTTGAATTTGGGTTCCAATAGAATTGAAGGTTCATAGGATGCTTGTTGGGTTTGAATTTGGGTTCCAATTGAATTGAAGGTTCAGAGGATGTTCATTGGGTTTGTAAATGAAGAATTGCGAGACATGAGAATTCATCCCATTTTTAATCTCAATCTTGAAACCATACGAGAGTTTCAAGAAGGATTAATGTAAAGAAGGAAGGAATTCAGTTCAAGAATGAGAAAATCCATTTGGGTGTTGGGTGGTTTTGAATTTGGGTTCCAATTGAGTTGAAGATTCGTAGGAAATTGAAGTCGATGCTAGTTGGATTTGATGTTAGTGCTCACACTCTTTAACCCATTGATCTTCCATGCAGTGCCATACCCATGTTTATTTGTATGTAAGGTGTGCCCTCAAGTGCTATCAAGTTTGCATTGTAAAACTGCATCTCCAAATATCATATATCAATAGGGGACCCAGTTGATCCATTATGAAGCATACATTGTATGCACCCTTAAACAATAATATTTTCTACAGGCCTACTGTAATTCATGGTTTAGAAGCTAGAAGGACTTCTTGTTATGGATGTTTGGGACCATATTATTCACATGTTATGTGTAGTTTTACCTTAATTTTGAGCACTCGAAAGCTTGTAGCTAGGTTTTGGGTAGGCTCTACTAAATAATTCAGATAGTAAAGCTAATTCTTGATACCTCATTTTAACAACACCGGAGCTAAGGCACCGAATAAGGGATGAGTTCAGGGACCATTTTTCTTGAAATCAGTTTAGAGGAGGAGGGAGGACAAGAGGCAACAAAATATGAATATGGGAAGTCCCTAAACAAGCCTTTAGATTCTTCCAGGGATTTTGTTGTTGTTGTCAAGAGGCAACAAAATCTGAATCTGGGAAGTCCCTAAACAAGCCTTTAGATTCTTCCAGGGATTTTGTTGTCGTTGTTCATGATGATTGTGAGGTGGAAATTATAAAGAAACTTCCTGACTTTCTTCATTTGGCCGGAAAGAGAGCAAAGATCGTCGATAACATTGGCTTGGTGAATGATGAATGTTGCATATTGGATTGTAATCCAGAGAATATTATTGTTGTCTCAAAGACCAGTAGAAATGACTCAGAGGACTTGTTGATAACTGCCGAATGTGGGCATGTATGGTTTCATTATGTGCTACATTGCTCTTCTATTAATTGAATAATGTATAAGGTTTGTGTGCAGCCCATCGATGAATTTTTTTTCTTCGGTTGTGTTTATTGTTGGATAATTGAGAAGAATTATTGGTATCCTTCTCATAGAGGTTTAATTCTTTTAAATAATGTGTTGATTTTATTTGGAAACATAAACAGTTTTTTCATACATATTAAATAACGAATACATCAAATTAAGTCTGAATACCACATAATTAAGTTATTAGGATCAACTAGCCTACACAATGTCTTGTAATAGTAGGGATCATGTCCATATTGGGTGAATTGTCATCTTTGTCTTTGGGGATTGGCCCCCATCCGTCAATAGTCAACTTAGGATCAGTGATGATGGGTTCCCACCCATTGTTACCTGTTTAGATTCAAAAGGCTTCTTAACCTCAAAAATGGCCAAGGCTACTTGTGGGAACTTCTCGTTTGAGGAGACCAAGTATGGTGTCTCCTTTGTGGCTCACAAATATAACAACCAACACAGTGTCAAGGCCGGGCTTTATACCTATAAGATTTAACCAAGTGGGTAGGGGAGTTAGCATAGGGTTCTCTATGATCTGTGTATGGTGCACCACCCCAAAACTTGATCAATTGACGCAGGTTTTGAACCTTCACTATAATATGAAAATGGACATTGCACGTATCACAAAGCCATCGTGTTAGGTAAATATTTTACCATGTTTAATTCCTTTAAACAAACATTCATTCCTTCCTTTTCCAAATGAAGAAGAGAGTTTACATTCTAATCATTTGCTATATTCCATTGAATTCAACAAACTAAGGAATTTCACCTTCTAAAAAAATCATTTTCAAGGATATTGGGAAGGGAGAAGTTGACCGTAGAACTTAGAAATCCATTCTTGAGCTAATATGATAGAGTCACAAAATTAAGACAAATGCTTTACGGTTTCCTTCTTTACACACAATAGGCACATTAGCTATGTCATCTCAAGTGCTGGAAATGTTAGCTTGGAGCTAGGTTGCAAGGGGCCAATGTCCAAGTGAAGAATGCCTTTGTTGGCTCCAAATAAGGAGCTTGCAAATAGATTTGAGCTTATAGAGCCAAGATTTTTTGTTTTGATTGAAATCTCCACAATTTTTTTATAAATATTTTTATGTATAATTGCATTGTATCTTCTTTCTTTTGATGTTACAAACCTCATTCGATTCAATATTCAAGATTGAATGAATGATGAGAGAGGTAGAAACTTCACTTGGTTATTAAAAAAATATTATTCAAGGAAAATAAATAAAATATCAACCAACAATGTTAGTCTAAAATAAAACTGCCAAATAATATCTTATATTATCTATCTAGTAATTAAAAATTAATGGTTACACCAAAGATTCTACAAACTAATTGAAACAAGCTAAATGAAAAAAAGAGATAATTCTATAATATTATTATAGAAAATTTTGAAGCCAACAAAAAGGGAAAAGGGAATCTATAAATTCTACCAAACAAATAAGAGAAAAAAGGAAGGGGATTTGTGAATATTGGCATCCAAGAGAGGATTTATACTCACAATTATCGATATGCATCAGCTAGCACATATTGCTTGAGACCTTTACATAATTCCATCTCCAGTCCCTTCACCAATATATTGAAGCTAGCAAACTAAGTTTGATGAACAGATTATTTGTGATAAGGATTTTGACCCATTCCAGAATGAAGGAAATTATGTTTTTAAATAGAGTCAGGGACCAAACCTTCCACTCCAAATCCTGAGCATCAAAATTGTTTTCCTTCCAAAGCAGAGGCTTGGAAGAGAACCATCTGGTTTCTACTAGGGCTTTTCCTTTATCTAGCATAATAGGTGACTACCAAATGAAATGTTCATTGAAGGAGAGTCATGTTATAAGCAAGAGATCCTTTAAAATGTGGGCTTAATCTTAAGAAACACTCCCATGCTTTCTAAATACCCTTTGCAACAAAAATTTCAATAATCTCTACATGTTCTAGGATAGTGATTATAGTTTGAAGATATAGGTCTTTCTAGGCATCTTCACCCTAAGGGGATATAGAGGTTATGTGATTTATAAGCAGTACATTCCATGTTTCTTTTCCATTAATTGCTTGGATGATCCACTTTGTGCAAAGTGCCTAGGTTTGGGTGCATGCAATTTTTGTGAATGATTCACATCCCTTTCTGTTCTCTCAGTAGAAATTATTGATTTTAGTTAACTCAATGGAAATCCCCATCCCATTAGAATTGACCCAATGAAAAGGATCAATAACTTTTTCTAGCCTTTATGAAGCATTAACAAATAGGACTCAACTAGAGTATTAGCATACATGTGTAGTAACCAACATTTTAATGTAGAATTAGAATTTGGAATCCAAGGTCACAAGATTTGTAATCCAATTATCAATTTTCATATCAATCCTTTTGAAAATCGTTCGCAGCGCTCTTTCAGGAGAGGCTTTAAAAGATAAGGGAATTCCAAAAATTTAAAAACTTGGGTAGGTTGCAGCCAAGACCAACCTTGAGTAGATAGCCAAACCTAGATTTCTCACTGGATTTGCTTGTAATATTGGGTTTTGGCTCACTGAATGTTGGATTTCAAGGCTTCACAGAAGATTTGGAGGTAATCCGTTGTATTTTGCAATAATACAATGATCAACAAAAATAGAGGGAGGGTGTTTATTTCCAAACATTATTTCCTAATCATTTTCTATCACCTTTATGAAATTTTATTTCCTTCATTTGCATTGATTTTCCAAACAAGTACGCTATGCCATTCCACCTTGTGTATATTTAATTTCATTGGAAACTCGAGAGAAAGATTATTTTTAGGCATTGGTGTTCTCATTACAAATGGCATGGCATGGATATATTCACACATGGAGCCATATGATTGGTATACATTATAAGAGCATCCATGGATGAATCTAGTTGTTAGGTCTATTAAGAAACTTATGTACACGAAGCTATGAACTATCTTGACCTTTGGCTCTTAAAAAGATATAGAATAATCAAAATAATATGTTTGTTCTAGAGAGAGTCGTGTGCAAGTAAAATAAAACTCAAAGAACTCTTAATATGTTCCAAGTGTGGAACCAGTGGATTATCAAATAGTGCTTAAATGATTTGAAGCTTGATTTCTACGCATAAGGGCTAATAAAGGCTTGGACCTAAAAAATTACTAAACTTCATTAAAGTATGTGTTGAGTCTTTGAGAGGATCCTCACATTATGAAACATAAGGAGTTGTATTTTCCTAGGGAAGTGGACATCATTGTGCTATAAAGTAATAAAGGTTGGGTCCATTTAGAATCCTATGTTGTTCAAGAAACACAAAGTTTGAGCTTTCCCCCAAGTCATTCATGATGACATCATTAATGATAGTGAAGACAGGTCCTAACCATTTGGATAATTCCATGAGTCAAGATGACATTAATAAGTGAGTCACCATGACACATGGATGCCTTTAAATGTGTCATATGGACTAGCATATCTTGGGTAGTTGAATGTTTTTCTTTCAAAACTTGTCCAAGTATCAAGGCCATACTTGAAGCATCAATTGTGTGTAATTAATGAAAGCCCTTGGTTCCACGAGCTTGAGAAATATTTGGACTTCATGTTTCCTTCCCTAGAACAAGTTTTCCTATGGAAGCAAAATTGGGTTAATCATGTTTGATATTTTCCCAAGGTTCATTAACTTGGGGTAGATTTTAGAGCTCAAGTTTTCTTGGACTCATAAGTTTTTTTTTCACAAACCTAAAAGATACTATAAATTCACAATAACTTTTTCAATGATCTGAAAGTGATCAAAATCCATGATTCATGACAATTTAAGGCCAAAACATGGCAACCATATTCAAAACTATATTTTATGAATTCATATGGAACAATTGATTATCACATAAGGTGCTCAATTGCATTGACTCATGCACATTTAGTTTTGATATGGATGGAACATGGAGTTCTATGATAGGTTGTAGTTTTCAAAAAAATTCTTGTAGTCTCATTCCATATAGGTTTATGTGTTATAAATTTTGAATGGATTTAGAGGAAGAAGAGTTCAACTAAATTTAAAGGTGCAATAAATTTAGCAAAGGGGGCCCATAGGTGGGGCCAAAGGTGCAGTTTACACTTTATCTCATTATTTCGAGTTAGGAAAAAATTAATTTTCTTATAGTAAAAAATTGAAGTGATCTCAACCATCCATTGAGATCTAATCTCAACCATTCATGGAGATGGTGGGCCCAGGTCGATTTCAAAGGAGAAAAAAGGGCACAGACTTGGCTCATTATGCACTAGAAAACTTGTGTGTTTAGCTCAATAGAAAAATGGCGTTAAGTTCAGCGCCCAGGGTTTTCAGTTTAGGGCAAGAGAGAGAGCTCGTACAACCTCATAATATTCCAACCAATGTTCTTCTTCAGTCAGGTTGATTTTAGCTATGCAAAGGGGTCACACTCATGTCATACAAACTTGTACAATTTCCATACAGTGCACAGATAATGAGGCCGAGAGGGAGCATAGTGCATATCAGCTTATGTTGAGAGATCTACAGAGTGAAGGGAAGTCTTCCCTCTTATTTGTGATCATTTTCTGAATATTGTAAATCGTTGAAGCATAATAAGGAAACACAAGTTTGCAAGTTTTCCCTAGAGTTGGGGTTTCCTAGTTAAATTTTTGGTGTATTATCTTTTATGGTATGTTTGTCTTCAGTTTTTCCACTATGCGTGCAAGTTAGGAAAATCAACATACCATTGAATTTAAGTTAAAGTTTCAGTTTTAGTTACTTTTCTTTAGATATTCAGTGTTTAGGTTCTAGGTTTCAAGAAAACTAACATGGTATCCAAGCGTTGCCTCTAATTGAAGACCAACATCATTGTTATGATCTCAGGAGCAGGTTAAAGGGGTTGTGCTGGGGTTTCTAGTAGTGTGACCTAGGGTTTATAAGCAGATCAAACTGCAGTATGGAATATTTGGGGTTGATATTTGAGGACCGCCTTGACGGGGCGACAAAATTTTGTCCTTAAAGGGAGAGGATTGGTGTAGTGTTGGAGGAGAAAGGAGTTTTGGATTTTGTGGACATTCCATTAGCCTAACCAACAAACTCTTGGCAACTGGATCAAAACAAAAAGAAAGATGGAAAGGCCAGAAGAATTATCCTTGAAGGAGTCAAGGATGACATCATACCTCACCTATCCAACAAGAAGACAACTAAGGCTATGTGGAAAACCATCATAGGGTTGTACCAAGGTTTGAGTGAGACCAGGAAGTTGGTACTCAGAGACAAAATCTAAAACATGAGGATGGAAAACTCTAATTCTGTGGTCTTATATCTCACCAAGTTCACCCAAGTGAGGGATGAGCTAGTTGAAGATGGGGAGATAGTCTCAGAAAAATGCCTTGTTACTTTTGTATTTTTCGGTTTTCCCAAGTCATGGGAAAACCTTACTAATTCTATTAGTGGTAGAGAAAACCTGCTAGGATGGGAGAGGTTGTGGAGTGGCTATGTCCAAGAGGATATATAGATGTAGGCCAAAGTTGGGTCTCACGTAAAGACTAAGGAAAAAGATATTTTTTGCCTAGTTGGAAAAGGGGGCAAGGTCAAGGGAAAGAAAGCCACATGAGGGTCCGAGTCTAGATCCAGAGGCAAGAAGAAGAAGAAATATCTCAACAAGATAAAGTGCTTCTATTGCCATTAGTTTGGGCACTACTCTACCAAGTGTCAAAAAAGGACCAAGTGATAGCATCATCAGAGGTGGAGGAGTTCACTTCCCACTTTGATAGGGAGTTCTCACTCAACTTACATGGAAAGCTTAGTGGCTAGCAATGTGTGGCATGTTGACATTGGAGCATCTTGTCACATAACTGGGAACAAGGGGTATTTCAGCCAGTTGACCAAAAAGGACATGTAGTTTCACATAAAGTTAGGAGATGGTGGCACATACCTAGACAAGGGCATGGGTACTATCAATTTTGAAAAGGGAGTTTGGGAATCCTCTCTACCTCAAAGATGTCCTCTATGTCTCTGGATTGGAGAAAAACCTTGTTCCAGTCTCAACCTTGGAGAACAAGGGTTATGAGGTTATTTTCAGCAAAGGAAATTCCTTTATCAAGCATTTCAACTTCGAAGCAACTAAATATATTGGAGTTAGGGTGAAGAACCTCTATAGGTTTCAGTTAGAGACATTCCTAACCTTGAGCAACAGAGGAGTTAGTGAGAAGAGCCATGACCTTGGGGATATTTGGCATAGGCGTATGGATCACTTATAATATGGTGCACTGAGTATTCTCAAAGAGATTTCCACAGGGCTTACACAGTGTAGTGTAGACCAACATGACGTGAGAAAGGGTTACACAATTAACAAGTATGCCAAGTCATCCTTCCCTAATAGAGACAACAAGGCCAAGAGCATCTTGGAGCTTGTTCATTTGGATGTTTGTGGACCATTTTCATCTCCATCCCTTATGGGTTACAAATATTATGTCACCTTCATTGATGACCACTCGAGAAAGACTTGGATCTTCTTCATGATGAAGAAAGATGAAGTCCTCTTGAAGTTCGTGGAGTTCAAATCCTTGGTGGAGAACTAGATCAGTAAGAATATCAAGGTGTTGAGGTTAGACAATGGTGGGGAGTACATCTCCAACACCTTCAAGGAATTGTGTGCCAAGGAAGGCATTAAGACAGAGCTCACCAAGCCTTATAATCCTCAATAGAATGGAATGGTTGAGTTCAAGAACCAGAGAATTGTTGGAGTGGCTAAGGCCATATTGCATAACCAGGGGCTGCCAATCTTTCTTTGGGTAGAGGCATACAACACCACAATATTTTTGCAAATAAGAGCCCACACAAGGTGCTAGGAAGAGTCACACGAAAGGAGGTTTTCACAGCCAAGAAGCCCAATGTGTCTCACTTCCAAATTTTTGGCAGTCTAGTTTACTGCCATGTGCCTTCTGCTAACCAAAAGAAGCTAGAGACCACAATAGAGAATGTATTTTTCATAGGCTACAACAAGGCGTCTAAGGTGTATAGGGTGTATTCCCTAGAACTCAGAAATATAGTGATCAGGCGTGATTGGAAGCTAGATCCCACAACAGAGAAGGGAATTTTCATAGGCTATAATGAGATGTATAAGGTGTATAGGGTGTATGTCCCAACACTCAGAAAGATAGTGATCAGGTGTGATATGAATTTTGAGGAGGAAAGGGCTCTAAGGAAGGCATTGGAGCATGTGTAGGGTGTAGCACAGGAGGAGGAGAAGTAGGCTCCTAAGAAGGAGGATTAATAAACTCCTTAGACTTCATCAATTGAGTAGACTAAGCAACAAAAAGATGAAAATACAATGTAGGAATAGGAAGAGAGAATAGAGCGAGAGGAGCCCACTCAGCCAGTGACTCCTGCATAAGGAGAGGACAAGCCAAGTGGGAAGATCAGTTGATCAGGGAGGCTTAGGAGAGAGTTGCATCCCCCAAATACACATTCAGACAAAGTAAACAACCACAAAGATATATGTGGTACATGACATTAATGATTGAGTTGATAAACTTACTTAGAGCCTTCTTGTTACAAGGAGGCAACCTCTCAGTATGTATGGTGACATGCCATGGTGGAGGAATATTCCTTCTTCATGATGAATGATGTATACAAGATAGTGTTAAGACTGGTTAAAAAATCAATGGTTGGTTCAGATTGGGTGTGCAATATCAAGCACGGGGTTGATGGGAGTGTGAAGAAGTGCAAAGATAGATTTGTGGCCAAAGGGTTCTCTTGAGTCGAGCAGATAGACTGTGATGAGTCATTTGCACCTGTGACCCAATACTTGTCCATTGGGGCCATATTGCTGATTGCAGTGCAGATGGGGTGGGAGATCCACCAAATGGATGTGAAGACTACTTCCTTAACAAATTTGTTGAGGAAGAGATATATGTTGAGCAACTTGAGGGGTTTGAGACCTTCAACAGATACATGCATGTTTGCAGGTTGAAGATAGCTCTTTACTGGCTCAAACAGGCACTGAGGGAATGGTATACGCTAATAGACAACTACCTTCTAGGATTGGGCTTCACTAAGAGTGAGGCAGATCCTAACTTGTCTACTATACTCATTCTAGTGTTGTACGTGGATGACTTGATACTGACATGAGTAGATAGTCTTATCTAGTATTATAAGAAGGATCTTACAAGGGAGTTTAATATGAAGGACTCAGGGTTGATGCACTATTTCCTTGGGCTGGAGGTATGGCATGGTGATGGGGAGATTTTATTGGGACAGGGTAAGTACATGTAGGAGATACTCAAGAGGTTCCACATGTAGGATTAGACCCATGACCATGCCTTTAGTCACAAACTGGAGGAAGGTAGATGCTACCAGAGTAGAGCGTGTTGATTCCACTCTTTATAGGTATCTTATTGGGTCATTGACATATCTGGTGAACACACGACTTGACATTTGCTTCACAATTAACCAGTTGACCCAGTTCATGGTTGAGCCAACCAGAGTGGATTGGGTTGCTACCAAGCATGTGTTGAAGTATCTCAAGGGCACAAACAATTGTGGGTGTTTATACAGGCAGGTTGGTGGTGTGATCCTTTAGGGCTTCACAGATGCAGATTGTGCAGGGGGTTCAGTATTCAGGAAGAGCACTTCAGGTTGTACTTTCAATGTTGGGTCAACAATTGTTGCCTAGTTCAGAAGGAAGCAAAGAACAGTGGCACTGAGCTCAGTTAAGGCCGAGTACATGGCTTCCATCCTAGTAGCTTCTGAGGCCATATGGTTGAAGAATTAATTGTTGGGTAGTTCAGTCAGAAGTTGGAGCCCACATTCATACATTATGAAAATTAGAGTTTCATTAAGCTCTCTAAAAATATAGTGTTTCATGATAGCTCCAAGCACATCGAGATCAAATACCACCATATCAAAGATTGTGTTCAGAGGGGTAAAGTTAGAGTCCAGTACGTGGATACAGAGGAGCAAACAATAGATATTCTAACCAAGACATTGGCAAGGGGAAGATTTGTCTACTTCAAAGATAAACTGGGTGTAGTACATAACACCCTCCTCTTGAAGAGGGGGTGTTGAATGGATTTAGAGGAGGATGGTTTTAGCTAAATTTACAGGTGTAGTAAATTTATTAGGGGGACCCATAGGTGGGCCAAAGACGTAGTTTACACTTTATCTCATTATTTTGACTTAAGAAAATTTTAATTTTCCTGTAGTAAAAAATTGAAGTGATCTCAACCATACATTGAGATCTAATCTCAACCAGTCATGGAGATGGTGGGCCTAAGTCAACTTCAAAGGAGAAAAATGAGTGCAAACTTGGATCGTTATGCACTAGACTACTTTGTGTTCAACTTAGTAGAAAAAGGGTGTTCAATTCAATGTCTAGGGTTTTTAGTTGAGTTCATCTAGGGAAAGAAAGACAGGTCAAATCACATTAGTATCTTCCAACCAATATTCATCCTTCAGCTAAGCCGATTTCAACTTTGCAGAGGGTTTGTACTTAGACCGTACAAACTTGTATGATTTCTATACAATGTGAAAATAATGAGGTCAAGAGGGAGCAAAGCACAAATCAACTTGTGTTAAGAGATATACAAAATGAAGGGAAGTAGTCCCTCCTCTTTGTAATCATTTTATGAATATTGTAAATCGTTGAAGCATAATAAGAACACAGGTTTGCATGTTTTCCTTGGGAGTTGGGGTTTCTTGGGAAAAATTTTGGTGTATTATTTTTTATGGTGTGTTTGTCTTCAATTTTTCCGTTGTGCATGCAAGTTAGGAAACTCAACATAACATTGAATTTAAGATAATTTTTCAGTTTCAATTACTTTGCTTTAGATATTTAGTGTTTAGGTTCTATGTTTCAAGAAAACTAACAATAAATATCAGTTGAAAAGATCTTTGAATGCATTTTATTTAGTCATCAAGTCTCATTTCTCAAACATATGTCCAAGCTTGCACAACTCTCAACTATGGACACAACAGGGCCTTAAATCATATTTATATAACCTTTAAGATCCTTGAAATGGGGGGTACCTTGGATGTTTGTATTTTGTGGCAAAGAACTTCTCACATGGACTAACGTTTACTTAATTAAATTTGAGAAGCATTTTTGAATCTTCAAATATAGGCCATATAGGCACTCCATGTTATATAAATAACACAACATATTTTAAAAAAGTGACCTTGAGGTCATTGGATTTTAAGGACAAGAACATGATCTAAGTGAGAAAATATATTATACTTGCTACTACAAAACAAGAGAGAAAAGAGAATAAAATTGTTGAGAAAATCAAATAACTAAAGGGACAATTCAAATTATTCATGAAACTTTGATCTAGTATTCTTGTTGAACATGATATAATAAATAACCTATCCAAGAGAGAAAATAAATTCTAACAGGGATGGGATTCCCTTGTGCGTGCACTTAATTGTTATGTGGACTTATCCCTCTTACAGACAAGAGTGATCTCCTTAGACCTCATAGAATTCTAGTAACAAAAAACAAGGAAATGTTACCTTTCCTTAGACTACGTTTGACTAAAACAAACTCTACGATAGAGGTCACTTAATATTTAATTGAAAAGCCCGATGAAGTCCCCTTTGAGATTTCGACCATCCACTTCTCCTCGATGCTTTAGAGATCTTTCCATCGCTTCCCACAACTTCTCCATGATGTCTTGGAGGAGATCCGCATAGACAGAAACATACACAAGATCAAAGCATCTAGTATATAGCATAAGAGATAATTGAACTAATTAACTCATTCATATATCAAAATTGATCAATATGCAATCATAATCTATGTAGGTGATCAAGGAATCCTACAAATTGTATCAACAAAGACATAATTGAGAAAGAACAATTGCTTTTATATTAATAAAATGGAGAATAGACTTACAACCTTGAAGCCTTGATGTTGCAAGTCCCTTCCCACAATCTCCAACCCTCTCCTTGAATGAATAGCCTTCCAACCTTATTTATGCAGCATAAGCCTACTTCCAACAATCCTTCTCAATCCTCAGGCTTGTGTTAGCTTTATATGCCAAGGAGGGGAAGTTTGGGATCCATTTCCGAAGGGATGAGATCCATTAATGGTGGGATAAGGGTTCCACAAAGAGAGGGAGTAGCTCCATGATGGGAGGGATCAGGGTTGAATAGGCATCCATTCAAAGCTTGTTAGTTGGGAAAGATAGTGCACAAGCCACATTGTAAGATAGTACGCACTTATGCACAGTTTCTAATGGACTTTTCTGTGTATGTGCAGAAATTGACTAGTGAACTACGCAGGAAACCAAAAATAAGGTTTTGAACCATGGGATCCAGGAATTTCATTCTCTTTGGGATAGTTTGGGTTCTAGCCTTGCAAGGGGATTCTTTGGAACACATTTATGGGTAGCGAAAGATCCAAACCGATGGTCATTTGCCCAATGCGACAAAATGATGTGTAGCATGCAAGTTTTTCCATTGTGCATGCAAGTTAAGAAACTCAACATAACATTGAATCTAAGATAATTTTTTAGTTTCAATTACTTTGCTTTAGATATTCAATGTTTAGGTTCTAAGTTTCAAAAAAACTAACAATAAATATAGGTTGAAAAGATACTTGAATGCATTTTATTTAGTCATCAAGTCTCATGTGTCAAACATATTTATGGACACAATAGAGCCTTAAATCATATTTATATAGCCTTTAAGATCCTTGAAATCGGGGGTACCTTGAATGTTTTCATTTTGTGCAAAGAACTTTTCCCATGAACTAACTTTTACTTAATTAAATTTGAGAATAATTTTTGGATCTTCAAATCTAGGCCATATAGGAACTCCATTTTATATAAATAACACAACATATTTTACAAAATTGACATTGAGTTCATTGGATTTTAAGCACAAGCACATGATCTAAGTGAGAAAATATGTTATACTTGTACTACAAAACAAGAGAGAAAAGAGAATAAAAGTGTTGAGAAAATCAACTAACTAAATAGACATTTCAAATTATTCATGAAACTTTGATCTAGTATTGTTGTTGAACATGATATAATAAATAACCTCTCCAAGAGAGAAAAGCAATTCTAACAGGGTCGGTGTTCCCTTATGCATGCACTTAATTAACTAGTTATCATTCTTATAATAGTTAATATGTTAAAAATAGAGTGGGAGACCCTAAATTAGAAAAATATTTGATGATAGGGTTAACTAAAAGTAAGTGCAGTTAAAAACTAGTTATAACTAATGTAATAACCCTCACATGCCATAATTACCCATGCAAACTCCAAAAATAAGATTGAAAGTCAACATATAAGGTAGGTAGGTGAGTGGATAAGGTGGTTAGGTATGTTATCTCCATAAACAAGAGAGGGGATTCATATTCGACCTTAGGGACAAGGAAATTTACAATAATGGAGAGGAAAAAGTCATGTCTTTCCCAATCAGTGCCCAATCACTACCAAATTTCATCCTAGGTTTGACTCCTTGCTAAAAATAGAATTACTAAAAATATATGATCCCAAATGGTTGGGAAGTTATTGTAGTGAATGAAAAGTGGTCATATGTGCCTCTAATGATGTGTGGAAAAGGGCCAAATAATGGCCTAAGTGAGGTATTGATGAACTCATGAGTGCAATATACCCCAATAAGTTACCATGTATGTTTGAATTTTATGGCATAGAACTTTTCCCATGGACTTGACCTTTACTTGATTGAGTTTGAGAACTTTTTTGGATCTTCAAATCTAGGCCATATATAAATCACATAAATAATTGTATAGACTCACCTTGAGTTTAAAATTTTTTGAAGTCTCTTTTAGTTGAGGATCTTAAATAGATGGGGTTCATTTTGTTTTATATTTTGTGCAAATTATTCTACCAAAATGACCCCAAATTAAATAACTTTAAGACCTAGTGAAATCCAAAGGAAAAGATAAAGGTTTACATGTAAAAAGTAACAAGAGCACTAACAAAAAAAGCCCTTGTGCACAAACCCATAAGACCTTGCCACATGGTAGTATGATTTCATCACACATATAATTTGATGTCAATATGTACTAATTTTCAGCATAAGTGGAGAACTCTACCAATGTTATGGAGAAATGGTATACTCTAGACTCTTAAATGCATTTCATTGAAAATATGACAAAGTATCAAGGGTTGGATTTCAAATCAAATTATTATGAAGTGTAATTTAGAGAAATTTTGAATTCATAGGACAACCTATAATTGGGTGAGTGGATCCTAAGTTCTTTTCATTCTCGTGTGCACAAATATCTCCACAAAACAAATATTTCTTCAACTAAATTCTTAACTCCTTCCAACTAAATTCTTAACTCCTTCCAAGTTTAGAAACATGGGTATATACGAATCACTTTACGCCACAAAAAAACATGAATAATTCCTTAGACCCACCAAATGCTTTAACTAAATAATTTATCAAAGTCCACGAGTTTATGCATATTCTAGGTGTTTTACACTTCACCCAAAAACCCTTTTACTCAAACGCATTGCTTTATTAGTTTGGAATTCATATAATTATGGAATCGAGCTCTCAAATATGAGTTTCAAACATGTTTGGTTACAAAACTAAAGTAACAATAAATGCATAATTTGAATTTCAAATGTTCCGTTTAGGTTATTATTAACACCAATAGAGTTATTTGATAAACAAATCTAGAAAATATAACAATAATTTATCCAATATATAAATCTAAACAAATTATAATATAATCTAATTTTTTTATTGTTATAAAAAAATTATAATAAATCAATCAATCTAAACAAAATGGAAATAGTACTTAATAATGTATGCTCATGGTATCCTAATAGCATATAGCTATAAATATTTGATAAGATAATTTTTTTTTCAAACTTTAACATAGACATCAGACCATAATATGATTTAGAGTTCTCAGCTAAGTTTAGATTTACTCATTTACAATATACCAAATTTGGAAATTGGAAGTTCTGTATCTTTATGGATTTATCTCTTCATCTTAGTGACTTGAGCTTTAATTTCTTGGTTATTAGCTATATATATATAAAACAAAAATAATTCAAAAATTAAAGAAATCACTCTATACTAAATTATAAATAAATCACTCTATATCATTATAACTTGCATACATAGCCACTTTGTAATGTGGATGTAATAGAGTAAACATTTTAGGTATGAGACCAAATTAACAATGAATATACAATTTCATATTTATTTATTTTGCTTGGATTAATTATTTTTTAGACTATTTATCTTAGTGACTATTAGGATTTTACTATTGCATCTCTAATATAATAGTGACTATTAGGATTTTACCGTTGCATCTCTACTATAAGTATTTGATCTAGGATTTTATGGTTGCATCTCTACTATAAGTTTTGATCTAGGATTTTACGGTTGCATCTCTAGTATAAGTATTTGCATCTCTACTATAAGTATTTGATCTGTTGATCTCACTCTCTGTTTTTGTCCTGATGATGAACCTCAATAGGGTTCGACGCTAGGAAGAGTTTTGTTGAAATCATAGAAGCATCCAATCTGAGATCAATGAAACTATTTAATTAAAAAAAAATCCTAATAAAAATAGCAATAATTTAAACAATGCATAAATCTTAGCATGGCATAATATAATCCAAAATTCCACATTTTTTTCTTCATTGACTTTTAATTGCTTTTCTAAAGATTCGCTTTAATTAATTATTAACATAAATAAAACTATTTAACTAAAAAAATCCCAGTAAAAATGGCAATAATCAATGTATAAATTTAAGCAAGGCATAATCTAACTCAAAATTTCATTTTGTCAAGGATAATAAAACACTACAACAAATAAATTAATTCAAACAATATTGAAATACCACTCAATAATGTATCCCTCTACTACTCTAATTCCTTATGACTACAACTATTTGATAAGATATACTTTATATTTAGTTATATATATTTTCAAAACTAAACACACAAAAATTCAAATTCGTACCATCATTTAATTCTCAACTAATTTAGATTTACACATCTACAAACTACTAAAATTGAAAACCTTGCAAGATGTTTTTTTGGAAACATACAAGAATTTTTATAACTGTGTGGATTTATGTCTTGAGCTTTGTGACTTCAAACACCAAAACTCTAGAGGCAAGGCATAATATAATCTAAAATTTCACTTTCTAAAAAAAACTAAAGTAGTTGTAATAAATTATACAACAAAGAAAACAAAGAAACCAACATGCGAGATCGCCTTGATAGGAAGGATTTTGGTCCCTAGAGATTTGAGGTTTAAGCCTCAATGAATAAAACAAAAAAATCAAATATGTATTAACCATTCTGAAACAAAGAAATTAATTCAAATAATATGAAAATATTACTCAATAATGTATTACTGTTTGATAAGATAAATTTCGAGTCATCTTTAGTGCTACTTTTTGGAAGCTTTTCTGGTGGGGCAAAAAGCACAAGGTTGATGGGTAACTACTGCACAATCCAAGTGCCCTAGGGGTTTTTCATGGTGCTGAATCCATATATACAATAAAAAAACTAGTTTAAATAACACAAATCAAGATTTCACCTCAATTTTTTGTGCTCGATTTAGCTGGAAAGTCCAAAAAGTGGCACTAAAGACAACTCCAAGTTTTTTTAAGTTTAGCTATACTTTGTTTAAACCTAAACATGTAAAAATTAAAATTGACACTATTATTTAGAATTCTCAGCTAGTTTTAGATTTACACATCTGTAAAATACCAAAATAGAAAACATGCAAGAATTTCTATACCTCTGTGGATTTGTCTTCACTTTTTGGAAGCTTTTCCCGTGGGGCAAAAAGCACAATGTTGATGGGTAACTACTGCACAATCCAAGTGCCCTAGGGGTTTTTCATGGTGATGAATCCATATGTGCAATAAAAAAACCAGTTTAAATAACACAAATGAAGATTTCACCTCAATTTTTTCTCCTAAATTTCGAAGGAAAGTCCAAAAAGTCCACTAAGGACAACTCCAAAATTTTTAAGTTTAGCTATACTTTGTTCAAACCTAAACATGTAAAAATTAAAAATGACACTATTATTTAGAATTCTCAGCTAGTTTTAGATTTACACATCTGTAAAATACCAAAATAGAAAACATGCAAGAATTTCTATACCTCTGTGGATTTGTCTTAAGCTCCCTTAGTTCAGCTTCCTAACCCAAAAGTTTCTATAACTTTGTGGATGTATGCCTTGAGCTCCTTGAGACCAGCTTCCTAACCCTCTAGTTCTATAGGCTGGAAAATCTAATTAAGAAACCCTAGGAATTTATCTTTATAGTAGGTTGATGGGTAACTACTGCACAATTCAAGAGCCCTAGGGTTTTTTAATGGTGCTGAATCCATATATACAATAAAAGAACCAGTTTAAATAATACAAATCAAGATTTCACCTCAATTTTTTCAGCTAGATTCCGCCTGAAAGTCCAAAAAGTTGCACTAAAGACAACTCCAAATTTTTTAAAGTTTAGCTATACTTTTTTCATACCTAAACACTTAAAAATTAAAATTGACACTATTATTTAAAATTCTCAGCTAGTTTTAGATTTACACATCTGTTAAATACCCTTAATTCAGCTTCCTAACCTAAAAATTTCTATTTCAACTCCCTTAATTCAACTTCCTAACCTAAAAATTTCTATAACTTTGTGGATGTATGTCTTGAGCTCCTTGAGAGCAGCGTCCTAACCCTCTAGTACTATAGACTGGAAAATATAACTAAGAAACCCTAGGAATTTAGCTTTATTGAGACTACGTTCTCTAACTTAGTATATAGACGGGAAAATATAACTAAGAAACCCTAGGAATTTAGCTTTATTGAGACTACGTTCTCTAACTTATTATAGTAAGATGTTGTAATTTCATTTTAACAATTTGACTCGTTCAATAATAATGATGATGAGATTTGTTATAAAAAATATTCTAAAAATATATATTCTTTAAAAAATAATATTTAACTTAATTTAGTTTTAAAAATAATATAATTTTTTATGGAGATTATTTGACTTTATTTCTTAATTAAAATGACTGCTTTACTTAAAATTTATTAAATTGATCGATGATTAATTTTCTTTATTGTTTTAAATGTATAATTAGCTCAACTATATATATTAAATGGTAGATAAATTCCCATATGTATGAATCCATAATAAGCATCAAAACTCTATCAATTTATAATAAGCATGAAACACTTTATTATACATCTCATGTTGCTAAAAATGAAAAAATCATAAAAATCTAACTAAAAGTTCCATCTTAACTCTATATATGGGATCAAAATGCCTAGAGGTGCAAAAACTTGAGGAAAGATTTGCACTTCGTGATTCGGTCCCTTTGAGCGATTGATAAATATAGCTTAAAGATGGATCTAGGTTGGTTTAATTAGGAGTTGTCTTTGCTATTTTCTGGACCGGATCTATGCTGGTTAGGAGTTGTTTTTGCTACTTTTTGGACTTTCCAGTGCAGGATCCACATAAAATTTTGAGGTGAAATATTGATTTCAAACTTGTGATTTCAATAAATTCCTACCTGATTTTAGAGAAATTAGACGGAAAAACCCACGAAAAAGCTTCCAAAAAGCCTCACTGAAAACAAATTGGTTTAATTATTAATTATTAATAATTATAATTATATATTATATATTTTTATTTAATTGTATTTTTCAAATTTAATTTTTATTTTTATGTAATTTCACCAAGTCAATGATGATGATGATGATGATGATGGTGGTTAACGTCTTCTGAGACCAAACATTGGTCTATCGGACCTAAAGAAACAAATTATTTGTTTTGATTTAAGATTTTATTCCTATGCTCAAAAAGCTTGGAGAGAAGCCTCCAGAGCTCACTATAATTTTGACATTGTAAAAAGCTAGGAAGGTCAGTATTGTAACAAAGGTTGTACGAAGGGCACTTTAAGAGGAAGTGGTTTTCATCCTGGATGTTCCTATTCTCACATATGTGGCAGATCCTTTCCATCCATGGTGTTTTAGGAACTGCCCAACGACCTATTTGACTATGGAGCTCATGAGAATTCGTTCTTCTATATATATATATATATATATATATATATATATATATATTATTCAGTCAAAATGTTTTGATAACGTAATAGGACGTTACAAGGTCTCTTCCATATTGGCCAAGTCTTTCAATGTAAAAAAGCAATAAAATTAAACTAAAAAATTATAAAATATTTTGATTATGAAATGAGAGATGGTTTTTGGGTGGTTTTTGGGCATTTGGTATTGATGAACCATGGTATTGTAACAAAGCATATTTACAAGTTAATAATACTCATGGTAAAGTGTAACAAAGTCTATTTACAAGTTAATAGTATCCATGGTAAAGTGAGGATGAATATCCATAGTTGAAAATCTTGCTATATTGTAAGTATTATGTTTTTATCTGCGTATTAATGAAATTTAAATATGGTTACAAAATTATTGTTTTACTTTATATGGTAAAATGAAGATTAATTTATAGCTACTATTTATATCTTATATATTTTAATGTGACAGAGAGTTTAGATATGTGTTTTTTGCTTTTGGATTTAATTAATTTTTTTTATAAAATTAAATTCAAATAAAATTATTTATAGAATATTTTTATAAAATATTTTAATTGTGAAATGAGATATGGTTTTTGGGATGTGGTATTGATGAGTCATGGTATTGGCCTATGGTATTGTACCAAAGCCTATTTACAAGTTAATAATATCTATGGTAAAGTGAGCATGAATATCCATGATTAAAAATATTGTTATATTGTAAGTATTAAAGTTTTTATATGTTTATTAATTAAATTTAAATATGGCTACATAATCATTATTTTAATTTATAAGGTAACATGGATCTTAACTTATAGCTACTACTTATATGTTATATATTTTAATGTGATATATAAAGTATATTTTTTTTATTTAAACAATTATTCTTAATTTTATTAATAAAAACAAACTTACAATATAATAAATTGAATTTTATTATTTTTATTACTTTTAATTTTTTATGGACAACATCTCTCCCATACTAGATCTATATTACTTTTAACATTTTAATATTATTTAATTGAGCTGACATGTAAATGTTTATAAATTGAACATATTAATATAAATTCAACGTATTGAGTAAACATGGAGAAATGTTTACATAGTTTCTTACATTACACCTACACATCTCCCCTATACTAGGGGTTGTAGAGGTCTCTCGACACAATTATAACTTTACTTTAATTATTTTATTATTATTAATTATGGAGATGATTAATTTCCCAATAGGGGAGGGATGAGGTCATTGAGGAGGGTGTCCACCACCCCACTGACTTGCTTGGTTACTAAGGTGGGGTGGCATGGCACACCTCTGTCATGCAGACTCACATGTAGATTAAATTCATTTCGATGCAATGCAAGTTTAATTTACTCAATTTGACAATGGAGGAAAGGAATATGAAGCAGGGTTTGAACCTTGCATGGTGGCAAGGAATCTAGTTCTACAACACTGTAAATGGAATTACCTTCAACTGTATGCATGCTTGATTTGTTTCTTTGGAGAGTAGGGTGAAGCTATGAGATTGAGCTCGTTCTAGTAGTGAGGGTCTGATTAATTGAAGGTCATGCACTAAATCTTGGCGAGCTCGAGGTGATGTTAAGACTTCTCAATTGCAACACATATGGGATGTCGACACAAGGGTTCCTCAACTTTCACACCAACAGTTCGGTCCTAAAATTAAGGTGTTGGTGGTGTTCTCCTACATAGTTGAGTACCAATTGAGTTTGATCTTGGGTTCATAGGCTTGGAATAAGGCATGGATAACTATTTACCCATCTTGGTTTTACCTCTCAGTTGTTGTTAGTCTCCATTTTGATAATTGGTTTTTTATGGGCTCTTTTTTGAAAAATTTGGAGCTTTATAGCCCTATGTCTTATTTTGGTTGAATTTGGGGTTTCACTACTCTGTTTGAGATCTTGGGGATGTGAGTGGAAAGGGAGGTGTCATCCCACTACCTCTCTAGGTTTCCCTCACTGCTTTGATTGTTTTTTGGTACCTTATCAACTTAATTTGAAATTTTGGCATTCTAGAGGATGTTATGGTTATTTCCTTGTTCTAGTTTCACCCTTGGTTCTCATAGTTTGTCATCTTTGGATGAGGTCTTGGGTGCCTAGTCTAGGATAGACACGACCAATCACCTTCTTGTTGGGTCACCCTCCGCATTCAAGATATTTTCCGAAGGACTATGTATCTTTCCGATGGAGGGTTGCGAGATCCCAACCATCCAACTCTTGGGATTTCGTCTTGGGCATTTTTTGTATCTATTCGAGTGGATGGTTATTCAAGAGTGGCTTGGGGGTATTGACATTTAGGCGATTTTGGCACCTTCGATGGATATGTATCTTTTATATCTCCAAGACCTATTGGTTTTCAGTCTAGATCACTATGCCACATCAACATGCTAGAGCTAGGAGGGGGATGGGTGAGAGAGGACAACATGGTAGAATTCGATTGGAGGATCTAGGACAAAGCAAGGCCATTGACCCTATCCCATCCAATGCTCCTAGTATTTAAGATCCTGTCCCTAATCAGGATTTATTTGGTAGTTAACTGAGATACATCACTCTTCTTTTAGATCGGCTTAGTAGGGATCAACGCAAAGAAAAGAACACAATTATTTCCTTCATGAATGATCTCTAGAGAAACTAGTGGCATATACAAGACAAATTGGCTAGCCTGCAAAGGGGATAGTGGCACCTACATGAGAAGCTGGAAAAAATTGAAGGAAGATTGGTCCACATGGATAAACATGTGCATTGTGACTTCAAGCCTCCGCCAAAACTATGTTAAATTGTAGCAAGAAGAGGGTTCATTTAACTTGTACCTTAGTGTAGAAAATCCTATAGATTCACAAGCTAATGTAATTTGCTAAATCAAGAGACAAGAATCTACTTCTACTCTTTACAACGGAAGCCCATTAATATCGAGCAAAATATAATCAATAGAGGAAGAGAATCAAAGGCACATAACACAATAAATATCTGGCGAAAGCCACAACTCAAAACCCCACTATCTGTTTTGTATTAATATAGAAATTCAAGATGAAATTACAATGCTTGTTCTCTCTAGAAAAATCCTATTGTTATCACTCCTCCGGATCTCTAAGGCTGAGGAAGAGTCCAGCCGAGGTAACCACAGACCAACCTTTTGACTTGGTAGCTAGCCCTACCAAGTCGGAGAGGGCTCTCTCCAAAGGATCACAGCCAAGAGGGCTGGATAGATTAGGGTTTTAGGCTAGATATGATGTGCAGAGGTTGTTTGATTTGATTTGGTGGGGTTTTTGGAAGAGGATTAGGTCAAAGAGACTAGGTCAGGACAAATAAGGGTATGATTGCAGACATTTGATGGAGCAAGGTAGGTAGGCACTCAAACACTTTAAGGTTATGAAGTGAGATGGATAAGATTGATGAGGTGCTAGAAAGAGCAAGACAAGCATGTATTCTTTCTAAACTGAAGAAAATGGACAAACTATGAAGAATTCCCTAAAACAGAGCATATAATATGTATTCTGCTCATCAACTTGAAAATCAACATATCATAGAAGTGAAATGAAATATGCGAGTAAAAAACATTCAAACATATGCAACATAAGAAGAAACTAAGTCAAAATTCCATGCCACAGGTAGTCCACCAAAATAGCTGCAACTCATTCATTAAATTCTGCCAAATACTCATTACACTAGTGTCTCTGATCAATAGCCAAACATCCAGCTGATTCCAAACTGTAAAATGACTTGATAAAATACATAATATAGGCCTCAAATCAACTCATCCTAGCCTCAGGGGTCGAATCCATGAGAGGAGGAGCAATTTCAACAAAAACTAAATTGATAGCTAGAGTGTAGGGTGGTCAAAGTGACTCATCCCTAACTTAAGCAAACTGATTCATTACAAGCCATGGAGGCCATTTACCTAATGTATTTACCCTAGGTAATAGTAAAAACCTAATAATTACATCAAATTTGATCCTTTACATAGGCAAAATCATCATTTGCCAAGGTGAAAATCAAAATAGGAGAGAAACTCATAAAATTGGAGAAGACTGTCAAACGCGCCCTCCAAGTTCAAGTCTGCTTTTGGGTGCCTTCCCGGTGTCCAAATTGAGCCTAGGATAGCTCGTTGGAAAGCATATCCTGTTTAGTTTCTAGATATACCTTTAGTTTGCAAAATGGACTTGAGTTGACCCTCCAAAATGGATTCTCCCAAGACTGCTAAAATGCGCAACGCTTGGTCCAAAAATGAGGCAGAAACATGATTTTTTGGTGGTTTTTGACCTTTTTGACTGACCCATTTATCTCCAAATGCCTAGGAAATGAACAGGGTGCATATCCTCATCACTATGAATCCAATTATGTTGACCTTTTTCTCATTAGATGCCCCAAAAAAGAATGCAGCACCCTAGGTGCTACGCATTTGACCTTTTTACTGTGCTAAAAATGCCTCAAAAAACACAAAAATTCACATCATGTAAAGTTCAGTCAAAACTTGTCAAAATTGGTGGGATGATGGCTGATCATGTGTTTGCAGCATGGAGTGATGCCTCGGCAAGAATGTCTAGCCTCCTTTTCTCCTCTTGCTTGGTCAAGGCTTCAATCTTCTCTTTTGCAGCTTTGAGTTTTGCCCTAGTTAAAGCATGTCACCGTGATGGGAGATGCCATGAGTTCTCTAGTATTGGGTTGCTCATGTCTAATGATTCTCCCTCCTCTTTAAACTCCTCTCCTGTCTTTCTTCCTCACTATGACTTATATTCTCTTCTTCTGCCATGAGTTATTGGAGTCAAACCCTAGGGAGATGATGCAATGGAATGTAGGTGTAAAGAGTATGGAACGGTGTGAGGAAATTGAGGAGATGAAAATGGGGATGTGTGATATGAGGGAGGTGACAAGGGGTAGTTTTGAAATGTAGGAATGGTAGTGGGATGCTAGAAAATGAAATTTAGGAATGGGGCTATGTTACTAGGGTTTTGAATTTAGTTGGACACCAAAACACAATGAAACACCATATAATTCAACTGTGGAGGAGAGGAGTGATATGATTTCAACCTACTTGTTTGCTGGAGCATGTTGGTGATACATCTTGAAGCTTGGAGATGATGTAGTGCTCTTTGGGAAATATCTTGACGTTTTAGGGCAAATGCACAACAATCTGGTCAAACGTGCCCTCTCTTAACAAGCAGGCAAAACCCTTAGGAAACAAACAACGTTTTAAGGAAAACGCGCCATCTCTTTGTCAAACGCGCCCTCTCTGTGTCAAACGCACCCTCCAACTTGCATGTTGATTTTGACTGCCTTCCCGGTGTCAAAATTGAGCCCATGATATCTCATTGGAAAGATTGTCCTATCTAGTTTCCAAATCTTCCTTCAGTTTCTAAAATGGACTTGATTTGACCCTCAACAAGTTGATTCTCCCAAGACTGGTCAAAAAGTGCAAAAAGAGGGTGCAAAAATGAAGTGTTCTCTTGCAGGAAACTTTTGGAGGTCTTACTCAACTCCAAATTGGGCTCATGATAGCTTATTGGAAATATATTTCTCTCTCATTATCATTTGACTCATCAATAAAGTCATTTAGATAGTCCATCTAGGAGACAATTTGATTTTTCTCAAGGTCACTCCATAAGTGTAGCAACTCTCTTATAGAAACTGTATTTTTTACATTTCTCCAAAACCATGACACCTGTGTAAAAAATGAAGGAGGTTTTTCATTATTTGCCTATGATGGACAAAAACCTCTCTCACTTTTGTAAAATTCATCTATGTTTGGTTGAAAACATACTTTGAAGAAAAACTGGCCTTATGTGTGGCAAATGATTTGTCCCTTGGAATGACTTATTGAAAAATGATGGAGACATGATTTTTATGAGTTGGAATGGCCTCATACATGCTGAAATGATCTCCCTTAGGTCTCCTCTACTCAGATGTCTATGCTTCTACAACCAACCCTAGCTCCGTGGGAGAGGAAATTAGGGTTTAGTGCTTGTGGAAAATGATGATTTGGACACCCTTGGGAAAAGGCAACTCCCTTTGGAATTCACTTAACCCTTTGAAACTTTACCCTTTCACTTGACTATTTCCTTTGAAAAATTTATCTTTTGATGGTCTGGCATCTTCGGAACACTGAGTTAACAACTTGGGAACCTCGTACTTATTACATTTAAATGACAAAATGAAAATTAAAAATATTACATTTGAACTCAAAATTACATGATGAAATAATCATTTCTATTTACAAATCATCTTCACATGGTGAAGAGATGTTATTTGATCACCCTTTACTTGCTGGTCTTATGCAATGGAATGGAGTTTTATTGGAACCTTGGAAACCCTAATGACCTAATGGGACCTTGAATGACCAGGCTCTAGGTGGACTTGACTAACATAAGACATGATGACATGAGCCTTCAAAATGAATGTATGCTCAGCAAGACACATGAAGGTGGGCCAACAAACATTGATTTTTGAGAGGGGCTTTGGAGTTTTAACTTAGGCTACCATCAGTGAGTAAATGTTTACATGATGACCTAGGTGGAATGATAAAAATTTCAGCATGGTACACTAATATGATATAAAAATAGGAGTTTTGATCACTGATGGCAGTATGCAGATACTGACTCTAACATCGGCCTTATTTGGGGATGGCAGCTCCTTGGAGGTGTCAAGAACATTTTAGACCAAGTGCCTATCCATATGGGCCAATACGGTAAAAAAAAAAAAAATCAAACTGAAATGCATGAGTAAACGCTGACAACTCAAATGACACAAACTGACTCGAAACTGACTAAAAACTAACTGAAAAAAGATGCTTAGAACTGAGCTTATTCAACAAAACCTACTCTTACTTATCCATTCACGATATTATCAAATGAAATGGAACAACCAATGCAACCATGTAAGCATTCTGGCTACTATTTTAATTCTCTGTAAGTGCTTGCTTATGAGCAAGAAGAGAGAACTACTGAAAGGAAACTTCCATGAAAAATTGAAATCAAATTCAATCTTGATGAAATTGCAAAGCATGAGCCCTTCGGATGACCTCAAAAATGTTGCAAAAGGATCTTCATAGGAATACATGTTGATTTCCAGCCCATATAATACATTAATGTTCTGCTCTAGGTAGTGTTCGTGCCTTGATTTTAAAATTTTCCCAACATCCGTGATTTCTTCCCTTGATGACTGCAGCAAGTTGACAAAAGGATCCTGAAACTCGTGAATGACTATTTTTTCTTGATGATCAAAAACAAAACAAGAATCGTCTTCATTACTATCCTGATATGACTGCAAATTTTTAGATGAGCCTTGTAATGAGACTCCTGCTGAAAATGACAAAGAAACTAGTTGTCGGATCAAGTTTATATCAACTCTCTTTTCAGGTTGACAGTTAGCTAATGGAGAAGGACTTTTACTGTAGATATCATCCAACACATTAGCTATAGGGTCATGAAAAACTTGAAAAGACTGCTGCAACCTATTTTCCATTGGTTATAATGAGACTACATGACTTTCTACAGGCTGCTCATCCTCTGATTTAGAGATATTATGAAAAATTTCCTTTAAAAAATGAAATGCTTCAAAATATAATGGTACAGAATCATCTTACGTCATTTGATTATATGTTTTAGCTTCCAAGCCTTCATGTGCAATTTGAAATTCAATGGAACTCGGTGGCTGCAAATTTGGAGCTAAGGAGCATTCTATGTCGCAAATGATTTCCTCAAAAATCAATTCAGGAGAAGGTTTATCATTTATAGTGTTGACCACTCGCTTATCTGTTTGCTTATAGTTTTCTCTTATTTTTTAAAATGAGGAGAAACACAAGGGTAAGGAGCTCTGATCAAGAATTTCATTATCCTCTTGATTGTCAAGATCAAAACTTAATGACTGCTGATTTCTGATTGCATCAAAGTTGTCTTTGATGAACTGAAATGAAGTAAAACAAAGAGGCAAACATCCTTCACTTCTAAAATTTCTGCACTTTCCTCCTCACTGCCATAGCTGATATGCATTGGTTGATCACTGTATTCGAGCTGCTGAAGCTGAACTTCCACCTCCCACAAACCAGTTGATGATTGGTTTGCAAGATTAGCTTCTATTTGGAGAACATAATCATCATCATATTGATCAAACTTTGGCAAATCATCAAAAGAATGAATGCCATCAATCATACACATTAGATCAACAGATTGTTTCTCCTCGGATTGATCTATAAATCTATTTTCTAATCTATGGTAGCTGGGATTAGCAGGAAAGTGTTTAAGGCCAACAAATTTTTCTTCTTCTAGGATAAGTGGGTCATGGTGATCTTGAACAGAAAATTTATCTCTCACGATGATATTTTGCATCATTTCCTCCACTGCACTCACCAAAATGTGGAGCTTTATCTCTGAAGATGTCAAGTGCTCTGCATCTATGTTCTCCCTCTTTTCTTCCTTCAACTTTTCCCTTACGATCAGCAGATTAGCCTCTACATCTACTGCATTGTTATTCATCTCTTCAAGTGTTGCAAGGTTCCTTTCTCTCAGCTGAAACTCCATTTTCGGATCAAAGGCATTCAGGTAATGTAAGAGAGCTAAGCTGAGAGGAGGTCTTATATTGGCAGGTATGGAACAATAGACTTGATTGAATCTGGCAGAAAACTGTTGTACCATCTCCCCTGGATGTATTTTCAGCTGGATATACTCTTCTAGAATCAGGAAAGGGTTTTCTTTGACCACCCACTTGCCAAGGAAAACTTTGATAAACTATAGGAAATATGAGATTCATGTAGCCGGTAGGTTTTTGAACAAACTCTTGACTTTGCCTTGCAAAGAAATAGAAAATAGTCTAATACTGACATCCTCTTTATCCACTTCAAAATGGTTGAGGAAAGTCTCAAAATTGTGCATATGTCTCTCAATAGTGATGTTGTCACATTCACCATCAAACCTTGGCAGATATAGGTAATGACTTTCAGGGAAAGCATGGAGTATAGGAGGTAAGATGTGTGGTTTGCATCTATCTGGAATTTTACAAGGTGTAGGAGTATGTACAGAAGCTGTAGGATCAGTCTTGATCTCTTGAGATTCATCAATTTGAAGATGGTCATCATAAGATTTGGAAAAAGGGTTTGGAACAAGATCAAAGGTGTATGGGGAATTTGTATTTACAACCTTCAAAGGAAAGGAATCCAATGGAGGTCCATGATCTTTTCTCAAACATAATATACCTTGGAAAACTTTCTGGAAATTTTCAAGAAAAAAGAAGAGATATTTCATGATAAAAAACATGATGTCTTGAATAAAATTCCAAGTTGAATACCTGATCTTCCCATGTTGTCCTTTCATATTTTTTGGCAAGGTTCATCCTCCAGTGGAGTCTTTGAATTTGATTTCGAAACTGATTTGGAATTTCCAGGTGGATGATTTCAGCCTTCGTTTGCCTGATCACTATCCATCATCAACAATCAGATCTAAACTTTGTCGTACACCTAGGGAAAATGAATCTTTCGTTCCCCAACAATGAAGCCAGTATGTTATCACTTCTCCGGATCTCCAAGGCTGAGGAAGAGTCCAACTGAGGTAACCACATACCAACGCTTTGACTTGGTAGCTAGCCCTACCAAGCTGGAGAAGTCTCTCTCCAAAGGATCATAGCCAAGAGGGCTGGATAGATTAGGGTTTTAGGCTATATATGATGTGCAGAGGTTGTTTGATTTGATTTGGTGGGGTTGTTGGAAGAGGATTAGGTCAAAGAGACTAGGTCAGGGAAAATAAGGGTATGATTGCAGACATCTGATGGAGCAAGGCAGGTAGGAACTCAAACACTTTAAGTTTATGAAGTGAGATGGATAAGACTGATGAGGTGCTAGAAAGAGAAAGACAAGCATGTATTCTTTCTAAACTGAAGAAAATGGACAAACTATGAAGATTTCCCCAAAACAGAGCATATAAGATGTATTATGCTCATCAACTTGACAATCAACATACCATAGAAGTGAAATGAAATATGGGAGTACAAAACATTCAAACATATGCAACATAAGAATAAACTAAGTCAAAATTCCATATCATGGATATTCCACCAAAGTAGATGCAACGCATTCATTAAATTTTTCCAAATAATCATTACACTAGTGTCTCTGATCAACAACCAAACATCCCACTGATTCCAACCTCTAAAATGACTAAGAAAATACATAATATAGGCCTAAAACCAACTCATCCTAGCCTCAGGGGTCGAAGCCATAAGAGGAGGAGTAGTTTCAACAAAAACTGAACTGATAGCTAGAGTGTAGGGTGGTCAAAGTGACTCATCCCTAACTTAAGCAAATGGATTCATTACAAGCCATGGAGGCCATTTACCAAATGTACTTACCCTAGGTAACAGTAAAAACCTAATAATTACATCAAATTTGATCATTTACATAGGTAAAATCATCATTTTCCAAGGTGAAAATCAAAACATGAGAGAAACTTAGAAAATTGGAGAAGACTGTCAAACGCACCCTCTCTTTGTCAAACACGCCCTCCAAGTTCAGGACTGCATTTGGGTGCCTTCTCAGTGTCCAAATTGAGCCTAGGATAGCTCGTTGGAAATCTTATCCTGTCTAGTTTCTAGATCTACCTTTAGTTTCGAAAATAGAATTGATTTGACCCTCCAAAAATAAATTCTCCCAAGACCGGTCAAACGTGCAGCACCTGGTCCAAAAATGAGGTAGACACATGATTTTTTGGTGGTTTTTGACCTTCTTGACTGACCCATTTGTCTCCAAATGCCTAGAAAATGCACAGGGTGCATATCCTCATCACTTTGATTCCAATTATGTTGGCCTTTTTCTCATTAGATTCCCCAAAAAAGGGCGCAACACCCTAGGTGTTACACGTTTGACCTTTTTACTGTGCTAAAAATGCCTCAAAAAACACAGAAATTCACAACTTGCAAAATTTGCTCAAAACTTGTCAAAATTGGTGGGATGATGGCTGATCATGTGTTTGAGGCATGGAGTGATGCCTCAGCAAGAATGTCTAGCCTCCTTTTCTCCTCTTGCTTGGTCAAGTCTTCAATCTTCTCTTTTGCAGCTTTGAATTTTTCCCTCGTTAAAGCATGTCACAGTGATGGGAGATGCCATGAGTTCTCTTGTTTGGTTGGCTCATGTCTAATGATTCTCCCTCCTCTCTTAGATAAACTCCTCTCCTGTCTTTCTTCCTCACCATGACTTCTGTTCTCTTCTTCTGCCATGAGTTATTGCAGTTAAACCCTAGGGAAATGATGGAATGGAATGTAGGTGTAGAGAGTATGGAATGGTGTGAGGAAATTGAGGAGATGAAAATGGGGATGTGTGATATGAGGGAGATGACAGGGGGTATTTTTGAAATGTAGGAATGGTAGTGGGATGCTAGAAAATGAAATTTAGGAATGGGGCTATGTTACTAGGGTTTTGAATTTAGTAGGACACCAAAACACAATGAAACACCATATAATTCAACTGTGGAGGAGAGAAGTGATACGATTTCAACCTACTTGTTTGCTGGAGTATGTTGGTGACACATCTTGAAGCTTGGAGATGATGTAGTGCTCTTTGGGCAATATCTAGACAGATTAGGGCAAACACACAACAATCTGGTCAAACGTGCCCTCTCTTAATAGGCGCGCAACACCCTTAGGAAACACGCAACATTTTAAGGCAAACACACCATCTCTTTGTCAAACGTGCCCTCTCTGTGTCAAACACACCCTCCAACTTGCAGGTTGATTTTTACTACCTTCCCGATGTCCAAATTGAGCCCAGGATAGCTCATTGGAAAGATTGTCCTATCTAGTTTCCAAATCTATCTTTAGTTTCCAAAATGGACTTGATTTTACTCTAAAAAAGTTGATTCTCCCAAGACTGGTCAAAAAGTGCAGAATGAGGGTGCAAAAATGAAGTGTTCTCTTGCAAGAAACTTTTGGAGGTCTTACTCAACTCCAAATTGAGCTCATGATAGCTTATTGGAAATATATTTCTCTCTAGTTATCATTTGACTCATCAAGAAAGTCATTTGGACACTCCATATAGGAGAAAAATTGATTTTCCCAAGGTCGCTCCAGAAGTGCAACAACTCTCTTGTAGCAACTGTATTTTTGACATTTCTCCAAAACCATGACACTTGTGTAAAACCTGAAGGACTTTTTTCATGCTTTGCCTATGATGGACAAAAACCTCTCTCACTTTTGTAAAATTCATCTCTGTTTGGTTGGAAACATACTTTGAAGCAAAATTGGCCCTATGTGTGGCAAATGATTTGTCCCTTGGAATGACTTCTTGAAAAATGATGGAGACGTGATGTTTATGAGTTGGAATGGGCTCGTACTTACTAAAATGACCTCCCTTAGGTCTCCTCTACTCAGATGTCTCTGATTCTACAACCAACCCTAGCTCTTTGGGAGAGGAAGTTAGGGTTTAGTGCTTGTGGAAAATGATGATTTGGACACCCTTGGGAAAAGACAATTCCCTCTGGCATTCACTTAACCCTTTGAAACTTTACCCTTTAACTTGACTATTTCCTTTGAAAAATTGATCTTTTGATGGTCTAGAATCTTCAGAACATTGAGTTAACAACTTGGGAACCTTGTATTTATTACATTTAAATGACATAAAATTAAAAAATTAAAATTAAAAATATTACATTTGAACTCAAAATTACATGATGAAATAAGAATTTCTCTTTACAACTCACCTTCACATGGTGAAGAGATTCTATTTGATCACCCTTTACTTGCTGGTCTTATTCAATGGAATGGATTTTTATTGGAACCTTGGAAACCCTAATGACTTAATGGGACGTTGAATGACCAGGCTCCAGGTGGACTTGACTGACATAAGACATGATGACTTGAGCCTTTAAAACGAATGTATGTTCAGCAAGACACATGAAGGTGGGCCAACAAATATTGATTTTTGAGATGGGCTTTGGAGTTTGAACTTGGGCTACCATCAATGAGTAATTTTTACATGATGACCTAGGTGGAATGATAAAAATTTCAACGTGGGACACTAATATGATATAAAAAGAGGAGTTTTGGTCACTGATGGTAGTATGCAAATACTGACTCTAACACCCAGCATTGAGCAAATTCAATCTCCAACTCATAAGCAAGCTCAAGGCCAAAGCTTAGCCTCTTCACAAGCTCTCCAAGTCTCTATTCCAATGCGTAATTCCTATGGAGGATAGCTTGTATTTAAAGGGAAATAAAGCCTCTAAAAACTGTGCAATCCCTTAAGGATTAGTTCTTGAATGCATGCACTATTAGTGCAACTCAGAAAAATCTAAAACAAATGGCACATTGTCCCTGCACTCTAGTCTCAATTGGGTCTTTCTCTGATTCAACATGCATGAGTTTCTAATGAGTAAATATTCAGCTAACTAGAGTAGCAGTGGTGGAGTTCATTAGTGACACCACTAATTTTTAACTCACTATTCGTTCTCTCAATCAGTTTGAGAACTAATTTAAATGAACTGACTCATGAAACTGAGTCTTCTCTTTTACAACTCACAATTAACTCACACTGGACTCCTACAAAGTAGGGATAACATACACATGACGATAGAAAAACTTCCAACTCGAATTTCCTAGGTTAAGTAAGTTTAATAAAATTAATTTAATTATTTTAAGTTGCTATGAGCATAGAATTCGAATTTAATTTTTATTTTAATTCAAGGATAAATTAAATTGGACTTTATTGTTGCCATTTCTCAACACTTCCTCTCAATAGAAAGGGATTATCAACTACCCCAATCCTGTCTCTGTGAAACTCAAATTTACATCTTGACAATGCCTTTGTCAAGATGTCAGCATCTTGCTCCTCTGCGGGAATGTAATTTAACAACATGATCCACCTCAATACACAATCTCTGAGATAATGATACCGGATATCAATATGCTTGGACCGATCATGAAAAACTATATTTTCAAAGAGTTGGATATAACTCTGATTATCACAATAAATCATTGTCGGATCCATCTGCTAACTAAACAAAATAACCAGGATCTTCCTCATCCAGATAGCCTCACATGCTGCCTAACTTGTAGCCATGTACTCTACCTCTGTCGAACTGAGTGCAACCGATCTCTTTTTCCTACTGTACCAAGAAACTGTCACTAACTTAATACTAAATATCCCTCCTAATGTGCTCTTCCTATCAGACGGAATCCCTACCCAATTTGCATCGGTGAAGCCTTGAAGCATCACTCCCTCTGTCCATTTGTACCATTACCCAAACTAAGTAGTGCCTATGAGGTATCTCAATACATGCTTTATTGCCTTCCAATACGACTTGGTAGGCCTAACCATAGCTTGACTAAGCTAGTTAACTACATAGCACATATCCGATCGTGTGTTCACCAAGTACATGAGTGAACCCACAAGATGCCTGTAAACAATAGCTTCCACTACTTCCCCTGAAGTAGCATCCTCCTTCCTCTAGTTACTAGCTAGAGGAGTCTCCATGGGTTTAATGCTCTCCATGCGGAATCTCATGAGTATCTCGGTTGCATACTCTCCCTAAGATACAAACAACTGCCCATCTCCTTGCCATACCTCCATGCCAAGAAAGAAATGCATGAACCCCATGTCCTTCATCTCATAATCTCTTGCAAGGTCCTCCTTGCAAGATTTGATGAGCTTCTCATCACCTGTCAGTATAAGATCATATACATAAAGTAAAATTATCAACAACTTACCTTCCACCACTATGTGATATAGGTTCGCATCCGTTTCACTCTTCGTGAAGCCCAACCTAGTGAAGTAGCTATCTATCCTGGTGTACCAAGAACAGGGTGCTTGCTTCAACCCATACAACGCTCTCTTGAGTCAGCACACATGCGACTCATGGTCCACGGTTTCAAAACCTTCAGGCTGCTCTATGTACACTTCTTCCTCAATCATGCCATTGAGGAAGGAAATCTTCTCATCCATTTGATGGATCTTCCAACCCATCTGTGCTGATAGTTCTAAAATAGATCTGATTGACGAGTACCTTGCAACAGGAGAAAAGGTCTCATCATAGTCAATCCCCTCTACCTTTGAAAATCCATGAGCCACAAATTCGGCCTTATGCTTCTCCACAATACCATTTGTAGCTTTATTTACATTGTAAAGCCAATGGGAGCTCACAACTAACTTGTCCTCTGGTCTCGGGACCACATCCCAAACACTATTTCAAACTATGGAGTAATACTCCTCCACCTTCACATCAAAATCGTATGCTGCACTGCTTCCTAAAAGGAAGATGCTCTGTCAGAACACATGCACCCATAAGTTCCATGTATCCAGTGTACCTCTTTGGTGACCTCCTTTGTTTGCACTGAGAAGTGGGTGGTCCCACATTATCCCGCGCATCATCCAACAATCTCTCAACCTCTCTAGAGAACTTTCTTCCCTCTCTAGAAGACTCTGCCTGAGTGGATGTCTCCACACTTTAAACCTCTGCATGTGTCTACTCCACATCAATATGAGGCCCCTCAAACTTAGGAGCTAAAAGCTCCTCATTTGCATGTAGCTCAAGTTCCCTCTCAAGGGATACTTGCATGGCTTTCTCCTCTTCTAACTTGATATCCCTTCGAACCACTGTGATTCGACTGGTCGACATGTACACCCAATAGTTGTGGAGTGTATCAGTGTACCCCAGAAATACCCCCAATTATGTTGTTGGCTCAAGCTTCTTCCATGCATTTTTGGTCACATGGCAATAAACTAATGACCCAAAAATACTGAAGTGACCAACATCTGGCTTCTTACCAGAATAAGCCTCCTCTGGTGTCTTCATCTCAGGTATCTAATGTGGGCTACGAATAAACCATTGTGTTGCATGCCTCAGCCCACAAGTGTAGTGGTAGGCCCTGATCCTGCAACATCGCCCTTGCTACCCCTACTATGCTCATGTTCTTCCTCTAGGAAACCCCATTCTGTTGAGGTTTATGGGGTGTCGTTGACTCTCGTTTAATCTCTTCCGTTGCACATAAGTTCTTAAACTATTTGGAGACATACTCACCACCATTATCACTCCGTATAGATTTAACCTTCTTTCCAGAATCTTTCTCTACCAATGCTTTGAACTCACAAAACTTTGTGAAAGTTTGATCCTTTTTTTTGCATAAAAAATACCCAGCATTTACAAGAATAGTCATCAACAAATATAATATAATACCTGTGTTTGGCCGTGGATGCTGTCAAGAATGGTCCACACACATCTGAATGGACCCTCTCCATAATAGACTCTGCTCGACTGTCTCTATCTCCAAAGGAAGACTTGGTGTATTTTCCCAAAGTACAACCCTTGCATGTATCAACTTTCTCAAGCGTACCTTTGGGAAGACCATAGATATTTGCAGCAATATCTTCAAAGCCCCATGATGAAAGTGGCCCAATCGCTTATGCCACAACTTGCCGACGTCTCGGCTTAACATAGTTTCTGCTTTTGAACTCAAAGATGCGCAATCCTCTACCTATATCTTATAGAGATTCTGAACTCGAATCCCTATCTTCTTTACTTGACCCATGGCTATTTGTTGAAGGAACGCCTTTCCTATCGAAAATATCACATCATATCCTCTATCCTAAAGCATGGAAACAAATACCAAGTTCTTCGTCAATCCGGGTACATGCATTACATTCTTCAAGGTGAGTGGAGCCACATGCTCCCTCTGAAAAGTAATAGTGCCCACACCAGAAACAATATACTTACTGTCATCACCCATCTCGATATGAATCTTGAGATCTTTGTCCTCCAGTTCACTGAATAACTCTTTGTTGCCAGTCATGTGGAAATAAGCTCCATTGTCTAAGTACCAAACACTTCCCATCATTGAAGACATCGTGCATGTAATGAGGGAAAATTCCAATTCGAATTGGGAGGCCAAATCCTCACCCACCGCTCCTCTTGAGGAATTCTCCTTGGACTTCTTCAATGGACAATTTGTATAAAAGTGTCCCATCTTGTGACAATGAAAGCATTTAACTTTCTTCATGTCCTTCTTCTTACCTCCATGATAAGAATCTGATTTGGAATGGAAAATTTTACCTTTTCCCTTCGTCATCTCAATCACTAAGGCACAATTCTCTTCATCATCATTCTTTTTTGAAGAGCCATCCCTGGTGTTTTTCCTGATCTCATCCTACATCAAATCCGACCATAGTCGTTCCTAATCTGGCAGCTTCTCCCGACCATTGACAGAGTCCTGATAACTATGCCAACTCTTTGGGAGTCCAAGAAGAGAAAGGATCCACATCCTCCTCAACAACAATGATTCCAACACTTCCAAGTTCATCCCCACATTGAGTGAACTTGGTCAAGTATTTTGGAATCGTCTCGCCTTTCTCCATCTTGATTTTATAAAGTTTATCCTTTAGTGCCAACTTCCTTTCATCATAACTATTCTGATACAAGTCCGTAAATGTTTTCCACATAGCATGTAGGGTTTCCTTTCCATGGAGACTCGAGACAATATTATCTCAAACTCCCTCAAGTATTATCTGCATTTCCTTCACCACGTTAGTCCTTACAATTTCCTAGGCTGAAAAGGAAATCGAGAAGGGTAACCTCAAACCACTTCAGCTCAGTTAGCTAGCCCTACTGAGCATGTGAGGGATCTCTCTAAGTCTCTTATAAATGATATGACTTTAAGGCAAATTAGTTTAGGCTAGATATATTTATTTGTTTGTGAAAATTTGGGTTTTAGGGTTTGTTAAACTTAGGGTTTGGAGCCACAAATAGGTCTAGGCTGTAGGAGTGCAGGAGAAAATATGAGAAGGAGCTATATATCAAAAGACATGGTATATTTAGAATATTGTCAGTGTAGTATAGAGGATAAAGTGTAGAAGAAACTAATGAGCATAAGTAAACATGATTTCATTAGCTTAGGAAGACATAAACATAACTATGAAAACCAGATAACAGAGCTTGAAAAATAAGAATTTTGTATATTTCACTGTAAGGCATCCATAGAAAGAAGAGATATCATGTAGATAAACATGTTTAAACCATTAGGAAACAAATAGAATGAATAACAAGCTCCATGAACTCACTAGGCTAGAGTTCCTTGAAAATAGCTGCAACTTGCCTCTGTATTAGTTGAAAAGATGATTACATGCAAGCCTCCTTCACAAAAAGTTCAACCCTCTTCTCCTCAAGATAAATGATACATATAGACTCTCCTAGACCACTTTCCCACCTTCAGGAGTTGAATTCCTTAGTGGAGGAACTGACTCCAAGATTCTCTCAACCAATAGGTGAGACTGAGAAGGTGAAACTCAAACACTTCATGGAGAGTTTGTTTAGGAGTTTGCTTCTTTTATGAGGCCTAATAAACATTAAAAAAAACCTATGATGTACATTTATCCATTCCTACATCACCTAGCCTCGAAAATAGTGCCTTACATAGAGAATCTTGACTTTGACTAAGTCAAACTGGAAATTAAAAAATTCACAGTGAAATTTGCAAATTAAAACACAAAAAAATGCAGAAACACAACGCCGACTTTGAGCTGATTTTGAGGTGCCTTATAGAGGTCAAAATGAAAAAATGAGAGAACGGTCAACTATCTCTTCAAGTCTAGTTTCCATAACAGTTTGAATATCTGAATTTTGACAATGGGAAGGCCTTCAAAAATCCATTCTCCTAAGATCACTCCTGGTGCACAATGCTTGTCAAAAAGGGGTCCAGAATGCTAGTTTTTTGCCACTTTTTTGCACTTTTCTCCAAAACTGAGCCACCTATGCAAAATATGAGAAAATGGGTTTTTATAGGATGGCAAGATCTTTCCAAAAATGTAGACCTTTCCTGAAAAAGATGCCCGAGGAAAAAGCGCAGCGCCTTGCCGGAGCTGCTGATTTTCTTAATTTAGCTAAAAAAATCTCAAAAAACAAAAAGTGCTCAGAATTTGCTCAAAATTGGCTGGAAGCTATAAAAATATGTTTTTTAAACCTTCATAGATGCTTCAGCAAGCATCTCCAATTTTCCCTCATCCTTTTGGTCTTTTTTCGCTTCCTTGAGCTTGTTTTCAAGTTGCTTTACTTTGACATTGGCGATCATGTTTTGAGCCTGGTAGTGGTGTGCCATATGCCTAAGCAACTGATTATCTCTGTTAACCTTTTCAAGGAGCTTCTCAAGGTGGAAATTGATCTTGTCAAGACAAAACTCCCTGTCTTCATTTATTTCCATGGCAATCCTCTCCTCAAAGGTCAATTCTTCCATTGGTGGCTTTTGTTCTCTTCTAGGTCTGGGTTCATGTCTTTGAACCAATACTCTCCATGATTTGGTATGCCTATGGAAAGAGAGATGACATCAAATGAGAACGTGAAATAAATCCCTGCAATGGTTTCCTTTTCTCCTTTTAGATTGGTGGCAATCAAATCAATGAGCTGCCCATGAAAACTTACCTCTTCCACTCTTTGGCAAAACCCTAGGTAGTTGACATCTTCAGAGCATTGTCTTATGAATGGTGAAGAATTGATCTCATTTTAGTTTGTGGGCTCATACCTCAGATTCCTCCCTCCTTTATGATTTTTTCTCTTTTTTGATGGTGAAGAGTCTCCTTCCATTTTTGAAACCCAAGATGATAGGAAATGGGAAAAAAACAGTGAACAGTGATTGAAGTGGTGAAATGAGGGAGTTAGGGAAGGGAGATGGCAGTAGGAAATTTTTTGGAGATGGATAGAGGTTTTAGAAATCCTCAGGAAGTTAAATGAAGGGAAATGAATGAGGGAGATGAACTAGGAAATTTAAACACAATCCTAGCTAGGGAAACTGCAGAATTTGATAGATTAGGGCTAGGGTTTGTAGGGAGGTGAAGTGGAATGAAGGGAAATGGTTTGTTGGTGAATGGGGATGATGAGTTGCATGCAAATAAATGTATAGGGATAGTTATTTTTATGGTCTCAAAGCTCCAACTGATCATTTGCAAGCTCAAAGCATGAAATTCACACAAACCCTAGATGACTAAACTAACCATCATTCATTTGTTTTGCCAAAGTACAAGAGGGAGTGAAATGAGAGTACTTACTTGCTAGATGGCTTAGAGAAATAGAAAACAAGAATGCAAGCTTAAAATTTGAATTTGGATAATTTTTTGTGAGTTTTGGGATACTCTGCCCTGTGCACAGCGCCACCTCCAGAAGCGCATCAAAAACGCAATGACATCTTCCGACCTGCTTTTGGAGGCCTTAAACTACTCCAAATTGAGCACTTTATAGCTTGTTGGAAATATATTTAAGTATGCTACAAGATGGACTTATAAATAATGTAATTTGGACACTCAATTAGGGAGAAAAATGGATTTTCCCAAGGTCACACTAAAAACTCAGGGTTTCTCTGACAAACGCGTAGTGCCAAGTTGCAGAAAACTTTTGGATTCATTCCACTAACCCAACTGACAAGCTGAATGTACCATTAGAAATCTTAAGATGTCTGATACACAATAGAGTCCTTAAGAACTCCAAAACTTGCTCCAAACCCCTGAAAAATTGTCTTGAAGTCAAGCTGTCTAGAAGTGCAACAACTCTCCTGTAGCAAGTGTAGTTTGGGCATTTGTTTCAAATCATAATACCTGTGCATAAAAAAGGAGGTTTTTGTTCCTTGGACTATAATGGACAAAAAACTCTTTCACTTTTGTAAAATTATTCTCCATTTGCCCAAAAACATATTTTAAAGCAAACATGTCCGTATGAGAAATGATGAGGCAAGGTAGTGTACTGCAACATTGTCTTATTTGAAATAAAACATTACCTTTACCTTTATTTTGCTTTCCCTAAGATGCTAACTCCCTTTACCCACTAAATCACATGATGGACATGTTTTTGTTTTGACATATGGTATCATGACGACACATGGAGTGAAACCCTAGACCAGAACCTAAAATGAGGAATTTAACCATTTCATGACCCGAGACACCTAAATGAAGATATGATACCTCGAAGAAGACAATGACCATGATGCATGATGAAGACCATGAGCAAGTGAAGGGAGCAGTAGTGACCTATACACAACAACCAATGACCAAATTTTTATTTGAAGATTTACTGAAATAACAAAAAATTGACTTGACACCCTAACAACACCTTGTAAGAGAATATTTGATCACTGGTGACAGGATGACAAGACTGACACTAACACACCACACACTTCTTCCACTCGGCCAAGTTCTGTGCATCAGTAGTTGGTGGCTTAGGAATTGGTTGTTCAACAAATTCCTTCAAGCCATTGTCCTCTAGCATAGCCTCCACTATGACCCTCCAGGATATGAAATTCAAGCTTCCTTCCAAGGCATACTCAAACCTCAACCCATGGAATGCCATATGTCAATCCTGAAGTATGTATGCAAATTCGACTTTCCCCTGTAACCCATAAACTCAAAACTTCGAAATCTCCTCTAGAGAGTTGATTTTAAATCAGCGATATCTCCCCCATCTGAACTCCGATTCAACCAATTTTTTTTTTGAATTTGGGTATCTTCTCGTAAGGAATCCAGATCTTCTATTTGTTGTTTAATTTTTTTTTAGAAATTTTTTCATATCTTCGTTACAAACTCTCGGCCCAAAAAACAATCTTGCTCAGATACCATATAGAAAATCCTGTAGATTCACAAGCTAATGCAATTTGCTAAAGCAAGAGACAAGAATATACTTCCACTCTTTACAACAGAATCTCATAAACATCAAGTGAACTATAATCAATAGAGGAAGAGAAGCAAAGGCACATAACCCAATAAATACCTGTGGAAAGCCACATCTTAAAGCCCCACTATCTGTTTTGTATTAATTCGGAAAATCAAGATGAAATTACAATGCTTGTTCTCTCTAGAACAATCCCAACACTCAATAAATCCAATCTCCAACTCATAAGAAAGTTCAAGGCCAAATCTTAGCCTCTTAACAAGCTCTCCAAGTCTCTATTCCAATTCATAATTCCTATGGAGGATAGCTTGTATTTAAAGGGAAATAAAGCCTCTAAAAACTGCGCAATCCCTTAAGGATCAATTCTTGAATGCATGCACTATCAGCGCAACTCAGAAAAATCTAAAACAAATAGCACATTGTCCCTACACTCTAGTGTCAACTGGGTCTTTCTCTCATTCGACATGCATGAGTTTTTGATGAGTAAATATTCAGTTAAATAGAGTAGCACTGGTCGAGTTCATTAGTGACACCACTGACTATTAACTCACGATTAATTTTCTCAATCAGTTTGAGAATTTAACTGAGCTGACTCATGAAAACAAGTCTTCTATTTTAAAACTCACAATTAACTCACAATGGACTCCTAAAAAGTAGGGATAACATACACATTAGGACGTAAAGACTTCCAACTCAAACTTCCTAAGTTAAGTAAGTTTAATAAACTTAATTTAACTATTTTAAGTTGCTATGAGAATAGAATTCAAATTTATTTCTAGTTTAATTCAAGGAAAAATTAAACTCGACTCTCTTTTTGCCATTTATCAACACTTAGTAAAATGGAGAAATTTGAAATTCCACATCAACACACTTGAGTTACAGTTAGCAGCAGTGACATGGCCAAATCACTCAGTTAAATCAATCAATTTGATTTTGTGGGATAGAAGAAGAGTTTTGCATAAGTTTATTGCTAATATCTAGCAATCTAGTGGAATTATAGTTAGTGAAACTCAATTATCTGAGCTCTAGTCAAGCATAGAGTCAGTAGGATTTCAGTTGAGTATTTGTAACTATTGTTAAATCAATGATCTCTCAATTAACTAGTCAATTTACTAAATATAGCTCTAGTCATGCATGCAATTCGAATAGCCTAGTTTGAGTGGAGGAAAAGGGCACACTGTAATTTGGAATTGTATACTAGTTAAGTGTACAAGTTTTACATTATAGCAAGTGATCAATTCCTCTAGGATTTGTGCAAGGAAATGGGGAATTATTCTATTTTTTAGGAGCTAATTTCCTCAAGGATTATGCAAGGAAATAAGAGGAAGGTTGAGGCCTATTTTGGCTAAGTGTTGGTCAGAGAAGGTCAGAGAGCAGGAGATCTAATCCAGGTGGATATTGGTGGCCACCTGCCTATTCCACATATATATCCAGTCAGTTTCATTTGTTTCCTTGTTTATTTCAACATTTACTATTTTAGCAGTTTTTCAGGTCCTGAACTTCAAGAGCAGTTTTGACCCTCTAAACGACGCTTTTTTTAGGTCTGCAATAGGCTCTTAGCCATAGGCAAGGGTCTATCACAAATCCTATAGTACTTGAAGAGATATTTCCAACAAGATATTGTATGCGCCAAACAGAGATAATATAACCAAGTTACAACCCTAGGAAGTTGGCTGCCCAACTAACCCCAATGGGGCCTACAAACTCTTGGTGTTCCATCTCCCGCGGTTCATATTTTGGTTGTTTAGGGTTTTCCCTTGTTGTTCAATAATAAATAGGCCCTTGATCCTCATTTTAACATAGTTCAGAGGCATGTAGCCACCACATATCTTCTTAGAGATAAGCTACCATCATCCAAGCTAGTTTATTTCCATTTTGTTTCTAAGCATATTTCAGTATTTTGATATTAATGAAATGAAGTGTTATTTCTTCTGCATCTCTTTATTTATGGTTATATATGTAATTTGTTGCATTCATTTTTAAGTTTAGATGATGGTATCAGAGGGTCTGCTCTTTATCTATTTTTCTTTGCATGTCCCCAACAAGGTTAGGGTATAAAGAGTTAGGGCTTGAACTGGTTGAACCTTTGAAAGGCTAGCCTCGCAAACCCTGACGGCCTCCCATGGTGGAAGAAAAGAAAGACAAGGGGGAAGAAGATCCTTTCAAAATATTTCTTGAGGAATCCCTCGAGCGACAAAGGAATGTGATGATGGATAACTTTTCTCAGATCCTTCGACGACTACCCATAGGAAACACATCTTCATCCAACAACCACTCTGGAGGCACCACTCCTTTTAAGGTACAAGTTAACTTCGATATTCCCATATTTGAGGGCCAAATTGATGAAAACGCCGTAGATAAATGGTTTAATTTTTTGGAAGGATATTTTTCAGTTCATGACTTTTCCAATCGGGAAAAGATTACTTTTTCACTTCTCAATGCCACCCCACACATCAAGCACTGGTGGAAAACCTACTGTGAACAAAAGGATGAGAGGGAATCCCCATTATATTTAGTTGCACCCACTTGGGATTCTTTCCAAGACGCCATCAAGGAGCAATATTACCTCGTTGGGAGCTATGAGGATAAATACATAAAATGGACCACGCTACGGTAGGGAAGGGACCAAGATGTGCTAGAGTTCACAAATGTTTTCCATACCATTTGCACGAAGTTGGATATCAAGGATTTTAAGAGAAATTTCAAATTTGGTACTCAAGTACCGTGGCTGTCTACACAAGTATATCCAGGATAAGATGGAGTTTCTGGATATCTCCTTGCTTGGCATGGCATATCAATATGCTGTCAAGATTGAGAAAACAATTAAATAGAAGAAGCGAGACTTTGGATCTACAAATCTAAAGTAAGGAAAAGGTTCCCCCAAACCACAGAGAAAAGGTCAAGGCTGATGTGGGGTGACCTAGGACAACCCGCCGAAGCCGCAAGAAAAGAACAACACCACGAAGACAAAGAAAGACACGGGAAACTGGTGTGAGTTACATAAGAACTCCACTCATAACACAAGTGAGTGCCGAGCCAAGAAGTCATTGGTGGCCGAGCTGAAGGCTTTTGAATCAGACACATGTTCTGACTCTAAGTCAGAACCTGATAAGGGGAATGAAAAAGGGAAGGAGATCATTGGTGTGGAGCCTAGTGCCACCGTAGCGACCACCAAGATCTAGAAGAATGATGTTGAAGATCCAGAGGAGGGGGAACGCCTCTTCCACTCATAGATGTGGGTGAAGGTTTCTTTGTTGTAGTTCATTGTCGACAACAGGAGCCAAAAGAACCTCATTTCAGTATAGGTTGTAAAGCAGCTGGGCTTACTGATGACATCACTTCCGCAGTTGTACACCATCGGGTGGCTTCGCCAATGATGAGATCTCCACGTTAGCCATCAATGTTGCCTTCCTTACAACATCAAGGCCTCACGAATGAGGTATTGTTCAATATCTCGGGTACATCATTGATGAGTAGGGTGTGCATGTGGACCCAACTAAGGTTCAATTCATTCGGGATTGGCCAACCCCAACCACTCTAATAGAGCTTTGCAACTTTTTGGGTCTTGCCAATTTCTATCGCAGGTTCATGTTGGGGTTCTCTCATATCACTTGGCCATTCATTCAAGTCATCAAGGGCATAATGAAATAATTTTTTTTTTGGTATGAAACCCAACATAAGGTGTTTTTCAAGTTGAAGCATTGCCTTTGCTTTGCACCAATGCTCACATTACCAAACCTGTAGTAACCATTTGATATTGAGACAAACACCTCTGACTATGATATTGGTGCAATTCTTACTCAGCAGGGGCATCCAATGCTTTACCACAGTGAGACACTTTCAGACATAGTCTGAAAGTATCCCACTTATGACAAAGAAATGTATTCCATTATGCGGGCCTGCCGTCAATGGAATCATTATATTTTAGGGAAGGAAATGGTCATCCAAATAGACCACTGACCCCTATAGTTAATACTTACACAAGGGAATTTGCAGAACGATCACCATTAGAAATGGTCCACATACCTACAATAGTTCCATTTGAACATTAAGTATAGAAAGGGCAACACTAATAATGTTGCAGACTGCCTCAGCCGACCACTAGTCATGGCGTTGATTACTATGCTTGACTCCTATGGGCATGAGACTTCAGGGTGGCTACATCTTTACAAGAACAATCAAGAATTTGGCCACACGTACCAGACACTCCTGGAAGGGAAGCAAGTTGAAAATTTTCACCTCCAGGTTGCATTATTGTGCCACGGGGGGCACATCTATGTTCCTTCAAGTGAGTGTGCCAAGATGATTTGGGAGGGGCACTATAGTTGGGTCACTGGACATTTGGTAGTAGAGAAAATAGTGGTGGTACCGTAGAAGTATTTTTATTGGCTGAAACTTTGTTAGAATGTTGGGAAGTACATTAGATCTTGCACTGCCTGTTCCATTGCCAAACCAACCATTAAGAAGCAAGGCCTATATACTCCTATACCTACTCTTTTTCGACCTTAGGAATTCATGTCCATGGATTACATGTTGGGCCTTCCATCTACTAAGCACACCAATGATTGTGTTTTCATGGAGGTCGACAAATTCTCTAAGATGGCCATCATGGTGGCTTGCAAGAAGAGTATCATAGTAGAAGCCACTGCTAAGCTCTTCTTTGAGCCAGTGTGGGTACACTTTGGGATCCCACAGTCCATTATCTCAGATAAGGACAATAGGTTCCTTAATACATTTTGGTCAAGTATCTAGTTGATGTTGGATATCAAACTTACTAAGTCCATGACATTCCACCCCCACCCCCAAAATGAAGGTCAAACAGAGGTTGTCAACAAGATGATCATACACATTCTATGCATGTACAACTCAAAGCATCCACATGCATGGGATGAAAGCCACCCATATGTCCAACACAACTACAACAAATCTCTCCATAGTTTAACAAGCCATAGTCCCTTTCATTTAGGGCTGGGATTTCAGCCATTATGTCCCATTGATGTGGCCATACCAATTGTAGCTACTCAAGCAGATTTAGGTCACGTTCAGTCTGAAGCTGACAGGGCTAACAACTTCATTGAGTGCATTCAAGACATCCTCCAACGGGTCCATGATATATTGGATAGAGCCATTTCTAAGTACAAGCAGTGCCATGATTAACATCGAGTGTCACACAAGTTCCAGGTGGGTGACAAAGTTTGGCTACATTTGCAGAAGGAGCCCCTTGTTGGACCCCATGGAAATATTTTCCCACTCTGATATGGGCCTTACACAATCACCAAGGTTATAGGGGATAATTTCTTCAAGATCAACATCCCACCATTCCTTCGTCTACACAAAGTGTTCAATGTAGACCGCCTTCGACCATTTTTTCCACCATTGTTGGACACATTCGACATTGCAGGACACCTCACAGTGGTAGAGCTAAACCTATAATGCATGGAACATACCACAATTGATTAGCTCATGGACACGTAGATCAAGAAAACTTGACAACAAAGGATCTAATTATATTGAGTTTTCAAAGTAGGCCAACTCCTTCACCAGGGCAACTGGTTCACTGGGGACCAGGTTCAATAGAATTTTATTGACCTCATGGAGGCTCTTCACGCAATGGGGGCCATTTCTTCCTAAGGAGGGAGGAGTGGTCCAGGTGGATATTTGTGGCCACCCACCTATTCCACATAGACCTCTAGTCAATTTCATCTGTTTCCTTTTTTATTTCACAATTTACTATTTTTAGCAGTTTTTCGGGTCCTAAACTTCCAGAGCAGTTTTGACCCCCTAAACGTAATTTTTTTAGGTTCGCAACAGTCCCATAACTAGGTACATAACCATAGGCAAGGGCCTACCACAAATACTGTAATACTCATAAAGACCTCTCCAACAAGGTATCGTATGCGCCAAACGAAGATAATATGACCAAGTTACGACCCCGAGAAGTTGGCTGCCCAACTGATCCCAACGGGGCCCACAAACTCTTGGTGTTCCATCTCTTAGGGTTAGGGTTTTGGTTGTTTATGGTTTTTCCTTGTTGATCCATAATAAATAGGCCCTTGATCCTCATTGTAACATAGTTCAGAGGCATGTATCCACCACATCTCTTCTCAGAGCTAAGCTAACATCACCCGAGCTAGTTTATTTCCATTCTATTTGCAAGCATATTTCAATATTTTGATATTAATGAAATGAAGTGTTATTTCTGCTACATATCTTTATTTATGGTGGGTGTGCATACAATCCATTTTTCATATAGAAGCAATCTCTCTAGTCCTATAAGAAGGTCTAGCAACAAACTAGACAAACATGTGCAAACTTTCCTAGTTTATATAAGAAAATACAAAGTAAGATAGGTGACCTACCTCACTCTGATGCTAACACCCATTGATGTCGTCAACGATATTCTTGCTTCCAAGTTCAATCCTCTTTACATTGTTGTTGATGGATACCTGCAAGGAAGATAAAAGAAAACAACAAAGGAATACATATCATACTTCATTCTAACACAAACTATATCACAGATCAAGGAGTATCATACTAGATGAGTAATGATTTACACACTTATGGAAAGTAAACACATGATGTATCTATTAATAGAAAATGAGGGAAGCTTTCAACCACTTAATCCTTGATTTTGGAAGCCTCCTTTGGATGAGTTTCCAAGTCCTAACCAAGGCCTTCAAGCACTCATTCTCCTTAGCAAGATGCGCAACATTTAGGCATAGTTTCAGCATAGGAATGAAACCAAGAAATGGCCAACCAGTTGTGGATAGTAGGGATATCATTTATAGGTAAGGAGATGGAGTTAAGGATCCATAAAAGGAGGGAGAGGTTCCACAAATCAAGGGGAAGATCCATGAGTCTAGGATCAAAGACCAAGAATGGGATATCTCACTCTAATCCTTATTTCCCTGTAACCAGCTCGTCGTTCTCGAGGCTTCTAGTAAGAGAATATTCTCTTCCAATTTAGGAAAAAATGCCTAAATAGGTTTAGTGTGGGTTTTCCTATACAAATCCACACTGGAAGCGCTAAGTCAAAAGAGTGCAACAAGTTGCTAGCACAGGTCACCAGTGGTGCAAAACGCGCTGATCCTGAAAACTAGGTTTTAGACAAGTTTTCTCAGGAACTCTTTTAGTGAAAATTTTCTTCTATTCTTCTGGGATGCTTCTATATATGTTTCATGGTGAATACAGTGACAACTTTCATCATTTTGACGCTTCAAGATAAAGGATGGGAAGTGTGAGAAAATACTGTGTAACAGAAGCCACCTAAATCATGAAGGCATAACATGAAGCGATGGGTGAAATGATTTATAAGTCAAGACAATGACCTAGAGAAACACTATCAGGAGACCTGGAAATCAAGCATGATACAATATATCTAACATCTCTGATGTAAATATGCCTAATAGTACATCTCTGAATAGGCATATAAAAATACATGAATCCATGGCATGGACGCAACCATCTGAATAGAAGGGATCATGTGTATGGATCCATGACCTGGATGCAACCATCCAAATAGAAGGGATCATATGTATGGACGATGGCATGGATACAACCATCCTTATAGAAGGAATCATGTGTACAATCATGAATAGCTAATAACTCCACACAGTCTGGATTTATCTGACAAAACCTAGGGTATTCATCTCTGTCTTGATCCAACCAAAGTACAAATTATACCATGTGAATAGATGTGTTAGAGTCGAACATGGTAGAAAACCATCTGATTACCAATCAATGATAGAAATCATTAACATGTGTGAGAGAAACCACCAATAATGACAAAGGTTCTCAAGGTAAACAACATAATCCACAAGTGTGAAAAATGAATCTAAAGTCGAACACCCACAAAATCATTTGATTTAAGGCCAGTGATGCGAACCTATCATCAAATGAAAAGAACTTGCCATTGAGGAATGCAAGCTCCAAGGTATTGAAAGGGAGTTTCTAGATCATCTTCCTGGATAATGAGCTGAAGTCAACATGAAGTGATCTATTGAACGAGGGCCATAATGTTTCCCACATCATCAACACAAAACAAAGGATGTAGCAAAGTAGGTGAGAGTGATTCAGGATTTTCACAGAAAGGTCAGACAAGGTAAAAGCGGTTCGAATCACAGATGGGACTTCTCTTGAACATATCGACGACATGACTTCAAAGTTTGGCAACATTTGATTCAACATAGGATCAAAGGTCATGATGAAAAATAGGGTATAATCAGATGAAAGGAAAATGGATTCCCAAAACCCACGAAAGAAAGTGATGAAGTGAGGATAACCCAAACATGACATGAGGGACAGATAAGTGTTATGTTCAAGAGTGACATGGCGCTGTTATACAAAATACAAGACATGTTTACTTCTATTTTTCTCCACTATTTATAGGGAGTACCTCATTATTTTTTATCGCGGGCTTGAAGAGGATAGCATATGCTTTTCGCATAAGTTCATCCTCTTGATGAATCCATTCTAGTAAGTTTAACGAGCCGTATCAATGACAATACCCCATAGAGAAAAAGTAATCAACATAATATTACTCCATCTAAAATCTGATCTATATTTTGATTCTTGGTAGGTAATAGTACCGACTGAACTATTATGGCGAGAAAGAGTCTCATTCAGAGAGAGAAGAAGAGACAAGCACTGGAACAAAAATATCATTTAATTTGTCAATCTTTGGAGGAAAAAAGCAAATGCCCCTCCGGGACCTTTATTTTGTCAAGAACGAAAGGGAAAAGATGTACAAATCTTCCATGCCCAGGTCTTGAGGGAAGGAAGAACCGGAGCGACGAAAGACCAAATAGAAGCTAGAGAAAGAAGAGACGACCTTGAACGGTGAAGTGAAGACGACAATCATGGGGGGACTATGCATATATATTATGCGCATAGGGACTTCTGGGATCGAACCAGAGATCATTAGCATTGCTAAGGATCAAGAAGCCAATATAGTCCCTCGACGGTCTAGAAAGAGTTTATGACGCTCGCCAAGCAAGTGTGGGTGGCGTCCGAGAGTAACCAGCATATTTGTGTCTGACCTCCTATAAATCTTCCTCATTATTAGATTTAGATTAGGGTTATAGAACGAGAGATTCTTCCAAATCCGAGGGAAAATAGATTGACAGCATGTAGGGATCCAATTCTGACTTCCAGGGAACGATCCCACCGCTCACTTTGGATCGGGCTATTGGGTCACGTATTGATACGATCACCAATGACTTATTTTCATAAATATTCAATAAATATCTAGTTGATCCAAAAAAATAAGCGGGAAAAAAGACCATTTATAGTGAAATATTTTATTCTTTCCTTGTTGGAGTTCGGGCCTCATATATCCATCGAACTATCTTTTCTTTTCTTTCACGAAGTTTCGTTATAGCGTAAAGAAGGGACAAATTCTGGCGGATGGTGCGACTACGGTAGGCGGAGAACTATCTTTGGGAAAAAACGTTTTAGTAGCTTATATGCCATGGGAAGGATACAATTTCGAAGATGCAATACTCATTAGTGAACGTCTGGTATATGAAGATATTTATACCTCTTTCCATATCGTAAGATACAAGATTGAAATCTGTATGACGAGCCTTGTTTTTGTTTTTTTGTTTTTTTGTTTTTTTTGTTTGTTTGTTTGTTTGTTTGTTTTTTTTTTAATGTCGAGGGTGGTCAACGCAGGTTTTACCAATTGGACCTACGCTACTCTCCCTAAGCTCAACGGTGCTATCACGTTGGAAGCACGGAAAAATTTATAGATTGTCGCGCTGGCACCGTGACATAAAAAAATTCAAAAAACTTGTAAGATTAATGATTGTTTTTCAAATTTTCTTCCATAGAAGCTAATAAAAACTCTGTTTATGGATGTTTCATAGGCTATTCACTGAAAAAATGGTGATTGAATAGAAGGAAAGAGGTCATGAAGCATAAGACCATGAAGCAACCTAAGGTCCAAATTTCATAAGGGCTCTCCGGGCATGTGGACTACTCAAATTCTTCTATATCCCTAGGATTAGGACCCAGATGGAATTACTACAACATTTGGTTGGATGGTAGGATGTAGACCATCAACTGTTTATCATAGGATACCAAGAACTCGAGATAAATATTGCATACAGTTAATTCATCATAGGGTTTTCTAGAAAGCGACAATGAGTTCAGTTGTCTATTTCTCGTACTAGGGGAGAGATTACAAATATGTTGATAGCTAGACATTGCTCGAGTTCTCGAAAAATAAAGAGTGGGAAAATAGATATAAAAAATATCACAAATATCTTGTTGAGAACAATTCTTCATACCATGGTTCGAGTAGCTGGAGCTCAGGCCCTTGATGAAGCGAGCAAATCTCACTTCTAGTATGCGGTAGACTGTCTTAGTCCCATAGTATTTAACTGGTGCAAAGGGTTATTGGTCAACATGAAATACCAACTCACTAAATTCAAGATAGGAAGATTGAAACAATTTGGATATGGATCGATCTTGGTGAAGTTATTTCTAGAATGTGTACCATTATTAAGGTATTAGTGGATAGAGGTAGAAGCTCCAGGACCCATGGATCCACGACTGCTGAGGTGGGGTGAGTTGATGCCTCGTCATGGAGGTGGTCAGCAAATGTCTTTTCCTCCAACGTTCTTTGGATGGTTGCGACAAAAACTCATCATGGTAGATGATTGGGCCTATGCCGATACATATTTTCGGGGGGATCCCGACCTCCCACTTCCACCTGGAACACAGTGGATTGATTCGGGTTAAAAAACTATTTTTAAGTTTTTTAAAGTTTTTTGATGTTTTTGTTTTATGTGAACTGAGATTGAGACTTATGATTTTTGCAGATGTTAGACCAGAGAGATCTCCAGGGGTTTCTCTAATAGCGAGGAGGGTGGCATGGCAGATTGAGGATGCACCCTATGAGGAGGGAGTTGATCCCATAGTAGAGGTGGAACACAACCTAGAAGCCTTGACAAGAGGCATTCCAAAGTATGCAACTTTTGATGAGGTACCGCTGCGGTATTAGAGGAATACTGTAGGAGTATCATCCAGACTGCATCAGCTATTGAACCAAGTTATCAGACCTATTTCATGCTATTATGAGCACCATGTTGGCGGATAGCCATATCTCTAGTTTTATTTTCTACACTTATGTAGGCTCGAGAGGCCATGTGTCTCAGAACACAGATTTTGATTTTTTGATGTAATAGACAATTTTCAAACTCTATATATATATATACATACATGTTTTACCTATTGTATCTATTGTTCCTACTATGTGATGTTTTTCTTTTTACATGTGTCACATATGTCTATCTAAAACATGTTTTTCCAATGTGCCTGTTAATGTATTTAGATGTCTCAGAATATTTTGATAGGTAATGTAATCAAAATTTCTTTCCAAGAGATGAACACATAAGTACATCCTTAAAATATTAGGGTTTCTAATGGAATAATGCCCGTTTAACTATAATACAATGAGTTGTGAGTCAAGTTTAACAACTAACACCCTAATACCATGATCAATAGCTTCCAATAATAGTTCAACAACTGCACTATATTCGACAATATTGTTAGCTATATGACCTAGACATATGCCCTGTAAACTCACTAACTCACCATTGGGAGAACAGAGTGCTCACACAGTGGAAGAGAGATTCTGTGTACTATGACAAGCGCCATTAGTGAAACTGGCATGAGGAAGGAGGTTCGTCGACATCTGCAAAACAAGTGGAACACAAGGTAAGCAGGTAAAACATGTTTGAAAAAATGAAACCATTCACACTAAAATATCGGACACTAATGAAACACACACTAATGTACAAGGAATATATGAAAAATCTAGGCATAATAGTTTTTGAGGTACAACGCATTGCGCGACTCGGACAACTGATTGCCATCATAGTCAACTAAGTCGTATGCACCCTTTTGTAATACACGTTTAATGATATAGGGTCCATGCCACATGGGTTTGAATTTCCTGACTCCTAATTTGTCATTAGCTTGATCATATAACGAAAACTAAGTCACCTTCTGCATATGCACAAGGGGTCACAATTTTTTCATACTGAGATTTAACTCGCCTTTTCTGAGTCTCAGTTACCAATGCGGAAATTCAGTGGGTCTCGTTAAGACATTATAAATAAAGTAATTGTTATTCCTCGAATTAAGTACTAGGGAGTAATTTAACAACTAGTTTTAAAGATGGGATTTCACATTAGATAGGTAGGGTGTCTTCTAGACCATAAACCAATTGAAAAGGTGTGAATCTAGTTGCCATTTTGGCAGCAGTTCGATATGCCCATAATGCCAAAAAAATCATGAGATGCCAGTTCTTTTTGTGCATCCCAATGGTTCATTGAAGCATCATGACCAAAACTTTGTTAACAGCTTCAACTTGGCCATTGGCCTGTGGGTAATACGAAGTTGAGCTATCATGACATAAGCCCAACTGAGCAGTGAGTTCAGTCATCATGTGATTTCATAAATGGGGGCCATGGTCGGCGACTATGGCTTGTGGTACACCAAACCAAACTATAACATGGTTGAATAGAAACAAAGTTGTAGTTTCACTGTCAACATTGTAGGTAGGCATCACATCATCCCATTTTGTGAGATAATCTACAGCTACGATGAAGTATCCATGCCCCCAAGCTGAGTGAGGGTTACGAGTCATAAAATCAATGCCCCATTTGGAAAATGGGCCAACGGTGATAACTAGGTGTAAAGGAGCAGGTGGAGTTCTCTATTTCTGGTTGTAGATCTAGCATGCATGACATATTTGGACTACAAGAATGAAATCTATGAAAATGGAGGGCCAAAATTAACCAACGCGAAGGATCTTTTGAGTGGTGGAATATCCTGACATATGACCGCCATAGGCTCCAGAGTGGCATCTTTCTCATGCATCGGACATCGTCAAAGGACTGAATCCACACCAAGGCGGTATAAAGTATCCCCAATAATGCGATAGGGTTGGGATTGGTACTAGATTCAATGTCACTCAAAGTGATATAACTATGATCTAAAGGTATGAGTTTGGAGATAGATGATGATATCTCCATACCATGGATCATGGGTGCTAATAAGGAAGATAGATTCATCAAAAATCAACTCATCAGATACAACAATTTTGTTTGCAGAGGGAAGGTCACAAATTAATTCAACAAAAACAAGTTATTTCTTTGACTTAGCTTTAGTGAACTCTAAGTCAAAATCCTGTAGGACGACAATCCATTTGGAGTACTTGCCCGTAAGAAATTGACGAGATATTATATAAGTCACGGGTTTGTAATCAGATATCGCTATAGTTTTGTGTAAGATAATATAATGAAGAAAACATTAGACAACATGAACTGTTTCCAATGCCAACTTTTCTACATGAGCATATCGAGTTTCAACATCAAAGAGGTTATTGCTCAAGTAGTATATAACATGCTCATTTCCATCGTCATCATCCTGAACCAACACCATACCAATGGTATTGTCAGCGGCAGCCAAGTACAGGAGATAATTGCGATGGTAATTTGGAGGATGCAACAAAGGTGTGCTAATGAGTGCGACCTTTAAAGAATCAAAGGACTTATAAGCAATGTCATCCCAAATGAATGGGACTTATTTCTTTAGAAGGTGAGTAAAACCCTTGGCAAGATCGACATAATTTGGGATGAAGCGACGAAGAAAGTTTGCCTTTCCCTGCAAACTCTGAAGTTGATGTAAGGAAGATGGAGGTGGAAAATTGACAATGGCCTCCACCTTGAGAGGATCAATGCAGATGCCTTCTTTGGAGACTACAAAGCCTAAGAGATGACCATATTCAACGCAAAAGACACACTTATGAAGATTCAACTGGATATTGTAGTGTTGGTAGCAAAGAAAAATCGCCTGAAGGTGAGTTGGATGGTTTTGACATTTAAGCGAGTCAGCGAGTAAATCATCAATATATGGGTGAACGATATTTTTGATATCTGTGGGTTTTAACCCTATACAGAAATTACCTGCATACGAATTCTAAAAATGAAAAATAAACAATGGCGATAACATAAAACAAAAAACTGATATACACAGAGATTTTCCCTTGGATCCCAAAACTGAGACTACCAGATTGATTTTTCATTATGTTCCTTTCAATGTTACAATACATATATATATACATGCCGAAGCATCCATAAATCCCAATCCATTAACCCTGAATTAGAACATAACTGTAGTTCCCTTGACCAGATCTACAAAATACCATGGATAGTAAACCATTATGCCCAAAACCATGTGTAAAATCTGTGAACAAAACCATAGGTAGGTCCGCCCACCTAATATAGGGTCCAAAAAAAATTTCTGGGGGCGCTGCCTTGGACCATGTACAGGGGGGCAGTAGCTGCCTCCTTGTGACCCCCTGTAGTGCCTGACGCAATGTATTGGGTGGGCTACCGACCCACCATTTGTGGGGTAGTCGTGGAAAGAATATAACACAAAAAACATTCTCCCACTTGTTTTATTTCCATAGGAGAGTTTAGTCATTGTTCTAGCCCTCCAACGCCCATTATTTCTCTACACCAAAATAAATTCTTAGTGCTCACAGACTTTGTCAATGCATCTGCAATATTCTTCAAAGTGTCCACCTTTACCAACAACACTTTTTTGTCCTTAACCATATTCCTCACAAAGTGATATTGAACATCAATGTGCTTTGTCTTTTAATGAAAAGAAGGGTTCTTTGCCAAGAAAATTGCAGTTTTTTCTGTCACAGTCTATCGTTATAGCTTGTTTTACTAACCCCATACTTGAACAAAATCTATGCAACCAACCTGCTTCCTTACTTACATGTGTGGCTACCATGTATTCTGCCTCTGTAGTTGAAAGTGCCACTACAAATTGTCTCTTACTCATCCAACTGATTACACATCCAAATAGGTTAAACATATACCCTCTTGTAGATCTTTTATGATCCAGATCTCTAGCTGAGTTTGCATCAAGAAAGCCACGGATGTCCAAAACTCTGTCCAATCCTAGTCTCCCTTGACAGTGCAAACCAAAATCACTAGTGCCACGCAAATACCTAAAAACTCGCTTCACTATTGTCTAATGCACTTCCCAAGTTTTGACATAAAACTGCTCAATAATCCTACTACATGTGCAATATATGGTATAATATAGACCATTGCATACATCAGGCTACCAACTGCACTTGCATATGGAACACATGACATGTCCTCTTCCTCTTCTTGTGTCTTGGGACACCGTTCGACAGATAAATTTACACCTACAACAATAGGAACCTTCACCGGTTTACTATCCTACATATTAAACCTCTGCAGTATTGTCTTGACATAATTCCTTTGGTTTAACCAAAGATTCCTCTTTGCTCGATCTAATTTAATTTCCATGCCCAAAATATAGTTTGCAATACCAAGATCTTTCATGTCGAATTTGGAGGACAATTGAGTCTTCAAATCCTGGATAATTGCTTTTTCATTTACAACCAGCAACATATCATCCACATATAAGACCAGATAAATAACATGGTCACCAATTAATTTAAAATACACACAATGATCTACTTTGCTTTTGGTGAAGCCAAGTCCCCGTATAAATGTATCAAATTTCTGATACCACATCCTTGGTGACTGTTTTAACCCATACAGAGACATTTTTAACTTGCATACTAGTTCTTTCTTACCCTTCACTGCAAAGCCTTCAGGTTGCTTCATGTAGATCTCTTCTTCTAGATCCCCGTGAAGAAATGTTTTCTTCACATCCATCTGTTCTACTTCAAAATCAAAAGTAGCAGCAACAAATAAAAGTAATCTAATAGAAGTTACCTTAGCAACAGGAGAAAAAATATCATCAAAATCAATTCTCAACACCTAAGAATAACCTTTTGCTACCAACCAAGATTTGTATTTCTCCACCTTTCCTTTTGCATTCATCTTCTTCTTAAACATCCATTTTTTTCCAAAGGGTAATTCCTTCCAGTCGGCAACTCCACCAGATCCCATGTCTCATTTTTGTGCAAAGATGCCATTTCATCAACCATGGTCTCTTTCCAGAGTATTCCATTCTCTAAATCTACTATTTCCCTCATAGTTCTGGGATCATCATCAGTAATAGATAAAGCAAAATTCGAATAGAAAGTAGATGGACTATACCTTTCTAGTTGCCTTCTTTCTCGAATTGATATTCTCACCTCTGGAGTTTGTGGCTCTTCATCTTGTGATTCCTCTTCTGTTGTAGAGTCTGATTCTTCCTCCTTTAGCTCAAACTCTATCTTCTCAGGTTCCTTTGGTAGGACTTCATGTTTAATAACAACATTCACCTCTCTAAACACTACATGTAATCTGTACACAACCTTCCTTGTTTCTAGGTTCCAAATCTTATAACCTTTTAAACCATCCTTAAAAAATAAAGATGCACTTTTCAGATTTACTATCCAACTTTGTTCTTTTCTCATTTGGAAAATGTACATATACATCACATCCAAATACCCTTAGATGTGAAAGATAAGGTTTCTTACTAGTCCATACCTCTTGTGGAGTCTTATCCTCCAACACTGATGAAGGTGATCTGTTGACTAGGTAACATGCAGTCCCCACTGCCTCTGCCCATAATTCCTGTCCTAACCCCACACCACTGAGCATGCTTCTTGCCTTTTCCATTAACATCTTTTTCATTCTTTCTACAACTCCATTTTGCTGAGGTGTGTATGGAGTCGTCTTCTTCCATGCTATACCACACTTCTTACATAACTCTTCAAATTCCTTCTTGCAAAAATCTCCACAATTATCTGTCTTGAGCACCTTTATCTTCTTCTCTGTCTGGTTTTCCACCAAAGCCTTAAATTCTTTGAACCTATCAAAGACTTCATATTTCTTCATGAGGAAATATATCCATGTATTCCTTGAGAAGTCATCTATAAATGATACATAGTACATAGAATTACCCAGTGATGGAACCGACACAGACAGGTCCAAACACATCACTGTGCACAAGCTTTAATATCCATTTCACGCTCTTAGCACCAGAGGGGAAACTCACCCAATTATGCTTCCCATATACACAATTTTTAGATAAATCAAAATCTAGAGAGAAATTAGACATACCTTCTATCATACCATTACCATGAAGTATTCGAAGGCCTTTCTCTCCAATATGTCCAAGCCTTTGATGCCATAGCATGGTCTTTTCTCTAGGGACCACTAGATTTTCTGCTCCACTTTCAGGAACCACATAAATGTTGCACACATCAATAACAGTGATACCTTGAAGCTTGTACAGAGTTCCAATCCAAACTCCCCGCATCAACACCAGTTCTCCTCGAACCATCTTGTAGGTATCTTTCTCGAACATTATTTTTACTCTTGCATCATCCAACTTTCTTAGAAAAATCATATTTCTGACAAATGCAGGAATATGCAGAACACTTGAAAGTGTTCTAATCCTTCCACATTGAAAATTCAACATGAATTTTCCACGACCAACAATTCTAGCCTTCCTGTCATCACTTAAGAAGACATCACCACCATCATATTTCTCATACTTGCAGAACCACTCTCTGTGGGGAGTGAAGCGAAATGATGCACATGAGTCAATCAACCATGTCTCATGATATGTGTTGGGTTGTGTTATATTATTTCCATGACTAGCCCCATTAGTTGAACCAGGGGGGTTAGAGGGGGGGTAGAGCCCCCCCTTCATTGCGCCAATGTGCATTGGGGGGGTTATAGGGGGGGGCAGTAGCCCCCATCTACGGGGTCTGAGGGAATGCCCTGAGAATTTTTTTTTGGACCATATATTAGGTGGTAGACCTACCTATGGTTTTGTGCATGGTTTTCGCACATGGTTTTGGGCGCGATGGTTTTTGGTCCATGGTATTTTGTAGATCCAGTCAAGGGAACTATGGTTATGTTATAATCCGGGGTTAATGGATGCTTCAGCATGTATATATATGTATTGTAACATTGAAAGGAACATAATGAAAAATCAATCTAGTAGTCCCGGTTTTGGGGTCCAGGGGAAAATATCTGTGTATATTTGTTTTATGTGTTATGATCTCGCCATTTTTTATTTTCTATTTGTCTTAGAATTTGTATGCAGGTAATTTCTGTACAGGGTTAAAACCTACATTTGGTATCAGAGTTTTTTTGGCTTCAAGGGGACTCCTTTGTTGTTGATGGGTTTTACTCGGGCCTATGGTAGACCCTGTTCAGTGGGATATCTGTGGGATCGATTCTGGTGGTGAAAGAAGATGACGAGCAGTGGAAAAATAGAGATCAAGAAATATAATGGTTAGAGTTTTGAGTTGTGGAAACACAAGATGGAGGATCTGTTGGTGGATAAATATTAGTGGATCATGGTAGATCTAGGTACTAAACCAACGGGAGTGTCCGACGAAGAATGGAAGAAGTTGGATTGGAAGGCCAAAAGTACAATATGATTGTGTGTCTCAAATTCAGTATTGTTGAATGTATTAGGGGAAGCTACGATGAAGGCTTTGTGGGACAAGTTAGGGACTTTGTACCAATCTAAGTCTCTGGTGAATAAATTGTTCCTACGGAAAACGATATATAACCTGAGGACAAAATATGGAGACTTGGTGACAGAGAATATGAACGCATTTAATACTATGGTAAGCTAGTTATTATCTGTTGATATTAAAATTTAAGATGAAGATAAGTGCATCAGTTTTTTGTGTTCTCTACCAAATTCATGGGATAGTCTGGTTGTTGTAATAGGTAGCAATGCAACTGCCTTGCAGTTTGATGAAATTGTCTCATCCTTGTTAACGGAGGAGATGAGACGGAAAAATATGGAGAGACAGAATGGTGATGCCTTGTCTGTACGAGAACAGTCCCAGAACAGAAACAAAAATAAGTCCTAGAGTGGGAGATTTAAATCTGGAGAGAGATCTAAATCTCCAGGAAAACCTGTAAAGGTGTGCTGGAAATGCAGAAAGGAAGGGCACTAAAAAAGGGACTGTAAATCTAAAGATCCTGAGAAAGGAAAGGGCTATGATGATTCTCCTTATGCAGAGGCGAAAACCACCACAGATGAAGGTGGGGATGTGTACTTGGCTTTTTCTTCAAGTACACATGTAGATCATGAGGCATGATTGATTGAATTAGGTGCATCCTTTCACTTCAATCCCCATAGAGAGTGGTTATGTGAGTATGAGAAATATGATGGTGGTGATGCCTTCTTGGGGGAACAGGAAGGCTAAATCATTTTTCGCAGAAAAGTCAAGTTGAAGTTGCAAGGTGGAAGGATTAGAACACTTTCGGGTGTTCTCCACATTCCTGCATTAGCCAGAGATCTGATTTCTGTAAGCAAGTTGGATGATGCAAGTGTAAAAATAATGTTCGAGAAAGATATCTGAAAGATGGTTTGGGGAGCACTAGTATTGATGCGGGGAGTTTGGATTGGAACTCTGTACAAGCTACAAGGTAGCACTGTTATTGATGGGTGCAACAGTTATGTGGTTCCTGAAAGTGGAGCAGAAAATATAGTGGTCCCTAGAGAAAAGACCATGCTATGGCATCAAAGGCTTGGACATATTGGAGAGAAGGGCCTTCGAATACTTCATGGTAAAGGTATGGTAGAAGGTATGACTAATATCTCTCTGGATTTTGATTTCTGTGAAAATTGTGTATACAGGAAGAAAAATTGGGTGAGTTTCCCCTCTGGTAGTAAGAGGGTGAAACATATATTAGAACTTGTGTATAATGATGTGTTTGGACCGGTGAAGGTTCCATCATTGGGTAAGTCTATGTACTATGTATAATTTATAGATGAATTCTTAAGGAAGACATGGATATATTTACTCAAGAAGAAATCTGAAGTCTTTGATAGGTTTAAAGAATTTAAGGCTTTGGTGGAAAACTAGACAGAGAAGAAGATAAAGGTGTTGAGGATAGATAACGGTGGAGATTTTTGCAAGAAGGAATTTGAAGAGTTCTGTAAGAAGTGTGGTATATCACAGTAGAAGACTAATCCATACACACCTGAGCAAAATGGAGTTGCAGAAAGAATGAACAAGACATTGATGGAAAGGGCAAGAAGCATGCTCAGTGGTGTCCGGTTAGGACAGGAATTCTGGGCAGAGGCGGTGGAGAAAACATGTTACTTGGTCAACAAATAACCTTCATCGACGTTGGAGGATAAGACTCCACAAGAGGTATGGACTGGTAAGAAACCCTCTCTTTCACATCTGAGGGTATTTGGATGTGATGCATATGTACATGTTCCAAAGGAGAAAAGAACAAAGTTGGATAGTAAATATGAAAAGTGCATATTTATTGGGTATAAGGATGGTTTAAAAGGCTATAATCTTTGGAAACTAGTAACAAGGAAGGTTGTGTACAATAAAGATGTGGTGTTTAGAGAGGTTGAAGATGTTATTAAACATGAAATCCTACCAGAGGAACCTGAGAAGATAGAGTTTGAGCTAACAGAGGAAGAATAAGACTCTACAACAGAAGAGGAATAAGAAGATGAAGAGCCATGAACTCCGGTTGTGAGAAGATCAGTTTGAGAAAGAAGGCAGCCAAAAAAGTATAGTCCATCTGATTTCTATTCAAATTTTGCTTGATCTATTACTGATGATGATCCTAGAACTGTGAAGGAAGCAGTAGATTTAGAGGATGGCAAACTCTGGAAAGAGGCCATGGTTGATGCAATGACATCTTTGCACAAAAATGAGGCTTTGGATTTGGTGGAGTTTCCTGCTGGATGGAAACCCATTGGCAGCAAATGGGTGTTCAAGAAGAAGATGAATGCAGAAGGAAATATGGAGAAATATAAAGTTCGGTTCTGTTATCACAAAATTGTGTACTAAGGGCTGCTACTTAGCAAGATCTCATGCAACTATTTCAAACCAGGCTTTAGACTAAGGCTTAGCCTCCTTAGTCAGAGAGGGCTCTCTCACAGATTTTGATATGGATTAATGACAAGAAAAGATGGCTAACTCTTCAAACAGTACATAAAAGTAAGCTGGTTGGAACAACAAAATAAAACCTCTTCCATTGGGTTCATGGAGTCAAACACCTCTGCAGTAAACTATCAACTACTCAATCATGGAAGCCAAGGCATATAATGTTTAAACACTCAGAAACATTTCTCAAAAAGAACTTCGACTCATAAACATACACAGGAAGTCTGAGCACTAGGTGAATTCAGAGTGATTGCATGTCTATTGAGATGTAAAACAGAAAGGATAAAGACAAAACCATATATATTCTGAGCCTTTGAACACAAGATGAATCTTGGGAAGAAAAAGTAATCTTTCTATTACTGTCAAAAGTCTTTTACATTAGCCAATATAAAAACTCTGTTTTTTCATAAATCTCCAACCCTCATTACATCAGAGTTTTCACTATATATAGGAAAACAAACTAAACTACTTTGAGTCTCCTCCTCCAGCATGAGGGGAGCTCGATGACCTATCATTAACTACCCTTATCTATTTTTAAACAAACTCATTAAATACATAAAGTATTGAGCTGTAATTACAAAGAGTCCTAATCACACTAAAACTCTAACTTCCTCTCCTCGTATGCCTGATTCCTTTCTTGATCTTTGACAGCTGTCTTTTGTTGGTTAGGCTCAAGATGATTGAGCTACAGATGCAAGGAACGCTGACTTTGGATACCTGTAAGCGCTGATGGATCATTTATCATCAGGATCAAAACACCTATTTTAAAGGTCCCTGTCTCCTACCATCCTCCGAAAATGTAGCAGCATGTTCCCAAATCTTTAATAGCTCAAAGTATGGAACGCTGCTACCTAACACCATGTCTCCAGATGAGCTGTAGGCTGTATTGATGTACAAGTGTCTCTCTTCTAACATTCCCGGTCAAACTGTTTATTCTGCATTGAAAACATCACCTACAGCAGTTTCGTAGTGCGCTACGAAACTACTGTGTGATTTAAAAAACACAGTCTTCCTCTAAACTCCTCACAAAATTGAATAGCTGCTTGACATAAGAGGCCAAAACAAAGTTCATTGTCATCTTTCAATTTCTGTCGTAATAACAAATAGCTCTGCATTTCTTGCTGTAACCTTTGCTTCTGAGCCAGTACTATTTCAAAAGCCTTGATTTCAAATTTTCCAAGTTCAGAATACATCATAGTCCAATGCTTCACCCTTTCCACAACTGAAAGATCTGATGGGAAGAGTGATTCAGAGAATACTATTTCAATTGCTTGACGTCTGAAATCTTTGTCATAACAACACATTATGATTTTGCGTGGGATCCATTCAAACTCATAATCAATAAATGAACCATCTGAACACTTCAAACAATAAACTTTATGTATATATCTGCCAGCCTTTCCAGAGTATACATACGAACAGAAACCATTTTGTCATGAAGGCGATCAGCTACAAACTTAATTATCTCCATCGGTATAGATTTCAGGGCATAACTGGCAATATCACAAATTTCTGCCACAACTTGCTTATGCACATTTTCATCATAGTCTAACAATCTATCGCTCATTGCAGAAATGATGTCAGCTGCCTCATGCCTAAATGGATTCGATAAAAGACATTCTTTTGCATGTTCGCCAACTGATAGTCGAACTTCAACATCCTTATCTGTAAGTCTCTTTAGGAATTCCAAGAAAAGCGGCCGAAACACTTCTGGCAGAGGGTGCCCAGGTATCACAAAAAGGAGACCAAGTAACTTCACTGACTTCAACCTCACATCTAATTGATCTGTCAGGAGCTCATGTGTCATATTTGGAATAACACCCTGCAGCATCCGGGGTGCACACTGATATATATCATAAATAGTCGCATGGTAAGCAGTTTGCAAGGAGACTATTTATATTATCTAAACCGCGGAAAGCTGTAACAATCAAATGAAAGACATCGCTCAAGACATCATCATTACAAGGAGCCTCTGGTGTTGTGATTCTGGTGATTTCACTAACACAGGTGGCCATCAGAAGTGCCACATCTCTATCCCGGTGTCACTAATAACGGCGGCCTTGTGGCAATCAAATCCTTACCATCATTTGGCCTCTTCACTCATTCCATACATTTGGTAATATGGCAAGGGGGGTCCTCATAAAGACCATTTGACACATGGCATTTAATCATTGCATTCCGTAAGAGAAAATTCTAATGCTAATGTCGTCAAACAGTTTACGTGCATTCTCCATGCTACTGCACATGGCATACATAATCACAAGATTGGGGATAATGTTTTGATCAAGTTCAATCTTCATCATGTGGGCATAGATCCATACTTGCAATTATAATGCCATCATGGGCTATTTTCATCTGCTCCTCAATACAAAGATCTGATGATGTTTTTCTCTCCTCGGAGAAGACTCTAATACTTTGTAACCAGTGATGCCCATAGAGATTTACACTGGTCTGGACCACGATCAATTCCATGCTCGAACAAAGATGCCGAAATCTCTTCCCAGATTACCTTTTCCTTCTCTGTTTTAAACCTATTTTCCATATTCCCACGCATTTCAATCAACTTCAGAGTCTCATGTTGTTTCCCTTTGCCACGCTTCTTAGTTGGAGATATAACTGACAAGTCTACATTCAATGTTTCAGTGGGAACCTGAGAAACTCCAACAGCAGATTTCGCATTTGAAACTTTTGATGTGTCAGACAATGTTATAGAAAGCACTGACGGAGATAAATGATCGATTATTTGTTGACTATTAGAATTTTGTTTAGAAGTTGTTGATGCTTCCATTGATGATTTTTTTCACACCTTGCAAAGATGTAATTTTTTGGCACACTATCATCAAAGCTCCCAAGAACTTTGTGGTCTTTTCTGGATCTTTCTAACTTTAACTCTTTAGTAGTGACGCCAGAAATATTTTCCATAGCCATTACAATAACTTCTGGCCGTTTGCTACTGTACTTCCGTCACTGCTCCATAGAATGAGAAGCATTATTCAACTTCACACAGATGATTTGTATCATGTATGCACATCATTATAAACCAAGACACAGAAAATAAGTACATCGAGATTAATATTCTTTGTCCATGATGGTTCCATAGGTACAAAATTATGCCTCTGCATGCTGGGGTGAGTTTAAGTGTCTTTGTATGATATGAATAACCAACAGATCCATTAGCATCATTGTAATAACTGTCCACATATCTATTGAACAAAGATTGCTGCCCAAATGGCTGTATGATAGGCATTGGTCATGCATCCATCAATGAACCAATTATTGCACCCTTTCTAAGAAACTCACACTGACCAAACTTAATGACAAGCATTAATGACGACTTCTTGAGAACATGCCACCTGTAAAATGTATCCGCCCCAGAACTATTTTTCATGACAGCTACTATGGATTCGAACAAATCCCCCATTTCGTAGCACGCTACGAAATCACTAAAACAGGTTGCGCTGCGAAACTGCTAAAGAATTCATGCGCTGCAAAAACACTTTGTCTTTAAGCTAATCTGAGCAAATTTTTGGAAACAGAATTTCAATGATAACAGGTTCGTAGAAAAAGGTTATTCTCAGGTGCCGAGAATTGATTTATTGATATTTTTTCTCTTGTTGCCAAGGTAGCTTCTATTAGATTAGTTTTATCTGTTGTTGCTTCTTTTGATTTTGAGGTAGAATAGATGGACATGAAGACAAAATTTCTTCACGAGGATCTGGAAGAAGAGATCTACATGAAGCAACTTGAAGGCTTTGCAGTGAAGGGTAAGAAAGAACTAGTATGCAAGTTAAAAAAGTCTTTGTATGGGCTAAAACAATCACCAAGGATGTAGTATCAGAAATTTGATACATTTATATGGGGACTTGGCTTCACCAGAAACAAAGCAGATCACTATGTGTATTTTAAATTAATTGGTGACCGTGTTATTTATCTAGTCTTGTATGTGGATGATATGTTGTTGGTTTGAAATGACAAAGAAATTATCCAGAATTTGAAGACCCAATTTTCCTCCAAATTCGACATGAAAGATCTTGGTGCTACAAACTATATTTTGGGAATTCCTCTGGTTAAACTAGAGGAAGCATGTCAAGACAATACTGTAGAGGTTTAATATGCAGGATAGTAAACTGGTGAAGGTTCCTATTCCTGTAGGTGTAAAGTTATCTGCTGAATATTGTCCCAAGACACAAGAAGAGGAAGAGGACATGTCCCGTGTTCCATATGCAAGTGTAGTTGGTAGCCTGATGTATGCGATGGTTTGTACTAGTCTAGACATTGCACATGCAGTGGGAGCATTGAGCAGGTTTATGTCAAAACCAGGGAAGGAGCATTAGACAACAGTGAAGTGGGTTTTTAGGTATTTGCGTGGCACTAGTGATTATAGTTTGTGCTACCAAGGAAGACCAGGATTAGATAGAGTTTTGGACATTTATGGCTTTGTTGATGGAGACTGGGCTGGAGATCTAGATCAAAGAAGATATACAAGTGGGTATGTGTTTAACCTATTTGGAGGTGCAGTCAATTGGATGAGTAAGATACAATTTGTAGTGGAACTGTTAATTATGGAGGTAGAATACATGGCGGCCACTCATGCAAGAAATAAAGCAGTTTGGTTGCAAAGATTGTGTTCAAGTATGGGGTTAGTACAACGAGTTATAAGGATAGACTGTGATAGCCAAAGCACAATTTTCTTGGCAAAGAACCCTTCTTATCATTAAAAGACAAAGAAAATTGATGTTCAATATCACTTTGTGAGGGATATGATAGAAGACAAAAAGGTGTTGCTGGTAAAGGTGGACACTTTGAATAATACTGCAGATGAATTGACAAAATCTATGAGCTCTGAGAAGTTATCTTGGTGTACAGAAATAATCACCATTGCAGGGTTCGATCAATGACTAATCTCTCCCGTGCAAAGAAAACGAGAAGTGCGAGAATGTTGGGTTGTGTTATATTCTTTCCACGATTAGCCCCCCTCTACAGGGTTCGGGGCAGCGCGTCGGGAATTTTTTTTTGGACCCTATATTAGGTGGGCAGACCTACTTAATGTTTTGTGCATGGTTTTCGCTCATTGGTTTGGGCGCGATGGTTTTCGGTCCATGGTATTTTGTAGATCTGGTCAAGGGAACTATGGTTATGTTCTAATCCATGGTTAATGGATGCTTCGGCATGTATATATATGTATTGTAAAATTGAAAGGAACATAATGAAATATCAAACTGGTAGTCCAGGTTTTTGGATCCAGGGGAAAATCTCTGTGTATATTTGTTTTATGTGTTCTGCTCTCGTCATTGTTTATTTTCTGTTTGTTTTAGAATTCGTATGTAGGTAATTTCTCTACGGGATTAAAACCTACAATATACATGTGTACTTGAAGAAGAAGCCAAGTACACATCCTCACCTTCATCTGAGGTGGTTTTCACCTCTGCAGAAGGCGCATCATCAGATCCCTTTCCTTTCTCAGGAGATTTAGATTTACTGTCCCTTTTGATGTGCCCTTCCTTTTTGCATTTCCATCACACCTTTATAGGTTTTCCTGGAGATTTAGATCTCCCTCTAGATTTACATCTCCCACTCGAGGATATATATTTGTTTTTGTTATGGGACCGTCCTCATACAAACAAGGCATCACCATTCTGGCCGTCCATATTTTTCTGTCTTGTTTCCTCCGACAACAAGGATGAAACTATTTCATCAAGCTGCAAGGCAGTTGCATTGCTACCTATTGTAACAACTAGATTATCCCATGAATCTGGTAGAGAACACAACAAATTGATGCACTTATCTTCATCTTAAATTTTAATATCAATAGATAATAACTGGCTTACCATAGTAATAAATGCATTTATATGCTCTATCACCGAGTCTCCATCTTTCATCCTCGGGTTATACAAATTTTTTCCGTAGGAACAATTTATTCACCAGAGACTTAGATTGGTACAAAGTCCCTAACTTGTCCCACAAAGTCTTCGCTGAAGCTTCCCTTGATACATTCATAAATATTGAATCTGAGACACAAAATCGTATTGTTCTCTTTTCCTTTTGATCCAACTTCGCCCAGTCTTCAACTGACATTGCTGTTGGTTCAGTACCTAGATCTACTGTGATCCACTAATATTTATCCAACAACAGATCCTTCATCTTGAGTTTCCACAACTCAAAACTCTGACCATTAAATTTATTGATCTCTATCTTTCCACTGCTCGTCATCTTCTTCACCACAAGAATCGATCCCGCTTATCTCCCATTGAACAGGTTCTATAACAGGCCCAAGAAAAAATTCCTCAGCAACAAAGGCGTCCCCTTAAAGCCAAAACAACTCTGATAACAAATGTGGGTTTTAACCCTTTACATAAATTTCCTACATACAAATTCTAAAAACAGAATATAAACAATGGCGAGAGCATAAAACATAAAATTGATATACAAAATGATTTTCCCCTGGATCCCAAAACTGGGACTACCAGATTGATTTTTCATTATGTTCCTTTCAATGTTACAATACATATATATACATGCCGAAGCATCCATAAAACCCAATCCATTAACCTTGGATTAGAACATAACTGTAGTTCCCTTAACCGGATCTACAAATTACCATGGACAGTGAACCATCATGCCCAAAACCATGTGCGAAATCCATGCACAAAACCATAGGTAGGTCCGCCCACCTAATATAGGGTCCAAATTTTTTTTCCCTGGATGTTGCCCCAAACCTTGTGCAAGGGGGCTACCCCCCCCTACATACCCCTTAATAGGGGGGGAAGCCCCCCCCTTGCAGTGCTCGACGCAACATACAGGAGGAGATAACCCCCCCCAGCCCTTGTGCATGGGGTAGTCATGGAAAGAATATAACACAACCCAAAAATATCATGGAAAGCATAAGACATGGCCTGTGGAAGGTTGCACTTGCATTTTCAAGCCAAAAGGAAGCTTTTTGTAGGTGAAATTCCCCCAAGGACAGAAAAAGGCAGTCTTATGTTGATGAAAAGAAAGATATTAATTTGATTATATCCAGAGAATCCATCCATAAAGGAGAAAATTTCACTCCCCACACATTTGTCGATAACCTGGTCGATAAAGACAGTAGGGTAATTATCCTTAGGACAGGCTCGATTAATATCTCGATAGTCACCACAGACTCGTATGGTTCCCTGTTTTTTAGTTACTAGAACAATATTGGAAACCCGATCTATTAGTGGTATAGGTTAAATAAATCTAGCTTTGAGAAGTTTTTCAACATCAGCCTTAATGGCAGTTCCCTTCCTTCAGTGCACTGAATGAAGATGTTGTCGAACACGTTTTACATTTAGATAGGTGGGGATCTCATGCACCATAATACTGGGATCATACCAGGCATCTCTTCGTAAGTCCATGCAAACATCACGAAATTATTTGAAAAGGGCTATATAGATCGTAATCTCATAAGGAGAAAAAGAAGCCCCTATGTGAAGGTTTTTGACAATCCCAAGTTTGACCGAGATGTCGATGGGAATGGTTTCCTAAATGTTTCCCAAATTGCCTTCAGACAAAACCTCCTGAACCAAGATGAGTGTCTGAAACAGAGTAGTTGTTTCAGGGGAAAGTAAAGCACCTAGACAAGTAGGAATTGATCCAAGGTTAGGAATAAAAGAGGAATGATGATGAATATCATTCTAAGGGGTTTTTCAAGAGACATTACTTTAGCGATGTTTTCATCAGTAAGGAACATCTCATTCAAAGGATCTTCAGAATCAGAAGAACCAAGCCAAGGAGTTTGTAGATACGAGTGTAGAACAAATTTCAATCGATCATGAGTTTTAGATGCGGTTGCGGAAGCTGAAAGGGTAGTTTGATAAGATTTCTCAACTGGGCTAAGTGGAATGGTGTTACCAAAATGATCGACCTGGTCAAAACTAGGGATGATCCATGGGTCAATATTAGATGAGATCATGTTAATTGAGGCAACATTGGAGGGAGGAGGAAGGGAAAAAGTTCCCATTAAGGTAGAGTCTTTGAAAAGACCTGCACCAACATTTTCGTAAGGAATGTTGGTTTTCCCAACATAAGGCACATTACCTGTTGAAGAGTCAGAGGAAAGGAAAGCCAATTGATCAACGGTGACAATTTTCCCTTGGTGGGAAAAAGGAAGCACATGGAAAAGGGAAGAAACCATACAAAAAATTGCATGAGTCCAGCTATGACCAAGTAGAAGGTTGTAACTAAGATTAGTGTCAACAACCTCTACTTTTAAATTGATCGTCTTTCTTTCCAACTAAATGGGTAAGGAGTTGAGAATACCATATGGGTGGAAACTTCAACCATCGAAAGCTTCTCAAGTGTTCGAAGACTTGTTGAGAGGAGGGGAACTAATGGCTTTCCAACATGATATGGACATGATTCATGTGGAGGCCCCTTCATCAACAACTGTTCGGTGGATAGTCTTGCCCATAAAACAACTTGTATGAGAAAAGAAAGTTGAGGTGGTAGGCGAGGAACATGGTTTTCAAGATCAAAAGTAATCAAACTAGAATCTGTGGGATCAATTCCTCCAATAGTGGATAGAAAATCATTTTGTTGTGATGGACATGTTTGAAGGAATTCCTAGGCCGACATCGTCGAGGGTTCTTGAGCCAAATCTTCTACGATATTGTAGTTTTGGGAAGCTCGCGCATTCACATTATAGGATGATTTCTGAAGAAAAACTTTAGGGGGTGGTTAGATTATGGAATCAGTGCTAGGTTTCTCATTATGGAGAGGACCAGAACTAGGTAAAGTGGAGAAAGAGGGTACATGAGTGGCATATTTCTCCACCACAAGTTTCTCAGGAGGCGGATAATGTTTTGACCTCATGGCTATGAAAAACTGCTCTGAGCCACTCATGAACACTTGAGATCTTCCATAGGTTTAAGTGTGGGGTTGGTCTACCAATTGCATCTGCTGAGATGGGAAAGGTTCCTTTAGCACCGCTGGCATCCCTGTGGTTCCTTTCAGAAGACAACTTACTTCGGCATGTCAGGGGAAATCCTTTGTGTAATGATCTTAATCACAAATAAGGCATGGATATTTAGGATTTCGTTTGGATGAATTGTCAGCTAATGGTTTTTGGAAATCCTATTTGGGTGTATCCTACTTAAATTTCCTTTACCCTTCTTCTTCCCTTTCGAGGATTTATCTGTTGTGGCAGACTGGACAACATTTACTTCATATGCTTTACCAGGATTCTTAGGGTTATCAACAATATTGGAAGTTGTAGCAGCCATAGTAGATTTAGGTTTCAAAGAAGTAGCCGGAGTATTAATAGACCGCTAAGCCACAGATCCAATGATATCATTGATAGGTGGTGAATCTGTAGGTTTGGAAGATGTAGGGCCAATAAAAGGTTGTTGGGCACCAGGTAAGAGTTCATATAATGTGCAAGATAGTGAATAAACCAATCCAAATACTAGGCATAGGCGATGGCTTGTTACTTAGTCACACAACCACCCATGGCTATGTCTTTAGCAATAGGAGGGATGAATGATTTAGTAAATCATTCAGTCAAAAGTTGATCCAAGATATCAAGTTTGATGAGACGACGCCTAAGCCTCCATTCATGTATATGATCAAAGATATGAGTAGAAGTCATATGTTGCAAAGATGTTAAGAGATGGGTTCCAGTCTCATACCAGACATGCAATTGGAAATGGGTGAGGAAAGCCACAACCAAAGTATTGAAATATTGGAAAGCAACACCAGGGAGCTCGATGTACCATTTAGATGCAATGCCCATTAAAATGGCTAGAAAAGACGCAATCAGATAGAATCATCAACCCAATAGTTATAGGAACACCAAACGTGGTAAGTCATAACACGTTCTTGGGTGTCTTCTCCAGATTTACCTTTGAATTTGGGGTAATCACTAGGTATTTTAGTTGGTACGAGAGGCCACTACGGTGAGTGAAGTATCAAGTCATTCATAAGCCTTGACAGATTCGACAATTCCAATTTTGCCAAAAATGGAAGTTGTGGATTGTATGGAGTGTAGGGTCTCTCATATGTACCAAACTGAGTATTCTAGCCTTGCTTATTTTGGGTCTGCCCCCAGTTTGGTGGGTTTTGTCCATAAGGTAGTTGACCATAAGGAGTTTGACCATATGGAGGTTGACTATATGGAGGTTAACCATAAGGAGGTTGATCATAAAGAGGTTGACCATGAAGAGGTTGACCATAAAGAGGTTGACCGTAATGAGTCTGGTGACCATATTGGACGTATGGAGTTTGCGAAGCAAACTAACCATAATGTTGTTGGTAAGGTCCTGTTTCTTCTATTGTGACTGTGGAAATGGTTGTTGGTAAGGTCCGTGTTGGGATTGGTAGGAAATCCATTATTGCAGTTGTGAGTAAGGTCCATGTTGGGATTGAATAGGAACTTGTTTTCATGGTTGCTAGTAAGGTCCTTGTTGGGATGGGTAGGAAACCTATGGCTATGGTTGTGGGTAATAAACTTGCAGTTGTGGCTTTAGGTAAGAAATATGTGGTTGTGGCTATGGGTAGGGTCCCTACTACGGTTGAATAGGAATCTATGGCTACAATGGAGGATTACTAGTCACATAAGCATATTTCATTTGAGGAGCATACTACATTTGAGGACCTGCCTGTTGATAAGGAGTTTGGAGTTGTTGAGAGCAAGTAGGAATATAAGGTGTTGGTAGGAAGGTTGAGTCAAAGGGACTTGGTGACCTTGTAAAGGGGTCCCTATGACATTACTTGATACAGATGGAATTAGCATTCCACCTAGGTTAGAAACAACACCAATGGGTTGACTTTCCCCCGATATGGAAGGAGGGGGTGGATAGTTTCCATTAGAAGCAAGAGGTATGTAGGGTAGAGGAAGTTAACTCCCAGACATTGGAATAGATGAATTTGTAAGTTGTTCACTCACATTGGGGACTGCAGTTACCGTGGCTACAGTAGGAGGAGTAGAGATATTAAGAGGAACATGTGTTTCACTTACTAACATTGTAGGTTGGGTAGGGGTCTGTGCAGTTACTGACATGTTTGGGACAAATGAGCTGGTAGTAGGAGTGACACCAGAGGACCAAATGGGATTGTGAAACAATGAAGTTGTGCCAGAATTTTCTGAAAAAGCATCGCCGAGAGAGTTATAACCCAGGGGAACCAAGGGTGTACTATAAGTAGGAGGTGTACTTGTCCCCATCATCATGTAGGGAGCAAAAACATAAGGAAATCCTTCAGGATGAAGAAGTAACAAAGGACGATTCTCCATACTGGGAATATGAGTTCCATAAGTTTCTACTAGAATACCTTGGGGTGTTGACCCTACAGGTGGATTATCACCATCTATTGCCATGATTGAGAACAAATCTCAGTTTGGAACTCGAGTTGTTATGGGAGAAGGACTCAAAGGTACGTTGGGAGTATCAAAAGGACTATACGAATGTGGGGGAGATAAATACACAGGAGAATCCGACTCAAAAAATGGATTAGGAGGAAAAAGAAAGAAATCTGAAATAGGTTGAGGACTAGTTGGTGGAGAGTCTTGGGATGAGCCTACTGAATTTGGAGGTGGTCGGGAAGCAAGGGGTTGGATGATTTGGACAAGACCAAGTTCAACTCCTTGGGTTTCAAGGGATTCAGGCTCAACAATATAAGAACCTACAACTCTAGGTGAATTAGGTGCATCAATATATCCATAGATATCTGGGGTCTCATTCAAGACTGTTAGTGGTTCTGCCATGATATCTTTTCAGAAAATGAATCATAAATGTGTGTTGGTGAATGCTTTACGTTTGAATCCAATTTTACAATTAACCATTAATATTGAGGACAAAAGGAGGTTTTTGTTTCACGGTAATTTGTGATTCCGTGGTTGATTGATTTTATTATAAAAAAAGAATTAAATAAAAAAGGGTAAAACTAGGCATGAGGGTTTACCAAGCATCCATGGATTTCTATATACACCTTGGCGGAACCAAGGATTTGATGTATGGAAATAAATTTCCCTGAATGTTGTGTTCGGTGTATCATGGTATACAAGGCGACAAAATTGGTTACTTGTGAATAAATAACAACCTATAGGGGGCTCCTAATCTATACACGACAATACGTGGGAGTGCAGTTTGTAGTAGTGTTGTATAATGCCTAGCCGTTTGATGAGAGCACTCCTTTATACTTATCATGCATGGATCGCCTCCAATATACCTAAAAGTACTGGAGAACGGTCCTATACACTTCCATACGTGGAACAAGATTTCACCCCGGGATACAACACTGGAAAATAATGACATCTCCTAAGTTTAACGACACCGAAACATGTCTCTAGCCTAGACCTCTAAATGTGTTTCGTTAATGAAAAATTATCCTTAGGTTAATTGAGGTAAACTTTAAGTTGATATTCAATTAAGTTTTGGTTTTAAGGCTCAAAGATCGATATCACCTGAACACCTATGATGCAACTAGAATGAAAAAATGATTCTTTTCAATCAATGAAAGCTATCTAACATATAGAAGAAGTTCACACACTAATACAACAATCAAGTATGCAACAAACAAATCCTCCTAACTAGATTTTTCACCTTCACTATTCCAATGCACCCAACAAAAGTAAAATGAGATTCAAATCGTTAACATGCAGCTACATGAATTGTTCACTTTTCTTTTTCATTGCACTCACTGAAGTAAAATGAAATTCAATTCAAATGCGCCTACATGAATCTTTTCACTGTTTCTTTTTTAATCAATGAGAAGTCACTTTTTTTTAGCTTGCATAACTAAGAAATGTAATCTATGCTCAATTGTAATCCCAAAAATGAGCTTTCAATGCAATTTAACCTAATGCAGTTTCTAAAAGTAACTCTTGAGATAAACGCTAAAAGAAATGCAAATGTTGTTTCTTTATGATTTCCAAAAGAATAATGCTTAATCAACAACAAAATCATATTCCTTTAACATGCACAAGAAACAAGCAGTAAATCTAATTGACCTAAAACCCTAAGGACTCAATCGGACTTCACTTCCACTACTTCAAAGGAATGGGATGGATTTTGCAAATCAACAAGAAATCAACCAAAATAATTACAAATCTGAGGACATAGAGTAGGAGGATACCTCAAAGGTCAAGACATAATAGATATTTCTGATAGAAACCCTAAAAATTCTCAAGTTTCAGGGATCAACGCAACTATATCAGTCAAAACCTGTGCTGAAAGGACTTTCAACATGACTGTAATTTGAAAAACCGCATTGGCAACACAAATATTATAGGATAAAATGCATTGGACGAGAAATACTTGGAAAAATAAAAAGAATTTCAAAGAGAAGTCCAGACTTAACACTCCAAAAGACTAACTACTCAAAATGCAAACTGATATTGAATCTAAATTACAAATCACCAAGTGGTTGGCCAAACTGATCAGAAAGACCAAACACAAAAAGGAGGTTGGAAGGGCTATAGGCTCCCTAGTGGAGTCACCATTTTGTTGTGCAAACAATCCCTTCTGCAGAAATAAGTGATATTTCTAGTCCTATAAGAAGATCTAGCAACAAACTAGACAAACATGTGCAAACTTTCCTATTTTATATCAGAAAATACAAAGTAAGATAGATTACCTACCTCACTTTGATGCTAACACCTGTTGATGCTGTCAACGATATTCTTGCTTCTAATTTCAATCCTATTTACACCTTTGTGGACGGATACCTTCAAGGAAGATATTTTTTTTTAAAGTCATATCTAACATAATTCATTCTAACATAAACTATATGACAAATCAAGGAGTATCACACTAAATGAGTAATGACTTACACACTTATGGAAAGCAAACACATGATGTATCTATTAATAGAAAATGAGGGAATCATAAAACTTCTCAATCCTTGATGTTGGAAGCCTGGATGAGTTTCCAAGTCCTAGCCAAGACCTTCAAGCACTCCTTCTCCTTAGCAGGAGGGGCAACATTTAGGCATAGTTTCAGCATAGGAATGCAACCAAGCAATGAAAAACCATTTGTGGATGGTAGGGATTTCATTTATAGGGAAGGAGAGGTAGTTAAGGATCCATAAAAGGAGGGATAGTTTCAACAATGCAAGGGGAAGATCCATGAGAGTACTAGCACATCTCACCAGTGGTGCAAAACTCACTGATCCTGAAAACTAGGTTTTAGACAGGTTTTCTTAGGAACTCCCTCAGTGCAACTTTTCTTCTATTCTTTAGGGATGCTTCTGTATATGTTTCATGGTGAATATAGTGAAATATTTCATCATTTTGGTGCTTCAGGATACAGTACGAGAAGTGTGACAAAATACTGTGTGACAATGGTTATATCTGTAATTTGTTGCGTTCCGGTTTAAGTTCAGATTAATATCAATATTGCAATGCAAGTTGTGCTTTAGGATTGAAGTTGTCATTATAATAAATCCATATTCTCATCTTATTTAATACAAAAAAGGAGGGGCTTTTCTTAGTTGGGTTCCCTAGGGAAAATACAGGGTTCATTGTGTTTTAATGGTTTCATGTTATTGCATGTGTTTCTATCACTTGTTTTCATTTCCGCATATTGAGTAGAATAAATTCATGTCTATTGTTTTCAGTCTAAATTCCTTAGCAACAAAAAATTTCGAGCTATTTCTACATGGTGTTGGAGCTATTGAATACTACATAGAAATCAGGTTCCATATCTTCTCTTAGAAAAAAAATATTTGTAGATTTTTTTGGTGCAGATATTCTTCAGTGCAGGAACAATGTCTTTTAGTGGATTGATGCTTGACTATGCATTGGAGGGAACATCAAATTTTTGTTCTTGGAAGGACATGATGTAAGTTGTCCTGGATGATAACGGAGTATTAAAGCACAAGCTCAGTGGAAGAAAGACACAACAAAAGTCATGAGAATTATTCTAGAGGGTGTCATAGATCATGTGGTTTCGAATTTGCATGGCAAGGAGACTCCCTTTTCAATGTGGAAAACTCTCACATATCTATTACAGAGTAGAAGTGATTCCAGGAAATTGACATTGAGAGATAAACTCAAGAACATTCGAATGGGAAAAAATGAAATTGTTGTTCAATACCTATCCAGATTCACTCAAGTCAAAGATGAACTTAGAGGAGTAGGAAAACTTGTTCCATCATCTGAACTTGTGAGCTTAACACTCCTTGGTATTCTGAAGTCCTGGCACAACTATCATGATTCAACCAATGGGAAAGATAAGCTACTAGATTGGGAGAGACTTTGGTTTGATTTGGTGTAGGAGGAGATAAGAAGGAAAACTAGAGATGATGTCACATCCAAAGCCGAGGAAAAAGAAAACTTTGCTCTAGCAAGAAAATGCAAGAAGCCTAAGGGAAAGAAGGCTCAAGGCAAGGCAGAATATAGCTAGAACCATGGCAAGAATAAATACCTCAATAAAATTAAATGTTTTCACTACCATGAATATGTTCATGTTGACGGTGTTGGACCCACCAACATGTCAGGGGATCTCCCTGGTAAGAAGTCCCAACTAGACCTCAAACTGTTTGGAGTAAGAGTCCCAGAAGTGGGTAGTACGTTATTGCCATCATTACCATTGTGCATAGAGGTAAGTAAGATGTCCTTGTTGGTAGCAAGGGTGTGACCTTTGCAGTAAGTCAAGGAAGGTGCATAAAAGGGTCTAACACACAGAACGGGGGATGAGTGCGCCCCTTGGAAACCTGTGATAGCACACAACTTGAAAGGGAACACATGAGCAACAAGATATCACATCCTATCATCTAAATCTTCACCTAACTATAATACTCCAATTAACCTAGAACATACATAAAAGATCTAATCCATTATAATTAAATAATACACTACCTTAATAAAATAGAATTTAACAAAAAACACAAGAAATAAACATCAATTGATATCTTAACTATAAAAACTCCACAACCTAGGAAAATAGGCAATAAACCAATAATCAAGACACATAATTAAAAATAAATATGATTAAAATTAATACAAATTCAAAATAAAAACAATTACAATAAAACATAAATAACCCTAATAATAATAATAATAATAATAATTCATTAAAACAAATAAATAATAAATAAATTGTAATACATATAATTATAATAATTAATTAAAATCAATATAACAATTATAACAATTAAAATTTATAATTAAAATAAATTCAATGAAAATAGCTCCACAACCTAGGAAAATAGGCAATAAACCTTAATAAATAATCATAGCATATAATCTAAAATGAATATTGAAATAAATATAATTATAACAATAAAAATCAATAATTAATTAAAACTAATATGACAATTATAACAATTAAAATTAATAATTAATTAGAATAAATACAATGAAAATAATTAAAAATAAATAAATAATTAAAATTAATTAAAATAATCATAAAATTAATTAAAAATATAATTAATATAACCCTAATAAAGATAATAATTAGATAATGAATTTAAAATCCCTAAATATCACAAAATATAATTAAATTAGCAAAATATAATAAAACAATTAAAATTATAATTAAAACATAAATAGAATAAATTAAAAATTTTAAATTCTAATATCTGTCGGCTAAGCATCTCATCTCTATATATTTGAAAAAATGAGAACAGTCTTTCAATAATATTTCACATCCTGAAGATGAACCATCGTTGCTGGTTCAAAACGTCGATAAAAAAGAAACCTAATGCGATGTATCCAGAAGATAATCTACATAATGATGAAACTTGCAAAAACCTGAATGATATTTATCTGTATTTTATCTTAATTACTCGGTGAAGATCTCGATCAACTGTTAGACATTATTTTATGCATGATTAGATAGTTACATGAATCTTATAACTTTCTTTAACTAAAAATCATCTAAGTTTCAGGCATAAGGGTTCACGAAGGTTAGATCAGAACTAAAACTACAGAAAGCACCTTAAACCACATCACACAGCCTTCTGGATGAAGAAGCCTAGTTCTAGCATCCCCCAATACTGCTTCGGGTGAGACTAGAGCCTGCGCTATGCGATGTTTTGCCAAAGGGCTGGTAGTGTAGGGTTTTGATAGTTAGCGCAACTAACTATGAACCTGGTTCCAAGCCCCCTCAGCCAACAAATGGTTTCATTGTTGGGGTTGTGATTTATTTGAGGGATGTGTGATGTGGCATAGGTGGATACCAACAAAGAAGAAAATAAAAAAGTGGATAGATCAGAAGTTGCATGAGTTTGAAGGCCAGGAGAATAAGAATCCACGCTTATCAAAAGAAAAGTGGTTACAAAGGTATCTTTACACAACAATACACGAGTTTTGTTTTCATCATTCCCTTGCAAATTATACGAGTGGTTGTCCAAATTAATAGATAGTGAACCTACTCATAAGCACGACAATCCTATTGTATGGACTCCAGAATTAGTCAAACATCTTAAAAGATATAATTATAAGTGTGTGAGGGATTTTGATTACTGGATTGATAGTATCTTAGGTAGTTTCATCACTGAATTTTCAATAGATACATCTGTTTCCTATAGCGAAGATGAACAACAATTCTTCAAGGGACCGAGAGGTAAGTACCTGAAATTGCTAAAAACCTAGATTAAAATGAATTTGTGTGAAAAGAGGGTTATGCCTTTACCTTAATGTTTAAAAGGGGTCCAACTGGATCTACGCGAAGTGGAAAGCGATTCATAGTAGATCAAGACAAATTCATCGAAAGTGAATACAGTCCCTTATTGGGAGAGTTTGAAAGTGAAGAAGAACAAAGTAGCCCTAGTACGCCCAGAGGTGTGATGTAGACTGTAGATCAGGGTGCTTCTAGAAATCAACATCTAACCACTCCACATCCAGCTTCACCTCCACCTCATACACCTACACCTCCACCTCCACCTCCATCTCCACCTCTGCTATTCAGTATGGAAAATAAAGTAAAAATGCTTGTATTTAGGGGTCAGGGATCAGAGGATCCCGAACAATTTTGGTTTGTCATAGAAGCTGTGTGGAAATAATAGAAGATTAATGATGATGATATGAAGAAAGAGTAGCTGGTTACAATGCTAAAAGATAGGATGCTTACCTGGTATATCAGATACAACACGACTCACCTGACTACTTCATTGGCTAATATGAAGGATGCGCTGAACACAAAATTTACGAAGCCGAAGTCAAAAGCTCAGTGTGTGACTAAGATCAAGGAGATTAAGTAGAGGATTAATGAATCTATTTGGGATATAGATTAGTGAATGGAGTGCTTACTAAGTCAAGCTAACCTTCATATCTCAGATGAATAACATAGGTACTGGTACATAGCTTCGCTATTACCTCACTTAAGATTACCGTTATCTCAGCAGAAGATTAGGTCTCAGGCCGAAGCATTGGAAATCACGATGAGTAGATCCAGGCACAATCTAGGATACAAATGTAGGAGTTTAGTAGATCCAGGCGCAACTAGCAAGCCTTCATATGGAGTTGCAGGATCTGAAGAAGGGAAAGGAAGTTAAGTCAGAGACACATTCTGAAGTTTGGTGCACAAAATGCAAAGCTGAAGGTAATCGTAAGGATCAATGCCTTGTACTATGGGATTATATAGCAGTGGGAGGTCCTAACCCACTAAAACTAGAGTCTTCAACTAGATCAAGCACTCATGCAAGTACCTGGTGCAGTATTTTCCAAGTTTCAGGACAACATTCAATTGATAATTTCTCCTTATTGGAGACGTTTATACAATCTCCAAAGAAATTTTTTGTAAATTTTGTAAATCAATTGGTAATGAAGAGAGGAATTGTCGAAGCTATGAACTAAATATGGACAGAACTCCACTGTATAGGATGCGGGCTGAAAATCGTGTGTGGAACGACTAGGGCTCACCTACAGCTTGAGGAGGATTTTAAGGATGGGGAAGAGGACGAGGACGAGGAGCTTGAAGAGGTCAGGGCCAGATAATTTTTTATAACTGCGAGAACCAAGACACTTTTCGCGTGACTATCAGAATCCAATGCACTGTTCATGTCAGCATTGTCGTCAATTTGATCATGTTATAGAAGATTGCTAGATCTTAATAAAAAATATTCAAGAGAAGAAAACCCAACAACCAAGAAAGAATATCTAAATGATGATATTTGAGCTACGTAAAGTCGATCCCATTGTCAACATAATCATGTGAAGAAGTGTAGCCACTGGTGAAGACAAGGTTGCAGGCAAACAACCAGAATCAGGGCCATGGTTCCAAAAAGTTGGGGAAAAGAATGCTAGGTTTCATTTACATAAATAAAAAGAGACATGGAGGTAAGAAATTTTTTTTATGAGGCCATGTGCTTCTACATATCAGAACCCAATGTTGATAGCCTCGTGAAAGGAGAAACCTAATGATGCTACTGCAGCCCAAGAGTCAGATCCCACCATGTTGAAATCGTTTATGTAGACCTATATGAAGTTACTATAGGATCAGAAGGCAGTGGAGGGACTGTAAGAGCTGATATATAACTACGCCAGCAAGGATAATCCATCAACAGGACAACATGCAGTCAATAAGGTAGACCAAAGCAAGATAAGAACCAGTAGGGAGATGTAGCTGACTATGCAGATCAATGATTTCAAAATGGATCAAGTAATCCTATACTTGGGCTCTGATGCCAATGTACTATCGAAGAAGACGTGGGAACGAATGTGAAAGCCTAATTTACAATGGTCACCAATTCAACTGTGCATGGCGAATCAACAGAATATAATTCCAATGGGGCGCTTGCATGTAGTAACTGTAGATATTGAAAGTGCAAGAGCAGTGGCTGATTTCGAAGTTATTGAGATCGTCAATGATAGTAATACATACCCAGCATTACTCGGGAGTGACTAGTCTTTTGACATGAATGAAATGATCAACTTAAATAAGAAAAGCATGGTATTTGAGAAAAATGAACTTCGAGTAATTGTCCCACTAGATCCTGCTAAAGGTTCATGGTACACAGAACTGAACCGTGACTATTATGAAGGTGACGCCATTGAGCACATCTATGAGTTAACTGCATGAAATGAAGATTGGATCGATCCCACTATAAATGGAAGGATCATCTGGGAGAAGAACAACTTCTACCAATCTGACTCAGATGAAGAGTTAGAAAATTGGCAAAATCAGTTGCATGAGGTCTCTACACTGCGATGTAATCGACTTACAAAATCACTACATTGTGTATCTACTGAGGTATGTAAGTTAACTTATTATGATGGCTTGGGTGATGTCAATATATTTCTTGAACATTTTGAAAGGGATGTACCAGAGGAACATCGGTTCTAGGCCTTAGATATAGCGTTAAGAGCTATGCCTGCAAGATGGTGGGGTACACACAGGGATGATTTTGCTGACTGGAAGGAATATCGTTGAATGATAATATTAATATTTGGCTACGTGAAAACCCAACTCACTGAAAAATACACAGGGAAGGATGATCCGCACGAACATCTGGCATGGTTGACTAAGGCGTGGTGTGAGATACCTCAACCTAAGTGGGTACATATATTTATTCATACCCTGGATGTTATCTCGAGGAACTGGTATTTAGAAATAGAGCTACGACACGAGACCGCTAACTGGGATGAGATGAAAGAAATTTTCTTTCTCACATTAATTTTTGAAGATGGGTTCGCATGCATTGATTAAGCGCTTCAGGAGATTAAAGCAACAATCTTCTGAACACCTGTAGAACCTATCAAGTGGGTACATCTTGAATAGAGTACACAACTGCAACATGTTTTATAATTTTACAATGTTACAAGGGAAGAAGCTGATGAGGATCCAAGGAATATAAATATCCCTGAATCAGAGGGACAATGCAAAGTTGGGGGACCTAGTGCAAAGATCCATGATATTTCATAAACGATGCACAAAAAGGATGTGAACATTAGTTCAAAGGTAGAACCAAAATTCACGAACATTGGTGACTATTGGGATGAAGATAAAGTGGATAAGGTAGCTGAATTATTACATGAATATCGTGATTTATTTCTAACCAAGTTCTATGACTTGAAGGGGATAGTAGGAGATTTGGGGGTGATGAAGATCAATTTAAAATCTAATGTGAAGCCAGTTAAACAACAACAATATCGGTTGAACCCAAAATACAAGGAAAAGGTACAAGAGGAACTCGACAAAATGATCGCGGCAGGAATAATCGAGCTTGTAGAGGAATTCAAGTGGGTCAATACTATGGTGGTCCAAGAGAAGAAAACAACAGGCTAACAGGATTTATGTGGATCTGTAGAAGCTAAACGATGCATGTGTCCATGATCCATTCCCTATGCCATTTACAGATGAAGTTCTTGAGAATGTTGGCGAATAAGAAGCTTACTCATTTACAGATGGATTCTCGAGATACCACCAAATTAAGATCACGCTGGAGGATAGAAACAAGACTACTGTTGCTACTGAATGGGGTCGTTCTAGTATACAATTATGCATTTTGGACTCAAAAATTCTCTTCGAATTTTCTCTAGGGTGGTTGTTGCAGCATTCGAGGAGTTCAATCATATGTTTTTGGAAGTCTACTTTGATGATTGGATAGTGTTTGGGTTGGTTAAGAAGCATGTCTCTAGTCTGCGGCTGATGTTGGATACCCGTAGGAAGTACCAAATCTCTCTGAACCTAAAGAAATGTAATTTCTGTGTACCTTACAAAGTACTGTTAGGCCACGTTGTCTGTAAGTAGGGATTGATGGTAGACCCTGCTAATATCATCGTCATTATCAATTTAGAGCCTCCTTGGAATGTAAAGTAGCTACGTGTGACATTGGGTCATACTGGGTACTATAGGAAGTTTATTAAGTCCTATGTGTAGATCACTGCGCACATGGAGAAGTTGTTAAAGAAGGATGTTACATTTTTCTGGGATGATGATTGTCAGAAGAGCTTGGATACTCTTAAGGAGAACATGGTTACGATGCCAATCCTAGTCTTCCTAGATTGGAAGAAGGAATTTCATGTGCATGTGGTTGCATCTTGCATAGTGTTGGGAGCCATCTTAACATAACCAGCGATAGGATATATTGATCACCTAATTGCCTTTGCTAGTTGGAAACTCTCTAAGGTTGAAAGAAACTACTCCACCACAGAGCATGAAGGTTTGGCCATGGTTTATGCACTACAAAATTTCAGGCATTATCTACTAGGTGCACACTTTAAGATGTACACGAACCATTTTTCTTTGAAGTACCTAGTCAATAAGCCTATGTTGTGGGGGGGGGGGGGGGGAATTTGTAGGTGGTTGCTCCTTTTTCAAGAATATGATTTTGAATTCATAGTGAATCCCGGGAGATTGAATGCTAGACAAGACCACCTACCTCAGATAAAAAATGGCGAAGATTCTACAAATATTGAGGAAGGATTACCTGATGCGTAACTCTTTGTTGTCAGGGTTGCGGACACGAATTTTGCAGACATCGTTTAGTTTTTATCTACGAGCGTAGCTCCTGAATGGTATACGATACAACAAAAGAAGGAACTAGTTGTCAAGGCTATCAATTTTTCTGTGATTGTAGGACAACTATATAATATGGGTTCAGATGAAGTTCTATGTCGATATGTACCTAAATATGAAAGACACAGTAGTCTAGTTGAACCACATGGTGGTGTCGCCAGAGAACACTATGCAAGTAAGAATACTAGTTTGAAGATCCTACATGTAAGACTTTGGTGGCCAACAGGACGTAAAGTTTCCAAGGAATACTATAGTGCATGCAATGTGTGTCAAAGGACCAGGAGACCATCACGAAGGGATGAACTTCCATTAAATCCACAGGTCATGTTAAAAACATTTGATAAGTGGGCAATTGAATTTGTTGGGCCTATTCATCCACTAGGGAAAAAGACGGGAGCATGTTTTATTATCATTGTGACAAAATACTTAACTAGGTGGGCCGAGGCACAGCCTGTGAAGGATTGTAGCATGGAAAATGATGTGAATTTCACATTTGAGTTTATTATGTCAAGGTTTGGATTCCCGAAAACTTTGATGAGTGACAGAGCGTCACACTTTGTGAATGAGACAATCACAACTTTAACCGAGGAGTTCTAAATGTACCATTAGAAGAGTATGCCATATCACCCCTAGGCAAATGGCATTGTTAAAGCTTTCAACAAGATCTTGGAGAATGCCCTCACAAAGGTATGCAATGTTAATAGGAATGATTAGGATGTGCGCATATCAGCGGTTCTATGGGCCTATAGGAATACCTATAAGAAATTGACTGGGAGAACACCCTTTTGACTAGTTTACAGACAAGAAGCGGTAATGTTGATGGAATACATAGTACCCAACCTAAGAATCACAGTTGTAACTGAGATGGAAGATCACAACATCATGGAGGAATGCCTCGCGTAGTTGCTGGAATTATGAGAATACCACTTTTTGGCTGACTTTCATCAACAGATACAAAAAGATAGAGAAAAGGCATGGCATGATTGACACATCAAGCAACACACCTTCAAAAATGGTGATTTGGTACTAATGTATGACATCAATTTTACCAAGTTTCCGGGGAAGTTTCAGATATACTGGTTGGGACCATATCTAATTAAGGACATTTCGGATGGTGGCACAGTTCATCTCGCGAAGTTGAATGGGGAAGTATTTTCGGGCAGGATTAATGGGAGCAGGTTGAAGGTTTATAGGGATGATCTCACCCTTACACAATGACTACATGGACACAAGAAAGTCTTAGTGCTTCTAGGAGTTGAAAGAAAGCTTGGGACTATAAACTACGCTACCAAGGAAAAATTTTGTCAAAGAAGGTAGGTTGTGCGATGTGTTGGAAGAGCGTGCAGATGGAACTCGCAATGAGGTAGTTGCGCCACAAGGAGGATTTCCACGCAGCCTACCCAAAAAGTGACCATAGGTGCAACTGCAGTTGATTTGACAACTATTTTGCTGTTAAAAGGAGCGGGGGAAGTGCATTTAAGGCGAAAATATGGGAGAATCTGCTGCCAAAATCACATTTATGTGCAAGATTTATGGGGAACAGAAAATTTGAATTCAAATTGAATTATAAATACCGCACCCCGCTCCCCACTTGGCCACTTTTCTTCTTGAGAATTTGTTATGTATTTTTCCGCTTAAAGAACCGAGTGTATTGTTGTATCTCTGGTTACCTGAGTTGGGCAGAAGTTGAGCAAGAATTCTTAAAGAGAGGGATAGGAAATATCATGACTGCAACACCACCAGTCCCTGCTATAGTGCCCAGGTCACTGAGGCTAAAACCTACTACCTCCGTGACAGGAGAGAAAAGGAAAAAAAAGCCACAACAAGCCCCAGTTCGGTAATCGTCGCGAAAAATCCCAACTGAGCATAGACAGAAGGGTCATATGGATAAAAATAAGCAACCTATGGAACCCCATGACCTAGATGACGAAGATATGAATATGGGGATTGAGGATATCAATACAGAGGGCGTGGGGCTAATTTCCTGGCCGCCGCCATATATACCCTGAAGAAAACCAAACGCTAAAGTAACTCAGAACCCTGACTTGTTGAAATTCAAGGTATTCACACCATTGATGTCAGAGGAAGTAACTATTAAGGGTGACTTGTTGGCCCGGGTACCATTTCTCAAGATTGAGGATTTGGATTTGGGTGATCATGAGAAATTTCCACAACTAGAACCTAGTAAATACTTGAAATCAGTCTACTATGAGGAGGCAGGTGTTACACGGTTTGAACCGATGAAGTGGGCGACTAGTATTGAGTGTGCAGGGTTGCTTAATATGTTGTATGTCCCACATTTTATCCGTATTATTATTAATACCATCTGTGTGCACCAGTTGTTGGCGCTGGTTCATGATGGGTGCCTCTGGCTGGGAGGGCCCATCCCAATTGATGATATGCTAATTCGAAGAATCACCACACTACCATATTAGGGCGCAAACCTCGCAAACACTTTTGTAAGGAAGTCACAGGAGAAAAATATCTTGGACCAGCTGAAGAGTGGCTTAGGATAAAATAATAAAGACATCATCAAAGCCATCCAGAAAGTCAGATCTGGAAGCAAGAAAGAGAAATAAAAAAAACCCTGACTTCTAATGCCTACCTTCCATATATTCGTGAAGTCACTGACAAGATGGCTAAAGTTCTCATAAGGAAGGATATCAAAACTTCATTCAAGCCCATGACAACCATTAAGTAGAGAATGAAATCTGTCAAGGAAAAACTGGAACACCTCCAGCAGAAAGGGGTTTATATGATCAATTGTTCTTGCGTAGAGTACTACATTGGGGAAACAGGCAGGTCTGTCAAGATCGGGATTAAAGAACATGGTGCAGATATCTGAAATGATAGAACTCGTTCTTCAGCTTTAGCTGAGCATGCAGGCAAGACAAAACACCATATCTGCCTGGAAGACACAAAGGTCATTGCTAATGTGAGTCATCATTTCAAACGAAAAGTGTGGGAGGCACTTGAAATCATCAAGCACCCGCACAACCTCAATAGGGATGGTGGCCTTCAAGTTAGCAGAAATTGGATTTCCCTTCTCCCACACAATGAATAAAAAACACCCTTAATATTCTCCATCCTCCCACTCCTGCCCCCTACTCCTCCCATTCTCTCATATAACACCCCTCTTCTCCTGAAAATCTCCCCTTCACCCTCTCATGCTCCATCCCTGAGATTGTTATTAACCTAAACCCTTTTGAACCCTCCTTCCTCTAACCTATCCTTTGTTAACCCAACTCTTCCTCTCTCGCCCCTAATAATTAATAATGCTAAACAATATTACTTATACAATCTCATAACATGATTGATTTTAGGTATAATTAAGATTCATATTAAAACGTAATATTAATAAGCTAATAACATAGACCTAAAATATCAAAAATCAAATTATTAGCTAAGTAATAATATTAATACTACTCTTCAACAAATAATAATAAATAAAAAAGAACTTATAATTTCATTAAAATTAAATTATATAAAATGAAAATAATAATTTATTACTATACATTGTAAACATGTATTATTATTTATTAGTAAAGTATTATAAATTCATTTAAGAAGACTAAAAATAAATTTATTATCTATATATATATATATATATATATATATGCATTAAAAGCATAAAATTTAATTAAAATTTTGTAATAAATTGAATAAGGGTCATACTAAATGAGTATAATATAACTTAGATTAAAATAAATATTAGTAAAAATTAAAGCATTAAATAAAAAAATTAAATAGAATAAGAAACTTATAATTTATTTATTTTTATTTTTATGACATAAAAATAATAATAAAAATTCTATAAAATAAGTAATTATTTACCTTAAGCTAGTCGGCTCCCCACTTTGACAACACTCCATTTCATATTTATAATTCCCTTTCTCTTCTTTGTAGATTTAGTCCTGAGGATGAGTCTTGTTTTAGACTTGAAACGTAAACAACATAAAAATGAATATTGTGGAATATCCAAGCCCAAAATCTCAAAAACACTTGATCTAGTTTTTTTCTTGCCTTCTAGGAGCACGATATTGAATATGATGTATCTCTGTTCTTTCAGATCCCCAATATGTGCTCTTCGGTCCTGTAGTATCCCTCTAACTCTTCTTTCCAATGGCATAGGTTTGACCCGATTTTGATTCTTTACGACAAAGTTATGCCCAATCTCTCACAATGACCTAATTATGGACTAGTTCAGTAGAGCGAACTTGTACAGCATGCCACATGTCACTGTTTCCTCCTTCAGCTATGAAATCTATACACAGAAAAATACAGTCCATGCACTATCCGCCACTTGTTACATAATTCCAATCTGCTTCCTAGAGAGAGGGTTCTGACGATTTTCCCAAGGTCACCTATTTGAGATGAAATTCAGGAGCGTGCAAAAACCCTAACTTCTACAGATCATATCTCCGAAAATATAGTGAACCAAGATCTGAAATTTGGTCACGATGTTCATCCGGATTTCTCCTCAAATGGGTTTTAATTCAACATCTAATACTTTGCAGAAATACAGTTATAACAAAAATGCCATGATCACCACTTTTGGAGGATATATGAAATTTCTTTTTATAGAGTTGAGAGGGGCTTCTATAGAGAACGTTGGAGGGATTTTAGGAGCTTAAAAATTTATTAATTATTGACTATTCAATGACCAAAAAAATTGATAAATGCCATGCCACAACCCCATGGGATTTTAGCCCACTAATTGGTGTTACTGACTTCAATCTTGAATAACTTACAAACCATGAGGAATTACGAGGAGAACTATATACCGATAGAAATATATTTTTGAGCAGAGTATTTCTATAATCATTATGAGACGAGAAACCATGAATGATGATGCCCAATGTGCCATGGAAGTTCGGGTTCATCCTTGGTGATGCTTGGGTTGACATCAATGACAACCTCATATCATCTTTAGATCAACAAACTCCCCCTTTGGCATTGATGGCAACACAAGTACTCCCCTTGCGATCAGGGCACCTCTTTCTACTACCTTCTCTCCCCCTTTGACATCAATGGCAAAGGGTAACTCCCCCTAACACACAACCACCCTGTAGACCTATACACAGTTCCACTCCCCCTTTATTTTTTGAATAAGGAAAATCTAATGAGAACTTGGGAAATTCCCAAACTTTTGGCGAAGATATTCAAATGCTTCACGAGGTAAAGGTTTAGTGAAGATATTAATGATTTGTTCTTTTGTACCAACATATTCAAGTTTGATATTCTTTTCAGAGACTTGTTCTCTAACAAAATGATATTTTATCGGAATGTGTTTTGTTTTTGAATGCATTACAATTTTCTTGGAGATGTTGATGGCACTGGTGTTATCATAGAATATGCGAATAGGCTCACTAAATTGTACTTGAAGATCTTACAAAGTTTGTTTCATCCAAAGGACTTGAGTATAACAAGTTGTCGCTATAATGTATTCTTCTTCCGCTATAGATAATGAGATTGAGGTTTTCTTTTTTCTTAACCATGATACAAGACAACCACCTAGATAGAATGTTGCTCCACTAGTACTCTTACGATCATCAATGATTCCTGCCCAATCTACATTTGTAAAGGCTTGAACAATGAGATTGTTTCCCTTGGGATACCACAAGCCATATTCTGTTGTGCCATTTAGATATCGAAGAATTCTTTTGACGACAATAATATGTGATTCTTTCGGTGCTGCTTGGAATCTTGCTACTTGTCCAACTGCTTGCATAACATCTGGTCGGAAGGTTGTTACATATAGAAGACTACCAATCATACATCAATGACAACCTCAGATCATCTTTTGAGATCCACCCATGGTTTTCAGACCATGGTATTACAATAGAGAAGGATATGCAAAGGGATGTCTTAGCAAGTCTAAGAAAAGGAATGAATTAACTTGATGTTATGATTTTGGGTTTGTAATTGTAGATATTTTTGTGTTTTGGGTGAAGGGGAAGGTTCCTACAACTGAGTGCACGAAGACCTTGGTAAGTCCATAGCTTTGTGCATGGGCCCCTGCAACTGTGTGTGCATGGGCTGGAAGTTTGTATAAGGAAGATTTGAAGTAATAGAAAGATATTTGAAGAAAATCTATGTCTATTATTATGCATTGTGTATTTTTTGTATTTACACACAAATAAATAATATTTTGTTATATCTAAGACTTTTGTGATCCATACTGTAGATAAATGTCTTTCAGATTAATCACATCATTAGGAATTGATATTTATCTATATTTTATCTCTGTGAAGATCTGAATCAACTGTTATATGTTATTTTATGCATGATAAGATAGTTACACAAAGATTATAACTTTCTTTAACTGAAAATCATCTAAGTTTCATGCATAAGGGTTCATGAAGGTCAGATCAGAATTAAAACTACATAAAGTGCCTTAAACCACATCACATAGCCTATTGGATGCAAAAGTCTGGTTCTAGCATCGCCCAATACTGCCTGGGGTGAGACTGCAGCTTGTGCTACATGGGTTGTTGCTGGAAGGACTGGTAGTGTAGGGTTTTGTTGGATAGCGTAGTTAACATTGAACCTAGTTCCAAGTCCCCTCAGCCAACAAGAGATGGTGGATCATATGCGATCTATGTATCCTTCCTTGTTTTTCGGTTGCGGCAAATCAGTTTTGGTGTGGTGTTTATGTATATGTTTTGGTGATGTTTATATATGTACATATGTTTATGGATGTAAATACTACCATGAGTTATGTTATAAAGCTCCAATAAGAGGTATGGGTGTCATGTGATTATGATGTTATGTTTGTTACGTTTTCATGTTGGTTTTCTTCTTAGTGGGTTGATCATTGTAAATACTGCATCAAGCTAAGTTATAAATGTAGGTTTTAACCCCGTACAAAAATTACTTGAATACGAATTCAAACAACAGGAAATAAACAATGTGAGAGCTTAACACATAAAACACATATACACAGACATTTTCCCTTGGATCAAAAAACTCAGACTACCAGATTGATTTTTCATTATGTTCCTTCCAATGTTATAATACATATTTATACATTCCTAAGCATTCAATACCATGGAACGAAAACCATCACGTCCAAAACCATGTGCAAAAACCATGCACAAAACCATAGGTAGGTCTGCCCAACCTAATGTAGGGACCAAAAAAAATTTCCCCAGGGCGTTCCCTGAGACCCCTTAGAGGAGGGCTGCCCAACCCTCTCAAACCCCCTGTGACGCCCCCCCTCTGCTGCACAATCAAGGCAACGAACGGGGGGCTCTGCCCCCCCTATAACTCCCCGGTTAACTAGGTAGGCTAGTCATGGAAAGAATATAACACAACCTAACATTCTCCCACTTGTTGTTTTCTTTCCACAGGGGACCACATGAGAGATTAGTCATTTCTCTAGCCCTGCAACACCCATTGTTTCTATACACCAAGAGAACTTCCCAGAGCTCACAGATTTTGTCAATGCATCTGCAGTATTCTTCAAAGTGTCCATCTTTACCAGCAACAACTTTTTGTCTTCTATCATATCCCTCACAAAGTGATATTGAACGTTAATGTGCTTTGTATTTGAATGATAAGCAGGGTTTTTTGCCAAGAAAATTGCACTTTGGCTATCACAGGCTATCCTTATAGCAACCTAAACTAACCCCATACTTGAACACAATATTTGCAACCAAACTGCTTCCTTGATTGCATGAGAGGCTGCCATGTATTCTGCCTCTGTAGTTGATAGTGCCACTACATGTTGTTTCTTACTCATCCAACTAATTGCACCTCCAAATAGGTTAAACACATACCCACTTGTAGATCTTCTCTGATCCAAATCTCTAGCCCAGTCTGCATCAAAGAAGCCACAAATATCCAACACTCTATCCAATACTGGTCTTCCTTGGTAATTCAAATCATAATTACTAGTGTCATGCAAATACTTGAAAACCTGCTTCACTGTTGTCCAGTGCTCCTTCCCTGGTTTTAACATAAACCTGCTCAATACTCCCACTACATTTGAAATGTCTAGTCTAGTACATACCATTGCATACATCAGGCTATCTACTACACTTGCATATGGAACACGGGACATGTCCTCTTCCTCTTCTTGTGTCTTGGGACACTATTCGGCAGATAACTTTACACCTACAGGAATAGAAACCTTCACCGGTTTACTATCCTACATATTAAACCTCTATAGTATTGTTTTCACATACTTCCTCTAGCTTAACCAGAGCTTCCCCTTTGCCCAATCTATTTTAATTTCCATGCCCAAAATATAGTTTGCAGCACCAAGATCTTTCATGTCGAATTTGGAGGACAATTGGGTCTTCAAATCCTAGATAATTTCTTTGTCATTTCCAACTAGAAACATATCATCCACATATAAGACCAGATAAATAGGACAGTCACCAATTAATTTAAAATGCACACAGTGATCTACTTTTCGTCTGGTGAAGCCAAGTCCTCATATAAATGTATCAAATTTCTGATACCACATCCTTGGTGACTGTTTTAAACCATACAGAGACTTGTTTAACTTGCATACCAGTTCTTTCTTACCCTTAACTGGAAAACCTTCAGGTTTCTTCGTGTAGATCTTCTCTTCCAGATCCCTGTGAAGAAATGTTGTCTTCACATCCATTTGCTCTACCTCAAAATCAAAAGCAAAAGCAACAGATAAAAGTAATCTAATAGAAGCTACCTTGGCAACAGGAGAAAAAATATCACCAAAATCAATTCCCGACACCTGGGAATAACCTTTTGCTACCAACCGAGATTTGTATTTCTCCACCTTTCCTTCTGAATTTGTCTTCTTCTTGAACACCAATTTGTTGCCAATGGGTTTCCTTCTAGCCGGCAACTCCACCAGATCCCAAGCCTCATTTTTGTGCAAAGATGCCATTTCATTTACCATGGCCTCTTTCTAGAGTTTTCCATCCTTTGAATCTACTGCTTCTTTCACAGTTCTGAGATCATCATCAGTAATAGATAAAGGAAAATTTGAACAGAAAGCAGATGGAATATACCTTTCTGGCTTCCTTCTTTCTCGAACTGATCTTCTCACAACTAGAGTTTCTGGCTCTTCATCTTCTGATTCCTCTTCTACTGTAGAGTCTAATTCTTCCTCCTTTAGCTCAAACTCTATCTTCTCAAGTTCCTTTGATAGGACTTCATGTTTATTAATATTTTTCACCTCTCTGAACACCACATCTCGGCTTTACACAACCTTCCTTGTTACTGGGTTCCAAAGCTTATAACCCTTTAAACCATCCTTATACCCAATAAAGATGCACTTTTTAGATTTAATATCCAACTTTGTTCTTTTCTCCTTTGGAACATGTACATATGCATCACATCCAAATACCCTCTCGTCCAAATTCTTTAAACCTGTCAAAGACTTCAAATTTATTCTTGAGGAAATATATCCATGTATTCCTTGAGAAGTCGTCTAAGAATGATACATAGTACACAGACTTATCCAGTGATGGAACCTTCACAGGTCCAAACACATCACTGTGCACAAGCTCTAATATCTGTTTCGCCCTCTTACCACCAGAGGGGAAACTCACTCGATTCTGCTTCCCATATACACAATTTTCATAGAAATCAAAATCAAGAGAGCTATTAGTCATACCTTCTACCATAGCTTTACCATGAAGTATTCGAAGGCTCTTCTCTCCAATATGTCCAAGCCCTTGATGCCACAACATGGTCTTTTCTCCAGAGACTACTAGATTTTCTGCTCCACTTTCAGTAACAACAGAACTGTTGCACCCATCAACAATAGTGATACCTTGCAGCTTGTATAGAGTTCCAATCTGAAATCCCCGCATCAATATGAGTGTTCCCCCAACCGTCTTGCAGGTATGTTTCTCGAACACTGTTTTTACACCTGCATCATCTAGCTTGCTTACAAAAATCAGATTTCTGGCTAATGCAGGAATATGTAGAACACCCGGAAGTGTTCTAACCCTTCCACCTTGCAACTTCAACTTTACTTTTCTGCGACCAACGATTCTAGCCTTCCTATCATCCCCTAAGAAGACATCACCACAATCATATTTCTCATACTCGCAGAACCACTGTCTATGGTGAGTGAAGTGAAAGGATGCACCTCAGTCAATCAACCATGCCTCGTGATCTACATGTGTACTTGAAGAAGAAAAGTATACATCCCCACCTTCATCTGAGGTGGTTTTCACCTTTGTAAGAAGGAGCATCATCAGATCTGTTTCCTTTGTTAGGAGCTTTAGATTTGCAGTCCCTTTTGTAGTGCCCTTCCTTTCTGCATTTCCAGCACACCACCTTTACAGGTTTTCTTGGAGATTTAGATCTCCCTCTAGATTTAGATCTCCCACTCAATGACTTATTTTTGTTTCTGTTCTGGGACCGTCCTCGTACAGACAAGGCATCAACATTCTGGCTCTCCATATTTTTCCATCTCATCTCCTCCATAAGCAAGGATGAGACTATTTCATCAAACTGCAAGGCAGTTGCATTGCTACCTATTGCAATAACCAGACTATCCCACAAATCTAGTAGAGACAACAATAAACTAATGCATTTAGATGCTCTATCATCGAGTCTCAATCTTTCATTCTCTGGTTATACAATTTTTTCCGTAGGAACAATTTATTCACCAAAGACTTAGATTGGTACATAGTCCCTAACTTGTCCCACAAAGCCTTAGTCGTAGCTTCCCTTGATACATTCAACAATACTGAATCTGAGACACACAATCTTATTCTGCTCTTTTCCTTCTGATCCAACTTCTTCCATTCTTCATCGGACACTCCCGTTGGTTTAGTACCCGGATCTACCGTGATTCACTGATCTTTATCCACCAACATGTCCTCCATCTTGAGTTTCCACAACTCAAAACTCTGACCATTAAATTTCTCTATCTCTATCTTTCCACTGCTCGCCATCTTCTTTCACCACTAGAATCGATCCCACAGATCTCCCACTAAACAGGGTCTACCATAGGCCCGAGCCAAACCCCTTAGCAACAAAGGCGTCCCCTTGAAGCCAAAACAACTCTGATCCCAAATGTAGGTTTTAACCCCGTATATAAATTACCTGCTTACAAATTCTAACAACAAAAAAGAAACAATGCGAGAGTATAACACATAAAACAAATATACACATAGATTTCCCCCTGGATCCCAAAACTGGGACTACCATATTGATTTTTCATTATTTTCCTTTCAATGTTACAATACATAATTATACATGTCGAAGCATCCAATGCCATGGACCGAAAACCATCGCATCCAAAACCATGTGTGAAAACCATGCACAAAACCATAGGTAGGTCTGCCCAACCTAATATAGGGTCCAATTTTTTTTTCCTCAGGGCACCGCACCAAACCTCGTAGAGGGGGGCTACCTGCCCCCCTCAAACCCCCTGGACACGAGGGGATGTCACCCCCCTCCCCTGCCCCCCCCCGCTGCGCAATCGGTGCAACGAAGAGGGGGCTCTATCCCCACTCTAAGCCCTCGGTTAACTAGGTAGGCTAGTCGTGGAAAGAATATAACACAACCCAACAATAAAGCTCCAACAACAATATATTTTACTTACAACAATTTTGTGGTTATAGATGTTGTTGAACACTGAGGATAGTTTTCCCCAAGGGGGATGGTTCTTTAACAACATAGGTGAAAAATTCCATGCAATAAAAGTTAATAAAGGCAAAATTAATAACCACGGTTGATGGGAGACTTATTCTAAGTTGAATGTTGGGAAAAAGCATAGTGATGGGGATCACTTGTGGTTGTTTAATGGCTAAGGAAATTGGCAAAGGAAATGGCTAAGGATTTAGAAAGGTGAATGGAATTTTATGCACATTTATTTATGAAAATAATGGAAATTAGGAGAAAATGGAGCTAAAAGGTGATAGGTTGCATGTGAGGATGAAAATGATGGAAAATGAAGAAAATAGAGGCTTCATTCATAAAAGGGGTTCTGAGGATTAGTTGGTAACCTTTTGTTTGTTCAGTTTTTGAGATATCTCATTATTCTCTCTCTCATACTCTTGGATACTTAGAGTTTTCTTGGAGCACTCTTAGAAGGTGTGGCATATTTTTATTTTTGGAGCAAGAAGGCAAAGGAAGAGCAGGAAAGTGCAAGAGGACATCAGGATAAGCAACCACAATGAGATTTTCTTGCAGGTATTGAGTTGCATGTATGTTTTCATCACTAGTTTTGGCATGCATCACATATGCATGTGTATTATTGGTCATGATTTGCCACTAGCATGGATGATTGCATATACTGATAGTGGATTACCTAGTATTTCCATTTCTTGGATAGTCATGGAGATTGTGGGTTTATTTCCTTGTTTTGTTTTGGTTGGTTCTCATGTTTCCTTAGCTTGGGTTGAGTTACTAGTTCCTGGAGCCTTGGTTGGACAAATGCTCTGGAGCCCTATAAAAACTTGGGTTGAGTTACTAGTCACGTAGCCTTGGTTGGGCAAACACTCTAGAGCCCTTAGTGGGTTGAGTTACTAGTCTCAGAGCCTTGGTTAGACAAATGCTCTGGAGCCCTGTAACAACTTGGGTTGAGTTACTAGTCACGTAGCCTTGGTTGGACAAATGTTTTGGAGCCCTTGGTGGGTTGAGCTACTAGTCCTGGAGCCTTGGTTGGAAAAACGCTCTAGAGCTCGATGACAGTTGTGGGTTGAGTTACTAGACCTATAGCCTAGATTGGAAAAAATTCTCTAGAGCCCTTAAAGGCTTGGATAGAGACTAATCTAATGATGTTTTTGTGATGTCTGATCGTGAGGTGAAATCAATGTTTAATGGGTTGAGAGCCTTTGGAAGCCCTAGATGGTTTTGATTGATGTGTTCTATGAGATCCCACATTCATGCTTAGAATATGGCATGAGGGTGAATGGCTAAAGAGAGATTTGGCTCAGCCATTTTATGGTCAGGTGGAATGTGGACGTCCCATCCCAGGTTTGGATTTTACATCATCAATATGAGGTTATTTCTCATTGTCTTTCTATGAGTATTATATTGGTTTATATGTGGATCATATGACTATGATTTCATTAGTATTTATGTTGCTATTATGTTGGTTATATATATGTTTTATGATAGTAGCTATGTATGGCTCTCATCATGTTTTTACATGTAAATGAATGAACAATGTATCGATGACCTAATGGATGAAATGGTAGTTGATGTGTTGAGGAATCAATGTTTCTTAGCGATTCTCACCTAAGTATGAGTGGTGAGCTCTAGTATTGCAGCAATAACGCTGCAACTCTTAGGGCTTCCTTCTTTACTTTTATCAACCTGGTAGTTCGTAAAAAACTTGGAAGTGACGGTGCTGTATGCACAAGTACTAGCTCTCACTGCAGGCTGTCACTTGATCAGCTGGCGCAATTTCGCTAGGAGCTTAAGCCAACTTCTGTGAGTTCTCAGAAGAAGCTTTTAACTGTGATGGAAGAAAGCTAACTCTATAGGGGCTGTTCTACTTGCAGAAAGAGGAGGAAAACTGAAATGAAATGCAAACCCTAGCAAACTAACCCTACGTTTGCAAGAAAAGAGATGGAAACCAATGAGGTGAGTGCCATTTAATTACTGAAAAGGAAAATTGCATTTATTTGAGCTACTTCTGAAAAAAAATGGAAAGAAATCATCTTTTTGTACTTTTGAGTATTTTTATGTGGAATTATTATGCTTGTGATTTGACTAGTTGTGACTATGCAGAGGTTTGGTGGCAAAGGAAGATGGAGTTGGATGTTGCAGAAGGTGAGGAAGGTGTGGAGAGGTCCTAAGAAGCCCCTAGTACCCTTTTGAAGACTTCCATTGTGATCAGACTTTGAAAAATCACTCACAGGGAATTCTACAGGAGGTTGCAGGGGATCTACTAGAGGTTCTACAGGAGGAGGCTGAAAGTGGTTTTTGGAGGTTTGCACGTGGAAAATTGATGGAAAAAGGGAAATGAAGGCTGGAGGAAGGTGTTGAGGGGTCTAGAACTTGTCAAGGAAGATCATGGATGAATGAGATGGTTGGATTTGTTCAAAGGTCAAGAAAACAACTTTATGGAAAGACAACGCAGAAATTAGGGCAAATTGGCGAAATGTGGTGAATGAGCTGGGGAATCTATGAGAAGTGAGCTGGTGCTAGCTGTTTTATGGAGGAATGATGAGCTGGGATGTCCTGCAAGAGATCTGCACTTTTACTTCTCGAAACTGACCAAAGCAAGAACCAAAAAACAAAGTTTTGTCTATCTTAACCTAATTTTTGACCTAAAACCAGAAAAATGCGGACCAATACCTCATGAACAGAAAATAATGCAAGATAAATATGGTAAAAGGGCATAAAATGATCCAAGCAATGAAATCTGAACCACTATCAACTTTTCCAAATCAAAGTATCACACTAGCAGTTGCATGAGAGAGAAAAAACTGTGTTTTTGGTGGCAGCAGTAGTGCCTTGACCTCAAATCATGGTCCCAGGGAGGGAGAAAGGAGATCAAGACCTAATTTTAGCCTTTTTGGATCTTTTTCTGTCACTGTAGCAACTTACTTAAGAAACTTGAAACAAAAACAACTGTTCTAACCATCAAAAGCAAACTAATCCAATGCAGTAAAATCAGTATATGCAGCAAAAAGTAACTCATGAATGGAAAAAAAAACATATAAGTACACAAAGGAGGTGCTGGGCAGTTTGGGTTGGGCCTTAACCCAAGAGCTTCAGCCCTCTGCAAAAAATTAGTGCTGGCTCAAAACTTCGTTCATCTTCATTATCAAAAAATAGCAGTTACATCACATAAAAACTGTCTTCAAAAAGAGCTTGAAAATGAGCTGAGTATAATGCTGCACAAAAGTGTGAAAATAGACTAAGAAAATGGCTGAACTACTGAGGCTTGAAGCCTTCTTATTTATACAAATGGGGACTCCCAACAATCCTCCTAAACTTAAGGAACTCGACTGCCTAGAACTGAAGATAACAATAGCCCTATTTGACTTGCTCCGCTGCCCCTTGGAATCATCAATGTGGGCCTTTGTACTCCGAGCTGCTGATGGAGAATTCGAGGAAGGGGTCATTAATGAAGGAGACACCCCTCCTACAAGTCCTCTTCCCTATTTCCCTCGAGTTTGGCTGCCATTTGCTCATAATTTCCTTGTCTTTGTCCAAAATTGTCCAAAAAATCTGCAATAAACATTCATTATACTACATGGCAAAGTGACTATCCACATTCACTCTATTGACATAAATATCTTCAAAAACATGCACAAAAATATTGAGAATGGTGGATTAAATCGAAATAATAGGCAGAATGAGCCCATATAGCTACCCATTTCTGGGGCTCGTCATCACCCCCCTGCGGAATGGGTTGCTCATCCTTTGAGCAACTAATCTAGCTCTTCATCTTTAATAGCTCTGACAGATTCCCTGACATCCCAAGCCTCTGATGTGATGTCCTACTCTCTATCATGGAAACCTACTTTCCTGTCCACTTCCTCCCATTGTTTCTGTTCTTCCTCCCCCTTAACTCCTTTCAACAGTCCTAACAGTAGTGGAGGAATAAACTTAAGACCAATCCAATTGGCTTTTAAGTTTTGCATTGAGTGTTTGTATAGGGGTACTCTCCTCATGACCTCCCTCATTCTGTTTGGGGAGTGATACTCCCTGATCCTTAAGCTATGTGGCAATGTATTCCACCTTCTCATGCATGCATGAAGGCAATCATCACCAAACAATCTCTCCATATCTTCAAAATGAGAAATAGCTTGTGCTTGCCTATCAACATAATCAGGGAGAACTTGGGGATTGGCTGTAAGGTGTTCATGGGCATAGATGAGAGCCAATGGTTTTTCTAGTTCTACCCGCATCATCAGGGGCTCACTTAGTTCTTTTGCCATTATCTTCTGAATTTCCACTGCTCTCTTTTCCTCATGGCTCATCCAAGAAGCCATAGCCATTAGCTGTAAGTATCCCAATGCAGCATTTTGATCCCATAAATTCATGTCAGGAAGTGCCATGTTGTGTAGGTAAAATTCTGCTAGCTTTGCTTTATCCCCGGTTGAACTATGATCACATAAATGCATAAACTGGCCATAATCTTGAAATGGGATTGTGCCCCTCTGGGCCAATGTCTTAATCCGAAATTGGAGCCACTGGTCTTTGAGATACAATGCATAGGCTTTAGCGGGTTGTCTGCACTGCAACGCTTCCATTGCCCAGCTGGCCATGCAGGCTAACTAGGCTTCCTTTTCCTGCAGCTGCTTTTTCAAAATTAGTACTTCAGTTGCTGCCTGAGATTCTTTTTCTTGCTGCTATTTCATCAATGTTTCACTATCTGTCTGTGGTTCTTCTTCTTGTTGATGTCCTTCCAAGATTGGAAGCTTATTTCCTCCTTGAGGTTCCCTTTCTTGTAACTTATTTTTCAACATTTCATTTTCTTCCTGTAGTTGAGCTCTTCTTATGCTCTCTGTGTGCCTTACCATGCTCAACTCCCTGCTCATCTCTTTCAACTTGTTTTCCATGTGCCCTATATCTTCGACTACTTTAGATTTAGCAATCTGCATCCAGGTGTGGGTCCTGACTCTTTCTTTTTCTAGTTCAAAGAAAAGAGGCACAACGAATTTTTGTGGGATGATCTTCCCACCTTCCATAAGGTTATAGTAGGAGCCTAAGTTAGGCTGAGGTCCAGGTTCTGGTATTTCTTTTGCCTTACTCTCCTCTTGGGACTGTTCCTCTGCCTTTCTTTCCAGTTTTTCAGTTTCTTTGAGCTTGGCCAGTGTCTCCTGTAGATAGGTTTGTGCCTCCTGTAGGACTGCTTTAGAGTCCATTAATTTGACCTTTCCTTCTAGGTGGAGGTCTTAGGACTCCCTCTCGTAGGTGATGGAGATTTTGGAGGGAGATTCCTCATTTGTCACAGTAGGTGCATCCTCAATGATAATAGGTTCTTTTGAAGGTGGCTAGGGCTTGCCCACTTTAATTTTGGTGCTCCTCCTGGCTTTGAAATACATATATGTCTATCTTTTTCTTTTCCCCTTTTGCTTAGCTAGAGTGCTAAGTAAAGCAAGAACAGTTGTTGCTTCCCTTGCTAGTGTCTCAGGGGACACTTCTTCCTGCTGTTTTTCTTCTTCACCCTCTGCAGTTTTGCCTGTGTCTGCTATTTCTGTTTTAATTTCTGCTATCTCTAGTGGTGTTTTCTCCTTTTCTTGCTGAGTTTCTGCCTTTCCAGTGGCAGTCTTTTTCTGAGTTGTCTTGGTCTTCTTCTTCTCAGCTTTTGTCCTCTTCCTCTTTTCTGCTTTTGATGCTGTTTTCTTTTCTACCTTAGGTTCAAATGTCGTTTTGTCCAGTTTCTCCTCTTCTTTCTGTTTTTCCTCTTTTTCTTCTTCTATTTGAATATTTTGTGCCTCCTCATGAATTTCCTTCTCAAGTTCCTCTTTCTGCTCCTCCTCTTCACTGCCAGATGGGCTATGGTTATCAGTAAGAGTTTTGATGTCATCTTCTCTAGACATGTTCCTGAAAATTTTCCAGGCTATAGGGATGGTGTATGTGTGTAGGGTATCCTCTACCAATAATTTGATGAGCCCATGGTGGGCCAGTTGGTTTGGAACCCCTACAGTCAACTTGGTGCCACATTCTATCAAAGATTAGAGGAGGAAATATGGGAGACTGAGTTTTCTAGCTGCAGGTAGGTCCATTCCATATCTTAATTCATGCAATAATCTGAAGTGATAACCATAAACTATACCGAATCTTCCTTCACAAGATATATATTTCATGATCTGGTAGCTGACCTCAACCCATGGATGAGGTAAACTTGTCCTTTTGACCCCATTCTTATCTTCTACAGGATGTTCATCAGGCTGAAAAAATGTCTTTTTAGCAACCTGTCCTAGCGGTTTTTCCTCTTTGCTCCAAGGGAACCCAAGTGGAAGACCTGTGATTCTGCTAATAAATTCTGGTGTAAGCTCTAGGGTCAGACCCTTGAAACTGACTGTAGCATGTGTTTTTGAATGGGGTCTTGAGGACATTAAAAATTCCTCGGTCACCTCCTCATAATATCCATGAATTCTCTCAAAGTAAGACATCCAGATTTCCCTGGTGAAGAGGGCCACCACTTTTGGGTGCTCATGCAATTTGTTGGAGTTCAAAGGCTCCTTTCTCATAAAACCTCCTGGCATGGTGTTTAGTGACTTCTGAAAATGCTCAGGTGAGGAAGAAGGCAACAACTTTCAAAACTGGAAACAGAGGAATAGCTGATGTTTGTCTTTCTGAAACCAGAGAGGGAATTTCTCGTGTTCTTTTTTTTTCACAACATCAATTTGCAATTTTTCCCTCCCTTCAAACTGTTTTCAACCTGAATTTACTTCTCGGCTTTTGGAGGAATTCAATATTTTGACAGAATAGAGAATATATAAAACAATGTTTTTTTCTTCTCACAGAGTAAACAGATTTGCAAATTCGTTTTTCCAGGCTTGATTTTCTATGGTTGCATCTCTTTTTTACAGAAGAATACGAGGAAGAAAAAGGATAGATTTTGAGTGCAGAGAAAAAAACGGAGAGACTGTATAGAATTCAGAAAAACATAGGCAGACTTTTGTGCTCACATTCCTTGCCTTTTTCAACCCAATACTTTACTTCTAATTCCACCAGCTTGTATAGATATATCACATGCAGAGTGGGTTTCTGAGCCTACCTCTTTTCAAGCTTGAATTTGGAAAAAAATCCGAGTTTTTCCTCTACAGAGCTGCTCTCTGGCCTTCCTGTAGAAGGTGTTCCTGCTCTTGTAGAATGCAATAGTGCTCCTGTAGAGCCCGATAAGCGGGAGGGTTTTGAAGAACTGGCAGAAAACGACTGGTTCGATGTTCTGAAGGTGGTAGGTGAGTTGCTGCAGTCAAGATCTCGTCGATGCAAATGAAAACAAAAGGTGGTGGAGGCTTAGACTGCACTGTACTTAAGATGATGGCGTGATCTGCGGTGACGAGGTGAGAAGGCAAGATGGGTACGTTATCCCCATTCGGACTGTTGGTCCTACTCCAGTGTAATTATGGCTTTTCATGTTGCCTGACCACCATCACTTCCATCATTCCCATTACGCCACCACCACTACCTGTTCTAAGTTTGTTCTTCCTGAGTTGACGGGCCACACGTGCTGCCTGCCTCTTCTGATCTGCTGTTTGAATTGGACGAGGCTCATTTGAACTCAACGAGGGTGGTTTGAACTGAACAAGGGTGACTGGCCACTTATTCTATTTAATCGTGACCATCCCAATAGTTCATGCAGTATCTAAATAATATTCATTCAACAGAGGAATGGGTTTAGCCACTTATCTGTTAGTCGTTGTTGTGCTCTGCATGCTCGAACTTTGGCACTTCATTTTCTCATTGTTGCTGCTACTGGTGCTCATGGCCTCTGAACTGGTGGCTTATGCTAGTGATTTTTCGATCAGGCTCTGCTCCTTGCATGTTGCATACATCTTGGCCACGCTGACCCTACCTCTGGAGCTTGTTTTTTAAAGGGATCAGCTGCTACAGGATTCCTGCAAAATTTCCTGTAGCTTCTTCTCCCTCTAAAATTTTAGGTTGATGCTTGAGCAGGGGCTGAAGAGACAGCTGAAGAAGTTTCTGAATGAAAGGAATAACAGTTGGAGGGCATCAGCTAAGAACAAGTGAAGAATGTTGTTGTTTTATTCATTATTTTTATTTTTTTAAAAACAAAAGAAACATAATTTTGTGTTTTTTTTTGTGTGCAGGGAAGAAAAAGCGAGTGGAAATATGGGTGTGCAGGGATGGAATGGAGAATTAGGCAAATGAATGGTGGCAAGGAGGTCCACAGGCCTTCTGGAAAAATTTCTAGCCCTCAGATTGTTTTCTAAGCTCGATTTTGAGCTCTCTGATTTCTACAGGATCCTCCTGTAGAATGCACAGAGTTTCTTGTAGGATGTAAAATTTTCAGAACATACGAGACAAAGGCCCAGGAAAAGACAATGGTGATGGAGGAATGAGTTATCAAGGGTGTATGCAGCCTAGCCATGTCCTTTTTCTCTTGTGTGACCCTCCTGCAACCTGCAATGCATTCAAAAGAAGTTAGGTTTTTTTTTTTTTTTTTTTTTTTTTTAGCTCAAGGTGTGGGTGGAGTGGAGGTAGAGACCTGCTCCACTACCAACATGGTTTTACTTAGATTCTCAATGAATTCCTGCTTGGAAAGGGGCTTCCTATATATCTTCAGCCTATGCCCATTGATGAGCATGGGGATGGCTTCTTCATCGATGGTCTGGATTAGGAATGAACCATTGTCATTGCATTTTTATACTGTGTATGGTCCCAACCATATTTTCCTCAGTTTGCCCTTGAAATATTTATATCTTGAATCATATAGCAGTGCCCAATCTCCTTCTTGGAATTATTTTTCTTTGAGGTGTCTGTCATGCCATATTTTTCTTTGAAGTTGGACTACCTCTGAGTGGAGAAGGGCCTGCAATCTCTGCTCATCCAATCCATTTAGCTAAAGTAACCTTTCCTTTTGTGCATGGCTGAGATCTAGGTCCAGCTGAGCTACCATCCTTAATGTGTTATATTCAAATTCTATTGATAGCAAAGCCTTCTTCCTATAGACCAGCTCATAGGGTGTGAACCCTATGGTGGTTTTCCAGGTGGTGTTATAGGCCTAGGTGGCCTCAATCAATCGATCTGCCTAATATTTTCTGCTGCTGCTCACTACCTTAGTTAAAATCCCTTCGAAAGCTCTGTTAGTGACTTCCACCTGTCCATTTGCTTGCGGATGATAAGGGGTGGAAGTTTGTGCTTAATCTTGTGATGTGTGAGTAGGTATTCAACCAGATTGAAGGTAAAATAACTCCCTTGATCTGTGACTAACTCTCTTGGATAGCCAAACTTGTAGAAGATATTTTCCCTCAAAAACTCAGCTACTTTTTCTTTACTTTTTTTTTGTTGTTGCCTTGATTGCCTTGGTTTCTGCCCATTTTGTTAGATAATCAGTACACACAATGATGTAATATTTCTGTTTTGAAGGAGAGTTGATAGGACCCACAAAGTCCATGCCCCACTTTTCAAATGGCTCGAAAGTCACTTGAGGTTGCAGGGGCATCTCATCCCTTGGAGTAGGTTTCCCCATCCTTTGACATCGGTCACATTGGCTGATATATCTCCTGACATCTTGATGAAGAGTGGGCCAATAGTATCCTGCTTGTAGAATTTTGAAGGCAATCCTCTTTGCTACAAAATGGCCTCCACAATGCCCATCATGATATGTTAGGAGGATATCAAAAAATTCCTCCTCCCTGACACATCACCTCAAAATATGATCTGGGCCAAGTTTAAAAAGATTGCCCCTAATCCAGTGAATGGGGCACTTTTCCTCACGATCTTGCTCTTCTCTTTTGAGGACAGGTGTGGCGGAAACTGTGCTAAAACCAAGTAATTTGCTATATCAGCAAACCATGGAGAGAGTACTAAAATAGAAAATAGGTGTTCATATGGAATTTGATCATCCACCATTCCTTCTTCACCTGCAGGCATATCTAGTCTAGACAGAAAATCAACAACAACATTTTCCTTACCCGGTTTATCAACAATGGTCAAATCAAATTACTGCAAAAAAAGTAACCATCTAATGATACAAGTATTTACATCCGATTTACTCATCAAATACCTAATTGCACTATGATCAGTGTGTACGAATGTTTGATAGCCGGTGATGTAGTGTCTGAACTTATTTAGGGAATGGACTACAACTAGGAGCTCCTTTTCGGTTACAGTGTAGTTTAATTCTGCCTTGGACAGGTTTTTAATTACAAAATATATGGCATAAGGCAGCTTCTCATCAACTTGCCCTAAGGCTGCTCCTATCACTTTGTTCGAGGCATCTGTGTGAATGTGGAAAGGTAGGGCCCAGTTTGGATCTCTCAAAATTGGGGTAGTTACCAGTTTACCTTTCAAGACATCTAGAGCCTCTTGATAGTTGTCAGTCCATATGAACTCAACATCTTTTCCCAAAAGAACAAACAATGCAGAGGCTAGCTTACTAAAATACTTAATGAGTCTTCTATAATACCTTGCTAAGCCTAGAAAACTCCGAACATCTCTTATCTTTTGAGAAGGTGGGACCCTTTGGATGATAGAAATCTTGTTGGGATCCACCTGTAATCCTTGCTGAGAAATTGTATGACCTAGCACGGTCCCTTCAGTGATCAGGTATTCACATTTTCAGGACTGAGGGACAGGTTCATTTCAATACCTTGGCTAAAAATTTTCCCAGGTTAGTCAAATCTTCCTGGAAGTTAGAACCATAAGGGGTAAAGTCATCCATATAGATTTCCACTGAGTCATGAACCAGTTCAGCAAATATGCTTAGTACTACTCTCTGGAAAGTGGCGGGAGCATTGCACAACCCAAAAGGAAGGACCCGGTATGCAAAATTACCCAAGGGCAAGTGAAAGTGGTATTATCTTGGTCTTCCAGGCTGATTTGGATCTGGTTGTACCCACTAAACCCATCTAGGAAGGAGAAGAACTTCTTGCCCGCCAGGCTATCTAACACTTGATCTATTAAAGGCAAAGGGAAATGGTACTTCTTGGTGGCCTTGTTTAGTTCCCGATAATCTACACAGATTCTCCACTTCCTGTTTTTCTTTGGCACTAGCACCAAAGGAGAGACCCATTCGCTGTCAGAGATGGGGTAGATGAATCCTGCATCCAACAACTTTTGCAGTTCTTCTTTGACAATGTCCTTAAGGGCTGGATTCATCCTCCTTTGAGGCTGCCTGACTGGTTTACAATCTTCTTTAATGTAAATGTGATGAGTATAGACTGAAGGGTGGACTCCCTTCATCTCCTTATAGCTCCAAGCAAAAGCATCCAAGTGATTTTTCAATAAGCTACACAGTTCTTTCTCCTGAGAGGTGGATAGGGATAAGTTGATCTTCAATGTTCTTTCTAGGCTGAATTCCACATTCTTAACTCAGAGAGAGGTCGGATCAGCCACACAGAGATCAACTAAAGGATTGTCTTGGGTTTCTTCCACCAACTCTTCTAATGGCAACACACTGGGGGGTGGATTCTGAATCAAGTTTTCAATAAGGTCATCCTCGGTTTGTGGGCCCCCCATAGTAGCCTCTACTGTACACAATGGTGTGGAATAGACTTCATCTTCACCTTCCTACTCCAACCAGAGAGGTAAATCATGTTCTAACAGAGCTTGGGCAGGAGGATATAGGACTAGCTACTTGGACATATACCTGTTCTTGATTGTCATGTTCCCAGCATGACAACTGATGTAGGCATCTGCAGTAGCCATCCAAGGTCTTCCCAGGAAGAGAGGATACCCAGTGAGCTTTGCCTTTAGTTGGAGAACCAGGAAATCAGCTGGGTACTCTCAGGAATCAATAGATACCATTACATCTTCCACAATGCCCTCAGGGGTCACGGTGGAGCGGTCTGCTAACTGCAGTACTGTTGAGGTCTTTCTCAGGGAACCTTGAAGGTTGAGTTTGAGCATAGTGTCCCTGGTCATCACATTAATGGCAGCCCCTAGATCAATCAAGGTATGGGGGATTATAGTGCCATTGATGTGGACATCGACTACAGGACTCCCAGGGTCTAGATATTTTGGACAGATTACCTGCCCCAACATCAGGTCGGATAGTTGCCCTATGACATTGATAGTTGGAGCATCTCTCTTGAACCTACCTGGGTTCCTGAAGCACTTCTCCTTGATCATCTTGTTGTATATAGGCACATCCTTTATGGCTTGGAGAAGTGGTATCTTTACACATAACTGTTTCAATTCTCCTAGAAGTTCAGTTTCTTCTGGGGTCGGTTGTGTGGTTCCAATTAGTCTCTCAGGAAAGGGTGGAATGAATTTTGGTTCACTTCCCTGTTTTTCTTCCTCATCCTCCTTAGGAGGAGGTCGGTTATCTAGGAGAACCTTCCCAGATCATAGGTTAATCTCCTGAATCTCCACAGCATAGGTCGGGCATGATGTTTCTCCACTATATACCTGTTAGGCCTGTCTGTTATTGGGGTTCGGGTTCGGTTGAGCAGGTATTTGGGGTTGTCTTGGTGTAGCAGGAGGTAATGGTTCTGGTTGAGCAGGTGGTGGAGGGAAAAGAGCAGGATGAGAGTTGTACTAGGGCCTCCACCCTTGATGAGGTGCATTCCACTGAAGCTGTGGCTGAGCATAAGAGTAAAATGAATGAGCAACTGGCGGATCTTGGTATTGAGGAGGATACGACCAAAGAGGGGGTGTGGACTAGGAAGGATGAGCAGGGGGATCCAAGAAGGCATGGAAGTGGCTTGATTGGGGTTGTAATAGTTCTGGGATGTCCCTTGTATTCCCTGCTAGTAAGGTCTGGGTCCATGTGGCCTCCTTTGGTTCATGAAATAGAGTGGTTCAGTGGCTCCTTCAACCCCCTGATATGCAACTTTAATTCCAGGCAAGGAAGGGCACTGATTCGTAGGATGGCCTTCTTCACAGACTAAACACACTTCTATAGAGTGCAATGGACATCCGTTCCTAGGATTATTTCTTGTGCACCTGGGACAAAAGATGGCTAAAGCCCTCTCGGCTTCCTCTTGTTTCCTTTTGACATGAAAGGTATCCATTTGCATGGAAAGAGTCTGCCTCACCTCACTCTTGAAATCTTCCAGCCGATTTTCAAGTTTGTTTCTAAGGGATGAATTGGATGAGGATGTGCTGGCTAAAGGTTGAGTTCCCTTACCTCTCTTTCTAGCTGACCTAGAATGGTTTCTAAACACAGTCTTTATGTCATCATATGGCAGTTGATAGATGTCTCCCCCAGCAAGCAAATGGAGGGTATCTAGAAGGTGTTCAGGGACTCCTCTGAGCAGAACCAGCTTCAGAGATTCAGGGTCAAGTGTGCACCTGGCCCTTTTATAATTGAGTTGAAACCTCTCTTCATAGTCTTCTAAAGATTCATCACTTCCCATGGTCATTTGGAAGATTTCTTCCTTGGTATCCTTTGACCTACAGTAGTCCTGGTATTTGTTGTTAAAGGCTTGCTGCATCTGAGCCCAAGTGGTGATATTGTTTCCAGTTAACCCCATAAACCAGCGCAATGCTGCATCCTTGAGGGTAGAAGGAAATAGTTTCAACTTCTGCTCATCTTCTACATAGTCATAGGTTCGACAGAAAAAGCAAATTCAAACAAGAAGGTATCAGGATCTTCGGTAGTCAACCCATGGAATTAAGGTAAGGCTGAAGGTCTTATGTTTTTCATTTTTGTGTCCCCATTGGTCTCTCAGATAGGAAAGGCACCTTCTATCCTTTCCCCATTTCCTCTGACATTTTTGTTTTCAGCCATGGTCTCAGGAGGAATGCTTTCTTTCTCTTCTTCTGTTATAGGATCTTCGTATATCTCTGGAGGTTCACTTATAGTTTCTTCTAGATCACTGCCACCAAAGAAGAGAGAAGGGTGGCTCAGTGATGTGGTGGGGGTGTTGGGTAGGAATTTTCCTGAGTTGTCTCTGTTCCTACGAGACATGAAAGGAAATATCTTTTTTTGGGTGATTTTTGTTTTTTTCTCTTCTTGTACCTACAAAACTGAAATGGATTGAACAATAAATTGCAACTAATTGAAATGAATCTTGCTGAAATGAAAATTATAGAATTTGAAATGAAAGCAGGAAATGACTAATATACTTTGCTGAAATGAAATTGCAGAATTGAAATGAAAGCAGGAAATGCCTAATCTACACTTGCTGAAATAAACTTGCAAAATTGAAATGAAAGCAGGAAATGTCTAATCTACTTTTGCAGAATTAAATGAAACAACTACTCTACTTTTGCTGAAATAAACTACTTAGCAGAATGTTGCAGTAGAAAATAGAAGAAAAGTAGTAATCACAAAATACTCTGACGCTTCCCCGGCAACGACGCCAAAAAGAGTGGTGAGCTCCAGTATTGCAGCAATAATGCTGCAACTCTTGGGACTCCCTTCTTTACTTTTATCAACCCGGTAGTTCATAACAAACTTGGAAGCGACGGTGCTGTATGCACAAGTAATAGCTCTTACTGTAGGCTGTCACTTGATCAGCTGGCACAAGTTCGCTAGGAGCTTAAGCCAACTTCTATGAGTTCTCAGAAGAAGCTTTTAACTGTGATGGAAGAAAGCTAACTCTACAGGGGTTGTTCTACTTGCAGAAAGAGGAGGAAAACTGAAATGAAATGCAAACCCTAACAAACCCACTAAACCTACGTTTGCAAGAAAAGAGATGGAAACCAATGAGGTGAGTGCCATTTGATTACTGAAAAGGTAAATTGCATTTATTCGAGCTACTTCTGAAAAGAAATGGAAAGAAATCATCTTTTTGTACTTTTGAGTATTTTTATGTGGAATTATTATGCTTGTGATTTGACTAGTTGTGACTGTGCAGAGCTTTGGTGGCAAAGGAAGATGGAGTTGGCTTTTGCAGAAGGTCAGGAAGGTGTGGAGAGGTCCTAAGAAGCCCCTAGTACCCTTCTAAATACTTCCATTACGATCAAACTTTGAAAAATCACTCACAGGGAATTCTACAGGAGGCTGCAGGGGATCTACAGGAGGTTCTATAGGAGAATCTATAGGAGGAGGCCGAAAGTGGTTTTTGGAGGTTTGTACGGGGAAAATTGATGGAAAAAGGGAAATGAATGCTGGATGAAGGTGTTGAGGGGTCTAGAACTTGTCAGGGAAGATCAGGGATGAATGAGATGGTTGGATTTGTTCAAAGGTCAAGAAAACAACTTTATGGAAAAACAACGCAAAAATTAGGGCAGATTGGCGAAATGTGGCGAATGAGCTGGGGAATCTATGAGAAGTGAGCTGGTGCTAGCTATTTTATGGAGGAATGATGAGCTGGGATGTCCTGCAAGAGATCTACACTTTTACTTCTCGAAACTGACCAAAGCAAGAACCAAAAAATAGAGTTTTGTCTATCTTAACCTAATTTCTGGCCTAAAACCAGAAAAATGCTGAACAGTACCTTATGAATAGAAAATCATACAAGATAACTATGGTAAAAGGGCATAAAATGATCTAAGCAATTAAATATGAACCACTATCAACTTTTCCAAATCAAAGTATCACACTAGCAGTTGCATGAGAGAGAAAAAACTGTGTTTTTGGTGGCAGTAGTAGTGCCTTGACCTCAAATCATGGTCCCAGGGAGGGAGAAAGGAGATCAAGACCTACTGTTAACCTTTTTGGATCTTTTTCTGCCACTGCAGCAACTTACTTAAGCAACTTGAAACAAAAACAACAATTCTAACCATCAAAAGAAACCTAATCCAATGCAATAAAATGAGTATATGCTGAATGGAAACAAAAACATATAAGTACAAAAAGGAGGTGTTGGGCAGCTTTGGTTAGTTCCTAACCCAAGAGCTTCAGCCCTCTGCAAAAAATCAGTGCTGGCTCAAAACTTTGTTCATCTTCATTATAAAATTTTTCTTCAAAAGGAGCTCGAAAATGAGTTGAGTACAATGCTGCACAAAAGTGCGAAAATAGACTAAGAAAATGGCTAACCTATTGAGGCTTGAAGCCTTCTTATTTATACAAATGGGGACTCCCAACAGTCCTCCTAAACTTAAGGAACTCGGCTGCCTAGAACTGAAGATAACAACAACCCTACTTGAATTTGCTCTGCTACCCCTTGGAATCATCAATGTGGGCCTTTGTACTCCGAGCTGCTGATGGAGAATTCGAGGGAGGGGTCATTAATGAAGGAGACACCCCTCTTACAAGTCCTCTTCCTTGTTTCCCTTGAGTTTGGCTGCCATTTGCTCATAATTGCCTTGTCTTTGTCCAAAATTGTCCAAAAAATCTGCAATAAACATTCATTAGATTACATGGCAAAGTGACTATCCACATTCACTCTATTGACATAAATATATTCAAAAACATGCACAAAACTATTGAGAATGGTGGATTAAATCGAAATAATAGGCAGAATGAGCCCATATAGTTACCCATTTCTGGGGCTCATTAATGAGACCCCTATTCTCAGATCTATTATTTACACATGTAGATTACATATTCATGATATGTTTGACAAAATTCTTGTCATGGGTGGTAGGGGTCCAGTCAAGGTCTTATTCAAGTGATTGCATTTATACTATCATTTCCTTGTTAATTTACTGTTATGAAGATTTCATTCAATTCTAGCCAATGACCTGGGCTCTGGGCTTGAAAAAGTGGCTCAAATCTCAGGGACGCTGGCACATCACTGTGAAAAATAGTTCCTAGACACTAGCTTGCAAGCCTATGAGAGTGTCCATAGGTCCCTGGACGTTTGCATGCCCATAGCATGAAAGCGTCCAGAGGTCAAGTGGTCCGAAAGCTTAGTGGGACCCAAGGGTTGGTTGGCATAAATGTTGGTTTGTTCCCTAAGGGTGCTAATGCTTATGTTGAATGTTTGTATGGTGTGTTTCCATCAATTCCACTTCCTTAATGTGACTTAGGATGTTGAATCATATCATAGTGGCCTCTCGTTGCGTGTTTACCTTGACTGAACGGTTGCTTGGGTAAATGTGGGAGGAGGGTGTTACAGGGTGAGCTAAGGCCAGATGGAAAATACGATTCATCCAATAGGAGAAACTTGAGGGGTCCTATAAGATTCGTGCCTATTCTAGTATCTTAACAACTCAACTTTGTGTAAATATACTTGTGTGTTAACACTTTTCCAATTTAGTAGAGAAGGGATAAGGGGAAAATCTAAAGTGATAAAACCAATATCAGAGGTCTCAAAATACTTCTCTCAATGGGAAACCTCCTTTACTATCAATAAGTCAGGATCCCACTTCTTCCCATTGAAAATAATAAGTGCCAATGCATAGTTATTTTAAAATAAATAAATAAAGGGTGAAAGAAGAGAAAGGATTCCTATGTAGGAAGGTAAAGAAAATGACTTCGACGGGGTACTGTCTAGGCTCGCTGGCAGTGAAGAAACATTTGTTCTCCTAAAGTGACTCCATCGGGGTACTATCCAGGCCTGTTGGCAATGAAGCAATACTAGAGATGAAAACCAAATACTTTGAAAATCATAAACTTTTCATGCACATTACTCTTTCCAATTTCGAAATAATTGTGATATAGTGTATCTTTTGTATATGTTTCAACCAAGTAGAGAAAAATAACATGCTATGTATAATAATAGGTTGAAAGGGGGAACTCAGGGCAACTAATACTTCCTGAAGGTCTAACTCTCAACCGAAGGCTATTCCTGGATAGAGAAGCTAAAATCCGCCCAGTGTGTTACTAAGTGTTGTCACTGTTATCTCAAAATCAGACCCTGGAAGGCTGCTGACCAGAAAGATCTTAAGTAACTATTTCAAACCTACTTTAGGCGGAGGCTTAGCCTCCTCAACCTGAGAGGGCTCTCTCAAAAGGATTAATGATATTGATAATGGATTAGATGGCTAACTCTAGTAAACAAATGACAAATGAAAGAGGTTGAAATACAATTAGAAAGTATCCATTGGGCTTATGGAGTCAGATATGCTTCAGTATTGACAGTAAAGTTAGCTTTGCATAGAAGTCAGGGCATTTAGAATCCAACATATGTAGAACATATCAAACACATAGGGGACCAACACAGTTTACAAATGCATGCAGGAAATTAGAGCACTTTAAGTGATTTCTAAGTGATCACACATTCATAACCCTGTAGATAATAGGAAGAAGAAAACACAAGACATTCAGAACATTGAATTCTTTATGATTCCTAAGAAGCAAGGCCAATATTGTATTACTAGAAAACAGAGTCTGTACATAAAGCCAAATATGAGAGCTTTTCTCCTTAATTTTCCAACCCTTAATACATTAGTTCTTCTCCCATATATAGAGTTCATGTAGATTCCTTCCTCCAGCATGAGGGGGATTCGAATTCCTCCTTATTTGACACCTATTGACACTTAAACTAACTATTTAATACAAAAGACAGCCAACTAGGAGTCCTAGAGACCTAATACAACTAGGAGTGTAACTCCTTATTATGATTACAACAATCTTATCTGAACATTTAAAGCATTCTTTGACACCTATAACTCCATGAAGTCGAATTTGATGGTGCTCATAACCTTCCAGCTGGCCCTTGATGACTCATCCTTTTGTTGTTCCTAGAAACTAGGAGACTGTCCCTTGCTTTGTTCTGGCTGAAAAATAGGTCTTGGGATAGAGCTCATAACTTCTCATAAAAAATTTATTTGGAAAAATTGAAGGAGGCTTTTGTGAACCAATCTGTGCTGAAAACAAACCTCTCTTGGTTTTTTGAAACATTTTTCCTACCGCCCATAATGTGTCTTTGAAAAACAGGTGTAAAACAGAGAAATATGCTTGTAAAAAACTGCACCTACAACAGTTTCATAGCGCAAGTTTGGTAATTCATTTCTCCCAGATAATAATTGATTTGAAGAAAGTAGAAGAGGTATTTTTAATTCAGTATCTTAGGAATGAAAACCTCTTTCACTTTTCATAGAGGAGTTTTCCATTGCTCAGAAACTCTTCTAGAAGTTGACTGGTAGAAACTAGGAGACAAAGTTCCTCCTTTTTAGAGTTTCATTTTTATTCTTGTCTTCGACCTTCTACTACTTGTTTTTCCCTTGCTGGATGTTTAAACCTTGTAAATAATCCCTTTCAGAAATCCTTCTTCACAAATATTTACTTTTTGTCTCTCAAAATTGGTTCATCAAGTCATAATATGCAGCTACAGCAGTTTCGTAGCGCGCTACGAAACTGCTGTGTGAATAAAAAAAAACACAGTTTTTTCAAAAAAATATTCTTCTTGTGATTTCTTCACAGCTTCAACTTATGCCAATAGGCCACATATCTTTGACATAATTCATCCATAAACAACTTCGAAAAGGTAATGTTCTAACCAAAATTGTGTTAAGGCTCCAATCACTTACAACCTGGTTCTTTTATGCTGAGATTGTCCTCCTAGTTTGCTCAAATGAATTTGCAGGTCCTCAATATGTCTCTTTTACCTCTGGCTCTGCCTCTTGTAATCTTCTTAAATGCCTCATCACAGGCCTTCTTGGCTTTGAAAACAAACTTTGAGAATTGGTCATCAGATTCAAGCTTTTTGGAAGATTTAACTCCTTTGGTTTTGTTCTTGTTGGCTTCAAGTAGCTCTGCTTGGACTAGAGGAGTCTCTTCTATGTAGATGGTGTGGAGGAGATCATTCAAACTTCCCTTTGAAGCTGGGATTTCATCAACAATCATTGTCTTCCCCTTTTCCTTGGCTAATTGACTTCTAGTTACTCTTCTTTTGATTGTTTTATCAATAGACTGCTCTTGTACCACTTCCTTGATCTGAACCTTCTTCTTCTGTGACTGTTTGAATGCTTCTTCAACCTCTCTATTCCTCATGAGAACATCTAAGCCTTCAGGCTCAGGTCTAAGACACTGGCCTGATCTGTGATTTTTCCTTTCTTCAGACATGTCTATGAAATCCCTGCAAGGAAACTTGAAGATAAACCTGCACTGTATTGGTTTGAACACTGCCTTACTTGAATTTGAAACTAAGAGCTGCCTCGCTTGATCTTCAAAGAATTCAAATTGAACATTTGTCAATGTGCTCCTCATGCATGAACCCAAACCTAAATCATAACTGTGAATACTTGGCTCTTTTTGAAACTTGCAACCTAAGCATACCAAGACTCCTAATGACTCTAATAATGAGAATGAATGGCTGCATGTGATAGGCATGGTTCAAGGACTGACACATGGTGATGAAAAATTAACGAATTTTGATGGAAAAGACAGTTAGACCAAATCTGGCACAAATCCCTGATTTCGTAGCACAACCAATGTAAATTCTGTGTTTTGCGCTATGAAATCTCCTAGTTACGAAACTGTCTAGGTGTTTTCGTAGCGCACATAGTGTATTTTTGTGAGTTTGCGCTACGAAAACTCCTAGTTGATTTCGTAGTGCATGTAATTTTTGAAACAGCCTTAACACATGACACTTTGAATAAATGTGGGACCAATGGTGGGTAAAACAAGATTGTTGACCATATTTAACAAAGGGAACAAGACTCTATCTTATGTTTTAGACTCCTTAAATAAAACAATAGAAATGACTTGACCAAGACTGACTTACAACTTTGAAACCATACAAGTTGTCCAAATTGTTTTTGAAATTTTTTCAGTGATAACAATTGCTACTGCAACACCCTCCAAAATTTCACTACATTTGAATTTTGGAGCCTACTTCATTGTACTACCAAATGTTGCTTCGGTCACCAAGTGTCATTTCATGTTTTTCTATATGTTTTAAGTGTTATTTAATGTTCTAAAGTGTCTTTGCATTGATTAGAACATCTCTAGATCAATTTTGTGGTCATAACATCTTTGTTAGGTTAAAACGATAATTTTGGGCCGCAGTCGCACACACTTCAGTCGTAATACTTGGAGAATGTGTATAAAGTGGCATTTTGTTGCATATTCATTGTTGATCAAGATTTTCTAAGTTTTCTTGATGATTTTGTATGTGTTGCACATGGCTATAATACTACAACTCATCTTGCTCACCTCTTGCTCTGGCATCCAAACTTAGGAAAATTTCGGTTTCAAAGTGAACCCATTAAGGTGAAAATCACATGAGCTTACTCTGAATCCTTGACATGGAATCCTTTGTTGTCTAGAAGTGCACCATGTGCCCTTAAGAGTGCAGAGCACACTCCTCAAGCCTGATCCCACTTCATTGTTCTGAACTATGCCCTCTAAAAATGACTAAGTCTTCCTTGAGTACACTCCTTCGAGTCAAAGAAGTGCACCCTCCTTGAGCATGCCGACACACCTTGAAGACCTGAAGCTCAATCCTTTAGCATTCCCCATTGCACCATGCACCATCCTAAACTTCTTGAGCACACTGGCGCACTCCGAAGGCACAAAGCCCCAGCCTTTAGCCTTCAAGAATGTTCCCTGCGCCCTCCTTGAGGCCTTTTGAGTGCATGGGCACACCCCAAAAGTACAAAGCCTCAACCTTTAGCCTTCAGGAGTGCACCTTGTGCCCTCATTCTCTCCCTTGAGTGCACTATGAACTTGGGAATCCCAAAGCCTTCCTTTTTTGACATTCGTACTTGTGCCTTCTACCCTACCTTGTTTGGTTTCTTCTTTTGGGCACATGAGCACATGTCGAAGCTTCAAAGCCTCTCCTCTTCATCCCTTCAGGCTTTCAAGGTGTGTCCTTGCACCCTGTATGCCCTTTGATCCTCTTTGGGTGCACCCAAAAGGATTGAACAAAAAATATGCATGGATCATGGTAGAATAGGAGATTTTGAGGCTGATAGTTGCTTGTCATGAGTGGTTGCAGATACAGGTATTCAAAAAACACCATGACAAGCACACGTGAGGAATATTGGACAAATTGAACAAGTAAAGGAAGTGTGGAAATAAAAAAAAACACACTTAAACCTTGATGATAGAAGCACTTTAAATACTCCAAGATTGAAGACCCTTTGGAGGGTGAAATTTCCATGATTAGAAGAACAATAAAGAATGAATACACAACTAGTATCCATGTCGCCGCTGAAGAAAGTCCATGTCATTAGTCACTATTAGTCTCAATCATCAAAATAGTGACATGTTAAGTATCATCAAATGATGATGTCGAAGTCATGATGTATTATTGTAATCATTATAAAAGATAAATAAGTGGAATTCCAAGGGTCATGTATGAACTAAAGAGTCATGGAAGTCCAAAAGGCATGTATTATCAAAAGTTATATGTAATTTCAAAAGTATTTTGGAATTCCAAAGGTTGTAGAAGTCCAAAGGGCACAAGAAGTTAGAAAGTCAAGAGTAATGAGGATTTGAAAGGTCATTCCTCAAGTTATAAATAGATCCTCATTTCTCCTGTAAAGTAATTTTAACCTTGGCTTCTCCCACAAGGCATTAGAGATACAAAGTTAGTACTTTTGGGGAGCAAGTACTAGCTCTGACGCTCCACTATTGGAACTAGTGGTGTTTGTTTCATTTATGTACCTTGGGACTTTTGCTTAATATCAAAGCCTTCGAGGCTCACACATTTTCACACATGCATTATGAATGTTTCTAAGACTATTCTTTGAATGTTTATGGCTCATGTTTGTTTTCATTATTACTGGATTAGTTGAACTATTTTTGTTACTCCAGTGCTCCTTGTTGGAAATGTGTTGTTAAAAATGTTTATAATGATTGTCACATCCTTGTGAACTATTTCTCTTGATGTTAGATGAACCTTTCTCTTTCATGTGTGTCTCCTTTAGGGTAGTACTATTAATTATCTCTTAGATTCTCACTTAATCCCCCCCGCAGTAGAAGAACCTTGATACATCAGCAATTGAACTTTCATAAGGCATACTAGCTCTCTCATTTGAAAGGACAATTGTGCTTCTCTCTCATGCTGATAACTAAAGCTAAGGCATATCTTTAAGTAAACGAAAGTTGTGTCATATTCTTGATGGGACTCCTACACCAAACAATATGAGGTCTAGTTGGGACCTTATATCGGGGAGATCCCCTATATGTTGGTGATATCTAGTGAGCTCCAGTATTGCAGCAATAATGCTACAACTCCTGGGACTCCCTTCTTTAATTTTATCAACCCGGTAGTTCGTAACAAACTTGGAAGCGACGGTGCTGTATGCACAAGTACTAGCTCTTGCCGCAGCTGTCACTTGGTCAGCTGGCACAAGTCCGCTAGGGGCTTAAGCCAACTTCTATGAGCTCTGAGAAGAAGCTTTTTAACTGATGGACGAAAGATAACTTAAAGAAGGTTGATCTATTTGCAGAAAGAAACTGGAAAGCTAAGAGGAAACGTAAACCCTAGCAAACCCTAATTCTACCAGCTAACCCTACCGATGCAAGAAAGAGAACGTAAGCTACTGAAGTAGATGCCATTGATTTCTAGAAAGGTAAATACATGCATCTAAGATACTTCTACAATAACATCTGGAAAAAACATCTTTTTGTATTTTTGAATAAGTTTCCAGAGTTATTATGCATATGATTTGACTGTTTTTGGGCTGTGCAGAGGTGGATGGGCGAGAAGAAATTCTTGGAGGAGGTCAAGAAGGTTCAGAGAGGGCCTAAGGGGTCCCTAACACCCTTCCATATAGTTTCACCGAGTTTGGCTATCAAGAAACCTCATTCGTGAGCCTCTACAGGAAGTCTGCAGGGGTTCTACAGGATGTCTGGGATTTTCTACAGGATGTCTGTAATTTTCTATAGGATGTTCAGAAATGAGGTTTTTGGTGGATGAATGGAGAGGGAAAGGTGAAGGAGTGAGTGTGGAGGTAGGGTGAGGGTTGGAGATGGTCTAGGACTCGGTGGATGGAGTTGTGGACAGGTGTGGATGGTTGGATTTGGTTCAGGAAGACTGAAGCAATGTTACACACAAAACTAGGGTTATGGGAGCAAATGGCGAACGAGAGGCAAGGATGCTAAGTAGTGGGTGGAGTGGATGGTGCTGATGGAGAATAAATAGATGAAGGAGTGGTACAGGTGCTTTGCAAGGTGTTTTTCCACTGATCCAACGGAGACTTGTAAATTCAAAAAAACCTAATTACGTTGACCTAATCTGCTAGATGCCAGTAAAGAGAATGAACAGAAGTGTGACCTGCAATGAAACCATGTATTTTAACTCATGCAACTAAGCAAGAAAAAATCTGAAATTGTAACCAACTTCTACATATGAAAATCAAACACTAGTGATTGCATGGCAAAGCAAAATCAGTGTTTTTGTGGGCAGCAAAGTTATCCTAATCCCAGCTCCTGATCCTACTGAAGGAGAGGTGAAACCAGAGATGTTTGATGGCCCTTTTCTTGAAGCTTTTTCCTGTTAACAACCTATCAACTAAATCTGAGCATTCAAAAGTCTTTCTAACCATTAACAATGACCTAGTTAATCAACAAACTTTAATCTACTTAACAGAAATGTTTTTGCAAATGCATAAAGAACAAATAAAAATACATAAAGGAGGCCTTAGCACTCGGGGTGGGCCCAACCCCAAGAGATGCAGGCTCCTATAAAGAACTCATATATGATGCCAAGTAAAGCTGCTTCTCATTATTCAAAAATAATCATCATATGAAAGTTGTACAGTAGTAGCTACAAGAAAACATGCTGAGCAAAATGACAGCACTATAGTGCAAAAATAACAATAGTTCCAAAAGTAAACTATGAAGGCTAAGGCCTTCCTACTTATACAATACGAGGGGGCTAGCAGCCCTCCTAGATTCAAGGGACTCGGCTGTCCCAACTGCTAGTAAATAGTCACTCTTCCCAAAACTGCTTGGCTGCCTTTAAAACTCGTTTTGGTGGCTTGTGGAGCTCGAAGTTGAGGGTGGAGATTTCAAGGAAGGCCATTTAATGCAAGAGACAACCTCCCTATGAATCCTCACCTCAAGCTTGGCTGTCAGCTGACCCATGATTGCTTGGTTTTGCTCCAAAATTTGTCCAAAAATCCTGAAATAACCACGTATTAGCCTCCTAGGTAGAGTGACCACCCTTATTCATTCAAGTAACACAAACATACTAAGAAAACATGCATAATATATGAAAAATGGAGGATTGAACAAGGACAACTAGGCAAAATGAGCCCAATAAGTTACCCAATTTGGGGGCTCATCATCACTCCCCTGCTAAATCAATTGCTCATCCTCTGAGAAACTAGTCCAGCTCATCATCCTTGATGGCTTTGACCGCCTCCCTCACATCCTAGGCCTCTGCTGTGATATCCTCTTCCCAGTCGTTGAATCCTGCCTTCCTTTCCACTTCCTCCCATTGTGTACCTTCCTCCTCTTCCTTCACTCATTCTAGCAATCCCAGAAGTAAAGGAGGACTGAATTTCAAGCCAATCCAATTGGCCTGCAAGTTCTGCATCAACTATTTGTAGAGAGGTACCCTTGCCAAGGCCTCCCTCATCCTAGTGGGAGAGTGGTATTCCCTTATCTTCAAACTGTGAGGTAGTGTGTTCCACCGCCTTGTGCAGGCATGCATGCATTTTTCTCCCAACAGTCTCTCCATGTCCTCAAAGTGGGCAATGGCTTGAGCCTGTTGCTCAATGTATTCCGGTAGCTCCTGAGGACTGTTGGCCAAGTGCTGGTGGGCGCTTATCACTGCTGAGGGGTCATCCGGCTCTGCTCTGATCATGAGAGGCTCACTGAGCTCTCTGCTGATGATACTGCGGACCTCTATTTCTCTCTTCTCCTCATGGCTCATCCAAGAGGCCATGGTCATAAGCTGGACATCTCCTATCACCGTGTTGGGATCCCATGCATTCATGTCTGGAAGGGCGAAGTTGTGCAAGTAGAACTCTGATAATTTGGCCCTATCCTCAGATGAACTACTGCCACATAGAGCTGCAAACTGATGATAATTTTTAAAAGGGGTGATGCCCCTTTGAGCCAAGGTATTGATTTGAAACTGTAATGATTGGTCCTTGAGGTATAGGGCATAGGATTTGGCAGGTTGCCTACACTACAGAGCTTCCATTGCCCAGCTGGCCATGTAGGCTAGTTGGGCCTCCTTTTCTTGTATCTGTTGTTTCAGAGATTGTGTCTCCAATTTTTTTCCTGTAGCTGCCGATTCAGTATCTCAATTTCTGTCTGCACCCCTTCCTTTCTCTGTTGTTCATCAGGGGTATCTCTGGCTATTGTGTGCCCCTCCTGCTGCTGTTGTTCCCCCAAGATGTGAGGTCTGTCTTCCTTCCTCTGTCCCTGTAATTGCATCTGCTGTCTAAGCAGCTCATTTTCTTCCTGTAGCCTGACCCGCCTGCTGCTCTCCACATGCCGTAGTAGAGCCAATTCCCTCCTTGCCTATTTGAGCTATTCCTCCAGAGAACCTATATCTGCCACACCTTTGGACTTAGCGATTTTCATCCAAGTGTGGGTCCTCACTCTCTCTTCCTCTAGTGCAAGGAAAAGTGGCACTGTGAATTTATGAGGGATGATCTTTCCGGCCTCCAAGAAGTTATAATAGGAGCCCAAGCTGGACTGGGGGCTAGGTTCCGTAATGTTTTCTACCTTTTCTTCCCTCTGAGTTGATTTAGCTGCCTCACCCTCCATTGCTTCGGTCTCCTTCAGTCTAGCCAGTGTTTCCTGTAGAATAGCCTCAACATCCTGTAGAGAGGCCTTGGTGTCCAACATTTTCATCCTCTCCCTCCAGGTGGATGTCTTCGGGCTTCCCCATTCATAAGTGATGGCTACCTTGGAGGGGGACCTCTCCTTTGGTGTGGTATAGGTGTCGAAATTGGTGATTGGTTCTTTGGACGGTGGTTGGGGTCTGCCGATTTTAATCCTCACGCTCCTTCTCGCCTTAAAATATAGTGGAAGCTCCCTCTTTTGCTTCTCCTTCTGCTTGGGGGATGTGCTTAGGGTGGCCAGCACAGCTGCTGCCTCCCTAGCTAAAATCTCGAGCGATTTCTCCTTCTGCTTCCCTTTCCCCAGACTTCCTGTAGAAAGTCCTGTAGTGGCTGTTTTTTGGCTTCCTATAGAAGCAGTTTTCTGGCTTCCTGTAGAAACAGTCTGCTGGCTTCCTGTAGAACCAGTTTTCCTTGATTTGGCTTGCTTGGCTGGGGTGCCTTCTCTTTGACTTGTGCTGTGGTTGCCTTGGGTGTGCCTTTACTTGTTTGGAATTTTTCAGTCCTCTCTGCCCGGGTTTGCAACTGCTTCTCCCTTGGCATTTGTGTTTTTACTCCACTCACAGCTTTGGCCTCAGCAAATTGTCCTTTTTCTTTCTTTTCTTCTTGCCTATCTTGTGGCTTTTCCTGTGATGGTTTGCCCTGGGTTTTCTTACCCTTAGCTTCCTTACCCTTAGTTTTCTTCTCTGCCTCAATATGCTCCTTCTCCTCACTGCTGGATGAAGTGAGTTCTTCGGCCAGAGTCCGGATATCATCATCCTTGGACATATTGCGGAAAATCTCCCAGGAGATAGGGACAGTATAAATATGGAGGGAATCTTCTATGAGGAGCTTGATAATCCCATGATGAGCCAGCTAGTCTGGTGTCCCCTCCTTCAGTTTTGTGCCACACTCAATCAATGATTGTAGGAGGAAGTATGGGATGCTCAATTTTTGTTCTGAGGGAAAATCCATCTTATGCCTGAGCTTGGTTAACAAGCGGAAGTGATAACCATACACAATACCAAATCACCCCTCACATGTAATATATTTCATAATTTGAAGGCTGACCTCGCTCCAAAATGGCTGAAGGCTGGCTCTCCGGACCCCATTCTTATCCTTTGAAAACTGTTCTTCCGGTAGGAAGAATTCCTTTTTGGCCTTCTTGCCCAATTTCCTTTCCTCTTTATCCCACGATATCCCTAATGGAAACTTCGTGACCCGACTAATGAGTTGTGGAGTGAGTTGTAAGGTCAATCCTCTGAACTTTACAGTGGCCAGTGTTTTTGATTTGGGCTGCAGGGAGCTTAGGAACTCCTCGGTTATCTCATCATCGTGACCTTGAATTTTATCACAGAAGGTCATCCAATTTGCATGGGTAAATAGGTATACCACCTCAGGAGTTTCTTGCAACTTCTTGGAATCCGAGGGTTCTTTTCTGATAAACCCTCCTGGCATGGTGAAAATACCCTGTTTTCGGCTTGAGCTCTGGTTAGAATGGGAATTCTGATATGGTTTTCCTCCTTGACTCTCAGGACAGGGTTTCTCCGTTGTTTGTATCTCCCCTTTCACCAATTATCTGGTTATAATACTGCTGCCACCCAAACTTGACTTGTCAAAAGGAATTAAGCTCTCACAGACAGAGTGCAGAGCTAATTTTCACACCAACCATATAGCAGTCACAAAAATTTTATATGTGCACAGGTGAGCCTTACAGCAGTTTATCGTTATAATGGGGAGAGTTTGTTAACAGGAACCATGGAGGTGAATATGACGCAGCACCATTTGAAAGAAATTCTGTGTATCATATAAGCAAACCACCATTCTTGACCCACAGGCAGATTGGTTTTAATTTTCCCCACTTCAAACAAGCTAGTTCACCACCTTTCGAAAATTAAGCATGGGGATGGCGTGTTCGAGCCTACCTCTCTTCGAAATTTCCAATTCTGACGCAACAGACATGGGTTTCTCTGCTCTGGGAGCTTTCGCTGTGCTTCCTGTAGAGAGCTTTTGCTGCTTCTGGAGGACGTCACGGCGCTGCTGAGCAAGTCTGGGATGCGGGAAGAGTTTGAACCGGGCCGAGAAACTTGGGCTAACGAACTGCAGAGGAGGAGGATGCTCACGTTGCTGAAAACCGGTTGTAGGCGTAAATGACAGTGGTTAATGTGAGTGCTCTGGCCGAATGATTTTGAAATATGACGCAATTCATGGCGCGGAGGTGAGGTGTCCAGGTTGAGCCGTTAGACAATGTCACAACCATCATTCCTCGGCATGTCTCTGGCCACCAATATCTATCTCCGCCATTACCCGCCATCATCCCTGTCAGTCCGCCGATTTCACTGCAAATCTGCTGATTTCCCCTGACTAGACACTTCCCACGTGTCGGCTCGACGTCCTCCTGGCGGAATCGAGCGTAACCATGCTCGTTCGGATCCCATGAGGCAATTCTACTGGCTGTGGGTGGCCAGTTGACTGGCCATTGCATTCGTTCAATCCACCCCATTCACAGATATGCAGTGTTCAAAGTATAGCTTATGCAATTTGACGAAATAAGGTTAGGCACTTACTTGTGTGGCCGTGGACGCATTTCGCAGGTTTTTGGACGTGAAACAATGGCTCTGCTCACTGCTGCTTCATGCACAGGTGTTTGAATTCCCTCGTTCATTGGCTGATGCTGGATGCAAGGCTTCAGGACCCGGTCCTCTAGTGGTGAACGTTGCATGCATGGCTCTGTCTTCTCTCAGCTGTCGAGGAGGTGTTCATCTTTACACGGAGCTGGTTGCATGCCTCTTGTGTTGATTTTGACTGCTCTTGATTCCATAGTGTGCGCTCGAGATGGATCAGTTGCTACAGGATTCCTGTAGGACATCTTGTAGCTGCTTCTCCTCCTGGGATGCATGCTGAAACGGGCAAGGCTATAGTCACGGATGAAGGGTCCTACTGAAGCTTTTGACAGGTAGAGTGTGCGAGCTTGTGAATGCTCGATTTGTCTTTTAGGGAAAAAAATTCACTCTGAGGCAAACAAGACTTTTTGCATGGCTGTGCAGGGATACAGGACCAAATTGTGGTAATGGCGGTGGAAAGAGATGAAACAGGTGATGGATGGGAAAAAGGGGTGGCTGCAGGCCTCACCAACAAACTCCAAGCTTTAAATCCTTCTCCAGAATCGATTTTGGCCTGCCCAAAGGTTCTACAGGATGTTTCCTGTAGAAATGCAGAACTTCCTGTAGAAAGCCCTGAAACTTCCTGTAGGAGGTTGAATCTTGACCCGAATGTGTCCAAATCCTGGAAAAAGTGTGTGGCCATGGAGGGAGTGTCGGTGAGGATGCTTGGTAGCTTGGGATGGACCCCTGTCCTTGATTTGCGCGACCCTCTTTATGCATTATATCCCTGCAACCTGCAATAATTTCAAAGATCAGACCTGTTTTTCTTCTTTTTCTTCTTCTTCTTCTTCTTTTTTTTTTTTTTTTTTTTTTTTGAGAGAGAGAGCAGGGGCGCCTCTATGAGGTTTTCACACCCACTATCTACCCTGGGCGCCTCAAAGAGGTTTTCACCCAAGGATCTTTTTATTCAAATTCTTTATTTTTTGAGAGACAGCAGGGGCGCCTCCCTGAGGTTTTCACCGTCACTGCCTGCCCTGGCCGCCTCAGAGAGGTTTTCGTCCAGGGATCTTTTTATTCCTATTTTTTTTTTGATGATCAAGGTGTGGCCGGAACAGAGGCAGAACCCTGCTCTATTATCAACACTGATTTTTCCATAGTTTCAATGAATTCCTGCCTCGAGAGGGGTTTCTTGTAGATTTTCAATCTATGCCCATTGACAAGCATGGGGATGGCCTCTTCATCAATGGTCCTGATAAGGACTGAACCATTGTCGTTACATTTCTCCACTGTATATGTTCCTAACCATCTCATCCTCAGCTTCCCTTTGAAATCCTTGTATCTTGAGTCATACAGCAATGCCCAATCTCCCAGCTGGAATTGCTTTTCATTAAGGTGCCGGCCATGCCATATCTTCCTCTGGAGTTGAACTACTTCTGAGTGGAGAAGGGCCTGCATTCTTTGTTCATCTAATCCATTCAACTGCAATAATCTTTCACGTTGAGCATGGTTGAGATCTAGGTCCAGCTGAGCTGCCACACTTAATGTATTGTATTCGAACTCTATGGACAACAAAGCTTTCTTCCCGTAGACCAGCTCATAAGGTGTGAAACCGGTTGTGGTCTTCCAAGTGGTGTTGTAGGCCCAGGTGGCCTCAACCAGATGATCTGCCCAATCCTTTCTGCTGCTGCTCACAACCTTAGTCAAAATCCCTTCCAATGCTCTATTAGTGACTTCCACCTGCCCATTTTCTTGAGGATGATAGGGGGTGGAAGTCTTGTGCTTGATCTTGTGATGAGCGAGCAAATCTTCAATCAGGTTGGAGGTGAACTGGCTTCCTTGATCTATGACTAACTCTCTTGGGTAGCCATACTTGTAGAAGATATTTTCCCTCAGAAACTCCGCCACCTTTTCTTCTGTTGTTGCTTTGATTGCTTTAGTTTCTGCCCACTTGGTTAGATAGTCGGTGCACACAATGATGTAAGACGTTGCGTTGAAGGAGGGTTGATAGGACCCGCAAAATCCATGCCCCACTTCTCAAATGGCTCGAAGGTCACTTGAGGTTGGAGAGGCATTTCATCTCTTGGAGTCGGTTTCCCCATCCTCTAACATCGGTCACATTGGTTGATGTATCTTCTGACATCTTGATGAAGAGTAGGCCAATAGTAGCCTGCTTGTAGAATTTTGAAGGCAATCCTTTTGGCTGCAAAGTGGCCTCCACAAGGTCCATCATGACAGGTTAGGAGGATGTCAAAGACTTTCCCCTCCCTAACATAATGTCTCAAGATCTGATCTGGGCCAAGCTTAAACAGGTTGCCCCCGATCCAAGTGAACGGGGTGCTCTTCCTTACGATTCTACTCTTCTCTTTTGAGGATAGATGCGGAGGGAACTGTGTTGAGACCAAGTAATTTGCTATATCAGAAAACCATGGAGAGAGTACTGAGATAGCAAATAGATGTTCGTCTGGCATCTGGTCATCCATTGTTCCTTCTTCACCTGCAGGCAAGTCCAATCTAGACAAGAAGTCAGCAACAACATTTTCCTTACCTGGCTTGTCGACAATCGTCAAATCAAATTGCTGTAAAAAAAGTAACCATCTAATAATACGAGCATTGACATCAAGATTATTCTTTAAGTATCTAATCGCAGCATGATCAGTGTGTACAAATATTTGATAACAGGTGATGTAGTGTCTGAACTTGTTTAGGGAATGGACTACGGCCAGGAACTCTTTCTCGGTTACAGTATAGTTCATTTTTGCCTTGGACAGGTTTTTGCTGACGAAGTATATGGCATATGGGAGTTTCTCCTCAACTTGTCCTAAGGCTGTCCCTATGGCTTTGTTCGAGGCATCAGTGTGGATGTCGAAAGGTAGGGCCCAGTTTGGACCTCTCAAGATCGGGGCAGACACCAGCTTTTCTTTCAACTCATCCAGTGCCCCTTGACAGTTGTCAGTCCACTTAAACTCAAAATCTTTCCCTAAGAGTCCAAACAAAGGCAATGCTAGCTTACTGAAGTCTTTAAGGAATCTTCGATAATATCCTGCTAAGCCGAGGAAACTCCGAACATCTCTTACCTTTTGAGGAGGTGGGACCTTTTGGATGATAGCAATTTTATTAGGATCCACCTGTAATCCTTGGCGAGAAATGGTATGACCTAGCATGGTCACTTCAGTCATTAGGAATTCACATTTTTTAGGACTGAGGGACAGGTTCATCTCAATGCACTTGGTTAGAACTTTTCCCAGATTAGTCAATGCTTCTTGGAAGTTGGACCCATAAGGAGTAAAGTCATCCATATAGATTTCTACTGAATCATGGAACAACTCAGAAAAGATGCTCAATACTGCTCTCTGGAAAGTGGCAGGAGCATTGCATAGCCCAAAAGGAAGGACTCGGTAGGAAAAGGTACCCCATGGACAAGTGAAGGTGGTTTTATCTTGGTCTTCCGGGCTTATTTGGATCTGGTTATACCCATTGAACCCATCTAGGAAAGAGAAGAACTTCTTCCCTGCCAGTCCATCCAAGAATTTATCTATGAAAGGCAAAGGGAAATGGTCTTTCTTAGTGGCTTTGTTAAGTTCTCGGTAATCTACACAAATTCTCCACTTCCCGTTCTTTTTGGGCACCAGCACTAGAGGCGAGACCCACTCACTATTGGAGATAGGATAGATGAATCCTGCATCCAATAATTTTTGCAATTCTTCTTTGACAATATACTTAAGGGCTGGATTCATTCTCCTTTGAGGCTGCTTGACCAGTTTACAATCTTCTTTAATGTAGGTGTGATGGGTACAGACCGAAGGATGGAATCCTTTCATCTCCTTATAGCTCCAGGCGAAAGCATCTAAATGATTGTTCAGTAAGCTACACAGCTCCTTCTCTTGGGAAGGAGATAGGGAGGAGCTGACCTTTAAAGTTCTTCTGGGACCAAACTCCACATTCTTAACTCTAGGAGAGGGTGGATCAGTCACACAAAGGTCCACTAAGGTGCTGGCCTGGGCATCTTCCACCAATTCCTCTAAGGATAGTGCACTGGGAGGACGACTTTGAATCAAAGTCTCAATTAGATCATCCTCAGTTTGAGGGCCTCCCCTAGTGGTTTCTACTGTGCACAATGGTGTAGAGTAGACCTCATCCTCATCTCCTTCTTCCAACCAGAGTGGTAAGTCATGTTCTAGTAGAGGTTGGGCAGGCGGGTATAGGACTAGCTGCTTGGACATAGGACCATTCTTGATGGTCATGTTTCTAGCTCGGAAACTGATGTAAGCATCCGCAGTGGCTAACCAAGGCCTTCCCAAAATGAGGGGGTATCCAGTAAGCTTTGCCTTTGGTTGAAGGACCAAGAATTCCGCAGGATACTCCCAAGAGTCAACAGAGACCAAGACATCCTCCACAATCCCTTCAGGAGTCACGGTGGAGCGGTCTTCCAACTGCAGGAATGTCTAGGTCTTCCTTAAGGAACTCTGAAGGTTGAGTTTAAGCATGGTGTCCCTGGTCATCACATTAATGGCAACCCCTAGATCAATCAAGGTATGGGGGATAATGGTGCCATTGATGTGGACATCAACTACAGGACTCCCAGGGTCCAAATACTTTGGACAGATTACTTGCCCCAACATTAGATCGCAAAGTTGTCCGATGACATTGATAGTCGAGGCATCTCTCTTTCTCCTACATGGGCGCCTAAAACACTTCTCCTTAATCAATTTGTTGTATATCGGTACATCTTTGATGGCCTGGAGAAGGGGTATTTTCACACACAACTGTTTCAGTTCTCCCAGAAGTTCAGTCTCCTCTGGGTTTGGTTGTGTGGTTACTGTTAGTTGCTCAGGAAAGGGTGGAATGGCTTTGGGTTCACTTTCCTGTTTCTCTTCCTCGTCCTCTGGGGGAGGAGGTCGGAGATCTGGAAGGGTCTTTCCAGATCGCAGGTTGATCTTCTGGATCTCCACAGCATAGGTAGGACATGTTGTCTCCCCAGTGTATACTTGCTGGGCCTGTCGGTTGTTGGGGTTCGGGTTCGGTTGGGCAGGCATCTGGGGTTGTCTTGGAGGAGTAGGAGGTAATGGTTGTGGTTGAGCCGGTGGTGGAGGCAGAATGGCGGGAGGAGAGTTGTATTGGGGCCTCCACCCCGGTTGAGGTGCATTCCACTGAGGCTATGGCTGGACATGTGAGTGAAATGAATGAGCAGTGGGTTGAGTATGGTATTGAGGTGGATAAGACCACGGAGGGGGTGCAGACCAGGAAGGATGAGCAGGGGGACCCCAAGAAGGCATGTGAGCAGATTGATTGGGGCTATAATAAGCTTGGGATGTCCCTTGCATCCCCTGCTGGTAAGGTTTGGGTCCATGCGGTCTCCTTTGGTTGAGGAATTAGAGAGGTTCAGTGGGTGCCTTAGTCCCTTCGTACATGGCTTTGAATCCAGGTAAGGTTGGGCATTGGTTTGTGGGGTGGTCCTCCTCACAAATGAAACATACCTCTATTGAGTGCAATGGACACCCGTTCTTAGGGTGATTCCTTGTACATCTAGGACAGAAGATGGCCAAAGCCCTCTCAGCTTCCTCTTTCTTTTGTTGGATTCGGAAAGTATCAAGTTGCATGGCAATGGTCTGTCTCATCTCACTTTTGAGGTCTTCCATCTGATTAGCAAACTCATGCTTGGATAAGGTAGTACTAGCTGAAAGTGGATTCCCCCTACCTCTTTTCTGGGCTGCCCTAGAGTGATTTCTAAACACAGTCTTTATGTCCTCATAAGGTAGTTGGTAAATATCTCTGCTAGCTAGCATGTGAAGGGTATCTAGAAGGTCTTCAGGGACTCCTCGGAGCAGAACTAGCTTTAGAGAATCAGGGTCAAGTGTGCACCTGGCCTGTTTATAGCTGAGTTGGAACCTTTCCTCATAGTCCTCTAAAGACTCATCATTTCCCATGGTCATCCGAAAGATTTCTCCCTTGGTTTCCTTCGACCTACAGTAATCCTGGTAATTGTTATTAAAGGCTTGCTGCATCTGAGCCCAATTAGTGATACTGTTTCCAGGTAACCCCATGAACCAGCGTAATGCTGCATCCTTGAGGGTAGAGGGAAAGAGTTTCAATTTTTGCTCATCTTCTGTATAGTCATAGGTTCGACAAAGGACAAAAACTCAAGCAAGAAGGTATCAGGGTCTTCAGTGGTCAATCCATGGAAATGAGGTAAGGCTAAGGGACTTATGTTCTTCATTTTCATGTCCCCGTTAGTCTCTCAGATGGGGAAGGTACGTTCTATTCTCTCATCATCGTCTCTACCATTTCTGTTGTCAGCCATGGTCTCAAAAGGAATGTTTTTTGCTCTTCTTTTGTTATAGGATCTTCGTATATCTTAGGAGGTTCACCTATAGGTTCTTCTGGATACCAAAGAAGAGAGAAGGGTGACTCAGTGAAGTGGTGGGGGTGTTGGGTAGGAATTTTCCAGTATTATCTCTATTCCTACGAGGCATGAAAGGATTTTTGGTTGTTTTTGCTTTTTTCTCTGCTTGTACCTGCAAAACTGAAACAGATGGAATTGCAACTAACTAAAATCTATCTTGCAGAAATGAAAATGCGGAATTGAAATGAAAGCAGGAAAAGACTAATCTATTTTGCTGAAATCAAATTGCGAGAAGGAAATACTAGACTACGCTTGCAAAATTGAAATTCTATTTTACGCTTGCAGAATTGAAATTCTATTTTACGCTTGTAGAATTGAAAGGTTAATCTATGAAAGCAGGAAATGTCTAATTTACTTTTGCAGAAATGAAATTGCAGAATGGAAATGAAATAAACTACTTAGCAGAAGGCGAGAGTAGAAAAATAGAAGAAAAGCAGCAACCACAAATACTCTGATGCTTCCCCGGCAACGGCGCCATAAAGAGTGGTGAGCTCCAGTATTGCAGCAATAATGCTACAACTCCTGGGACTCCCTTCTTTACTTTTATCAACCCCGTAGTTCGTAATAAACTTGGAAGCGACGATGCTGTATGCACAAGTACTAGCTCTTGCCGCAGCTGTCACTTGGTCAGCTAGCACAAGTCCGTTTGGGGCTTAAGCCAACTTCTATGAGCTCTGAGAAGAAGCTTTTTAACTGATGGATGAAAGCTAACTTAAAGAAGGTTGATCTATTTGCAGAAAGAAACTGGAAAGCTAAGAGGAAACGTAAACCCTAGCAAACCCTAATTCTACCAGCTAACCCTACCGATGCAAGAAAGAGGATGTAAGCTACTGAAGGAGATGTCATTGATTTCTAGAAAGGTAAATACATGCATCTAAGCTACTTCTACAATAACATCTGGAAAAAACATCTTTTTGTATTTTTGAATAAGTTTCCAGAGTTATTATGCATATGATTTGATTGTTTTTGGGTCGTGCAGAGGTGGATGGGCGAGAAGAAATGCTTGGAGGAGGTCAATAAGGTTTAGAGAGGGCCTAAGGGGTCCCTAACACCCTTCCATAGAGTTTCACCGAGTTTGGCTATCAAGAAACCTCATTCGTGAGCCTCTACAGGAAGTCTGCAGGGGTTCTACAAGATGTCTGCGATTTTCTACAGGATGTCTGTAATTTTCTACAGGATGTTCAGAAATGAGGTTTTTGGTGGATGAATGGAGAGGGAAAGGTGAAGGAGTGAGTGTGGAGGTAGGGTGAGGGGTGGAGATGGTCTAGGACTCGGTGGATGGATTTGTGGACAGGTGTGGATGGCTGGATTTGGTTAAGGGAAGACTGAAGCAATGTTACACACAAAACTAGGGTTATGGGAGAAAATGGCGAACAGGAGGCAAGGATGCTAAGTAGCGGGTGAAGTGGATGGTGCTGATGCAGAATAAACAGATGAAGGAGTGGTACAGGTGCTCTGCAAGGCATTTTTCCACTGATCCAACAAAAACTTGTAAATTAAAAAAAACCTAATTATGTTGACCTAATCTGCTAGATTCCAGTAAAGAGAATGAACAGAAGTGTGACCTGCAATGAAACCATGTATTTTAACTCATGCAACTAAGCAAGCAAAATTCTGAACTTGTAACCAACTTCTACATATGAAAATCAAACACTAGTGATTGCATGGCAAAGCAAAATCAGTGTTTTTGTGGGCAGCAAAGTTATCCTGATCCCAGCTCCTGATCCTACTGAAGGAGAGGTGAAAGAAAAGATGTTTGATGGCCCTTTTCTTGAATCTTTTTCCTGTTAACAACCTATCAACTAAATCTGAGCATTCAAAAGTCTTTCTAACCATTAATAGTGACCTAGTTAATCAACAAACTTTAATCTACTCAACAGAAATGTTTTTGCAAATGCATAAAGAACAAATAAAAATACATAAAGGAGGCCTTAGCACTCGGGTTGGGCCCAACCCCAAGAGCTGCAGGCTCCTATAAAGAACTCAGATCTGATGCCAAGTAAAGCTGCTTCTCATTATTCAAAAATAATCATCATATGAAAGTTGTACAGCAGTAGCTACAAGAAAACAGGCTGAGAAAAATGACAGCACTATAGTGCAAAAATAATAATAGTTCCAAAAGTAAACTACGAAGGCTGAGGCCTTCCTACTTATACAATATGAGGGGGCTAGCAACCCTCCTAGATTCAAGGGACTCGACTGTCCTAACTGCTAGTAAACAACCACTCTTCCCAAAACTGCTTGGTTGCCTTTAAAACTCGTTTTGGTGGCCTGTGGAGCTCGGAGTTGAGGGTGGAGATTTCAAGGAAGGCCATTTAATGCAAGAGAAAACCTCCCTACGAATCCTCACCTCAAGATTGGCTGTCAGCTAACCCATGATTGCTTGGTTTTGCTCCAAAATTTGTCCAAAAATCCTGAAATAACCACGTATTTAATCAACAAACTTTAATCTACTCAACAGAAATGTTTTTGCAAATGCATAAAGAACAAATAAAAATACATAAAGGAGGCCTTAGCACTCGGGTTGGGCCCAACCCCAAGAGCTGCAGGCTCCTATAAAGAACTCAGATCTGATGCCAAGTAAAGCTGCTTCTCATTATTCAAAAATAATCATCATATGAAAGTTGTACAGCAGTAGCTACAAGAAAACAGGCTGAGCAAAATGACAGCACTATAGTGCAAAAATAATAATAGTTCCAAAAGTAAACTACGAAGGCTGAGGCCTTCCTACTTATACAATATGAGGGGGCTAGCAACCCTCCTAGATTCAAGGGACTCGACTGTCCTAACTGCTAGTAAACAACCACTCTTCCCAAAACTGCTTGGTTGCCTTTAAAACTCGTTTTGGTGGCCTGTGGAGCTCGGAGTTGAGGGTGGAGATTTCAAGGAAGGCCATTTAATGCAAGAGAAAACCTCCCTACGAATCCTCACCTCAAGATTGGCTGTCAGCTAACCCATGATTGCTTGGTTTTGCTCCAAAATTTGTCCAAAAATCCTGAAATAACCACGTATTAGCCTCCTAGGTAGAGTGACCACCTTATTTGTTCAAATAACACAAACATACTAAGAAAACATGCATAATCTATGAAAAATGGAGGATTTAACAAGGACAACTAGGCAAAATGAGCCCAATAAGTTACCCAATTTTGGGGCTCATCAATATCCATCATCGCCAATAGGTGTCTAGGGTTCGGTCCTAGCCAACAACTTCTCCTTTATCTCTTAATGTTTTGCCAATGGTGGATTTTCAGGATCTCATGGCACCTAGAACATCATTCTCTCTTATGTCCCCATTCATCACTTCACCTCACTCCTTAGATTTTCCTTCCTCGTCGGCTAGAATCAAGTCTTCACTTTCAGCATAGGGGCTCCCCTCATGTTCGTTCGTGGCATATTAAGAAATACCCTTAATTTGACTACATATTTGAAAATACCTCTAAAAATAACATTATTTAACCCCCTACTAATATGAACCCAATACACCTTCCCAATTTAAAAAACCCCTACTTTCACTAGATATTGTAGGTATCCACTTTTTCATTAACATTTTTTATACTGCGATATATGTTTTCATTAACTTTGATCTCCATTTTTTATACATGCCAATATAAAAACCCTTTATATCCCCCAATATATTATGTAATTTTTTCCTCAATATATATCCCCTAATATGAATGCACATGGTATGGTATTTCTCCCCTAGTGAAGCTCTTGTGGGTTTTAGTTATGGGGATGATTCTTCCTTACTCCTTAGTGGCAGACTCCTTATCTTCCTTGACCTCATATTTTATTGTTGCCAAGGGTGATCCCTCTAGATCCTTGTCGAATGGATTGATTATCCCCTCTGTTTCACTTTTAGGTGAAAAGACGGTTTCTCCTCCCTCAAGCCTGAAGGGCTCTTGTCAAGCGGTGCCCCCTCTGTATTTTCATGACATAGTGAAATATATATCTAGTAGTCATCCCTTTGGGTCATTTCCTTCCTCCCTTCATGATATAGCAAAACATGTCTCTAGCTTCTCTTCTTCTGGGATTCCTGTTGTTGAATCTCCTCCGATTGAGGTCCCATTAGTGGTTGAGGCTTTGAGTGAGGGAATTTTTTCTCAGAGGCTAGATTGATTTGCAGGTTCATTGCTTTATGGACAAGGATCATATATCTCCATTATTGGATTTCTGAGAAATGGAAGCCCTTAATATCTGACAATTTGAATATTTAACCATTGGCAAGAGTTTTTTTTGTCTTAGTCTTTGGCAAAGTTGAATATTGAGCATTTATTTTTGAATTTGGTCTGGAGTTATGGGGCAATGTAGAACTCTTTGTGTAGCCTTGGTTCCTCTCCTTCAACCATCTTTTAGATTCAATTTTGACTACTCTGATTTGGGTAAGGCTCCGCAACCTCCCTTTTCATAAGTGGAATCTTTGTTCTTTGATTGCAATTGGTAATGCCTTAGGGAGATTTTATTCTTGTTGTGAAGATACAAAATACTACCTTAAGCCCACATATGCTCGCATTTATATGGAAATGGATTTTAGCAAAGGATTTCTTGTCGAAATTAAGTTAACAGGTACTGGTTATTTATGGGGGGAAAATTTTGTATTATGAAAAAATTTCTTTTCATTGCAGAGCTTATTATGAGACTAGGCACTACCTTAAAAATTGTCCCAAGGATGGGAAGAATAAAGAAAAGGAAATTAGTCAAAAACCAACATGGTGGGAGGGCCCCAGTTCATATCATTATGCAATCTGCAAGGAGGTTAATTTGAAAAAATATATCATTTTTTTAGAGCTCAAGATTGACCCTCCTAAATATAAAGGAGTTGAAACAGTAAATCAAGTATAGATAAGTAGCAGTGTGGAGATTTCGGGCAATTAAAATATGTAACTAGGTTAGGTCTTCATAATGACATATGTAATAATGATTTTATGTATTTAATGAAATGAAAAAGAAATGTTACTCTTGAGGCATGGGTTTTCATTGAGTCTACAAGTCAAGAAAGTCATTTTCATGTATGAAAGACACTTCTTAGGCATGTTACATATTTTAAAGAGAATTATTTTTGTCAAAATAAAGTCAAAGGACCCTCCAAGACCTTTTCATGGTGCAAGCTTCAAGTTGGCCTTCAAAAGAACTAATCGACCTACCCAGAAGGACATGTCAACCTATTAAGGGACCCTATGATGCCTATAGAGAAGAGGACTCAACCTCACTCAAGGAAGCATTCATTCAAGCAAGAAAGAGTTTGATCAAGGAAGAAAAAGGAAGTCTGATTCTAGGAGAAATAGAAGGAAGAATATTGAAGTACTTCTGGATCTATTTTCTGGGTTATTCTCCTCCACACGTGTGAAGCATTAGGGCATCTCTCTACAACAACAAGCATCAAATTACAATCATTTTCAAGGATCAAATATTGGGCTAAAAAAGTTCATATTTACAAGTGGAAATCACAAGCAAAGGAATTCAAGTCAATCGAAGAAGATAGGAGACAATTTCATCCATCCTTTAGCCACACGTGTGAACTGGGGTTACTGCAGAAAAGGGACGAAGTTGTAGTCCTATTACAACATGCTGGAATTCTAAAGACAGACCGAAATTTGAGATTGAAAAGCAAGGTTGGCCATCATTTACTTGAAGTAAGGGAAGCACATCAAGAAAATATTGACTTGGTTTTAAGACATAGACCCACATCAAGGGTCTATGTCGTAAAATTCATCAATTGAAGGTCTATAAGAAGAGAATAATTCTTGTGGGTTTTCATCTCTTTTGGAGAGGTTTTGGACCTACCTAATCGCCTATATCTTATGTCCTTTGTCTTATTTTTATTTATGGTTCGGTAGTTGTTTGATAAAGGAAACACTAATAATGAACTCATGAAAGAAGAATCTAATCAAGTGAAGTAAAAATATACCTCAAACAGTTATAAAAATAAGAGAAATATCCTACACTTGCTACCCCTAGGTTTCTCAAGATGGTTTAGGAGCTAAGGTGACAAGTCAAGGAAGGGAAACTTATAGAAGACCATACAAGGGATCACTGAAGTACTTCAAGGCATCAAGGAAGACATCAAGAAGGACACTCGAGGTCAAAGTACAAGGAAACCATCAAGAGGATCAATCTTTAAGAAGGCATACTCAAGGGCCAAACTCAAGAAGAAGGCTTGATAAAATTTTGGGCACAAAAAGTCTCAAGGTACTAACTAAAAATAACAAATAAGTTACAATGAACTATATCTCACTCAAGTAATTTAAAGGAAACAAACTAATTCCAAAGTTAAGAAAATTTGTGGCTAAAATATCAACCCTTCACTAAGTAAGTAGACCTTTGAACTGAGTGCATAATAGAGTGATAGTATATTACTGTTTCAAGAGGCTGAAGGCATAATTCAAATATTCAAAGAAATATGAATCTTTTAGCAAGAAGAGTGAACCTATGCGCCTAGAAAAAGAATGTTGTTTTGCATCTCCAAATCATTGGTAGCAATGATGGAGCCTAACTTCTAGGAATCCTCAAGCATGGTTGATTTCCTCAAGAAGATCGAGAACTTCATATTATCCATCATTGATTGCAAGACCCAAACTTGTGGTGAATTTAATTTTTGTGGCATTAAGAATGCAAGAACCAATCATATATATAGTTTTTCTCTGAAACACAATTAGTCATTCAAGAAGGTTGGCCTTCTAAAGGAATTTCCTTGATAATCATATATACATTTTTGTAATAAGTTGAACCAAGGAACTACAGGCAAAAAACTAAGTGTAAAAAGAAGAATCTCCATCATAAAGTTCTGTTGCGAAGAAGTAATGTAGCCATCAAGGTAGCAGAGAGGAGCTACAATCATTCTACATGGAACTCATGAAGAAGAAGGTCCCATCATAAGAGAAGTAATTTCCTTGGTTAAAGACTCATTAAAAGAAATTCTTGAAGATATCAAAAAGGTTAGTAAGGATACCAATACCTTTCTGAAAGAACCATGGCATCTTAAAATATTTATCACTATGGGTAGGTATTCATGAGGCATGTATGATATTCTTTTTATTTTCAAGGGTCCATCATAAGATGTTGTAGGGTTGAAGTTATGACTCTGGGGTTTGTATTTTGAACTATAGATGGCTCATAAGAAACCCTAGTATTTAGAAACCCTAATCTTAAGGTATTCATTCCCTATGATTTCATTTATAGGGTTTGTTAGGACTCTAGGGCATGGGATAACCCTAGTATGACATGAAGAGAAAACAATATGATATAGGGTTTAAAATTAAGAAACCCTAGGATTACCTCTTTGTTGAAAATGAAACAAGAAAATCATAATTTAATTTTTTCCTTGAATTAAATTAGGAATAAAATTGTAATTCCACATCACAATACAACTTGTATGAGTTAACTAAGTTAATTTAACTTAGTCAGATCACTTAATTCGAGAAGAGGGTCTAAATAGAGTCATGTAGAGTGTCTCCTACATTATAGGAACCCTGGTTGACTTTATTTTGAGTTGTAATTAATTAATTCAGTTTAACTCAGTTAAATTCTTTTAAACTAGTTCCAACTGATGGAGGAACTAGTAGGAGGTCAGATAGTGGGGTGTTGCTTCATGTGTTCAACTAGTTAGCTAATGAGTCACTCATAAATAACCCATGCATGTCAGATATGAGAGTTACCCAGTTGAGATTGGAGTTTAGGGACAATGTACTATTAGTTGTATAATCATTCGAATTGTACAGGTGGTGCATGCAGTCAGAGGAAGGCCTATGAAAATTACGCAATTCATATTGAGGAATTTCACTAATTAATAGGGGGATAATTCTCAAGGAAAAAATACAAGAAAATAGGGACTTGGGAAAGCCAAAATTTGGTTAAGTATTGACCTATGCTTGTCTAGGAAGTTGTGAGATAGATAGATATAATGCAGAGGTTCCTCGAGCTTGAGAAAAGAATTTTTATCTTCTCATATTTTCTGACTAACGCAATATATAGATAGCAGGGGTTTTTAGCTATGGATTTCCTTAGGAAATCATTGTGTAATTTGTTGATTGAACTATTTCTCTTGTATGCTTCGTGATGTCATGATCATTTAATTCTTTCTGCTGATGAGTAGAGTAGATTAAAGTCTATTGTTTTAGTAAATTACAATCAGCAATTTGAATCTACAAGGAATTTCTACATGGTATCAGAGCAGAAATTACTCTAGAAGAGGAGAATATGATTTTGTCTTTTGCAGGTGAAATTGAATTTGTAGTATCATTGTTCAGAGCTAGTAGGATTTCTTTCTACTGATTGAGACTTGAACATTCCCTTGAGTTTAGTTTGAACTATATTTCTTGGAAGGGTGGGATGGAGGAAGTGTTGGAAGACAACGGGTTGAAGGAATTCATAGAAAAAGATATTCCTAAGCCTCCAACAACTGAGGCTCAAGATCTGGCAGGGTGGAGGAAATGTGTTGCAAAGATGAGAAGGATCATACTAGAAGGAGTTTGAGACCATATTGCATCAAATCTCCACGAGAAGGAGACTCTATATGAAATGTGGAAGGCCTTGACAAACCTGTTTTAGAATTGTTGGGCGCGGGATCCCTGAAGGGCAGTTTTGGGGCTTAGAGCCCAGATTTTGGTCCAATTTTGTAATTCCAATGTAAAGACTCTGCCTTTTGTGGGCACGGAGCACGTAGTTGTTAAAGAGTCATAGGTTTATCTGCCCTTATTTTGATAATGTAATATCAGCTGTAGAAGATCTACCCACAGTCCGCGAAGCATGGGATTGTATAAATAGAGTGAAGCTCAAAGTAGTTAAGGCATCAATAATAGACAATCGATGTGATGAAGATGTATGCGAGACAGCTCTGAAGTGTAAGTCCAGACTTGGGTCGTAGCATAGGTAGAGGCTTTGCAACTGAGTGCGCAAAGGCCTAGTAGTCCGCAACTCATTGCGCGAACCCCTGCAGTAGAGTGCGTAGGGCGAGTTGAGTTTGTTATCATCTGGAAGTATTAATAAAGAGAAGTTTCTATCATTTCTACATCTTTATTTCCTTTTAATACATCTATTATATTGGGTATGAATTTCACTTCTAATGCTTATATGGTGCGCGAATGTGTATAACTGTATTAGTTAAGTTAATGCAAGTTAGAATATCTAGTTACACAAAGATAATTAAGATCTATCAATAAGATAAGTAAGATACTTAGTCTAGTTTGGGAAATAATACAGTTCACTGCCCTAGCAGAGCGAAAGGACTTCAAACCCTAGTTAGGACTATGCGAAAGCTGATTGTAACAGATCACGAAGGTACATAAGAGTGGAATAGAGAGCGAAGCAACCTACACGAAGGTAGGTATAGTTGGAATAAACCGAAATCACAACCATCTCAAGGGTGCAGAAACTTGGTTCCAGCATCCCCCCATACTGCTTCGAGTGAGACTTCAATCCATGCTCCATGGGCTGATGCCGAAAGGGCCAACAATGTAGGGATTTGTTTGGATAACTAACGTTGAACCTGGGTCAGGACCACATAAGCCAACAAACTGTTCCGTTGTTGGGACCGGAATCTGCATAAGAGATGTGCAATGTCGTATCACTAGAGTCCAACTAAGAAAGAAATCAAAGGCTGGTTGGACAAAAGAATTCACGAGTTCGCAGCACAGGAGAACAAAAACCCGCGATTGTCAAAAGAAGAGTGGCAGATAGCTACCTGTATACGGAGGTCCACGAAATATTTTTCACATCCTTCCCTACTGAGCTATATGAGTGGATTGCAAAGCTAGTAGATAGCCAAGGAAGGTCGAAACTTTACGGTCCTATTGTGTGGACCCCAAAGCTGGTGCGAAGGTTGGAAGCATTGGAGGATAAGATCACGTGTGTTGTTGATCATTGGCTAGATTGCATTATAGGAGGATTCGTTACTGAGTTCGTCGTCGACACCTCAGTAAACTATAGCGAGGCAAAATGATGCTTTCTCAAAGGACCGTGAGTTAAGTACGTAAAATCTTTGAATACTTGGATTAAAATGTTGTTGTGTGAAAAATGGGTTATGTGGTTACCTTGATGTTTGGGTCTATGTGAAGTGGAAAGGTTTACTAGAACGAAGGAAATAAGGGTCCAGAAAATAGCCTCTTGATTTCACCTTTGCAAGGGGATGAGGAAGAGCTTGCGAAGGTCTCTCTGTGAAGTGCTATTCATCTGATAAGGCAAAGAATTTTGTGAATCCTACCTCCGCCCACACCACCATTGGCTTCACCGCCATCACCTCCAACTTCGCCCGTACCAACTCCACCACTACTGTGATTCAGTATGGCAAACATAATGAATTTTCCTGTTTTCAAAGGTTTGGGAAATGAGGATCCGGGCCAATTCTGGTTCGTTGTAAGGGCTGTATGGGAAGTGCAAGGTGTTACAAATGACCATATAAAGAAATTGACACTGGTTAGTGCCCTGCAGGATCGCGTGATAACTTGGTATATTAAGTACCCCAAATATCCTAAATAGGAGAGTCGCAGATATCCAAACAACGCTAAATAGGGAATTTAGCAGGCCTAAATCTGAAGCGTAGTCGATCATTGGATTCCAATAAATTATGATGCTACTAGGCGAGATGCCTTGGGAACTAGATCAGAGGCTGAAATGTATGATTCACGAAGCCAATATAAATTTGACAGATGGACAACATCGTGAGTGGTTTGTAGCTTCGCTACTACCACACTTAAGGAGTGTGATGTCACAGCAGAAGATAACGAATCAAGCGGAGGCCCTAGAGATTTCCATGAGACTACACAAGACCCTGATGCAAGATCCTAACCTAGGAGTTCAGCAGAGCCATGCATAGCTGAAGAATTTGTGCCTTGAGATGTAGAGTCTGAAATAAGACAGGACGGTTCGACTAGAAGTACGCGAAGAAGTATGGTGTGTGAAATGCAAGAGTTAGGGTCACGAAAAAGATCACTCCGTGGTCTTTACAAATTACATTGCAGGAGGAGGACCAATGCCTTTAAGGCCGGAAGCTCAAGCAAGACCTAGCGCGACACCTGCTTTGTGGTGCGCTATCTTTCAAATAGCCGGAAAACATGTCACAGATAACTGCCACTTGTTACAGAAGTATACACAAACTTCACAAAAGTTGTTTTGCAACATTTGTAGGTCGGTGGGACATGACGAGCGTACTTACAAAAGCTTTGAATTGGTGATGGATAAAACGCCTGCCTGCAGAGTTCAGGACAAAACACGGCTCCTTGACCAGAATGTAGAAATGACACGTACAGGATTTCAGGGGTGTGGACAAGGCCGAGGCAGAGGAGGACCTGGTAGAGGTTGTAGACAGTTGATTTGTTACAACTGCAGAGGACCAGGACAATATGCCTGTGACTACACTAATCCAACGTGCTCGTCGTGCAAGTATTGCACGCTATTTGATCATGAGATAGACGATTTTCCTACACTGATAGCTAGGATATGTGACAAAGGAGCGCTACCACCTTCCCCAACTCAAAACCTACAAATGATGAGGTTTGAGCTGTGCGAGGAAGATCTGAACGTAAACATTGTGCTACGAAGTGGAATTGTGATGGGAGATGACAAAGGGAAACAACCAGAAGACAATACTTGGGTTTGCAAAGCCCCGGTGAAAGAAGATGAGTTTGATTTGGAGTGTGCTCGGGAAACCTTCATGGAAGCTAAGAAGAGCTTCGCTGAGGCCTCCACGTCAGGAAGCAAAGATAAGCCTGAGCCGGAGGTGGACTCCTCTATGCTCACAACTTTCTTGGAAACCTATATGAAGTTACTGTGCGACAGTAAGGCTATGAAAGGGTTATAGGAACTTATCAATAGATGTGCTAGGACCATGCTAGGTGAAGTACACGTAGTTCACAAGATCGGAAAACATAAGACATTAACGGGACAAGAAATGAGACTCACCGCGTAGATCAGAGAATACGAGATGGATCAAGTCATTCTGGATTTGGGATCAGATGCGAATGTGTTAGCAAAAAATACATGGGAGTGGATGGGAAGACCTATGCTGCAATGGTCTTCGATTCATTTGAGAATGGAAAAAAAAAAAAAAATCATACCCATGGGGCGATTGCAGGGAATAACTGTGGATATTGAGGAATCAAGCGCGCTAATAGATTTTGAAGTAATAGAGATTGTTGATGACAGCAATCCCTACCCCGCACTCCTGGGAATTGACTGGGCTACTGATATGAACGTGGTAATCAATTTGAAGAAGTGGAAGATGATCTTTGAGAAGAAATCACTACGTGTAATTATACCCTTGGACCCTACTGAAGGATCGCGCTACACAGAACTGGTCTGTGACTATGAGAGTGATGATGATCTGGATTGTTTCTATAAGATAACAGCGCGAGACCAAGACTGGGTGAATCCCACCGTGGACAGGTGGATTACATGGGAGCATGAGAGTTCCTTCACTTCGGATTCTGATGAAGAAATAGAACAATGGCAGAATCAGTTACATGAAGTAACTACGCTAAATTGCAATGTGATGACTAGGTCACTGCACTGTGTGTCAATAGAAGTAAGAGATCTACCTACTTATGATGGTCTAAATGAGGTCAATGTCCTCTAGGATGCGTTTGAAAGGGAGGTGCAAGAAAAGCAACTCTTTTAGGCCTTGGACTGGGTATTGTGCGCTATGCCCGTGAAATGGTGGGGCACACACAAAGAAAGCTTTCATGATTGGCACGAATGTAGGAGATTGATGCGAGTATGATTTGGGAAGCCTAAGATGTGACTGGAAGGAAAGTATCATGGATAGGATGATCCATGCGTGCATCTCGCCAAGTGGATGCATGCCTATGGAGAAGAGCCCCAATCTGCGCAGACGCACATGTACTCTGTGCTAAAATACCTAGTCAATAAGCCTGTGTTGGGGGGGTGCATCTGCAGATGGCTTTTATTATTCCAAGAATACGATTTTGAAGTTGTTGTGAAGCCTGGACGATTGAACATGGGACTAGATCACCTATTGTGCATCGAAACATGGGAGGAGCCTACCAGTTTGGAGGAAGGATTACCAAATTCACAGCTCTTCGTTGTGTGTGTAGCGGATGGACATTTTGAAGATATAATATACTTTCTAACAACTGGAACTGTGCCAGAAGGATTCTTTGTCCAGCAAAAGAAGGAATTAGTGGTGCATGTGGCAGCTTTCTCTATCATTGTTGGGTATCTATACAAGATGGGGAATGATGAAATACTACGAAGGTATGTACTTGAATTTGAACGAAGCAGCATCCTCGCAGATGCTCATGGGGGTTCCACGGGAGGACATTACCAGGGAGAGAAACCACGCAGAGGATTCTACACACAGGGTTTTGGTGGCCAACCCTTGATTAGGATTCAAATGCATATTTTAAGGCATGTGATGTATGTCAAAGAACAGGCAGGCCATCGCAGAGGGATGAAATTCCTTTGAATCCACAAATGGCGTTGGAACCTTTCGAAAAATGGGCAATAAATTTTGTAGGACCCATTAAACCTCAAGGAAAGACAGGTGTGAGGTACATTATCACTGTGATGGAGTACTTGAATCATTGGGTAGAAGTGCAATCGGTGAAGGATTGCATGGAGGTGACTGCCACGAAGTTTTTGTTTGAACATGTACTAATGGGATTTGGATGTTTGAAGATCTTGATGAGTGCTCACGGTACACATTTCCTGAACGAGACGATCAGCGTGCTAATGAAGGAATTTCAGGTGTCTCACTAGAAGAAACCTTATCACCCACAGGCTAACGGGACAGTGGAGGTTTTCAACAAAGTGCTTGAAAACATGCTGACCAAGGTATGTAATGGATAATGAAGTGATTGGGACCTGCTCATACGTGCAGTGTTATGGGCTTATGGGACGACATGCAAGAAGTTGACGGGACAGAGACCTTTTAGGCTTGTCTATGGAGTGGAAGACATAATGCCTATGGAATACATCGTGCCTAGTCTATGCCGAGCAGCGCTCACAGGTATGTCGGATCATGGAGCCCTGGAAGAGAGGCTCGCACGGTTGGATGAGCTCGAAGAAGAGAGATTTTTGGCTAGATTTCACTAGCAAGTCCAAACGCAGCGCAAAAAGGCATGGCACACCGACACATCAAGCTGCACACATTCAAGATAAATCATCTAGTTTTGTTGTATGATAGTAAGTTTGATAAATTCCCTAGAAAGATTAGAATGCACTAGCTAGCACATATATTATTAAGGAGATTATCGATGGAGGCGTGGTATAGTTGGTAAAGTTGAATGGAGAACCCTTCCCAGGAAAGGTGAATGGCAGCTGATTGAAGCCATACACCGACGATCTGATGATGTGACTATATGAAAGTGGCACAATCTTAGCACTTTAGGTAGCTGAAAGGAGGCGCGGGACTATAAACTACACTTCCTGGGAATTGCGCGATGTCAGGACTGTGCATAGTAGCGAAGTATCACAGGGTCTACGACAACGCAAAGATAGCTACGCTGGCACACAGGTCTGCCAGAAAGTGACCGTTAAAGTCACTATTGACAAATTGATGCTTGGTTTGAGGCCAAATGGAGTGGGCACCAGGCATTTAAGGTGAACTTTATGGGTTGGATTCTTGGAAATATTCTGCCAATCTACCATTAATGGACCGAATGTGAGGGGAATGGTCGAATTAAAATTCAAAAGGCACTATAAATTATAAGTGGATGTCCAGAAAACAAAACTTGCCATTTTTAGAACTGAGTTGTTGCGCGCTCAAGTATTCATGAACTAAGACTTATTCGAGACTTTGAAAGCGAGTTCATTGTTTGAGCAATTACCAGAGACACTAAAAGAACTGTGGAATAGCACTATGTCAGCACTCAAATAAGCCATGGACATAGGAGTAGTGACAATCAAGGAAGCCACATAGGAAATTGCAGAAGTAGAAGCCACAGAGAGCGTCGGAATAATCGTTGAGGTCCCTAAATCACTGCGAACACTGAGACCTAAGGAGGATAAGCAGGCGATGATATCAGTGCACATCTCACCCATAAATCCACTAAGGACCAAGCTCACATTGCAGGAAAAGGGGAAGGCCATTAATTTGGAGGTCGATGAGGAGGAAGAGTTTGAAGAAATCCTGGTGGAGGAGGAGGATGTAGAGATGGAAGTCGAAACCCAGGGTGCAGACCCTATCAGCAGGTTGCCGTAATATGTTCCTCTGTGAAAGTGTAAAGCCAAGGTTCCAAAGGATATAGATGAGAGTAAGAGCTCTCTACAAACACTGCTACTCCCCGATGATATTATTTTTTAGGGACTGCACCTGGGGCGAGTCCTTGTATTGAAATTTGAAGATTGGGACCTCGCAGACCACGCGAAGTTCCCGCATTTAGCGACTGCGAAGCTAATGTGCCAGATGATGGATTCCCTGGCTGGAATGATTGAATTGGAGCCACGCAAATGGCTTAGAGGTGTCGAGAAAGCAGGATTGCTAAACCTACTCTGGGTGCCGCATAACCACTTTGCCCCAATGATTTATTTCGTCATCAGGCAGCTGCTCTGCTTGGTGCATGATGCGTGCTTATGGCTGGAGGAGCCCATCCCCATCAAAAACAATTTGATTCATTGAAATACATGGCTATCTTGCTCAGGGGAGGATCCAGAAAACATTTCAGAGGGAAGAGGTGGTGAGTTGGCCCTTGCGGAGGCAATGAAAAAGAAGTTTAAGTTGGAGAAGAAGAAGCAAGGGTATGCCATCTCCAACATCAACAAACCTGCAGTCAAGGTCGCGAAAAAGATATTGGTAGGGAAGGTGGTGTGGAAGTGCCATGCGGATGAGGTACCCGCACTAGTGGTTGCACTAGCAGCGCAATGCGCAAAAGGAGTCTAGTTCAACTAGGCGAACTATCTATGCAGTGAGTTCCTTGTGAACTGCCATGAGGCATAGGAGCAGGGCAAAACGTTTCGTTATGCATGGCTCATGTCATCGATCATACTGGTGGCATGGGAACTACTCGAAGATAGCCAGTTCCCTTCGATCACACTAGACCTTCCAGAGGCAGCGAAGTACGCTTTGATGTGGACGACCAGGGATGCACAGTGGATCAGAGAAAGAAAAATATTTTGGGTGCTAATTGAAATGAACATCCAGATGGTGATCAATCGCAAGCTACGGTTATCGCCCACAATCTACAATAGTTTGCAGAGATTTACAGAGTTCAAAATAGACTTCCACCATGTCTTCATCAGGGCATAGAAGGCCCCTATGAAGATGTGGCATGATTTACCATACTTGGCGACCGACAATGTAATTTTCGTAGTCCTTGATTCTTGGCCATCGGAATGGCACGCTCCAGCTGACTCCGCGGTGGAAGCAGAGAATTCCACCATGCAACGCAAGAAGGCAGAGACTAAACTTCGGATGGCATAGCTGGTATAAAGGTGCAGGAAAGAAGAAGCAACGACTAAGGCCTAGGCAGTGTGCAACGCTGCGAAGTTGGAGGAGTAGCAGAAAACAACAGGCAAAGAGTGCGAAGGACAGAAGTCACCTTTGCCTGAACCAGAGACAGACATAGAACAAGGTGGTGCGGACCCATAGATGATGTCCACCCAACTCAAACTTCCATGACCACGAGAGCAGGTAGGGCCACGAAAGAAAACAAAGGTCTCGAAGACATCTTTTGAACCTATCACCCTCACTGAAGGGGAATTGCATGATATCGGTGAAACATTGAGGGATGTAACTGTGGAGGCCCTCCAGTAGTTTGACGAAAAAACAATTGGTATTAGGGGTTCTTCATACACAAATATAGGAGTTGCAGGTGCGCACTCCATAGGCTGACACAGTGTCCAACAGCCTCGCAGTCGGCACTTCAGCTGCTGAGGAAATGTTGCACTTACTACAGAAAATGAAGCTGACAAACCCTTGGTGAGCAATTTGAAAGGGGTAGGGTTGAACATGGCTGTGCTCCCTCGGGAGAAAATCTACCTCTTATAGGATGGATTCATTGTAAAACTTTGGGCCAGGGAGAGTTGTGCTCTGTAAGTAATGATCGAGCAGCGCATCAACATTGAGCCTGCAGCGCAACGAGGCAGTGGAGCAGAATAAATAGATAATGCAGGTTATGGAGGAAGCCTGCCAAATGGTCTTGGAGTTGGCCATTCAAGCAGAGGAACCAGTGGAGGTGCGTGTTTGTAAGTTAGCCACATCGCTGCGCGACACAAGAGCATAAATGGCTAGGGTTTAGCTGGCGCTGAACTTGCAGATCATAGAATTGTATTTGAAGGCTCAGCCTTCAACTCTGCTGGAGGTGAGAGAACAGCGTACCACTGCGGTCACAACAACAATGGTGGAAGTTGACAGTGCATTGACAGGTTGCATGAAGTTGTTCGAACAATCATTCGAGGTCCTAACTACCCTGTAGGAGGACCTAAATGTGGAGTGCCTAGAGTCAAAGGTGTGCAAGCTGCAATAGAAATACGATGAGGTAAAAGGGACTGCGCAGATGGTTTCGCTTACATAAAGGCTTGCATAGATGCAGCAGGAAAAGGCGCTTAAGGAACAGGTGGATGCCGCTTGACACAAAGAAGCGGTCTTGAGGGCTCGCCTACAACCATGGATCGATGAGGCTTATAAAATTATAGCCTCCATTGAAGCAAAGCTCGTGCAACTGCAAGCAACTTAGGAAAGGATTTAGGGCAATAGGTCAACAATAGCGGTCACTGAACAACGCATGGAGGAAGTCCAACAAGCAACTGTTCAGTGCGCTGTCAAACTTGCAGCGATCCAAACAGAGCTGGGAGGTCTTTGCGCTAAGATCTCCGCACCTACAGAGTGACTCGAGGGCAAGTCATGATGTTTGTGTTGGGGGCTTGTTGGGTGCACGATCCCCCAAGGGTAGTTTTGGGGCTTAGACCCATATTTTGGTCCAATTTTGTAATTCCAATGTAAAGACTCCACATTTTGTGGGTGCGGAGCGCCTAGTTGTTAAAGAGTCATAGGGTTGTTCGCCATTATTTTGATAATGTAATGTTGGCTATAGAAGATCTACCCATGGTCTGCAGACCATGAGATTGTATAACTAGAGCGAAGCTCTAAGTAGTTAAGGCATCAATAATAGACAATGTCGAAGTGATGAAGATGTATGTGAGATAGCTCTGAAGTGTAAGTATAGACTTGGGTCGTAGCATAGGTAGAGGCTCTGTAGCTGAGTGCGCAGAGGCCTAGCAGTCTGCAGCTGAGTGCGCGGACCCCTGCAGCTAAGTGTGCAGGGCGAGTCGAGTCTGTAATCATCTAGAAGTATTACTAAAGAGAAGTTTCTATCATTTCTACGTCTTGATTCCTTGTTTATAATTTTATTATATTGGGTATGAATTTCACTTCTAATGCTTATAGGGTGCGTGAATGTGTATAACTGTATTGGTTAAGTGAATGAAAGTTAGAATATTGGTTACATGAAGATAATTAAGATATATCAATAAGATAAGTAAGATACTTAGTCTAGTTTGGGAAATAGCGCAGTTCACTGCCCTAGCAGCGCGAAAGGACTTCAGCCCCTAGTTAGGACTGCACAAAAGCTAATTGTAACAGATCGTGAAGGTACTGAAGAGTGGAACAGAGCACGAAGCAACCTTCAAGAAGGTAGGTATAGTTGGAATAAATTGACATCACAACCATCTCAAGGGTGTGGAAACTTGGTTCCAGCATCCCCCCATACTGCTTCGGGTGAGACTTCAGTCCGCGCTCCACTGGCTGATGCCGAAAGGGCCAGTAATGTAGGGATTTGTTTGGCTAACTAATGTTGAACCTCGGTCAGGCCCCCATAAGCCAACAAGAATAGCAGTGACCACAAGAAGTTGGAACTGAAGAACAAGCTTAGGAAAATGAAGATGGAGAAGGGCGACACAATACCAAAGTACTTGACCAAGTTCACCCAATGTCAGGATGAGCTTGGAAGTGTCAGTGTTACAGCTTTTAAAGATGATCTGGTCATCCTAGCACTTCTAGACCTTCCCAAGAGCTGGAACAACTATTAGGATTCGGTAAATGGGGGGGAAAGCTACCAGAGTGGGAGAGTTTTTGGTCTGACTTGGTGTAATATGAGATTTGGTGGAACACCAGAGGTGGATCCTCATCCAAGCATGATGATGAGGATAATTTTTCCTTGGTTGGAAAGGAAAAGAAAGGGAAAGGGAAGTCATCCCATTCCAAATCAGATTCCCATCCAAGAAAACAAGAAGAAGGACTAGTCGAAGATTAAATATTTTCACTGTCATGAGTTGGGACACTATGCCATGAAGTGTCCACACAAGAAGGCCAGAAAGAAGTCCTTAGGAGGAGCGGCAGGTGAAGATCTTGCTTCAAAATTCAATTTGGATTTCACCCTCATTGATTGCATGGTGACCTTGGTGATGGATAATGTGTGGCATCTAGATAATGGTGTCTCATTCCATATGACCAGAAACAAAGAATTATTTAGTGAATTGGAGGAGAAGGACCTCCATGTAGGTTTTAACCCCATACATAAATTACCTGCATACGAATACTAGAACACAGAAAATAAACAATGTGAGAGCATAACACATAAAACACATATACACATAGATTTTCTCCTGGATCCCAAAACCAGGACTACCAGCTTGATTTTTCATTATCTTCCTTTCAATGTTACAATACATATTTATACATGTTGAAGCATCCAATACCATGGACCAAAAACCATCGCATCCAAAACCATGGACCGAAAACCATCGCGTCCAAAACCATGTGTGAAAATCATGCACAAAACCATAGGTAGGTCCGCCCAACCTAATATAGGGTCCAAAACCAAAATTTTCTGGGGCGTTGCCCTGGACCCCATAGAGTTACCTGCACCCCTCAAAACCCCTGTGACCCCCCCTTGCTACGCAATTGGCGCAACAAAGGGGGGCTCCGCCCCCCTTCTAACCCCCCGGTTAGCTACGTTGGCTAGTCATAAAAAGAATATAACACAACCCAACATTCTCCCACTTGTTGTTTTCTTTCCACAGGGGGCCACAGGAGAGCTTAGTCATTTTTCCAGCCCTGCAACGCCCATTGTTTCTCTACACCAAGAGAACTTCTTAGATCTCACAGATTTTGTCAATGCATCTGCAGTATTCTTCAAAGTGTCCACCTTTACCAGCAACACCTTTTTGTCTTCTATCATATCCCTCACAAAGTGATACTGAACATCAATGTGCTTTGTCTTTGAATGATAAGCATGGTTTTTTGCCAAGAAAATTGCACTGTCACTGTCACAGTCTATCATTATAGCAACTTGTACTAACCCCATATTTGAACACAATATCTGCAACCAAACTCCTTCCTTGATTGCATGAGTGGCTGCCATGTATTCTATCTCTGTAGGTGATAGTGCCACTACATATTGTTTCTTACTCATCCAACTGATTTCACCTCCAAATAGGTTAAACACATACCCACTTGTAGATCTTCTCTAATCCAAATCTCTAGCCCAGTTTACATCAAAAAAGCCATGAATATCCAACACTCTATCCAATCCTAGTCTTCCTTGGTAGCACAAATCATAATTACTAGTGCCACGCAAATACCTGAAAACTCGCTTCACTGTTGTCCAGTGCTCCTTCCGTGGTTTTGACATAAACCTGCTCAATACTCCCAATACATGTGCAATGTCTGGTCTAGTACAAACCATTGCATACATCAGGCTATCTACTGCACTTGCGTATGGAACACGGGACATGTCCTCTTCCTCTTCTTGTGTCTTGGGACACTGTTCGACAGATAAATTTACACCTACAGAAATAGGAACTTCACCGATTTACTATCCTACATATTAAACCCCTGCAGTATTGTCCCGACATACTTCCTCTGGTTTAACCAGATCTTCCCCTTTGCCCGATCTCTTTTAATTTCCATGCCCAAAATATAGTTTGCAGCACCAAGATCTTTCATGTCGAATTTGGAGGCAATTGGGTCTTCAAATCCTGGATAATTTCTTTGTCATTTCCAACTAGAAACATATCATCCACATACATGACCAGATAAATTACATGGTCACCAATTAATTTAAAATACACAGAGTGATCTGCATTGCTTCTGGTGAAGCCAAGTCCCCGTATAAATGTATCAAATTTCTGATACCACATCCTTGGTGATTGAATTTAACCCATACGGAGACTTCTTTAACTTGCCTACTAGTTCTTTCTTACCCTTAACCACAAAACCTTTAGGTTGCTTCATGTAAATCTCCTCTTCCAGATCCCCGTGAAGAAATGTTGTCTTCACATCCATTTTCTCTACCTCAAAATGAAAAGCAACAACAATAGATAAAAGTAATCTAATAGAAGCTACCTTGGCAACAGGAGAAAAAATATCACCAAAATAAATTCCCGGCACCTGGGAATAACCTTTTGCTACCAACCGAGCTTTCTATTTCTCCACTCTTCCTTCTGCATTTGTCTTCTTGCACACCAATTTGCTACCAATGGGTTTCCTTCCAGCCAGCAACTCCACCAGATCCCAAGCCTCATTTTTATGCAAAGATGCCATTTCATTTACCATGGCCTCTTTCCAGAGTTTTCCATTCTCTGAATCTACTGCTTCCTTCACAATTCTGGGATCATCATCAGTAATAGATAAATAAAAATTTGAATAGAAAGTAGATGGACTATACCTTTCTCGCTGCCTTCTTTCTCGAATTAATCTTCTCACAATCAGAGTTTCTGGCTCTTCATCTTCTGATTCCTCTTCTACTGTAGAGTCTGATTCTTCCTCCTTTAGCTCAAACTCTATCTTCTCAGGTTCCTTTGATAGGACTTCATGTTTAATAATAATTTTCACCTCTCTGAACACTACATCTCGGTTGTACACAACCTTCCTTGTTACTGGGTTCCAAAGCTTATAACCCTTTAAACCATCCTTATACCCAGTAGAGATCCACTTTTTAGATTTACTAGCCAACTTTGTTCTTTTCTCCTTTGGAACATGTACATATGCATCACATCCAAATACCCTCAGATGTGAAAGAGAGGGTTTATTACTAGTCCATACCTCTTGTGGGGTCTTATCCTCCAACACTGATGAAGGTCATCTATTGACCAGGTAACTTGCTATCTCCACCACCTCTACCGAGAATTCTTGTCCTAAGCTGTCATCATTAAGCATTCTTCTTGCCCTTTCCATCAATGTCTTGTTCATTCTTTCTACAAATCCATTTTTCCCAGGTGTGTATGGAGTAGACTTCTATCATGATATACCACACTTCTTACATAATTCTTCAAATTCCTTGCTGCAAAACTCTCCACTGTTATCTTTCCTCAACACCTTTATCTTCTTCTCTGTCTGGTTTTCCACCAGAGCATTAAATTATTTAAACTTGTCAAAGACTTCAAATTTATTCTTGAGGAAATATATACATGTATTCCTTGAGAAGTCATCTATGAATGATACATAGTACACAGACTTATCTAGTGATGGAATCTTCACAGATCCAAACACATCACTGTGCACAAGCTCTAATATCTGTTTCACCCTCTTACCACCAGAGGGGAAACTCACTCGATTCTGCTTCCCATATACACAATTTTCACAAAAATCAAAATCAAGAGACTATTAGTCATACCTTCTACCATACCTTTACCATGAAGTATTCGAAGGCCCTTCTCTCCAATATGTCCAAGCCTTTGATGCCACATCATGCTCTTTTCTCCGGAGACCACCAGATTTTCTACTCCACTTTCAGTAACAACAGAACTGTTTCACCCATCAACAATAGTGCTACCTTGCAGCTTGTATAGAGTTCCAATCTGAAATCCACGCATCAATACTAGTGCTCCCCAAACCATCTTGCAGGTATCCTTATCGAACACTATTTTTACACCTGCATCATCTAGCTTTCTTACAGAAATCAGATTTCTGGCCAATGCAGGAATATGCAAAACACCCGGAAGTGTTCTAACTCTTGCACCTTGCAAGTTCAACTTTACTTTTCCACGCCCAACGATTCTAGCCTTCCTATCATCCCCCAAGAAGACCTCACCACCATCATATTTCTCATACTCACAGAACCACTCTCTATGGGGAGTGAAGTGAAAGGATGCACCTGAGTCAATCAACCATGCCTCATGATCTACATGTGTACTTGAAGAAGCCAAGTACACATCCCAACCTTTATCTGATGTGGTTTTCGCCTTTACAGAAGGAGCATCATAAGATCCCTTTCCTTTGTCAAGAGACTTAGATTTATAGTCCCTTTTGTAGTGCCCTTCCCAGCACACCACCTTTATAGGTTTTCTTGAAGATTTAGATCTCCCACTCGATGAATTATTTTTGTTTCTGTTCTGGGACCGTCCTTGTACAGACAAGGCATCACCATTCTGGCTCTCCATATTTTTCCATCCCATCTCCTCCATCAACAAGGATGAGAATATTTCATCAAATTGCAAGGCAGTTGCATTGCTACCTATTGCAATAACCAGACTATCCCATGAATCTGGTAGAGAACACAAAAAAATAATGCACTTATCTTCATCTGAAATTTTTATATCAACAGAGGATAACTAACTTACCACAATATTAAATGCATTTAGATGCTCTATCACCGAGTCTCCATCTTTCATCCTCAGGTTATACAGCCTTTTCCGTAGGAACAATTTATTCACCAAAGACTTAGGTTGGTACAAAGTCCCTAACTTGTCCCACAAAGCCTTCGCCGTAGCTTCCCCTGATACATTCAACAATATTGAATCTGAGACACGCAATCATATTGTGATCTTTGCCTTCCAATCCAACTTCTTCCATTCTTCATTAGACACTCCCGTTGGTTTAGTATTTGGATCTACTGCGATGCACTGATCTTTATCCACCAACAGATCCTTCATATTGAGTTTCCACAACTCAAAACTCTGACCATTAAATTTCTCAATCTGTATCTTTCCACTACTCGCCATCTTCTTTCACCACCAGAATCGATCCCGTAGATCTCCCACTGAACGACGCCTACCACAAGCCGAGTGGGGTTACCTGCACCCATCGAACCCCCTGTGCCCCCCCCACTACGCAATAAGCGCAACGAAAGGGGGGGGGGCTCCGCCCCCTTCTAACCCCTCAGTTAACTACATCAGCTAGTTGTGGAAAGAATATAACACAACCCAACACTCCATATGCACATCGAAATGGGATATGACGGAATTTATAGCGCGGTCGGCATTGATACTATTACTTTTCATAGGGAGTTTGGTTCTCCTCTCACATTAAAAGATGCCATGTATGTTATGGGTCTGAAGAAGAATTTGGTTTTAGTTGCTATGTTGGAGGACTGTGGCAACGATGTGATATTTAGAAAAGGAAAGGATTTCCTTAATCACACAGCCTCAAGAAAAGTGAATCAGATTGGGGTTCGGGTGAAGAACCTTTACAAATTGGATGTAGAAGAGTGTGCTACTTTGAGCACAAAAGCATACAAGGGGCAAATCCAAGACATTGATGAATTGTGGCATAGAATATTGGGTCACTTGCACCACAGAGCTTTGAATATCATGCAATAGATTTCTACAGGACTTCCCAAGGGTACACTAGAGCAGAGAGATACATGCAAAGGGTGTAAATTGTGTTAGTACACCAAATCCACCTTTCATGATAAGGACAGTCGAGTGCCAGTGATCCTTGAAAGAGTTCACTCAGATGTGCGTGGACCATTATTGACAGCCTCCATGACCATGCATAGGTATTCTGTACTATTTGTAGATGAATTCTCACATAAGTGTTGGATTTTCTTCATGTAGAAGAAAGATCAAACATTCTCTAAATTTTATGAATTTAAAGCACTTGTTGAGAAAGATAATAGCAGGAAAGTGAAGGCTGTCAGGAGCGATAACGATGGAGAATATGTGTCGAGTGAATTCAATAAATTTTTTGTATCAGAAAGCATTCGACAGGAGTTAATAGAACCCCATAACCCACAACAAAATGGGGTGGTTGAAAGGAAGAACAAAATTATTGTGGGAGATGCATAGGCATTGTTACATGATCAGGGCCTACCATTGCACTTGTGGGATGAAGCATGTAACTCAATTGTATATGTGCAAAACAAGAGTCCTCATCTGATTCTCGGAATGAGTACACCAGAAGAAGATTTTTTAGGTAAGAAACCGGATGTGGCACACTTCAAGATCTTTGGTTCATCAATTTACTGTCATGTTACTAAGGATGCATGGAGAAATATAGAACCAACAGTTGAGTTGGGCATATTTTTGGGGTACACTGATACACCTCACAACTATCAGGTGTACCTTCCATCTCATAGGATTACAATGGTTTGTAGAGATGTGAAGTTCAATGAAGAGAAGGCCATGAATGTTCCCTTGAGAGGGAGATCCAATTACATGCAGATGAGGAGATTTTAGCTCGAAAGGAAGAACCTCATGATGATGTGGAGTAGCCACATGCAGAGGAGCAGAGATTGGAAGCACCCACTCATGTAGAGACTTCTAGAGATGGAAGGAAGTGCACCAGAGAGGCTGACAGATTGATGCATGATGTTAGAGAGAATGTGGGAGCACCCACATCACAACATAGGCAAAGGAAGCAGTGCAAGAAACCATTATGGGTTGATAATATAGTAGAGGAGTATGATTCCATTATCAGAACCAGTGTTTGGGAAGTGGTCCCAAGACTAGCAGATAAGTCAGTGGTGAATTCCAAATGGCTTTACATGGTAAATAAAGCAGAAAATGGGAGTGTGGAGAAATGCAAGGCCAAATTTGTGGCCAGAACGTTCTCTCAGGTGGATGAAATTGATTATGAGGAGACCTTTTCTCCAGTAGAAAGCTACTATTCAATAAGAATTATTCTAGTACTTTTAGCGTAGATGGGATGGAAGATACATCAAATGGATGTGAAGACAACATTCCTCAATGGATTGTTTGAGGAAGAGGTGTACATTGAGCAACTGTAAGAATTTGAGACCTTCATCAGAGAGTTACATGTGTAGACTCAAGCAAGCATTGTATGGATTGAAACAAGCACCTTATGGTTGGTACACTAGGATTGAAAGCTATTTCACCAAGTTTGGCTTCACCAAAAGTGAAGAATATGCAAACCTTTACCATATTGTGGTTGAAGGAAAATTGTTGATTATATTATTATATGTTGATGATTTAATTCTAACAGGTGATGAGAATTTGGTAAAATCATGCAAAAAGGATATTGCAAGAGAATTTGAGATGAAGGACGTGGGGCTCCTGCATTATTTCCTTAGTATGGAAGTATGACAAGGAGATGATGACTTTTTTGTCTCTCAGGGAAAGTATGTCAATGAGATATTGAAGAAGTTCCACATGGAGAGTAGCAAACCCATGGAGAATCCTCTAGCGGTGAATTGGAGGAAGGAAGATGCTACTTTGGGTGAAGTAGTGGAGGCTACTATTTACAAGAAACTTATGGGCCCACTTACGTATTTGGTGAAGAAGTGATCGGAAATATGTTTTACAGTTAACCAACTTAGTCATGAAATGGTTAAGCAAACCAAACTCTATTGTAAGGAAGATAAACATGTGTTGAGATACCTTAGAGGCACTACTCAGTTTGGTCTTTGGTATAGACAGATAGGGTGAGTGAAGATGCAAGGATTCACAAAAGTAGATTGGTTAGGGATTCCATCCGACATGAAGAACACATCAGGGTGAATCTTCAGTATTGGGCCATTAACAATTTCTTGTTACAACAGGAAGCAGAGATCAGTTTTACTCAGTTCGATAGAAGTAGAGTACATGGATGCTAGTCAAGCATCTTGTGAGGCTATCTGGATGAGGAAGATCCTTGTTGGGTTATTTGGTTAGTAGATGGATCCTACAATGATTTAATATGACAATCAAAGTTGTATCAAACTCTCTTAGAATATATTTTTTTATGATCGGTCCAAGCATATCGACATCTAATATTACCATCTACGAGATTGCGTGAAGAGGAGAATCATGTTGTTGGAGTACATTCTTACAGAGGAACAGGATGCAGACATCTTGACAAAGGAATTTTCAAGAGGAAAATTCAAGTTACATAGAGGTAAGGTTGGGGTATATGATAGTCCCTTTCTTGTTGAGAGGGAGTGTTGAAAATGCAACAAGAAAATCCTAATTTAATTTTGTCCTCGAACTAAATTAGGAATAAAATTGTTATTCCACATCACAAAACAACTTGTACGAGCTAACTAAGTTAATTTGACTTAGATGGCTCGGTTAATTCGAGTTGACATTATAAATAGAGTCATGTAGAGTGTCTCCTACATTATAGGAGCCCTGGTTGATTTTATTTTGAGTTGCAATTAATTAATTCAATTTAATTTAGTTAAAGTCAGTTAAATTAGTTCCAATTGATGGAGGAACTAGTAGGAGTTCACACAGTGGGGTGTTGCTTCATGTGTTCAACTAGTTAATTGATGATTCACTCATAAATAGTTCATGCATGTCAGATCTGAGAGTTACCCAATTGATATTGGAGTTTAAGGACAATGTACTATCAATTGTATAATCATCCGAATTGTATAGGTGGTGCATGCAGTCAGAGGAAGGCCTATGAGGATTGCATAGTTCATATTGAGGAATTTCCATAATTAATAGGGGGCTAATTCCAAAGTAAACAACAAAATGAAATAGGGAATTGGGCGAGCCAAAATTTGGTTAAGTATTAGCCTAGGCTTGTCTAGGAATCTGTGAGACAGATAGAGATAGTGCAGAGCTTTCTCTGGCTTGAGCAAAGCATTGTAATCGTATCATATTTTCTGACTAATGCAATATAAAGATAGCAGGGGTTTGTAGTTGTGGCTTTCCCTAGGAAATCATTGTGTAATGCATTAATTGAATTCTTTCTCTTGTATTCTTCGTGATTTTGTGATCGTTTAATTTTTTTCTCTAATGGGTAGAGTAGATTAAAGTCTATTGTTTTAGTAAATTACAATTAGCAATTTGAATCTACAAGGAATTTCTACACTCTTGATTGCATGAAAACCATAAAAATATAACTTGACATCATGTTTTGGTATCATATACTTTTCTTGGGGTACTTTTCAATAAATATTGTAGGTACAAGAAGTAAATATGGATGGTTCGATCCTTTGTTTTGAAAAGCATGATGGAAGGAGGAAAATATGAAACCCTTAGATCCTTAGGCAATATTCATGATGTAATTGAAGAACTATGGATTACCGGTTCATAGAAAGGATTAGTATAAGGGGGAAGACCTCTACCATGGTTAAAGAATCATAATCAGATAGAAATAACTGTAAAGCATGATATGGTGCATCATTTTATGGGATGGCATCATAATAACATATGATTGAAGCAAGAGCTCATGAAATCATTATAAGAAACTTGAAGGATAGTTGAAGTAGAGGTATATAGCAGTCATCATATAAAGGAAGTAGCTCTTTGTAATCTCATTAAAATCATATGGTTGAAATAAAGTCATCTAACATGATAGAATAAATTCATCATACATCATCATCATGAGAAAGGAGCTTCTGCTGGATGAGGATAATCTAGATCCTCTGTTGAAATGTTCATTAGAAGGTTCACCTTTCTTGGAGGAAGAAAGTGTCTCGCTGAGAATTCCACCTTGTATGGAATTCATTGTTTAGAAGGATGATGGTATGATGACAAAGGAATGCAACATGTAAAGATGGTTGAAGTACTCCCAATTAAGGAAAGGAAGTTGTTGAAGGAAACATAGATGAACAAAAGAAGAAAAGAGGTACGTATGCATATGTTTGATAAACTAAGTCATGTCATCATATAGTTTTAGATAGCATGGGTAAGTTCTCTACCTCATGAGCATGGTCGAAGAAAAGGGATCTCTTCCTTTGAAAAGATGCATGAAGGCATGGTTTACATATTGGCTAGATGCAATCAACATAATATTTCCTCATATGGAATATGAGGTGGTTGAAAAATATGAAGGAACTATGGATGGAAGTTCTTTGAGAACAATATGTGAAGAAAGAAAGAAGATATTGTAAAATATGCAACTATGGAAAAGAAATCAACATCTGATGAATAGAAGGATTTGGTATGATATCTCCATGGCAAAGGTATGAATATCTTGATAAATTATGAAAAGAATGAAGACCCTTGAAATTGGAAATCTTGGAGATATGTCTATGACTATACAGGTTGTTGCAAGAAGTAGATGTCATGATGAAGGTCCATCAAAAAAGGTAACTTTGATTTGATGTTCATTTTTAATTTTTGAACAAATTCTAGATGGGTTGATACAGGGCTATCGAAAGAGAGTTGTAGAGGTCACTTACAACTAGCACTCATGTGGTTGGATGGAATATCCTAAAGTAAAAATGACTTTAAGAAGTAGTTGTATGAATAAAAACTAGATGTGGACTAGAATATCACTTTCTGATGACTAAAGGGATGACAAGACTGACATTTTTCATGAAGGAAAGTGATGGATGGTCGATGCCCTACAAATAAGTCCCATAAAATAAAGGCTCCATAATGATAAATATGAAATTCATGACATCAAAAGGAGGAGATCTTCATGTAGTTGAAGGTACCATGATCTCCACTGAAGAACAATTAAGATGCTGAAAACAAGTCCCTAGTTAAGAGGGAGCTTGGACAAGTACCTAGATAAGAGGGAGCTTGGGTACATTCCTATTATTAGAATGGATTATTCCTCCCTAGTTAAGAGGAAGTGACAAATATGGTTCTCTACTTCATTTGTCATGCACTAGACCAGGAATAGTAGACATAAGTCTTAGTGAAGGCCATGAGGAGGGATAGACACATCATTATTGTCTCCATATTGTGAAGAAAGAATGGAGGATTGGGTAAGAATTCGACATATGATGCTCTTTGAGGATGTGGTAGGGAATCCAATATAAGAGTAGTCAAAGAGGACCGATATTCTTTGAGGAATGGGAATCCAAGATAGGAATAATCCTCAAAGGACATACCCTGTGAACACCCAAGTGGGGTATGCACCTTGAGAGACAATGATGATGGTGTATGTTAGTCATTGGTCTTGCCAGCATTGTGCTCTGATCTTGTGGAGAGATAGATTTGTTAGTAAAGGCCTTCCTATGTGACAATGTTGGTTGGTATGATGCTAAAAAATGAGTTACCAATTTAAATCTTCTTATGGGAATGCTTCAGATTGAGAATGTCCAAGTACCTTGTATGAATTACGAATACCTCCCTAGTTAAGAGGTAGTGTTGAAATGTGTAACTAGGTTTGGTCTTCATAATGACATATGTAATCATGATTTTATGTATTTAATGAATGAAATAATAATAATAAGAATAATAATAATAATAATAATAATAATTTTGTTCCTCTTGAGGCATGGGTTTCATGCTCAAGGAAATTTATTTTTAGGTCAAGTTCCCATTGTGAGCTCTTAGGGCTCGTCATTGATTCTACAAGTCAAGAAAGTCATTGTCATGTATGAAAGACCCTTCTTGGGAATGTTCATATTGTAAATAAAATTATCTGAGTCAAAACAAAGTCAAAGGACCCTCCAAGACCTTGTCATGGTGCAAGATTCAAGTCGGCCTTCAAAAGAGCTAGTTGGCCTACCCAGAAGGACATGTCGGCCTATTAAGGGACCCTATGAAGTCAATTAAAGGATGACTTAGCCTCACTCAAGGAAGATTTCATTAAAGAAAGAAAGAGTTTGATCAAGGAAGAAAAACTAAGCCTAATTCTAGGAGAAATAGAAGGAATATTGAAGCACTTGTGGATCTGCTTTTTGGGTTATTCTCTTCCACACATGTGAAGCATTAGGGCATCTCTCTATAACAACAAGCATCAAATTAAATTCATCTTCAAGCATAAAATATTGGGATAAGAAAGGTTATATTTTCAAACCGAAATCATAAGAAAAGTAATTCAATTCGAGAGAAGAAGATAGGAGACACTTTTGTCCATCCTCTAACCACACATGTGAACTAGGGTTACTACAGAAAAGGGTTGAAGTTTCAATCCTATTACAAGAATTCGAAATTATAAAGAAGGGCCAACATTTTAGATTGGAAGGCAAGGTTGACAATCATTGAATTGAATGAAGGGAAGCACATCAAGAAAAGTTTGACTTGGTCTTGGAGGGGTTTTGTCAAGGGTCTAGATCTTGGAATTCGTCAATTGAAGGTCTATAAGAAGAGGATATTTATTTTGTGTTTTTCTCTCTCTTGGAGCAGTTTTGGCCCTGGTTGTGTAGATTATTTTATGAATATTCAATAACTCATGTGATATACTAAAGCACAAGACAATAATCTACTCTACTCTTCTCAGTGGAAACCAAAAATGATCGATGAAAACCGATCCAGGTCCGAGTGTGACAAAGGACCCTTCCAAGACCTTTTACTTTGGTGATGTGTTAAATTGCATTTTTAAAAGAACTTAAGTGAATACATCTGCATGCTATAAAGCAAAGGAACATGTCAATCATCAACACATGAAAACATAAGTGATTGATAATGGAGTCCATCTAGGAGGGACTACATCTCCGGGCCCCGGTGTCAAGATGGTGTAGGCCACTGCATTAAGTGCTGTCAATAGTGGTGATGTACATAAGAGGTGATGTCGCTATCATCCAAGGAAAATTCCCTCACACAAGAGTGGCTCCAAGAGATGTTCCAGTTCAGGAACTCTTAGTCAAAAGACTCCTATCAGTATGACACAAAACTCATGCATGATGATCATCCCGCCAACATGGCATAAAAGGGATCTCAATGTAAACATGCATGGTGACATGAGTATCCCATTAACATATGACAAAGGGATCCCAAAACACAACATGATGAATCATGACAACAAGTACATCACATAGATGATTCCACATCACATCAAGCAGGAATCATGAAACAATTATGAAAATAAGATCCCACATCAAACATCAAACATGGATCTGTGCAGCGTAATGCATAGAAAAAGAAGTGCATGAACACATTGCATATACCTCACAACCAAGGGCCATCTGAAGAAGCGGATGTCAAACTGTTGAAGCTGTTTGTGCCATCAATCTTATGGCATCAATCACATGGAAATGGTTGATCTCACATGAATGTTGACACTTGCATTCCACTTAGAAAAGCGGATGAAGAATAGAATGATAAAATGAGAAATTTGAATGCACCATCAGATTTGTGGCGTCGAATAGTGCAAAATCGATTGTCCAATTTTTGAATTCTGAGAAATTGAGAATCTAAGAATCAAGGAATCTTTTAGGTTCCCCCTAGATTCCTCAAATATTCTTCTCCATGGGTGGACTGGAAATATACAACTCAAAAGGCGAATCTGACCTCGCCATTGTGATCCCTGTGGAAAACCATGAAAAATGACTGTAAACTTAACTATGTTCCGACAAAAAAAATATTTACCTCCCTAGAGAATCTTTGGGCATCAAAGAATATTCTGCCTCTTCTGTCTCGAAATCTGTGCCCGCTCCTGGTTCCTATATCTGCCTCTCGTGGCGCACTGTGAAAATGAGGGTTTATATTAATTCTGGAGTGGATTAAATAAGAATGCGGTTTTAGTGCAATGGTAACATTATTAGTTTGTTGAGGAGGGGTCGGGTGGTCAAACCCGGCCCCTCCCTTTTTTAATGCATTATGGTTTTAAAAAACCGCATGTCTATTTAGGGTTGGGTCTACATTGGGCGGCTTGCCCCATAAATCCTGTAACAAGAAACTTGTTGGCGTGTTTTATTAATGGTGCATGGGGGTACTTGGTATTCATCATGGTATTGGTATAGTGGGGCTGTGTGTTTATGATATGTTGGTGAGGGTGCCTGGGAGGCGGGCAAGCCATACCGGTTGGGCGGGTTCGAGCCCTGCCACCCTCAGTCTATGTGCTATATATATCAGAGGTGGTGTGGGCCGGGTCCATCGGAGGTGGCTCGCACCCACCCTATATATATATATATATATATATATATATATATATATATATATATATATATATAATGGTAGTTTAGTTGGAGGGCTCGGCGGGGTGATGGCCGCTGAGCTAAACTAAAATTTGATTTTTGTTATGGTAAGGTTTGGGGGGGCCCACGAGGGTCACGGCCTGTCGGCCCAAATTTTTTTATAAATGTATTTTATTTGGGGTCTCGGTGGGGGTGGCGGGGGTCATGGCCCGCCACCCATTTATATATATATATATATATATATATATATATATATATATATATATATATATATATATATATATATATATATTATATATATATATATATTTTTTTAAATGTGAATTTTGACTGTAGGAGAAAAAATAACCAAGCCACAAATTCACCTAGAATTTGGCCCAGGTTAGCCGGAATCCAGTGGTCGGGTTTTGTCCAAATTGCGGCCTCCTTAAGCCTACTCAGTTAGCAAAAGTCAACTGAACTTTTACTGCTTCTAACTTTTGCGTACAAACTCAGTTTGATGAACCATTCACATCACCACAATTAGGATGACGAGATCTTCGCTTTGGTGTTGGTCTAAAATCATTCTGATCAATTTTATTTTTGAGTGTTCATAAGCCCTCTTTGTCTTGTGTGTGTCACTGGAGCCACCTGGATCAATCCTCCCCATTGAGGAGCTTTTGGTCCTCCAAAAGCATGAAAATAATCTGCAACTTTTATGTACCTTGTCTGCATCACAAGCATCCTAAAAGGCCTCGCTTCCATCTCCTTCACCTTTGTTCTTCGGAGCCTTAAGTGATGAGCCGACACCTACAACCTCTGCAACTTGTAGTACATTGTTTTCCAAATTAAATGCTTGACTTTCATGACCAAATAATGACCCAAGCGTCCCACACTTGCCACAAGTTTATAACACATACTTGGTGGTCAATTTTACAGCAAGATGGACACAATACTCCAGCTACGACAACAATGCCAACATATCATTGTTGCTTCAACAAGTGATGGAAAACTCATCATCACTGCAACACATGATTTAAAACAATAATGCCCAAACACTATTGTTTTGACAAGTGATGGAAACACGACATCACTTTCACAGTTTATCATGCTACTCAAAATAAGACCAGACATCATTGTTGTTGAACAAGTGATGGAAAACACATCATCACTTTTACATTCTAAAATGCAACAAATGCTTTACAAAAGCATGACCATGACACACTAACATATCTAGAAACCATTTTTCACTTATCAAGGTGAATGGGTTGCCTCCTTGTGGTGGCTTTGCTTGTCGAACCATCGTTCCACCTGGTTCATGCACCGACACTTTGTCTTTAAGGCGTTGCTCTGGATGGAGCCTCCAACAAGTGGCTCTTTGATGGCCACTTCTATCGTTGATTCGGATTTAAACAGGAACGCAATAAAATATAGAGATAACCATAAAGACAGATATGCAGCGGAAATAATACTTCATTTCATTACTGTAAAACACTGACATATGCTTACAAACAGAAACGGAAATAAACCAGCTACGGCGATGGTAGCTTATCTCTGAGAAGAGATGTGGTGGCTACATGCCTCTGAACTGTTCTGAACTGTGTTACAATGAGGCTCAAAGGCCTATTTATTATTTAGAAACAATGGAAAACCCTTCATATTCCAAAACCTAACCCTAGAAGATGAAACGCCAAATTGTGGGCCCCGTTTTTGGGTAATTTGGTACATCAACTTCCCGGGGTCGCAAATTGGTCGTATTATCTCTGTTTGACACGCATGATAGCCCGTTCGAAAGATCTCTTCGAGGACTACGACAGAAAAGAGGATTTTTCTACTGAAAAATCACTGGCGGTAGATTTCCCCAAAAAACGTCGTTTAGGGCCTCAAAACGACTTCGAAAGTTTAGGACCCGAAAAACTTCTAAAAATAGTAAACCGTGCTATAATTAAGGAAACTGAAAAACTGAAAGAGACAGTTGTGGGGGTCCAAATGGGATAGGTGGGTGGCCACCAACATCCACCTGGATCAATCGCAATGACTGCAATAGGTTTTCTTCCTCCATATTTTCTTAACATGTTTCTTTACTTGCTATTGATAGGGTCTTTCACACCTCATACTTTTGTGTGCTTCCATTCTTTTCCAACACTTAGAAAATGTATGTTTATGTAATCCACAAAAGGTACATGATTATAATCGAAATGAATATTTGAATATCGAAACTAATTATACCTTCCCTTGCCATCTTTGGTGTAAGTATGGCGATGAGAGCTTGCCTCAGCTCTTTCCCTACAATGGGCACTGCCATGGGATGATGGGGATGTGTTCCCATCATTCTCTTTCCTCGACGATTTCAATGATGTCTCGAAAGCATATGACACCTTCGAGCATTCTCCTTTGGTGTATCTCGATCTTGCAAATTGATTCTCTGCAAAAACTCTAATGGTTGAGTTATGCCTTGGTTATTAACGCCAAGTTTTTCTTCCTCCTCTTGCCTAGTCCTTGTAAGGAGCCTCATGTTTGTCTCTATACTTGGGATCTCCAAATTTCCAACAGAAATCATACTATGTGAAGATGAAACTGAAAGGAAATCAACATCTTTTACCTCCTCTATCGATTTGGAAAGAACTAATGAGGGTTGCTCATCATCTGTTGTTGGTGGTTCACTAGCGGTCTCGATGCATTCCCCAACTTCCTTTCTAACATACCCAAGTCCTGCCTGACGGGGTAATTCCTCCACTTTGATGGGGTTGACAATGCCTTGGCCATTAATTCCCAAACCTTTTCCTTCATACCTCATTCTCTTCAATAGTTTGGAGCCAATTCCTATGGTATGATTTTCAAAAACGACGAAATCATCATTAGGAAAGATACATGAAGACGGAGAATTACTTTTTACCTCACATGGGCCACGCTGCAACTTTTCCAAGGCTTCATCCTTTGCTTGCAGCTGTCGTAGAAAACTCTAATTTTCCTCCTTCTCTTCATGTAGAAGCATCTTCAATTCAGTGTTCTGTGTTAGAAGATTTTGGTTGTTGTGGTTCAGTTCCTCATGGGCATCTTCGGTGGCTTGCAACTGAAGCTGCAATCACTCCTTTTCCTCTGTCTCTTTCTGTAGAGTTTCATACATTATCTCTACTCTTTTGTAAATTTTGAGCATGGTCTCGTACATTGCTTTTTCATCCTATGTCACTGCACATTCCATTGTTCACACTTGCAATTCACATCAACGCAAAGACCGCTCTGATACCACTTGATCCAGGTTCGAGTGTGACAAAGGACCCTTCCAAGACCTTTTACTTTGGTGATGTGTTAAATTGCATTTTTAAAAGAACATAAGTGAATACATTTTCATGTTGTAAAGCAAAGGAACATGTCAATCATCAACACATGAAAACATAAGTCGTTGATAATGGAGTTCGTCTAGGAGGGACTATGTCTCCGAGCCCTGGTGTCAAGATGGTGTAGGCCACTGCATTAAGTGTTGTCAATAGTGGTGATGTACATAAGAGGTGATGTCGCTATCATACAAGGAAAATTCCCTCATGCAGGAGTGGCTCCAAGATATGTCTCGCTACAGGAACTCTCAGTCAAAAGACTCCTATCAGTATGACACAAAACTCATGCATGATGATCATCCCACCAACATGGCATAAAAGGGATCTCAATGTAAACATGCATGGAGACACATGAGTATCCAATCAACATATGACAAAGGGATCTCAAAACACAACATGATGAATCATGACAACAAGTACAACACATAGATGATTCCGCATCACATCAAGAAAGAATCATGAAACAATTATGAAAATAAGATCCCACATCAAACATCAAATAGGGATCTGTGTAGCATAATGCATAGCAAAATAAGTACATGAACACACTACATATACCTCACAACCGAGGGACATCAAAAGAAGCAGATGTCAAACTGTTGAAGCTGTTTGTACCATCAATCTCACGGCATCAATCACATGGAAATGGCTGCTCGCACATGAATGTTGACACTTGCATTCAACTTATAAAAGTGGCTAAAGAATAGAATGAGAAAATGAGAAATTTCAATGCACCATCAGATTTGTGGCATCGAATAGTGCAAAATCGACTCTCCAATTTTTGAATTTTGAGAAACTGAGAATATGGGGCTCTAGGAATCTTTTATATTCCCCCTAGATTCCTCAAATATTTTGCTCCATGGGTGGACTGGAAATCTGCAACTCAAAAGGAAAATCCGACCTCGCCATTGCGATCCCGACGGAAAACCATGAAAAACAACTGTAAACTTGACTATGTTCTGACAAAAATAATTTTTACCTCCCCAGAGAATCTTTGGGCATCAAATAATATTCTGCCTCCTCTGTCTCGAAGTTCGTGCCTGCTCCTGGTTCCTCTATTTTCCCCCCATGGCGCACTGTGCAAATGAGGGCTTATATTAATTCTAGGGCGGATTAAACAAGAATGCAGTTTTAGTGCAATGGTAACATTAGTAGTTTGTTGAGGAGGTGTCGGGTGGTAAAATGGTCAAACCTCGCGCCTCCTTTTTTTAATGCATTATGGTTTTAAAAAACTGCATGTGTATTTGGGGTCGGGTCCACATTGGGCGGCCTACCCCATAACTCCCGTAACAAGAAACTATTTGGCACATTTTATTAATGGTGCATGGGGGTACTTGGTATGCATTATGGTATTGGTACTGCGGGGCTATGTGTTTATGATATGTTGGTGAGGGTGCCTAGGAGGCGGGTTGGCCATATCGGCAGGATGGGTTCGAGCCCCACCACCCTCGGTCTATGTGCTATGTATATAAGAGGTGGTGTGGGTCGGGTCCACTAGAGGTGGCCCACACCCACCCTTAATATATATCTATATATATATATATATATATATATATATATATATATATATATATATATATATATATATATATATATATATATATAATGGTAGTTTGGTTGGAGGGCTCGGCGGGGTGATGGCCGCCGAGCCAAACTAAAATTTGATTTTTGTTATGGTAAGGTTTAGGGGGGCTGACAGGGGTCATGGCCTGTTAGCCCAATTTTTTTTATAAATGTATTTTATTTGGGGTCTCGGTGGGGGTGGCGGGGGTCATGGCCTAGCACCCAGTTAATATATATTTTTCTGTTAAAAAAAAACAAATAGGCCATTTTTAAAAATTTGAATTTTGACCGTAGGGGAAAAATAACCAGGCCACAAATTCACCCGGAATCTGGCCCAGGTTGGCCAGAATCTAGTGGTTGGGTTCTGTCCAAATTTCGGCCCCCTTAAGCCTGCTCAGTCAGCAAAAGTCAACCGAACTTTGACTGCTTCTAACTTTTGCATACGGACTCGATTTGACGAACCGTTCACATCACCAAGATTAGGATGACAAGATCTTCACTCTGGCCCTAGTCTGAAATCATTCTGATCAATTTGTTTTTGAGCGTTCATAAGCCCTCTTTGTCTTGTGTGTATCACTGGAGCCACCTGGATAAAAAACAATAAGTAGAAAGAGGAAGAATATCAGTCGCACATAACACAATATTTCTTTGGGGAACGAAACTGTTCAAAACCCCAACTATATATATTTCATTAAGTAGAAGATCTGAGAAGAAAATAAAATGCTTGTTCAAACTAGAACAGTCCATGCACAAGTATGATCTAACTCTCTGCCTCACAAGCCAGCTCAAGCCAACACTTAGCCAATTTTGTTGCCTGCCAAGCCCTTACTTCCTTGTGCAATTCCTGAGAGAATTAGCCCATATTTTATTGGGAAATCCTTCCTCCATAACTGCATAATCCAAACATAGGTCCTCAATTGATTGCATGCACCATCTGTACAACTCAGAAAATTATACAACTGATAGTACGGTGTCCATGCACTGTAATCTCAATTGGGTCTTCCTCTGAACTAAAATGCATGAGTTATTTATGAGTGAGTATTCAGTTAACTGGCATGGTACTGGTGATGCACTAGTGCACTACTCCACTACTAGACCCTACTAGTTCCTCCAACAGTTAGAACTAGTTTAACTAACTATAACTCAATTAGAATGAGTTATCTAATTACAACTCCAAAGAAATCAATCTGGACCCCTAAAATTTAGGGATCATTATACACGACTCTAGATAGACTTACAAATCTAATTTCCTAAGTCAATTAAGTCAATTTAGCTTAATTAACTATTACAAGTTTCTATGAGAACATAATTACAACTTTGATTCACAATTTAATTCAAGGACAAATTAAATTGGAATTTCTTGTTGCTATTTTTAACACTCCCTGTCAACAAGAAGGGGATTATCAGTTACCCCAATCCTATCTCTGTGAAACTCAAATTCACATCTTGACAATGCCTTTGTCAAGATATATGCATCCTGATCCTCACTCAGAATGTACTCCAACAACATAATCCTCCTCTGCACACAATCTCAAAGATTATGATACTAGACATCAATATGCTTGGACTGATCATGAAAAACTAGTTTTTTAGAGAGTTTGATACAACTTTGCTTGTCACAGTAAATCACAGTTGGATCCATTGCTAACCAAACAAACCAACCAGAATCTTCCTCATCTAGATGGCCTCACAAGCTACTTGACTAGCAGCCATGTACTCTGCCTCTATTGAACTGAGTGCAACTGATCTATGTTTCTTGTTGTACCAAGAAACAACTGCTGACCCAATACTGAGGATCCCTCCTGATGTGCTCTTCTTGTCAGATGGACTCCCTACCCAATCTGTATCGATGAAGCCTTTAAGATTCACTCTCTTTTTCCTTCTTTACCATAAACCATACTGATCAGTGCCTCTGAGGTATCTCAACACATGCTTGGTCACCTTCCAATTCAACTTGGTCAACCTAACCATCGCTTGACTAAGCTTGTTAACTTCATAGCACATGTCTGGTCGTGTGTTCACCAAATACATGAGTGAACCCACAAGCTGCCTATAAATAGTAGTGTTGACTATTTCATTGGAAGTAACATCCTCCTTCCTCTAGTTACCTACTAGAGGAGTCTCCATGGGTTGACTGCTCTCCATGTGGAACCTTTTCAGTATCTCGTTGGCATACTTTCCCTAAGAGACAAAAATATCTCCATCAACTAGCCATACTTACATGCCCAGAAATTAGTGCATGAGCCCTAAGTCCTTCATTCCAAACTCTTTAGCAAGATCCTCTTTGCAAGACTTGATCAACTTATCATCATCTGTCATAATCAAATCGTCGACATATAAAACAATAATAATTTTTTTTACCTTCAACCACAATATGGTAAATTTTCGCATCTGCTTCACTTTTGGTGAAGCCCAACCCAATGAAGTAGCTATTGATCCTGGTGTATGAAGCACGTAGCTTGCTTTAGCCCATACAACACTCACTTGAGTTGGCACACATCCGACTCCAGTCAAAGGTCTCAAAACCTTCAGTTTGTTCAATAGACACATCTTCCTTAATCATGCCATTAAGGAAGGTTGTTTTTACATCCATCTGATTTATCTTCCAACCCATCTACACAGATAGTGCCAAAATGGATATGCTTGATGAGTACCTTGCAACAGGAGAAAAGGTCTAATCGTAATCAATCTCCTCCACCTGAGAAAATCCTCAGGTCACGAAAATGGCCTTATGTTTCTCCACACTACCATCCATTTCTTTCTTTACCTTGTAAATCCATTGGAAACTCACCAATAACTTGTCTGTCGATATTGGGACCACATCCCAAATATTGTTACTGACATTGGAGTCATACTCCTTAACCATGGAATCAACCCAAACCGGTTGCTCCATTGCCTCCTCAAAAGAATATGGCTTTGTCTCAATATATCCTCTCGTAAGAGCCATGTATGTAGTGTACCTCTCTGGTGACCTCCTCTACTTGTGCTATGATGTGGGTTATCCCACATTCTCTCTTGCACCATGCAATAACATGTCAGCCTCTCTGGTGTGATTTCTCCCATCTCTAGAAGAATTTGCCTTAGTGGATGTCTCCACTCCCAGATCCTTTGCATGTGGCTGCTCCAGATCGATTTGAGTTTCCTCCTTAGGATCTAAAAGATCCTCAATTACATGTAGCTGAAGCTCCCTCTCAAGGGAACATCTAATGGCCTTCTCTTCATCGAATTTTACATCCCTGTGAACCACTGTCATCCTACTGGTCGGTAGGTACACCCTATATTTGTGAGGTGTATCATTGTACCCCATAAATATCCCCAAATTTGTTGTCAACTCAAGCTTCTTCTATGCATATATGGTCACATGGTAATATACCGATGATCTAAAAATCCTGAAGTGACCCACCTCTGGTCTCTTCCTTGAGAAAGCCTCCTCTTGTGTACTCAGCCCAATAATTTGATGAGGGCTTCTTTTCTGCAAATAAACAGTTGTGTTGCACGCTTGGGCCCACAAGTGTAGTGGTATGCCCTAATCATGCAACATCACCTGTGCCGCCCCTACAGTGATTCTATTCTTCCTTTCAACCACCCCATTCTGTTGTGCTTTATGAGGCGTTGTCAACTGTTGTCGAATGCCTTCTACCGTACAAAAGTTTTTAAACTCATTCGACACATACTCTCTCGCTAGTGTCTCTCTCAACCAATGCTTTAAATTCACAAAACTTTGTGAATGTCTGATCTTTCTTCCACATGACAAAGATCCAGAATTTACAATAAAAATCATCAACAAATATAACATAATACCTGTGCTTAGCCATGGATTCTGTTGATAATGGTCCACTCACATCTGAATGGACTCAATCAAGGATTACCTATGCTCGACTCTCTTTGTAGTGAAAGGAAGATTTGGTGAATTTTCCCAAAGTAGACCCTTTGCATGCGTCAACTTGCTCTAGTGTACCTTTGGGAAGACCAGTAGAAATTTTCTGCATGATTTTCAAAGCACCATGATGCAAGTGACCCAACCGCCTATGCCACAACTCACTGATGTATTGGCTTTGCACCTTCTCTGCTTTTGTGCTCAAGGAAGCACAATATTCTACCTCCAATTTCTATACGTTCTTCACCCGAATCCATATCCTCTTTACCTGTCTCATGGTTATGTGACAAAGGAACGCCTTTCCCTTACTAAATATCATATCGTAGCCTCTATCTTCCAACATGGTAACGGATACCAAGTTATTCTTTAAAACAGGAACATACATACCATCTTACAAAGTGAGGGGAGCACCTGACTCCCTCTGAAAGGTAACTGTACCAAGCCTGGTAGCACTATACCTCCTGTCATCACCCATCTCGATATGCATATGGAGATCCTTCTCCTCCAAGTTACTAAAGAGCTCTTTGTTACCAGTCATGTGGAAAGAAGCTCCATTGTCTAGGTACCATACACTACCCATCATCGATGACACCATACATGTGATGAGGGTAAATTCCAGTTCGAATTGTGAGGCAAGAGACTCACCTACCTTTCCTCCTAAGGGATTCTTCTTAGACTTCTTGAGCATACAATTTGTAGAAAAATGTCTCAGCTCGTGACAATGAAATCAATTGAATTTCAACATGTCCTTCTTCTTGCCTCAATGACAAGAATACAATTTGGAATGGGATGCCTTCCCCTTCCCTTTCTTTGCCTTACCTACTAAGGAACAATTTTCTTCATCATCAATCTTTGATGATGATTAATCTCTAGTGTTCCTTTGAATCTCTTCCTGTACCAAATCTGACCACAACCATTCCCAATCTAGTAGCTTCCCCCTCCCATTGATAGATTCTTGATAACTATGCCAACACTTGGGAAGTTTGAGAATAGCTAGGCTCACCATATCGTCCTCAGAAACAATAATCCTGACACTTCCAAGATCATCCCCACAATGGGTGAAATTGGTCTAGTACTTCGGAATAGATTCGCCCTTGTCCATCTTGATCTTTTTGATTTTTTCCTTCAGTGCCAATTTCATATGGTCACTATTATTTTGAAACAGATTTGTCAATGCCTTCCACATTGAGTATGGAGTATCCTTGCCATGGAGACTCAAGACAATGTGGTCTCGAGCTCCCTCCAGGATAATCCTTCTCACTTTTTGTTATATGGAATTTATCCTTATGGATAAGTACATATTCCCTAAGTGGGTAGTTACACTTAGAAAAACAGAAGTAAAGATGTTTAACCTTTTCCTACAATAGAAAGATAAGATAAAGGAACCTACTTGTGATCCTTTGCTTCCTTTGATCTCCTTTGAATTTCTCTCGTCGCTCCCACTCGAACTAAATTCTCTCAATCTGTACCTGCCAACATAAACAGAAGATGACAACAATCAAAGCATAGGATCTATCTACTATAAAAAAATGGAATCGACAACATTTGAAAACACATTCATCATAGGTATAGACAAAAGTATTGGAAAAGGAACAAACAACTTTATTGATTGATAGAAGGAGAAGTTACACCCAATGTGGTTCGATCCCATGTCATTTATCTAGCTTAGTCCAAACCATCATCACAGAAATAGCACATCAATCCAATAGCATAACATTACTTGATAATGATTTCCAGTCTCAAACCAACAATATTTCTTTACAATATCCAAGTTCCAGCCACCTGATCACTATGATGAGTGGTCAATTTATAGGGAAATGCAAGTGGTTTTGTCATAAATTGGGTATTGAATGGTTTTCCATAATTGGATAGTTAGTTTCCATGGAGAAAGGGATGAGAGGATAGAGGGTTGAATGATCCATAGCCTATCCAAAATCGAGATCATAGGATGAGATAAGAGTTAGGCATCCTTATAGAATGCTCTAGAATCAAGGAATATTCCCAGAATCCTATGTCAATTTTGCTCATCCTCACTCAATGCAGGCTAAAGTGGGCCTAAGTGATCTGCAACGCAGGTATGAATGGGCCTACATGCTATGCAGAGTAGTTGCCCCTGACCAAGACTGCGTTGGTGTCCCAAAGAGGCATTTCAGTAGGGTTTCAAACTAGGAAACTTTCATGGATGAAAACATTCAATATGATGACTTGTCTAGGGCATGTAGCAACTAAAATTAGGGTTTGATGAGCCCTATTTGTACTGATCTGATCGTCGAGAGTGATGTGCCAAAATAGCCTTGTAACACTTTTGCCACACACTTTCTCCATTTTGCTAGATATTTAGCATCGATGCTGGAGGCTTAGGAATGTCATGATCTATGGATTCCTTGAGGCCATTGTCTTCTAGCACTACCTCCATCCTATCCTTCCAAACTATGTAATTCGAGCTTCCCTCCAAGGCATACTCAAGTTGCAACCTGTAGAAAGACATATTGTTGCTCTGAAGTATGAAATTGCGAATTAGATTTTCACCTACACACCAAACTAAAAATCTCCTCTTCTCTACTTTCTTCAGCTTTAATACCATGTAGATTTTTTCTGAAGATTCAACAACTCATGTGATATACTAAAACACAAGGCAAGAATCTACTCTACTCTTCTCAGCAAAAACCAAAAATGATCTATGAAAACAATAAGCAGAAAGAGGAAGAATATCAATCACACATAACACAATAATTCTATGGGGAAAGAAACTACTCAAAATCCCGACTATCTATATTGCATTAACCAGAAGATCTGAGAAGAAAATACAATGCTTGTTCACACTAAAACAATCGATGCACAAGTATGATCTAACTCTCTGCCTCACAAGCCAGATCAAGCCAACACTTAGCCAATTTTGTTGTTTTCCAAGCCCCTACTTCTTTGTGCAATTCCTGAGAATTAGCCCATATTTAATTGGGAAATCCTTCCTCTATAACTGCACAATCCAAACATAGGTTGTCAACTGATTTCATGCACCATCTGTACAACTCGAAAAATTATACAACTGATAGTACATTGTCATTTCACTCTAATCTCAATTGGGTATTCCTATGAACTAACATGCATGAGTTATTTATGAGGGAATCTTCAGTTAATTGGTGTGGTACTGGTGATGCACTGGTGCACTACTCCACTACTAGACCTCTACTAGTTCCTCCAACAGTTAGAACTAGTTTAACTGACTATAACTTAGTTAAACTAAGTTATCTAATTACAACTCCAAAGAACTCAACATTAGGGGGATTTTGAGGTCTAAAATGGGCCTGCTAAGAAAAATGTGAAAACAAAATAAACTTTATAAGAAACAATAGGATTCAAGATGATGATGTCAACCATGGGGAATGATTCACCATTTTTGGAGTAAAAAAGTAAAAATATTAAAAAATAATAAAATAATAAAACTATTTTTTCAACTCATATTTTCACCTTATCCCCCTAATGTTTTACTCAAATTTCAAGCATGAGTACTCGTTCGATGCAAAATTTAATTCCTCATCCAAAGAGTACTCATGTTGCATACTTTCGATGGACCCTTTTGCACAAAAAATGAGAAATACATGAAAAAACATTATTGCAATCATGTTTTTCATGCATGGGTACTCCTTGGATGAGGAATAAAATTTTTCATCCAACGAGCATTCCTGCTTGAAATTTGAGTAAACCCATAGGGAGATAAGTTGAAAATATGATTTGAAAAAATAGTTTTTTTTTTTTTTTTTTTTCCATCTGAAATTTGATGATCTAATCTAACCTTATTTTATTATTTCCACTCTTATTTTATAATTTCCTAGGAGGCCCATTTTAGACATCAAAATTCTCCTAATGATCTGGACCCCTAAAATTTAGGGATCACTCTACATGACTAAGAACTCAATTTGTACCCCTAAAATTTAGGGATCACTCTACATGACTCTAGATAAAATTCCAACTTGAATTTCCTAATTCAATTAAGCCAATTTAACTTAATTAACTATTACAAGTTACTATAAGAATATAATTACAATTTTAATTCACAGTTTAATTCAAGGACAATTAAATTGGAATTTCTTGTTGCTATTTTTAACAGGTTGATTGATTGCCTATATCTTGTGTCCTTTGTGTTATTGTTCTTTGTGGTTTGGTAGTTGTTTGATAACGAAAACACTAATAATGAACTCATGAAAGAATAATCTAATCAAGTGAAGTAAAAATATACCTCAAACAGTTATCAAAAGAAGAGAAATATCCTACACTTTTTGCCCCTAGATTTCTCAACACCGACATAACAGTAAAAGCTAGTAATTCAAATATTTATCCAAATAATTCTTTTGAAAAAAGGCTATTGGAATTGATCATCCAATATTGGACAAGGGTAAGAACATTCTTCAAAATTAAAAACCTCTGAGTGTGTTTCTCTAGAAAACAAAATAAAAAATGCTCCTCTTGGGTTGATTAGGGAGAAGTGGCACATCCTTCTTCGGGTCAAAAGAATGGAACTGCCAGTAGATGTCACTTAAATAATGGTCGGATGTTAGATTCTACAAAAAAAAAATTGGCTGGACCCAAGTGGGAAAGAATATGAAAGGAAATTCTTCGAGGATAATGAAAAGCCATTCAAAGGTAAAATGATTTTAAGTTGAGAATGTGTAGCAAATATATCTGGATTTTAGGGGTATTTTAGAAAGTTTTTAGTTGGAATGGGAACAAATTTCTTGTATCGAGGAGTTCTCTTGTAAGGATTTGGATTGATCTTGCGTGTTCTAAACCAAATCGTTAAGGAATTTTGGTATTTCTTGTTCTCAGAAGAATTGTAACAGTTTTGGGCTAGATCCCTTCCTTATTAATATAATAGTCTTTACCCGTTTCTTACAAAAAAAAACCCAGGCTAGATCCATCTTAACTCTGGATCTATCATAATCTAAGAGGGATCAATGATCTATTATTGAATGTTAGTTTTGTTGTGCTAATTTCAACTTCAAATTTAAAAACAAATTCTTGTCAATTGCTTCATGTGCATAGGTTCCCTTATGGTGTTTGTGATTCAAAACAGGTAAATTTATATAAAGTTTTATGTTAGAATCATGAGAAGAATAGCACGAAAGACAATTTCTGAACAACAACAAGTAAATGTACAACATACCATCAAGAAGAACACTTAACAAAGTATTTCGATAAAGGATTTCACCCCTCTTGGGCTACATCTCCTTGGTCCAACTTCCATGGCTTGGGCCTCTTTATTTACTAAAAATGGAAAAAAGTATAGCCTACAATGCTCTATTTCTCCTAAAACTTGCTTCAATGGAATAAAAGCATCCAAAAACCCAAAAAATGACTCTCCAAGCTCTACAATTGGACTACAACTAATCTAGGTTTGACCTCCTCTCCTGGTGGCCCTAGGCTTCCTTAAACTTCAATGTGGAAAAATCACGTACAAAAGTGCCTCTCTACCTCTGCAACCTATTCCATTGTGTTCAAAGCATCCAAATCATCTATGAATACCTTTTTCTGATCTCCATTTGGTCGAATGTTTCTCTAGTTATGACCAAAACTGTTTTCTCCTAATAAAGCTCCACTAAAATTGGAGGAACTCCAGTTAGTCCCGCTAATTTTGGAGGAATCTTCAGATTTGTTGGGTCCTCCAATTTCTCCGCCAAGTTAACTATGGGTTTAATTAATGGTTAAGTGTTTTTAATTAGCAGTTAAACATTATTATCACATAATCTGTGTTTATGGTAAACCGTTAGAGTTAAGTGATGTAGTGGTCACATGGGAGGCATTGAGTGTCGCAGTTTATGCTGGCGATCTTTGCTAACCATTAATTGTGGAGGTTTGAATGGAGGTGAACACATGTCATGGCATAAGATGTCATGGTTTGTAGTAACCTCCAGATTCCAGTTAAAGCGATAGTGTGGTCACATGTTATGGTTTGGGTTGGCGGTAATCGCCAATGGTTTAACTCAACTTCGCCTAGTTAACACAATGTATACATATGGAATACATTATATGTTAAGAAACATAGCATGGGTGTAATGGTATGTCACAAAGTTTGTTTGGAGCATGTCCCGGGTTCGACCCTCTGGCCTGCCATAAAATTTTGGTAAAGTGCCATTACCGAACCTTTGGGGAGGGACACGTGGCAGCCTTTGAGCTTGCCACTTGGCCTCTCCTCATTGTTCCACTTCAAATCAATAATAACTTGCCAATGCACCAAACCATAAACCAACCACAGGATGCTACTTGTCATAGTTTGATTGGATGTTGACCGTCTGTTGACCCTACCCAGTCATCTGCCACGTCAGCAGTACGGACTACTGACTAGGCAGTGAATGTACCTTTTTTTCAAAGATTTCTTCTGTTTGGCAAAGTGGCGAGTAGGCTTTATCTTCCACATACGAACTCGGTTTCAAACAAAAAAAGTTGCATTGGGATCATTTTATTGAGACAGACACAGTAATTTAGGTTTTGAATGATTCTAAGCACTTTGATTTTTGAGCTAATTTTTGCCCCTAATCCAGATTTTGATCACTCCTTCCCAATGACCGGCTTTTGGACCCACAAAAGCTGGTTATCTGATGGGAGTTGAATACTCTTCTCCTTCTCGAGTTCTATCAATTGATTCTACTTGGAAAGATCTCCATGGCAACCACTTGGGTTCACTTACATGTCTTGCCTTGCTTGGCACTCAACCAATGTTCTCCTTTTGTTGCTGACCCAATCCAACACTTGATGGCTTCTTGCTGATTACCCTATTGTACCAAAGTGATCCCTGGGTGCTTGGAAAGATGACTGATGGCCTTCCCATTGAGAATTGTGTTCCTCCTTTGCAACACATGCATTTGATGCAAGCTTCTCCTTGGAAACCACTTTTCCAAGTTAATCCCATCTGAGTGAACTACGACAATGAGTTCCAATATTAGTAATAAAAGAAAATAAATGACCATTATTTTACCTCCATGGTTCCAAATTCCACATCTGGAAGAATGCATTTGCCATCTCTTTCTCTTCTTGGCATCATCACATCATATGGCATTGTTGTCCACTTTCACTTCTTGATTCCATCATCCTCCAGTATTAACATGTTGCTCATGTCATGATTTGAGAATGAAGGCTAATCATGAGCCTCTTGCTCAAGCTTGGACCTTCCAAAATCCTGCGACATCTTCTCACAAGAAACATACTCATCTTTTTTTTCAAAGTTAATGGTATTTGAAAAACACTCATGCAAGAATATAACTTGACGACCTCTTCATTTTTCTTCTTCAAAGAAACAAATGTCACATCATGTGAACATCACCATGTACTCTTACATATTTTTATACACCAAGATGTTATAAAACATCGACTAAACACAAGTCGACAAAAACATGCTTCTTCAACGCAACTGACTTTAAAGTCAAGAAAAAACATGTACAACAACTTGACGATTTACAACAAGAATTCCATATTTTCATGAAACAATTCGTCACATCTTCCTTTCATCTTTGGAGACAAAATCAACTCTTCCAAGTCGATATAACATACATGTAACAATCAATCAACCACACAAGTCAATCACTCATGCATGTTCAAGCACAATGAAACTATTAAAAATTCCACTATTCACACACAAACTCTCATGCATGTATAACAATTCTCAACTCTCTCACAAGTACAAACACAAGTACAAAATGCCATTGGTATGTACGAGTACTTAAAGAGTTGAAATGACCAATTTTTCTGCAACAAATTGAGTCAACATACTCCACTTTCGAACACCTTCGTGGCGTAAACATGCAAGCTCAAGAATGCAACATGCATGAAAATTTGTAGTTGCAAATTGTCATGTTTGTTGCATCTAAGTGAGTCAACATAACTCCACTTTTCCAACATCTTGCTTCATGCAATATGCAACATACTTTTAGGAGAAAAGAAATGCTATCAAAATAAATGCCTCAATTATCAAAAGAAATGCAAGGCCTTAATTTCCTCAATTATAAAAATAAATGCAAGGCCTTAATTGGTTAAGAAATATAACCATCTCCTTCCAAACCATTTCAATGGCGTTTCTTTCAGTTGCACTTCATCATGTGTATCATCCTGACCCACATCAATTATGGAATACCCTTTTCCATCTTTGCCAAAATTTCTCTCCACCTTATTCAATTTTTTGGATGACTTGTTGGGTGTAAAGTCCAACACTTGTCTACAAGATGATCTTGCTTATGGCAATGAGTGAAAAATAATTGCATCTTCTTTTCAACATGGTTTCCATTATCTAATGGACCTTTGGCTTTCTGTCTCTTTTGTTTTGAAAGTTTCCTTTGTATGGCTATCCTCTTCCAACACCTCGAAACAGTATGGTTATTCAAACCACAAAAGGAACATGTAAATTTTCTCCACATCTTATGTGAAGATTTACCATGTTTATCATAATCAAAAGAAACTTGATTAAAGATAGATTTATACCTTGCAAATTCACCTTGGTCGCCTTCTTGAGGAGGTGAATCTGATGAGGTAGTGGCTCTCTTCGGAATACCAACAATGGTTTCAATGACCTTAGATCTTTCCACATCCTCTTGTTTTCCATTTCCACTAGTTGCATGCTTATGAGCATCCTCTTGCAGAGTGGGTATAAAATTTTTGCATTCCTCATGAACAAAAACTTCACAAGCTTGAGGTAATGAACATGTAATGAAAGTCCTTTTTGGAACACCTTCATGTGCCTCCTTGGTTTTGGATCATTCTCCATCATGTTGTCCATAAATAAGACCCAAATACCTAGGCCTTTCCTCAACAATAATTGGTTCAACTATGCATTGTGCATGTTTGCCTAACCCTTGACCTTCATAGCCCATCTCCATCAATAGTTTGGACCCTATTCCTCTAGTGTGTCTTTCGAAAGCACCAAAACTTTCATTTTGGGAGGAAATTGAAGACAAAATTTAATTGCATACATCATTTTCATGCACATACTTGGCTTGGATTTCCTTGGCATCATGGAGTTGAATATCCATCTCATGCATCTTTTCAAGAAGCTCTTGCTTCTCCTCCTTCATGGCCATCAACTTCTCTTTAAGTATAGTGTTCTCCTTCCTATCTTCATATAGCTCTTGCACCATATCTCTCATGATGATAATTTATTGCAACATCTCTTCATCAAAGAATCTTTCTAAGGAGGATGGATTAGAAACATCACTTGTTGAAGCTACCATCATACTTGTAATGAATCAACAAGCTTCACAAATTTGCAACCATTAAAACCCTACTTGCACAAAACTCATGCAATCAAGAAAATAAACCTTTTCTCTGATACCAACTTGATATATTATTGAATGTTAGTTTTTTTGTGCTACTTTCAACTTTAGATTTAAAAACAAATGCTTGTCAATTGCTTCATGTGCATAGGTTCCCTTATGGTGTTCGTGATTCAAAATAGGTAAATTTATATAAATATTTATGTTAGAATCATGAGCAAAATAGCATTAAAGACAAGTTCTTAACAACAACAAGTAAATGTACAACAAACCATCACGAAGAACGCTTAACACATTGTTTTTATAAAGGATTTCACCCCTCTTGGGCTACATCACCTTGGTCCAGCTTCCATGGCTTGGGCCTCTGTATTTACTAAAAATGGAAAAAATAAATTTACAATGCTCTATTGCTCCTGAAACATGATTCAATGGACTCAGATCATCCAAAAACCCCAACTATGACTCTCCAAGCTCTGCAATTGGACTACAACTAATCTAGGCTTGACCTCCTCTCCTGGTGGCCCTAGGCTTCCTTAAACTTCAACGTGGAAATGAAATGTACAAAAATGCCTCTCTGCCCTTGCAACCTATTCCATTGTGTTCAGAGCATCCAAATCATCTAGGAATACCTTTTCCTGATCTCCATTTGGTCGAATTTTTCTCCAGTTATGACAAAAAATATTTTCTCCTAGTAAACCTCCACTAAAACTGGAGGAACCTAGTTAGTCTCGCTAATTTTGGAGGAATCTCCATATTTGTTGGGTCCTCCAATTTCTCCACCAAGTTAATAGCGGTTTTAATTAACGTTTTAGTGTGTTTAATTAGTGGTTAAATGTGATTAGCACATAATCCGTGTTTATGGTAAACCGCTAGTGTTAAGTGTTGTAGTGGTCACATGGGAGGCATTGAATGTCGCGGTTTACGCTGGCGGTCTCTACTAACCGTTAACCGTGGCGGTTTGAATGGAAGCGGAAACATGTCATGGCGTAAGATGTCATGGTCTGCAGTAACCCCAAGACTCTAGTTAATGTGACAGTGTGGTCATATGTTATGGTTTGGGTTGGCAGTAACTGCCAACGATTTAACTCAACTCCACCCGGTTAATACAATGTATACATATGGAATACATTATATGTTAAGAAACATAGCGTGGGTGCAATGGTATGTTGCGAAGTTTTTTTTGGACATGTCTTGGGTTCAACCCCCTCGCCTGCCATAAAATTTTGGTAAAGCACCATTACCAATCCTTTGGGGAGGGACACATGGTGGCCTTTAGGCTTGCCACTTGTCCCCTCCTCATTGGTCCACTTCAAGCCAATAATAACTTGCCAACGCACCAAACCATAAACCAGCCATAGGATGCCACTTGTCATACTATGATTTGATGTTGATCGTCCATTGTCCCTGCCCAGTCATCTGCCATGTCAGTAGTATGGACCGCTAACTAGGCAGTGACTGTACCTTTTTTTTCAAAAAATTCTTTTTGTTTGGCAAAGCAGTCAATGAGCTCTATCTTCCTCATACGAACTCCGTTTTGAACTAAACAAGTTGCGTTGGGATCAATTTCTTGAGACAGACGTAGTACTTCAAGTTTCAATTGATTCCGAGCACTTTTAATTTTGGTCTAATTTTTGCCCCTAATCTAGATTCCGAAGAATCAAATCTCTCGAGGTGCAAACCTTTCCTCGAGTTTTGCACTCAAAAAAGAGGTTTTCACCTTGAGAGATTTGATCCCTCTCGATGCTTGATAGATCCAGAGTTAAGATGGATCTAGGTTGATTTAATCCTTTATTTTTTCTAGTTCTTCCTTGATCCAGTTAAAATTTATGTCAATTGGAGTCCAAAAAATTCATTGTATTTTCTTTTATTCAATCCAAATCAAATTATAATATGATCTATATATCTTATAATTAGATTGTATTCTATGGGTTTTTTTTTTTTTTCTCACTTTATTACCCTAGTTTACCATTTTAATCTAATTTCAACTATTTTTACCTAACCTTATAATTTAACTTATTAATAATAATAATATCTATTTAATATTTAATATTTTAATATAAATAATCAACCCTTATCTCTATCATAGGTATTTTAAGTTGACCAAAATTTATTATATCACTATTTTACCTTTGATCAATATCTACTATTTAATTTAATATAAGTAAATATCCGTTATCTTTGTTAATCTCAATTTAACTAAAATTCTATTATTTTATTAGTTAGTTAATTTGACTAAAACTAAATAAAATATTATTAATTTATTGTCACTTTGACCAAACCTTTCAATTTATTTTTTTTTGTTAATTTTAATAAAAAAAAAATCTTATAATTAATCTTATTAGTTCTAATTTGACCCTCACCTCTCACATTAATAATTATTAATATATTATTTTAATGTTCATTATTGTTCACATTCCATTTTCATCCCCTTAAGGTCATTTATTAATTTATGTTCAATTTGACCAAATTTTCTAATTTTAGTTTATTTTTCCTTATTTAAGTCTTTGTTAATTTAATTCCATGTTAATTATATTAATTTTATTCTTATAATCTTAGTTACTCTAATTTGACCATCCCCTCTAAAATTAATAATTAATAATTATTAATATATTGTTTTTAATGTTCATTATGGTTCACATTCTTCTTACATCCCCTAATGGTCAAATTCTTTATCTATTTATGACATTCCCCTCTAAATTTGATAATTACTAATAGATTGTTTTTAATGCTCATTATTGTTCACATTCTCCTTACATCTACTATGGGTCATATTCTTTATCTATTTATTCATAGTCTAACACTCTTAGTATCAATAATATAGCTTTCTCTTCTTGAAGAAGGGTGAAGTGTTCACCCCAAACTTCAGACACTTGGCAATAATACACAATATCCCAAAAGAAGCTCTCAACATCAACATAATTATGACTATGAAAACCTACATGCTAAAATTTAAATTAGTTATAAGTTTTTAAATAACATTAATGAGGATTTGGTTTATTGATAAAGTAGGTATCATTAGTATGACATATATATATATATATATATAGATATAAATTTATTCCAAATTGTTAACACTCTATTGCTCATTTAAAAAATTAGGCATGTCTATTTTAGAATTGTTTTCTAAAATTTTAATTTAATTATTAATAATTAATAGGTAGATATTAAAAGTTTAATCTCCACAAAATATTCTAGAATGTTTGTGTCCAGATGCTCTCCAACCTAGTATGGTAAAGATGTTTTAATGTATGGCTTAACATTTTGACTCACTAAAAATAAAATAAAATAAAATAACATAAAATTAATAATTATATTTATAATTATAATTATAATTAGTAATTAAACCAATCTAATTCATTTTAACTCTAATTTCCCAAGAGCTAAGAGGCATCAAATATCTTGAGATGCAAACCTCTAGGCCCTTGGTAGACCTGAGGTTAAAATGGATCTAGGTTAGTCATAGTAGTATACACAAATCAAAAGTTGAGATTTTTATCCTTTTAATTAAATTGATTAATTTAAAAAAATTTGTCATATGAAGTGATTTACGGTTTTTTGGACATGTGGTATTGATAATCCATGGTATTGGACCATAATATTGTAATGAAACTTATTTACAGATTAAGCATCTTCATGGTAAAGTGGGGGTAAATATCCATGATTAAGAATCATGTTCCATGTTTTTTTATATGTATATAAATATTTGTGTGTGTGTGTGTGTGTGTTAATCTAATAGTTTCATTTATGCCAAAAGATTACATCAATGTTTACAGTTTTCCAAAATCCTATTGGCCTCACTCTTACTAAATTTATTGGCTAGTAGGTAATTATCAAAACGTATTACAAACTGTCAAAAAATGAATGGCTAACCAGAAATGGAAGGGCACATAAAACCAAAAAACCTTCAATATTAGTATACAACCAAAAACCATTACGAGTCTGATGAATTTACCATAGCAGGATGCTCTCGTCCAGAGCCCAGTGTGTAGAAATAACTCGAAATTTAGTCACTAATGAATTCAGACTTAAAACAATAGACACAAATTTCTTCTACTTAATCTGTGAAAAGGAAAACACACAATAGAAACACATGCAATAACATGCAACCATTAAAACAAAACGAACACAATATTTTTCTTGGGGAACCCAACTGGGAAGAACCCCTCCTTTGTTTTGTATTAAATTAGATGAGAATATGGATCTATTACAATGAAGATTTCAATCCTAAAGCACAACCTGCATTGCAATATTGATCTCCTGCTCTTTGACCTGCTCTAACCAACACTTAGCCAAAATAGGCCTCAACCATCCTCCTATTTCCTTATGAAATCCTTGAGGAAATTATCTCCTACAAAATAGGAGGATTCCCTATTTCCTTGCGCAAATTCTAGAGGAATTGATCACTTGCAAAACCTGTAAACTCAACTAATATACAATTGCAAATTATAATGTGCCTTTTCCTCCATTCAAACTAGGAAATTCGAGTTGTGTGCATGCATAGGGATATATTTAGTAAATCAACTACTTAACTAAGAGATCAGTGAGTCAACAACAGTTACAACTACTCAACTGAAGTCCTATTGGATTTATTCATGACTAGAGCTCAGATTACTGAGTTTCAATAACTATAACTCCACTAGATTGCTAGATCTTAGCAATCAACTCATGCACAACTCTACTTCTATCCCACAAACTCGAATTGACTGATTTAACTGAGTGATTTGGCCATGTCACTCTTCCTAACTACAACTCAATTCATCCTGTTGATATTGAATTTAGAATTTCTCCATTTGAATAAGGGACAAGTCAAATGAAGCATTTTCTTGCTACAATTTAACATTCCCTTTTAGCAAGAAAAGGGTTCTTGTCCACCCCAATCTTTCTCTTGTGGAACTCAAACTTGCCTCTTGACAAAGCCTTGGTCAAAATATTTTCATCCTGCTCCTGTGTAGGAACATACTTTAACGTGATGATCCACCTCTGCACATAATTTCTCAGGTGATGGTACCTTATGTATATATGCTTGGACCTATCATGAAACACTGGATTCTCATAGAGTTTGATACAAATATGATTATCATATTAGATCAATGTAGGCTCCATCCCATGATTGAAAATACCAACCATAATATTCCTCATCCAAATAGCCTCGCATGCTACTTGACTAGCAACCATATACTTGGCCACTACTGAGCTCAGTGCTATAGATCTTTATTTCCTACTATACCAAGAAATTGTTTCTAACCCAACACTGAAGAAAGCTCTTGTTGTGCTCTTCCTATTTGATGTACTCTCTTCCCAATTTGCATCTACGAAGCCTTGGAGCTTCACTCCATCAGTCCTCCTATACCATAAACCAAAATATATTGTGCCTCTAAGGTATTTGAGAACATGTTTTGCTACTTTCCAATGAAGCTTGGTAGGCTCCACCATAAACTGACTAAGTTTATTAACTATAAAACAAATATCGGGCCTTGTGTTCACCAAGTACATTAAGGACCCACCAATTGTCTGTAGATAGTGCCATCTATTGCCTCTCTTGTAGAAGCATCCTCTTTCCTCCAGTTAGTAGCTAGAGGAGTGTCCATGGGCTTGTAATCCTACATATGGAATCTCTAAAGGATTTCATAGGTGTACTTCCCCTGACCAACAAATAAATCTCCATCTACCTACCACACTTCCAAACCAAGGAAGTAGTGCATCAAGCCCATATTCTTCATCTCGAACTCTCTTGCAAGGTCCTCCTTGCAAGACTGGATCAACCTCTCACCTACTGTCAATATCAAATCATCTACATATGGGACTAAGATGAGAAAACTGCCATCAACCAAAATGTAGTAGATATTTCCATCTACTTCACTCTTAGTGAATCCCAATCCACTGAGATAGGAATCTATGTGAGTCTAGCGAGAATGAGGAACCTACTTGAGACCATAAAGAGATCTCTTGAGTCTACACACATATGTCTCCCTAACAAATGTCTCAAATCCCTTAGGTTGCTCAATGTAGATCTCTTCATTAAACACTCCATTGAGGAAGACGGTCTCAACATCCATTTGGTGGATCTTTCACCCAAACAGTGATGCCAATGCTAGTATGGTCCTAATAGAAGAATATCTTTCCATAGGGACAAATGTCTCCTCATAATCAACTCCCTCTACTTGTGAGAAGCCTTTGGCCACAAATATCACGTTGTACTTCTCAACACTTCCATCATCTGCATATTTCACCTTATACACCCATCTGGAGCCAATAAATGATTTTTCCTCAGGTCTAGGCACAACCTCCCAAGCATCATTCTTCATGATGGAGTCATACTCCTCCACCATGGAATTTACCCACACTTGTTGGGAAACTGCTTCCTCAAATGAAGAATCCTCATAATCAATCAGTTCCTCCGTGAGTGCCATATATCTAGTATATTTGTCTAGTGTTCTCCTCTATCTGCACAAGGAGCTAGGATCTCTAACATGCTTCGGAGCATCCTACACTAATATGTCTGCCTCCATGGTTTTCTTCTTCCCTTTTATAGAAGGTTCTGTGTGAGTGGGTGCCTCCACTCTACCCACTCTCTTCTCCTCTACATACGACTGCTCCATGACATCTTGTGGATCTGACTGGGACTCCTCCTTCGAAGCTAGAATCTCCTCCTCCGGTAGAATGCTTAGCTCTCACTCTAGAGAGATTCTCATGGGATTCTCCTCATCAAATATGACATATATCCTCATCAAAATCATCTTGAGTGAAGGCATATACACTTGGTAAATTTGAGGTGTCTCTGTGTATCCTATAAATATCCCCTTCTCTGTTGTAGGCTCCAAATTTTTTTATGTTATCTTTGGAGACACGAAAATAGACCATGGATCCAAAAATGCAAAAGTGGGATACATATTGATTCCTCCCAAAGAAAGCCTCTTCATATGTGATTATTGGAATAATTTTGTGAGGGCTCCTGTTCTACAAATAAACAATCGTATTGCATGCTTCTTCCCACAAGTATAGTGGCAGTCCTTGATAATGCAACATGACTCTTGCAACCCCTACAATGCTTCTATTTTTCCTCTTTAACACCCCATTTTGTTGTGGGATATGAGGTGTAGTCAACTCCATTCTAATACCCTCTTTATCACATAACTCTTTGAAGGAATTAGACACATACTCTCCTCCATTATCAGTTCTCATGGATTTAATTTTTTGTATAGTCTCATTTTCAACTAAGGATTTAAATTCAACAAACTTTGAATAGACCTCATCTTTCTTCTTCATGAAATGTTAGTTTTTCATAGGGCTACATTGTTCTTTTCTTTGATAATTTCATTTCTTCATTTATACATTAAGTTTACCCCATATCATCATTACATTATTCAGATCTACACCATTATTCATCAGCATATGCAATAATATAGAAAGCACAACATCATCATCATCAATGCAGTAGAACATAAAGGAACAATAGAGGAAAATAATGCACACACATAGAGACACCAGGATTGGTCCAAGACCAGGGCAAAACCCACTATGTGGAAAACCCTTTCAAATCTTCTTCTTCTTAGATCACCATCAAATGATTCATCAAAATAGAGTATGATTATCCATAACTTTATCTATGCAACAAAACAACTATGATATCCATGAAACAGATCTAATCATTCTTATAATCAAAACCATAATTCTGAGGACTGAAGTGTGTTGTCACTAACTATAGAAAACTGTTGGAAACTGATGTCACTGAGAGAAATATTCAGAATATAGAAATATCATCCATGAGTCTCAGATTCAGGGAGGAGGAGTTGTGTGACCGTTTATAACAGATCTGAATGCTCTCTAGATAACTGGATGACTACGTCCGGAATAGATCTGGATGCTATCAGGTGAACTGGATGAGGGTGTCCATGGTCAAACATACCCAGACCTGATTCAAGCCCTAAATGCTCACATAAGGATGATATGCAAGCATCTATGGAAGATTGGACGCTCTCAGGACCACTCTATGTGAGCGTCTGGGAACTAATACAACCCAGTCTATATATGAAGCCTTGGATGCTCTCATAATCTGTTGTGTCAGTGTCCAAGGCTCCCTGGACTCTCCCATAACACATTGTGCCAACATCTCGGGACTAAAATGTCCAGTTTTGTGCTAGCGTCCGAGATCTAGAAAACCCTAGATCAGTGCTAGCTTTGACCCTAAGATTTCAGACCCTTGTGCGAACTTTCCTCCGACAGACCTATGCAAACCAAGACAATAAGAGAAGAGAATGTCATGTTCAAATGTATCTAAATGAGCTTGAGGTATTTTATATTTACAGGCTTTCATTTTTGGGTGCATGTTATATTCTTTACTAGCCCTAGGCATGAAGCCGAGGGGTTAGAGGGGGGGGGGGGCAATACCCCCTTCGTTGTGTCAGGTGCAACGCGAGGGTCATAGGGGGAGCAGAATCCCCCCTATCGGGGGTTTTGGAATCTATATGAGGTTGGCATAACTACCTATGGTTTTGTGCATAAATTTCGCACATAGTTTTGGGCGTGATGGTTTTCTTCCCATGGTATTGCATAGATCTGGTCAAGGGAACTACGGTTATGTTCTAATCCAAGGTTAATGGATTGGGGTTTATGGATGCTTCAACATGTATTTATATGTATTGTAACATTGAAAAGAATATAATGAAAAATAAATATGGTAGTCCCGATTTTTGGATTTAGTGGAAAATCTCTATGTATATCTATTTTATGTTTTATGCTCTCAACATTGTTTTTTTTATGAATTCGTTTGCAGGTAATTTATGTACAAGGTTAAAACCTACATTTGGTATCAGAGTTGTTTCAGCTTCAAAGGGATGCCTTTGTTACTGAGGGGTTTTTCTTGGGCCTATGGTAGACCTTGTTCAGTGGGAGATTTGCGGGATAGATTCTTGCAGTGAAATAAGATGGCGAGCAGTGGAAAGATAGAGATAGAGAAATTTAATGGTTAGAGTTTTCAATTGTGGAAAATCAAGATGGAGGATCTGCTGATGGATAAAGATAAGTGGATCACAGTAGATCCAGGTACTAAACCAACATCAATATCTGATGAATACTAGAATAAGTTGGATAAGAAAGCAAAGAGAAATATACAGTTTTGTATCTTGGATTCAATATTGTTGAATGTATCAGGGGAAGCTTCGGTGAAGGCTTTGTGGCACAAGTTAGGGACTTTGTACCGATCTAAGTCTCTGGTGAATAAACTGTTCCTACGGAAAAAGTTGTATAACTTGAGGATGAAGTATGGAGACTCAGTGACAGAGCATTTGAACGCCTTTAATACTGATGTAAGCTAGTTGTTATCTGTTGATATCAAAATATTAGATGAAGGTAAGTGCATCAGTTTTTTGTGTTCTCTACGAGATTTGTGGGATAGTTTGGTTGTTGCAATAGGTACCAATACAACTACTTTGCAGTTTGATGAAATAGTCTCATCCTTGTTGTCGGAGGAGATGAGACGGAAAAATATGGAGGGACAAAATGGTGATGTCTTGTATGTACAAGGATGGTCCTAGAACAGAAACACAAATAAGTCCTTGAGTGGGAGATCTAAATCTAGAGGGAGATCTAAATCTCTAGGAAAACCTGTAAAGGTGTGCTGGAAATATGATAAGGGAGGGCACTTCAAAAAGGACTGTAGATATAAAGCTCCTGAGAAAGGAAATGTACTTGATGATTCTCCTTCTAGAGAGGCGAAAACCACCTCAGATGAAGGTGGGGATGTGTACTTGTCTTCTTCTTCAAGTACACATGTAGATAATGAGGCATGGTTGATTGACTCATGTGCATACTTTCACTTCACTCCCCACATGGAGTGGTTCTATGAGTATGAGAATTATGATGGTGGTGATGTCTTCTTAGGGGATGACAGGAAGGCTATAATCATTAGACACAGAAAATTCACTGAAGTTGCAAGGTGGAAGGATGAGAACACTTCTAGGTGTTCTGCATATTCCTGCATTGGCCAAAAATATGATTTGTGTAAGAAATATCGATGATGCAGGTGTAAAAATAGTGTTCGAGAAAGATACCTGCAAGATGGTTTGGGGAGCACTGGTATTGATGTAGGGAGTTCGGATTGGTACTCTGTACAAGCTTCTAGGTAGCACTGTTATTGATGGGTGCAACAGTTCTCTGGTTCGTGAAAGTGGAGTAGAAAATATAGTGGTCTTTGGAGTAAAGACCATGCTATGGAATCAAAGGATTGGACATATTGGAGAGAAGGGCCTTCGAATACTTCATGATAATGGTATGGTAGAAGGTATGTTTTATTTCTCTCTGGATTTAGATTTCTGTGAACATTGTGTATATGGGAAGTAGAATCGGGTGAGTTTCCCCTTTGCTACTAAGAGGGCAAAATGAATATTAGAGCTTGTGCACAGTGATGTTTTTGGACCTATTTCGGTTCCATTACTAGGTAAGTCTGCGTACTATGTATCATTTATAGATGACTTCTCAAGGAATAAATGGATATATTTCCTCAGGAAGAAATTTGAAGTCATAGGCAGGTTTAAATAATTTAAGGCTCTGGTGGAAAATCAGACAGAGAAGAAGATAAAGATGTTGAGGATAGATAATAGTGGAGAGTTCTGTAAGAAGGAATTTGAAGTGTTCTGTAAAAAGTGTGGTATAGCACGACAAAAGACTACTCCATACACACCAAAGCAAAATGGAGTTGTATAAAGAATGAACAAGACGTTGATGGAAAAGGAAAGAAGTATGCTCAATGGTGTCGCGTTAGGACAAGAATTCTGGGCAGAGGTGGTGGAGACTGCATGTTACCTAGTCAATAGATCACCTTCATCAGTGTTGGAGGATAAGTATTCATAAGAGGTATGGACTAGTAAGAAACCCTCTCTTTCACATCTGAGGGTATTTGGATGTGATGTATATGTACATGTTCCAAAGGAGGAAGGAACCAAGTTGGATAGTAAATCTGAAAGGTGCATCTTTATTAGGTATAAGGATGGTTTGAAAGGTTATATGCTTTGGAACCCAGAAATAAGGAAGGTTGTGAACTACCAAGATGTGGTGTTTAGAGAGGTGAAAGTTGTTATTAAACATGAAGTCCTACTAAAGGAACTTGATGATGAGGCTCATCAATAGGTATATCATAAGGGTCACAATGCCATCCTCCAACTTTAAAATAATCTCTTTCTCATATTTATTTACAAATTTTGTTATATTATGCTTAGTGTGAGGGGTAAAATATGTGTTGATATGTCATGTGACCTAATATGTCTTAAATGCAGGAATTGGAGAAATTTTGAGATAATTTGAGTGTAGGATCTTGAAGTAGACAATAAGGAGAGATTCTAGGAGGTTGTCCACCTCCTTAACTCCTCCAATCAGTGAAAGATCACGACCGTATCTCTCATCAACTTGAGGTCATTGGCAGCCAAGCCAATGCAGTTCAAGGAAGATTTAGATCCACCTTTCTCGAGTTTGGGAGACAAACATCTCTATTTTCTAGGGAGTTGATGGTAACTACCATTTTGTATAAATAAATATGATAAGGAACTCATTATGATTCGAATTTTGGTTGTAGCTAAGAGGCTATTGAGCTCAAGCACTTGTAACTGCTATTTTTGATGATGTATTTGACATTTCTAGAATGATAATGAGAAGTTTCATTTTGATCCATCATTGAGTTATGTAGAAATTTTGAATAATTTAACACATATTACAGAGATTATCCTGATCATACAATTATAAGCGGAACATGTATAATACATAATCTACTCTATGTTGATCATCAATTTATAGAAGCAGAAACATTCACAGGCACACATAGAAGCATCAATCAAACTCATTAACACAGTATGTATCCCGGGGAAAGCATCTCGCTAAAAACCCCACACTGTTTGTATATTATATTGATTGAATCATGTAACATTACAAAGTACAATGCTTATCACAAGCAATCCAGTACCAGCTCCACCTGTTACACACAATACAGCTCAGATCTGATCTCCAAATCTATTCCACTGCTTGCCTGCCTCTTCAGCTCAATACCTGCTCAAGAACTGATGAGAATGGTTTACCAAACTCATATTTGACCTGAAAATAATCACTCACACTCTGTTGGACGTGAGCACAGGATACAATTCTTGATATTGGCCAATTCATTGGCATACTCAATCCCTCTGATTGTGCAAATCATCATGCACAGCTATAGTCACAACTGATAGCAATCTGATCCTCTAACACCTGTCCCTGCTGAACTGAACATGCACTGACATGCAACTGAGTTAACTGATGTATTATATAGTTGCATTATGAGTTAATAACTTGTGAATTAATTAATAACTAATTCACCCAACTCATCTCTAGTCTATTGATCAGTTAGACTAAATACAACGAGTTTAACAAGGCTAAACTGAACACAACTCCATCAACTGCACCTCCAGTCCACTAAACTCAACTCACTTGAGTTCTAACTGAAGTCCTGCATGCAAATATTAGTCATCCCATAGGTAACCACGTATTTCCCTATGGGATTTGCATGTACCAGATCCGTAGCTCATCCTGAAGTGCTCCAAGAGAATAAGATCAAGTTTATAGTCCAAATATTATTATGAGACAATAATATTTGACTTTTCTATTTTTGACAGCCAATCTAAAAATAGACTTTGATCACTCACACTGTGATCACCCACACTGTGGTCACCCACACTGTGGTCACCCACACTGTGGTCACCCACACTGTGATCGCTCATACTGTGATAAAAAATAGAACTTGCGCCATAATTTGCCTGCGGGCCCACTTAGTGAAGGCGACTCTTTTCACTGAGCTCCATCATCTTGTTGCATTCTCAACAAGCATTTCTTGTTGCACATTTTTCAACACTCCCTCTCAACAAGAAAGGCTTCCTCATAAACCCGATCCTGTAACTCTGGAATGTTCTTCATGCAACACATCTGGCCGGTCCACTTGCTCTGTCATCAAAGTCTTTGACTGCTATTGCCTCTGTCGACTGAAGACTCTGCATCTCTGTGCTCTTCAGTATCTGACTGCTCTAGCCTTTGTCACTTTGACCTTTGACTGCATCCGTGCTGCTGCTGGTTCTATCTCCCAGCATTTCATCCGCACTGCACCTCCCAATTGACCTCCCTGTTGGGCTAGAAACACCCACTGATGCTGAAGCTCTACCTGCTGCCGACAAGTGCTCCCTCTCTAACATCTGTGCTACTGCAACATCTCCATGCATCTCGCACCATTGCACACCTCTTTGTGCCACCTAGAACTGTGCAAAACACTTGTGCCTCTCGCATTGCTGCAGCCTGCTAGCTATGCGTTGTCCTGGGATTCCCTGCACTGTCGCTCTCTTTGCCGCTCCATCCGCATCTGTCTCTACCCAATCAGTCAGTTCCTGCTACTACACATCTGGGGCTCCCGTAGCAAGGTCTCATCCAAGAGGTTGGGTACCTCAAGGATCTTGCCCCTCCTCCTTGGGACAATCAATCCACATCACCCCACCTCCTACCTGGAGGTATGGCTGCATGCGATCCCTCAGCCCACCTGGCTCGAAGTTTCCTCCTACTGGAAGTCTCTGGATGAGTAGATGTCTCTACTTGATCTCCTCTCAAATTCCCCTTGTTGTGGCTTCTCCACAACCTCCTGAAGCTGCTGCACCAATCGTGGCTCCTCCACAATTGTCTGAGACTTCTTCTGGCTCTGCATATTAAGAAGTAATATATGCTCCCTCTCAACAACCAAGTCTCCATCATTTGCCTCGCTGCTCAAGGCTTTGCATGCATCTTGAACCTCAAGAGCATACAGGTTCTTGACCCGTGAACCAATCTGCTTCACCTGTCTAGTGATGATGTGTCTAAGGAAAACCTTTCCCTTACTAAAGACTACATCATAGCCTCTGTCTTCCAGCATCGCAATTGACACCAAGTTTCTCTTCAGTCCTGGTACATACTTGACATCGGTCAAGGTAAGGCGAGCTCCATGCTCCCTCTGAAAAATAACCGTGCCTACACCTGAGACACTATACTTCTCATCATTACCCATCCCTATGAGTATCTGGAGATCTTTCTCCTCCAAAGTACTGAACAAACTTTTGTCACCGGTCATGTGGAAAGAAGCTCCACTGTCAAGAAACCAACCACTTCCCATCATGGATGAAACCATGCATGCGAAGAGTATGAAATCCAACTCAAACTGTGAAGCAAGTGCCTCACCTTCAGATCCTTCCCTGGATCCCTTCTTGGACTTCTTCTTTGGGCAATTAGTAGCATAATGATCCAACTCATGACAACAAAAGCATGTCACCTTCGCCTTGTCAACCTTCTTCCCATCATTAGAAGAACTAGATTCGGAAAGAGAAACCTTCCCTTCCCCTTCTTCGCCTTACTCGCTAAGGCACAGTTCTCCTCATCTTGCATGGATGAAGAACCGTCTCTGGTGCTCCGTCTAATATCCTCTTGCACAAGATCTGACCAAAGTATCTCCCATCCTGGCAGTTTCTCCCTTCCATTCACCGAGTCTGGTAGCTATGCCAACTCTTAGGAAGGTCAAGGAGTTCTAGACTCACCATCCTCATTTGACAGTCACCCCCACACTTCCCAGCTCATCCCGGCATTGGGTGAACTTCGTGAGATACTGGGGCATACTGTCTCCGTTCTCACACTTAATGTTTCTAAGTTTTATCTCTTGCTTTGGAATTAAATTCGAATTCCACCAGCTCAAAACTTAACCGCTTCTGATCTAGAATTCGTGAGAACAAAGTATTTCTTATACAGAGATCGACTGTATGGGCATTCACCGGATATCTCACCTTCCAAAAGAAGGATGAATCCAGAGGCTACCTGGACCGATTACAGACTCTGCCAGAAGAAATAAATTGTAAACACTTTCTGAATAGTAGATCTGATGATCAATCCTCGCTTTGATATCCTGTAGAACTTTTCCTACAAATCAAAGGGCTTCGATACCATGTAGAAATTTTGAATAATTTAACACATATTCACAGAGATTATCCTGATCATACAATTATAAGCGGAACATGTATAATACATAATCTCCTCTACGTTGATCATCATTTTACAGAAGCAGAAACATTCACAGGCACACTTAGAAGCATCAATCAAACTGATTAACATAGTATGTATTGCGGGGAAAGCATCTCGCTAAAAACCCCACACTATCTGTATATTATGTTGATTGAATCATATAACATTACAAAGTACAATGCTTATCACAAGCAATCCAGTACCAGCTCCACCTATTACACACAATACAGCTCAGATCTGATCTCCAAATCTATTCCACTGCTTGCCTGCCTCTCCAGCTCAATACCTGCTCAAGAACTGATGAGAATGGTTTACCAAACTCGTATTTGACTTGCAAATAATAACTCACACTCTGTTGGACGTGAGCACAGGATACAATTCTTGATATTGGCCAATTCATTGGCATACTCAATCCCTCTGATTGTGCAAATCATCATGCACAACTATAGTCACAACTGATAGCAATATGATCCTCTAACACCTGTCCCTGCTGAACTGAACATGCACTGACATGCAACTGAGTTAACTGATGTATTCTATAGTTGCATTATGAGTTAATAACTTGTGAATTAATTAATAACTAATTCACCCAAATCATATCTAGTCTATTGATCAGTTAGACTAAATACAACCAGTTTAACAAGGCTAAACTGAACACAACTCCATCAACTACACCTCCAGTCCACTAAACTCAACTCACTTGAGTTCTAACTGAAGTCCTACATGCAAATATTAGTCATCCCATAGGTAACCATGTATTTCCCTTTGGGATCTACATGTACCACATCCGTAGCTCATCCTGAAGTGCTCCAAGAGAATAAGTTCAAGTTTATAGTCCAAATATTATTATGAGACAATAATATTTGACTTTTCTATTTTTGACAGCTAGTCTAAAAATAGACTTTGATCACTCACACTGTGATCACTCACACTGTGGTCACCCACATTGTGGTCACCCACACTGTGATCACTCATACTGTGATAAAAAATAGAACTTGCGCCATAATTTGCCTGCGGGCCCACTTAGTGAAGGCGACTCTTTTCACTGAGCTCCATCATCTTGTTGCATTCTCAACAAGCATTTCTTGTTGCACACTTTTCAACAAGTTAGTCCAAAGGGTTGAAGCTCCTGGGTTTGGGCCTAACCCCAGTAGCTTAGGTCCCTCTTATGTATTTATACTTTTATTTTAGAATGTTTGATTAGTTATTTCATTTCAGTAGACTATAGTTCCTCAAAACATCTGTGACTGTGGCCTCTATCTCATCTCTCTCATGGTAGCATGATTAGAGGACTCCACCATCACAACCCAAAAACATTTTGTGATTTCTTGTTTATTATTTCTTGGAAAATTCTACATTTGTTATATTTCTTTACATATGATTGTTGTAGATTAGAATTTAGTTCATTGCATAGATCAAGTTCTTAGCATTAGTTAGATAGTTCCCAAATTCAACTCATCTTTTCCACCATTTGTTGTAATATTTTGCAAATGAAAAGAAGAATAGGTGCATGTGATGTTGCATGACTGTTGGATCTGCAGGAAAGGGATCTTTTCACCACATCCATCCAAGACATATGCACTCTATTTTGATGAATTCCAAACAATTTTCTTGATCTCTGTTTTTAGGTCACCGTGATCAACCTTCTCAGCTCAAAGTTGGCCTTCTTGAAGTGTTGGGTTTGGCTAGGGGTGTTGGTAACCTTCCATACATTTCCCACAAGATTCAGCCATCTTTCCATCACTTTATCCCATCATCCTTACCCTCCAAACCCTCTCAGAAAACTTCCTATAGCATTTCAAGATTTCCTGTAGCAATACAGGAATCCTATAGCAACTTCCTGTAGCACACTTGTAGAAACATGTTTTTCGCCTGTTTTGACCCGTAATGCAAGTTTAACTTATTTTAGGAGTAGGTTGGCCCATCATATTGGACTCCATGATTAGAGGTACCACCTAGGATATTCCCTCCATTCATTTTTCTTTACTGCAAGATAAAATAGCATTAGTTTCTTCATTACAGATTTGGCAATTAGGACATTACTTAATTTGCAAATGTGATTTAGATAAATGATGCTTGAATCCTTGAGTTGTGAATTGGTAGGATAATCTTTTGTTTTCAAGTAAATTTGATAGCTAGATGGTTGACTGCAATTAGGGTAGTTTCCTTTTTTCAGATAGCATAATTCTTGTGTCCTTTCATGAATTTATTAGTTAACATTTACAAGTTGATCAAGTATCATCTACATTTCTTGCAAATAGAGTAACAATTTCATTTTTGCAATTAGTTTAGGATTTGGTTTCATGACATCCACTCCATTACATCAGATCAACAAAAGAAGGACACATTGTATGTTGCACAAATAGTGTTGATACCTCTTAAGTTTGTACGAACCCCGGGTTGATAATTAAAGTTGTTAGCCTTGGGAGTTGCATCATTCTTGTTGAAATATTGAGGCTCATCACCTAAGAAGATATAATTTGATCTAAAGGAGGAAGAATTAGACTTTATAGTAGAAGAGGAGTCAGAAGATGAAGAGCCACAAACTCCAACTGTGAGAAGATCAGTTCGAGAAAGAAGGTAGCCATAAAGGTATAGTCCATCTGCTTTTTGTTCAAAATTTTCTTTATCTATTACTGATGATGATCCCAGAACTATGAGTGGGGTAGTAGATTCAGAGAATGTTAAACTATGGAAAGAAGCGATGGTTGATGAAATGGAATCTTTGGACAAAAATGAGGCTTGGGATCTAATGGAGTTGTCGTCTGGAAGGAAACCCATTGGAAACAAATGGGTGTTTAAGAAGAAAATGAATGCATAAGGCAAGGTGGAGAAATACAAAGCTTGGTTGGTAGTGTTAGCGCTTGAAATTTCACCTCAGGCTGAAAAAGGTAAACTCCAAGGCAACATCAAACCACTTAGCCTCGTAGCTAGCCCTACGGGGCAGGAGAGGGCTCTCTTCGGTCTATCTCGGTAAAGATCTTCAACGGGAGAGATAACCAATAAGGAAACACTGATTTTATGCTAGTAAACTGATAAAAAGGTTTGAATTGGGAAGTTTTAGGATTTTGGTGGACAATCGGGGAAAGGCAATTTTGGGTGCGGGGATTGGACACAGTTTTTTGCAGGGGGTTCTTTGGGGCAAGGTAGGAGATTGTATTGATGCCTTTGAATTAAGTGAATGGATAGGAATGACCGGTGAGGGGCTAAAGAGAGCAAGAAACCTTCAAGAGTTCTCTTTAGACAGATGAAAACATAAATATTAAGCAAACTTAAAAGCAGAGCATGGCAATCATGAATTCTACTTTAACACTTCATTTGCCTAATTTGCAGAAGGAAAAGTAAGAAGATGAGTCACATAAAAAACTTACAAGTACAAAGAGAAACACACCATCAATACATGTAACCACAGGAATCCCAAAAAGGACTGCAAAACCCTGGTCTTTCTTCCTTTGCCAAAATTGCAGAGATACAATGAGTAATACAATAGAGCTTTCTCCCTCAAGAGTCCAACCATGAAAATGAGCAAGAAAGTACATAATATAGGCAATCTAACATCTTTCCTTGCCTCTAGGGGTCGAGCTCATCCTTCTAGGAGCTGTTTCAGCCAATTCTAAACTGAGTACTAAAATCTAGGCAGTCAAAACAACTTGCCTCTATAAGCTAGGAAACCAATTCATTCATTAAATTTTTGCTATTTTATGAATGAATCTTCTAGAATAGGTAAATAATTGTCATGTCAACATGAAAATACATAAATTACATCAAATAGGGTGAAAAATACCATCACAAGTCAAAACTGGTCAAAGCTGGGCGAATTCCTGAGTTGTAGATGAATTCCTGTGAAAACTGCCCAACGGGTCGCGCACTTTTCCTGAATGGGTCGCACTACTTTGGAGCTGATTTTGAGGTACTTCCAGGTATCCAAATGAGGCAAAAGTGGGCTTGTTCGAAATTTCTGGATGTCTACCTTCCAACCCAAGTGGAATCTCTGAATTTGGTGATCATTTGCCCCTCCAAAATTGAAATCTCCCAACACTGCTTCCTGTGTGTCAAAAATGTGGCAGAAAGTCATTTTTTGCTTGTTTTTTGACTTTCTGGAGGCCCAAAACTTGGTGAAATTTCTTGGAAATGGCTGAGCAAGTGTAACTTTCCATGAAAAATCCAGAAATGCTGAGTTTTCCCAAAATGGAGTTGCCCAACGAAAGGGTCGCGTGCGGCGCGCGACCCGTTGGTGGAGAAAACCTGTGTTTGGCACAAAAAATTCACAATTGACAAAATTTTCTTCCAATTTCTTGAAATTTGGGCTGTGAGTCCCCAATCAAGTACCATGCTCAGTCAAAGAGGCTTTGGCAAAAATTTGGAGTGGATCGGGCCTTTTCCGTCGTTTTAGTGCCTTGGCCAACCTCCTTGGATCTGGCGATTGTAATTTTGACATTTCTCTAAAACCATGACACCTGTACAAAAAGTGAAGGAGGTTTTTATTCCTTGGAATGTTATGGACAAAAACCTCTCTCAGTTTTCCAAAATTCATCTTTGATTGCTCTGAAACGGCTTTTGAGTGAGACTTATCCCGATGTGTGAAGCAAGGAATCTCGTGGAAATGAAGCGAAATGAAGGGGATAGGGGGCTTCTAAATTCTTGGGGAAATTTTTGGGAGTGGGGAGGGATGTTAGGAAGCAGGGGAAAGTGGAATCGTGGAGATCGAGTGAGGGGAAGGGGTCCAAAAGGGCAAAACACAGGCCAAACCTAGAAAATTGCCAGGTTGTAGCTAGAAACTAGGGTTTGTGCAAAAATGAGGAATTTGGGGGATCTCAATGATGGAAAGTGTTTGATAAGGTACATGAAGGATAGGGGAAGGTGTATGAACATCTGGATACCAGTTTTGCTAATGATTTGACCATCCAAGAGAAATTGCCTTCAAAACCCTAGGAGAGGGAAATGACCCTGCCTAGGTGCAACTGAAGCATGAACTAGGTGTAAAATGACTCATTAGACACTGACATGATAATGAAAACCCTATGAATGATGATAGACTCATCTGAATGATGACATGGACCGGCATTTGGGCAACTTTGAAAAGAGTGAGAGCAAACCCTAGACCTAATGCCTAGTGACCAAATTTTGCTTGAAAACTCTTTGAAATGACAAAATTTGACTGGACACTCTGAGACCACTTTGTAAGAGCATATTTGATCACTGGAGGAAGGCTGGAAAGACTGACACTAACAGGTAGAAAAAGGTCATTACTAAGTTACAGGAATTCATTTTGGTGATATTTTTTCTCTTGTTTCCAAGGTAGCTTCTATTAGATTACTTTTATATGTTGTTGTTTGTTTTGATTTTGAGTTAGAAAAAATGGATGTGAAGACAAAATTTCTTCATGGGGATCTGGAAGAAGAGATCTACATGAAGAAACTTGAAGGCTTTGCGGTGAAGGGTAAGAAAGAACTGGTATGCAAGTTAAAAAATTATTTGTATGGGTTAAAACAGTCACCAAGGATGTGATATCAGAAATTTGATACATTTATACAGAGACTTGGCTTCACCAGAAGCAAAGTAGATCATTGTGTGTGTTTTAAATTAATTGGTGACTGTGTTATTTATTTGGTCTTGTATGTGGATGATATGTTGCTAATTGGAAATAACAAAGAAATTATCTAGGATTTGAAGACCCAATTGTCCTCCAAATTTGACATGAAATATATTGGTGTTGTAAACTATATTTTTGGCATGGAAATTAAATGATATCGGAGACGAGGAAGCTTTTTTTAAACCAGAGGAAGTATGTCGAGACAATACATCATAGGTTTAATATGCACGATAGTAAACCAATGAAGGTCCCTATTCTTGTAGGTGTAAAGTTATCCGTTGAAAGTGTCCCAAGACACAAGAAGAGGAAGAGGACATGTTCCATGTTCCATATGCAAGTGCAGTCAATAGCCGGATGTATGCAATGGTCTATACTATACCAAACCTTTCACATGTAGTGGGAGTATTGAGCAGGTTTATGTCAAAACAAGGGAAGAAGCATTGGACATTAGTAAATCAGGTTTTCAGGTACTTGCGTGACACTAGTGATTATGGTCTGTGCTACCAAGGAAGACCAGGATTGGACATAGTTTTGGACATCTGCGGCTTTGTTGATCTATACTAGGCTAAAGATCTGGATCAAGCAAGATCTACAAGTGGGTATGTGTTTAACCTATTTGGAGGTGTAGTCAGTTGGATGAGTTAGAGACGGTTTGTAGTGGCACTTTCAACTACAGAGGCGGAATACATGACAATCACTCATGCAAGAAAGGAAGCAGTTTTGTTGCAGAGATTGTGTTCAAGTATGGGGTTAGTACAAAGAGCTATAAGGATACGTTGTGAGAACCAAAGTGCATATTTCTTGGCAAATAACCTTGATTATCATTCAAGGACAAATCACATTGATGTTTAGCATGAATTTGTAAGGGATATGGTTGAGGACAAAAGGCTGTTGTTGGTAAAGGTGGACTCTTTGAAGAATACTATAGATGCATTGACAAAGTCTGTGACCACTGAGAACTTCTCTTGGTGTAGAGAAACAATGGGTTTTGTAGGGTTGGACCAATGACTAAGCTCTCCTATGGCCCCCTATGGAAAGAAAACAACAAGTGGGGAATGTTTGGTATGCATTATATGTTGGAAATACTAAGAGGGGGTGAATTGATATTTCTTTTCAATTGTTATTATTACCAGTTTAGATTCCTTACAATTTAATCAAAGAAATGATTTTATTATATATAGAAAAGAATTGAATATAATATCTGATGAATTTTTCCAAGCACCAACTTGGACTTTGATGAGGATCCAACCTCTAGGGCTTCAACCCTATCCTACCAAGGCACCAACCTTGAATTTAGGAGCACCAACTCTAAGGACACCAATCCTTTCAATTTTGAGGCACCCAACCCTAGAGTTTTAATTTGTCAAGAAACGTTTGATTGTATTATATTGCTCCCAAGGAATTTTTTACCAAACCTTGTCCTTGTAGCCTTTGTAATAGGTTTTTTTTTCCCTATGGCTTCACATCAGGTCCGAGCCTTCCAAGATGAACCCGGTCAAAAGATTTATCTTCTCGCTTTGTATTCAGCTTCCTTCTTCGCTTGGCCTTTGGTTTCTACTGCACCTTCGGGGTCTTCTAGACCTTCAGCTTCCTCTGTTTCTTCAAGTTCACTAGTCGTGAACTGTTTCACTTTCTTTGTAATGGATATCCGAGATCAATTTACTTCAACTATAATGTTCCGGTGTATTGATCTTCTGATCGACCTTCGGCTTCCTTTCCTCTATTTCTTCTTTTTCACTCGTCCTTTGGCTTCTTTGAGTTCATGAGTTGTGAACTGTTTCTTCATTTCAATGTTCAATACCTGAGATCGATGCTTAAGTTGAGGTATTATAACTTGTATTTATACAGGTTTCCCCGATACCCAAAAGACGTGTCCATTTGGAAGGAGAGGCCGAGTTATGGATATTCTTCCAATTACTCATAAACCTATTTTATTTACAGAAACTTTCATAAGAGAGGTCGTACCCAATGAGGTCCCACATCCATGTCATCAATCACAATCGCAACTTCCGAAGGACCCACAATCGTAACCTTTAATATTACCGATGTAACATTGTCGATACTATACTATTGATGAAGCAGACGCGATATAATTTTAAACAATCGTCAATAGATCTGTCGGGTCCACAACTCCAATGCAATCTCTAGTCCATCAGATTTATCGCAATAGGCGGTTCGGGGTCCACGCCCTTATCACAATCAGTAGTGTGACATCCTTTAAGACTTTGCGATATGAAAATTTCGATAGACGGATACGATGTTTCTTTAAGATGAATTTTAATGGTCCTGCAAGTTTGTATATCTATCGCAATTGGTGTTTTGAATGGAAGATTCCTTTGCGATTATGCGAACATAATGGTTTGTGATTATGCGATGGATATGATAATATATTGAATTGTATTACAATGGTGCAGTGAGTCCGCAGTGATATCGCAATCACAATTTGTCAAGTGTGGCATTCCTTTGTGATACATGACTTCTGATGCGGCAGTTCCAATATGATAGATGCGATATAATAATAGATCATATTATTATGTAACCATTAGGTCCATATTACATATCGCAGTTGAGGGATTCAACATGACACATAATAAAGTGATAAAGCCACAGATATTGATTTCTACGATGTGTTGTGAACTTCTATTATATGCATTGGGAATTTTAACAGGTTTCTATGGTTTAATACTCCCTCCGCTTATTTCTTCAATATCAATATTAACTCCTCTTAATCACTATTTTATGCTCCTCTGCTGCGTGCTCCTCTTTTATCCTTCCAATGAACTTCTTCCTCTTACTCTTTGGCTTCACGATGATTTCCAATGGCTTCCCTAATGGCTATCCTCCTTGGCTTCTCACTCCTATTGCTTCACAGATATGCTCTGCTTGGCTTCACATCTCATTTAGTATCCTGAATATTTCCATATTGACATCAATGAAAATATAGATTAACAATCTCCCCCTTTTTCATTGATGGCAATATTCTTCTTCTCTCCCCCTTTGACATCAATGGAAAAGGAGTGCACAAGGATTCCCTCTTTTGAACTACTCCCCCTATCATGCAGCATTTTAAGAATTAGTTTAGTGTATGCTAAAGCAATAACCCCCATCTTTTGACAGAGATGTCCAAATGCTTCTCAAGGAAGAGGTTTGGTGAAAATATCTGTAATTTGTTCCTTGGTATTGATAAATTCCAACTTGATGTTTTTTTAAGCCACCTATTCATGGAGAAAATGATACTTGATTGGTATATGTTTGGTTTTTGAGTGCATCATTGGATTTTTACTGAGACTAATAGCACTTGTGTTATCACAATAGATGGTGATTGGTTGTTTAGTTTCTATATTGACATCCTTCAAAGCTTCCTTCATCCATAGTATTTGTGTACAACAGTCAGTCGTGGCTATATATTCGACTTCAGCTATAGAGAGAGATATAGATGGTTGTTTTTTGCTGAGCCAAGAGCAAGAAATCTACCATAAAAAATGCATTTCCACTGGTGCTTTTACGATCATCCATGCTTCCAACGCAATCAACATCGGTATAAGATGTCACTATAGTATTTGTGTTTTTGGGATACCAAATACCATAGTCAGGAGTTCCTTTCAAGTATCTGAGAATTATTTTCACAGCCAACATGTGGGATTGCTTAGAAGCTGATTGAAATCTTCCCACCATTCCCATTGCTTGCATAATGTTGGGCCTTGTAGTAGTTAAGTATAAGAGAGATCCAATTATTGACCTAAAAAGAGTTGCATCTATCGAGGGGGATTCATCATATTTGCTTAATTTGCAGTTTGTGGTCATCGATGTGTTCACAGGTGCACATTCTTCCATTCCATATTTTTTAAGCATGTCTTTGAGATATTTTGTTTGAGAGATAAACATACTTGTTGTGGTTGCGATACTTGTAGTCCAAGGAAGTAGGATACCTTACCAATCATTGAAATTTAAAATTCTTTTGACATATTTTGAGAAAACTCACAACTCATTTCATAATTATTGCTAGCAAAAATCAGATCATCAACATATATGAGGGTGATTAGTAATTTATCCTCATCCATCTTCATGTAGAGATTACTTCCTACTACCCCCTTTCTGAATTTTTTGTTGTTGTAGATAGCGATCCAATCTTATGTACCATGCTCTAGGATCTTGTTTCAAACCATATAATGCTTTTTTCAACTTACATATAAAGTCTTTTCCTTCTGTTAGATCAAAACCTTCTGGTTTATCCATGTAGACTTCTTCCTTGAGTTCCCCATTCAGAAATTCTGATTTTACGTCCATTTGATAGACTTTGAATCCTTTTGAGCATGCAAATGCTAAGAACATCCTTATAGATTCCATACAAGCCACTGGTGCAAAGATTTCTTCAAAATCGATTCCTTCAATTTGTGAATAACCCTTACAGGCAAGTCTTGCCTTATTTATGATGATTTGTCCATCTTCATTGATTTTGTTTTTCAACACCCACTTAGTTCCAATTATATTTTTATCCTTTGGACAAGGTACTAGCTCCCATGTCTCATTTTTCTTGATTTGAGACATTTCTTCTTCCATGGCTTCCACCCAATGAGGATCCTTGCTTGCTTGAGTAAAAGTTTATGGTTTTATCATAGATAGGAGAGAAACATCATTTTTCTTTGGTGTACTTATCATCCTTCTTCGAGTTTTCATTCCTTCATCTACATTCCCAATAATTTTCTCTTCCGGGTGATGTTTTTGGAGGAATTTCACTTTTGAAGGAGTTTGAGATGGTTCTTTTTCTTTTTTCTTTTCTTGATCTTTTTCCTCGTTTTCAGGTTCTTCTTCGTTTTCTTCAATAAAGGGGTCAACTTCATGATCTTCAATAAAGGGGTCAACTTCATGATCTTCAATTTTGTTTTTAGGAAAGCATTCATCAATATTTACATCAATACATGCCACTATTTTCCATAGTCGATTATTGTAGCACTTGTAAGCTTTTCTTCTGGTAGAATATCCAAGAAATATTCCTTCGTCAACCTGAGAATCAAATTTTCCTGGTGATTCATTGTTGATCTTAATGAAGCATTTGCTTCCAAAAATCTTGAAGTAGTTTACTGAAGAAGGTCTTCCTTTCTATAATTCATAAGGAGTCTTCTCATTATTTGGTCTTATTTGAGTTCAATTCAAGGTATAAATTGTTGTCTCGACTTCTTCCTTCCGAAATTTTGGCTGCAAGTCAGCTGCTAGTAACATACTTCTTACCATTTCTTGAACAGTTTTGTTTCTCCTTTCAAATACCCCATTTTTCTTAGGTGTTCTAGCATAAAAGAGTTCTCTTTCGATTCCATGTTTGTTACAGAATTCATCCAATTATTTTGATGTGAATTCCCCCCCTCTATCCTTTCTAATACATTTAATTTTGGCGTCCTTTTCATTTTATGCAAGAGCTTTAAGGTTCTTAAAGCATTCAAAAGCTTCAGATTTATATTTTATGAAATATACCCACATTATTGTAGTATAGTCATCAACAAATAAAGCAAAGTGCTTTTGTCCTTCGAGTGCTGGAGTTCTAGTTGGCCCACATAAATTTGCATGAATGATCTCCGAAGGTTTTCATGTGGAGAACTCCTTAGTCTTTTTGTCGGTTCTAGTTTGCTTACCATGTTGGCATGCTCCACATATAGCTTGATCTAGTTTGAACATGTTTGGAATGTCCCTTACTGCATTTATTTTTCTTATATTGATCAAATTATCAAAACTTGTATGCCCCAGTCACTTATGCCAAAACCAACTTTCATCTATTTTACTTAGATAACATTTATCTTCTTGAATTTTGTTAAGAATGTACATGTTATATGATGTTCTAGGTCCTTTCACCACACGCTCTCTTGAGGAAGAGTTCCTTATTTCAAAAATTTTAGTGCTGAAGACAACATTATGTCCTTGATCATAGATTTGGCTAACACTCAAGAGATTGCATTTGAGCCCATATACTAGCAAATCATTTTGAGCCTTTCCTTTTCCATTAATAAGAGTATTGGTTCCTTTTCCCGCAATTTTGGCAGAACTAGAAATTAGCCCCTTGATTTCACCTCTGCGAGGGGATGAGGAAGAGCTCATGAAGGTCTCACCAAGAAGTGCGATCAATTTGATAAGGCAGAGGATTCGGTGCATACCACCCCCACCCACACCACCACCAGCTTCACTGCCTTCACCCCCATCCTTGCCCATACTACCTCCACCACCACCGCGAGTCAATATGTCAAGCGCGATAAAGTTGTTGGTGTTCAAGGGAGTAGGAAATGAAGATCCAGACCAATTTTGGTTTGTGATAAGAGCTGTATGGGAAGTGCAGGGAGATATGGATGACAATATAAAGAAATCGACGTTGGTCAGCGCTCTGCAGGATCGCGCACTGACCTAGTATATTAAGCATTCTAATAACAATCCGAATGTGGGGATCACAAACATCCAAACTGCATTGAACAGAGAATTTAGCAAACCGAAGTCAAAGGCACAATCGATCATTGGGTTCAAGGAGATCACGAAGCTACCAAGAAAGACTCCTTTGGAGCTAGATTAGAGACTGAAGTGCACAATTCGCGAAGCTAATATGACTTTGATGGATGGATAATGCTGCGAATGGTTTGTAGCATTGCTAACGTCACATTTAAGGAACGTGTTGTCACAACAGAGGCTGAAAACTTAGGCCGAGGTCTTGGAGATCGCGATGAGGTTGCATGAAACTCTGATACAAGATCCTAACTGGGAGTTTAGCAGATCCACACGTAGTTGGAAAACTTGTTCCTTGAGATGCAGAGTCTGAAACAAGACAGGATAGCTCGCCCAAAAGTGTGCAACGAGGTATGGTGTGTTAAATGTAAGGGTCAGGGTCATGACAAGGACCACTACCTAGTGTTCGCAAATTACTCGCAAGAGGAGGACCAATGATATTAAGACCAGAGGCCTAAGCAGGACCTAACGTGGCACTTGCGTTGTGGTGCATGATTTGTCAAATAGGAGGAAAGCATGCTACAGGAAACTACCATTTGTTGTAGAAGTACACACAGAATTCACTACAGTTGTTTTGTAATTTCTGTAGATCAGTAGGACATTATGAGCGCACCTATAGAAGCTATGAACTGATGATGGATAGGACTCCCACCTATAGAGTTTAGGCTAAAATGTGGCCCCTTGACCAGAACGCAGGGATGGCACGAACCAGATTTTAAGGGTGCGGACGAGGCCGACGAGGAGGAGGACCTGGAAGAGGTCGTAGACAACTGATATGTTACAATTGTGGGGGGTCAGGACATTATGCCCCAGATTGTATGAATCCAACGTACCCCTCATGCTTGTATTGTACATTGTTTGATCATGAGACAGAGGATTATCCCAAACTAATAACGAGGCTGCATGACAAAGGAGTGCTCCAACCTCCCCCAACTCAAAACCTACAAATGATGAGGTCTGAGCCGTGCGAGGAAGACCACAACAAAAACATTGTGCTCCGAAGTGGAATTATGATAGGGGAAGATAAAGGCAAGCAGCCTGAAGATAGTACTTGGGTTCGCAAGGCTCCGACGAAAGAACCAGATTTTGATTTGGAGCATGCTAAGGAAACCTTCATGGAAGCTAGGAAGAGCTTCACTGATGCCTCCACTTCAGGAATAAAAGACAGACCGGAGCCAGAAATGGACCCCTCGATGCTCACGATGTTCCTGGAAACATGCATGACGTTGCCATGTGACAGTAAGGCTATAAAGAGATTGTAGGAACTCATTAATAGATGCGCTCAGACCACACCAGGAGAACCGTGTGTAGTCTGGAAGATTGGAAAGCATGCGATGAGGATGGGAAGAGAAATGAGATTGACTACGCAGATTAGAGAATATGAGATGGACCAAGTGATTCTAGACCTAGGATCGGACGTGAACGTTCTGTCGAAGCAGACATGGGAGCGCATGGGGAGGCCTATGCTGCAATGGTCTCCTATCCAACTGTGAATGGCAAACTAGAAAAAGATAATACCTATGGGGAGATCGTAGGGAATCACCGTAGATATCGAAGGGGAAAGTGCACTAGTAGACTTTGAAGTGATTGATATTGTTGATGACAACAATCCCTACCCTACACTATTAGGAATCGATTGGGTCACTGACATGAAAGGGGTGATAAATCTGAAGAAGCGCAAGATGATTTTTGAGAAAAAATCTCCATGCATAGTAGTACCTTTAGACCCTGCAGAAGGATTGCACTACACAGAGCTAGTGCGCGACTATGAAAGCGACGACAATTTAGACTGCATCTACAAGATAACTACGCAAGAGCAAGAATGAGTAAATCAGAACGTGGATGGGTGAATCTCATGGGAGTACGAAAGCTCCTGTACGTCAGATTCAGATGAAGAGATAGAGCAATGGCAGAACCAGTTACACGAGGTAACCACGTTGAATTGCAACATGATGACAAGGTCGCTATGTTGCGTATCAACGGATGTAAGAGATCTGCCTACGTATGATGGGTTAAGAGAGGTAGATGCTTTCCTGAATAGATTCGAAAGAGAAGTGTTGGAACAATAATGGTTCGAGGCTTTGAAGTAGGTACTACACACTACATCGATGAGGTGGTGGGGTACGCACCAAGGAAGCTTTGAGGATTGGCGTGAATGTAGGAGAATTATTCGCATGCAGTTTGGGAAGCCTCAGATGCGATTAACTGACAAGATTTCCAGACGGAACGCTCCGCACACGCACCTATCCAGATGGATGCAGGCATATCTTAAAAAACCTGCACGGATGCACACAAACTTCACATTAGGAGACACACTCAATAAGCACGTGCGGGCAAGGCAATTGTGCAAACAACCCCTCTGGTTGGAACAAAGGAGTATGGAAAGAACGAGTGTGCATAAGGTTATCCACGCATCAACCTTTAACAAAGTGTGTGAAGCGCTGAACAACGTATATGATGCGCAGCAGATTCAATGGGACCTACGCGTATGAGCGGTTCTGTGGGCTTATAGGACAACATGCAAGAAACTGATGGAGCAGACGCCTCTGAGGCTAGAGTATGGAACGAATGTTGTAATCCCCATAGAGTATAAAATGCCTAGTCTGCACATAGCAGTGTCGGTAGATATGACGGCTCATAGAGCCTTGAAAGAAGGGATCACATAGCTAAATGAAGCAGAATTCTTGGGACCTGAGGAAGAAATCTGATAGGGAGATCTTAGGCTCCAAGAACTTATGAATGAAAGGGTGTGATTAAGGGAGAAAAGTGCTTTAGTGGAAGCAGAAGTCAAGAAGTGGGAGGATGAAATAAAGAAGGATTTTTCGATAAGAAAACGAGGGTGATAAAACAGGGTGTGCATGATTACGTTGATGAATTTGGGGACTACTGCCAAGAGTTGATTAGCTTTATGCCTTGGATTGGACTGCATATTACTAAAGGGATCACCCATGGTGGCACGGTGCCAATGATAAAGTGCGCGACGCATCTAGTAACAATCGAAGGTGGATGTTTTCTAGGAAAAGTGATGGATGACTGGTTGAAACCCTATACAGGTGGCGCGGCCACCTGACTAGCAGTGGGAAGTGCAGTCTTAGCGCTCCAGGCAGTTGAAAGGAGGCATGAGACTATAAACTACTTTGCCTAGGAACTGCGCAATGTCGAGGCTGCGAGCAAGAGAAAAGTGTCACAAGGTTTGCGACCACGCAAGGGGGGCTGCGCTACCATGTGGGTTGGCTAGAAAGTGACCATTGTAGTCACTATTCACAATGTGATGCTTGACTTGAGACCAAATGGAGCAGGCGATAGGAATTTAAGATGCGCTTTATGGGGAAGATTTGGGAAAATCTGCTACCAAGGGAGCATTAATGGACCGAATTTTGGGGGAACGATTGAATTGAAATTCAAAAGGCACTATAAATTACAAAGGGCTACCCAACAAAAAGAAATTGGTTATTTGGGAATTGAGTTGTCGTATGCCCTGCGTATTCTGAGTCGAGACCTGGTTTCCCTGTGTAGAGTGTTGATTGAACCCCTGATTGAGCGATTGAGAGATTTTTGGATGAGAAAGATGGCACCGTCTAAGGAAGTTAGGAAATTGCAGAGATGACTTCTGAAGAGGTCACACAGGCTTTGACCGTAGAAGATGCCCCTGAAGGTGCCAGGATTGTTGTGGAAATCCCTAAATCACCGTGCATGCCAAGACCGAAGAAAGACAAACCACCAATGATTCTGGTGCGTGTGTCCCCTCAAAACCCGCTATGCACCGAATTAATGATGGAGGAAAAATGGAAAGCAGTTAACGTGGAAACTGATGAGGAGGAAGAAGACCTTGAAGACCCCATAATTGAAGAAGACTAGGATGAGGGCTTGGAAGCAACTGAGGCTACACACCCTCCAACAAAGCTACCAGCGTATGTCCCCCTGTGGAAGGGGAAGGCAAAAGTGCCCAAGGACCTTGATGAGAGAAGGATCTCTCTCCAGACTCTGCTCCTCCTAGACGACATCATTTTTGAGGGCATGCACCTAGGACGGGTGCCGAACTTGAATTTTGAAGATTGGGATCTCGTTGAGCACGAGAAATTCCCTTACCTAGAGACCGTGTAGCTCATGAAGCCTAAGCAGAACACGCAGCAGGAGTTATATAATTGGAGCCGTGAAAGTGGTTACACGGAGTTGAAAAGGTATGGTTATTGAACCTGCTTTGGGTGTCGCATTACTACCACGCCTCAGTGATGATCTTCATCATCAAGCAGCTCCTCTGCCTGGTGTATGGTGGGTGTTTATGGTTGGAGGAGCCCATCCCCATCATGGACCACTTAATCCATCTCATTACCCAGCTCCTGTGTAAAGGAGAGGACGCCGCAGACATCTCAGAGGGGAAGAGTAGCGATTTAGCCATTGCGTAGGACATGAAGAAAGAATACAAGATGGAAAAGAAGAATAGGGATTAATTGCAAGCCGCGGTTATCACCCACTGTCTATAACAGCATGCAAATTTCTGCAGAATTTAAGGTGGGATTTCATCACATATACCTCAGGGCGTGCAAGGACCCTACCAAGAAGTGGAGAGAGTTACCCTTCATAGACACCGATGATGTGATTTTAGATGTACTGGAGACGTGGCTGCCAGAATGGTGTGCCCCAGACATCGTCGTGGTGGAAAAGCCTATTACGTAGAAGAAGAAGAAGGAGGCCAAACTGTGCATGGCACAGTTGGTAGAAAAGAGAAGGAAAGAAGCAGCGGCAGCAAAATCACAGGAGGAATGAGACGCTACGCAGGCAGCAGTAGAACAGAAAAAGGCTGCAGTAGCAGCAGCAAAAAAGGTAGCAGAAAAGGCTCGCGAGGGCCAGAAGTTGCCTTCACTGGAGCAGGAGAAAGAGATGGAAATAGAGGAAGAATAGGGAGGCATAGACCCACAAACAGAATCAACACAATTAAATTTCCAGCACACGGGCGAGTGGACAGGGTCGTGAAAGAAGGTGAAAGCATCCAAGTTGTCAATCGACCCGATCACCCTTATTGAGGGTGATCTGCATGATATAGGAGAGACGATGCATAACATCACCACCGAGGCCCTCTAGAACTTCGCGACAGAGAATCTGATTGTGTTGGGGCCCTCCGAGCACAGATTCAAGAGTTGTAGGTGCACACTCCTTAGGCTAGTACTCTTTCGACCAACCTCGCATTAGGGACAGTTGCAGCCAAGGAAATGCTACGTGCTCGCACAACCAACACAATAGCGATGCCATGAGGGGCACCAGTTAGAACAAATGAAGCCGACCGACCTACAGTTAGTGCACTAAAAGGGATAGGGATCAACATGGCTGCACTCCTGCGAGAGACACTCTATGTTTTGCAAGATGGGATTACTGCGGAACTGCGGGCTAGGGAGAGACGCGCGTTGCAGGTGCTGAGCAAGCAGAAGATCAACACAGAGTAGTTGAGCTTGCAGCATGACGAGGTCATGTCGTAGAACCTATGGTTTTACGCATGGATTTCACACATGTTTCTAGGCATGATGATTTTTTGCCCGTGCTATTTTATAGATTGGTTAAGGGAACTGTGATTATGTTCTAATCCAAGGTTAATGGATTGGTTTTTATGCATGCTTCAACATGTATATATATGTATTGTAAAATTGAAAGGAATATGATGAAAAATCAATTTGGTAGTCCCATTTTTGGGAACCAGGGGAAAATCTCTAGGTATATTTGTTTTATGTTCTATGTTCTTGCCATTGTTTATTTTCTATCTTTTAAGAATTGTTTTGCAAGTAATTTCTGTAAGGGTTAAAACCTATATTCATGAGGGTCCACTTGGGGTTGAGGTCGACCTAAGAAGTTACACATGTGGTTAGGGACGACCCATTGCATAATAAAAATAATTAAAAAATTAACTTTTGCTTGTCCAAATAAGATGATATTTAGGTCAATATTGGTCATATTGAAAAGAGGAATCTAATGCAATCATTATCTCATTCATTTGAGCTATCCAAGGTGGAATTTGATTGAAATTTCAAAAATTAACATTCCCTCTCAGCTAGGTAGAAGTCCACCTGATCTATCCATCGATCAATATGCCATTCTAGAATCTTCAAGTGTCATCACGTAACATCATGGATCATATTTTTCATGTAGACATCATGCCATTTCCATCTCAAGTGTCTCATCATCACAAATCATCATTGTACATCTCGATATATCCTTTGCTTTCTCTTGATTTTTCCTGCTCGTATGTTGAACATTCTCAAATCTAGAAGAAGAATAATTTGTTACCAGAGGGGAGCTTAAGTTACCACCCTCTATCCATTAGGCTTCTACTTGGAATCTCTTCCAGCAGATTGCTACCCGAAATAAAATCATCAATCATCGTGGGAGAGAATATCATCAAGGAGCACATCTTAACCTAGAACCACATCAGGGATTACATATAGACTGGGAATCTCATGGGGGAGATATACTTCTACAACCCCATATCGATAAATAAGATTTTCAAACACAGGGGAGAAAATATCAGCCCCAAGATCTCATCAAGAGCTCAATATCAATTTGGAATTGCATAGGGTTATCTCAACCCATCGTATTTCCTACTAATCTTCCCATTGATGACCCTAAATAGTCATGTGGTAGAACACTTGCATCATAATCGACTTGGGTTGTACACCCCAAGTACACTCTCAACTCATTGGCCAAACGAGAAGTGATATTCCCGACAGGCCTGTAGAATTTTCTCTACAAATTAGCTAGCTCACTGATATCATGTAGAAATTTTACCTGGAGATCCAACTAATGTATGTAATGTACTAAATCATAATACTAGATCTACATCTATCATAAACTTTGCGGAAGCTAATCAACCATGAGAAACATAAAGCATGAACACATATAACTGATAAGAAGGAATCAATCACACATAACACAGAAGAATTTATCTGGGAAAAGCACCAACTTAAAACCCCATCTCTGTATTATCAATCAAGTGGAAATCCTCAACAACATACAAAAAGAATCAGCTTAAAATCTATCCTGCTCTCTCTGTACTTTGATGATCTAGATCATAGACTACCTAGGCCTCAATATATAGGCCACAAGTCCTCCAATCCCCTATTTCCTTGCACAATTTTGATTGGGGTCCAATTACAAAACATATGTGAATTCGCCCCAGATCATACCTGCTGTCAACCTTAGGTCCAACTACGCAATCCTTGAGGGCACTAGTTCCTCCTACATGCAAGGAATATTCACTAGGAATATCCTAGCATCTGATAGTACACTGTCACTCATCTGATCTCAACTGGGTATTTGTCTGAACTGCCAAGCATTAGTTATCCATGAGAAAATACTCAGTTATCTGAAAATACCAGTTGTCACATGCATGCAAGCATCAAGAAACTGAATCTCATTAATTTAACAACTTGTTAAGTTAATCTAACTGGACTTGACTAAGTTAAACTAAGTCAACTGATCCTCTCAATATAGAACTCATCCTTAATTCCTCAACCAATGGAGCAAATCAAGGACACATTCCCCAATCAGTGGAGAAATTATTGCATGTTCTCGCAAAGACTTCAAGTTTGATTTTCCTTAACTAATTAACTCATGGAAAATTAATTAATTAATATTCCAAATTGTTGGTAAGACAAAATTCGAATTTACTTCCTATAGATAGACCAGGGACTGCTATAAATAAGAAGGGACCCATAAATGATATTTTTAGAAGATGCTATTTTTAGCAGTTTCACCTCTCACCCAAGGTGACCAAAATGCTCATTGGCCAAATTGCTATTTTTAGCAATTTCTATTTTTACATTTCTTGTTGCACACTTTTCAACAAAGTTGACCTGCTTGTGGGTATGATGCCAACTGGGGTATACTCTACAAAGAAAAAATAAGGGAGCAACATCTTCTGAACCTATGGGTAACAGATAGGGGTAACACCCTATTTTCCAAAGTTCCATCAATCCCAAGAGCCCTCCATCTCAATTCCTCACCCTGGGAGCTCAGATAGGGAGGAAGAGTTGGCTCAGTGTCCTCAATCAACGATGCTCTCATCATACTCAAATCTGGTATTTTCTTGTCTTAATAACAATCATTTCCTTTTCAAATAAAAAATCAAATCAAATATCATGTCAGATCATATATAATCATATAAATCATAAAAGGATACCATAATCATCCTTCCTCTCAAGGAGGCATCAACCACAAGCCTGAGCTTGTTTTGAACAACTACACTATCTCAATATATGAGAGTATCTCAGTCCTAACTATAAATATGGAAACTTATGCGAATTGGATCATAATGTATCCATGTCATATCCAGATCATGCTCAGACAGCTCTATAAGGAGCTTCTTCATCTTTCCTCACAGTTAGCCATACTAGGAACTTCATGTTCAACCTCGGTCATGCTATGGACCTCTTGTCCAAGATCTCATCATAGATCTCATACTAAAGTAGAATCCAAATGTGCTTAAGAATAGTCTCTATCAATAACAATACATCCATGCAGTTATTTCAAATCATGTGAATCACAACTATCATTACCTCAACCATTGTGCTAGGAACAAGGAGGCCAATTTCTGAATACCCACATAGCATTGATATCAGGGCAAATCACGAATCATAAAATCAAATCATTAGACATCAGATCAAGTCCAAATTTACCATCTTAGAGAGATATATAACCAAAGCATCTCTCAATCATCAATTCAAATTTATTATCAATTATCATGACAAAACACTAAACACTGCTCGTCTATATAAATAAGCCAAATCATGCCAACCTCTTGTAGCAAAAACATATTGACCTATCTATATGTATGTCCCAGTCATCTGCAAACATAAGTTCAGTCTACATGTTCATATTATGGCAAACATTCAACCTTTTCCTACTTGCAGATCTTATAGTTATCCACAACACATCTGTGGTAGTGAAATTTTCTAGGTGAACATCTGATTTCATGCACAATACTTCATTCTTATGTGATCAACAATTTAACCCAACAACTTCAGAAATCATATTACATATGTTACACAATAATTTGTCACCATTTGTCACCGTCCCTGTTACCCCTCTCCCGCACACTGGAGGACTCATTTCGGGACCTATGAGAAGTGACATGCGCTGAAACCACTTGCATCATATCCCTCTGAATATGAGCATCACATGCCTTGAAGACATCTCCTGCAGCTTGCCCATAAAAATAGCCCTTTTTGCATTAGCGCGGGTTCACTATGTATTGCCCGTGCCAATGGGGAAAATCCTCCAAAGAGAGCACGCCAGTTGGCGCTCTGTCACAGAGTCGCAATCGTGCCAACCTACTTGGGCAAAGTTTTTAACAAATCAACTTCCAAAAGTTCTCTCCAACTCATTCACCAACTGAGTCTATGTTAGGTGAGGATAGTTTGGCTTCGAATCTCCTTGAATGGGAAGTAGTTTGCCACCCTTCAATGGAAGTTTCCAAGTGATAATGCCAAATCCATGATTAATGTGATTGATCTTATCTTTCCCTCCTTCATCTATAAAAGCTTGTCTCCATACCTTGAGCAAGCTAGTGGTAATGGTAGTAGTAATGTTGATGGTGCATCGAAAATATCAAGAGATCAAGAAGAGTTGCAAGAGCTTTCCTTGTGTCCATAAGGCTTAATCTAAGTAAGGAGATCTTGTTACCAAAGAGAGAGAGAGGCTTGTTCCCCATCCCCTCATGCTTTGCAAGACTTGTGTAGCTGAGCACCCAGCCAAAGGAGGACTCAACGTCAGAACATTGGTTGTATTCTCTTTTGTTGATTATCAATAATAGATGACTACTATTATGGTTCCACTCTCATTTGTCTTTGTAATGGTTAATGTGAGTTATATCTTTTCTGACTGATATATAATTGCATCTACTAGATTTTATGCTTGTTTTCGTGTTGTTCTTTGCATGTGCAGGTGTCCAATCACGGAGATCGTGGGGATCGTGACCGGCCAAAGCAAAGGAACGAGGGCGACATCTCTTCTACGAACACTAGCGTTGGAATCCAAGTAGGTTCTCACCATCTACTTTGTATTTGCAATCAGGAACTTGCGTGATAGCATTGTATGATTGTTGCTAGACCCGGTTTGGGCTAGTAGGGATCGTCTCTGTCCGCAGAGAGGATTTACCTCTCCAACAATTTGGCGACTCCACTGGGGAGCAACTTGTTGTTTGATTTGTAAACTTTGGACAGAGCTTGAAGTATGGCCAGATAGCCTTTGAAACACTATTGCTTTGCATTAGTGGAGTAGATCAAAGCCTCTTCAGTCCATCTCCGGTTTGGTTTACGAACCAAACGACTTGGAGTCTTGTCTTGCCTTTGTCTCTTTCTCTTGTTTGTTTGCTTGGATAAGCTTTCTGGATTGAGTTTCTTGCTGTCTCTTGCTTCCTGGCTTACCTAGATACTGTAAACCGAGCTCTGGGTCATCTGTTTTTCTTTTTGATTAGGCAAACTTTATTAGCGCGACTTTTCCTCTGACAGTCGTGCCAGTTGCCGCATGTTGCTAACTAACAACCCGCGCCAATCCCTTTATAGCGCGAGTTACAGCTTGACAGTCGCGCCAGGCCTGTTAACCTTTCCAGACCGCTTGTTTGCCTGCTTGGTTTGTATCTTATCACATCTTTTTCAATTACTGGAGTGTGTCAATGTCTTGTTTGACTGGTTTTGAGTCTCTTTTTTGAGAAATTATTAATTTTATTTCCTTTGATCATTACTTGGAGGTTTGTTTTAGTCTTTTCACAATTTTACATCTTTTTTCTTTTGTTTCTGCAAAAAAAATTTCCCCCTCATTCGCCGGGGGGGGGATAAATTGTGTATGAGTGTTAATCACCTTTGAGTGTTTTTATTTTATGATCTTTGGAACTCTCACCCGTTTTTCTTCATTTGCACTTGATTGGTTCTTAGATTACATTAGAATCATCATGTGTTTGAGAATTCTCTTGCATAGATCACACTTGCATAATTAGAATTCTCATTTTCAGGATATGAATGAAAAGTGTGCATAGATTACATTTGCATACTTTGGGTGTTTGCCATTTTCTGTCGGTTTCACGTTTTAGCCCTAGGACATCTAGTGGCTTTGCGTGTCGAATTTTTGGCCTTCTATCATTCCAGTCGACTTTTTGGTTACTCTCTTGCACTTGTTCAGTGGTTGTTAAGTATTTTATTGCGTTATTCGAGTGATTTACTTCTTTTTCGCTTGGATTTCGCTTGGCTTCGTTTTGGGCTTAGATTACATGGCCCATTGAGGTCTTTGAGATCTTTTTTGGTTTGAAGGACTGCATTAGTATTTCGGGGACTTGATTGTGTTCTCATTGAGTGAAGTTTGTTTCTTTTACTCGGTGTTATTATCTCTCAAAATTTGTTCAGTGCACTTTGCCATTGAAAAGAAAACGAACAGTCTCTTTTGCGTGGAATTAGTTAATGGAAATTAGAGCTTTTCATTGATTAGTGACTTTAAATAAAAGTTTTGTTTATTGCCATTAGCTGCATTAGAGTGGTTCTTGATTGTTTGTGGTCATTTTTGTTTGTGTGAAAGCTCTCAACCCTCTCGTAGTTAGCATTCATCGAACAAAATGATATATTTTGGCATACAGTTTGCATTTAGGAAATTGTGAGAAATTACATACGGTAGGACCTGGAAATCGAAACCTAATCAAAGATCAACCATAAAATGAACTGAATGAACTTAAAAACACATTGGAACATAACGTTCATTGTTTAGAGGCCTAGGCTAGAGACGTGCTCCGGCGTCGTTAAACCTAGTCACTGTTGTTTCACATTATGGTTGGGTGATTCCTCCTTTTGTGACTCGATAGTGGTCTAGCACGGACTTGAGCTCCCACGTACCATCGAGTATATAGGGGAGACCCCACTAGGTTATCATCCTTTATCCACAGGAAGCCGTGTCTGCCGCCTTACAAGCCATAACGCACCGAACACAGCATTCGGGAAGATTGACTGCCGTACGGGAAATCCTTGGTTTTCATATGACTGCCAAGGTGTATATGCAGTTTTACGGATTTGTTTGGTAAACCCTTTGCCTAGTCTCTCCAGAGTAGTCACTTTTGATCCTTTTCGAACTCCTTAAAAAGAAAAGGCTCACTTGAGCACTTGTCACTTCGGGCTCACAAAACATTCGAAGGCGACTAGAGTCACCTTTTTGTCCTTTTCTCGACTCTTAAAACATGAAAAGGTCAAGTTGTGTCCTTGCGTCTTAAAATTTATTTGGCCGCGCTTCACATTTATCCGGTTAGATCTTGTTTGTGTTAGCTTGAGTAGGCTTCTTTTCGTTCTCGATGGCAACTTTTCCGGGGTTCACCAACCCAGGGATCCCCTCTGACGAGAACCCTGGTCATTTCGCTCCTTTTGGAAATGTTGGTGCTCCTTATATGGCGACGTTGTCCCTCCCAGGGTTAACTGTTGGGTTGCCGGTCTGGTTGTTCTCAACCTCTTTGGTCCCTGCCGTCTCACCGTCTAGTCAATCCGTCCCCCCACCTGAACAACATCATGTTGATTCTAAGGTGGATCTCTCCCCTTCTACGTCCACTTCTACGTCCTCATCTTCTACTTCACCTGGTGAAAGTCTTGATTCAAGTAACTAGGTGGCTCAGAAGAAGAAGAAGAAGATGAAGAAGAAGAAGGCTCCTAAGGGAGAGGTTACAAGTGCAACTACCCCCTCGAGTACACCTGAAGTCGGGCCCCTTTCGCTCCTCCGCGGAAGGTCAAGTTTCCTTGTCGATTATGCAAGGAGGACCATCTTCTTCGCGATTGTCCTGGCATTCCCAGGGTACTAGAAGTGTGGTCTCGCGATCCGGCCCGCCCCTCATCGTCCTCTGAAGCTCACGGCGATGCTACCTTCTCGGTTGGAAATGGTAAGGAAAAAGGGAAGATTCGAATCCCCTGTAGACTTTGTGAAGGCAATCATCCCCTTCACCTTTGTCCTCTCATGGATAAAGCCTCCGTTGTCTTGGAAAGTCTCACAACTCCTTCACCCCAACTACCCATTGGCTATCAACGTCTCTCTGCAACTGCAGATCGTCCCCCTGCTGACAAAGAGATTGCTTCAAATTCTTCTCTTGTCCAGGCCCCTCTTCCCGAACCCGGCTGTCCCCAGCCTATTCCAGACCAACCATTGGTTGGAAAGAGTGTTGACTCACGTCCGCCGCTTGGTCACTCTGTTTCGGAAGAGCATCACGCCCATGTTCTTCTCATCTCTTCAGATTCTCCTGAGTCCTGAAATGACTCTCCTAACCCAGCTGCTGCCGAAGGTTCTCCTTCGGTTCCTTTAGCACATGGGGGCAATCATACAATCCCCCCACCAAGTAGTCTGGTCGCTTCCTTTGATTGGAATCGCCTGATCGCCGGTCGCCTTCCATCCCATATGCCTTTCCAGATCACAGTACATGCCTGTGCTAAGGCAGTACCTGGCACTGTTTTGGATGAAGGGGCGTCTGTCAGTCTTATGCCGTACACTACTTGGCAAGATTTAGGTTCCCCGCAGCTCGGGCCGGTCATGCAGAATTTGTTGGCCTTCGACGGAGGAACCTGTCCATCTCTAGGAGTTCTCCGAAGTTCCCTATTACTTTGGGAGGCAAAACCGTCTATATAGACGTCTTGGTTACCCAAGGTGTTTTAGACTTTAGTCTTCTCCTTGGTCGCGACTATGTTTACACCATGGGGGCCCTCGTCTCTTTTCTTTTCCGTGTGGTTTGCTTTCCACACGATGGAAGAATTGTGACTATCGATCAATTGTCATTCGTTAGTCCCCCGATGCCTCCTGCGCAGTTGTCGTCCCCTCCTAGTTTTCATCCACCAGCTGTATCTACCCCACCACAGATCAACTACGTGGCCACCTATCCCGTGCCTGTATCCAGTGATGCCGCCGTCGTGCATAGTGTCCTGGGGGCATTGGGCCCTGACTTCCAAGACGTTTCCCTTCCACCGGGAGTGGCAAGCTTGGAAGCCCTGACTTTCTATTCATTATGGTGAAGTTCAGGTGGAGCATAATTCCTTTCTGGTGTCAAGCTCCTTAAAAAATGAAACTAGGTTTGGTGGAGCATAGTTCCTTTTCGGTGTCAAGCTCCTTAAAAAATGAAACTAGGTTTGGTCAGAGCACAGTTCCTTGTCTTGTGTCAAGCTCATTAGAAAAAAAAAACAAAGAGTCTGGAGCACAGTTCCTTGTCTTGTGTCAAGCTCATTAAAAAATGAAACAAGGGTTATGAGGATAGTTCTTTTACTGTGTCAACCTCATTAAAAAATGAAACAACTCCCTTTCCAAATCGAGTCTTTTGATTAAGATCTCGTAAAATACAAGTCGAGTCTTTCATAGATCTCGAGAGTGAACCTTCATTCCATCCACTTTGTTGAATGCAATGAAGCTTGGGGGGCATGTACCTCGTTTTGCATCATTATGATGGGGGCATGTGAACTTATAACAAGCATAGTTTTTCGTTTCAAGCTTGTGTAAACATGAAACTGAATCCAAGCAAAGTTCTCCATGGTTCAAGCTTGTGTAAAAATGAACCCATACCCATTTTACATCTCGTGATTGCTGTCTTTATCCGCTAAATTCTGTTAGATGAGCCTTGGTTGTTTCATTCCATCGCCACCATCTCTTTGGCCGATCATATGCTTTCACTTGGTTGTTTATCCTTTCATGAGGAACCGCAGCGATGAGTGGTTTTATTAGCCAACTTCTTGACCATTACATGTTTTGAGTAGTTCCATCATTGCCGGAACCAGTTGCTACCCTTTATACCACTCGTTCCTCTAGGACGAGTCTCCTTTAAGCTCTTTTCTGACTCGTAAAATATGAAAAGATTGCCGAGTATTTTTCCCTTTTTGACTCGTTAAATAGAATAAAAATGGAGGTCTACTTTCAGCTCTTTTCCGACCGTTTAAAGACGAAAAGATTGCCGAGTTTTCCCTCTTGACTCGTTAAACGTAAATAAGAGGCGGTCGTCTTTAAACTCTTTTCCGACCGTGTAAAAATGAAAAGATCGTCGGACCTTTGTCATTTCAGGTTCGTTAATGGTTACGAAACAAAGTGATGTTGATCGCTCTTTTACTTTTTCAGATCGATATCATTACTCATGAAAAGTACTCCTCGATCGTAATGGTCGGGCGGTTCTTTCGAGCATTGTTTTATACTTTTTCGGGCTCGAGAGACACAACTTTACGAAAAAGGACCCCCTAGAGTTTTCTTTTCTGCTGTCTTTTCAAACTCTCTAAACATGAAAAGACGCCGAGTTTTTCCTTTGTCAGACTCGTTAAACTCTGATGACATCGGATCTTCACAAGCATATGCTATCCCCGTCAAGCTTGTTAAAAATAACCGGGGTACTCGCCAGAAATGGTGGGGAAATGGAACCATAATCATTGTCGAGTCGGCAGTATGTCGCTCTTGAACATGGCACTTCTCTGCATTCGTGTCTGGGTGGGAACATCTCATCTTGTTTTACACTAGCCTTCGTGGGTTTGGGTTATCCTATTTGACCTCTCATCTACTCATTTCCTTGTCACCATCACCTCTGCTCATTTGATGTCAAATACTACCAAGTCCGCTGTCGTGCCGCCGATATGTTCAAGAGAAGTTGACCTCTGCTAAAATACAACCTCCCTCTGATGCCTCACATAATTCTGAATCACCACAACATCTTTCCTCTGTCTCGTGTCAATGATGTGGGAAACATTATGGCCCACCTTCACTTCCTGTCGACTTCAGCCCACTATCCAGGAAGCTGATCTAGAGACTCCCTTTGGTGCCTTGGAGCCTGCATGCCTCAATGGCAGGTTCTTCGTGTTCGACGAGAAGTTTTCATCATTGGCCTCCGATCGAATGATTCTACGGGTGTTCGACGCCAGCTCATTCATTCACATGCCGTAGATTGTACCTATAGTACCTTGAGGGCCATTGTCATTATTGGTGGTACCTCTCGCGTCTGTTAACAGTTTTCATTATTGACTGGTAATCAGACGATGTTCATGCATGTTCGACTTCAACTCATGCATTCGCATGCTTGAGCTTGTACTTTGAATGGGTCGAGATGGAGCGCAAGACCCTGGATTTTGTCTATTGAGATCCAGGCTGCGATTTGTGGATTATTATGATTACATGACTCATTTACTGGATGGCTGCGACCATGCCTGAGTCTATTTATTGATCCTCTCCCGATGGCTGCGTCCATACCTTGGATCTAGATTATTATGTACTCTATTATGGATGGCTGCGCCCATACCACATACGTCATGTACTTGAGATATCAGTTGTACTTCTTTACGCAGGTTCTCCGGCGGCCGTGTTTCAGTCACGCATGTTCTTGTAAAGCACTTCACCCCTCTCTCTCCCTCGGGCCTCATGCTTTAGGGGGCATCTGTTACACAACAATTTGTCATCGTTTGTCACCGTCCTTGTTACCCCTCTCCCGCACACTGGAGGACTCATTTTGGGACCTGTGAGAAGTGACATGCACTGAAACCACTTGCATCATATCCCTCTGAATATGAGCATCACATGCCCTGAAGACATCTCCTGCAGCTTGCCCATAAAAATAGCCCTTTTTGCATTAGCGCGGGTTCACTATGTACTGCCCGCGCCAATGGGGAAAATCCTCCAAAGAGAGCGCGCCAGTTGGCGCTCTGTCACAGAGTCGCAATCGCGCCAACCTACTTGGGAAAAGTTTTTAACAAATCAACTTCCGAAAGTTCTCTCCAACTCATTCACCAACTGAGTCTATGTTAGGTGAGGATGGTTTGGCTTCGAATCTCCTTGAATGGGAAGTAGTTTGCCACCCTTCAATGGAAGTTTCCAAGTGATAATGCCAAATCCATGATTAATGTGATTGATCTTATCTTTCCCTCCTTCATCTATAAAAGCTTGTCTCCATACCTTGAGCAAGCTAGTGGTAATGGTAGTAGTAATGTTGATGGTGCATCGAAAATATCAAGAGATCAAGAAGAGTTGCAAGAGCTTTCCTTGTGTCCATAAGGCTTAATCTAAGTAAGGAGATCTTGTTACCAAAGAGAGAGAGAGGCTTGTTCCCCATCCCCTCATGCTTTGCAAGACTTGTGTAGCTGAGCACCCAGCCAAAGGAGGACTCAACGTCAGAACATTGGTCGTATTCTCTTTTGTTGATTATCAATAATAGATGACTACTATTATGGTTCCACTCTCATTTGTCTTTGTAATGGTTAATGTGAGTTATATCTTTTCTGACTGATATATAATTGCATCTACTAGATTTTATGCTTGTTTTCGTGTTGTTCTTTGCATGTGTAGGTGTCCAATCATGGAGATCATGGGGATCGTGACTAGCCAAAGCAAAGGAACGAGGGCGACATCTCTTCTACGAACACTAGAGTTGGAATCCAAGTAGGTTCTCACCATCTACTTTGTATTTTCAATTAGGAACTTGCGTGATAGCATTGTATGAATGTTGTTAGACCCGGTTTGGGCTAGTAGGGATCGTCTCTGTCCGCAGAGAGGATTTAGCTCTCCAACAACATAGGTAGAATATATCAGAGAAACCTTTACTCAAAGTTCACATAGCTTCAAAAAGCTTCAAAAAGCTTCAGATGATGGTAAACTATAGTCAACACCATGGCCGTTCCCTTCTGGTTAGCACGACAGTGCCTTTAGCTTCTTGGATGTTATCTGGGTCTTAGCATGCGAGCCTCTAGGGATGAGATCTCCTAGATTTGTGATTGCATCTAGAGTAGAAACCCTAAGTTGTTTATGAGCTTCATATCTGAGACTTTGCTACAAATCAATAATGTTAGATGCACATAAATCACATTTCAATAGTACATAATGCAAATAGTGGTCCGAGAAGAGATTCTCCCTCTAACTAGGGATCTACTTCATTCATCTTCATTCATGTCATCAGTTTGTCTCTGCTAGAGTCATGCAACAACATATCTGTTAGATCATAAACATATATCTATAATGGCTATCAACATCATGACTTCAATCTTTCATCAAAGATTAGACTCAAAGAAGCATATAGAGTCAACACCATATCTCAGAGATTATGAACACAATAGCACTTTCTATCAAGTCACTTCATCAAGTTAAGACATTCAGTTTGACCATATTCCATCAGGACATGACCACAAGTAGTAAGAGATCTAGAATATCAATCTCATATTTATACCTCTAACATCAAGACTACCATGATTATCATGATCAATGAGATCAAGTTAGTTAATTCAATAAAGCTTTATAAAAACAACAAGAGTGTTAATCTCTCTTTCCATATGATTTCGTCATGCTTATCACAAGCATTATCAGCAGACTTGTGTATAAGAGTCAATGAGCTATCCTTCTATATAAAATCCATCATGACAAGTATCAAGAGTATCATTTACTAGATTCAAGGTGCTAGCCCTCTTTATAGGATCAAGATATCCAACAGATAGATGTTATCCAATCATCACGTGTATCAATGTATCAATATTAGATAACCTTATGGAATTCAAGAAGATCAAAATGTTCAACACCAGGTACATCATTTCATCATACGAAACATAGATCCAATTCACTTTCATATGCATGTATGAGCCATCCAAGAAAGAGACATTCTCATCACACCTTAGAGCTTACCAAGCTAATAATTGAAAGACAACATACCATGCATACCTTGTGGTATTCAAATACCTGTGCACCGTCTTATAGGCATCTTGCAGTGCTTTCCACCATTTCATAAAGTACCTATTTACCTCTTCTAACTCTAGCCATCCTTCTTGCATTACGCATGATCCTCAAGAAGGATCTACTCATCACATCCCATCAAGGAGGTTAGACACATCCATATACTCAAATACATATGGAGGAAGTATAAGCAATAAAAATAATCATCATATCCATAGGTCTAAACAAAAGTAAGAGGTATCATAATTCAATAAATACTTATCTTCAATGAGAGGTGATCCTCTCCCTCTTGCACCAAACTTCAAGATCCATCAATGTCCATGGTCCATATACCAATGTTTCCTTCAGTTATCGAATCAGGTTTGCTAGGGATTATCCCACCTAAGGCTTCATAAAAAAAAAAATTCAAGTGCTTGATCATCTTCACATTGACCAACTAGGGTCCATACCTCATATTGTTTCCATAAACCAAGCTTTTCTCTCCAAACCTAACCTCATAGAATCCATCAAACCCTAATAATAAAGTTGCATAGGGTTTTATTCAAACCCTAGAATTATTTTAGGTCTCTACCATCCCCTTCTTTCTTCCATCAAAGGTGTCATCATCAGGTTGATTTCCATGGATTTTCTTCAGCCCAACTCTAATTCCATGTTAATTTGTCATAGGAATACATTATTCGTTTCTTTGATAATTTCATTTCTTCATTTATACATTAAGTTCACCCCATATCATCATTACATTATTCAAATCTACACCATTATTCATCACATGCAATTATATAGAGAGAACACCATCATCATCATCAATGTAGTGAAACATAAAGGAATAATAGAAGAAAAGAATTCACACACATAGAGACACCAGAATTCGTCTAAGACAAGGTAAAAACTCACTATGGGGAAAACCCTTGCAAATCTTCTTCTTCTTAGATCGTCATCAAATGATTTAGAAAAAGGGAGTAAAATGATCCATAACTTTATCTATGAAACAAAACAAATATGACATCCATGAAACAAATCTAATCATGCTTATAATCAAAACCTTGATTTTGAGGACTGAAGTGTGTTGTCACTGACTATAGACAACTACTAGATACTGATGAACATTGTTGTCACTAAGCGGAATCTTCGGAATATAGAAATCTCATCCATGGGTCTCGGACACATGGAGGAGGCATTGTGCGAGTGTCTATAGCAGATCTAGACGCTCTCTGCATAACTGGATGAATGTGTCCAGAATAGATTTGGACACTCTCCAGTGAAATGGATGAGGGCGTCCATGGTCAAACATACCTAGACATGCTTCAAGCCCTAGACACTCTTATAAGGTTGTTGTGCAAGCATCTATGGTAGCCCAGATGCTCTCAAGACCAGTTTGTGCGAGCGCCCGGGGACTAATACAACCTGATCTATCTCTGAAGCCATGGACACTCTCATAACCCATTGTGCTAGCGTCCAAGGCTCCCTAGATGCTCCCATAATACATTGTACCAACTTCTAGGGACTAAAATGTCCAGTTCTCTTCCAGTGTCCAAGATATAGAAAACCCTAGATCAATGTGAGCTTTGACCCTGAGATTTCAGACCCTTGTGCGAACTTTTGTCCAATAGGCCTATGCAACCCAAGATAATAAGAGAAGAGAATATGGCTTGTTCAAATGTGTCTAAATGAGCTTGAGGTCTCTTCTATTTATAGGCTTTCATGAGGGTCCACTTCGGGTTGAGGTGAACCTAAGCAATTACACATGTGGTTAGGGCCGACCCATTCCCTAATAAAAATTATTCAAACTCAAATTTCGCTTGTCTAAATAAGGTGGTATTTAGGTTGACTTTGGTCATCTCTAAAAGAGAAATCTAATGCAATCATTATCTCAGCCATTTGAGTTGTCCAAGGTTGAATTTGACCACATTTTGAAAAAAATAACATAGATCTAGCATTTGCAGGAAAAATAATCCACAAAAAATCACATTATACTTGTGAAGGTAGGAGCTTGACTCCCTCTTAAAGGTGACAGTACCAATCCCTTTGGTACTATACCTCCCATCATCTCCAAGTTCTATGTGTAATTGTAGGTCCTTCTCCTCCAGGGTATTGAAGAACTCCTTACTTCCTGTCATATGAAATGAAGCACTAGGATCTAAGTACCATACATTTCCTTGTATAATACTTTCCATGCATGCAATAAGGGTGAAATACAAATTGAATTGTGATGTGAGAGCATCACCTCCTGCTGCTCCTACAAGCTTCTTACTAGATTTCTTGTGCGGACACTTGGTTGCAGAGTGACCATATTCATGGCAGTGAAAAAATTTAATTTTATTGAGGTCTTTCTTCTTGCCACAGTTCTTCCTAGATTATCCCTTACCTTGGGCCTTATTTCCCTTAGCCTTCTTTCCTTTCCTAGCTAGAGAAAAGTTTTCTTCCTCCTCAACTTTGGATGTGACACCATCTCTAGTTTTCCTTTTGGTCTCCTCCTACACCAAATCAACCCAAATTCTCTCCCAATCTAGTAGCTTGTCTCTCCCAATGATTGAATCTTGATAGTTGTCCCAGGACTTTAGAAGACCAAGGAGTGCTAAGCTCACAATTTCAGATGATGGCTTATTTTCCTACTCCTCCAAGTTCATCTCCGACTTGAGTGAACCTGGATAGATATTGAACAATAATTTCATTTTTTCCCATTCGATTTTTCTTGAGTTTACCTCTCGATGCCAATTTCATCGAACCATTGCTACTTTGGAATAAACCTATGAGAGTTTCCTACATTTCAAAGGCAGTCTCTTTGTCATGCAAATTCGAAACCACATGATCTATGACACCCTCCAAAATAATTCTCTTGGATTTTGTTGTGTCTTTCTTCCACTAAGCTTGTGCTTGTGGATCAAAATCAGATGGCTTTGGAATGTCAACTTTTATGTACTCTAATAATCCATTGTCATCCAAGATAACTTCCATCCTATATTTCCAAGCACAAAAATTCGAGATTCCATCCAATTCATAGTCAAGCATCGATCCACTGAAAGACATTGTTCCTACCCTAAAGAAGATATGCACCAAAAATCTTTGCAAATCGATTTTTTTCTAAGAGAACATATGGAATATGTTTTCTATGTAGTCTTCAATAGCTTTGATACCATGTATAAATAGCTCAAAATTTGTAGTTGCTAAGGAATTCAGACTAAAAAAAAAAGACACAAATTTCTTCTACTCAATATGTGGAAATGAAAACACACAATAGAATCACATGCAATAACATGACAACATTAAAACACAATGAACATAGTATTTTTCCTAGGGAAACCAATTGGGAAAAATCCCTCCTTTATTTTGCGTTAAATCAAACGATAATATGGATCTATTACAATGACAACTTTAATCCTGAAGCACAACTTGCACTACAATACTGAACTCCTGCTCTCTAATTTTCTCTGACCAACGCTTAGCCAAAATAGGCCTCAACCTTCCTCCTATTTCCTTGCATAATCATTGAGGAAATTAGCTCCTAAAAAACAGAATAATTCCCTATTTCCTTGCTAAAAAACTAGAGGAATTGATCACCTGCTCCAATGCAAAACCTGTACACTCAACTAGTATACAATTGCAAATTACAATGTGCCTTTTTTGTCCACTCAAACTAGGAAATTCGAATTGCATAGGGTTATATTTAGTAAAATGACTAGTTAATTAAGAGATAAGTGATTTAACAATAGTTACAACTACTCAACTAAACTCCTACTGACTCTATTCATGACTAGAGCTCATATAACTGAGTTTCACTAACTATAATTCCACTAGATTGCTATATCTCAGCAATAAACTTATGCACCACTGTACTTCTAGCCCACAAACTCGAATTGGCTGATTTAACTGAGTGATTTGGCCATATCACTACTGCTAACTGCAACTCAAGTCATCGTGCTGATGTGGAATTTCAAATTTCTGCATTTGACTAAGGCACACCTCAAATGAATCCTTTTCTTGCTACAATTTATAATAGTGATGGCGAAGGCTTGAAGTCACAATGCGCATGTTTCTCCATGTGGTCTAATATTTCTTTAAATTTGTCCAGTTTCTTCTATAGGCGACATTATCCCCTTTGTAAGCTAGCCAATCTGTCTTGTATATGCCACTAATTTCTCTAAAGATCATTAAGGAAATAATCTTGTTCTTGTCATTGTGTCAATCCCTACTACGTTGATCTAAATGTAGAGTGATTTGTCTAAGTTAACTGCCAAAGAAATCATGAGTAGGGACATGATCTTCAATAACAGGAGCATCAGATGGGATAGGGTCAATGGCCTTGCCTTGTCCTATATCCTCCAATCAAAGTCTGTTATGTTGTCATCTCTCACCCATCCCCCTCCTAACTCTAGCATGTTGATGTGGCATAATGATCTAGATTGAAAATCAACAGGTCTTGGAGATATAAAAGCTACAAATCCATCGAAGGTGCCAAATTTTCCCAAATGTCTAAACCCCCAAGCCACTCTTGAATAACCATCCACTCGAATAGATACAAAAAATACCCAAGACAGAATCCCAAGAGCTGGATGGTTGGGAGATCGCAACCCTCCAACGTAAAGACATAGAGTCCTTCAGAAAATAACATGAATGAGGAGGGTGACCCAATAAGAAGGTGATTGGTCGTGTCTATCCTAGACTAGGAACCCAAGGCCTCATCCAAAGATGAAAAACTCTGATAGCCAAGGGTGAAACCAGAACTAGGAAATAACCATAACATCCACTAGAATGCCAAAATTCCAAATTAAGTTGACAAGGTACTAGAAAACAACCAAAGCAGTGAGGAAAACCTGGGGAGGTAGTGGGATGACACCTCCCTCGCTAGTTAGACCCCCACGATCTCAAATAGAGTAGTGAAACCATGATTTCGACCAAAAAAAGACATAGGTCTATAAAGCTCCCAAATTTTCAAAAAAAAATCTCAGAAAAACCAATTATCAAAATGAAGACCAACAAAAACTAAGAGGTCAAACCAATATGGGTAAATAGTTAGCCATACCTTATTCCACGCCTGTGAACCCATGATCAAACTCAACTGGCACTCAATTATGTTGGAGAACAACACCAACACCTTAATTTCGGGACCAAACTGTTGTTGTGAAAGTTGAGGAACCCTTGTGTCAGCATCCCAGATGTGTTGCAATTGAGAAGTATTATCATCACCTCGAGCTTGCCAAGATTTAGCGCATGACCTTTAAATTAATTAGACCCTCACTACTAGAACGAGCACAATCCCCTAGCTTCAAATGACTATCCAAAGAAACAAACTAGGCATGCATACAATTGAAGGTAATTCCATTTATAGTGTTGTAGAACTAGAGTCCTTGCCGCCAAGCAGGGTTTAAACCCTCCATATGTATTTCCTCCATCGTCAAATTGAGTAAATTAAACTTGCATTGCATTGACATGAATTTAATCTACATGTGAGTTTGCATGACAAAGGTGTGTCATGCCACCCCGCCTTAGTAGCCAAGAAAGTTGATGGGGTGGCATGCACCCTCCTCAATGACCACATCCCTCGGTTTGTTCACCCCTATTTGGGAATTAATTTTTTCCATAATTAATAATAATTAAATAATTTAAAGTAAAGTTATAATTGTGTGAGGGGCGCTCTGCAACCTAGCTTAATTTCTCCAACCTAGTTTAATTTAAAATAATTTAAGAAAGTATGTAAACATTTCTCCATGTTTACTCAATACATTGAATGTATATTAACACGTTTAATTAATAAACATATAAAAACTTTAATACTTACAATATAATAATATTTTTCATCATGGATATTCATGCCCACTTTACCATAGATATTATTAACTCGTAAATAGGCTTTGATACAATACCATGATTCATCAATACCACATGCCCAAAACCATGTCTCATTTCACAATCAAAATATTTTATAGGTAATTTTATTTGAATTTAATTTTATAACATTTTTTTAATTAAATCCAAAGGAAAAAAGATATACCTAAACCCTCTATCACATTAAAGTATATAAGATATAAGATATAAATAGTAGCTATAAATTAAGCTCCATTTTACCATATAAACTAAAACAATAATTTTGTAACCATATTTAAATTTCATTAATACACACAAAAACTTAATACTTACAATATAACAAGATTTTTAATTATGGATATTCACCATCGATATTATCAACTTGTATCTAGGCTTTGTTACACTTTACCATGAGTATTATTAACTTGTAATTTTTTTTCTTACAATACCATGGGCCAATACCATGTCTCATCAATACCACATGCCCAAAAATCATCTCTCATTTCATAATAAAAATATTTTATAATTTTTTTTACTTTAATTTTATTACATTTTTGCTTCGAAAGGCACTCTCGGCCATTATGGAAGAGATGTCATAATGTCATATTATGTTAGGTTATCAAAACATTTTGAATTAATCAAATTACATTAAAAAAATGTTATTAATTAAAACATTTTGACTCAGTGAAATTGCATAAAATTTTTATTTATTTATTAATTATACTTATTAATTATTAATAATTAAACCAGACTAAATCCATCTTAACTCTACATTTATCAACCATTCAGAGGGATTGAATCTCACAAAGTGCAAATATCTGGAGTTAAGATGGACCTTTTAGTTAGTTTTTATGATTTTTTATTTTGTAGCAACATGAGATGTATAATAAAGTGTTTCTATGCTTATTATAGACTGATAGGGTTTTGATGTTTATTATGGATTCATACATATTCGAATTTATCAACCATTTAATATATATAATTGGGTTAGTTATAAATTTAAAATAATAAAGAAAATTAACCATGGATCAACTTAATAAAATTTAAGTAAAGTAATCGTTTTAATTAAGAAATAAAGTCAGATAATCTTCATAAAAAATTATAATATTTTAAAAACTAAATTAAGTTAAATATTAATTTTTAATGGAATATATATTTCTAGAATATTTTTTATATCAAATATTCTTATTTCAAGGATTTATTATTATTATTATTATTGGGTCTAGAGGTGCTCTACAACCCAGTGGCAGATCTCACATAAATATGTAAACATAAACATAAATGTAAATATAAACATTTAACATGTAATGTTTAACATTTAACATTTTTAATCCCTATTTAGAAATCAATCTAATTATTATTATGTATAAACACAATATAAATTTAAAATATAAAGAAGTTTATGAACACTAAAAAGATAGGTATGGTAAGTAAATATAAATATAAATAAATTAGAAGTATGGTAAATAAATAAAACTTCTTTTTATACTTATTCCAAAGGTACGGTAAATAAAAATATAATTAAATTAGAGGTATGGTAAATAAATAAAACCTTTTTTTTTATATATTTACTCCATAATTCACTTTATATTTATGAACACTCAAAAATAAGGTTTTATTTATGTGAATTCTATGGGCCAAATTATTATTAATACCATGCAGAAAAACATTAACCCTAATATTAATATTAATAAAAATAAAGATGGCACATGGTATTGAGAACCTAATGGTATTGACCCATGGTATTCATGTGGAATGTAGCCTATTTAAAGGGGGAATAAAACCAGCATACATCCATCTTTACTCTGAATCTACTAAGCCCCCAGAGGGATCAAATATCTTAATATGCAAAATAGCATCTAGAGTGAAAAAAGGTTTGATCCCTCTCTACGCTTAGTAGATCTAGAGTAAAGATGGATCTATGCTGGTTATTATTATTGAACGACTCAAAATGTTAAAATGACATTACAACATTTTGATTAAGATCTTCCGTAAAATCACATGAAGAATTATTGATTGACCTGAACCTCAATCTAGGTTCATTCTTCTGGAAAATCACATGAAGGTTCATTCTTATGGAAAATCACATGAAGGATTATTAGGGGACGTGACTCAAAATGTTAAAATGACATTACAACATTTTGATTAAGATCTTCCCTAAAATCACATGAAGGATTATTGATTGACCCGTTTCGAACCTCAATCTAGGTTCATTCTTCTGGAAAATCACATGAAGATTCATTCTTCTGGAAAATCAAATGAAGGATTATTAGGCGACGTGTTTTGAACCTCAATCCTAATGATGAAGCTAGATTGAGGTTCAAAATCACATGCAGGATTATTGGTTGACCCGTTTCGAACCTCAATCTCACATGCAGGATTATTGGTTGATTATTGGTTGACCCGTTTCGAACCTCAATCTAGGTTCATTCTTCTGGAAAATCACATGAAGGATTATTGGTCGACGTGTTTCGAACCTCAATCCTGATGATGAAGCTAGATTGAGGTTCAAAAAGCATGGACCAATAATCCTTCATGTGATTTTCTGGAATTTCTTAATCATTATATCATGAATCACAAAAGCATCCAATCTGAGATTACAACATCTTACTATATTAGACTAGAGCCCCTCTTTACATCAATAAAGCTAGATTTTTAGGGTTTCTTAGTTAGAATTACAAGTCTATAGATCTTGAGGGTTAGGAAGCCAAAATCAAGGAGCTCAAGAGATAAATCCACAGAGTTATAGAAATTCCTGGGTTAGGAAGCTGAACTAAGGGAGCTAAGGACAAATCCAGGTATAGAAATTCTTGCAATGTTTTCTATTTTGGTATTTTGGGGATGTGTATAGAAATTCTTGCATGTTTTCTATTTTGGTGTTTTGTATTTTGGGTCAAAGAGATCAAGACATAAATCCATATACTTAAATAAATTCTTGGGTTAGGAATTTGAATTAAGGGAGCTGAAGGCAAATCTAGGTATAGAAGTTTATGCATGGTTTCTATTTTGGTATTTTGGAGATGTGTATAGAAATTCTTGCATGTTTTCTATTTTTGGTATTTACATGTTTAGGTTTGAACAAAGTATAATTAAACATAAAATTTATCTTGTCAAAGGGCTATTGCAATAAGGAATAGGTTTGAACAAAGTCTAGCTAAACATAAAATTTATCTTATCAAAGAGTTATTGCAATAAGGAATAGGTGTTTTCTATTTTGGTATTTTGGAGATGTGTATAGAAATTCTTCCATGTTTTCTATTTTGGTGTTTTGTATTTTGGGTCAAGGAGCTGAAGACAAATCCAGGTATAGAAATTCTTGCATATTTTCTATTTTGGTGTTTTGTATTTTGGGTCAAGGAGCTCAAGACATAAATCCATATACTTATAGAAATTATTGGGTTAGGAAGTTGAATTAAGGGAGCTGTTTTTTATTTTGGTATTTTGGAGATGTGTATAGAAATTCTTGCATGTTTTCTATTTTGGTATTTACATGTTTAGGTTTGAACAAAGTATAACTAAACATAAAATTTATCTTGTCAAAGAGTTATTGCAATAAGGAATAGGTTTGAACAAAGTATAGCTAAACATAAAATTTATCTTATCAAAGAGTTATTGCAATAAGGAATAGGCGTTTTCTATTTTGGTATTTTGGAGATGTGTATAGAAATTCTTGCATGTTTTCTATTTTGGTGTTTTGTATTTTGGGTCAAGGAGCACAAGACATAAATCCATATACTTATAGAAATTCTTGGGTTAGGAAGTTGAACTAAGGGAGCTGAAGACAAATTTAGGTATAAAAATTCTTGCATGTTTTTTATTTTGGTATTTTGGAGATGTGTATAGAAATTCTTACATGTTTTCTATTTTGATATTTATGTGTTTAGGTTTAAACAAAGTATAGCTAAACATAAAATTTATCTTATCAAAGAGTTATTGCAATAAGGAATAGATTTGAACAAAGTATAGCTTAACATAAAATTTATCTTATCAAAGATAAGACATTGTTGAAATACATTATTGAGTGATATTTTCACGTTGTTTGAATCAATTTCTTTGTTGCATATATTTTTTTAATCCATTGAGACCCGAACCTCAAATCTTTGGTGACTAAAATCCTTGCTATCAAGGTAATCACCGGTCAGTTTGGCTTCTTTGTTGGAAAATTTATTACAACTAGTTTATTTATTTATTTATTTTAAGTGAAATTTTAAATTATATTATGCCTTGCTTAAATTTATATATGAGATATGTTATCATCATTTTTAATTGCTTTTCATTATGTTTTGGTCGCACCCTCAAAATATATATACGATTTATTTTTAATTTAATACATGCAATAAGCATAAAACTGAAACTCAAGTTAGGGAGCTCAAGACATAAATCCACATAGTTATAAAATTTTTTGCATGTTTCCAATTTTAGTAATTTGTAGATGTGTAAATCTAAATGAGTTGAGAATTTAAATAAGGATGGAATTTGATTTTTATTTTTGTTTAGTTTTGAAAAAGATATAGCTATATATAAAATATATTTTATCAAATACTTGTAGTCATAAGGAATACATTATTGAGTAATATTTCGATATTGTTTGAATTAATTTATTTACTGTAGTGTTTTATTATCTTTGAGAAAGTAAAATTTTGAGTTATATTATGTCTTGCTCAAATTTATATATAGATTATTGCCATTTTTACTAGGAATTTTTTAATTAAATAGTTTTATTTATGTTAATAATTAATCAAAGGAAATATTTGGAAAAAGAATTAATAGAAGCCAAGGAAGAAAAAAATGTGGAATTTTTTATTATATTATGCCATGCTAATTTCTATGCATTGTTTAAATTATTGCTATTTTTATTAGGATTTTTTTTTTTTTTTTTTTTTTAAATTAAATGGTTCTATTGATCTTAGATTGGAGGCTTCTATGATTAATGATTTTGATAAATCACAACGATAATTCAGGGTGGACGTTTTTCGAACCCCTATAGAGGATCATCATCACGACAAAGATGGACAGCAAGATCAACAGATGAAAAACTTAGTAGAGATGCAACAAGAAGATCCTAACCGCCACTCCTATACTAGAGATGCAACACTAAAATCCTAACAGGCACTAAGATAAATAATAAAAAATGCTACTTTATAGTGAGTCTAAAAAATAATTAATCCAAGCAAAAAAAATATGAAATTTTATATTCATTGTTAGTTTGTTCTCATATCTAAAATGTTTACTCTATTACATCTACATTACAAAGTAGTTATGTATGCCAGTTATAATGATACTTATATTTAATTTATTTCTAATTTAATAGAGTGATTTCTTTTATATATATATATAATTTTTTTATTTAAAAAAGCTAATAAGCAAGAAATTAAAGCTCAGGTCAGTGAGATGAAGAGATAAATCCATAAAGATATAGAATTTTTACATATTTCCAATTTTGGTATTTTGTAAATGAGTAAATCTAAAATTGGTTGAGAATTGGAAATATGTCCATGTTACAGTTTGAAAAAAAATATAAAATTTATGTTATCAAATATTTATAGCTATATGCTATTAGGATACAATGACTGTATATTATGGAGTTTTAGTTGTCTAGAATTTTAATGTTTGGAGTCGATTTGGAGTCGTCCCACTTGTGCTCATGGTACAATGGTGCAAATGGAACCATTTGAAATGTCACCCAATTGGCATGCTCCAAACATGCACAAATAAAGCAACAATATACATTTTATATTAACTCAAAATTTTTATTGATGGGCTACACACAAACCTTATACATTCTTCAATTAACAGTAGAGAAATGGAGCATAGAATGAAACCATTCGTGCCCATGTTCGACGATTATCGACAAGTCCCCTGAGTCATTGTCAATGGTCTTTGAGACAAGACCAATCTTCTCTATATTACAATCCTATATGCAGCATTCATCGTTCACCGAGCCAATGTTGTCGGCAGTCTTTTCTCTCTTTCTAGCCGGCTAAAGAAAGTCAGGAGGTTTCTCTATAATTGCCACCTCTCAATCATCATGAACAACGCCAATAGAAGCTCTGGAAGAATCTAAAGGCCTGTTTAGGGACTTCCTAGATTCAGAGTTTGTTGCCTCTCATCCTCCCTCCTCCTCCGAACTGATTTCAAGCACAATGGTCCCCAGAATCATCCCTTATTCAGTGTCTTAGCCCTAGTGCCATTAAAATGATGTATCAAGAATAAACTTTACAGTCCGAATATTTTAGTAGAGCCTACTCAAAACTCAGCTGCAAGCTTTTGAGTGTTCAAAATTAAGGTAAAACTACACATAACATGTGAATAATATGGTCCCAAATATCCATATCAAGAGTTTCTTCTGGCTTATAGACCATGAATTACAGTAGGCCTATAGAAATATTATTGTTTAAGGGTGCATACAATGTATGCTTTAGAATGGATCAACTGGTCCCCTACCGGTATATGATATTTGGAAATGTAGTTTTATAGTGCAAACTTGATATAACTTGATGGCACACCTTACATACAAATAAACAAGGGTATGGAACTGCATGGAAGATCAATGGGTTAAAGAGTGTGAACACTAACATCAAACCCAACTAGAATGGACTTCAATGTTATGTGAACCTTCAATTTAATTGGAACCCAAATTCAAAACCTCCCAACACTCAAATGGATTTTCTCATTCTTGAACTGAATTCCTTTTAGAAGTATTAAAGTAAAGAAGGAAGGAATTCAATTCAATAATGAGAAAATCCATTTGGGTATTGGATGGTTTTGAATTTCGATTCCTATTGAATTGAAGGTTCACAGGACATTGAAGTAGATTCTAGTTGGGTTTGATGTTAGTTTTCGCACTCTTTAACCCATTGATCTTCCATGTAGTGCTATACCCATGTTTATTTGTGTGTAAGGTGTGCCATCAAGTGCTATCAAGTTTTCATTGTAAAACTGCATCTCCAAATATCATACATATACTGGTAGGGGACCCAGTTGCTCCATTCTGAAGCACACATTGTATGCACCCTTAAACAATAATATTTTCTACAGGCCCACTGTAATTCATGGTTTTGAATCCATAAGAACTTCTTGCTATGGATGTTTGGGACCATATTATTCACATGTTCAGTGTAGTTTTCCCTGAATTGTGAGCACTTGAAAGATTGCAGCTGGGTTTTGGGTAGGCCCTACTAAAAAGTTCGGACAATAAAGCTTAGTCTTGATACCTCTTTTTAATGGCACTAGGGCTAAGACACTGAATAGGGGATGAGTTCAAGGACCATTGTGCTTGATATTATTTTAGAGGAGGAGGGAGGAGGAGAGGCAACAAACTTTGAATTTGGGAAGTTCCTAAACAAACATTTAGATTCTTCCAGGGCTCCTATTGTTGCTTTTCATGATGATTGCAAGGCGGAAATTATAGAGAAACCTCCTCACTTTCTTCAGCCATCCAAAAAGAGAGAAAATACTGTCGATAACATTGGCTCGGTGAATGATGAATGTTTTATATTCGATTGTAATCTAGAGAATATTGTTGTTGTCTCAAATACCACTGGCAATATGACTCAGAGTACTTGTCGATAACTATTGAATGCAGGCATGTATGGTTTCATTTTTTTCTCCATTGTTCTACTGTTAGTTAAAGAATGTAAAAGGTTTGTGTGAAGCCCATTGATGAAATTTTTTAGTTAATATAAAACAAATATTGTTTCTTTATTTGTTCATGTTTGTAGCATGCCAAGTGGGTGACATTTCTAATGGTTGTGTTTGTGCCACTCTACCATGAAAATTTTGGAAACATTTTGACCATTTCAGGTTTTTTCCTCTGTTTTTAATTAAGAAAATGCTTCATTTCATGATTGATAATTTCAAGTTTTTCCCCTCTTTTATGAATGGAATGCTTCTTTTAACTATTACATTGATCAAAAATTGCATGCACTTTATAGAAAAAAGATGGACCACAACACACAACCTCCATGAGCTAATAACATAAACAGTTAATAATATTTAAGGGCATAACCAAAATTTCCAGACATACAAAATAATGAGTAAAATAAAAATAAGTATGAGTATCACAAAATAAAGATAAGAACCAGCTAGCCTGCACGATGTCATGCGGTAGCAAGGATCATGCCTGGGCCCTGTATTGACCCCCATCCGTCAATAGTCTACTTAGGAATAATGATGATGGGCTCCCACTCATTGTTGCCCTATTTGGGTTTAGAAGGCTTCTCAATCTCATAAATGACCAAGGATAGTTGTGGGAACACTTTTTCCTGAATGGTGGGCAGTGCCAAGTATGGTGCCTCTCTTGTGGCTCACAGGCAGAATGACCAGTAGAGTGTTAGGCTTGGCCTTCAGACCTGTGAGACTGAATTGAGTGAGCAGGGGAGTTAGCACAGGGTTACCTATGAATGGTTCAAGGTGCAATGCTAAAAAACTTGAGCAATTGTTTTTCTGTAATATGTAAATGGATATTTTCACATATCACTTAGTTGTCATATTAGGTGAAGTCTTTACTATGCCAGATTCTCTCTCTCTCTCTCTAGATATATATATATATATATATATATATATATATATGTGTGTGTGTGTGTGTGTGTGTGTGTGTGTATATATTTTTCCAAATGAAGAAGAAAATTTCTCTTTTGATCATTTGCTACTTTGCATTGAACTCAACAACCCAAGGAATTTCACCTCCTATGAAGAAAATTTTTAGGGAGAGAGAAACTGATTGTATAACTTAGAAACCTATTCTTAGGCTGATATGAAAAAATCACAAAACTAGAAAAAATGCTCTAAAATTTCCTTCTTGACACAGAATGGGCATCTTAGCTAGGCCACCTCTAAGTGTTGAAGTTTTGGCTTGGAGTTGGGTTGCCAGGGACCAAGGCCAAGTGAGCAATGCCTTTTTTTGCACTTGAAAAGGCTTCCAGATAGATCTGAGCCTACAAACCTAAGTTTTCTATTTTGATTTAAGTCTCCATAACTTTTGATGGATATTTTCAGGCATAGTTGCATTATATCTTGTTTCAATTGATGTTTCAAACTTTTTTGCTCCAAAAAAGGCTTCCAAATAGATCTGAGCCTACATAGATAAGTTTCCTATTTTGATTTAAGCCTCCATAATTTTTTATAGATATTTTCAAGCATAGATGCATTATATTTTGTTTCAATTGATGTTTCGAACCTCACTTGGGTTGATATTTAGGATTGTATGAATGATAAGAAAGATAGCAACATGGCTTGCTTATTCCTATAGACTATTCAAGAAAAGGAAATCTATAAAATAATTTTAACAAACAAATACGAGAAAAGGGAAGGATATTTATTAATATTGGCATCCAAGAGATTCATTTTACTCACAACCATCTATATGCATCAATTGGCATGTATTGCTTGAAGGCCTTAGCATAATTCCATCTCAAGTCCCTTCACCAAGCTATCAAAGTTGGAAACCCGAGGATGATGAACAAATTATTTGGGATAAGGGTTTTGACCTATTGCAAAATCAAGGAAATTATTCTTTTAAATATGGTTAAGGCCCAAGCCTTCCACTCCCAAACCTAAGCATCAAAATGGTTCGTGACTTTTTGGATGCCTCACCAAAACAGATGCTTGGCTGAGAGCCAGGTGGTTTCTACTAGAGCTTTGACTTTATAACTAGAACAATTGACCACCAAATGTAGTATTACTGGAGGAGAGTCATGTTTTCATCATGCGACCTTTACAATAGAGTTTAGTCTTGAGAATGTCTCTTGCATTCTAAAATTACTCTTTGCAACAAACATCCATGTAATCTCTACATGGACTAGAGTGGTGATAAGAGTTTGAAGATTTAGATTTTTCCAGGTATTTTTACTTCAAGGGGATCTAGAGGCTATTTGTCTTTTGAGCAGTACATTCCATGCTTCATTAATTACTTGGATGATCCATTTTGCACAAATTACCTAAGCCTGATTGCATGTGCATTGTGTGAATGATTCCCTTTCCTCCCCATTCTCTCAGTAGACAACGCAGGTTCCAATTAACTCAATGGAAGCCCTTTGTCCAAATGGAATTAGCCCCCATGAAAAGGCATGAGAGTTTTTTATAGCTAGTTGATCAATCTAAAACTATCTAGTTAATGGTAATGATAAGGCAACTTCAACTACTACAAGGGTTCGTCAAACAATGCAAATACATATAATGTAGATTTCACATTGTCTGGAACAAAGCAAACTCTCTTCATATACATATTTTTTGTTTGATCTATCACAAAAACGAACTGTAGTAACCAACAATGAATTCAATACAGATAGTGTGTATTTTGATGCACCCACACATATCATATTATATTATATATGATCATGAGAAGTGGTAATTGAAAAAACCCAATCGGAGTAGCATCATGCATGTGTAACAACTAGGATTTTGGTGTAGATTTGGAATTTGGTATCCAAGTTCATTGGTTTATAATCCATTTATCAATTTTCTTATCAATCCTTTGAATAGTTGTACCATAGATCTCTTTGTGTAAGGCTTGAAAAGGTAAGGGAATCCCCCAAAATTTAGATAATATTATCACATAAATCTTTTTGGGAGGCTTGACATGCTAAGGGAATCCCCCAAAATTAAAAAATATTGGCCAGGTTGTAGCCAAGACCAAACTTGAGTAGACGACAAACATGGATTTCTCATTGGTTTTGCCAATAATGTTTGGTTTTGGCTTGTTACCACAAAATTTAGTAGCCTAGTGCAAAGTAGGTCAATGGGCACTCCAATTTAATAGAAACAATGCAATCAACCACCACCACCACCTTAATTGTTGTTCCCTTGTTGTTTTGTGGATGGAATTATCCCAAGGAGGCTCCCCCAATAGGTCTTATAGATTAAGTAACCTAAGGACTCCTAGGCTAAATACCCTCTAAGGAACCTATTAATTAATTATTAGACACCAATAAATATGTTCAATAAGGAAGATCTCTGGGTTAAATGAGGTAGTGAGTTCAAAGAACCTATGGCTAAGTGTAGAGGTCTTAGATAAGTCGTGAAGATGCTAAAATAAATTCCAAGCACATGCTACCTTAATGAAGTGATTGTTATTATAAATTAGGTTTAAAATAAAAGCAATTTACAACATACAAAATTTATAACAATAATAAAAATATTTAATTAATGGAAAAACCTGTGAGCAATTTTGAAACCAACGTTTCGGACTAGCTAGGTGAGTCCATCATCAGGGTAATGAGATCTGCATTTTGAGAAAGAGAGAGTCAAGAAAATGAGAACCTATTAATAGAAGGATGGATAGATAACCTAGGTTTGGAGAGGTCGGCTAGATTTCAACACTTTATTAATAAATGGATAAATAAATTTTAATTTTGATTTTAAATTTTAATTTAATTAATAATTTTAACCTATATTAAAAGTAATTTTTTTAATAGTAGATTGATTTGATCTAATATTAAAAATAAGATTAATATAAACTAAATAAAATCAATTTAATAAATTAATTTAATTAATTAATTAAATAAATTGGTTTTACATTTAAAAGTATATTAATTAATTAATTTTTAAATTTAGTTTAATTAATAATTTTTTTTTTTTTTTTTTTTTTTTTTAATAAAATAACTTCACTTAAATTAATTTGGCCTAATTTAAAAATAAAATTAATATAAACTCAATGGATTAAATAAATTTTAATTTTGTTATAAATTTTAATCTAATTAATAAATTTAAGAGTAATTTTTGACCTAAATAAAAATAAATTAATATAAACTAAATTTAACGAAAGATTAATTTAATTAATTAATTAATTAAATTAATTTTAAATTTGGTTTAATTAATCAATTTAAAACTAGATATTTAGCTAGTATCTAGTTTTAAATTGATTAATTAAACCAAATTTAAAATTAATTTAATTAATTAATTAATTAAATTAATCTTTCGTTAAATTTAGTTTATATTAATTTATTTTTATTTAGGTCAAAAATTACTCTTAAATTTATTAATTAGATTAAAATTTATAACAAAATTAAAATTTATTTAATCCATTGAGTTTATATTAATTTTATTTTTAAATTAGGCCAAATTAATTTAAGTGAAGTTATTTTATTAAAAAAAAAAAAAAAAAAAAAAAAATTATTAATTAAACTAAATTTAAAAATAATTAATTAATATACTTTTAAATGTAAAACCAATTTATTTAATTAATTAATTAAATTAATTCATTAAATTGATTTTATTTAGTTTATATTAATCTTATTTTAATATTAGATCAAATCAATCTACTATTAAAAAAATTACTTTTAATATAGGTTAAAATTATTAATTAAATTAAATTTAAAATCAAAATTAAAAATTTATTTATCCATTTATTAATAAAGTGTTGAAATCTAGCCGACCTCTCCAAACCTAGGTTATCTATCCATCCTTCTATTAATAGGTTCTCATTTTCTTGACTCTCTCTTCTCAAAATGCAGATCTCATTACCCTGATGATGGACTCACCTAGCTAGTCCGAAACGTTGGTTTCAAAATTGCTCACAGGTTTTTCCATTAATTAAATACTCTTCAAGCCTGTATGGAATCTCTCTTCAACACCAATAATAAAAATAGCCCACAAGCCATGATAAACAATATACTATTAAATGGAAAACAAGGAAAAGGTCAAAGAAACTTTTCAATGGTTGAAAATGTACAAAACAACTATGAAACCCTAGACGATAGCCCTATAATTATTGCTGAAAAATGCATAAAAATGATAATATTTTCCTTATTCAATTTAAGAGATGCAAGATCTAACCCTAGGACTATAACATTTAATGTATTTTATGCTATTTAATATAAATTTTGCTATAATCTAACCCTAGTTTAGAAGGAAAAAATTAAGAAAAAGGTAAAATATTAAAATATTGACACACAAAGGCTAGTGCCTTATCAATCTTGGGTATATGGAGTCAAGAAAGGGCAAGGTCAAAGGTGGAAGACCTTGGTTGGAGAGAGAAAGAGAGAGGAATCCTCTCAATCAAAATCTAATGATTTTCAATTCATCAGATATTTAAGGTCAACGAATGTTATTTTAGATTTCCTTGATGGATACTTGGTAAAAAATCTCGCAAAGGAGATTTTAGAGCCATAAAATATTCAACATATCATGAAAAATTCATAGAAACCCTAATTCTATAACATTGCAAAATGGAGGAAGATACAATAAAAATAGTAAAATTCACCATAGCATCACTTCATCATTCCAAGAGCAAATCTTTCAAGCAATTTTATCCCCTCTAAGATAATTCACTATCCTTTACTGATCCATTGCATCCAAGAGACAAGAGAACTAGTGCACACTCTTTAACAAGAGAAAAAATGAGTCAATGTGACAATAATACTTCTAAATTGAATTCCCTCTATTTGTATGAGGGAAACCAAGTGGATTTAGGGAAAAATTATACTAAAAGCCCTAAAAATAATATTTTAAGTGTTTACAAGTCAAGTAGGTCACAAGCAGACCTAAAATATAGCTCCCTCAATGATAAAACATAACAATTCGCCTCTTTTTAACTCGAGGTCATCTCTTCATCAAAAAGGTGTTCAATCATCAAGAAAGACCCTCCTCATCAAGATATCACCATAAACTAATCCCAAACCATCACTCTAGGCCTCATGAGGGTGATTTCACAAGGTTAGGGCACAATGTCATCATCAAGAAAGGTGTATTATCCCTTCTAGAGGGATCTTGAAGCATCATCATCAACAAATTGGTCTAGGAATAGGGAAACATCCATCAAGAAGGTGCAAGGCCAACTTAGGGGTGTCTTGTGGTCTTCAGGGTATGTCATATTTCTTGGTAACATCCTAGCATCATTGAGAAATGTTTTAGGCTCTAGAGGGAGAGGAGGTGGTCATCATCAATGTTGGATCAATCCCAAGGTCAACACTCTGCTCGAAGTCGTTAAAATCTTAGTTGTGGTATCCTAAAGTGTCATTAAGTGCAGTTGGACATCCTCTTTAAGGTTTGGAGAATTCTCAATTGATCCCTCAAGGAATAACAATTGTGCCCAAGAGAATACATATAAAACATATCCTCAAATAAAGTGAGATCATCATCATAGGTAAAGAAACAATAAAAATATCACAATGTACCATATTTAATGAAAAATAAACAACATTAATTCACATAGGCATCATCTTAAAATGGCTTCCTAGCTTATGGTTTGTAAACAAGTCGCCATGCTTAGGTATGGAAGGGTTATCTAGAGGTCATATTAGGTTCTTCCAACCTCAAGGGGAGGAACAATTCCTAGGATGACCCATTAATTAGTAGGTGTAAGTGAACAATGGTATGGTGGGGGTTTTAATTCATAGAATATGCCACCATTTGTGTACTAGTTATGTAATACTATCATTCTTGAGCATTATAATGTGAAGAGGGAGAAATCGTGGAACTTGAGTTACCCCTTTCCTCGAGCTACCACACCCCATTGTGTGCCTTTTTCCTTAAATATTTTCTTTTTCCTATATATCTTAGACTACAAGCTTTTATTTATGTGTCATTTCCCCTTAAAGATGAAGTGGTTTATTTCTAATTAGGTTTGGGATATCACTATTCCTTTTATTTTAATTTTCTCATGAATTACCCAAGAACTAGGTGAGGCCTAATGAGGGGGGTAGAGCTTACACTAGGCTTTGTCCATGCACTTCATATTATCCTAGCCAATATTTTTGCATTTTATCATTATGGATCATTCTTTTTCCTTTCTTTATGATACATCAACCTCTTAAGGAAAAAATTTGGGCCCCTACTCATGAATGTGGAAGTCAGGGAAATTCTTTTGGTAATAGATAACAATCAACTTGTATATTTAGAAATGAGACTAGGGGAAGATGAAAAGTGATAAGTATGGCTTACCATGGCACACAATACCAATCGGTGCCTTATATTTGTGCCCCTCTTGGACAATGGAGAGAAAGGCCTAAAAGAAGGTCACACTGGATTAGGGGTTGGGGATAACCACCAAGGTGAAGCATGGAAATAAGAATACAACCGAAAGAGGTCAATCACCCAACTCAACCTATGATTCATACTTATATGCTCCTAAACATCAAATGAAAGCACTTGATTACAAACATGGTTAATGTACCTTATGATGGATGACCCACCTTATTCGATAAGTAAGAAAAATGTCACAAATCACTGACTGGAGCATATATGGAGGGCCTTTTAGAATAGTTATCTATAGATTGCATAGGGATGTTGGCTGGCAAGTTGAATAAAATGGGAGAAAGTTTTATCTTGGGGTTCACACACTTTGGCGGGTAACATGGCCCACTGGAAACATTGGATTCCAAGGATTCATAGAAGCTTTGGAGGCAATCAATTGTGTTTTTGAATAATACAAGGATGGATGGAAATAGAGGAAGGGTGTTTATTTCTGAGCATTATTTTCGAATTATTTTTTGTTACCTTTACGAAATTTTATTGCCCCTGCTTCAGTTATTTTTCCAAACAAGTATGTTGCCACTCCACATTGTGTACATTTAATTGCACTGGAAACTTGAGAGAAATATTTTCTTTAGTTTGAAGTTTGGTTTTTACTATTGCATAGATAATATTTACAACTAACAAAACCATGCAAAGATGTTATGGCATTATGTTATAGATAATCGTTTCTGAAACATTTATAGGATATATGAGGGGATAATCTTTATTTAAGACATTATGATCTTGTCAGTTATATGTTCAATGTTCTATGAATGATGGGAATTAGATAACTTTGAATACTAGATTTCATTCACAATCTAAAGAAATAGATGGAAGCTCAAGCTAAGGGAGTCTTCACATACAGTTGCTTTATAAATTACTGATCTATTTTGTTTTTTCCATGTTGGATTTACTTTTTCAAAATGCTTCTTCTGAAAAATGTTGAACAACATTCTTTAAGAGGAAAAGCCATGAAGAATGAACGACTTTGGAAAATTCACATGCTAGAAGGGAGATGTGTTATTGTTGGAAAAATGGATTCCATATGCACTAGTAAGAAGGCATTATTTCCTCTCCTATTTAGGGAGAAAAAAACAAGTGATATTGTTGAAAAACATATTCCATATGTATTAGTAAGAAGGCATTGTTTCCTCTCCTATTGCTGATCTATTTTGTTTTTTTATTCTTTGGAAGATGTTGAACAACATTCTTTAAGAGGTGAAGCCATGAACAATGAATGGCTTTGGAAAATTCACATGCTAGAAGGGAGGTGATATTGTTGAAAAATAGATTCGATATGTATTGTAAGTACTAAGAAGGCATTGTTCCCACCTTCATTCGATAAGTAAGAAAAATGTCACAAATCACTGATCGAAGCATACATGGAGGGCCTTTGAGGATAGTTATCTATAGATTGCATAGGGATGTTGGCTAGCAAGCTAAGGGAGTCTTCACATATAGTTGCTTTATAAATTACTGATCTATTTTGTTTTTTCCATGTTGGATTTAATTTTTCAAAATGCTTCTTCTGAAAAAATGTTGAACAACATTCTTTAAGAGGAAAAGCCATGAAGAATGAACAACTTTGGAAAATTCACATGCTAGAAGGGAGATGTGTTATTGTTGGAAAAACAGATTCCATATGCACTAGTAAGTGATGAGCCCCAAAAAGGGGTAACTTATTGGGCTCATTTTGCCTATTGTTCTTCATCAATCCACCATTTTTCATAGTTTATGCATATTTTTGAGTATATTTATGTTATTTGAACGAATGAGAATAGTCACTTGATCAAGAAGGCTAACACGTGGTTATTGTAGATTTTTGGACAAATTTTGGACCAAGGCCAAGCATTTATGAGCCAGATGACAGCCAAGCACGAAGGAACAAGGGTGAGGATCATAGGAAGGGTGTATCCTACACTAAATGGCCCCTTCCTCGAATTCTCCACCCTCAGCTCGGAGTTCAGCTGGCCACTGAAAATGATTCCCAAGGGCAACTGAGCAGTTTTGTGTAAAGTGATTGATCACTGGTAGTTCGAGTAGCCGAGCCCCTCGAGTTAAGGAGGGCTATTGGAGACCCTCGAGTGCATAAATAGGAAGGCTTCCAACCTTTGTAGGTTACTTTTTGAGCAATTTTATTTTTCACTATAGTGTTGTTAGTTTTTTAGCTCATTTTGTAGCTTCTGCTGTACAACTTTCTTGGTGACATGGTTATTTTTAAATAATGGAAAGGAGCTTCATTTGGCATCAGTTCTGAGCTTTTTCTTAGGAGCCTGTAGCTCTTGGGGTTGGGCCCAAACCAAGTGCCAAGGCCTCCTTCATGTACTATTATATTGTTTTAATGTCTTTGCAAAATATTTTTTGTTAAGTAGATTACAGTCTTGCTTGGTTACCTAGGTCATTGTCTTTGCTTCATCATGCAATTGCTAGTGTTAAATTCTCATTTGCAGAAGTTGATACCAGTTGTGGTTACATGTTTAGGTTCATGATTTCTTAGTTTGCATAGCTATTTCCCATGATTTCATTGCAATAAACTTCTGTTCATTTTCTTTGCTGACATTCAGGTCATATTAGGTTAAAGTAGCTAGGTCTTTGGTTTTCTGAGTCTTTGTTTGAATAGTTTGGAAAATAACTTGCAGAGCACCTGTGATGCCTCTTTGCCTACCCCTACTCCATCCATACTGCCTGCTCCATCCCTCAACTCTGATTCTTGCCTCACATTTGCTACATTCCCTCACTTTGACCTAATTTCCATATTTTTGTGCAACATTGCTCTACCCCTCCTTGAACAAATCCAGCCATCCTTATCACTCACCCGCTTCGTTCGCCAGGCCCTAGACCCCTCCACATCATCATCCAACCTCCATGCCCACTTCTACACCTTTCTTCCACCATCAACCCTCCAAAAATCCCCTTTCAGAACATCTTGTAGAAGCCACAGAACATCCTGTAGAACCCCTGCAGACTTCCTGTAGAAGCTCACAAAAGTAGTTTTTTGAGATTCGATCACTGTGAGACTCTCTGGAAGGGTGCTAGGGACCCATTAGGCCCTCTTCTAACCTTCCCAACCTCCTACAAGTGCCTACTCCATTTCATTTCGCCAGTCAACCTCTGCACAGTAAAAAACAGTTAAAGCACATGCAAAATAATTCCGACAAATTACTCAAAAATGAAAAAAGATGTTTTATTCATATTTCTCTTCAGAAGTAGCTTAGTCACATGCATTTTGCCTTTCTAGAAGTCAATGGCATCCATTTCTGTAGCTTTCATCCTTTTACTTGCACCAGTAGGGTTAGTCGGTACAACTAGGGTTTGCTAGGGTTTGTGTTCCTTTCTAGCTTTCAACTTCTTTCTACAAGTAGATTAGCCTCTGGTTGAGTTAGTTTTCATCCATCACAGTTAAAAGCTTCTTCTGAGATCTCATAGAAGTTGGCTTAAGCTGCTAACGGACTTGTGCCAGCTGATCAAGTGACAGCATGCGGCAAGAGCTAGTACTTGTGCATATAGCACCGTCGCTTCCAAGTTTGTTACGAACTACCGGGTTGATAAAAGTAAAGGAGGGAGTCACAGGAGTTGCAGCATTATTGCTACAATACTAGAGCCCACCATTCCTTTTGGCACCGTTGCCGGGGAAGCGTCAGAGTATTTGTGATTGCTGATTTTCTTCTCTTTTCTACTACAACCTTCTGCTAAGTAGTTTATTTCATTTCTATTCTGCAATTTCATTTCTGAAAAAGTAGATTAGCATTTCAAGTCCGCAATTTCAATTCTGCAAGCGTAGATTAGCATTTCAATTCCGCAATTTCAATTCTGCAAGCGTAGCCTAGCATTTCATTCCTGCAATTTCATTTCAGCAAAATAGATTAGTCCTTTCCTGCTTCTGGAAAGTGGAGAATCTGTGTATATTATCGAGAAATTAAAAAAGCCACCAAGAAGGACCATTTCCCTTTGCCGTTCATAGATCAAGTGCTAGATGGGCTGGCAGGGAAGAAGTTCTTTTCTTTCCTAGATGGGTTCATCGGGTATAATCAGATCCAAATCAGCCCAGAAGATCAAGATAAGACCACCTTCACTTGTCCTTGGGGAACCTTTGCCTACCGGGTCCTTCCCTTTGGGCTATGCAATGCTCCTACCACTTTCCAGAGAGCAGTATTGAGCATATTTGCTGAGCTAGTTCACGATTCGGTGGAAATCTATATGGATGACTTTACTCCTTATGGGTCTAAATTCCAAGAAGCATTGTCTAACTTGGGAAAAGTTTTAACCAAGTGTATTGAGATGAACCTGTCCCTCAGTCCTGAAAAATGTGAATTCCTGATGATTAAAGGGACCGTTTCAGGTCATACCATTTCTCAACAAGGATTACAGGTGGATCCTAACAAAATTTCCATCATCCAAAAGGTTCCACCTCCTCAAAAGGTAAGGGATGTTCGGAGTTTTCTAGGCTTAGCAGGATATTATAGAAGATTCATTAAATATTTCGGTAAGCTAGCCTCGCCATTGTTTGGCCTCTTAGGGAAAGATGTTTAGTTTAAATGGACTAACGACTATCAAGGGGCTCTGGATGAGTTGAAAGATAAGCTGGTGTCCGCCTTGATCTTGAGAGGTCCAAACTGGGCCCTACCTTTCCACATCCACACCGATGCCTCAAACAGAGCCATAGGGGCATCCTTAGGACAAGTTGAGGAGAAACTACCATATGCCATATACTTTGTCAGCAAAAACCTGCCCAAGGCAGAGATGAACTATACTGTAATCGAAAAAGAGTTCCTGGCTGTAGTCCATTCCCTAAACAAGTTCAAACACTACATCACTGGTTATCAAACATTCGTACACACTGATCATGCTGCGATTAGATATTTAATGAATAAGATTGATGTAAATGCTCGTATCATTAGATGGTTACTCTTGTTGCAACAATTTGATTTGACCCTTGTGGAGAAGCCAGGTAAGGAAAATGTTGTTGCTGAATTTCTGTCTAGATTGGATTTGCCTGCAGGTGAAGAAGGGACAGTGGATGACCAGATGCCAGACGAACACCTATTTTCTATTTCAGTACTCTCTCCATGGTTTGCTCATATAGCAAATTACTTGATCTCAACACAGTTCCCTCCACACCTATTCTTGAGAGGGAAGGGAAAAATTGTGAGGAAAAGTGCCCCATTCACTTGGATCGGGGGAAACCTGTTTAAACTTGGCCCAGATCAGATCTTGAGGTGTTATGTTAGGGAGGAGGAAGTTTTCAACATCCTCCTGACCTGTCACAATGGGCCCTGTGGAGGTCACTTTGCAGCGAAAAGGACTGCCTTCAAAATTATACAGGCAGGCTACTATTGGCCCACTCTTGATCAAGATGTCAAAAGATACATCAACCAATGTGACCGATGTCAAAGGATGGGGAAACCGACTCCAAGGGATGAAATGCCCCTCCAACCTCAAGTGACCTTCGAGCCATTTGAGAAGTGGGTCATGGATTTTGTGGGTCCTATCAACCCTCCTACAAAGCAAAGATCTTACATCATTGTGTTCACAAACTACCTGACAAAGTGGGTAGAAACCAAGCCAATCAAGGCAACGACAGAAGGAAAAGTGGCTGAGTTTTTAAGGGAAAATATCTTCTACAAATTTGGCTACCCAAGAGAGCTAGTCACCGATCAAGGAAGTCAGTTCACCTCTAACCTAATTGAAGAGTACTCGCTCATCACAAGATCAAGCACAGAACTTCCACCCCTTATCATTCGCAAGCTAATGGGCAGGTGGAAGTTACCAATAGATCGCTGGAAGAGATTTTGACTAAAGTGGTGAGCAGCAACAGGAAGGATTGGTCAGATCGCTTGGTTGAGGCCACCTGGGCCTACAACACCACTTGGAAAACTACAACAGGTTTCACACCTTATGAGCTGGTCTACAGGAAGAAGGCTCTGTTGTCCATAGAATTCGAGTACAACACATTGAGGGTGGCAGCTCAGCTAGACCTAGATCTCAGCCATGCACAACGGGAAATATTACTGCAGCTGAATGGATTAGATGAACATAGAATGCAGGTCGTCCTCCACTTAGAAGTAGTTCAACTCCAGAGGAAGATATGGCATGACCGACACCTTAATGAAAAGTAATTCCAGCCAGGAGATTGGGCGCTATTGTATGACTCGATATACAAGGATTTCAAAGGGAAACTGAGGACAAGGTGGTTAGGACCATATACAGTGGAGAAATGCAACGAAAATGGTTCAGTCCTTATCAGGACCATTGATGAAGAAGCCATCCCCATGCTTGTCAATGGGCACTGATTGAAAATCTACAGGAAACCCCTTTCGAGGCAGGAGTTCATTGAAACTTTGGACAAATCAGTGCTGATAGTGGAGCAGGGCCCTGTCTCTACTCCACCCACACCTTGAGCATCAAAAAAAAAGAAAAAAAAGAAATGAAATAAAAAGATCCCTAGGTGAAAACTTCTTAGAGGTGCCCAGGGTAGACAGTGAGGGTGAAAACCTCATGGATATGCCCCAACTATCTCTCTCTCTCAAAAAAAAGAAAAAAAGAAAAACAGGCCTAATCTCTGTGGAATAATTCCAGGTTGCAGGGAATATAATGCAGGTTAGGAAGGTCGTGCAAAACAAGGACAGGGGTCCACACTAGGCTACAAGACACCCTCACAGACACTTCCTCCATGACCACTCGCCTCTCCTAGGATTTGATCACATTCGGGGGCAAATTTCACCTTCTACAGGAAATTATGCCTATTCTACAGGCAGTTTATGTTTTCTACAGGAAACATCCTGTAGAACCTTCAAGCAAGCCAAACTCGATCTTGGAGGGGAATCTGAAGGTTGGAATCTGTTTGTTAGGCATGCAACCATCCCTGTTTCCACCCATAACCATATGGCACCCTGTTCCATCTCTTTACAGCTCCATCACCCACTTGGTTATGTGTTCCTGCACAGTCATACAAGAAACCCTATTTTCCTCAGATTGACAACAAGAATTTTTAGTGACAAGTCAAGTAACAAAGTCTCGCTCACCCTACCTGTCCAAACTCCATCTAGAATCTTCATCAACGAATCCCTCATCTACAATATAGCCTTGCTCGTTTAGCCTGCGTCCCAGGAGGAGAAGCAGCTACAGGACATCCTACAGGAATCCTGTAGTAGCTAATCCCTTTGGAAGACATACTCTAGAGGCAGGGACAACTCAGATCAACAAAGGGAACATGCAAAAGGCTCCTCTTGGACGTGGAAACATCCTCGGTAGCCAAAACCCAACAGAACCTGTGCATGCAGCGTTGAAAACCGAAGGATCGGGTTCCAAAACCCGTGCATACAGCATCAACAAATGAAGGAATAGTTTCTAACACCCGTGCACGAGGCAGAAGCAAGCGAAGCAGTGGTTCCAAGACCTGAAGTCTACATAATGTGTCCATGGCCACGTAGGTAAGTGTCTAAACTCATTCGTCAATTGCATAAACTATTTTTCGAAAATTGCATGACTGTGAAAATGGTTCAGATTGAAAGGGATCGGTGGCTAGTCAACTGGCCACCCTCAGCCAGTTACATAGCTTCGTGGGATCCAAACAAGATCAGTTACGTTAAAATTTTCCGACGAGACGCGTAGCCGACACGTGTGGAGTGTCCAGTCGGGGAAAATCGTCGAGACTGGTAGTGGTGGCAGTGGTTAATGGTAGAAGGGGAGGTGATGGAGGTCAGAGACATGCAGAGAAATGATGGTCGTGATGTTGGATCAATGGTTCGGTCCGGCCATCTCATCCCCTCGCCACGAATTCCGTCGAAGTTAAAAGATACTCGGCTGAAGACTCTCACCACCCGCTGTTCATTTGCACTTGCAACGTCCTCGACTAAAGTACGCGTCCTCTGCTTTTGAAATTTGTTTACCGTCATCCTCCACCGAGTTTTTCGGCCTGTTTCAAAAAAATCTCCCGCGTACCGGGCTCGTTCAGAGGTGCAACGACATCCTATAGAAGCTGACAAGATTTCTACAGGAAGAAACTCTACAGGAAGTCCGGCACAACTTTCTGGAGCAGAGAAGCTTGGACTTTTCTTCGTCGAATTTGGAGTTTTGAGAGAGGTAGGCTCGAAAACACTCTTCCATGCATGATATGTTTCGAAAAGGCGGTGAATTGAACTGTCTCAAATTGGGGAGTCCAAGAAAAATCTGCCTGTGAGTTGGAAATAGTAGTTTTGATGTGTGTTGCACGATATTTCTCAGTCATTTTTGCATCAAAATTCTCCTCCATAGTTCTTGTTAAAAAAAAAAAAATCTCTTGTAGGAAAGATACGCAACTGTGAGGGCTAGGCTATGTATGAAGAATTTGAATTTGCATGTTTGTATGTATGCTGGGAATAAACATTAAGCTTTGTACTCTGTCTGTGGAAACCCAATTTCTTCCTTCATAATCAGACAGCTGAATTCTGGGCAGCAACAGCCTTAAAGTTAGGAAATTGGTGCTAATTGATAGTTGAAATCCCTTCTCATAGTTCAGGGGAGAAATCCATAAACAAAATTTCCTTTTTCTGATCAGAGCATAGCACAGGGCACTCTCAACATGCCAGTGGGGTTATCAGGAAAGAACCTTCGAATCCCAACAAGCTGCGTGAGCATCTAGAGGTGGTAGACCTCTTCACCTGCGCCAATTGGATGTCCTTTTGTGACAAAATTGAAGGTCATGACGATGAGATAACAGAGGAATTCTTAATGTCCCTAAAACCTGAATCAAAGACACAGGCCACAGTGAATTTTAGGGGTTTGACCCTAGAAGTTACCCCTGAGCTCATCAGTCGTGTTACTGGTCTCCCATTAGGGCTCCCTTGGATCAAAGAAGAGAGGTCATTAGGCCAGGCAGCCAAGAAAGCATTCTTCCTACCTGAGGAACATCCTGTAGAAGACAAGAACGGGGTACGGAGAACCAGCTTACCTCCTCTCTGGAGCGAAGTCAGTTTCCAAATCATGAAATACATTACCTGTGAAGGGAGGTTCAACATTGTCTATGGCTATCATTTCAGGTTGCTGAATGAACTAAGACATGGAATGGATTTACCTCTAGAAGAGAAGTTGAGCATCCCCTATTTTCTTCTGCAGTCATTAAGTGAATGTGGCACAAAATTGAATGAAGGGACACCGGATCAGTTAGCCCATCATGGGCTCATCAAACTTTTAGTGGAAGATGCCCTCCACACCTACATTGTCCCCCTCTCTTGGGAAATTTTCCGAAACATGTCCAGAGATGACGATATTAGAATTCTGGCCAAGGAGATCACCTCATCCAGCAGTGAAGAAGGGGAACACACTGAAGCAGGAGAGAAAACCAGTGGTAAAAAAACACAGGACAAACAAGAACAAGAAGGACAAAAGGAGAAAGAGGGAAAGGGCCAAATTGCTGAGCCTAAAACAAAGCAAGGAACAACAACACAAACACCAAGGGAAAAGAGACTGCAGAGGAGAGCAGAGAAGGCAGAAACATCCCAAGTAAAGGCTGGCACAGCCACAACAGTCACACCAAAACAAAAGGTAAAGACAGATCCTGAAATGGCTGCAATACAGGCAGAAACAGTTGACACAGAGGCTTCTACAGGAAGCATGGAAACAGAACAGCAAAGGGGGAAATCACTGGAAATATTGGTAAGAGAGGCAGCAGCAGCAGCTGTGCTTGCTGCCTTAAAAACACCTCCAAAACAAAAAGGGAAGTGAAAGAGGTGAACCTCCATGTACTTTAAGGCAAGAAGGAGCACATAGATCAAAGTAGACAGACCCCAACTACAGTCAAAGGAGCCAATTATCATTGAGGACATAACCCCTAAACTAAAGGAAGGGTCTCCTTCAAAGATATCCATCACCTATGAACGAGGAAGCCCAAAATCTTCCACCTGGAGAGAAAGATTGAAGACAATGGACTCAAAGACAGTTCTATAGGAAGCTGAGAAAGCTCTATAGGAAACTTGGGCTAAGCTAAAAGATATCGAGAAATTGGAGGAAAAGGCGGCCAAACCACCACAGGAAGAAGAAAGGGCAGAGGAAATATTGGAACCAAGCCCTCAGCCCAGTTTGGGCACATACTATAACATGTTATAAGCTGGGAAAATAATTCCCCAGAAATTTGCGGTGCCACTATTCTTTGCATTGGAAGAAGAAAGAATTAGGACTCACACTTGGATGAGGATCGCCAAGTCCAAGGGTGTGGCAGACATAGGTCCCCTAGAAGAACAACTCAGGGAGTCAAGGAAAGAATTGGCCATGGTGAAGCATGTGGAAAGAATTCAGAGGGCCAAAATACAGGAAGAGAACGATTTGTTGAAGCAACAACTACAGCTACAGGGAATCCATAAGGAAGATAGGCCCTCCATTCTAGGAGAACAACAACAATGGGAAACGCCTCCAACAGACAAAGAAACCTTGGATGAACAACAAACAAAGGATGGGCTGCAGGCTAAGATCGAGGCACTAACAAAATAGCTACAAGAGAAGGAGTTACAAGTAGCAGAGGAAATACAGTCTCTAAGGCAACAGGTACATGAGAGGGAAGCCCAACTGGCCTGCATGGCCAGCTGGGCAATAGAGGCCGTACAGTGTAGGTAGCCTACCAAGTCATACGCTTTGTACCTTAAAGATCAATGGTTGCAGTTCCAGATTAACACCTTGGCCCTAAGGGGAACTACTCCATTTCAAAACTACCATCAATTCATGGCTTTATGTGACAGTAGCTCATCAGAGGACAAGGCTAAATTATCAGAGTTTTATTTACACAACTTAGCCCTCCCAAACATGAATTCGTGGGATCCCAACACTGTGGTAGGATATGTGCAACTTATGGCCATGGCCTCTTGGTTGGATCATGAGGAAAAAGGGCAGCAGAGGTCCGAGATATTATGAACATGGAACTCAATGAACCACTAATGATCAGAGCAGAGCTGGAGGATCCCTCAGAATTGATAAGAGCCCACCAGCACTTGGCCAACAACCCTCAAGAGTTACCAGATTACATTGAACGACAAGCTCAAGCTATTGCCCACTTTGAGGACATGGAGAGAATATTGGGGGATAACTGCCTTCATGCTTGCACAAGGAGGTGGAACACACTGCCCCACAATTTGAAGATAAGAGAATACCACTCTCCAACCAAGATGAGGGAGGCCTTGGCAAGGGTACCCCTATATAAACAGTCAATGCAAAATCTGCAGGCCAATTGGATCGGCCTAAAGTTCAGTCCTCCCTTGCTTTTGGGATTGCTGGAAGGAGTTAAGGAAGAAGAGGAAAATAGGTAGTGGGAGGAAGTGGAAAGAAAAGCAAGATTTCATGACCGGGAAGAAGACATCACCTTGGAGGCCTGGGACGTGAGAGAGGCAGTCAAAGCTATCAAGGATGATGAGCTAGATTAGTTGCTCAGAGGATGAGCAACCCATTTAGCAGGGGGTGATGATGAGCCCCAAAAATGAGTAACTTATTGGGCTCATTTCGCTTATTGTTCTTCATCAATCCACCATTTTTCATAGTTTATGCATGTTTTTGAGTATATTTATGTTAGTTGAATGAATGAGAATAGTCACTTGACCAAGAAGGCTAACACGTGGTTATTGCAGATTTTTGGACAAATTTTGGACCAAGGCCAAGCATTTATGAGCCAGATGACAGCCAAGCATGAAGGAACAAGGGTGAGGATTTGTAGGAAGGGTGTCTCCTGCACTAAATGGCCCCTTCATCAAATTCTCCACCCTCAGCTCGGAGTTCAGCAAGCCACCGAAAATGATTCCCAAGGGCAGCTGAGCAGTTTTGTGTAAAGTGACTGATCACTGGCAGTTCGAGCAGCCGAGCCGCCCGAGTTAAGGAGGGCTATTGGAGACCCTCGTAGTGCATAAATAGGAAGGCTTCCAGCCTTCGTAGGTTACTTTTTGAGCAATTGTATTTTGCACTATAGTGTTGTTAGTTTTTCAGCTCATTTTGTAGCTTCTGCTGTACAACTTTCTTGGTGACATGGTTATTTTTGAATAATGGAAAGGAGCTTCATTTGGCATCAGTTCTGAGCTTTTTCCTAGGAGCCTGTAGCTCTTGGGGTTGGGCCCAACCCAAGTGCCAAGGCCTCCTTCGTGTATTGTTATATGTTTTTAATGTCTTTGCAAAATAATTTCTGTTAAGTAGATTAAAGTCTTGCTTGGTTACTTAGGTCATTGTTGATGATTAAAAAGGATTTTCATGTTTAGATCAATTTGATAGGTTAATAATAGAGAAGATATTCAGAAAAAGGCCATCACCCCTGATCTCACCTCTCCCTCTGTGGGACCATGAACTGAGACCAAGGTGTCCTTTCCGCCACCAAAAACACTGTCTTTGCTTCATCATGCAATTGTTAGTGTTAAATTCTCATTTGCAGAAGTTGATACCAGTTGTGGTTACATGTTCAAGTTCATGATTACTTAGTTTGCATATCTATTTCCCATGATTTCATTGCAATAAACTTCTGTTCATTTTCTTTGCTGACATTTAGGTCAGATTAGGTTAAAGTAGCTAGGTTTTTGGTTTTCCGAGTCTTTGTTTGAATAGTTTGGAAAATAACTTGCAGAGAACCTATGATGCCTCTTTGCCTACTCATACTCCATCCATACCACCTGCTCCATCACCCAACTCTAATTCTTGCCTCACATTTGCTACGTTCCCTCACTTTGACCTAATTTCCATATTTTTGTGCAACATTGCTCTACCCCTCCTTGAACAAATCCAGCCATCCTTATCACTCACCCGCTTCATTCGCCAGGTCCTGGACCCCTCCACATCATCATCCAACCTCCATACCCACTTCTACACCTTTCTTCCACCATCAACCGTCCAAAAATCCCCTTTCGGAACATCTTGTAGAAGCCACAGAACATCCTGTAGAACCCCTGCATACTTCCTGTAGAAGCTCACAAAAGCGGTTTCTTGAGATCCAAACACTATGAGACTCTCTGGAAGGGTGATAGGGACCCCTTAGGCCCTCTTCTAACCTTCCCAACCTCCTGCAAGTGCCTACTCCATTTCCTTTCACCAGTCAACCTCTGCACAGTAAAAAACAGTTAAAGCACACGCAAAATAATTCTGACTAATTACTCAAAAATGCAAAAAGATGTTTTCTTCATATTTCCCTTCAGAAGTAGCTTAGTCACATGCATTTTACCTTTCTAGAAGTCAATGGCATCCATTTTTGTAGCTTTCATCCTTTTACTTGCACCAGTAGGGTTAGTCGATACAACTAGGGTTTGCTAGGGTTTGTGTTCCTTTCTAGCTTTCAACTTCTTTCTGCGAGTATATTAGCCTCTGGTTGAGTTAGTTTTCATCGATCACAGTTAAAAGCTTCTTCTGAGAGCTCATAGAAGTTGGCTTAAGCTCCTAGCGGACTTGTGCCAGCTGATCAAGTGACAGCCTGCGGCAAGAGCTAGTACTTGTGCATATAGCACCATCACTTCCAAGTTTGTTACGAACTACCAGGTTGATAAAAGTAAAGAAGGGAGTCCTAGGAGTTGCAGCATTATTGCTGCAATACTGGAGCCCACCAGTATGAAGGCATTATTTCCTCTCCTATTTAAAGACAAAAAAACAAGTGATATTGTTGAAAAACATATTCCATATGTATTAGTAAGAAGGCATTGTTTCCTCTCCTATTGCTGATCTATTTTGTTTTTTTATTCTTTGGAAGATGTTGAAAAACATTCTTTAAGAGGTGAATCCATGAACAATGAATGGATCTGGAAAATTCACATGCTAGAAGGGAGGTGATATTGTTGAAAAACAGATTCCATATGTATTAGTAAGTACTAAGAAGGCATTGTTCCCACCTTCATTCAATAAGTAAGAAAAATGTCACAAAGAACTGACTGGAGCATATATGGAGGGCATTTGAGGATAGTTATCTATAGATTGCATAGGGATGTTGGCTGGCAAGCTAAGGGAGTCTTCACATACATTTGCTTTATAAATTACTGATCTATTTTTTTTTTTTTCCATGTTGGATTTACTTTTTCAAAATGCTTCTTCTGAAAAAATGTTGAACAACATTCTTTAAGAGGAAAAGCCATGAAGAATGAACGACTTTGGAAAATTCACATGCTAGAAGGGAGAAGTGTTATTTTTGGAAAAACAGATTCCATATGCACTAGTAAGAAGGCATTATTTCCTCTCCTATTTAGAGAGAAAAAAACAAGTGATATTGTTGAAAAACATATTCCATATGTATTACTAAGAAGGCATTTTTTCCTCTCCTATTGCTAATCTATTTTGTTTTTTAATTCTTTGGAAGATGATGAACAACATTCTTTAAGAGGTGAAGCCATGAACAATGAATGGCTTTAGAAAATTCACATGCTAGAAGGGAGGTGATATTGTTGAAAAACATATTCCATATGTATTATTAAGTACTAAGAAGGCATTGTTCCCTCTCCTATTTAGTTTTAGTTGAAATTTTCAAACACGTGTGCATTCTTAAAGGAAAATTTATTATAGTGCCTAGTTAAGGCTTAATTGTACCAAATTTTGTACCCTCCAAACTTAGTTTCAACTCTCCATTGTTATATGTTTTTCAATTTCCATAACTAAGTTGCTGAAAGTGACTTCATGAATGCACCTTTAAATGTTGACCATTATGCCTCCCTCTTGAAAGAATAATTGTCAAGCTCAAATTTGAATTGGGTATCACACAAAAAATTCATATGAAAAAGAATCAATATGGAAATCATTGATGATCCAGGTGGATGTTGGTGGCCACCCACCAACCCATTTGGACCCTCACAACTGTCTCTTTCAGTCTTTTCAGTTTCCTTAATTGTAGCACAACTTACTATTTTTAGCAGTTTTTCGGGTCCTGAACTTCCGGAGCCGTTTTGAGGCCCTAAACGACGTTTTTTTGGGAATCTGGGGGCAACATGGGTCTATAGACCGATGTTGCCCTTCCCAAAGTAGTAGTGCTCGGATAGATCTTTCTAACGAGCTATTGTACGCGTCAAACGGAGATCGTATGCCAAAGTTACGACCCCGGGAAATTGATGTACCAATTTACCCAAACGGGGCCCACAATTTGGCGTTTCATCTTCTAGGGTTAGGTTTCGGGATGTGAAGGGTTTTCCATTGTTTCTCAACAATAAATAGGCCTTCGAGCCTCATTGTAATACAGTTCGGAACAGTTCAGAGGCATGTAGCCGCACATCTCTTCTCAGAGATAGCTACCATCGCCCTAGCTGGTTTATTTCCATTTCTGGTTGTATTCAGTATTTTCCATTAATGAAATGAATCATTATTTCCGCTGCATCTATGTGTTTATGGTTATTGCATCTCTGTATTTATGGTTATCTCTGTAATCTATTGCGTTCCTGTCTAAATCCGGATCAGTGGTATCAGAGCGGTCTGCTTTTTCTCTGTTTTTCTTTGCATGTCCCCAACGAGGTCGGGATATAAGGAATTAGGGCTTGAACTGGTCGAACCTTTGCAAGACCAGCCTCGCAAATCCCGACGGCCTCCCATGGCGGATCAGAAGAAAGACGAGGGAGCAGGAGATCCTATCAAAATCTTGCTCGAAGAAGCACTCGAGCGGCAAAGGAACGCGATGATGGATAGCTTTGCGCAGATTCTTCAGCGGCTACCCAGAGGCGACGCATCGGCTTCCAAAAGCGACTCTGGAAACGCCACACCCTTCAAGGTACAAGTTAATTTTGAAATCCCCATCTTCGAGGGTCAAATAGACGCAGATGCCGTAGATAAATGGTTAAATCTGCTAGATGGGTATTTTTCTGTTCATGAATTTTCAAGTCGGGAAAAGATTGTTTTCGCTCTTCTCAAAGCAGCCCCCCACGTCAAGGACTGGTGGGAAACCTACTGCGAGCAGAAGGATGAAAGTACAGGCTCACTATTTTCAGCCGCACCCACTTGGAATGACTTCCGAGATGCCATCAAGGAGCAGTATTACCCTGTCAGAACCTATGAGGACAAATACATCAAATGGACCACACTGCGGCAGGGGCGAGACCAAGATGTGCCGGAGTTCACAAACATTTTTCATACCCTTCGCACACAGTTGGGTATCAAAGATTCTGAGCTGCATCTGGTACTCAAATACCGTGGTTGCCTGCACAAATACATCCAGGAAGAGATGGTGTTCTTGAACATCTCCTCACTTGGCACAGCATACCGATACGCTGTCAAAATCGAGCAAAAGTTCAAACAGAAGAAGCGAGACTTTGGATCTGCAAATCCGAAGCCCAAAGGACAAAGCCAAGGCGGGGTGACCCAAGATAACCCGTCGAAGCCACAAGAAAAGAACAACACCACGAAGCCGAAGAAGGACACAGGAAAGTGGTGTGAGTTCCACAAGAGTCCCACTCATAACACAAGTGAGTGTCGGACCAAGCAGTCGCTGGTGGCCGAGTTGAAGGCTTCTGAATCAGATGCATGTTCCGACCCTGAGCTAGAACTCGACAAGGGGAATGGCAAAGGGAAGCAGATCATTGATGCGGATCCCAGCGCCACTGTTGCCACCGCCAAGATCCAGAAAGATGAGCCCACAGATCCAGAAGAGGGGGAGCGTCTTTTCCACTCACAAATGTGGGTGAAGGGTTCGCCGCTACAATTCATTGTCGACAGTGGCAGCCAAAAGAACCTGGTTTCAGCAGAGGTCGTGAAGCGGTTGGGCCTACCGACTACACCACACCCACAGCCGTACAGTATCGGGTGGCTTCATGAAGGACGAGATCTGAAAGTTCGCCAGCAGTGCCGCCTTCCCTACAGCATCAAACCATTCACAGACGAGGTATTGTGTGATGTTACACCTCTGGATGTTTGTGATGTATTATTAGGCCAGCCATACTTATGGAGGCGACATGCTGTGTATGAGTCAAGGCCTCGTGCTGTCATTATTTCTTTGAATAATTCATTATACAGGATACCAGAGGTAGCCCCACCTACTGCCACATCCTTGATCACTACCAAGAAAGGCAGCAAGCTCATATCACAGACCAGGAAATTCATTTGTCTGGTTCACTCCCAAAATAAGGGGAAGATCGTTGCTACACCCATGACCCCTGCAAAGGGTTCCTCCATGCAGCAGCAGCAGCAAAAGGATACGGTCATGACAGAACACAGGAACAACTTCTCCTCACCCACAGGGGTACCACATAAGTTTCAGGTGGGCAACAAAGTCTGGTTGCATCGACAGAAAGAACGCCTTACCAGAACCCATCAGAAGCTCAGACCACTCCGACATGGTCCTTACAGCAGTACCAAGGCTATGGGGAACAATGCTTTGGAGCACAGCATTCCTCCATTCCTTCGCTTGCACCGAGTATTCAATGTGGACCATCATCGACCATGCTTCCCACCATCACTGGACACATCACAGATTGCAGGACAAGTTCAGCAGATGGAGGAACTCAACGCAATGGAGACCATTGCTTCCTAAGGGGGGAGGAATGATCCAGGTGGATGTTGGTGGCCACCCACCAACCCATTTGGACCCTCACAACTGTCTCTTTCAGTCTTTTCAGTTTCCTTAATTGTAGCACAACTTACTATTTTTAGCAGTTTTTCGGGTCCTGAACTTCCGGAGCCGTTTTGAGGCCCTAAACGACGTTTTTTTGGGAATCTGGGGGCAACATGGGTCTATAGACCGATGTTTCCCTTCCCAAAGTAGTAGTGCTCGGATAGATCTTTCTAACGAGCTATTGTACGCGTCAAACGGAGATCGTATGCCAAAGTTACGACCCCGGGAAATTGATGTACCAATTTACCCAAACGGGGCCCACAATTTGGCGTTTCATCTTCTAGGGTTAGGTTTCGGGATGTGAAGGGTTTTCCATTGTTTCTCAACAATAAATAGGCCTTCGAGCCTCATTGTAATACAGTTCGGAACAGTTCAGAGGCATGTAGCCGCACATCTCTTCTCAGAGATAGCTACCATCGCCCTAGCTGGTTTATTTCCATTTCTGGTTGTATTCAGTATTTTCCATTAATGAAATGAATCATTATTTCCGCTGCATCTATGTGTTTATGGTTATTGCATCTCTGTATTTATGGTTATCTCTGTAATCTATTGCGTTCCTGTCTAAATCCGGATCAATTGAATACTATAAATTTGAAATAGTGTATTGCTCGGGAAAAATATGTAATTTTGTGGTAGAGAAATGATTAGGACATTCCAACATGTGTGTGAGTTTCAGGGTGAGAGTGTCAGTAGAAGGAAAGAGAACCTTGCATGGGTTTTAGGATGATAGTATTGGTAAGAAAAACTTGTGCAACCACATAACTTGTACCAACTTCCCCACCTCCAATGGCACATGCCTCTATAAATAATATGACTAGGATATAACCTTTTGTATAGAGATCCATGTGAATTTAGAGAAAGATATTTTTACTAGCTGATTTTTCCTTGATCATTGTAAAGTTGAAGTCATATGAAATTTAGCCATTTTTAGACTGAATAATTGAGCTGAATGATTAAACCTCCAAATTCATGAATTCTTAGAGCTGATTCAATTGAATTTGGTAACTTATTTTCCAAGGAAAACATTTCCGGAAAACATTGGGCACTTCCCTGCATTCATGGATGGTACCTAGTGCAAAATTATTGACTTTGGTTAATTCACACATGGTTTTGGGCATGATGATTTTCTGCCCATGCTATTTTGTAGATCCGGTTAAGGGAACTATGATTATGTTCTAATCCAGGGTTAATGGATTGGGTTTTATGGATGCTTCAACATGTATATATATGTATTGTAACATTGAAAGGAATATGATGAAAAATCAATTTGGTAGTCCCGGTTTTGGGAACCAGGAGAAAATCTCTATGTATATTTGTTTTATGTTCTATGCTCTCGCCATTGTTTATTTTCTATTTTTTAAGAATTGTTTTGCAGGTAATTTCTGTAAGGCTTAAAACCTACATTCATGAGGGTCCACTTGGGGTTGAGGTCGACCTAATAAGTTACACATGTGGTTAGGGATGACCCATTCCATAATAAAAATAATTCAAAAATCAACTTCTTCTTGTCCAACTAAGATGATATTTAGGTTTATATTGGTCCTCTTGAAAAGAGGAATCTAATGCAATCATTAGCTCATTCATTTGATCTATCCAAGGTGGAATTTGATCGCAGTTGCAAAAATTAACACTCCTTCTCAACTAGGGAGAATTCCACCTGATCTACCATCGATCAATATGCCATTCTTTAATATTCAATTGTCATCACCTAATATCATGGATGATATTTGTCATGTAGTCATCATGCGATGTCCATCTCAAGTGTCTCATCATCACAAATCATCAGTGTACATCTCGATCTATCCTTTGCTTTCTCTTGATTGTTCCTGCTCGTATGCTGAACATTCTCAAATCTAGAAGAAGAATAATTTGTTACCAGAGGGGAGCTTAAGCTACCACCCTCTATCCATGAGGCTTCTACTTGGAATCTCTACCAACGGGTTTCTACCCAGAATAACATCCTCAATCGTTGTGGAAGAGAATATCATCAAGGAGCACATCTCAACCTAGAACCACATCAAGGAGTACATCTTGACCTGGAATCTCATGCGAGAGATATACTTCTACAAGCCCATATCGATAAATAGGATTTCCAAACACATAGGGGAGAAAATATCAACCTTGAGATCTCATCAAGAGCTCAATATCAATCTGGAATTGCATAGGGTTATCTCAACCCATTGTATTTCCTACTGATCTTCCCATCGATGACCCTAAATATTCGTGTGGTAGAACACTTGCATCATAATCAACTTGGGTTGTACACCCCAAGTACATTGTCAACTCATTGGCCAAATGAGAAGTGATATTCCCGAAAAGACGACCTGCTTGTGGGTACGATGCCAATTGGGGTATACTCTAGAAAGACAAAACAGGGGAGCAACATCCTCCGAACCTATGGGTAACAGATAGGGGTAACACCCTATTTTTCAAATTTCCATCAATCCCAAGAGCCCTTCATCTCAATTCCTCACCCTGGGAGCTCAGATAGGGAGGAAGAGTTGGCTCAATGTCCTCGATCAACGATGCTCTCATCATACTCAAATCTAGTATTTTCTTGTCTTAATAACAGTCATTTCCTATTCAAATAAAACATCAAATCAAATATCATGTCAGATCATATATAATCATATAAATCACAAAAGGATACCATAATCATCCTCCCTCTCAAGGAGGCATCAACCACAAGCCTACGCTTGTTTTGAACCGCTACACTGTCTCAATATATGAGAGTATCTCAGCCCTAACTATAAATATGGGAATTTATGCCAATCAGATCATAATGTATCCATGTCATATCCATATCATGTGCAGCTAGCTCTATAAGAAACTTCTTCATCTTGTTTCATAGCTAGCCATACTAGCAACATCATGTTCAACCTCAGTCATGCTATGGACCTCTCATCCAAGATCTCATGGTAGATCTCATACAAAGGTAGCATCAAAATGTGCTTAACAATAGTCTCTATCAATAACAATACATCCATGCAGTTATTTCAAATCATGTTGAATCACAAATATCATTACCACAACCATTATACTAGGAACAAGGAAGCCAATTTCTGAATACCCACATAGCATTGATATTAGGGCAAATCATGAATCATAAAATCAAATCATTAGACATCAGATCAAGTCCAAATTTACTATCTTAGAGAGATATATAGTTAAATCATATCTCAATCATCAATTCAAAGTTATTGTCAAGTATCATGACAAAACACTAAACACTGCTCATCTATGTCAATAAGCCAAATCATGCCAACCTCTTGTAGCACAAACATAGTGACCTATCTATATGTATGTCCCAGTCACCTGCAAACATAAGTTCAGTCTGCATGTTCATATTATGGCAAACATTCAACCTTTTCCTACTTGCAGATCTTGCAGTTATCTACAACACATCTGTGGTACTGAAATTTTCTAGGTGAACATCTGATTTCATGCACAATACTTCATTCTTATGTGATCAACAATTTAACCCAAAAACTTCGGAAATCATATTACAGAGGCAGAATATATCAGAGACACCTTTATTCAAAGTTCACACAGCGTCAAAAATATTCAAAAACCTTTAGATGATGGTCAACTGTAGTCAACCCCATGGATGTTCCATTCAGGTTAGCATGACCGCGTCTTTAGCTTCCTGGATGTTATCTGGGCCTTAACATGTGAGCCTCTAGGGAGGAGATCTCCCAGATTTGTGACTGTGTATGGAGCAGAAACCCTAATTTATGTATGAGCTTCATATCTGAGACTCTGTTGCAGATCAATAATTTCAAATGCACATAAATCATATTCCAATAGTACATAATGCAAATAGTGGTTTGAGAAGAGATTATCCCTCTAACTAGGGATCTACTTCAATCATCTTCATTCATGTCATTAGTTTGTCTCTGCTAGAGTCATTCAACAACAGATCTATTAGATCATAAACATATATCTATCATGGCTATCATCATCATGACTTCAATCTTTCATCAAATATTAGACTCAAAGCAGCATATAGACGCAACATCATATCTCAAAGCTTATGAAAACAATAACACTTTCTATCAAGTCACTTCATCAAGTTAGGACATTCAGTTTGACCATATGCCATCAAGACATGACCACAAGTCGTAAGAGATCTAGAATATCAGTCTCATAGTTATACCTGTAACATCAAGGCTACCATGATTATCATGATCAATGAGATCAAGTTAGTTAATTCAATAAATATTTATCAAAACAACAAGAGTGTTAATCTCTCTTTCCATATGATTTCATCATGCTTATCACAAGCATTATCAGCTGACTCGTGTATAAGAGTCAATGAGCTATCCTTCTATATAAAATCCATCATGACAAGTATCAAGAGTATCATTTACTAGAGTCAAGGTGCTATCCTTATTTATAGGATCAAGATATCCAACAGATAGATGTTATCCAATCCTCAAGTGCATCAATGTATCAATATTAGATAACCTTATGGAATTCAAGAAGATCAAAATGTTCAACACAAGGTGCATCATTTCATCATAGGAAACATAGATCCAATTCACTTTCATATCCATGTTTGAACCATCAAAGAAAGAGACATTCTCATCATACCTTAGGGCTTACCGAGCCAATAATTGAAAGACAACATGCCATGCATACCTTGTGGTATTCAAATACATGTGCACCTTCTTATAGGCATCTTGTAGTGCTTGTCACCATTTCATAAAGTACCTATTTACCTCTTCTGACTCTATCCATCCTTCCTGCATTACACATGATCCTCAAGAAGGATCTACTCATCACATCTCATCAAGGAGGTTAGAAACATCCATATACTCAAATACATATGGAGGAAGTATAAGCAATAAACATAATCATCATATCCATAGGTCTAAACAAAAGTAAGAGGCATCATAAGTCAAGAAATACTTATCTTCAATGAGATGTGATCCTCTCCCTCTTGCACCAAACTTCAAGATCCATCAATGTCCATGGTCCATATACCAATGTTTCCTTCAGTTATCGAACCAGGTCTGCTAGGGATTATCCCATATAGGGCTTCATAAAAAAAGATTCAAGTGCTTGAGCATCTTCACATTGATCAACTAGGTTACATACCTCATATTATTTCAATAAACCAAGCTTTTCTCTCCAAACCTAACCTCATAGAATCCATCAAACCTTAATAATAAAGTTGCTTAGGGTTTTCTTCAAACCCTAGAATTATTTTAGGCCTCTGCCATCCTCTTCTTTCTTCCATCAAAGGTGTCATCATCGAGGTGATTTCCATGGATTTTCTTCAGCCCAACTCTAATTCCATGTTAATTTGTCATAGGGCTACATTATTCTTTTCTTTGATAATTTCATTTCTTCATTTATACATTAAGTTCACCCCATATCATCATTACATTATTCAGATCTAAACCATTATTGATCAGATGCAATAATATAGAAAGAACATCATCATCATCATCAATGTAGTGAAACATAAAGGAACAATAGAAGAAAAGCATTCACACACATAGAGACAACAGGATTCGTCTAAGACCAGGGAAAAACCCACTGTGGGGAAAACCCTTGCAAATCTTCTTCTTCTTAGATCGTCATCAAATGATTCAGAAAAAGAGAGTAAAATGATCCATAACTTTATCTATGAAACAAAACAAATATGATATCCATGAGACAAATCTAATCATGCTTATAATAAAAACCCTGATTTTGAGGATTGAAGTCTGTTGTCACTGAATATAGAAAATTGTTGGATATTGATGATCATTGTTGTCATTAAATGAAATCTTCAAAATACAGAAATCTCATCCATGAGTCCTGGACACATGGAGGAGGCATTGTGCAAGTGTCTATAGCAGATCTGGATGCTCTTTGCATAACTGGATGAATGTGTCCATAACATATTTGGAAACTCTCCAGTGATCTGGATGAGGGCGTCCATGGTAAAACATACCCAGACATGCTTCAAGCCCTAGATACTCTTATAAGGTTGTTGTGCAAGCATCTATGGCAGCCTAGACACTCTCAGGACCAGTCTGTGCGAGCGCCCAGGAACTGATACAACCTTATCTATCTCTGAAGCCCTGGATGCTCTCATAACCCATTGTGCCAATGTCCAAGGCTCCCTGGTTGCTCCCATAACACATTGTGCCAACTTCTAGGGACTAAAATGTCCAGTTCTGTGCCAGCATCCAAGATATAGAAAACCCTAGATTAGTGTGAGCTTTGACTGTGAGATTTCAGACCCTTGTGTGAACTTTCGTCCGACAGGCCTATGCGATCCAAGACAATAAGAGAAGAGAATATGGCTTGTTCAAATGTGTCTAAATGAGCTTGAGGTCTCTTCTATTTATAGGCTTTCATGAGGGTCCACTTGGGGTTAAGGTCGACCTAAGCAGTTACACATGTGGTTAGGGCCGACCCATTCATAATAAAAATAATTCAAAACTCAAATTTCGCTTGTCCAAATAAGGTGATCTTTAGGTTGAATTTGGTCATCTCGAAAAGAGAAATATAATGCAATCATTATCTCAGCCATTTGAGTTGTCCAAGGTTGAATTTGACCGCATTTTGAAAAAATTAACATAGATCTAGCATTTGCAGGAAAAATGATCTACAAAAATCACATTATACCTGTTAAGCTAGGAGCCTGACTCCCTCTTAAGGGTGACAGTACCAATCCCTTTGGTACTATACCTCCCATCATCTCCAAGTTCTATGTGTAATTTTAGTTCCTTCGCCTCCAGGGTATTGAAGAACTCCTTACTTCCTGTTATATGAAATGAACCGCTAGGATCTAATTACCATACATTTCCTCGTACAATACTTTCCTTGCATGAAATAAGGGTGAAATACAAATTGAATTTTGATGTGAGAGCATCACCTCCTGCTGCTCTTGCAAGCTTCTTACTATATTTCTTGTGCAGACACTTGGTTGCATAGTGACCATATTCATGGTAGTGAAAACATTTAATTTTATTGAGGTATTTCTTCTTGCCATAGTTCTTCCTAGATTAAGCCTTAACTTTGGCCTTATTTCCCTTAGCCATCTTTCCTTTGCTGGCCAGAGAAAATTTTTCTTCCTCCTTAGCTTTGGTTGTGACACCATCTCTAATTTTCCTTTTGATCTTCTCCTACACCAAATCAGACCTCTCCCAATCTGGTAATTTGTCTCTCCCATTGATTGAATCTTAATAGTTGTTCCAAGACTTTAGAAGACCAAGGAGTGCTCAACTCACAATTTCAGATGATGGCACAATTTTTCCTACTCCTCTATGTTCATCTCCGACTTGAGTGAACTTGGATAGGTATTGAACAATAATTTTATTTTTTCCCATTCAATTTTTCTTGAGTTTATCTCTCAATGCCAATTTCATGGCATCACTGCTGCTTTGGAATAAACCTGTGATAGTTTTCTACATTTCAAAGGCAGTCTCTTTGTCATGCAAATTCGAAACCACATGATCTATGACACCCTCCAAAATAATTCTCTTGGATTTTGTTGTGTCTTTCTTCCACTGAGCTTGTGCTTGTGGATCAGAATCAGATGGCTTTGGAATGTCACCTTTTATGTACTCTAATAATCCATTTTTATCCAAGACAACTTCCATCCTATATTTCCAAGCACAAAATTTCGAGATGCCCTCCAATTCATAGTCAAGCATCAATCCACTGAAAGACATTGTTCCTACACTGAAGAAGATATGCAGCAAAAATCTCTACAAATCGATTTTTTTCTAGGAGAACATATGGAACCCGGTTTCTATGTAGTCTTCAATAGCTTTGATACCATGTATAAATAGCTCGAAATTTGCAATTGATAAGGATTTCAAACTGAAAACAATAGACACAAATTTCTTCTACTCAATCTGCGGAAATGAAAACACACAATAGAAACACATGCAATAACATGACACCATTAAAACACAATGAACACAGTATTTTTCCTAGGGAAATCAATTGGGAAAAACCCCTCCTCTGTTTTGTATTAAATCAGATGAGAATATATATATATATATATATATATATATATATATTACAATGACAACTTTAATCCTGAAGCACAACTTGCACTACAATATTGAACTCCTGCTCTCTAATTTTCTCTGACCAATGCTTAGCTAAAATAGGCCTCAACCTTCCTCCTATTTCCTTGCATAATCATTGAGGAAATTAGATCCTAAAAAATAGAATAATTCTGTATTTCCTTGCTCAAATCCTAGAGGAATTGATCACCTGCTCCAATGAAAAACCTATACACTCAACTAGTATACAATTGCAAATTACAATGTGCCTTTTTTCTCCACTCAAACTAGGAAATTCTAATTGCATGCATGAAAAGGGCTATATTTAGTAAATTGACTAGTTAATTAAGAGATCAGTGATTTAAAAGTAGTTACAACTACTCAATTGAACTCCTACTGACTCTATTCATGACTAGAGCTCATATAATTGAGTTTCACTAACTATAATTCCACTGGATTGATATATCTTAGCAATCAACTTATGCACAATTGTACTTCTAGCCCACAAACTCAAATTGGCTTATTTAACTGAGTGATTTGGCCATATCACTACTGCTAACTGCAACTCAAGTCATCGTGCTGATGTGGAATTTCAAATTTCTGCATTTGACTAAGGCACACCTCAAATGAATCCTTTTCTTGCTACAATTTATTATAGTGATGGCGGAGGCTTGAAGTCACAATGCACATGTTTCTCCATGTGGTCTAATATTCCTTTAAATTTGTCCAGTTTCTCCTGTAGGGGCCATTATCCCCTTTATAGGCTAGCCAATCTATCTTGTATATGCCACTAGTTTCTCTAAAGATCATTAAGGAAATAATCTTGTTCTTGTCATTGTGTCGATCCCTACTACGTCGATCTAAAACTAGAGTGATTTTTCTACGTTAACTTCCAAAGAAATCATGAGTAGGGACAGGATCTTCAATACTAGGAGAATCAGATGGGATAGGGTCAATGGCCTTGCCTTGTCCTATATCCTCCAAGCAAAGTATGTCATGTTGTCGTCTCTCACCGATCCCCCTCCTAACTCTAACATGTTTATGTGGCATAATGATCTAGATTGAAAACCAACAAGTCTTGGAGATAGAAAAGCTACAAATTCATCGAAGGTGCCAAACTTTCCTAGATGTCCAAACCCCTAAGCCACTCTTGAATAACCATCCACTCGAATAGATACAAAAAATACCCAAGACAAAATCCCAAGAGCTGGATGGTTGGGAGATCACAACCCTGCAACGTAAAGACATAGAGTCCTTCAGAAAATAACATGAATGAGGAGGGTGACCCAACAAGAAGGTGATTGGTCGTGTCTATCCTAGACTAGGAACCCAAGACCTCATCCAAAGATGAAAAACTCTGACAGCCAAGGGGAAAACTAGAACTAGGAAATAACCATAACATCCACCAGAATGCCAAAATTCCAAATTAAGTTGACAAGGTACTAGAAAACAACCAAAGTAGTGAGGGAAACATGGAGAGGTAGTGGGATGACACTTCCCTCGCTAGTCACATCCCCATGATCTCAAATAGAGTAGTGAAACCATGACTTCGACCAAAACAAGACATAGGTATATAAAGCTCCCAAATTTTCAAAAAAAAATCTCAGAAAAACCAATTATGAAAATGAAGACCAACAACAACTAAGAGGTCAAACCAAGATGGGTAAATAGTTAGCCTACCTTATTCCAGGCCAGTGAACCCATGATCAAACTCAACTAGCACTCAATTATGTAGGAGAATGGCACCAACACCTTAATTTTGGGACCAAATTGTTGTTGTGAAAGTTGAGGAACCCTTGTGTCGGCATCCCAAGTGTGTTGCAATTGAGAAGTATTATCATCACCTCGAGCTCGCCAAGCTTTAGCGCATGACCTTTAAATTAATCAGACCCTCACTACTAGAACGAGCACAATCCCCTAGCTTCAAACGACTATGCAAAGAAACAAATTAGGCATGCATACAATTGAAGGTAATTTCATTTATAGTGTTGTAGAACTAGAGTCCTTGTCGCCAAGCAGTGTTCAAACCCTCCTTCATATGTATTTCCTCCATCATCGAATTGAGTAAATTAAACTTGCATTGCATTGACATGAATTTAGTCTACATGTGAGTCTGCATGACAAAGGTGTATCATGCCACCCCGCCTTAGTAGCCAAGCAAGTTGATGGGGTGGCATGCACCCTCCTCAATGACCTCATCCCTCGATTTGTTCACCCCTATTGGGGAATTAATTTTTTCCATAATTAATAATAATAAAATAAATTAAAGTAAAGTTATAATTGTGTGAGGGGCACTCTGCAACCTAGTATAGGGTAGATGTATAGGTGTAATTTAAGAAAGTATGTAAACATTTCTCCATGTTTACTCAATAAGTTGAATCTATATTAATATATTTAATTAATAAACGTATAAAAACTTTAATACTTACAATATAATAATATTTTTCATCATGGATATTCATGCCCACTTTACCATAGATATTATTAACTCGTAAATAGGCTTTGATACAATACCATGGCTCATCAATACCATGATTCATCAATACCACATGCCCAAAACCATGTCTCATTTCACAATCAAAATATTTTATAGGTAATTTTATTTGAATTTTATTTTATATATTTTTTAATTAAATCCAAAGACAAAAAGATATATCTAAACCCTCTATCACATTAAATTATATAAGATATAAATAGTAGCTATAAATTAAGCTCCATTTTACCATATAATTTAAAAAAATAATTTTGTAACCATATTTAAATTTCATTAATACACACAAAAACTTAATACTTACATTATAACAAGATTTTTAACTATGGATATTCACCATCGATATTATTAACTTGTATATAGGCTTTGATACACTTTACCATGAGTATTATTAACTTGTAATTTTTTTTTGTTACAATACCATGGGCCAATACCATGTCTCATCAATACCATATGCCCAAAAACCATCTCTCATTTCATAATCAAAATATTTTATAATTTTTTTTTACTTTAATTTTATTACATTTTTGCATCTAAAGACACTCTCGGCCAATATGGAAGAGATATCATAATGTCATATTATGTTAGGTTATCGAAACATTTTGACTTAATCAAATTACATAAAAAATATATTATTAATTAAAACATTTTGACTCAGTGAAATTACATAAAAATAAAAAAATAAAATAAATTATTAATTATACTTATTAATTATTAATAATTAAACTAGCCTAAATCCATCTTAACTCTATATTTATCAACCATTCAGAGGGATCAAATCTCACAAAGTGCAAACCTTTCCTCAAGTTTTTGCACCTCTAGAGATTTTGATCCCATATTTCGAGTTAAGATGGACCTTTTAGTTAGGGATCGAATATCACCAAGCGCAAACCTTTCCTCATTTTTTTGCACATCTAGAGATTTTGATCTCATATATGAAGTTAAGATGAACATTTTAGTTAGTTTTGTTTTTGCACCTCTAGATATTTTGATCCCATATCTAGAGTTAAGATGGACCTTTTAGTTAGTTTTTATGATTTTTCTTTTTTAGCAACATGAGATGTATAATAAAGCGTTTCAATGCTTATTATAAATTGATAGGGTTTTGATGTTTATTATGGATTCATACATATCCGAATTTATCAACCATTTTATATATATAATTGGGTTAGTTATAAATTTAAAACAATAAAGAAAAATAACCATAGATCAACTTAATAAAATTTAAGTAAATTAATCATTTTAATTAAGAAATAAAGTCAGATAATCTCCATAAAAAATTATAATATTTTAAAAACTAAATTAAATTAAATATTAATTTTTAATGGAATATATATTTCTAGATTATTTTTTATATCAAATTGCCTTATTTCAAGGATTATTATTATTATTATTATTGGGCTGAGAGGTGCTGTACAGCCCAGTTGGGGTAGATCTCACATAAACATGTAAATGTAAATGTAAACATTTAACATGTAATGTTTAACATTTAACATTTTTAATCCCTATTTAGAAATCAATCTAATTATTATTATGTATAAACACAATATAAATTTAAAATATAAAGAGGTTTATGAACACTAAAAAAATAGGTATGGGAAGTAAATATAAATATAAATAAACTAGAGGTATGGTAAATAAATAAAACTTCTTTTTATACTTGTTCGAAAGGTATGGTAAATAAATAAAAATATAATTAAATTAGAGGTATGGTAAATAAATAGATCTCTTTTTACATTTAGTCCATAAACCTCTTTATATTTACGAAGACTCAAAAAAGAGGTTTTATTTAGGTGAAGCCTATGGGCCAAATACCATTTTAATACCATGGGCTAAATACCATGGGCCAAATACCATATTTATAAAATAGGTATGGTAAATTAATAAAAATATAAATAAACGAGAGGTATGGTAAATAAATAAAACATTTATTTTTAATATTTACTCCATAATTCACTTTATATTTACAAACACTCAAAAATGAGGTTTTATTTATGTGAAGCCTATGGGCCAAATTATTATTAATACCATGCAAAAAAACATTAACCCTAATATTAATATTAATAAAAATAAAGATGGCACATGGTATTGAGAACTAATGGTATTGACCCATGGTATTCATGTGGAATGTAGCCTATTTAAAGGGGGAATTAAACTAGGATACATCCATCTTTACTCTGAATCTACTAAGCCCCGAGAGGGATCAAATATCTTAATATGCAAACTAGCACACAATGAGAAAATATTTGATCCCTCCAACACTTAGTAGATCTAGAGTAAAGATGGATCTATGCTGGTTATTATTATTGAACGAGTCAAAATGTTAAAATGAAATTACAACATCTTGATTAAGATCTCGGGTAAAATCACATGATGGATTATTGGTTGACATGTTTCGAACCTCAATTTGAGGTTCATTCTTTCCGAAAATCACATGAAGGATTATTGGTCGACGTGTTTCGAACCCCAATCTTGACGATGAAGCTAGATTGAGGTTTGAAAAGCGTCGGCCAATAATTCTTCATGTGATTTTTCGGAAGATCTTAATCATTATACCATGAATCACAAAAGCATCCAATCTAAGATTACAACATCTTACTATATTAGACTAGAGTCCCTCTTTGCATCAATAAAGCTAGATTTCTAGGGTTTCTTAGTTATAATTGCAAGTCTAAAGAACTTGAGGGTTAGGAAACTAAAATCAAGGAGTTGAAGAGATAAATCCACAGAGCTATAGAAATTCTTGGGTTAGGAAGTTGAACTAAGGGAGCTGAAGACAAATCCACGTATAGAAATTCTTGCATGTTTTCTATTTTGGTATTTTCGAGATGTGTATAGAAATTCTTGCATGCTTTTTATCTTGGTGTTTTGTATTTTGGGTCAAGGAGCTCAAGACATAAATCCATATACTTATATAAATTCTTGGGTTAGGAAGTTGAATTAAGGGAGCTGAAGACAAATCTAGGAATAGAAGTTCCTCCATGTTTTCTATTTTGGTATTTTGGAGATGTGTATAGAAATTCTTGCATGTTTTCTATTTTGGTATTTACATGTTTAGGTTTGAACAAAGTATAACTAAACATAAAATTTATCTTGTCAAAGAGTTATTGCAATAAGGAATAGGTTTGAACAAAGTATAGCTAAACATAAAATTTATCTTATCAAAGAATTATTGCAATAAGGAATAGGTGTTTTCTATTTTGGTATTTTGGAGAGGTGTATAGAAATTCTTGCATGTTTTCTATTTTGGTGTTTTGTATTTTGGGTCAAGGAGCTCAAGACATAAATCCATATACGTATATAAATTCTTGGGTTAGGAAGTTGAATCAAGGGAGCTAAAGACAAATCTAGGTATAGAAGTTCCTACATGCTTTCTATTTTGGTATTTTGGAGATGTGTATAGAAATTCTTGCATGTTTTCTATTTTGGTATTTACACGTTTAGGCTTGAAAAAAGTATAACTAAACATAAAATTTATCTTGTAAAAGAGTTATTGCAATAAGGAATATGTTTGAACAAAGTATAGCTAAACATAAAATTTATCTTATCAAAGAGTTATTGCAATAAGGAATAGGTGTTTTCTATTTTGGTATTTTGGAGATGTGTATAGAAATTCTTGCATGTTTTCTATTTTGGTGTTTTGTATTTTGGGTCAAGGATCTCAAGACATAAATCCATATACTTATAGAAATTCTTGGGTTAGGAATTTGAACTAAGCGAGCTGAAGACAAATTTATGTATAGAAATTCCTACATGTTTTCTATTTTGGTTTTTGGTATTTTGGAGATGTGTATAGAAATTCTTGCATGTTTTCTATTTTGATATTTACGTGTTTAGGTTTGAACAAAGTATAGCTAAACATATAATTTATCTTGTCAAAGAGTTATTGCAATAAGGAATAGGTTTGAACAAAGTATAGCTAAACATAAAATTTATCTTATCATAGAGTTATTGCAATAAGGAATAGGTGTTTTCTATTTTGTTATTCTGGAGGTGTGTAGAAATTCTTGCATGTTTTCTATTTTGGTGTTTTGTATTTTGGGTCAAGGAGCTCAAGACATAAATCCATATACTTATAGAAATTCTTGGGTATAGCTAAACATAAAATTTATCTTATCAAAGATAGAACACTGTTGAAATACATTATTGAGTGATATTTTCATATTGTTTGAATCAATTTCTTTGTTGCATATATATTTTTAATCCATTGAGACTTGAACCTCAAATCTTTGGGGACTAAAATCCTTGCTATCAAGGCAATCACCTCTCACGTTGGCTTCTTTGTTGCAAAATTTATTACAACTAGTTTATTTATTTATTTATTTTAAGTGAAATTTTAAATTATATTATCCCTGGCTTAAATTTATATATGAGATAAGTTATTATTATTTCTAATCGCTTTTCATTATTACTTGATCGTATGCTCATATATATGTGTGTGTGTGAGAGAGAGAGAGAGAGAGATTAAGCATAAAGCTGAAACTCAAGTTAGGGAGCTCAAGACATAAATCCACATAGTTATAAAAATTCTTGCATGTTTCCAATTTTAGTAGTTTGTAGATGTGTAAATCTAAATTAGTTGAGAATTTAAATAATGGTAGAATTTGATCTTTATTTGTGTTTAGTTTTGAAAAATGTATAACTAAATATAAAATATATTTTATCAAATACTTGTAGTCATAAGGAATTAGGGCACTGAAGGGATACATTATTGAGTAGTATTTCATGAGTAGTATTTCAATATTGTTTGAATTAATGTATTTATTGTAGTGTTTTATTATCTTTGAGAAAGTAAAATTTTGAGTTATATTATGCCTTGCCCAAATTTATACATAGATTATTGCCATTTTTACTAGGAATTTTTTAATTAAATGGTTTTATTTATGTTAATAATTAATCAAAGCAAATCTATGGAAAAAGAATTAACAGAAGTCAATGAAGAAAAAAATGTGGATTTTTTATTATATTATGCCATGCTAATTTCTATGCATTGTTTAAATTATTTCTATTTTTATTAGGATTTTTTAAATGGTTCTATTGATCTCAGATTGGAGGCTTCTATGATTCATGATTTTGATAAATCACAATGATAATTTAGGGTCGATGTTTTTCGAACCCCTATTGAGTATCATCATCACGACAAAAATGGACAGCAAGATCAACAGATGAAATACTTAGTAGAAATGCAACAGGAAGATCCTAACCACCGCTCTTATACCAGAAAGTCACTCTTATACTAGAAATGCAACACTAAAATCCTAATAGGCACTAAGATAAATAATAAAAAATGCTACGTGATAGCCAGTCTAAAAAATAATTAATCCAAGCAAGAAAAAAATATGAAATTTTATATTCATTGTTACTTTGGTCTCATATCTAAAATGTTTACTCTATTACATCTACATTATAAAGTAGTTATGTATGCAAGTTATAATGATACTTATATTTAATTTATTTCTAATTTAATATAGAGTGATTCATATATATATATATATATATATATATAATTTTTTATTTAATATAGCTAATAAGCAAGAAATTAAAGCACAAGTCGGTGAGATGAAGAGATAAATCCATAAAGATATAGAATTTTTACCTATTTCCAATTTTGGTATTTTGTAAATGAGTAAATCTAAAATTGGTTGAGAATTGGAAATATGTCTATGTTGAAGTTTGAAAAAAATATATATAAAATTTATGTTATCAAATATTTATAGCTATATGCTATTAGGATACAATGAGTGTATATTATGGAGTTTTGGTCATCTAGAATTTTGGTGTTTGGAGTCGATTTAGAGTAGTCCCACCCGTGCTTATGGTACAATGGTGCAAATGCAACCATTTTAAATGTCACCCACTTGGCATGCTCCAAACATGCACAAATAAAGAAACAATATACATTTTATATTAACCCAAAAATTTTATCGATGGGCTACACACAAACCTTATACATTCTTCAATTAATAGTAGAGAAATGGAGCACATAATGAAACCATACATGCCCACATTCAGCGGTTATCGACAAGTTTCCTGAGTCATTGTCAGTGGTCTTTGAGACAACAAAAATCTTCTCTGTATTACAATCCAATATGCAGCATTCATCATTCACCGAGCCAATGTTGTCGGCAGTCTTTACCAGCTGCTGAAGAAAGTCAGGAGGTTTCTCTATAATTGCCACCTCTCAATCATCATGAACAATGACAATAGAAGCCCTGGAAGAATCTAAAGGTCTGTTTAGGGACTTCCTAGATTCAGAGTTTGTTGCCTCTCATCCTCCCTCCTCCTCTAAACTGATTTCAAGCACAATAGTCCCTGAACTCATCCCTTATTCAGTGTATTAGCCCTAGTGCCATTAAAATGAGGTATTAAGAATAAATTTTATTGTCCAAATTTTTTAGTAGAGCCTACCCAAAACCCAACTGCAAGCTTTCGAGTGTTCAAAATTCAGGTTAAACTACACATAACATGTGAATACTATGGTCCCAAACATCCATAGCAAGAGTTCCTTCTGGCTTCTAAACCATGAATTACAGTAGGCTTGAAGAAAATATTATTGTTTAAGGGTGCATACAATGTATGCTTTAGAATGGATCGACTGGGTCCCCTACCGGTATATGATATTTGGAGATGCAATTTTATAGTGAAAACTTGATATCACTTGAGGGCACACCTTACATACCAATAAACATGGGTATGGCACTGCATGGAAGATCAATGGGTTAAAGAGTGTGAACACTAACATCAAATCCAACTTGTATGGACTTCAATGTCCTATGAACCTTCAATTCAATTGGAACCCAAATTCAAAACCTCCCAACACCCAAATGGATTTTCTCATTCTTGAACTGAATTCCTTCTACAAGGATTAAAGTAAAGAAGGAAGGAATTCAATTCAATAATGAGAAAATCCATTTAGCTATTGGATGGTTTTGAATTTAGGTTCCAATTGAATTGAAGGTTCACAGGACATTGAAGTAGATTCTAGTTGGGTTTGATGTTAGTGCTCACACTCTTTAACCCATTGATCTTCCATGTAGTGCTATACCCATGTTTATTTGTATGTAAGGTGTGCCCTCAAGTGCTATCAAGATTGCACTGTAAAAATTCATCTCCAAATATCATATACTGGTAGGGGACCCAGTTGATCCATTATGAAGCATACATTATATGCACCCTTAAACAATAATATTTTCTACAAGCCTACTGTAATTCATGGTTTTGAATCCATAAAAACTTCTTGCTATGGATGTTTGGGACCATATTATTCACATGTTTAGTGTAGTTTTACCTGAATTGTGAGCACTCGAAAGCTTGCAACTCAGTTTTGGGTAGGCCATATTAAAAGATTTGAATAATAAAGCTTATTCTTGATACCTATTTTTAACGGCACTGGGGCTAAGACAATGAATAAGGGATGAGTTCAGGGACCATTGTGCTTGATATTAGTTTCGAGGAGGAGGGAGGATGAGAGGCAACAAACTTTGAATCTGGGAAGTCCCTAAACAAGCATTTACATTCTTCCAAGGCTTCTATTTCTATTGTTCATGATGATTGTGAGGTGGAAATTATAGAGAAACCTCCTCACTTTCTTCAGCCAGCCAAAAAGAGAGAAAATATTTTCGATAACATTGGCTCGGTGAATGATGAATTTTTCATATTGGATTGTAATCCAGAGAATATTGTTGTTGTCTCAAAGACCATTGGAAATATGACTAAGAGGACTTGTCAATAACTACCAAATGCGGGCATGTATGGTTTCATTTTTTGATCCATTTTTCTACTATTAATTGAAGAATGTAAAAGGTTTGTGTGTCGCCCATTGATGAAACTTTTTAGTTAATATAAAACAAATATTGTTTCTTTATTTGTTCATGTTTGTATCATGCCAATTGGGTGACATTTCAAATGGTTGTGTTTGTGCCACTCTACCATGCAGATTTTGGAAACATTTTGACCATTTCAGGTTTTTTCCTATGTTTTTAATTAAGAAAATGCTTCATTTCAGGATTGATAATTTCAAGTTTTGCCCCTAATTTATGAATGGAATGCTTATTCTAACTATTCCGTTGATCAAAATTTGCATGCACTTTATGGAATTTGTTTTTCAACAATATCACCTCCCTTCTAGCATGTGAATTTTCCAAATCCATTCATTGTTCATGGCTTCACCTCTTAAAGAATGTTGTTCAACATCTTCCAAAGAATAAAAAAACAAAATAGATCAGCAATAGGAGAGGAAACAATGCCATCTTACGAATACATACGGAATATGTTTTTCAACAATATCCCTTGTTTTCTTCTCTCTAAATAGGAGAGGAAATAATTCCTCCTTACTAATGCATATGGATTCTATTTTTCCAACAATAACACATCTCCCTTCTAGCATGTGAATTTTCCAAAGTCGTTCATTCTTCATGGCTTTTCCTCTTAAAGAATGCTATTCAACATTTTCAAAAGAAACATTTTGAAAAAGTAAATTCAACATGCAAAAACCAAAATAGATCAGTAATTTATAAAGCAACTGTATGTGAAGATTCCTTAGCTTGAGCTTCCATCTATTTCTTTAGATTGTGAATGAAATATAGTATTCACATTAGTTATCTAATTCCCATCATTCATAGAAAATTGAAAATATAACTGAGAAGATCATAATGTCTTAAATAAATATTATCCCCTCATATATCCTATAAATGTTTCACACGCAATTATCTATAGCATAATGCCATAACATCTTTGCATGGTTTTGTTAGTTGTAAATATTATCTATACAATAATAAAAACCAACCTTCAAACTAAAGAAAATATTTCTCTTAGGTTTCCAGTGCAATTAAATGTACACAATGTGGAGTGGAAACATACTTGTTTGGAAAAATAATTGAAACAGAGGCAATAAAATTTCATAAAGGTAAGAAAAAATAATTCGGAAAGAATGCTTAGAAATAAACACCCTTCCTCTATTGCCATCCATCCTTGTATTATTCAAAAAGACAATGGATTTCCTCCAAAGCTTCTATGAATCCTTGGAATCCAAGATTTCCAGTGGGCCATGTTACCCGCCAAAGTGTGTGAACCCCAAGATAAAACTTTATCCCATTTTATTCAGCTTGCCAGCCAACATCCCTATGTAATCTATAGATAACTATCCTCAAAGGTCCTCCATATATGCTTTGGTCAATGCTTTGTGACATTTGGCTTACTTATAAAGTGAAGGAGGGTCATCCATCATAAGGTACGTTAACCATGTTTGTAATCAAGTGCTTTCATTTGATGTTTAGGAGCATATTAGTATGAATCATAGGTTGAATTGGGTGATTGACCTCTTTCGGTTGTATTCTTATTTCCATGCTTCACCTTGGTGGTTATCCCCAACCCCTAATCTAGTGTGACCTTCTTTGAGGCTTTTCTCTCCATTTTTCAAGAGGGGCACAAATAGAAGGCATTGATTGGTATTGCATGCCATGGTAAGCCATACTTATCACTCTTCATCTTCCCCTAGTCTCATTTCTAAATATTCAAGTCGATTGTTATCTATTACCAAAAAAAATTCCCTGACTTCCACATTCATGAGTAGGGGCCCAATTTTTTTTCCTTAAGAGGTTGATGTATCATAAAGAAATGAAAAGGAATGATCCATAATGACAAAAATGCAAAAATATTGGCTAGGATAATATGAAGTGCATGGATAAAAGCCTAGCGTAAGCTCTACCCCCCTCATTAGGCCTCACCTAGTTCTTGGGTAATTCATGACCAAATTAAAATAAAAGGAACAATGATATCCAAAACCTAATTAGAAAGAAACCACTTCATCTTTAAGGGGCAATGATACATAAATAAAAGCTTGTAGTCCAAGCTATGTAGGAAAAAGAAAATCATTAAGGAAAAAGGCACACAATGGGGTGTGGTAGGTCGAGGAAGAGGGTAACTCAAGTTCTACAATTTCTCCCTCTTCACATTATAATGCTAAAGAATGATAGTATTACATAACTAGTACACAGATGGTGGCATCTTCTATGAATTAAAACCCCCACCATACCATTGTTCACTTACACCTACTGATTAATGGGTCATCCTAGGAATTGTTCCTCCCCTTGAGGTTGGAAGCACCTAATAGGACCTCTAGATAACCCTTACGTACCTAAGCATGGTGACTTGTTTACAAACCCTAAGCTAGGAAGACATTTGAAGATGATGCATATGTGAATTAATGTTGTTTCTTTTGCATTAAATGTGGTACATTGTGATACTTTTATGGTTTCTTTACCTATGATGATGATCTCGCTTTATTTGAGGATATGTTTTAGATGTATTCTCTTGGGTACAAATTTTATTCCTTGAGGGATCAATTGAGAATTCTCCAACACCTTAAAGAGGATGTCCAACCGGACTTAATGACACTTTAGGACATCACAACTAAGATGTTGATTACTTTGAGAAGAGTGTTGACCTTGGGATTGATCCAACATTGATGATGACCACCTCCTCTCCCTCTAGAGCCTAAAACATTTCTCAATGATGCTAGGATGTTACCAAGAAATATGACATACCGCGGAGACCACAAGACACCCCTAAGTTGGCCTTGCACCTTCTTGATGGATGTTTCCCTATTCCTAGACCAGTTTGTTGATGATGCTGCCTCAAGATCCCTCTAGAAGGGATAATACACCTTTGTTGGTGACGACATTGTGCCCTAACCTTGTGAAATCACCCTCATGAGGCCTAGAGTGATGATGTGGGCTTAGTTTATGGTGATATCTTGATGAGGAGGGTCTTTCTTGATGATTGAACACCTTTTTGATGAAGAGATGACCTTGAGTTAAAAAGAGGTGAATTGTTATGTTTTATCATTGAGGGAGCCATATTTTAGGTCGGCTTGTGACCTACTTGACTTGTAAACACTTAAAATATTATTTTTAGGGCTTTTAGTCTAATTTTTCCCTAAGTCCACTTAGTTTCCCTCATACAAATAGAGGGAAGTAAATCTAGAAGTATGATTGTCACACAAACTCATTTTTTCTCTTGTTAAAGAGTGTGCACTAGTTCTCTTGTCTCTTGGATGCAATGGATTAGTAAAGAATAGTGAATTATCTTAGGCAAGATAGAATGTCTTCAAAGATTTTCTCTTGGAATGATGAAGTGATGCTATGGTGAATTTTACTATTTTTATTGTGAGTATCTTCATTTTGCAATGTTATAGAATTAGGGTTTCTATGAAGTTTCTATGAAGTTTTCATGATATGTTGAATATTTTATGGCTCTAAAATCTCCTTTGCAAGATTCGTCACCATGTATCCATCAAGGAAATCTAAAATAACATTCCTTGACCTTAAATCTCTGATTAATTGAAAATCACTAGAGTTTGATTGAGAGGAGTCCTCTCTCTTGCTATCTCCAACCAAGGTCTTCCACCTTTGACCTTGCCCTTTCTTGATTCCATATACCCAAGATTGATAAGGCACTAGCCTTTGTGTGTCAATATTTTAATATTTTACCTTTTTATTAATTTTTTCCTTCTAAACTAGGGTTAGATTATAGCAAAAATTATATTAAATAGCATAAAATACATTAAATGTTATAGTCCTAGGGTTAGATCTTGCATCTCTTAAATTGAATAAGGAAAATATTATCATTTATATGCATTTTTCAACAATAATTATAGGGTTGACGTCTAGGGTTTCATAGTTTTTTTGTACATTTTCAGCCATTGAAAAGTTTCTTTGACCTTTTCCTTGTTTTCCTTTTAATAGTATATTTTTTATCATCGCTTGTGGGCTATTTTTATTATTGTTCTAAATTTTGTAAGTTGTAAATTGCCTTTATTTTAAACTGTAATTTATAATAACAATCACTTCATTAAGGTAGCATGTGTTTGGAATTTGTTTTAGCATCTTCAAGATTTATCTAAGCCCTCTAGACTTAGCCATAGGTTCTTTGAACTCACTACCTCATTTAACCCAGAGCTCTTCGTTATTGAACATATTTATTGGTGTTTAATAATTAATTAATAGGTTCCTTAGAGGGTATTTAGCCTAGGAGTCCTTAGGTTACTTAATCTCTAAGACCTATTGGGGGAGCCTCCTTGGGATAATTCCATCCATAAAACAACAAGGGAACAACAATTAAGATGGTGGTGCTGGTTGATTGCATTGTTTCCCTTAAATTGGAGTGCCCATTGACCTGCATTGCACTAGGCTACTAAAATTTTGTAGTAACAAGCCAAAACCAAACATTATTGGCAAAACCAACGAGAAATCCATGACTGTTGTCTACTCAATTTTGGTCTTGGCTACAACATGGCCAAGATTTTTTAATTTTGGGGGATTCCCTTACCTTTTCAAGCCTTACACAAAGAGATCTATGATACAACTATTCAAAGGATTGATAAGAAAATTGATAAATGGATTATAAACCAATGAATTTGGATACCAAATTCCAAATCTACACCAAAATCCGAGTTGTTACACATGCATGATACTACTCCTATTGGGTTTTTTCAATTACCACTTCTCATGATCATATATAATATAATATGATATGTGTGGGTGCATCAAAATGCACACTATCTATATTGAATTCATTATTGCTTACTAAAGTTCCTTTTTGTGATAGATCAAACAGAAAATATGTATATGAAGAGAGTTGGCTTTGTTCCAGACAATGTGAAATCTATATTATATGTATTTGCATTGTTCGATGAGCCCTTGTAGTTGTCAAAGTTACCTGATCATTGCCATTAACTAGATAGTTGTAGGTTGATCGACTAATTAGAAAAAACTCTCATTCCTTTTCATGGGGGCTAATTCCAGTTGGACAAAGGGCTTCCGTTGAGTTAAACTTGCGTTGTCTATTGAGAGAATGGGGAGGAAAGGGAATCATTCACACAATGCACATGCACTCAGGCTTAGGTAATTTGTGAAAAATGGATCATCCAGGTAATTGATGGAAAAGAAGCATGGAATGTACTGCTCAAAAACCAAATAGCCTCTTGATCCCCTTGAAGTAAAAATACCTGAAAAAATCTAAATCTTCAAACTCTTATCACCACTCTAGCCCATGTAGAGATTACATGAACGTTTGTTGCAAAGAGTAATTTTAGAACGCATGAGACATTCTCAATACTAAACTCTATTGTAAAGGTCGCATGAACCAAACATGACTCTCCTCCAATAATACTACATTTGGTGGTCAGATGTTCCACTTATAAAGTCAAAGCTCTAGTACAAACCACCTCGCTCTCGGCGAAGCATCTTTTTTAGTGAGGCATCAAAACAGTCATGAACCATTTTGATGCTCAGGTTTGGGAGTGGAAGGCTTGGTCCCTAACCATATTTAAAAGAATAATTTCCTTGATTTTGGAATAGGTCAAAACCCTTATCCAAAATAATTTGTTCATCAACCTCGGGTTTCTAGCTTTGATAGCTTGGTCAAGGGACTTGAGATGGAATTATGCTAAGGCCTTCAAGCAATACATGCCAATTGATGCATATAGATGGTTGTGGGTAAAATGACTCTCTTGGATGCCAATATTAATAAATCTCCTTCCCTTTTCTCGTATTTGTTTGTTAAAATTATTTTATAGATTTCATTTTCTTGAGTACTCTGTATGAATAAGCAAGCCATGCTGCTATCTTTCTTATAATTCATACAATCCTAAAGATCAACCCAAGTAAGGTTCGAAACATCAATTGAAACAAAATATAATGCAACTATGCCTGAAAATATCTATAAAAAATTATGGAGACTTAAATCAAAATAGGAAACTTAGCTATGTAGTCTCAGATCTATTTGGAAGCCTTTTCTAGAGAAAAAAAGTTTGAAACATTGATTGAAACAAGATATAATGCAACTATTCCTGAAAATATCTATCAAAAGTTATGGAGACTTAAATCAAAATAGAAAACTTAGGTTTGTAGGCTCAGATCTATCTGGAAGCCTTCTCAAGAGCAAAAAAAGGCATTTCTCACTTGGCCTTGGTCCCTGGCAACCCAACTCCAAGCCAACACTTCAACAGTTAGAGGTGGCCTAGCTAAGATGCCCATTCTGTGTCAAGAAGGAAATTTTAGAGCATTTTTTCTAGTTTTGTGATTTTTTCATATCAGCCTGGGCATAGGTTTCTAAGTTCTACAGTCAATTTCTCTCTTCCCATATCCTCAAAAACCAACCTTTTAGGAGGTGAAATTCCTTGGGTTGTTGAGTTCAATGAAAAGTAGCAGATGATCAAAAGAGAAATTTTCTTCTTCATTTGGAAATATCTATATATATATCTATATATATATATATATATATATATATATATATATATATATATATATATATATATATATATATATATATAATAGAATCTAGCATAGTAAAGACTTCACCTAATATGATAACTAAGTGATATGTGAAAATATCCATTTACATATTACAACAAAGGTTGAAAATCCGCTCCAATTGCTCAAGTTTTTGGGCATTGCACCTTGAACCATTCATAGGTAACCCTATGCTAACTCCCCTGCTCACTCAATTTAGTCTCACAGGTCTAAAGACTAAGCTTAACACTCTACTGGTCATTTTGTCTGTGAGCCACAAGAGAGGCACCATACTTGGCCTCACTACCCGCCCCTCAGAAAAAGTGTTCCCACAACTACCCTTGGTCATTTATGAGATTAAGAAGCCTTCTAAACCCAAATAGGGCAAAAATGAGTGGGAGTCCATCATCGTTGTTCCTAAGTAGACTATTGACGGATGGGGGTCAATACAGGGCCCAGGCATGATCCTTGTTGCCGCATAACATTGTGCAGGCCAACTGGTTCTTATCTTAATTCTGGGGTACTCATACTTATTTTTGTTTTACTCGTTATTTTGCATGTCTGGCGATTTTTGTTATGCCCTTAAATCTTATTAACTGGCTATGTTATTAGTTCATGGAGGTTGTTTGTTGCAGTCCATCTTTTTTCTATAAAGTGCATGCAAATTTTGATCAACGTAATAGTTAAAAGAAGCATTCCATTCATAAATTAGGGGAAAAACTTGAAATTATCAATCGTGAAATGAAGCATTTCTTAATTAAAAACAGAGGAAAAAACCTGAAATGGTCAAATGTTTCCAAAATCTGCATGGTAGAGTGGCACAAACACAACCATTTGAAATGTCACCCGCTTGGCATGCTATAAACATGAACAAATAAAGAAACAATATTTGTTTTATATTAACTAAAAAGTTTCATCAATGGGCTACACAAAAACCTTTTACATTCTTCAATTAATAATAGAACAATGGAGCAAAAAATGAAACCATACATGCCCGCATTCGGTAGTTATCGACAAGTCCTTTGAGTCATATTGCCAGTGGTCTTTGAGACAACAACAATATTCTCTGGATTAAAATCCAATATGAAACATTCATCATTCACCAAGCCAATGTTATCGACAATCGTTTCTCTCTTTTTGGCTGGCTGAAGAAAGTGAGGAGGTTTCTCTATAATTTCCACCTCACAATCATCATGAACAATAGAAATAGAAGCCCTGGAAGAATCTAAATGCTTGATTAGGGACTTCCCAGATTCAAAGTTTGTTGCCTCTCGTCCTCCCTCCTCCTCTGAACTAATATCAAGCACAATGGTCCTTGAACTCATCCCCTATTCATTGTCTTAGCCCTAGTGCCATTAAAAAGAGGTATCAAGAATAAGCTTTATTGTCTGAATTTTTTAGTAGGACCTACCCAAAACCCAGCTGCAAGCTTTCAAGTGCTAAAAATTCAGGTAAAACTACACTGAACATGTGAATAATATGGTCCCAAACATCCATAGCAAGAAGTTCTTATGGATTCAAAACCATGAATTACAGTGGGCCTGTAGAAAATATTATTGTTTAAGGGTGCATACAATGTGTGCTTCAGAATGGATCAACTGGGTCCCCTACTGGTATATGATATTTGGAGATGCAGTTTTACAGTGCCAACTTGATAGCACTTGAGAACACACCTTACATACAAATAAACATGGCTATAGCACTACATGGAAGATCAATGGGTTAAAGAGTGTGAACACTAACATCAAATCCAACTAGAATCTACTTCAATGTCCTGTGAACCTTCAATTCAATTGGAACCGAAATTCAAAACCATCCAATACCCAAATGGATTTTCTCATTATTGAATTGAATTCCTTCCTTCTTTACTTTAATCCTTCTAGAAGGAATTCAGTTCAAGAATGAGAAAATCCATTTGGGTGTTGGGAGGTTTTGAATTTGGGTTCCAATTGAATTGAAGGTTCATAGGACATTGAAGTCCATGCTAGCTGGATTTGATGTTAGTGTTCACACTCTTTAATCCATCGATCTTCCATGCAGTGCCATACCCATGTTTATTTGTATGTAAGGTGTGCCCTCAAGTGATATCAAGTTTTCACTGTAAAACTGCATCTCCAAATATCATATACCAGTAGGAGACCCAGTTGATCCATTCTAAAGCATACATTGTATGCACCCTTAAACAATAATATTTTCTCCAAGCCTATTGTAATTCATGGTTTAGAAGTGAGAAGGAACTCTTGCTATGGATGTTTGGGACCATATTATTCACATGTCATGTGTAGTTTAACCTGAATTTTGAACACTCAAAAGCTTGCAGTTGGGTTTTTGGTAGGCTCTACTAAAAAATTCGGACAGTAAAGTTTATTCTTGATACCTCATTTTAATGGCACTAGGGCTAAGACATTGAATAAGGGATGAGTCCGGGGACCATTGTGCTTGAAATCAATTTAGATGAGGAGGAAGGACGAGAGGCAACAAACTCTGAATCTAGGAAGTCCCTAAACAAGCCTTTGGATTCCTCTAGGGCTTCTATTGTTGTTGTTCATGATGATTGAGAGGTGGCAATTATAGAGAAACCTCCTGACTTTCTTCAGCCTGCTAGAAAGAGAGCAAAGACTGCCGACAACATTGGCTCGGTGAATGATGAATGCTTCATATTGGATTGTAATATAGAGAAGATTGTTGTTGTCTCAAAGACCACTAACAATGACTCAGGGAACTTGTATATAACCGTTGAATGAGGGCATGTATGGTTTCATTCTGTGCTTCATTGCTCTACTATTAATTGAAGAATGTATAAGGTTTGTGTGTAGCCCATCGATAAAATTTTTGAGTTAGTATAAAATGTATATAGTTTCTTTATTTGTGCATGTTTGGAGCATGCCAAGTGGGTGACATTTAAAATGGTTGCATTTGCACCATTGTACCATGAGCACGGGTGGGACTACTCTAAATCTACTCCAAACACCAAAATTCTAGATGACCAAAACTCCATAATATACACTCATTGTATCCTAATAGCATATAGCTATAAATATTTGATAACATAAATTTTATATTTTTTTTTTTCAAACTTCAACATAGACATATTTCCAATTCTCAACCAATTTTAGATTTACTCATTTACAAAATACCAAAATTGGAAATAGGTAAAAATTCTATATCTTTATGGATTTATCTCTTCATCTCACCAACTTGAGCTTTAATTTCTTGCTTATTAGCTATATTAAATAAAAAAATATATATATATATATATATATATATGAAATCACTCTATATTAAATTAGAAATAAATTAAATATAAGTATCATTATAACTTGTATACATAACTACTTTGTAATGTAAATGTAATAGAGTAAACATTTTAGATATGAGACCAAACTAACAATGAATATAAAATTTCATATTTTTTTCTTGCTTGGATTAATTATTTTTTAGACTCACTATCACGTAGTATTTTTGATTATTTATCTTAGTGCCTGTTAGGATTTTAGTGTTTCATCTCTAGTATAAGAGTGACTCTCTGGTATAAGAGCGGTGGTTAGGATCTTCCTGTTGCATCTCTACTAAGTATTTCATCTGTTGATCTTGCTGTCCATCTTTTTCGTGATGATGATACTCAATAGGGGTTCGAAAAACATCGACCCTAGATTATCGTTGTGATTTATCAAAATCATGAATCATAGAAGCCTCCAATCTAAGATCAATAAAACCATTTAATTTAAAAAAAATCCTAATAAAAATAGCAATAATTTAAACAATGCATAGAAATTAGCATGGCATAATATAATAAAAAATTCCACATTTTTTTCTTCATTGGCTTCTGTTAATTCTTTTTCCAAAGATTTTCTTTGATTAATTATTAACATAAATAAAACTATTTAATTAAAAAATTCCTAGTAAAAATGGCAATAATCTATGTATAAATTTGAGCAAGGCATACTATAACTCAAAATTTTACATTCTCAAAGATAATAAAACAATACAATAAATAAATTAATTCAAACAATATTGAAATACTACTCAATAATGTATCCCTTCAGTGCCCTAATTCCTTATGACTACAACTATTTGATAAAATATATTTTATATTTAGTTATATCTTTTTCAAAACTTAACACAAATAAAAATCAAATTCTACCATTATTTAAATTCTCAACTAATTTATATTTACACATCTACAAACTACTAAAATTGGAAACATGCAAGAATTTTTATAACTATGTGGATTTATGTCTTGAGCTGCCTAACTTGAGTTTCAGTTTTATGCTTATTGCCTGTATTAAATTAAAAATAAATCTTTCACACACACACGCACACACACACACACACACCTTATCTCATATATAAATTTAAGCCAGTGATAATATAATTTAAAATTTCACTTAAAATAAATAAATAAATAAATAAACTAGTTGTAATAAATTTTGCAACAAAGAAGCCAACGTGAGAGGTGATTTCCTTGATAGCAAGGATTTTAGTCCCCAAAGATTTGAGGTTCAAGTCTCAATGGATTAAAAAAATATATGCAACAAAGAAATTGATTCAAACAATATGAAAATATCACTCACTAATGTATTTCAACAATGTCCTATCTTTGATAAGATAAATTTTATGTTTAGCTATACCCAAGAATTTCTATAAGTATATGGATTTATGTCTTGAGCTCCTTGACCCAAAATACAAAACACCAAAATAGAAAACATGCAAGAATTTCTATACACCTCCAAAATAACAAAATAGAAAACACCTATTCCTTATTGCAATAACTCTTTGATAAGATAAATTTTATGTTTAGCTATACCTTGTTCAAACCTATTCCTTATTGCAATAACTCTTTGACAAGATAAATTTTATGTTTAGCTATACTTTTTTCAAACCTAAACACGTAAATATCAAAATAGAAAACATGCAAGAATTTCTATACACATCTCCAAAATACCAAAAACCAAAATAGAAAACATGTAGGAATTTCTATACATAGATTTGTCTTCAGCTCCCTTAGTTCAACTTCCTAACCCAAGAATTTCTATAAGTATATGGATTTATGTCTTGAGCTCCTTGACCCAAAATACAAAACACCAAAATAGAAAACACCTATTCCTTATTGCAATAACTCTTTGATAAGATAAATTTTATGTTTAGCTATACTTTTTTCAAACCTATTCCTTATTGCAATAACTCTTTGACAAGATAAATTTTATGTTTAGTTATACTTTGTTCAAACCTAAACATGTAAATACCAAAATAGAAAACATGCAAGAATTTCTATACACATATCCAAAATACCAAAATAGAAAACACCTATTCCTTATTGCAATAACTCTTTGATAAGATAAATTTTATGTTTAGCTATACTTTGTTCAAACCTATTCCTTATTGCAATAACTCTTTGACAAGATAAATTTTATGTTTAGTTATACTTTGTTCAAACCTAAACATGTAAATACCAAAATAGGAAACATGCAAGAATTTCTATACACATCTCCAAAATACCAAAATAGAAAACATGCAGGAACTTCTATACCTAGATTTGTCTTCAGCTCCCTTAATTCAAATTCCTAACTGTCATGTCTCCTAAAAACTACCCCAGTAATTTTTTTTAAAAATATCACTATAGAATTATTAAGTCAGCACTCTTTTACCACTCCGGTCATCAGTGAAGTTTTCTGGCAACCAGACTATTACTTTTTGGCAGTGTTGTCGGCTGGGTACATTAGGATCCGGGTTCATTAACTCCATATGTACTTAGAAATCTCCCGCCTCTTCGCGATCAGAATCATAGCGGATATTTGTTACACTTGGCAGTTTTATTGAATGTGCTCTGGTTATATTGTACTGTTGGAATTAATGCTCAGGCCATCGTTGTTAATTCTCCCTGCTCGGCCCTCTACGTGGCACGAGTAGGCTCCTCTATCTGTAGTCGTTTACCTCGAGCCCATCGCCACATCAACGGAGGATGGGCTGGGTCATGATCCGACGGTTCGACCCTTTCATGGTTTGGTTCATTCATCGCTCGGTTATCGGGTTGCATTATCACCTCCACCATTTGGCTCCGGCTCTATTTCTCCTCTTGGTTTTCTGCGGGTCTGCTCTGTCTGTCGCCAGGCCTTGGAACAAACTGGAAGACCACCAGATGTGAGAACATGGCGACCCTATCACATGGAAAATTTCGGGTACATTTCTTTTTGTTTTACTGCATTTGGCATTTTCATCTCTGGAGTTGTTTTTCTACTGAACGCTTCCATTTCTATCTGCTAACTATAGTTGTAATGGTGTGCTTTTGGTTGTAGAGCTTGCCTCAAACATCCGAGAACCTCAGGCGAGGCCACGGGGTCGGCATCTCACTGGTTTTCCTTGCTCAAGAAACCCAGGTAAGGGTTTGCTCCCATATGGTTAATTTTTTTGGAATGAGTTTGATTCTTCAGATGATTTGAGTCTGAGATGGTTGGCTATACTGGTTCTGTTGCACAGCCTTCCGAGTTCCAAGGGTTTGATGGCTTGTTGAGTTAGCAGAGTAATTTTCTTGTACAGCCACGAGCTGTCGGGGTTGAGACCTATACCCCTTTTTACTCGGGCAGAGGGTTTTGTTATTAGTTCTTTGGCATCGGTTGAACAGTGTTATTCTGATGTAATTATGTATATTCTTTTATCCGCCATGGGCCTTTCCAGGGCTCACCGGGTTGTATTAAGTGAGCTTACAAGGTGCCATGAAGCACTCCAGGGAAACTCCTGGGTGTAGCTGCTAGAAGTGCCTTGGTTAACTTATTCTCTTCTCCGAATGTTCTATTTGTGTAACCCGTCGTTACAGTGTTATCACCAACTGCTATTAGATGATGCTTTCAAGCTATATGCAGCTGTATATTTTAATGATATGGATTTCACACTTTGTTTTCTGTTTAAATGTTTAGATTGGTGGAACGTAACAGTCCCCATCCAGATTGCTATTCTTCTAATAGTTGAACTGAATTTGAAATGAATGTTTAAATGTCTTGACACTATTTCATTTCTCTGTACTTATCACCTTTGGTTCTTTACTGGTACTTTCTACCTCCGTACTATATCTGGTAATTAAATCTTATATGCAAGGTTCTGAGTTAATTATTTGTTGTGAAACCCCACCCACAAAGTCCTGGAGGTCTGCGTGCATGGTAACCCTTGACGGGCTGGTTTACATGATATGGGGTTTCCTCCCTTCACAGTTCTCTGTGGCCTGTTGGTTACAATCCGTGGCAGAGAATTTTCTTACGTTTTATACACTGTATATGTTTTTAACTTGTCTGCGTATCAGCTTGTTATTTGTAAGAGGTGTGCATTTTTTTTAATAATCGGTGTTATTCGCCATACCATACCTCCGTATAGTACCCAACGAATGTTATAGACCGGTACCACTTGGTTTCTACCCTCCTCGTTCTGGTTAATATTAACAGGAAGGTTCTCGTCTTTTTGGTTCGTTTTTTTGAGTATGAAATTTATATTTGCAGTTTCAGAATTACACCTACCCACCAGGGATTTAAATTGTGGTTTGTTAATTACTACACCTACCGCTTCCTAGGGTCACTTTCATCATTAACAGAGTTTAGCGTGGTCCAAATCTATACCACTCCACCAGTTTACCGTGGTCACTCTTATTCACTTGTTTCCATATTTTAAGCAGTTTATGTACTCTTCTCTCTTCTAGATCCTCTAAAAAGACCACCAACGTTTTCTTTAATTACCCAACACATTTTAATTACAGAATTAACTCTGTACAAGGGTTTAATATTTTCTTTCTGCTACAGTTCTTTCTTTTATTTCAAAGAATAATACAGAACTTAATCACGCACAACAAATAGAGTTTTGTTTGGTACCTGTTCTTGAATGCCAATGTGCTTATTTCACAGAACTATTCACCTCTGTTTCTTCAGAGCTTCTGCCACTCGCAACGCCTTCCAGATACTGAGCTTTCCTCTGTCTCCTTCTTCTATTTGCCACCCAACCTTGAGATTCGTCTTTCGGGACCAGAATCTCCCCCCGTGCTCTCTTGTAGGACCACTGTCCTCGGCAAGATATCTGCACCTAGTGCTTGGCTATCTGGTCCTCACCAGACTTAGCCATTTTCTTTTTTTTTTCTCTGTCTGTCCTCTACAGCACAACCTAAATTTTTTTTTTTCTTCCCTTTTCCCTGGAAACCTTTCTAGTCAGGAGAGATAGTTAGGGTTACAATCACTACAACCATTTTTCCCAACTTCTGCCTTAGAAGTTGCCAGCATTTTTTCAAATTTTTTTTTTTTAAAGAAATAAAAAATATTATTAAATTTCAAAACAGTCAATATTGTCATATTTAGTTTCACTTTTTTTAACCACAGTAAAGTCAAAATAATTACATTTCTCGGGGGCATTATACTAACCCAAGAATTTATATAAGTATATGGATTTATGTCTTGAGCTCCTTGAACCAAAATACAAAACACCAAAATAAAAAACATGCAAGAATTTCTATACACATCTCCAAAATACCAAAATAGAAAACATGCAAGAATTTCTATACATGGATTTGTCTTCAGCTCCCTTAGTTCAACTTCCTAACCCAAGAATTTCTATAGCTCTGTGGATTTATCTCTTCAACTCCTTGATTTTAGCTTCCTAACCCTCAAGTTCTTTAGACTTGCAATTCTAACTAAGAAACCCTAGAAATCTAGCTTTATTGATGCAAAGAGGGGCTCTAGTCTAATATAGTAAGATGTTGTAATCCTAGATTGGATGCTTTTGTGATTCATGGTATAATGATTAAGATCTTCCGGAAAATCACATGAAGAATTATTGGTTGACGCTTTTCGAACCTTAATCTAGATTCATCATCAGGATTGAGGTTTGAAACACGTCGACCAATAATCCTTTATGTGATTTTCTAAAAGAATGAACCTCCTTCATGTGTGTCACATGCCCCGGTAACCTCACATGTAAAAGCGAGGAGTTAGAATTTTTTTATACAAATTACCCACAAGTAATTATCCAATTCACAACTCCACAATTCATCATTAACCATTAGATATAATGTACATTAGCACATCAAGTAAATTGCAACAGAAGACAGTAAGTTTCTTAACCATTAACCACCACTGTGGTAGTGTAATAACATAAACTGTCTCATGAATCCTTGCATCCATTTCATGATTTCCTTAACCATATTAGTTAATCACATACTTGGACATTATGATTATGCCATCAAATAAAGAAACATCAACATCAAGGATTCATCATCATCAAACTGAAATAAAAGGAAATCACACCATTGAACACCAATATACCCTGGAAACCCCGTAGGGTGAAAACTAGCAAACATTTAATCTCATTATTAAACGCTTGTGATGGATTTCACCCCTCACTCAATGGCTTATAAGGGATTCCATCCCTTAACCATTGTTATAAAATCCTTACAATGAATTATCATTAAGTTGTCACATAACTACCTAAAAGCTAATACAGTTTCCATGTAATCTTTTACTTACATACTGCCACATACAACATTCCTTGTGGCATGATTGTTCTAGCAATGTACGATCCTGCAACTCAAACTCATCTGCATGGACCATTAATCCTTTTCCTACCACAAGGTTAAACATCACTTTCCTTTGGCACCATCCGCCATTGTTTCCTATCAATGTAGTTGTCAACAAGCTTGGCAACAAGATTAGATACCACATTAATCAATCAATAAGTAACCTCTAAAAGAGATCTTTTAACCTCTACTCATATGCATGAGCAAGCATGACATACTATATAGCTAGTACATATACTCAAGTATATATTGTTTGACCTCCACAATGTTTATTTACACTAATACATAATTCTCTTTAAGAGATCTAACTCTTTAGTTCTACTAACATGTATAACATAATCGTTATATCTTCGTACATGTAATAAACCGTTATTTCCATGCTTAAGCACGCATGTTCTTTTCACATAGTTATTTTTCGAGAACTCAACATAGTCTCTCTAACATACAAAGAACATAACTCCCTATCACAATGACTATTCCTTTTTCATACCATTGCTTATCATATTAACCCTTCTTTAATGTATGCAACACATATTCCCTTCACTAGACTACCATCATTTCATGCAACAAACCACATACTTCTTTCTTAAAGGAAGTCATTATAACCTCATTTCTCTATCTTCCTATATGAGGGTTTCACAAGCTTCCCTTTCAAGAAATTATTAAAGATATCCATCTTTATGCATAAAAAATCAAGATACAAAAACAAGGTTAACTTACCCTTTATGCATCAAAATCAAGAAGTCAACACAACTCATCTAACAAGACAATCTTTTCAAGAGATTACATTTTTCAAGAAAGTTAACATGTTCGCTTTCTCTATGTACACACAAAATCATATCTCCAAAATCACAATAGCTACCCTTATGTGCATGCAACATGTGCTTTTTTTCCTAACATAGTTACTTTTACTTCAATGCACATGTATGGATTCTTGATATGATATGAACACTATTCATATGTCTTTTAAGGAAAGAACCTCTATTTTTGTTTCCAAGAAAACTCTCATAAAAGCATTCATCTTCATACATGAAGTATGCACTCTTTTTCTGAAAAGAAACTATAGAAATGAATATCTATGTGCCTAGAAACACATCATTAACTATGTCTATCATGCATGTAATGCATAATCATTTTGCAAGAAACTTAGAGATTAGCCAGTATCACAATGCAATAGCATATATCCCTTTTCAAGAAACCTTTATTAAATAAAAATACATATCTTACTTCAAGGAAAACTTGGCCACTTTTCACACTATGTCCTCAGGACGTTTATATGCTTCACCTTCTTTTCTCAAGAAGATATTTGGGATATATTTAGCAAGGATTTTAATCCAAGAAAATGACAAGAGACAAGCATTTCACACACAAGACTCACATGTAGTCTTTCTACGAGGAACTACCTATTTTCTTCACCAAGAAAACATATATAAAATAATCAATCTTTAACATATTTTCTTTACCAAGAAAACATACAAAAAAATCATTCTTTTACTGCATGCATTGACATATTTTCTTACCAAGAAAACATATAAAACAATCATTCTTTTACCGCATGCACTAAAATATTTTCTCTTCCAAGAAAACATATAAATTATTCAATATTTTACTGCACATAAACAAAGAATATTTCAAGAAATCAACTTATCTCTTTCCTTTGACAACTCTGTTGTAGTCTCCTATTGGAAAACCTTCCGGTGGGTTGGTCATCGATGAAAACTCTGCCGTAGGGAGCATAGTTTCCCGTGAATGCAGTTGTGATATAGTTGTTGATGCTCACATCAACGGTCGATTCACCAAACACAAAGAGAGCCGGAACCTTTGGCGAGCTTGTAATTTTCATATGATTCGACTAAGCAAACGAAAGAAGCCAAGAAACATAGGAATGCACGGTTATGGATGGCCAACGCCATTCTTTTTCCTAACAGGGAAGCTACAAGAAATCTGCTGAAGTGGTGGAGGCAATTGAAGGGAATCCAAATTCCATTATAATCTTAGCAGTGCCTGCTTGAAAATAAAACAAATCCTGAAAAATGGAAAATGTGAATGAACGCCTAAAAATGGTTGAGGGCATGAATTCCTATCCATCGCAGGGCCAACAACAGTATTGGCAGTCTCTGTAATCTGCGCTTGCTTCCCAGGTCTAACATTCTAGTTTCCCCAATGAATGTCAAGAAAATCTTAACCCTTTCACTGTAGTTTTCCTTCTTGATTTCATCTACATTTAATTTCATGAAAATCAAGAATTAGTTTAATCATTGATTCATAACTTTTCGAATTACTCCTTCTCAACTATATAATTTTACACCTAGTTATTTAGGGATGTTACATACTCCCCCCCTTAACAGGAACACCATCCTCGGTGTTTATCTCTCATTGGAACCTTAGACTTTACCCATGATATTACCATCTAAACCACAGAAAAGATGATCCTTCCTCTTCAAAATCAAATATTTCATTCCAAGAAATGACAATAAACAAAATAGTAATGATATAATCATAAGAAAGATCAATAGTTACAAGCATTCATAACTGCAAAAATATGCAAGTTCTAATTGCCACCACTTGGCCCTTATTCAAATTCAAAATCCAAACTCTATATCAACTTAACATTACTTACCATCTAGTCTTGAAAATCATGAGCACTTCTACATAAGCATTTTAATAGTGGTTGGTCAACGCATCAACCCTCCATGGTAAGTAATCCTGTAATAAGTGACAAACAAATTTAATTGCATTAGTCATAATGTTGTGAGTCAAATGAAATACTTTTAACTATTAATCAATTGTGCAATGTTAGATTATTTTTAGATCACAGTACTTTTACAAGTACTTAAGAGCTCATCACTTCTCCACATGCACAATGAATTAACTCTCACTAAAGACATCCACATAGTACTTCTAAAAGTACCAAAAGAGCGCCTAGCTCCCTAATCATCAAACAGTCAATCACTGCATCAAGTAAAAATTGTCTTAGCCCCCACTAAGACGTTCACAAAATTAATAATACAATAAAGGAATTAAAATTTCCAATAACTCCTTATTGAGCACTAAGCTCATTTCTTGTTAAATGTGCATAACATATTTCACACAACTATATGTAAAATTCATTTTTAAAATAACATATAACTGATTAGTTAATTCCTTTACCTATGAGACCACAATAGGCTAAAGAATTCCCAACCCATAGGAACTAGTTTCCACAACCAGATCGATTCATTTCCACATCTAGACAGTTTCTTTGATAGAGACCTTACCAGGTCTAACATGGAATTCCACTGGCCAACTAGCTCAAGGATTCTAGGGAGAGGAAATCCGAGCAGACAAGTACCATCAACCCCTCCGGGCAGGTAACTGCCATCAACCCAAATCCAGGAAGACAAATACCATCAACCCCTCCGAGCACGTAACTGCCATCAACCCAAGGCATTCTAGCCTTTCACAATCCGAGCAGACAAGTAGCATCAACCCCTTCGGGAAGGTAACTGCCATCAACCCAAGGCATTCTAGCCTTTTACAACTATCTGCAACTTTCTAGCATGCTAAATTTCTCTTTTATCACTATCCCCAAAGTAATTGACATAATGAACCATATAATCATTATCATTAACAAAATAAACATGCATGTATATGATGCATCTACACTTAACCCTCAACATGGGTTCACAACATCTAGATTGTTAGGAAGCACAATTGACATACATGTTGTATGCATTCTAATTTCCAAATAACACAATCATGCTTATCATATAACATTATTCTTTCTCATTTATGATTGCAATTCTTATTGCAACATTTTACGTGACGAGTTTTCTTGTTGCCATTAAGCTACCACTACTTAATCCCATTAGCAACATTAGTTTTACATATGCATCCTTTAACAAGTATTCACTTCCATAATCTTTTAGTTTGCGGCGCAATACTATCATGCATAAAAGTATATGCAAATATTCATTACTGTGTAAATGCCTATGGTAGTTGAGGTAACAATCTAAGCATTCCCAATTTTCCACAACGTATTGCCATCAACAGACCAATACAGGAAACAACTACCACAATCACTTGTTTGCAAATTGTGATAAGCTTAAATCAAATTCATTTCACACACATAAGTGCTATTAGTTAGTCATACAACACTAACCAATCACAACTACCAATCATCTTAATGGAACCATGGCAAAACTTATTCAAAAATTAGTTATGACAATCAAGTCTCGCTACTTGACTCATTTCATATTTTCAATATCTAAAGGGGTTCTTCTAATGTCCTTTTAAAACAATTTGTCATCCTATTCAAGAATGTTCCCCCTAATTTATATTCATGCATTGGCTCATTAAGTTTCGTTCATTGTAACTTCAATCTTGTTCAATAAATGCATCATTGTTATTGCCATGTTTGCAAATCAAAAGTGGGTAGTTGATTGTCACTTTCCTCAATGAGTGTTCAATATTGTTCTTAAGTGCGACAAAAGTTTCATTGTCTCTTATCCTCATCGGGAATCCAATGTCATGAACATAGTTATGCAGAACTTTATTACTTACTACTCAAAGCAGTTTAAACACAAATCACACATATCATGCTAAAAGTAGTGTACTACATAAATCAATATGTGAATGGTTAAACTCATACCTGAGTTAATGCCCACTAACGGCGTACCTCAATTTCCTTTCCACTTACCAATTCCCAAAGGCACCAGTGCTACAACCTTTAGCTCTGATACCACTTGTCACATACCCCGGTAACCTCGCATGTAAAAGTAGGGAGTTAGAATTTTTTTATACAAATTACCCACAAGTAATTATCCAATTCACAACTCCACAATTCATCATTAACCATTAGATATAATGTACATTAGCACATCAAGTAAATTGCAACAGAAGACAGTAAGTTGCTTAACCATTAACCACCACTGTGGTAGTGTAATAACATAAACTGTCTCATGAATCCTTGCATCCATTTCATGATTTCCTTAACCATATTAGTTAATCACATACTTGTACATTTTGATTATGCCATCAAATAAAGAACCATCAACATCAATGATTCATCATCATCAAACTGACACAAAAGGAAATCACACCATTGAACACCAATATACCCTGGAAACCCCATAAGATGAAAACCAACAAACGTTTAATCTCATTATTAAATGCTCGTGAGGGATTTCACCCCTCACTCAATGGCTTTTAAGGGATTCCATCCCTTAACCATTGTTATAAAATCCTTACAATGAATTATCATTAAGTTGTCACATAACTACCTAAAAGCTAATACAGTTTCCATGTAATCTTTTACTTACATACAGCCACATACAACATTCCTTGTGGCATGATTGTTCTAGCAATGTATGATCCTGCAACTCAAACTCATCTGCATGGACCATTAATCCTTTTCCTGCCACAAGGTTAAACATCACTTTTTTTTGGCATCATCCGCCATTGTTTCATGTCAATGTAGTTGTCAACAAGCTTGGCAACAAGATTAGATACCACATTAATCAATCAATAAGTAACCTCTAAAAGAGATCTTTTAACCTCTACTCATATGTATGAGCAAGCATGACATACTATATAGCTAGTACATATACTCAAGTATATATTGTTTGACCTCCACAATGTTTATTTACACTAATGCATAATTCTCTTTAAGAGATCTAACTCTTTAGTTCTACTAACATGTATAACATAATCGTTATATCTTCCTACATGTAATAAACGGTTATTTCCATGCTTAAGCACACATGTTCTTTTCACATAGTTATTTTTCGAGAACTCAACATAGTCTCTCTAACATACAAAGAACATAACTCCATATTACAATGACTATTCCTTTTTCATACCATTGCTTATCATATTAACCCTTCTTTAATGTATGCAACACATATTCCCTTCACTAGAATACTACCATCATTTCATGCAACAAACCACATACTTCTTTCTTAAAGGAAGTCATTATAACCTCATTTCTCTATCTTCCTATATGAGGGTTTCTCAAGCTTCCCTTTCAAGAAATTATTAAAGATATCCATCTTTATGCATAAAAATCAAGATACAAAAACAAGGTTAACTTACCCTTTATGCATCAAAATCAAGAAGTCAACACAACTCATCTAACAAGACAATCTTTTCAAGAGATTACATTTTTCAAGAAAGTTAACATGTTGGCTTTCTCTATGTACACACAAAATCATATCTCCAAAATCACAATAGCTACCCTTATGTGCATGCAACATGTGCTTTTTTTCCTAACAAAGTTACTTTTACTTCAATTCACATAGTCTTTTCATGAAACAAGTATGGATTCTTGATATGATATGAACACTATTCATATGTCTTTTAAGGAAAGAACCTCTATTTTTGTTTCCAAGAAAACTCTCATAAAAGCCTTCATCTTCATACATGAAGTATGCACTCTTTTCCGAAAAGAAACTATAGAAATGAATATCTATGTGCCTAGAAACACATCATTAACTATTTCTATCATGCATGTAATGCATAATCATTTAGCAAGAAACTTAGAGATTAGCTAGTATCACAATGCAATAGCATATATTCCTTTTCAAGAAACCTTTATTAAATAAAAATATCTATCTTATTTCAAGGAAAACTTGGCCACTTTTCACACTATGTCCTCAGGACGTTTATATGCTTCACCTTCTTTTCTCAAGAAGATATTTGGGCTATATTTAGCAAGGATTTTAATCTAAGAAAATGACAAGTGACAAGCATTTCACACACAAGACTCACATGTAGTCTTTCTATGAGGAACTACCTATTTTCTTCACCAAGAAAACATATATAAAATAATCAATCTTTAACATATTTTCTTTACCAAGAAAACATACAAAAAATCATTATTTTACTGCATGCATTGACATATTTTCTTACCAAGAAAACATATAAAACAATCATTCTTTTACTGCATGCACTGAAATATTTTCTCTACCAAAAAACATATAAATTATTCAATCTTTTACACATAAACAAAGAATAACAATCATTCTTTTACTGCATGCACTGAAATATTTTCTCTACCAAGAAAACATATAAATTATTCAATCTTTTACACATAAACAAAGAATATTTCAAAAAATCAACTTATCTCTTTCCTTTGACAACTCTGTTGTAGTCTCCTATTGGAAAACCTTCCGGTGGGTTGGTGATCGATGAAAACTCTTCGCAGGGAGCATAGTTGCCCCTCAATGCAGTTGCGATATAGTTTTTGATGCCCAGATCAACGGTCGATTCACCAAACACAAAGAGAGCCAGAACCTTTGGGAGCTTGTAATTTTCATATGATTCAACCAAGCAAACGAAAGAAGCCAAGAAACATAGGAATGCACAGTTATGGACGGCCAACGCCATTCTCTTTCCTAACAGGCAAGCTACAAGAAATCTGCTGAAGTGGTGGAGGCAATTGAAGGCAATCCAAATTCCATTATAATCTTAGCAGTGCCTGCTTGAACATAAAACAAATCCTAAACAATGGAAAATGTGAATGAACGCCTAAAAATGGTTGAGGGAACGAATTCCTATCCATCGCAGGCCAGCGACAGTATTGGCAGTCTCTCTAATCTGCGCTCGCTTCCCAGGTCTAACATTCTAGTTTCCCCAATGAATGTCAAGAAAATCTTAACCTTTCACTGTAATTTTCCTTCTTCATTTCATCTGCATTTAATTTCATAAAAATCAAGAATTAGTTTAATAACTGATTCGTAACTTTTCGAATATAATCCATTATTTGATTTTACGGGAGATTAATCAAGATGTTGTAATTTCATTTTAACATTTTGACATTTTGTATTCTAGTTGCATATTAATATATTTGATCCCTCTCCGGGCTTAGTAGATTCAGAGTAAAGATGGATGTATCCTAGTTTAATTCCCCTTTTAAATAGGCTACATTCCACATGAATACCATGGGTCAATACCATTGGTTCTCAATACCATGTGCCATCTTTATTTTTATTAATATTAGGGTTAATGTTTTTTTGCATGGTATTAATAATAATTTGGCCCATAGGCTTCACATAAATAAAACCTCATTTTTGAGTGTTCGTAAATGTAAAGTGAATTATGGAGTAAATATAAAAAAATATGTTTTATTTATTTACCATACCTCTCCTTTATTTATATTTTTATTAATTTACCATACCTATTTTATAAATATGGTATTTGATTCATGGTATTTAGCCCATGGTATTAAAATGGTATTTGGCCCATAAGCTTCACCTAAATAAAACCTCTTACCTCTTTTTTGAGTCTTCGTAAATATAAAGAGGTTTATGGACTAAATGTAAAAAGAGATTTATTTATTTATCATACCTCTAATTTAATTGTATTTTTATTTATTTACCATACCTTCCGAATAAGTATAAAAAGAAGTTGTATTTATTTACCATACCTCTAGTTTATTTATATTTATATTTACTTCCCATACCTATTTTTTTATTGTTCATAAACCTCTTTATATTTTAAATTTATATTGTGTTTATACATAATAATAATTAGATTGATTTCTAAATAGGGATTAAAAATGTTAAACGTTAAATATTACATGGTAAATGTTTACATTTACGTTTACATGTTTATGTGAGATCTACCCCAACTAGACTGTAGAGCACCTCTCGGCCCAATAATAATAATAATAATAATGAGATTTGATATAAAAAATAATCTAGAAATATATATTCCATTAAAAATTAATATTTAATTTAATTTAGTTTTTAAAATATTATATTTTTTATGGAGATTATCCGACTTTATTTCTTAATTAAAATGATTACTTTACCTAAATTTTATTAAGTTGATCTATGGTTATTTTTCTTTATTGTTTTAAATTTATAACTAACCCAACTATATATATTAAATGGTTGATAAATTGGGATATGTATGAATCCATAATAAACATCAAAACCCTATCAATTTATAATAAGCATTGAAACGCTTTATTATACATCTCATGTTGCTAAAAAAGAAGAAATCATAAAAACTAACTAAAAGGTTCATCTTAACTCCAGATATGGGATTAAAATATCTAGAGGTGCAAAAACAAAACTAACTAAAATGTTCATTTTAACTCCATATATGAGATCAAAATCTCTAGATGTGAAAAAAACACTTTGTGAGATTTGATCCCTCTGGATGGTTGATAAATATAGAGTTAAGATGGATCTAGGCTGGTCAAAATGTTTTATTTAATAATATTTTTTTATGTAATTTGATTAAGTCAATGACATCTCTTCCATATTGGCCAAGAGTGTCTTTAGATGCAAAATGTAATAAAATTAAAGTAAAAAAAAATTGTAAAATATTTTGATTATGAAATGAGAGATGGTTTTTGGGCATATGGTATTAATGAGACATGGTATTGGCCCATGGTATTGTAACAAAAAAAAATTACGAGTTAATAATACTAATGGTAAAGTGTGTATCAAAGGCTATATACAAGTTAATAATATCGATGGTGAATATCCATAGTTTAAAATCTTGTTATATTGTAAGTATTAAGTTTTTTTGTGTATTAATGAAATTTAAGTATGGTTACAAAATTATTTTTTTACTTTATATGGTAAAATGGAGCTTAATTTATAGCTACTATTTATATCTTATATACTTTAATGTGATAGAGGGTTTAGATATATATTTTTGTCTTTGGATTTAATTAAAAAATATAAAATTAAATTCAAATAAAATTACCTATAAAATATTTTGATTGTGAAATGAGACATGGTTTTGGGCATGTGGTATTGATGAATCATGGTATTGATGAGTCATGGTATTGTATCAAAGAATATTTACGACTTAATAATATCTATGGTAAAGTGGGCATGAATATCCATGATGAAAAATTATTATATTGTAAGTATTAAAGCTTTTATATGTTTATTAATTAAATATATTAATATTGACTCAACGTATTGAGTAAACATGGAGAAATGTTTACATAATTTCTTAAATTACACCTACACATCTACCCTATACTAGGTTGCAGAGCACCCCTCACACAATTGTAACTTTAATTTATTTTATTATTATTAATTATGGAAAAAAATAATTCCCCAATAGGGGTGAACAAACCGAGGGATGAGGTCATTGAGGAGGGTGCATGCCACCCCATCAACTTGCTTGGCTACTAAGGCATGGTGGCATGACACACCTTTGTCATGCAGACTCACATGTAGATTAAATTCATGTCAATGCAATGCAAGTTTAATTTACTCAATTCGACGATGGAGGAAATACATATGAAGGAGGTTTTAAACACTGCTTGGGGGCAAGGACTCTAGTTCTACAACACTATAAATGGAATTACCTTCAATTGTATGCATGCCTAATTTGTTTCTTTGGATAGTCGTTTGAAGCTAGGGGATTGTGCTCATTCTATTAGTGAGGGTCTAATTAATTTAAAGGTCATGCGCTAAAGCTTGGCGAGCTCGAGGTGATGATAATACTTCTCAATTGCAACACATCTGGGATGCCGACACAAGGGTTCCTCAACTTTCACAACAACAGTTTGGTCCTAAAATTAAGGTGTTGGTGTCGTTCTCCTACATAATTGAGTGCCAGTTGAGTTTGATCATGGGTTCACAGGCCTGGAATAAGGTATGGCTAACTATTTACCCATCTTGGTTTGACCTCTTAGTTTTTGTTGGTCTTTGTTTTGATAATTGGTTTTTCTAAGCTTTTTTTTTGAAAATTTGGGAGCTTTATAGACCTATGTCTTATTTTGGTCGAAGTCATGGTTTTACTACTCTATTTGAGATCATGGGGATGTGACTAGCAAGGGAAGTGTCATCCCACTACCTCTGTAGGTTTCCCTCACTGCTATGGTTGTTTTCTAGTACCTTGTCAACTTAATTTTGAATTTTGGCATTCTGGTGGATGTTATGGTTATTTCCTAGTTCTGGTTTCCCCCTTGGCTATCAGAGTTTTTCATCTTTGGATGAGGTCTTGGGTTCCTAGTCTAGGATAGACATGACCAATCACCTTCTTGTTAGGTCACCCTCCTCATTCATGTTATTTTCTGAAGGACTCTATGTCTTTACGCTGGAGGGTTGCGATCTCCCAACCATCCAGCGCTTGGGATTTTGTCTTGGGTATTTTTTGTATCTATTCAAGCGGATGGTTATTCAAGAGTGGCTTGGGGGTTTGGACATCTGGGAAAGTTTGGCACCTTCGATGAATTTGTAGCTTTTCTATCTCCAAGACCTGTTGGTTTTCAATCTAGATCGTTATGCCACATAAACATGCTTGAGTTAGGAGGGGGATTGGTGAGAGACAACAACATGACAGACTTCGATTGGAGGATATAGGACAAGGCAAGGCCATTGAACCTATCCCATCTAATGCTCCTAGTATTGAAGATCCCATCCCTACTCATGATTTCTTCGGTAGTTAACTTAGACAAATCACTCTACTTTTAGATCGACGTAGTAGGGATCGACACAATGACAAGAACAAGATTATTTCCTTAATGATCTTTAGAGAAACTAGTGGCATATACAAGATAGATTGGATAGCCTATAAAGGGGATAATGGCGCCTACAGGAGAAACTGGACAAATTTAAAGGAATATTAAACCACATGGAGAAACATGTGCATTGTGACTTCAAGCCTCCGCCATCACTATTATAAACTGTAGCAAGAAAAGGATTCATTTGAGGTGTACCTTAGTCAAATGCAGAAATTTGAAATTCCACATCAGCACGATGACTTGAGTTGCAGTTAGCAGTAGTGATATGGCCAAATCACTCAGTTAAATAAGCTAATTCAAAGTTTGTGGGCTAGATGTACAGTTGTGCATAAGTTGATTGCTAAGATATAGTAATCTAGTGGAATTATAGTTAGTGAAACTTAGTTATATGAGCTCTAGTCATGAATAGAGTCAGTAGGAGTTCAGTTGAGTAGTTGTAACTATTGTTAAATCACTGATCTCTTAATTAACTAGTCAATTTACTAAATATAGCCCTAGTCATGCATGAAATTCGAATTTCCTAGTTTGAGTGGAGAAAAAAGGCACATTGTAATTTGCAATTGTATACTAGTTGAGTGTACAGGTTTTGCATTGGAGCAGGTGATCAATTCCTCTAGGATTTGAGCAAGGAAATAGGGAATTATTTTGTTTTTTAGGAGCTAATTTCCTCAATGATTATGCAAGGAAATAGGAGGAAGGTTGAGGCCTATTTTGGCTAAGCATTGGTCAGATAAAATTAGAGAGCAGGAGTTCAGTATTGTAGTGCAAGTTGTGCTTCAGGATTAAAGTTGTCATTGTAATATATCCATTTTCTCATCAGATTTAATACAAAACAGAGGAGGGTTTTTCCCAATTGGTTTCCCTAGGAAAAATACTATGTTCATTGTGTTTTAATGGTGTCATGTTATTGCATGTGTTTCTTTTGTGTGTTTTCATTTTTGCAGATTGAGTAGAAGAAATTTGTGTCTATTGTTTTCAGTCTGAATTCCTTAGAAATTTCAAATTTCAAGCTATTTATACATGGTATCAAAGCTATTTAAGACTACATAGAAACCAGGTTCCATATGTTCTCCTAGAAAAAAATCAATTTGCAGAGATTTTTGGTGCATATCTTCTTAAGTGTAGGAACAATGTCTTTCAATGGATTGATGCTTGACTATGAATTGGAGGGCATCTCGAAATTTTGTGCTTGGAAATATAGGATGGAAGTTGTCTTGGATAACAATGGATTATTAGAGTACATAAAAGTTGACATTCCAAAGCCATCTGATTCTGATCCACAAGCACAAGCTCAGTGGAAGAAAGACACAACAAAATCCAAGAGAATTATTTTGGAGGGTGTCATAGATCATGTGGTTTCGAATTTGCATGACAAAGAGACTACCTTTGAAATGTAGAAAACTCTCACAGGTTTATTCCAAAGCAACAGTGATGCCATGAAATTGGCATTGAGAGATAAACTCAAGAAAAATTGAATGGGAAAAAATAAAATTATTATTCAATACCTATCCAGGTTCACTCAAGTCGGAGATGAACTTGGAGGAGTAGGAAAAATTGTGCCATCATCTGAAATTGTGAGGTTAGCACTCCTTGGTCTTCTAAAGTCTTGGAGCAACTATCAAGATTCAATCAATGGGAGAGACAAACTACCAGATTGGGATAGGTATGATTTGGTGTAGGAGGAGATCAAAAGGAAAACTAGAGACGGTGTCACATCCAAAGCTAAGGAGGAAGAAAACTTTTCTCTGGCTAGCAAATGAAAGAAGGCTAAGGGAAATAAGGCCGAAGGTAAGGCTTAATCTAGGAAGAACTATGGCAAGAAGAAAGACCTCAATAAAATTAAATGTTTTCACTACCATGAATATGGTCACTATGCAACCAAGTGTCTGCACAAGAAATCTAGTAAGAAGCTTGTAGGAGCAGCAGGAGGTGATGCTCTCACATCAAAATTCAATTTGTATTTCACCCTTATTGCATGCATGGAAAGTATTGTACGAGGAAATGTATGGTAATTAGATCCTAGTGCTTCATTTCATATGACAGGAAGTAAGGAGTTCTTCAATACCCTGGAGGAGAAGGACCTACAATTACACATAGAACTTGGAGATGATGGGAGGTATAGTACCAAAGGGATTGGTAGTATCACCTTTAAGAGGGAGTTAGGCTCCTACCTTCACAGGTATAATGTGATTTTTGTAGATCATTTTTCCTGCAAATGCTAGATCTATGTTAATTTTTTCAAAATGCGGTCAAATTCAACCTTGGACAACTCAAATGGTTGAGATAGTGATTGCATTATATTTCTCTTTTTTAGATGACCAAAGTCAACCTAAAGACCACCATATTTGGACAAGCAAAATTTGATTTTTGAATTATTTTTATTATGGAATGGTTCGGCCCTAACCACATGTGTAACTGCTTAGGTCGACATCAACCCCAAGTGGACCCTCATGAAAGCCTATAAATAGAAGAGACCTCAAGCTCATTTAGACATATTTGAACAAGCCATATTCTCTTCTCTTATTGTCTTGCGTCGCATAGGCCTGTCAGACGAAAGTTCACACAAGGGTCTGAAATCTCACGGTCAAAGCTCACACTAATCTAGGGTTTTCTATATCTTGGATGCTAGCACATTACTGGACATTTTAGTCCCTAGAAGCTGGTACAATGTGTTATGGGAGAAACCAGGGAGCCTTGGACGATGGCACAATGGGTTATGTGAGCGTCCAGGGCTTTAGAGATAGATCAGGTTGTATTAGTTCCTGGGCGCTCGCACAGACTGGTCCTAAGAGTGTCTGGGCTGTCATAGATTCTTGCACAACAACCTTATAAGAGTATCTATGGCTTGAAGCATGTTTGGGTATGTTTTACCATGGACGCCCTCATCCAGATCATTGGAGAGTGTCCAAATCTGTTATGGACACATTCATCCAGTTATGCAGAGAGCGTCCAGATCTGCTATAAACACTCGCACAACGCCTCCTCCATTTGTCCAGGACTCATGGATGAGATTTCGTATTCTGAAGATTCCGTTTAGTGACAACAATGTTCATCAGTATCCAACAGTTGTCTATAGTCAGTGACAACACACTTCAATCCTCAAAATCAGGGTTTTTATTATAAGCATGATTAGATTTGTTTCATGGATAGCATATTTGTTTTGTTTCATAGATAAAGTTATGGATCATTTTACTCTCTTTTTCTGAATCATTTGATGATGATCAAAGAAGAAGAAGATTTTCAAGGGTTTTCCCCACAGTGGGTTTTTCCCTGGTCTCAGACGAATCTTGTTGTCTCTATGTGTGTGAATGCTTTTCTTCTATTGTTCCTTTATGTTTCACTACATTGATGATGATTGGTGGGCTCCAGTATTGCAGCAATAATGATGCAACTCCTGGGACTCCCTTCTTTAATTTTATCAACCCGGTAGTTCGTAACAAACTTGGAAGCGATGGTGCTATATGCACAAGTACTAGCTCTTGTCGCAGGCTGTCACTTGATCAGATGGAACAAGTTCGCTAGGAGCTTAAGAAAAATTCTATGTGCTCTCAAAAGAAGCTTTTAACTGTGATGGACGAAATCTAACTCTAAGGAGGCTAATCTATTCACCGAAAGAAACTCAAAACTGAAAGGAAATGCAAACCCTAGCAAACCCTAGTTTTACCGACTAACCCTACTAGTGCAAGAAAAGAGATGAAAGCTGCTAAAATGGATGCCATTGACTCTTGGAAAGGTAAAATGCATGTGTCTAAGCTACTTCTAAAGTAAAATATGAAAGAAACATATTTTTGTATTTTTGAGTAATTTTGCAGAATTATTATGCATGTGCTTTAACTGTTTTTGACTATGCAGAGTTTGATTGACGAAAGGAGATGGGGTAGGCACTTGAAGGTGGTTGAGAAGGTGAGAAGAGGGCCTAAGGGGTCCCTAGCACCCTTCCAGAGAGTTTCACAGCGATCAGATCTCGAGAAATGGCCCACGTGATCTTCTACAGGAAGTCTGCAGGGGTTCTATAGGATGTTCTACAGGAAGATCCGAGAGAGGATTTTTGAGGGTTGATGGAGGAAAACAGGTGGGAAAGTGGAAATGGAGGTTGGATGAGGCTGTGAAGAGGTCTAAGACCTGGTAAATGAGGCTACAGAGTGATAAAGATGGCTGGATTTGTTCAAGGGTGGAGGGAGCAATGTTGCACAAAAATGTAGAAATTAGGTCAAATTGGAGAAGTGTGGAAAATGAAGGGAAGGAATCTAGAAGTTGGGGTTGGAGTAGGTTATGATGAAGGAAGGATAGGCAGGGATGTATTACAGGTGATCTGCACACTATTTCTCAAAACTAATCAAACAAAGACTATGCAAACCAAAGATCTAGCTATCTTGACCTAATTTGACCTAGAAACCCAGCAATCATGATGAACATAAATTTATTGGTAGAAAATCATGTAAGATAGCTATGAAAACTAAACAAGAACAGATCTACACATGTAATCACAACTAGTATCAACTTTTGCAACTGAGAATCTAACACTAGCAATTGCATGATGAAGCAAGAATAGTGTTTTTGTGGCAGCAAGGACACCTTGGTCTCAGCACATGGTCCCAAGGAGGGAGAGGTGAGATCAAGGGTTGCTTGATGGCGTTTTTCGAAGATCTTTTCTATTACCAACCTATCAAATCAACCTGAACATGAAAAGCTATTTCAATCATCAAAAATGACCTAAGTAACAAATCAATATGTTAATCTAAGTAGTAGAAATTATTCTAGGAATGCAGCAAAAACATATAAAAGTACACAAAAGGAGGTACTGGCACTTGGTTTGGGCCCAATCCCAAGAGCTACAACCTCCTAAGAAAAAGCTCAAGCTGATGCAAAATGAAACTGATCTCCATTACTCAAAAAATAACCATGTCACAAAAATGTTTACAGCAAAAGCTCCAAAATGGGCTGGAAGGCAGAGCAACACTAAAGTGCAAAAATACAATTGTTAAAAAGCTAACCTACGAAGGCTGGAGCCTTCCTATTTATGCACTACGAGGACCTCCAACAGCCCTCCTTAACTCAAGGGGCTTGGCTGCTCAAAACTGCAAGTCATCAGCCACTTCACAAAAGTTGCTTGGCTGCCCTTGGGGATCATCTTCGGTGGGCTGCTAAACTCTGAGTTGATGGTGGAGAACTTGAGGAAGGGGCCATTTAGTGTAGGAGACACCATTCCTACAAATCCTTAGCCTTGTTCCCTCATATTTGGCTATCAACTGGCTCATAAATTCTTGACCTTGGTCCAAAAGATGTCCAAAGATCTGCAATAAGCACGTATTAGACTTCATGGTCGAGTGACTATTCTCATTCATTCAATTAACATAAATATACTCAAAATAATGCATAAACTATGAAGAATGGTGGATTAATGGAGAACAATAGGCAAAATGAGCCTAATAAGTTACCCATTTTTGGGGCTTATCATCACCCCCTTGCTAAATGGGTTGCTCATCCTCTGAGCAACTAATCCAGCTTGTCATCTTTGATTGCCTTGACTGCCTCTCTAACATCCCAGGCTTCTGAGGTGATGTCCTCTTCCTGATCATGAAACCCTGCTTTTCTCTCTACTTCCTCCCATTGCATGTGCTCTTCTTCTTCTTTCACCCCTTCCAGTGGTCCTAAAAGCAATGGAGGACTAAACTTTAGGCCGATCTAGTTGGCCTGCAGATTTTGCATTGACTGTTTATAGAGTGGTACTCTTGCCAAGGCCTCCCTCATCCTTGTTGGGGAGTGGTATTCTCTGATTTTCTGACTGTGGGACAGTGTGTTCGATCTCCTTGTGCAAGCATGAATGCAGTTATCCCCCAACAGTCTTTCCATGTCCTCAAAGTGAGCAATGGCCTGAGCTTGTCTTTCAATGTAATCTGGGTGAACCTAGGGGTTGTTGGAAATTTACTGATGGGCATACATTAAATCTAAGGGATCTTATGGTTTTGCTCTGATAATGAGTGGCTCCCGTAGCTCCCTGTCCATAACATTCCGAATTTCTGCTGCCCTCTTTTCCTCATGATTTAACCAAGAGGCCATGGCCATGAGTTGCACATCCCCCAATGAAGCATTGGGGTCCCATAGATTCATGTTTGGAAGGGCCAAGTTGTGTAAATAGAATTCTGATAACTTGGCCTTATCTTCTGCTGAGCTACTATCACACAAAGCCATGAATTGATGGTAATTCTGAAATGGAATGGTGCCCCTTTGGGCCAAGGTGTTAATCTGGAACTGCAACCATTGATCTTTAAGATATAAGGCATATGACTTGGTAGGTTGCCTACATTGCAAGGCTTCTACTGCCTAGCTAGCCATGCAGGCCAGTTGGGCTTCTTTCTCTTGCACATGTTGCTTTAGAAACTATATTTCCTCTGTTGCTTGTGACTCCTTTTCATGTAGCAGTTTTGTTAGCGCCTCAATCTCAACCCGCAGCTTGTCCTTTTCCTGTTGTTTATCAGATGTTTCCTTGTCTACTGGAGGCTCTTCTCGCTGCTGCAGTTCTCTGAAAATGGAGGGCCTATCTTCCCTATGACTTCGCTATAGTTGTAGCTGCTATTTCAGCAGCTCATTCTCTTCCTGCAGCTGGGCTCTTTTGCAGCTTTCTACATGTCTGACCATGGCCAGTTCTCCTCTTAACTCTTTTAACTTCTCCTCCATGTGGCCTATGTCCTCAATTCCCTAAGATTTGGCAATTTTCATCCATGTGTGTGTTCTGATCCTCTCCTGTTCCAAGCAAGGAAGAGTGGCACAGAAAATTTCTATGGGATTATTTTCCCACCCTCTAACAGGTTGTAGTATGAGCCCAAGCTAGGCTGAGGGCTTGGTTCCAGTATCTTCTTGGTCTCTCCCTCTCCTTGTGATGATTCGACTGTCTTTTCCTCCAATTTCTCGGTCTCTTTTAACTTAGCCAAAGTTTCCTGTAGAGACATCTTGGCTTCCTGTAGAGTTGTCTTTGAGTCCATCATCTTAATTCTCTCTCTCCAGGTGGAGGTTTTTGGGCTTCCTCGTTCATAGGTGATAGACATCTTTGAAGGAGACTCTTCTTTTGGTTTAGTTGTTGTGTCCTGAATGATAATTTTCTCTTTTGACTGTGGCTGGGGTCTGCCCACTTTTATCCGTGTGCTCCTCCTTGCCTTAAAGTACATGGAGGTTTGCCTCTTTCTCTTCCCTTTTTGTTTTGGAGGTGTGCTTAAGGCAGCAAGCACAACTGCTGCCTCCCTAGCCAATATCTCAGATGATTTCTCCTCTTGCTGTTCTTTTTCCCTACTTCATGTAGAAATCCCTGTGTCAACTGTTTCTATCTGTGTTGCTGCTATTTTAGGATGTGTCTTTTCCTTTTGTTTCTATGTGCCTGCTTTGGCTGTGACAGCCTTCATTTGGGGTTTTTCAGCCCTCTCTGCTCTACTCTGCATTCTCTTTTCCCTTGGTGTTTGTGCTGTTGTTTCTTCCTCTGTTTTAGGCTCAACAATCTGGCCCATTTCCCCTTTTTCTTTCTGTTCTTGCTGTGCTTGAATGTCCTGTGTTCCTTCACCATTGGTTTTCTCACCTTCTTCAGTGTGTTCTCCCTCCTCACTACTGGATGAGGTGATGTTTTCGGCCAAAATTCTAATATTGTCATCCCTAGACATGTTTCGGAAGATTTCCCAAGATATGGGGACAGTGTAGGTGTGCAAGGCATCTTCCACCAATAGTTTGATGAGCCCATGATGGGCCAATTGATCTGGGATCCCTTCATTTAACTTTGTTCCACATTCAATTAGTGACTGAAGAAGAAAATAGGGGATGCTCAGTTTCTTGTCTGGAGGTGAGTCAATTCCATTTATTAGTTCACACAGTAACCTGAAATGATAACCATAGATGATGCTAAATCTTCCTTCACATGTAATGTACTTCATTATTTGGAAACTGACTTCACTCCAGAGAGGAGGCAAGCTGGTTCTTATAACCCCGTTTTTGTCTTCTACAGGATGCTCCATGGGCAGAAAGAATGTTTTCTTGGCAGCTTGGCCCAATGACCTCTCTTCTTTGCTCCAAGGGAGCCCTAATGGTAGACTAGTAACTTGATTGGGAGCCCTAAAACTAACTGTGGCATGTGTCTTTGACTGAGGTCTCAGGGACATTAAAAATTCCTCAGTTATCTCCTCGTCATGACCCTGAATTTTTTCAAAGAAGGACATCCAATTGGCTCGGGTGAAAAGGTCCACCACCTCAGGATGCTCGTGTAGTTTGCTGGAGTCCGAGGGTTCTTTCCTTATGAATCCCCCTGGCATGGTGAGAGTGCTATTTTTATGCTTTGATCAGAAAGGGGAATGCTTTTTATGGTTTCCCCCTGAACTCAAGAAGGAATTTCTCAAGTGTCCAATATCAATTAGCAACAATTCCCTGGTTTTAAGACTACTGTTACCCAAAACTCGGCTGTCTGGTTATGAAAGGAAGAATTTTGTTTCTACAGACAAAGTACAGAGATCAAGTTTTCTTCTCAGCACACATAAAGATATGAAAATTCAATTTTTTTCATACACAGGCTGGCCCACACAGCTGCATATGTCTTCCCTACAAGAGAATTAAAAAAAAAAAGAAACGTGGAGGAGAATCTTGATGCAGAAACAACTGGGAAACCCAGTGCAATACACAGGCAAACGTTTTATTTCCAATTCACAGGCAGATTTTTCCTTTGATTTCCCAACTTGATGCCGTTCAATTCACCACCTTTGCAAAACATACCATGCATAGAGGAGTTTTTTCGAGCCTACCTCGTTTGGAGCTCCATATTCGACGCAGAAAAATCCTAGGCTTCCCTGCTTCAGAAAGTTGTGCAGTCTTTCCTATAGAACTATTCCTGTAGAAGACCCCCTAGTTCTTGTAGAATGTCACTACGCCTTTGAGCGAGCCCAATACGTGGGATATTTTTGAAAACATGTAGAAAAATCGGTGGAGGACGACTGGTTAACAGTTTTTGGAAGCGAAGGACGCGTACTCCAGTCAAGGACGTTGCAAGTGAAAAATGAACAGAAGGCGGTGTGAGTTTCGGTTGAGCATCTTTTAACTGCGGCATGATTCGTGGTGAGGGAATGAGGTGGCCGGACCGAACTGTTGATCCGACATCACGACCATAATTTCTCTGCATGTTTCTGACCGCCATCACCTCCCCTTTGCCGTTAACTGCTGCCACCACTACCAGTCCTGACGATTTCTCCCTGAATGGACATTACAAACGTGCTGGCTGCACATCTCGTCGGCAATTTTGAATGTAACTGGGCTCGTTCAGATCCCACAAGGCTATGTAACTGGCCGAGGGTGGCCAGTTGACTGGCCACCGATTCCACTCAATCTGAACCATTCCCATAGGCATGTAGCTTTTAAAATATAATTTATGCAATTGACGAATGAGTTTAGGCACTTACCTGTGTGGTCACGGCCGCGTTATGCAGACTTTGGGTCTTGGAACCACTCCTTCGTTTGCTGCTACTTCATGCACGGGTTTTGGAACCCATTCCTTCATTCATTGATGCTGCATGCACGGGTTTGAACCTATTCCTTGTTTGTTGTCGTTGCATGCCCAGGTTTTGCTTGGCTTCGGCTGCTGATGATATTCTCGCGTTCAAGATGAGCCCTATGCATTTCGCCTTTATTGTTTTCCGCTACCCTTGTCTCCAAAGTATGTCTTCCAGAGGGATCAACTGCTACAAGATTCCTGTATGATGTCATGTAGCTACTTCTCCTTCTAGAATTAAAGCTAAAACGAGTAGGGCTATACTGCTAACGAGGGATTCGGCTGATGAGGAGTCCAGATGGAGATTGACAGGTATGGTGAGTGAGACACTATTGCTTGATTTGTCACTAAAAGTTCTTGCTGGCAGTATGAGGACAACAAGGTTTTTTGTGTGACTGTGTAGGAACAAATAACAGGATGGGTGCAACGGAGGTGTACAGAGATGAAACAGGGTGACATATGGTGATGGATGAAAACAAGGTTGTTTGCAGGCCTAAAAAGAAGATTCCAACCTTCAGATTCCCTCCCAAGATCAATTCTGGCCTGTCTGAAGGTTCTACAGGATATTCCTGTAGAAGACATAGAACTTCTTATAGAAGGCCCAAAACTTCCTGTAGAAGGTGAAATCTTAACCTGAATGTGATCAAATCTTAGGAAAGGGGAGTGGTCATGGAGGAAGTGTTTGTGAGGGATGCTCGCAGCCTAGTGCTGACCTTTGTCCTTGTTTTACGCGACCCTCCTAACATGCAATGTCTTCCCTGCAACCTACAATTATTCAACAGAAATTTGGTCTATCTCTTGTTTTTTTCTTTTATTTTTTCTCTCTCTTTTTTTTTTTTTTTTTTGAGAGAGACAGTTGGGGCGCCTCCAAGAGGTTTTCACCCTCACTGTCTGCCCCGAGTGCCTCTAACAGGTTTTCACCCAAGGATCTTTTTATTCTTTTTCTTTTTTTTTCTCTCTTTTTTTTTTTTGATGATCAAGGTGCGGGTGGAGTAGAGACAGGGTCATTTTCCACTACCAGCACAGATTTATCCAGCGTTTCAATGAACTCCTGCTTAGAAAGGAACTTCCTATAGATCTTCAAACGATGCCCATTAACGAGCATGGGGATGGCTTCTTCATCAATGGTCTTGATAAGGACTGAACCATTGTCATTACATTTCTCCACTGTATATGGTCCCAGCCATCTTGTCCTCAGTTTCCCTTTGAAATCCTTGTATCTTGAATCATATAACAGTGCCCAATCTCCTGGTTAAAATTTCTTCTCTTTAAGGTGTTGGTCATGTCATACTTTTCTTTGAAGTTGGACTACCTCTAAGTGGAGGAGGGCCTGCATTCTTTGTTCATCTAGTCCATTCAGCTGAATTAATCTTTCCCATTGTGCATGGCTGAGATCTAGGTCTAGCTGAGCTGCCAACCTCAATGTGTTGTATTCAAATTCTATGGACAGCAAAGCCTTCTTCCCGTAGACCAGCTCATAAGGTGTGAAACTTGTTGTAATTTTCCAAGTGGTGTTGTAGGCCCAGTTCGCCTCAACCAAGCGATCCGCCCAATATTTTTTGTTGCTGCTCACCACTTTAGTCAAAATCTCCTCCAAAGCTCTGTTAGTGACTTCCACTTTTCCATTTGCTTGCGGATGATAAGGGTTGGAAGTTCTGTGCTTAAGCTTGTGATGAGCAAGCAGGTCTTCAATCAGGTTAGAGGTAAACTGGCTCCCTTGATCTATGACTAATTCTCTTGGGTAGCCAAATTTATAGAAGATATTTTCCCTCAAAAAATCAACCACTTTTTCTTCTGTTGCTGCCTTGATTGCCTTCGTTTCTGCCCACTTTTTCAGGTAGTCTGTGCACACAATGATGTAAGACTTTTGTCTTGAAGGAGGGTTGATAAGACCCACAAAGTCCATGCCCCACTTATCAAATGGCTCGAAAGTCACCTAAGTTTGGAGGGGCATTTCATCCCTTGGAGTTGGTTTCCCCATCCTTTGACATCAGTCACGTTGGCTAATGTATCTTCTAACATCTTGATGAAGAGTGGGCCAATAGTAGCCTGCCTGTAGAATTTTGAAAGTGATTCTATTTGCTGCAAAGGGGCCTCCATAAGGTCCATCATGACAGGTCAGGAGGATGTCAAAAACTTCCTCCTCCCTGACAAAACACCTCAAAATCTAATCCGGGCCAAGTTTGAACAGGTTGCCCCCAATCCAAGTGAATAGGGCACTTTTCCTCACGATCTTGCTCTTCTATTTTGAGGATAGGTGTGGCGGGAATTGTGTTGAAACTAAGTAATTTGCTATATCACCAAACCATGGTGAGAGTACTAAAATAGAAAACAGGTGTTCATCTGGCAGTTGATCATCCACCACCCCTTCTTCTCCTGCAGGCAAATCTAGTCTAGACAGAAAGTCAGCAACAAAATTTTCCTTACCTGGCTTGTCAACAATGGTCAAATCAAATTGCTGCAATAAAAGTAACCATCTAATGATACGAGCATTTACATCAAGTTTATTCATCAAATACCTAATTTCAGCATGATCAGTGTGTACGAATGTTTGATAACCAGAGATGTAGTGCCTGAACTTGTTTAGGGAATGGACTACATCTAGGAGCTCTTTCTCGGTTACAGAATAGTTTAATTCCGCCTTGGACAAGTTTTTGCTGACAAAATATATGGCATATGGTAGCTTCTCTTCAACTTGTCCTAAGGCTACTCTATGGCTTTGTTCGAGGCATCTGTGTGAATGTGGAAAGGCAGGGCCATGTTTGGACCTCTCAAGATTGGGGCAGTTACCAGCTTATCCTTCAACACATCTAGAGCCTCTTGACAACTGCCAGTCCATATAAACTCAACATATTTCCCCAAAATACTAAACAATGGAGAGGCTAGCTTACTGAAATCTTTAATGAACCTTCTATAATATCTCACTAAGCCTAAAAAACTCTGAACATCCTTTACCTTTTGAGGAGGTGGAACACTTTGGATGGTAACAATCTTGTTGGGATCCACCTGTAAGCCTTGCTGAGAAATTGTATGACCTTGCACGGTCCCTTCATTCATCAGGAACTCACATTTTTCAGGATTGAGGGAAAGGTTCATCTCAATACACTTGGTTAAAACTTTTCCTAGGTTAGTCAATGTTTCTTGGAAGTTGGACCCATAAGGGGTAAAGTCATCCATATAGATTTCCACAGAATCATGAACCAGCTCAGTGAATATGCTCAGTACTGCTCTCTGGAAAGTGGCAAGAGCGTTGCATAACCAAAAGGGAAGGACTCGGTAGGCAAAGGTACCCCATGGACAAGTGAAAGTGGTCTTATCTTGGTCTTCCGAGCTGATTTGGATTTGATTATACCCGCTGAAGCCATCTAGGAAAGAGAAGAACTTTTTCCCTGCTAGCCTGTCTAACACTTGATCTATGAAAGGCAAAGGGAAATGGTCCTTCTTGGTGGATTTGTCAAGTTCTCGATAATCTACACAGATTATCCACTTCCCATTTTTCCTGGGCACAAGCACCAGAGGGGAACCCACTCGATGTCAGAGATGGGGTAGATGAATCCTGCATCCAACAAATTTTGCAGTTCTTCTTTGACAATGTCTTTAAGGGCCGGATTCATTCTCCTCTGAGGCTACTTGACTGGTTTACAATCCTCTTTAATGTAAATGTGATGGGTATAGACTGAAGGGTGGACTCCCTTCATCTCCTTGTAGCTCCAAGAAAAAGCATTCAAATGGTGGTTCAACAAGTTACACAGCTCTTTCTCTTGAGAGGGAGATAGGGACGAGTTGATCTTCAAGGTTCTTTTAGGGCCAAATTCCACATTCTTAACTCGGAAAGAGGTCGGGTCAGCCACACAGAGGTCTACTAAAGCGCTGGTTTGGGTACCTTCCACCAACTCCTCTAATGGCAGCACACTGGGAGGTGGATTTTGAATCAAATTCTCAATCAGTTCATCCTCAGTTTGAGGACCTCCCCGGGTGGCTTCCATTGTGCACACTGGTGCAGAGTAGACTTCATCCTCATCTTCCTCCTCCAACCAGAGAGGTAAGTCATGCTTGAGCAAAGGTTGGGTAGGAGGATATAGGACTAGCTGTTTGGACGTTGGTCCACTCTTAATGGTCATGCTCCCAGCTTGACAATTGATGTAAGCATATGCAGTAGCTAACCAAGGCCTCCCCAAAATGAGGGGGTATCCAGTGAGTTTTGCCTTTGGATGAAGGACCAAGAAGTCCGCAGGGTACTCCCAAGAATCAATAGAGACCAGGAAATCTTCCACAATCCCTTCGGGAGTCACGGTGGAGTGGTCTGCTAATTGCAATACTGTTGAGGTCTTTCTCAAGGAATCCTGAAGGTTAAGTTTGAGCATAGTGTCCTTGGTCATCACATTAATGGCAACCCCTATATCAATCAGGGTGTGGGGGATTATGGTTCCATTGATGTGACATCCACTACAGGACTCCTAGGGTCCAAATATTTTGGATAGATTACTTGTCCCAACATTAGGTCGGACAGTTGTCCTATGACATTGATAGTTGGGGCATATCTCTTGCGCCTACCTGGGTGCTTGAAATACTTCCCTTTGATCAATTTGTTGTAGATTGGGACATCTTTGATGGCCTGGAGAAGTGGTATTCTTACACACATCTATTTAAGTTCTCCTAGAAGTTCAGTCTCTTATGGGTTTGGTTGCGTGTTTCCAATTAGTCTCTCAGGAAAGGGTGGAATGGCTTTGGGTTCACTTTCCTGTTTCTCTTCTTCATCCTCCAGAGGAGGAGGTTGACGATCTGGAAGGACCTTCCTAGATCGTAGGTTGATCTCCTAAATCTCCACAGCATAGGTAGGGCATGTTGTCTCTCCAGTATACACCTGTTGGGCCTGTCTGTTGTTGGGGTTCGGGTTCGGTTGAGCAGGCATCTGGGGTTGTCTTGGAGGAGCAGGAGGTAATGGTTGTGGTTGAGCAGGTGGTGGAGGCAAAATAGCAGGAGGAGAGTTGTACTGGGGCCTCCACCCCTGTTGCGGTGCATTCCACTGAGGTTGTGGCTGAACATGAGAATGAAATGAATGAGCAGCAGGTTGAGTATGGTATTGAGGTGGATATGACCAAGGAGGGGGTGCGGACCAGGAAGGATGAGCAGGGGGACCCCAAGAAGGTATGTGAGTGGATTGGTTGGGGTTGTAATATGTTTGGGATGTCCCTTGCATCCCCTGCTGGTAAGGTTTGGATCCATGTGGCCTCCTTTGGTTGAGAAAGTAGAGTGGTTCAGTGGCTCCTTCAGCCCCTTGGTACACAACTTTAAGTCCGGGTAAGGTTGGGCATTGGTTTGTAGGGTGGTATTCCTCAAAAATGAAACATACCTCTACTGAGTGCAACGGGAACTCGTTCTTAGGATGCTTCCTTGTGCATCTAGGAAAAAAGATGGCCAAAGCCCTCTCAGCTTCCCCTTTCTTCTGTTGGATTCAAAAAGTATCCAGTTGCATGGTAATGGTCTGTCTCACCTCACTTTTACGGTCTTCCATCTAAGTTGTAAACTCATGTTTAGAGAAGGTTGCACTAGCTGAAAGTGGGTTCCCCCTACCTCTTTTCCGGGCTGCCCTAGAATGGTTTCTAAACACAGTCTTTATGTCCTCATAAGGTAGTTGGTAGATGTCTCCTCCAGCTAGCAAATGGAGGGTATCTAGAAGGTCTTCAGGGACTCCTCGAAGTAAAACCAGCTTCAAAGATTCGGGGTCAAGTGTGAACCTGGCCCTTTTATAACTGAGTTAGAACCTTTCTTCATATTCTTCCAGAGACTCATCACTTCCCATAGTCATTCGAAAGATTTCTCCCTTCGTTTCCTTTGACCTATAGTAGTCTCAGTATTTGTTGTTAAAGGCTTGCTGCATTTGAGCCCAAGTTGTGATGCTGTTTCCAGGTAACCCCATGAACCAGCGTAGTGTTGCATCCTTGAGGGTCGAAGGAAAGAGTTTCAACTTTTTCTCATCTTCTGCATAGTCATAAGTTCGACAAAGGACAAAAAACTAAAACAAGAAGGTGTCAGGGTCTTCAGTGGTCAATCCATGGAAGTGAGGTAAGGCTGAGGGGCTTATGTTTTTCATTTTTGTGTCCCCATTTGTTTCTTGGATGGGAAAGGAACCTTCTATTCTCTCCTCATTCCCTATACCGTTCCTGTGTTCAGCCATGGTCTCAAGAGGAACATTTTCTTGCTCTTCTTCTATTATAGGGTCTTCGTATATCTCTGGAGGTTCACCTATAGGTTCTTCTGGATCACTGCCACTGAAGAAGAGAGAAGGGTGACTCAGTGATGTGGTGGGGGTGTTGGGTAAGAATTTTCCTGTATTGTCTCTGTTCCTACAAGGCATGAAAATGAAATATTTTTGGTTGATTTTTGCTTTTTCTACTTGTACCTGCAAAACTGAAATGGATTGAACTGCAACTAAATAAAATCTATCTTGCTGAAATGAAAATTCAAAATTGAAATGAAAGAAGGAAAGGACTAATCTATGCTGCTGAAATGGAATTGCAGAAAGGAAATGCTAAGCTACGCTTGCAGAACCGAAATTGTTGAATCGAAATGCTAATTTACGCTTGCGGAATTGAAATTGCAGAATGGAAATGCTAATCTACGCTTGTAGAATTGAAATTGTTGAATTGAAATGCTAGTCTAGGAAAGCAGGAAATGTCTAATCTACTTTTGTGGAAATGAAATTTTAGAATGGAAACGAAACAACTACTCTACACTTGTTGAAATAAACTACTGAGAAGAAGGTTGTAGTAGAAAATAGAAGAAAACCAGCAATCACAAATACTCTGACGCTTCCCCGGCAATGGCGCCGAAAAGATGGTGGGCTCCAGTATTGCAGCAATAATGCTGTAACTCCTGGGACTCCGTTCTTTACTTTTATCAACCTGGTAGTTCGTAACAAACTTGGAAGTGACGGTGCTATATGCACAAGTACTAGCTCTTGCCACAGGCTGTCACTTGATCAGCTGGCACAAGTCCACTAGGAGCTTAAGCCAACTTCTATGAGCTCTCAGAAGAAGCTTTTAACTGTGATGGATGAAAGCTAACTCTAAGGAGGCTAATCTATTCGCAGAAAGAAACTCAAAACTAAAAGGAAATGAAAAACCTAGCAAACCCTAGTTTTACCGACTAATCCTACTGGTGCAAGGAAAGAGATGAAAGCTACTGAAATGGATGCCATTGACTCTTGGAAAGGTAAAATGCATGTGTCTAAGCTACTTTTGAAGTAAAATCTAAAAGAAACATCTTTTTGTATTTTTGAGTAATTTTGCAGAATTATTATGCATGTGCTTTAACTGTTTTTGACTGCGCAGAGTTTGATTGACGAAAGGAGATGGGGTAGGTGCTTGTAGGTGGTTGAGAAGGTGAGAAGAGGGCCTAAGGGGTCCCTAGCACCCTTCTAGAGAGTTTCACAACGATCAGATCTCGAGAAACGGCCCACGTGATCTTAAACAGGAAGTCTGCAGGGGTTCTATAGGATGTTCTACAGGAAGATCCGAGAGAGGATTTTTGAGGGTTGATGGAGGAAAACAGGTGGGAAAGTGGAAATGGAGGTTGGATGAGGCTGTGAAGAGGTCTAGGACCTGGTAAATGAGGCTACAGAGTGATAAATATGGCTGGATTTGTTCAAGGGTGGAGGGAGCAATGTTGCACAAAAATGTAGAAATTAGGTCAAATTGGAGAAGTGTGGAAAATGAAGGGAAGGAATCTAGAAGTTGGGGTTGGAGTAGGTTATGATGAAGGAAGGATATGCAGGGATGTATTACAGGTGATCTGCACACTATTTCTCAAAACTAATCAAACAAAGACTATGCAAACCAATGATCTAGCTATCTTGACCTAATTTGACCTAGAAACCCAGCAATCATGATGAACAGAACTTTATTGGTAGAAAATCATTTGAGATAGCTATGAAAACTAAACAAGAACAGATCTACACATGTAATCACAACTGGTATCAACTTTTTCAACTGAGAATCTAACACTAGCAATTGCATGAAGAAGCAAGAACAGTGTTTTTGTGGCAGCAAGGACACCTTGGTCTCAGCTCATGGTCCCAAGGAGGGAGAGGTGAGATCAACGGTTGCTTGATGGCCTTTTTTGAAGATCTTTTCTATTACCAACCTATCAAATCAACCTAAACATGAAAAGCTATTTCAATCATCAAAAATGACCTAAGTAACAAAACAATATGTTAATCTAAGTAGCATAAATTATTCTAGGAATGCAGCAAAAACATATAAAAGTACAAAAAAGGAGGTACTGGCACTTGGGTTGGGCCCAACCCCAAGAACTACAACCTCCTAAGAAAAATCTCAGAGCTGATGCAAAATGAAACTAATCTCCATTACTCAAAAAATAACCATGTCACAAAAATGTTTACAGCAAAAGCTCCAAAATGGGCTGGAAGGCAGAGCAACACTAAAGTGCGAAAATACAATTGTTCAAAAGCTAAGCTACGAAGGCTGGAAGCCTTCCTATTTATGCACTACGAGGAACTCCAACATCCCTCCTTAACTCAAGGGGCTTGGCTTCTCAAAACTGCAAGTCATCAGCCACTTCACAAAAGTTGCTTGACTGCCCTTGGGTATCATCTTCGGTGGGCTGTTGAACTCCGAGCTGATGGTGGAGAACTCAAGGAAGGGGCCATTTAGTGCAAGAGATACCCTTCCTACAAATCCTCAGCCTTGGTCCCTCGTATTTGGCTGTCAACTGGCTCATAAATGCTTGACCTTGGTCCAAAAGATGTCCAAAGATCTGCAATAAGCACATATTAGACTTCATGGTCTAGTGACTATTCTCATTCATTCAATTAACATAAATATACTGAAAAGCATGCATAAACTATGAAGAATGGTGGATTAATGGATAACAATAGGCAAAATGAGCCCAATAAGTTACCCACTTTTGGGGCTCATCAATGATGATGATGTTCTTTCTAGATAATTGCATATGATCAATAATGGTGTAGATCTGAATAATGTAATGATGATATGGGGTGAACTTAATGTAGAAATGAAGAAAAGAAATTATCAAAGAAAAGAATAATGTAGCCCTATGACAAATTAACATGGAATTAGAGTTGGGCTGAAGAAAATCCATGGAAATCACCCCGATGATGACACCTTTGATGGAAGAAAGAAGAGGATGGCAGAGACATAAAATAATTATAGGGTTTGAAGAAAACCCTAAGAAACTTTATTATTAGGGTTTTATGGCTTTTATGAGGTTAGGTTTGGAGAGAAAATCTTGGTTTATGGAAATAATATGAGGTGTGGAACCTAGTTGGTTAATGTGAAGATGCTCAAGCACTTGAATTTTTTTTGATGAAGCCCTATATGTGATAATCCCTAGCAGACTTGGTTCGATAACTGAAGGAAACATTGGTATATGGACCATGGAAATTGATGGATCTTGAAGTTTGGTGCAAGAGGGAGAGGATCACCTCTCATTGAAGATAAGTATTTCTTGACTTATGATGCCTCTTACTTTTGTTTAGACCTATGGATATGATGATTATGTTTATTGCTTATACTTCCTCCATATGTATTTGAGTATATGGATGTTTCTAACCTCCTTGATGAGATGTGATGAGTAGATCCTTCTTGAGGATCATGTGTAATGCAGGAAGGATGGCTAGAGTCAGAATAGGTAAATAGGTACTTTATGAAATGGTGACAAGCACTACAAGATGCCTATAAGAAGGTGCACAGGTATTTGAATACCACAAGGTATGCATGGTATGTTGTCTTTCAATTATTGGCTCAGTAAGCCCTAGGTATGATGAGAATGTCTCTTTCTTTGATGGGTCATACATGCATATGAAAGTGAATTGGATCTATGTTTCCTATGATGAAATGATGCACCTTGTGTTGAACATTTTGATCTTCTTGAATTCCATAAGGTTATCTAATATTGATACATTGATGCAGGGATAACATCTATCTGTTGGGTATCTTGATCCTGTAAATAAGGCTAGCACCTTGACTCTAGTAAATGATACTCTTGATACTTGTCATGATGGATTTTATATAGAAGGATATCTCATTGACTCTTATACGCGAGTCAGTTGATAATTCTTGTGATAAGCATGATGAAATCATATGGAAAGAGAGATTAACACTCTTGTTGTTTTGATAAAGCTTTATTGAATTAACTAACTTGATCTCATTGATCATGATAATCATGGTAGCCTTGATGTTGCAGGTATAACTATGAGATTGATATTCTAGATCTCTTACTACTTGTGGTCATTTCTTGATGGCATATGGTCAAACTGAATGTCCTAACTTGATGAAGTGACTTGATAGAAAGTGCTATTGTTTTCATAATCTTTGAGATATGATGTTGTGTCTATATGCTACTTTGAGTCTAATCTTTGATGAAAGATTGAAGTCATGATGCTGATAGCCATGATAGATATATGTTTATGATCTAATAAATCTGTTGTTGCATGACTCTAGCAGAGACAAACCAATGACATGAATGAAGATGAATGAAGTAGATCCCCAGTTAGAGGGATAATCTCTTCTCAGACCACTATTTGCATTATGTACTATTGAAATATGATTTATGTGCATTTGACATTATTGATTTGCAACAGAGTCTCGGATATGAAGCTCATACATAAATTAGGGTTTCTGCTCCATATGCAGTCACAAATCTGGGAGATCTCGTCCCTAGAGTTTCACATGTTAAGGCCCAGATAACATCCAAGAAGCTAAAGATGCTCTCATGCTAACCTGAAGGGAACATCCATGGGGTTGACTACAATTGACCATCATCTGAAGCTTTTTGAAGATTTTTGAAGCTGTATGAACTTTGAATAAAGGTGTCTCTGATATATTCTACCTCTGTAATATGATTTTTGAAGTTGTTGGGTTAAATTGTTGATCACATAAGAATGAAGTATTGTGCATGAAATCAGATGTTCACCTAGAAAATTTCAGTACCACAGATGTGTTGTAGATAACTGCAAGATCTGCAAGTAGGAAAAGGTTGAATGTTTGCCATAATATGAACATGCAGACTGAACTTATGTTTGCAGGTGACTGGGAAATACATAGAGATAGGTCACTATGTTTGTGCTACAAGAGGTTGGCATGATTTGGCTTATTGATATAGATGAGCAGTGTTTAGTGTTTTGTCATGATACTTGACAATAACTTTGAATTGATGATTGAGATATGCTTTGACTATATATCTCTTTAAGATAGTAAATTTGGACTTGATCTGATGTCCAATGATTTGATTTTACGATTCATGATTTTCCCTGATATCAATGCTATGTGGGTATTCAGAAATTGGCTTCCTTGTTCCTAGTATAATGGTTGAGGTAATGATAGTAGTGATTCAACATGATTTGAAATAACTACATGGACGTATTGTTATTGATAGAGACTATTGTTAAGCACATTTGGATGCTACTTTTGTATGAGATCTACCATGAGATCTTGGAGGAGAGGTCCATAGCATGACTGAGGTTGAACATGATGTTGCTAGTATGGCTAACTATGAGGCAAGATGAAGAAGCTCCTTATAGAGCTGTCTGAGAATGATATGGATATGACATGGATACATTATGATTCGATTCGCATAAATTCCCATATTTATAGTTAGGACTGAGATACTCTCATATATTGAGATAGTGCAGTGGTTCAAAACAAGCTTAGGCTTGTGGTTGATGCCTCCTTGAGAGGGAAGATGATTATGGTATCCTTTTGTGATTTATATGATTATATATGATCTGACATGATATTTGATTTGATGTTTTATTTTAACAGGAAATGACTGTTATTAAGACAAGAAAATACTAGATTTGAGTATGATGAGAGCATTGTTGATTGAGGACATTGAGCCAACTCTTCCTCCCTATCTGAGCTCCCAGGGTGAGGAATTGAGATGAAGGGCTCTTGGGATTGATGGAAATTTGGAAAATAGGGTGTTACCCCTATCTGTTACCCATAGGTTCACAGGATGTTGCTCCCTTGTTTTATCTTTGTAGAGTATACCCCAGTTGGCATCATACCCACAAGCAGGTCATCTTGTCGGGAATATCGCTTCTCATTTGGCCAATGAGTTGACAGTGTACTTGGGTTGTACAACCCAAGTCGATTATGATGCAAGTGTTCTACCACACGAATATTTAGGGTCATCGATGGGAAGATCAGTAGGTAATACGATGGGTTGAGATAACCCTATGCAATTCCAGATTGATATTGAGCTCTTGATGAGATCTCGGGGTTGATATTTTCTCCCCTATGTATTTGGAAATCCTATTTATTAATATGGGCTTATAGAAGTATATCTATCGCATGAGATTCTGGGTCGCGATGTACTCCCCGATGTGGTTCTAGGTTGAGATGTGCTCCTTGATGATATTCTCTCCCACAACGATTGATGATGTTATTCTGGGTAGACACCCATTGGTAGAGATTCCAAGTAGAGCCTCATGGATAGAGGGTGGTAGCTTAAGCTCCCCTCTGGTAACAAATTATTCTTCTTCTAGATTTGAGAATGTTCAGCATACGAGCAGGAAAAACCAAGAGAAAGCAAAGGATAGATCGAGATGTACACTGATGATTTGTGATGATGAGACACTTGAGATGGGCATGGCATGATGACTACATGACAAATATGATCCATGATATTACGTGATGACACTTGAATATTAAAGAATGGCATATTGATTGATGGATAGATCAGGTGGAATTCTCCCTAGTTGAGAGGGAGTGTTAATTTTTTCAACTGCGATCAAATTCCACCTTGGATAGCTCAAATGAATGAGATAATGATTGCATTAGATTCCTCTTTTCAAGAGGACCAATATCAACCTAAATATCATCTTATTTGGACAAGCAGAAGTTGATTTTTGAATTATTTTTATTATGGGATGGGTCATCCCTAACCACATGTGTAACTTCTTAGGTTGACCTCAACCCCAAGTGGACCCTCATGAATGTAGGTTTTAACCCTTACAGAAATTACCTGCAAAACAATTCTTAAAAAATAGAAAATAAACAATGGCGAGAGCATAGAACATAAAACAAATATACATAGAGATTTTCTCCTGGTTCCAAAAACTGGGACTACCAGATTGATTTTTCGTCATATTCCTTTCAATGTTACAATACATATATATACATGTTGAAGCATCCATAAAACCCAATCTATTAACCCTGGATTAGAACATAATCATAGTCCCCTTAACCGGATCTACAAAATAACATGGGCAGAAAATCATCATGCCCAAAACCATGTGTGAAATCCATGCATAAAACCATAGGTAGGTCCGCCCACCTAATATAGGGGTCTTAACCAAAGTCAATAAGTTTTCACTAGGTACCATCCATGAATGCAGGGAAGTGCCCAATGTTTTTCGGAAATGTTTTCCTTGGAAAATAAGTTACCAAATTCAATTGATTCAGCCCCAAGAATTCATGAATTTGGAGGTTTAATCATTTAGCTCAATTATTCAATCTAAAAATGGCTAAATTTCATATGACTTCAACTTTACAATGATCAAGGAAAAATCAACTAGTAAAAATATCTTTCTCTAAATTCACATGGATCTCTATACAAAAGGTTATATCCTAGTCATATTATTTATAGAGGCATGTGCCATTGGAGGTGGGGAATTTGGTACAAGTTATGCGGTTGCACAAGTTTTTCTTACCAATACTATCATACTAAAACCCATGCAAGCTTCTCTTTCCTTCTACTGACACTCTCACCCTGAAACTCACACACATGTTGGAATGTCCTAATCATTCTTCTACCACAAAATTACATATTTTCTCGAGCAATTCACTATTTCAAATTTATAGTTTTGAATGATTTCCATATTGATTCTTTTTCATATGATTTTTTTGTGTGATACCCAATTCAAATTTGAGCTTGGAAATTATGCTTTCAAGAGGGAGGGATAATGGTCAAGATCTTAAAGGTGCATTCATGAAGTCACTTTCAGCAACTTAGTTATGGAAATTGAAAAACATATAACGATGGAGAGTTGAAACTAAGCTTGGAGGGTGCAAAATTTGGTACAATTAAGCCTTAGCTAGGCACTATAATAAATTTTCCTTTAAGAATGCACACGTGTTTGACAATTTCAACTAAAACTAAATAGGAGAGGGAACAATGCCTTCTTAGTACTTACTAGTACATATGGAATATGTTTTTCAACAATATCACCTCCCTTCTAGCATGTGAATTTTCCAAAGCCATTCATTATTCGTGGATTCACCTCTTAAAGAATGTTGTTCAATATCTTCCAAAGAATTAAAAAACAAAATAGATCAGCAATAGGAGAGGAAACAATGCCTTCTTACTAGTACATATGGAATATGTTTTTCAACAATATCACTTGTTTTTTTCTCTCTAAATAGGAGAGGAAATAATGCCTTCTTACTAGTGCATATGGAATCTGTTTTTCCAACAATAACACTTCTCCCTTCTAGCATGTGAATTTTCCAAAGTCGTTCATTCTTCATGGCTTTTCCTCTTAAAGCAACTGTATGTGAAGACTCCCTTAGCTTGAGCTTCCATCTATTTCTTTAGATTGTGAATGAAATCTAGTGTTCACATTAGTTATCTAAATCCCATCATTCATAGAACATTGAAAATATAACTGACAAGATCATAATGTCTTAAATAAAGATTATCCCCTCATATATCCTATAAATGTTTCAGACACAATTATCTATAACATAATGCCATAACATCTTTGCATGGTTTTGTTAGTTGTAAATATTATCTATGCAATAGTAAAAACCAAACTTCAAACTAAAGAAAATATTTCTCTCAGGTTTCCAATGCAATTAAATGTACACAATGTGGAGTGGCAATATACTTGTTTGGAAAAATAACTAAAACAGAGGCAATAAAATTTCGTAAAGGTAACAAAAAATAATTCGAAAAGAATGCTCAGAAATAAACACCCTTCCTCTATTTCCATCCATCCTTGTATTATTCAAAAACACAATGGATTGCCTCCAAAGCTTCTATGAATCCTTGGAATCAAATATTTCCAGTGGGCCATGTTACCCGCCAAAGTGTGTGAACCCCAAGATAAAACTTTCTCCCATTTTATTCAGCTTGCCAGCCAACATCCCTATGCAATCTATAGATAACTATGCTCAAAGGCCCTCCATATATGCTTCGGTAAGTGCTTTGTGACATTTTTCTTACTTATCGAATGAAGGTGGGTCATCCATCATAAGGTACATTAACCATGCTTGTAATCAAGTGCTTTCATTTGATGTTTAGGAGCATATAAGTATGAATCATAGTTTGAGTTGGGTGATTGACCTCTTTCGGTTGTATTCTTATTTCCATGCTTCACCTTGGTGGTTATCCCCAACCCCTAATCCAGTGTGACCTTCTTTGAGGCCTTTCTCTCCATTGTCCAAGAGGGGCACAAATATAAGGCACCGATTGGTATTATGTGCCATGGTAAGCCATACTTATCACTTGTCATCTTCCCCTAGTCTCATTTCTAAATATTCAATTTGATTGTTATCTATTGCCAAAAGAATTTCCCTGACTTCCACATTCATGAGTAGGGGCCCAATTTTTTTTCCTTAAGAGGTTGATGTATCATAAATAAAGGAAAAAGAATGATCCATAATGATAAAATGCAAAAATATTGGCTAGGATAATATGAAGTGCATGGATAAAAGCCTAGTGTAAGCTCTACCCCCCTCATTAGGGCTCACCTAGTTCTTGGGTAATTCATGAGAAAATTAAAATAAAATGAATAGTGATATCCCAAACCTAATTAGAAAGAAACCACTTCATCTTTAGGGGAAATGATACATAAATAAAAGCTTGTAGTCCAAGCTATGTAGGAAAAAGAAAATATTTAAGGAAAAAGGCACACAATGGGGTGTGGTAGGTCGAGGAAAGGGGTAACTCAAGTTCCTCGATTTCTCCCTCTTCACATTATAATGCTCAAGAATGATAATATTACATAACTAGTACACAAATGGTGGCATATTCTATGAATTAAAACCCCCACCATACCATTGTTCACTTACACCTACTGATTAATGGGTCATCCTAGGAATTGTTCCTCCCCTTGAGGTTGGAAGCACCTAATAGGACCTCTAGATAACCCTTCCATACCTAAGCATGGCGACTTGTTTACAAACCCTAAGCTAGGAAGCCATTTGAAGATGATGCCTATGTGAATTAATGTTGTTTCTTTTGCATTAAATATGGTACATTGTGATATTTTTATTGTTTCTTTACCTATGATGATGATCTCACTTTATTTGAGGATATGTTTTATATGTATTCTCTTGGGTACAATTGTTATTCCTTGAGGGATCAATTGAGAATTCTCCAACACCTTAAAGAGGATGTCCAACCGCACTTAATGACACTTTCAGACACCACAACTAAGATGTTGACGACTTCGAGAAGAGTGTTGACCTTGAGATTGATCCAACATTGATGATGACCACCTCCTCTCCCTCTAGAGCCTAAAACATTTCTCAATGATGCTAAGATGTTACCAAGAAATATGACATACCCCGGAGACCACAAGACACCCCTAAGTTGTCCTTGCACCTTCTTGATGGATGTTTCCCTATTCCTAGACCAATTTGTTGATGATGATGCCTCAAGATCCTCTAGAAGGGATAATACACCTTTCTTGATGATGACATTGTGCCCTAACCTTGTGAAATCACCCTCATGAGGCCTAGAGTGATAATGTGGGATTAGTTTATGGTGATATCTTGATGAGGAGTGTCTTTCTTGATGATTGAACACCTTTTTGATGAAGAGATGACCTTGAGTTAAAAAGAGGCAAATTGTTATGTTTTATCATTGAGGGAGCTATATTTTAGGTCGGCTTGTGACCTACTTGACTTTTAAACACTTAAAATATTATTTCTAGGGCTTTTAATATAATTTTTCCCTAAATCCACTTGGTTTCCCTCATACAAATAGAGGGAATTCAATTTAGAAGTATTATTGTCACATTGACTTATTTTTTCTCTTGTTAAAGAGTGTGCACTAGTTCTCTTGTCTCTTGGATGCAATGGATCACTAAAGGATAGTGAATTATCTTAGAGGGGATAAAATTGCTTGAAATATTTTCTCTTGGAATGATGAAGTGATGCTATGGTGAATTGTACTATTTTTATTGTGAGTATCTTCTTCCATTTTGCAATGTTGTAGAATTAGGGTTTCTATGAAGTTTTCATGATATGTTGAATATTTTATGGCTCTAAAATCTCCTTTGCAAGATTTGTCACCAAGTATCCATCAAGGAAACTTAAAATAACATTCCTTGACCTTAAATCTCTGATTAATTGAAAATCACTAGGGTTTGATTGAGAGGAGTCCTCTCTCTTGCTATCTCCAACCAAGGTCTTCCACCTTTGACCTTGCCCTTTCTTGACTCCATATACCCAAGATTGATAAGGCACTAGCCTTTGTGTGTCAATATTTTAATATTTTACCTTTTTCTTAATTTTTTCCTTCTAAACTAGGGTTAGATTATAGCAAAAATTATATTAAATAGCATAAAATACATTAAATGTTATAGTCCTAGGGTTAGATCTTGCATCTCTTAAATTGAATAAGGAAAATATTATACAAAGAGATCTATGATACAACTATTCAAAGGATTGATAAGAAAATTGATAAATGGATTATAAACCAATGAACTTGGATAAAAAATTCCAAATCTACACCAAAATCCTAGTTGTTACACATGCATGATACTACTCCGATTGGGTTTTTTCAATTACCACTTCTCACGATCATATATAATATAATATGATATGTGTGGGTGCATCAAAATGCACACTATCTATATTCAATTCATTGTTGGTTACTAAAGTTCGTTTTTGTGATATATCAAACAGAAAATATGTATATGAAGAGAGTTGGCTTTGTTCCAGACAATGTGAAATCTGCATTATATGTATTTGCATTGTTTGACGAACCCTTGTAGTAGTCGAAGTTGCCTGATCAATGCTATTAACTAGATAGTTGTAGGTTGATCAACTAGCTATAAAAAACTCTCATGCCTTTTCATGGGGGCTAATTCCAGTTGGACAAAGGGCTTCCGTTGAGTTAATTGGAACTTGCATTGTCTACTGAGAGAATGGGGAGGAAAGGGAATCATTCACACAATGCACATTCAATAAGGCTTAGGCAATTTGTGCAAAATGGATCATCCAAGTAATTGATGGAAAAGAAGCATGGAATGTACTGCTCAAAAACCAAATAGCCTCTAGATCCCCTTGAAGTAAAAATACCTTGAAAAATATAAATCTTCAAACTCTTATCACCACTCTAGCCCATGTAGAGATTACATGGATGTTTGTTGCAAAGAGTAATTTTAGAACGCATGAGACATTCTCAAGACTAAACTCTATTGTAAAGGTCGCATGATCAAAACATGACTTTCCTCCAATAATACATTTGGTGGTCAGTTGTTCTAGTTATAAAGTCAAAGCTCTAGTAGAAACCACCTGGCTCTCAGCCAAGCATCTATTTTGGTGAGGCATAAAAAAAGTCACAAACCATTTTGATCCACAGTTTTGGGAGTGGAAGGCTTGGGCCCTAACCATATTTAAAAGAATAATTTCCTTGATTTTGGAATAGTTCAAAACCCTTATCCCAAATAATTTGTTCATCAACCTCGGGTTTCCAACTTTGATAGCTTAGTGAAGGGACTTGAGATGGAATTATGCTAAGGCCTTCAAGCAATACATGCCAATTGATGCATATAGATGGTTGTGAGTAAAATGACTCTCTTAGATGCCAATATTAATAAATATCCTTCCCTTTTCTCGTATTTGTTTGTTAAAATTATTTTATAGATTTCCTTTTCTAGAATAGTCTGTATGAATAAGCAAGCCATGTTGCTATCTTTCTTATCATTCATACAATCCTAAAGATCAACCCAAGTGAGGTTTGAAACATCAATTAAAACAAAATATAATGCAGCTATGCTTGAAAATATCTATAAAAAATTATGGAGACTTAAATCAAAATAGGAAACTTATCTATGTAGGCTCAGATCTATTTGGAAGCCTTTTCTGGAGCAAGAAAGTTTGAAACATCAATTGAAACAATATATAATGCAACTATGCTTGAAAATATCCATCAAAAGTTATGGAGACTTAAATCAAAATAGATAACTTGCCTTTGTAGGCTTAGATCTATTTGGAAGCCTTTTCTAGAGCGAAAAAAGGTATTGCTCACTTGGCCTTGGCCCTTGGCAACCCAGCTCCAAGCCAACACTTCAACACTTAGAGGTGGCCTAGCTAAGATGCCCATTTTGTGTCAAGAAGGAAATTATAGAGCATTTGTTCTAGTTTTTTGATTTTGTCATATCAGCCTGAGCATAGTTTTCTAAGTTATACAGTTAGTTTCTCTCTCCCCATATCCTCAAAAACCAACCTTTTAAGAGGTGAAATTCCTTGGGTTGTTGAGTTCAATGCAAAGTAGCAGATGATCAAAAGAGAAATTTTCTATATTTAATAGAATCTGGCATAGTAAAGACTTCACCTAATATGACAACTAAGTGATATGTGAAAATATCCATTTACATATTACAACAAAGGTTGAAAACCCACTCCAATTGCTCAAGTTTTTGAGCATTGCACCTTGAACCATTCATAGGTAACCCTGTGCTAACTCCCTTGCTCACTCAATTCAGTCTCACAGGTCTAAAGGCCAAGCCTAACACTCTACTGGTCATTCTGTCTGTGAGCCACAAGAGAGGCACCATACTTGGCCTCACTGTCCGCCACTCAGGAAAAAGTGTTCCCACAACTACCCTTGGTCATTTATGAGATTGAGAAGCCTTCTAAACCCAAATAGGGCAACAATGAGTGGGAGCCCATTATCATTATTCCTAGGTAGACTATTGACGAATGGGGGTCAATACAAGGCCCAAGCATGATCCTTGCTAGTGCATGACATCATGCAGGCTAGCTGGTTCTTATCTTAATTCTGTGGCACTCATACTTATTTTTGTTTTACTCATTATTTTGCATGTCTGGCGATTTTGGTTATGCCCTTAAATCTTATTAACTGGTTATGTTATTAGCTCATTAAGGTTGTGTGTTGCAGTCCATCTTTTTTATATAAAGTGCATGCAAATTTTGATCAACGTATTAGTTAAAAGAAGCATTCCATTAATAAAAGACAGGCAAGAATTGAAATTATCAATCGTGAAATGAAGCATTTTCTTAATTAAAAACAAAGGAAAAAACCTGAAATGGTAAAAATGTTTCCAAACTTTGCATGGTAGAGTGGCACAAACACAACCATTACAAATGTCACCCACTTGGCATGCTACAAACATGAACAAATAAAGAAACAATATTTGTTTTATATTAACTAAAAAATTTCATCAATGGGCTTCACACAAACCTTTTACATTCTTCAATTAATAGTAGAACAATGGAGCAAAAAATGAAACCATACATGCCCGCATTCAGTAGTTATCAACAAGTACTCTGAGTCATATTGCCAGTGGTATTTGAGACAACAACAATATTCTCTGGATTACAATCGAATATAAAACATTCATCATTCACCGATCCAATGTTATTGACAACGTTTTTTCTCTTTTTGGCTGGCTGAAGAAAGTGAGGAGGTTTCTCTATAATTTCCACCTCGCAATCATCATGAATAGCAGTAATAGGAGCCCTGGAAGAATCTAAACGTTTGTTTAGGAACATCCCAGATTCAAAGTTTGTTGCCTCTTCTCCTCCCTCCTCTAAACTAATATCAAGCACAATGGTCCCCGAACTCATCCCCTATTCAGTGTCTTAGCTCTAGTGCCATTGAAAAGAGGTATCAAGAATAAGCTTTTTTGTCTGAATTTTTTAGTAGGGCGTACCCAAAACCCAACTGCAAGCTTTCAAGTGCTCACAATTCAGGTAAAACTACACTGAACATGTGAATAATGTGGTCCCAAACATCCATAGCAAGAAGTTCTTATGGATTCAAAACCATGAATTACAGTGGGCCTGTAGAAAATATTATTTTTTAAGGGTGCATACAATGTGTGCTTCAGAATGGATCAACTGGGTCCCCTACCAGTATATGATATTTGGAGATGCAGTTTTACAGTGCAAACTTGATAGCACTCGATGGCACACCTTATATACAAATAAACATGGGTATAGCACTACATGGAAGATCAATGGGTTAAAGAGTGCGAAAACTAACATCAAACCCAACTAGAATCTACTTCAATGTCCTGTGAAAGTTCAATTCAATAGGAATCGAAATTCAAAACCATCCAATACCCAAATGGATTTTCTCGTTATTGAATTGAATTCCTTCCTTCTTTACTTTAATACTTCTAAAAGGAATTCAGTTCAAGAATGAGAAAATCCATTTGGGTGTTGGGATGTTTTGAATTTGGGTTCCAATTGAATTGAAGGTTCACATAACATTGAAGTCCATTCTAGTTGGATTTGATGTTAGTGTTCACACTCTTTAACCCATTGATTTTCCATGCAATTCCATACCCATGTTTATTTGTATGTAAGGTGTGCCCTCAAGTTATATCAAGTTTGCACTATAAAACTACATCTCAAATATCATATACTGGTAGGGGACCCAGTTGATCCATTCTGAAGCATACATTGTATATTGCACCCTTAAACAATAATATTTTCTACAGGACTACTATAATTCATGGTTTAGAGGCCAGAAGGAACTCTTGCTATGGATGTTTGGGACCATATTATTCACGTGTTATGTGTAGTTTTACCTGAATTTTGAACACTCGAAAGCTTACAACTGAGTTTTGGGTAGGCTCTACTAAAATATCCGGACAGTAAATTTTATTCTTGATACCTAATTTTAATGGCACTAGGGCTAAGACATTGAATAAGGGATGAGTCCGGGGACCATTGTGCTTGAAATCAGTTCAGAGGAGGAGGGACGACAAGAGGCAACAAACTCTGAATCTAGGAAGTCCCTAAACGGGCCTTTAGATTCTTACAGAGATTCTATTGTTGTTGTTCATGATGATTGAGAGGTGGCAATTATAGAGAAACCTCTTGACTTTCTTCAGCTGGATAGAAAGAGAGAAAAGACTGCTGACAACATTGGCTTGGTGAACGATGAATGCTACATATAGGATTGTAATATAGAGAAGATTGTTGTTGTCTCAAAGACCACTGACAATGACTCAGGGGACTTGTCGATAACCGCCGAACGTGGGCATGAATGGTTTCATTCTGTGCTCCATTTCTCTACTGTTAATTGAAGAATGTATAAGGTTTATGTGTAGCCCATCGATAAATTTTTTGAGTTAATATAAAATGTATATTGTTGCTTTATTTGTGCATGTTTGGAGCATGCCAATTGGGTGACATTTCAAATGGTTGCATTTACGCCATTGTACCATGAGCACGGGTGGGACTACTCCAAATCGACTCCAAACACCAAAATTCTAAACAACCAAAACTCCATAATATACAATCATTGTATCCTAATAGCATATAGCTATAAATATTTGATAACATAAATTTTATATTTTTTTTCAAACTTCAACATAGACATATTTCCAATTCTCAACCAATTTTAGATTTACTCATTTACAAAATACCAAAATTGGAAATATGTAAAAATTCTACATCTTTATGGATTTATCTCTTCATCTCACCGACCTGAGCTTTAATTTCTTGCTTATTAGCTATATATATATAAAATATATATATATATATATATATATATATATATATATATATATATATATATATATATATATATATATATAAGAAATCACTCTATATTAAATTAGAAATAAATTCAATATAAGTATCATTATAACTTGCATACATAACTACTTTGTAATGTAGATGTAATAGAGTAAAATTTTTAGATATGAGACCAAACTAACAATGAATATAAAATTTCATATTTTTTCTTGCTTGGATTAATTATTTTTTAGACTCACTATAACGTAGCATTTTTTATTATTTATCTTAGTGCCTGTTAGGATTTTAGTGTTGTATCTCTAGTATAAGAGCGACCCTCTAGTATAAGAGTTGCAGTTAGGATCTTCTTGTTGCATCTTTACTAATTATTTCATCTATTGATCTCGTTGTCCATTTTAGTCGTGATGATGATCCTCAATAGGGGTCTGAAAAACGTTGACCCTTTATCGTTGTGATTCATCAAAATCATGAATCATAGAAGCCTCCAATCTGAGATCAATAGAACCATTTAATTTTAAAAATAAATAAAAAAATCCTAAAAAAATAGCAATAATTTAAACAATGCATAGAAATTAACACAGAAAAATATAATAAAAAATTCCACATTTTTTTCTTCATTGGCTTTAATTCTATTTCCAAAGATTTGCTTTGATTAGTTATTAACATAAATAAAACTATTTAATTAAAAAATTCCTAGTACAAATGACAATAATCTGTATCAATTTGAGCAAGGCATAATATCACTCAAAATTTTACTTTCTCAAATATAATAAAACACGACAATAAATAATTAATTCAAACAATATTGAAATACTGCTCAATAATGTATCCTTTTAGTGCCCTAATTCCTTATGACTACAACTATTTGATAAATATATTTTATATTTAGCTATATCTTTTTCAAAACTAAACACAAATAAAAATCAAATTCTAAATTATTTAAATTCTCAACTAATTTAAATTTACACATCTACAAATTACTAAAATTGGAAACATACAAAAAATTTTATAACTGTGAATTTATGTCTTGAACTCCCTAACTTGAGTTTCAGTTTTATGCTTATTTCTTGTATTAAATTAAAAATATATATATAGCGTGCGACCAAAACATAATGAAAAGCAATTAGAAATGATAATAACTTATCTTATATATAAATTTAATCAAGGCATAATATAATTTAAAATTTCACTTAAAATAATTTTTCCAACAAAGAAGTCAACGTGAGCGGTGATTGCCTTGATAGAAAGGATTTTAGTCCCAAAGATTAAAAAATATGTGCAACAAAGAAATTGATTCAAACAATGTGAAAATATCACTCAATAATGTATTTCAACAGTTTCTTATTTTCTCAATAATGTCTTTCAACAGTGTCTTATCAAAGATAAGATAAATTTTATGTTTAACTATACTTTGTTCAAACCTATTCTTTATTGCAATAACTTTGATAAGATAAATTTTATGTTTAGTTATATTTTGTTCAAACTTAAACACGCAAATATCAAAATAGATTTACTAATTTACAAAATACTTCAGCATAGACATATTTCCAATTCTCAACCAATTTTAGATTTACTTATTTACAAAATACCAAAATTGGAAATATGTAAAAATTCTATATCTTTATAGATTTATCTCTTCATCTCACTGAACCGAGCTTTAATTTCTTGCTTATTAGCTATATATATATATATATATATATATATATATATATATAAAAGAAATCACTCTATATTAAATTAGAAATAAATTAAATGTAAGTATCATTATAGTTGGCATACATAACTACTTTGTAATGTAGATGTAATAGAGTAAACATTTTAGATATGAGACCAAACTAACAATGAATATAAAATTTCGTATTTTTTTCTTGTTTGGATTAATTATTTTTTGGACTCACTATAACGTAGCATTTTTTATTATTTATCTTAGTCCCTGTTAGGATTTTAGTGTTGCATCTCTAGTATAAGAATGGTGGTTAGGATCTTCCTGTTGCATCTCTACTAAGTATTTCATCTGTTGATCTCGCTATCCATCTTTGTCGTGATGATGATCCTCTATAGGGGTTCGAAAAATGTCGACCCTAAATTATCATTGTGATTTATCAAAATCATGAATCATAGAAGCCTCCAATCCCAGATCAATAGAACCATTTAATTTTAAAAAAATCCTAATAAAAATAGCAATAATTTAAACAATGCATAGAAATTAGCATGGCATAATACAATAAAAAATTCCACATTTTTTTCTTCCTTGGCTTCTGTTAATTCTTTTTCCAAAGATTTTCTTTAATTAATTACTAACATACATAAAACTATTTAATTAAAAAATTCCTAATAAAAATGGCAATAATCTATATATAAATTTGAGCAAGGCATAATATAACTCAAAATTTTACTTTCTCAAAGATAATAAAACACTACAATAAATAAATTAATTCAAACAATATTGAAATACTACTCAATAATGTATTCCTTATGACTACAAGTATTTGATAAAATATATTTTATATTTAGCTATATCTTTTTCAAAACTAAACAAAAATAAAAATCAATTCTACCATTATTTAAATTCTCAACTCATTTAGATTTTATAACTATGTGGATTTATGTATTGAGCTCCCTAACTTGAGTTTCAGTTTTATGCTTAATGCCTGTATTAAATTAAAAATAAATCATATATATATATATATATATATATATATATATATTTTGAGCGTGCGACCAAAACATAATGAAAAGCAATTAGAAATGATGATAATTTATCTCATATATAAATTTAAGCCAGACATAATATAATTTAAAATTTCACTTAAAATAAATAAATAAACTAGTTGTAATAAATTTTCCAAGAAAGAAGCCAAACTAAGCAGTGATTGCCTTGATAGCCAGGATTTTAGTCCCCAAAGATTTGAGGTTCAAGTCTTAATGGATTAAAAAAATATATGCAACAAAGAAATTGATTCAATGTGAAAATATCACTCAATAATGTATTTCAACAATGTCTTATCTTTGATAAGATAAATTTTATGTTTAGCTATACTTTTTTGAAACCTAAACACATAAATATCAAAATAGAAAACATGTAAGAATTTCTATACACATCTCCAAAATACCAAAATAAAAAACATGCAGGAAGTTTTGTACCTAGATTTGTCTTCAGCTCCCTTAGTTCAACTTCCTATCCCAAGAATTTCTGTAAGTATATGGATTTATGTCTTGAGCTCCTTGACCCAAAATACAAAACAAAAAAATAGAAAACATGGAAGAATTTCTATACACATCTCCAAAATACCAAAATAGAAAACACCTATTCCTTATTGTAATAACTCTTTGATAAGATAAATTTTATGTTTAGCTATACTTTTTTCAAACCTATTCCTTATTCCAATAACTCTTTGACAAGATAAATTTCATGTTTAGTTATACTTTGTTTAAACCTAAACATGTAAATACCAAAATAGAAAACATGCAAGAATTTCTATACCTGGATTTGTCTTCAGCTCCCTTAATTCAACTTCCTAACCCAAGAATTTCTATAAGTATATGGATTTATGTCTTGATCTCCTTGACCCAATATACAAAACACCAAAATAGAAAACATGCAAGAATTTCTATACCTGGATTTGTCTTTAGCTCCCTTAGTTCAGCTTCCTAACCCAAGAATTTCTATAACTCTGTGGATTTATCTCGAGCTCCTTGATTTTAGCTTCCTAACCCTCAAGATCTATAGACTCGCAATTATAATTAAGAAGCCCTAGAAATATAGCTTTATTGATGCAAAGAGGGGCTCTAGTCTAATACCGTAAGATGTTGTAATCTTAGATTGGATGCTTTTGTGATTCATGATATAATGATTAAGAAATTCCAGAAAATCACATGAAGGATTATTGGTCGACGCTTTTTGAACCTGAATCTAGCTTCATCATCAGGATTGAGGTTCGAAACACATCGACCAATAATCCTTCATGTGATTTTCCGGAAGAATGAACCTAGATTGAGGTTCGAAACAAGTCGACCAATAATCATTCATGTGATTTCGAACCTCAATCTAGCTTCATCATCAGGATTGAGGTTTGAAACACGTCGCCTAATAATCCTTCATGTGATTTTCCTGAAGAATGAACCTAGATTGAGGTTCGAAACGAGTCGATCAATAATCCTTCATGGGATTTTATGAAATATCTTAATCAAAATGTTGTAATGTCATTTTAACATTTTGACTTGTTCAATAATAATAACCAGCATAGATCTATCTTTACTCTGGACCTACTAAGCGCCGAGAGGGATCCAATATTTTTACACTCTATGCTAGTTTGCATATTAAGATATTTGATCCCTCTCGGGGCTTAGTAGATTCAGAGTAAAGATGGATGTATGCTGGTTTAATTCCCCCTTTAAATAGGCTACATTCCACATGAATACCATGGGTTAATACCATTAGAATCTCAATACCATGTGCCATCTTTATTTTTATTAATATTAATATTAGGGTTAATGTTTTTTTGCATGGTATTAATAATAATTTGGCCCATAGGATTCACATTAATAAAACCTCATTTTTGAATGTTCGTAAATATAAAGTGAATTATGGAGTAATATAATAAAAAAGTTTTATTTATTTACCATACCTCTAGTTTATTTATATTTTTATTAATTTACCATACCTATTTTATAAATATGGTATTTGGCCCATGGTAATTATCCCATGGTATGAAATAATTCTGGAAGAAGGATGGGAACCACAGATCCTAGGTCATGGTTGCAGGCGTGGGGGTTGTGGCCAACAGGGCCAAAAGTCTAAGGCATCCTCACAAAAGTAAAGGTTGGTTCGGAAGACGGTCAACAGTAGCAAGAGTCAAGCGGAAGGAGCAACAGGAGAAGGGAGCAGAGGGTGACATCTGGCTAGATCTGAGTGCACGGGTTGTATCATGGACAGTCTTCATGACTTTTTGTTTCTCGGCATCAGAAAACAGCCTAAGACTTGGTCCGCTGGAATCATAGCTGTCGTTCTCTCCGTTTTACACTGTCACAAAAGCCCGGAACGGTTGATTTGGCGGTATTAGGGTCTAAGCAGGAGCATTAACCATGGTAAACCCAAATGAGGCCGTCGAGCTCGAACTAGAACCAGAAGATATTTTGTCGGTGTGGGGAAAAGACTTAACAATCCAAAACATTGAACAGTTTTTCGGGGGATGCGGTCACCATGGGCTATCGAAGCAGAGTCCTGATTTGCATAAGCCATGGAGCAATAGGGCCTCAATCAAGTTCCTGGATGATAGTTTGGGGCTGGTAGGGCAAGGAATTCAGGAGGCCCCTGATCATTTAAACCTCCAAGAGCAGAATTCTCAGAAGAAGGGTTTCCCCCAGGTAGAAGACACCAAAGTAAGTAATCTGAAACCTCTCTTTACTGCTCATGCTCATTCTTATAATGGAGGTCTGGAAGATGTGGTCTACGGCCACGACCCCAAAAACTGGTATTGGAAGAACCCAAGTGACGGGCTCAAAGCGGATCTAGGGCTGGTCAAAGAAGGTAATTCGCTGGTTATAACAAGATCATCTATAGCAAGGGTTTTGGTTAACCCTTGTGTGATTTCTAAGCCAGAGATAGTGGATTCTGAAGTAGATCAGGGGCGTAGGAAGGATGGCTCAGGCAAAAATGAAGGAACTCAGCCTGGAAAGGAGGGATTAGGAAAGGGAGTGGATATAGGAGCAGAGGCCAGGGGTATTGCAGGAAGTATTGGTTTGGAGATTCCATCAGGATCAGCTCCAGTAAGCAAGAAGGATTCCTCGCAACAAACAGAAGCGGCAGATGGGGAGGCCGTCGCTCAAGGGAAGGAAGAGGTTACATGCAATAGGCAGGCTGGGGAAAAGAGAAAGAAACAGAAATTAATCAAGAAAAAGCCTGAAGAAAATCTCGTCCTGGGGGTGGATGTCCAAATAGAGGAAGCTATGGAGGTGGCGGAATGTACCTTGGTAGGACGAGCCTGGGGGAAAAATTATTCAGCAAGTTTCATTCAAATCTGGGCAGAACAACAATGGCAGGTGGCCCCGGATAAACGTTTCAAAGTCTCAGTTCTAGCAAAAGGATGGTTTATGATTCGCTTCGAAAAGAAGGAAATGGCGGACTGGGTGATGGCGAAAAACTGGGCGCTTTGGAACCATCCTGTTCTGTTCAGACGATGGACACCTCTATTTGATGATTAGCATGAAAAGGTAGAATCCTTCCCGGTTTGGGTCCGCGCCCCTGGTCTACCCCCCTTCCTATGGGTAGAATCAGTTTTCAGGGCCATTGGTAACAAGTTGGGCACTTATCTAGAAACAGATATGTCTTTCATGGAAACAGGGAATAAAGCTATGGCCCAGATCTTGGTCGATCTGAACCTAGGGGAAGGCCTAGCGGAAACTATAAATCTCCAGTATAAAGACCTTAGTTTCGTTCAGCCTTTGGACTACGAACACTTGCCTTTTAGGTGTCACAGATGCCATGAGTATGGACATCTTGCAAGGGATTGCCCTCTTGGTTTCCGCCAAAGGAGGAGATTTAAGAAAGCTGAAACAGAGGTGGTAGCAACAAGAAAAGAAACGGGGGCGGTCCAAGTGGAGGATGTTATGGAAGTGGATAAAGTTGAGAAGACGAAGGATCAGTTGCAGACACATCGGGCCCTGCGTCCGGATCTTGGAGAGGGATCTCCTAGCGGATTAGGGAACGAAGCACCGAAAGTCTCAAAAGAAGTTTCTAAAGGTGTTCATGAAGTCACGATGGGTACGCATCTGGACTCTTGGTTTCCTTCTATATCTCCTCATTTTGAAGAAAAATATGCATACTTAAAATCAAATTCGCATAGTCCGTCACCTATTGAACACTCGCAGGTGGAAAACATCATTGAATCTATGCCCAAGATCAATCTGAACTGTGAAGAGGCTCCATATGATCCCGGCAATATAACAATCTCTCCTGCCAAACCTGTATGCCATTATAACCTGCGATCTTTCGACAAAAGACCAGCTTCTGGAGACTCGATCGGAGATCTAGGCATGGAGGTGCCATAGATCCCAATGAAGAAGTCGAGGGGATGGAAGTCTTATTTGTCAAAGGCTCAGGTAAAGGCGAAATTTGACGTGGCGGATGGTAAACAACTGTCGTTTCCTGGGGTGCTTAGAGTGGCGAAACCCTGTGGAGATGGTTCAAAATGATTGTTCTTTCCTGGAATTGTAGGGTTTTAGCCAGTAAACCCAAAAAATTGGCGCTGAAGGAGTTAGTACAGTGGTATAATCTAGATGTAATCATGTTGCAAGAGACATTAGGTCTAAGCTCAGAAGTGGTGTCATCTTTGGGATCCACTCTCCCGGGGTGGCACTTTCAAGCACTGGACTCCAGTGGTCACTCAGGAGGTCTGGTCACAGGCTTCAGGGAAGGAAGAATGAAATTCATCAATATATGGGGGATGAATAATGTTTTGGGGATAGAAGTCGCGACATCTGAATTCGACATTCCTCTGTTAATTTTAAACATATATGGGCCATGTCAGGAGAGAGTCTCTTTTTGGAACAACCTTCTGGCTAAAGCAGTGATGAAAAATCAGAATCTGGTGATAGGAGGAGATCTTAATTTCTCCATTGGGATTGCCGAGGCTTGGGGGGCTTCAGCCAGAGAAGACCCCCTATCAGATTTCTTTTTGAATGCCTTTTCATCGCATAATCTGATCGAGGCAAACATGATTATGCTGAAACCTACATGGAGAAACCGTAGAACAGGTGAAGCTAGAATAGCTAAAAGACTTGATAGATTCTTTCTGAGTGAAGATCTAGCCTCCAGAATACCGGTTTTCAGATAGTGGGTAGGAGAGGGGGGAAATTTGGATCATTTCCCAGTTTTACTTGAAATAGCTAAGCCTCCTCTTAAGCCGGCAACACCTTTTAAATTCAATGCCTCATGGATGCAGGAGGAATCCTTTAAGACCCTCTTTAATGAATCTTGGCAACACCCGAGTAGGGATGCCATAGAAGATAAGAGTTTCCTATTTATGGAAAACCTGAAAAGGCTAAAAAAGGCCACGGTGGTTTGGGCAAAAAAAAGGAAGCAAAATCAAAATGAAGCTTTAAATAGTATCAATCTGGAGCTTGGGGAATTGGAAAATCCTGAATCAAATGGTTACGAATCTCAGGAGACGAAGGATAGAATTCTAATATTAGAAAAGCAGAGAAGTCAAATCCTTTTGGACAGAGAAGAGGAGTGGAGGTTGAAAAGTAGGGCAGTTTGGCTATTAGCTGGAGACGAAAATACAAAATTTTTTCACAACTACGCAAAAGGAAGAAAGATAATGAATACCATATGGAAGCTAAAAGATGAGGAAGGTAGAGAAGCAAGCACCTTTGAAGATCTCTCAACCATGGGGAGGAACTACTTTCAAAAGTGTTTCTCTGAGCAAGGAGAGATTACATTAGCAGAGGTTATCAATATAGCTCAGTGCTTTCCTCATTATGTGGAGGAGGATGAAGCTGAGGGCTTGCAGGGTGAAGTTAAAATTGAAGAAGTGGACAGTATCATTAAATCTATGGCCAAAGATAAAAGTCCTGGGCCTGACGGGTGGCCAATAGAATTGTTCCAGCAGTTCTTTGATCAAATTGGCTCAGAATTAACAGAAGTGATCGAAGAATCCAGAAGAAAAGGGAATGCAATGAAGACGCAGACAAGCTTTCTAAGGAAGGTTTACAACAAGATCTGGGCAGCTGGAGAATAGAGGAGGAAATCAATGGAGGCGTTCACCATTCAGACCAGCCTCCTCATAGGCTGCACGCTTCAACATAGCAGCGAGGGGATTGCTAGTTTTCTTTTTTTGCTTATAGCTGAAAGTATGTCATACTGAAACCTATTCCTAGTCTTTTATGTTAGCAATGCGCTTCTTTTTTTCCTTGGGTTGTTTTCCTCGAAAGAGGAAACCCAGAAAAAGATGCCAGAAAATGTTTTGATCACTAAAACTATAAACTGTTTTGACTCTTTTTGATAATACTGAAAAGGGAGTTGTTTTCCTCATAAGAGGAGGCTCTGCTTATGCTCAGAAGGACCCAAAAACGCTCTATTAAAGGGAGGAAGAATAGCCTTTCAGCACGTGTTATGATGGTTTATCATACAACAAAAGGAGCTGCGGCATGTACTTGTAACTTTTTATTATGAATAAAAAGTTCGTTTTTTTTCTTTTGGAAATAAATTAGCCCATGGTATTAAAATGGTATTTGGCCCATAGGCTTCACCTAAATAAAGCCTCTTTTTTGAGTCTTCATAAATATAAAGAGGTTTATGGACTAAATGTAAAAAGAGGTTTTATTTATTTACCATACCTCTAATTTAATTATATTTTTATTTATTTACCGTACCTTTGGAATAAGTATAAAAATAAGTTTTATTTATTTACCATACCTCAAATTTATTTATATTTATATTTACTTACCATACCTATCTTTTTAGTGTTCATAAACCTCTTTATATTTTAAATTTATATTGTGTTTATACATAATAATAATTAGATTTATTTCTAAATAGGGATTAAAAATGTTAAATGTTAAACATTACATGTTAAATGTTTACATTTACATTTCCGGTTATGTTTACATATTTATGTGAGATCTACCCCCCACTGGGTTGTAGAGCACCTCTGGACCCAATAATAATAATAATAATAAATCCTTGAAATAAGGATATTTGATATAAAAAATAATCTAGAAATATATATTCCATTAAAAATTAATATTTAATTTAATTTAGTTTTTAAAATATTATAATTTTTTATGGAGATTATCTGACTTTATTTCTTAATTAAAATGATTACTTTACTTAAGTTTTATTAAGTTGATCCATGGTTATTTTTCTTTACTGTTTTAAATTTATAACTAACCTAATTATATATATTAAATGGTTGATAAATTCGGATATGTATGAATCCATAATAAACATCAAAACCCTATCAATCTATAACAAGCATAGAAACACTTTATTATACATCTCATGTTGCTAAAAAAGAAAAAATCATAAAAACTAACTAAAAGGTCCATTTTAACTCCAGATATTTGCACTTTGTGAGATTCAATCCCTCTAAATGGTTGATAAATATAGAGTTAAGATGGATTTAGGCTGCTTTAATTATTAATATTAATAAGTATAATTAATAATTTATTTATTTTTATTTTTTTTATGCAATTTCACTGAGTCAAAATGTTTTAATTAATAATATTTTTTATAATGTAATTTGATTAATTCAAAATGTTTTGATAACCTAACATAATATGACATTATGACGTCTCTTCCATAATGGCCGAGAGTGTCTTTCGATGCAAAAATGTAATAAAATTAAAGTAAAATAAATTATAAAATATTTTGATTATGAAATGAGAGATGATTTTTGGGCATGTGGTATTGATGAGACATGGTATTGACCCATGGTATTGTAAGAGAAAAAAATTACAAGTTAATAATACTCATGGTAAAGTGTAACAAAGCCTATATACAAGTTGATAATATCGATGGTGAATATCCATGGTTAATAATCTTTTTATATTGTAAGTATTAAGTTTTTGTGTGTATTAATGAAATTTAAATATGGTTACAAAATTATTGTTTTAGTTTATATGGTAAAATGGAGCTTAATTTATAGCTACTATTTATATCTTATATACTTTAATGTGATAGAGGGTTTAGGTATATCTTTTTTCCTTTGGATTTAATTAAAAAATGTTATAAAATTAAATTCAAATAAAATTTCCTATAAAATATTCTGATTGTGAAATGAGACATGGTTTTGGGCATGTGGTATTGATGAATCATGGTATTGTATCAAAGCCTATTTACGAGTTAATAATATCTATGGTAAAGTGAGCATGAATATCCATGATGAAAAATATTATTATATTATAAGTATTAAATTTTTTATATGTTTATTAATTAAACATGTTAATATAAATTCAATGTATTGTGTAAACATGGAGAAATGTTTACATACTTTCTTAAATTATTTTAAATTAAACTAAGTTGGAGAAATTAAGCTAGGTTGCAGAGCGCCCCTCACACAATTATAACTTTACTTTAAATTATTTTATTATTATTAATTATGGAAAAAATTAATTCCCAAATAGGGGTCAACAAACTTAGGGATGTGGCCATTAAGGAGGGTGCCTGCCACCCCATCAACTTGCTTGGCTACTAAGGCGGGGGGGCATGACACACCTTTGTCATGCAGACTCACGTGTAGATTAAATTCATGTTAATGCAATGCAAGTTTAATTTACTCAATTCGATGATGGAGGAAATACATATGAAGGAGGGTTTAAACCCTGCTTGGCAGCAAGGACTCTAGTTCTACAACACTATAAATGGAATTACCTTCAATTGTATGCATGCCTAGTTTGTTTCTTTGGATAGTCATTTGAAGCTAGGGGATTGTGCTCATTCTAGTTGTGAGGGTCTAATTAATTTAAAGGTCATGTGCTAAATATTAGTGAGCTCGAGGTGATGATAATACTTCTCAATTGCAACACATCTGGGATGCTGACACAAGGGTTCCTCAACTTTGACAACAAGAGTTTGGTCCCGAAATTAAGGTGTTGGTGTTGTTCTCCAACATAATTGAGTGCCAGTTGAGTTTGATCATGGGTTCATAGGCCTGGAATAAGGTATGGCTAACTATTTACCCATATTAGTTTGACCTCTAAGTTGTTGTTGGTCTTCATTTTGATAATTGGTTTTTCTGAGATTTTGTTTTGAAAATTTGGGAGCTTTATAGACCTATGTCTTGTTTTGGTCGAAATCATGGTTTCACTACTCTATTTGAGATTGTGGGGGTGTGACTAGCGAGGGAGGTGTCATACCACTACCTCTCTAGGTTTCCCTCACTGGTTTGGTTGTTTTCTAGTACCTTGTCAACTTAATTTTGAATTTTGGCATTCTGGTGGATGTTATGGTTATTTCCTAGTTCTGGTTTCACCCTTGGCTATCAGATTTTTTCATCTTTGGATGAGATCTTGGGTTCCTAGTCTAGGATAGACACGACCAATCACCTTCTTGTTGGGTTACCCTCCTCATTCATGTTATTTTTTGAAGGACTCTATGTCTTTATGTTGGAGGGTTGCGATCTCCAACCATCCAGCTCTTGGGATTCTGTCTTGGGTATTTTTGTATCTATTCGAGTGGGAGGTTATTCAAGAGTGGCTTGGGGGTTTGGACATTTGGGAAAATTTGGCACCTTCGATGGATTTGTAGCTTTTATATCTCCAAGACTTGTTGGTTTTCAATCTAGATCATTATGCCACATCAACATGCTAGAGTTAGGAGGGGGATGGGTGAGAGATGACAACATAACAGACTTCGATTGGAGGATATAGGACAAGGAAATTCCATTGACCCTATCCCATCTGATGCTCCTAGTATTGAAGATCTTGTCCTTGCTCATGATTTCTTTGGCAGTTAACTTAGACAAATCACTCTACTTTTAGATCGACGTAATAGGGATCGACACAATGACAAGAAAAAGATTATTTCCTTAATGATCTTTAGAGAAACTAGTGGCATATACAAGACAGATTGGCTAGCCTACAAAGGGGATAATGGCGCCTACAGGAGAAACTTGACAAATTTAAAGGAATATTAGACCACATGGAGAAACATGTGCATTGTGACTTCAAGCCTCCGCCATCACTATTATATATTGTAGCAAGAAAAGGATTCATTTGAGGTGTGCCTTAGTCAAATGCAGAAATTTGAAATTCCACATCAGAACAATGACTTGAGTTGAAATTAGCAGTAGTGATATGGCCAAATCACTCAGTTAAATCAGCCAATTCGAGTTTGTGGGCTAGAAGTACAGTTGTGCATAAGTTGATGGCTAAGATATAGCAATCTAGTGGAATTATAGTTAGTGAAACTTAGTTATATGAGCTCTAGTCATGAATAAAGTCAGTAGGAGTTTAGTTGAGTAGTTGTAACTATTGTTATATCACTGATATCTTAATTAACTAGTCAATTTACTAAATATAGCCCTATTCATGCATGCAATTCGAATTTCCTAGTTTGAGTGGAGAAAAAAGGCACATTGTAATTTGCAATTGCATACTAGTTGAGTGTATAGGTTTTGCATTGGAGCAGGTGATCAATTCCTCTAGGATTTGAGCAAGGAAATAGGGAATTATTCTATTTTTTAGGAGCTAATTTCCTCAATGATTATGAAAGGAAATAGGAGGAAGGTTGAGGCCTATTTGGGCTAAGCATTGGTCAGAGCAAATTAGAGAGCAAGAGTTTAGTATTGTAGTGCAAGTTGTGCTTCAGGATTAAAGTTGTCATTGTAATAGATCCATATTCTCGTCTGATTTAATACAAAATAAATGAGGGGTTTTTTCCCAATTGGTTTCCTAGGAAAAATATTGCGTTCATTTTGTTTTAATGTTGTCATGTTATTGCATGTGATTCTATTGTGTGTTTTCATTTCTGCAGATTGAGTAGAAGAAATTTGTGTCTATTGTTTTCAGTCTGAATTCCTTAGCAACTACAAATTTTGAGCTATTTATACATGGTATCAAAGCTATTGAAGACTACATAGAAACTAGGTTCCATATGTTCTCTTAGAAAAAAATCTATTTGCAAAGATTTTTGGTGCATATCTTCTTTAGTGTAGGAACAATGTCTTTCAGTGGATCGATGCTTGACTATGAATTGGATGGAATCTCAAATTTTTGTGCTTGGAAATATAGGATGGAAGTTGTCTTGGATGACAATGGATTATTAGAGTACATAAAAGTTGACATTCCAAAGCCATCTGATTTTGATCCACAAGCACAAGCTCAGTGGAAGAAAGACACAACAAAATCCAAGAGAATTATTTTGGAGGGCGTCATAGATCATGTGGTTTCGAATTTGCATGACAAGGAGACTGCCTTTGAAATGTAGGAAACTCTCATAGGTTTATTCCAAAGTAGCAATGATGCCATGAAATTGGCATTGAGATAAACTCAAGAAAAATCGAATGGGAAAAAATGAAATTATTGTTCAATATCTATCCAAGTTCACTCAAGTCGGAGATGAACTTGGAGGAGTAGGAAAATTAAGCCATCATCTGAAATTGTGAGCTTAGCACTCCTTGGTCTTCTAAAGTCCTGGAACAACTATCAAGATTCAATCAATGGGAGAGACAAACTACCAGATTGGGAGAGAACTTGGGTTGATTTGGTGTAGGAGGATATCAAAAGGAAAACTAAAGATGGTGTCACATCCAAAGTTGAGGAGGAAGAAAACTTTTCTCTAGCTAGCAAAGGAAAGAAGGCTAAGCGAAATAAGGCCCAAGGTAATGGATAATCTAGGAGGAACTGTGGCAAGAAGAAAGACCTCAATAAAATTAAATGTTTTCACTACCATGAATATGGTCACTATGCAACCAAGTGTCTGCATAAGAAATCTAGTAAGAAGCTTGCAGGAGCAGCAGGATGTGATGCTCTCACATCAAAATTCAATTTGTATTTCACCCTTATTGCATGCATGGAAAGTATTGTACGAGGAAATGCATGTTACTTAGATCCTAGTTCTTCATTTCATATGACAGGAAGTAAGGATTTCTTCAATACCCTAGAGGAGAAGCATCTACAATTACACATAGAACTTGGAGATGATGGGAGGTATAGTACCAAAGGGATTGGCATTGTCACGTTTAAGAGGGAGTCAAGCTCCTACCTTCACAAGTATAATGTGATTTTTGTAGATCGTTTTTCCTGCAAATGCTAGATCTATGTTATTTTTTTCAAAATGTGGTCAAATTCAACCTTGGACAACTCAAATGGCTAAGATAATGATTGCGTTAGATTTCTCTTTTCGAGATGACCAAAGTCAACCTAAAGACCACCTTATTTGGACAAGTGAAATTTGAGTTTTGAATAATTTTTATTATGGAATGGGTCGGCCCTAACCATATGTGTAACTGCTTAGGTCGACCTCAACCCCAAGTGGACCCTCATGAAATCCTATAAATAGAAGAGACCTCAAGCTCATCTAGACACGTTTGAACAAGCCATATTCTCTTCTCTTATTGTCTTGGGTTGCATAGGCCTATTAGACAAAAGTTCGCACAAGGGTCTGAAATCTCAGGGTCAAAGCTCACATTGATCTAGGGTTTTCTATATCTTGGATGTTGGAAGAGAACTGGACATTTTAGTCTCTAGAAGCTGGCACAATGTGTTATGGGAGCATCCAGGGAGCCTTGGACACTGGCACAATGGGTTATGAGAGCATCCATGGCTTCAGAGATAGATCAAGTTGTATTAGTTCCTAGGCGCTCATACAGACTGGTCCTGAGAGCGTCTGGGCTGCCATAGATGCTTACACAACAACCTTATAAGAGTGTCTAGGGCTTAAAGCATGTCTAGGTATGTTTGACCATGGACGCCCTCATCCAGTTCACTGGAGAGTGTCCAAATCTATTTTGGACACATTCATCCATTTATGCAGAGAGCATCTAGATCTGCTATAGACACTCGCACAATGCCTCCTCCATGTGTCCGAGACCCATGGATGAGATTTCTATATTCTGAAGATTCTGCTTAGTGATAACAATGTTCATCAGTATTCAGTAGTTGTCTATAGTTAGTGACAACACACTTCAGCCCGCAAAATCATGGTTTTGATTATAAGCATGATTAGATTTGTTTCATGGATATCATATTTGTTTTGTTTCATAGATAAAGTTATGGATCATTTTACTCTCTTTTTCTAAATCATTTGATTACGATTTAAGAAGAACAAGATTTGCAAGGGTTTTCCCCATAGTGGATTTTTCCTTGGTCTTAGACGAATTCTGGTGTCTCTATGTGTGTGAATTCTTTTCTTCTATTATTCCTTTATGTTTCACTACATTGATGATGATGATGATGTTCTCTCTATATAATTGCATCTGATGAATAATGGTGTAGATTTGAATAATGTAATGATGATATGGGGTGAACTTGATGTATAAATGAAGAAATGAAATTATCAAAGAAACGAATAATGTATCCCTATGACAAATTAACATGGAATTAGAGTTGGGTTGAATAAATCCATGGAAATCAACCCGATGATGACACCTTTGATGGAAGAAAGAAGGGGATGGCAGAGACCTAAAATAATTCTAGGGTTTGAAGAAAACCCTACGCAACTTTATTATTAGGGTTTGATGGATTCTATGAGGTTAGTTTTGGAGAGAAAAGATTGGTTTATGGAAACAATATGAGGTATGGAACCTAGTTGGTCAATGTGAATATGCTCAAGCACTTGAATTTTTTTTGATGAATCCCTAGATGGGATAATCCCTAGCAGACCTAGTTCGATAACCGAAGGAAACATTGGTATATGGACCATGGACATTGATGGATCTTGAAGTTCAGTGCAAGAGGGAGAGGATCACCTCTCATTGAAGATAAGTATTTGTTGTCTTATGATGCCTCTTACTTTTGTTTAGACCTATGGATATGATGATTATTTTTATTGCTTATACTTCCTCCATATTTATTTGAGTATATGGATGTGTCTAACCTCCTTGATGAGATTTGATGAGTAGATCCTTCTTGAGGATCATGTGTAATGCAAGAAGGATGGCTAGAGTCAGAAGAGGTAAATAGGTACTTTATGAAATGGTGGCAAGCACTACAAGATGTACATAAGAAGGTGCATGGGTATTTGAATACCACAAGGTATGCATGGTATGTTGTCTTTCAATTATTAGCTCGGTAAGCCCTAAGGTATGATGAGAATGTCTCTTTCGTGGATGGCTCATACATGCATATGAAAGTGAATTGGATCTATGTTTCATATGATGAAATGATGCACCTGGTGTTGAACATTTTGATCTTCTTGAATTCCATAAGGTTATCTAATATTGATACATTGATACACTTGATGATTGGATAACATCTATTTTTTGGATATCTTGATCCTATAAAGAAGGCTAGCACCTTGAATCTAGTAAATGATACTCTTGATACTTGTCATGATGGATTTTATATAGAAGGATAGCTCATTGACTCCTATACATGAGTTTGTTGATAATGCTTGTGATAAGAATGATGAAATCATATGGAAAGAGAGATTAACACTCTTGTTGTTTTGATAAAGCTTTATTGAATTAACTAACTTGATCTCATTGATCATGATAATCATGGTAGTCTTGATGTTAGAGGTATAACTATGATATTGATATTCTAGATCTCTTACTACTTGCAATCATGTCTTGATGGCATATGGTCAAACCGAATGTCCTAACTTGATGAAGTAACTTGATAGAAAGAGCTATTGTGTTCATAATCTCTGAGATATGGTGCTGACTCTATATGCTTCTTTGAGTCTAATCTTTGATGAAAAATTGAAGTCATGATGCTGATAGCAATGATAGATATATGTTTATGATCTAACAGATATGTTGTTGCATGACTCTAGCAGAGACAAACTGATGACATGAATGAAGTAGATCCCCAATTAGAGGGAGAATCTATTTTCATACCACTATAAGCATTATGTACTATTGAAATATGATTTATGTGCATCTGAAATTATTGATCTGCAGCAGAGTCTCATATATGAAGCTCATAAATAAATTAGGGTTTCTACTCCAGACGCAATCACAAATTTGGGAGATCTCATCCCTAGAGGCTCACATGCTAAGGCCCAGATAACATCTAGGAAGCTAAAGATGCTCTCATGCTAACCTGAAGGGAACGTCCATGGTGTTGACTACAGTTGACCATCATCTGAAGCTTTTTGAAGCTGTGTGAACTTTGAATAAAGGTTTCTCTGATATATTCTACCTCTGTAATATGATTTCTGAAGTTGTTGCCCGTTAAATTGTTGATCACATAAGAATGAAGTATTGTGCATGAAATCAAATCTTCACCTAGAAAATTTCAGTACCATAGATGTGTTTCAAATAACTGCAAGATCTGCAAGTAGGAAAAGGTTGAATGTTTGCCATAATAGGAACATGTAGACTAAACTTATGTTTGCAGGTGACTGGGACATACATATAGATAGGTCAATATGTTTTTGCTACAAGAGGTTGGCATGATTTGGCTTATTGATATAGACGAGCAACGTTTATCGTTTTGTCATGATAATTGATAACAACTTTGAATTGATGATTGAGATATGCTTGGGTTATATATCTCTCTAAGATAGTAAACTTGGACTTGATCTGATGTCTAAGGATTTGATTTTACTATTCATGATTTTCCCTGATATCAATGCTATGTGGGTATTCGGAAATTGGCCTCCTTGTTCCTAGTACAATGGTTGAGGTAATGATAGTTGTGATTCAAAATGATTTGAAATAACTGCATGGATGTATTGTTATTGATAGAGACTATTCTTAAGCACATTTGGATGCTACTTTAGTATGAGATCTACGATTAGATTTTGGACGAGAGGTCCATAGCATGACCGAGGTTGAACATGAAGTTGCTAGTATGGCTAACTGTGAGGCAAGATGAAGAAGCTCCTTATAGAGCTGTCTGAGCATGATCTAGATATGACATGGATACATTATGATCCGATTGGCATAAGGTCCCATATTTATAGTTAGGACTGAGATACTCTCATATATTGAGATAGTGTAGCTGTTCAAAACAAGCTCAGGCCTATGGTTGATGCCTCCATGAGAGGGAGGATGATTATGGTATCCTTTTGTGATTTATATGATTATATATGATCTGACATGATATTTGATTTTATGTTCTATTTGAACAGGAAATGATTGTTATTAAGATAAGAAACTACCAAATTTGAGTATGATGAGAGCATCGTTGATCGAGGACACTGAGCCAACTCTTCCTCCCTATCTGAGCTCCCAGGGTGAGGAATTTAGATGGAGGGCTCTTGGGATTGATGGAACTTTGGAAAATAGGGTGTTACCCCTATTTTTTACCCATAGGTTCAGAAGATGTTGCTCCCCTGTTTTTTCTTTGTAGAGTATACCCCAGTTGGCATCATACCCACAAGCAGGTCAACTTTGTTGAAAAGTGTGCAACAAGAAATGTAAAAATAGAAATTGCTAAAAATAACAGTTTGGCCAATGAGCATTTTGGCCACCTTGGGGGAGAGGTGAAACTACTAAAAATAACATCTTCTAAAAATAGCATTTCTGGGTCCCTTCCTATTTATAGCAGTCCCTGGTCTATCTATAGGAAGTAAATTCGAATTTGGTCTTACCAGCAGTTTGGAATATTAATTAATTAATTCTCCATGAGTTAATTAGTTAAGGAAAAACAAACTTGAAGTCTTTGTGAGAACATGCAATAATTTCTCCACTGATTGGGGAGGTGTCCTTGATTTGCTCCACTAATTGAGGAATTAAGGATGAGTTCTATATTGAGAGGATCAGTTGACTTAGTTTAACTTAGTCAAGTCCAGTTAGATTAATTTAACAAGTTGTTAAATTAATGAGATTCAGTTTGTTGATGCTTGCATGCATGTGACAACTGGTACTTTCAGATAACTGAGTATTTTCTCATGGATAACTAATGTATGGCAGTTCAGACAGAGACCCAGTTGAGATTAGATGAGGGACAGTGTACTATCAGATCCTAGGATATTCCTAGTGAATATTCCTTGCATGCAGGAGGAACTAGTGTCCTCAAAGATTGCGTAGTTGGACCTGAGGTTGACAACAGGTATGATATGGGGCCAATTCACATATGTTTTGTAATTGGACCCCAATCAAAATTGCGCAAGGAAATAGGGGATTGGAGGACTTGTGGCCTATATATTGAGGCCTAGGTAGTCTATGATCTAGATCATCAGAGTACAGAAAGAGAAGGATAGATTTTGAGTTGATTTTTTTTGTATGTTGTTGAGGATTTCCACTTGATTGATAATACAGAGATGGGGTTTTAAGCTGGTGCTTTTCCCAGATAAATTCTTCTGTGTTATGTCTGATTGATTCCTTCTTATCAGTTATATGTTTTCCTGCTCGATGTTGCTCATGGTTGATTAGCTTCCACGAAATTTGTGGTAGATGTAGATCTAGTATTATGCTTTAGTACATTGCATATATCAGTTGGATCTGCAGATGAAATTTCTACATGATATCAATGATCTAGCTTATTTGTAGAGAAAATTCTATAGGCTTGTTGGGAATACCGCTTCTCGTTTGGCCAATGAGTTGAGAGTGTACTTGGGGTGTACAACCCAAGTCGATTATGATGCAAGTGTTCTATCACATGACTATTTAGTGTCATTGATGGGAAGATCAGTAGGAAATACAATGGGTTGAGATAACCCTATGCAATTCCAGATTGATATTGAGCTTTTGATGAGATCTCGAGGTTGATATTTTCTCTCCTATGTGTTTGGAAATCTTATTTATCAATATGGGGTTGTAGAAGTATATCTCCCCCATGAGATTTCGGGTCGAGATGTACTCCCCAATGTGGTTCTAGGTTGAGACGTACTCCTTGATGATATTCTCTCTCACAATAATTGATTATGTTATTTCAAGTAGCAACCTGCTGGAAGAGATTCCAAGTAGAAGCCTGATGGATAGAGGGTGGTAGCTTAAGCTCCCCTCTGGTAACAAATTATTCTTCTTCTAGATTTGAGAATGTTCAACATACAAGTAGGAACAATCAAGAGAAAGCAAAGGATAGATCGAGATGTACAATGATGATTTGTGATGATGAGACACTTGAGTGGACATGTCATGATGACTACATGACAAATATGATCCATGATGATACGTGATGACACTTGAAGATTCTTGAATGGCATATTGATCGATGGATAGATTAGGTGGACTTCTCCCTAGCTGAGAGGGAATGTTAATTTTTGCAATTGTGATTAAATTCCACCTTGGATAGCTCAAATGAATGAGATAATGATTACATTAGATTCCTCTTTTCAGGAGGACCAATATCGACCTAAATATCATCTTATTTGGACAAGAAAAAGTTGATTTTTGAATTATTTTTATTATGGAATGGGTCATCCCTAACCACATGTGTAACTTCTTAGGTCGACCTCAACCCCAAGTGGACCCTCATGAATGTAGGTTTTAACCTTTACATAAATTACTTGCAAAACAATTCTTAAAAAATAGAAAATAAACAATGGCAAGAACATAGAACATAAAACAAATATACATAGAGATTTTCCCCTGGTTCCCAAAATTGGGACTACCAAATTGATTTTTCATCATATTCCTTTCAATGTTACAATACATATATATACATGTTGAAGCATCCATAAAACCCAATCCATTAACCCTAGATTAGAACATAATCATAGTTCCCTTAACCAGATCTACAAAATAGCATGGGCAAAAAATCATCATGCCCAAAAACATGTGTAAAATCCATGTGTAAAACCATATGTTCTATGACACGACCTTGTCATGTTGCAAGCTCAACTACTCCATGTTGATCTTCTGCGCGCTCAACACCTGCAATGTGTGTCTCTCCCTAGCCCGCAGTTTTGCAGTAATCCCATCCTGCAGAACATAGAGTGTCTCTCACAGGAGTGGAGGCATGTTGATCCCTATCCCTTTTAGTGCACTAACCGTAGGCCGGTCGAATTCATTTGCTATAACCAGTGCCCCTTCTGGCATCACTATTGTGTTGGTTGTGCGAGCGTGCAGCATTTCCTCAGCTGCAGCTGTCCCTACTGTGAGGCTGGTCGAAATAGTACCAACCTGAGGAGTGCACACCTACAACTCTTGAATCTACGCTCGGAGGGCCCCCAACACAATCTGATTCTCTGTCACGAAGTTCTAGAGGGCCTCAGTGGTGACATTGTGCACCGTCTCTCCTATATCATTTAGATCACCCTCAGTAAGGGTGATCGGGTTGATTGACAACTTGGATGCTTTCACCTTCTTGCGCGGCCCCGTCCACTCACCCGTGCGCTAGAACTTTAGTTGTGTTGATTCTATTTGTGGGTCTGCGCCTCCCTCTTCTTCCTCTATTTCCATCTCTTTCTCCTGCTCAAGTGAAGGTGACTTCTGGCCCTCCCGGGCCTTCTCTGCTGCCTTTTGTGCTGTTTCTGCTGCAGCCATTTTCTGTTCTACTGTTGACTGCATAGCGTCTCATGCCCCCTATGATTTTTCTACTGCTGCTTCTTGCCTTCTCTTTTTTGCCAACTGTGCCATGCACAGTTTTGCCTTCTTCTTCTTCTTCTTCTGTGCAACAGGCGTTTCCATCGCGATGATGTCTAGGGCGCACCATTCCAACATCCACGTCTCTCAGTACATCGAAAACCACATCATCGGTGGCTATGAAGGGTAACTAGCTCCACTTCTTGGTAGGGTCCTTGCGTGCCCTGAGGTATATGTGATGAAAGTCTGCCTTAAATTCTGCAAAAATTTGCAGGCTGTTGTAGATAGTGGGTGATAACTGTGGCTTGCAGTTAATCCCTATTCTAATGTTCATCTCCATGAACACCTAGAATATCTTGTTGTCGCGAATTTGGTTCACGTCCTTAGTGGCCTAGAGAGAAGTGTACTTAGTGGCCTCCAGGAGATCCCTTGCAATCGTGGGGAACTGGTTGTCCTCTAGCAATTCCCCCGCCACCAGCACTATGGACAGCAGAAGCCATGCATAGTGGAACATTTTTCCTTGTTCTCTAGGAACTCTTTGCACAAGAATTTAGACTAGTTAAAATGGACCCCTTCTGCGCATTGTTCAACAAGTGCCACCACCGGCATGGGTACCTCGTCTGCACGACACTTCCGCATGACCTTGCCCACCTGTATCTAAGTTTCCACCCTTACTGCTTTGTTGTTGATACTGGAGATTGTGTAGCCCCTCTTCTTCTTTTCCATCTTGTATTCCTTCTTCATGGCCTCCGTAATGGCTAAATCGTTGCTCTTCTCCTCTGAGATGTCTGCAGGGTCCTCTCCTTTACACGGGAGTCGAGTAATGTGATGGATTAAGTGGTCCATGATGGGGATGGGCTCCTCCAGCCATAAACACCCACCATGCACCAGGTAGAGGAGCTCCCTGATGATGAAGATCGTCAATGGGGTGTGGTGGTAATGCGGCACCCAAAGCAGGTTCAATAACCCTACCTTTTCAACTTCGCGTAACCACTTTAGCAGCTCCAATTCAATAACCCCCGCCACATCTTCTACTTAGGCTTCATGAGTTGTGCAGTCTCTAGGTGAGGGAATTTCTCGTGGTCAACGAGATCCTAATATTCAAAAATCAAGTTTGGCACCCGTCCTAGGTGCTGGCCCTCAAAGATGATGTCGTCTAGGAGGAGCGGAGTCTAGAGAGAGCTCTTTCTCTCGTCAAGGTCCTTGGGCACTTTTGCCTTCCCCTTCCATGGGGGGACATACACTGACAACTTTGTTGGAGGGTGTGCAGCCTTCGTTGCTTCCATGCCCTCATCCTCATCTTCTTCAATTATGAGGTCTTCAAGGTCTTCTTCCTCCTCATCGGTTTCTAGGTTAACTGCTTTCCCTTTTTCCTCCATCGTTAATCTGGTGCATAGCGGGTTTCAAGAGGACACATGCACCAGAATCATTGGTTGTTTGTCTTTCTTCGGTCTCGACGTGCGTGGTGATTTAGGGATTTCCACAACAATCCTGGCACCTTCAGGGGCATCTTCTACATTCAAAGCCTGCGTGGCCTCTTCGGCAGCCATCTCTACAATTTCCCTAACTTCCGTAGACGGTGCCATATTTCTCATCCAAAAATATCTCAATCGCTCAATCAGGGGTTCAATCAATGCTCTACACAGGGAAAACAGGTCTCGGCTTAGAATACGTAGGGCATACGACAACTCAATTCACAAATAAACAAGTTTTGTTTGTTGGGCAGCCCTTTGTAATTTATAGCACCTTTTGAATTTAAATTCAACCATTCCCCCCAAATTCGGTCCATTAATGCTCCCTTGGTAGCAGATTTTCCCAAATCTTCCCCATAAAGCGCGTCTTAAATTCCTATCGCCTGCTCCATTTGGTCTCAAGTCAAGCATCACATCATGAATAGTGACTACAATGGTCACTTTCCAACCAACCCACGCAGTAGTGCAGCCCCCCTTGCGTGGTCACAGACCTTGTGACACTTTGCTCTTGCGCGTAGCCTTGACATCGTGTAGCTCCTAGGAAAAGTAGTTTATAGTCCTGCACCTCCTTTCAACTGCCTGGAGTACTAAGACTGCACTTCCCACTACTAGTCAAGTGGCCGCGCCACCTGTATAGGGTTTCAACCAGTCATCCATCACTTTTCCTAGAAAACATCCACCTTCGATTGTTACTGGATGTGTCGCGTACTTTATCATCAGCACCGTGCCACCATGGGTGATCCCTTTAGTAATATGCGGTCCAATCCAAGGCATAAAGCTAATCAATTCTTGGCAGTAGTCCCCAAATTCATCAACATAATCATGTGCACCCTATTTTATCACCCTCATTTTCTTATCGAAAAATCCTTCTTTATTTCATCCTCCCGCTTCTTGACTTCCGCTTCCACCAAAGTGCTTTTCTCCCTTAATCACACCCTTTCATTCATAAGTTCTTGGAGCCTAAGATCACCCTGTTGGATTTCTTCCCTAGGTCCCAAGCATTCTGCTTCATTCAATTGTGCGATCCCTTCTTTCAAGACTCTGCGAGCTGTCATATCTACCAACACTGTTATGTGCGAACTAGGAATTTTATACTTTATGGGGATTACAACATTTGCTCCATACTCTAGCCTCGGAGGCATCTGCTCCATCAGTTTCTTGCACATTGTCCTATAAGCCCACAAAACCGCTCATACGCGCAGGTCCCATTGATTCTGTTGCGCATCATATACCTTGTTCAGCACTTCGCACACTTTGTTAAAGGTTGTTGCGTGGATAACCTTCTGCACACTCGTTCTTTCCATACTCCGTTGTTCCAACCGGAGGGGTTGTTTGCACAATTGCCTTGCCCGCACATGCTTATTGAGCGTGTCTCCTAACATGAAGTCTATGTGCATCCGTGCAGGTTTTTTAAGATATGCCTGCATCCATCTGGACAGGTGCACGCGTGGAGAGTTCCGTCTAGCAATATTGCCAGTTAACCGCATCTGAGGCTTTCCAAACCGCATGTGCATCATTCTCCTACATTCATGCCAGTCCTCAAATATTCCTTGGTGCGTGCCCCACCACCTCGCGGGCGTAGTGTGTAGTACCTATTTCAAAGCCTCAAACTGTTGCTATTCCGACACTTCTCTTTCGAATCTATTCAGGAAAGCATCTACCTCTCTTAACCCATCATACTTAGGCAGATCTCTTACGTCCGTTGATACGCAACACAACAACCTTGTCATCATGTTACAGTTCAGCGTGGTTACCTCATGTAACCGGTTCTGCCATTGCTCTATCTCTTCATCTGAATCTGACGTACAGGAGCTTTCGCACTCCCATGAGATTCACCCATCCACGTTTTGATTTACTCACTCTTGCTCTTGCGCGGTTATCTTGTAGATGCAGTCTAAATCATCGTTGCTTTCATAGTTGCGCACTAGCTCCGTGTAGTGCAATCCTTTTGCAGGGTCTAAAGGTACTACTATGCGTGGAGATTTTTTTCTCAAAAATCATCTTGTGCTTCTTCAGATTTATCACCCCATTCATGTCAGCGACCCAATCGATTCCTAATAGTGCAGGGTAGGGATTGCTATCATCAACAATCTCTATCACTTCAAAGTCTACTAGCGCACTTGCCCCTTCGATATCTACGGTGATTCCCTGCAATCTCCCCATAGGTATTATCTTTTGTTGGTTCTCCATTCATAGCTGGATAGGAGACCATTGCAGCATAGGCCTCCCCATGCCCTCCCATGTCTACTTCGGCAGAACGTTCGTGTCCGATCCTATGTCCAGAATCACTTGGTCCATCTCATATTCTCCAATCTGCACGGTCAATCTCATTTCTCTCCCCATCCTCATCGCATGCTTTCCAATCTTCTGAACTACACGCGGTTATCCTAGCGCGGTCCGAGCACATCTATTAATGAGTTCCTGCAATCCCTTTATAGTTTTACTGTCACATAGCAGCGTCATGCATGTTTCCAGGAATGTCGTGAGCATCGAGGGGTCCATTTCCGGCTCTGGTCTATATTTTCTTCCTGAAGTGGAGGCATCAGCAAAGCTCTTCCTAGCTTCCATGAAGGTTTCCTTAGCACACTCCAAATCAAACTCTGGTTTTTTCGTCGGAGCCTTGCGAACCCAAGTACTATATTTAGGCTACTTGCTTTTATTTTTCCCTATCATAATTCCACTTCGGAGAACAATGTTTTCGTTGTGGTCTTCCTCATGCGACTCAGACCTCATCATTTGTAGTTTTTGAGTCGAGGGAGGTTGGAGCACTCCTTTGTCACAAAGCCTCGCTATTAGTGTGGAACAATCCTCTGTCTCATGATTAAACAATGTACAATACAAGCATGAGGGGTGCATTGGATTCATACAATCAAGGGCATAATGTCTTGACCCCCCGCAATTGTAACATATCAGTTGTTTGCGACCTCTTCTAGGTCCTCCTCCTCGGCCTCATCTACGCCCCTGAAATTCGGTTCGCACCATCCCTACGTTCTGGTCAAGGGGCCACGTTGGTGGGCTCCAGTATTGCAGCAATAATGCTACAACTCCTGGGACTCCCTTCTTTACTTTTATCAACCCGGTAGTTTGTAACAAACTTGGAAGTGACGGTGCTATATGCACAAGTACTAGCTCTTGTCGCAGGCTGTCACTTGATCAGCTGGCACAAGTCCGCTAGGATCTTAAGCCAATTTCTATGAGCTCTTAGAAGAAGCTTTTAATTGTGATGGATGAAAACTAACTCAACCAAAGGCTAATCTACTTGCAGAAAGAAGTTGAAAGCTAGAAAGGAATGCAAACCCTAGCAAACCCTAGTTGTACCGACTAATCCTACTGGTGCAATTAAAAGGATGAAAGCTACAGAAATGGATGCCATTGACTTCTAAAAGGGTAAAACACATGTGACTAAGCTACTTCTAAAGAGAAATATGAAGACAACATCTTTTTGCATTTTAGAGTAATTTATCAGAATTATTTTTCATTTGCTTTAACTGTTGTTGACTGTGCAGAGGTTGATTGGCGAAAGGAAATGGAGCAGGCACTTGTAGGAGGTTGGGAAGGATAGAGTAGGGCCTAAGGGGTCCCTGGCACCCTTCCAGATAGTTTCACAGTGCTCGGATCTCAAGAAACCGCTTTCGTGAGCTTCTATAGGAAGTCTGCAGGGGTTCTACAAGATGTTCTATGGCTTCTACAAGATGTTTCTACAGGATGTTCCGAAAGGGAGTTTTGAAGGGCTGATAGTGGAAGAAGGTGGAGAAGTGGGTATGGAGGTGAGATAAGGGTGTGATGAGGTCTAGGACTTGGTGAACGAAGTGGGTGAGTGATAAGGATGGTTGGATTTGTTCAAGGAGGGGTAGATCAATGTTGCACAAAAATATGGATATTAGGTCAAAGTAAGGGAACGTGGAAAATGTGAGGCAAGAATCAAAGTTGGAGGATGGAGCGGGTGGTATTGATGGAGTAGGGGTAGAAAAAGAGGTATCACAGGTGCTCTGCAAGTTATTTTCCAAACTATTCAAACAATGACTTGGAAAACCAAAGACCTAGCTACTTTAACCTAATCTGAACTGAATATCAGCAAAGAAAATGAACAGAAGTTTATTGCAATGAAATCATGTGAAATAGCTATGCAAACTAAGCAATGATGAACTTGAACATGTAAGCACAATTGGTATCAACTTCTGCAAATGAGAATTTAACACTAACAATTGCATGATGAAGCAAAGACAATGTTTTTAGTGGCAGCAAGGACACCTTGGTCTCAGCTCATGGTCCCACAGAGGGAGAGGTGAGATCAGGGGTGCTTGATGGCCTTTTTTCTGAAGATCTTCTCTGTTGTTAACCTATCAAATCAATCTAAACATGAAAAGCCTTTTTAATCATCAACAATGACTTAGGTAACCAAGCAAGATTGTAATCTACTTAACAGAAATTATTTTGCAAAGACATTAAAAACATATAACAGTACACGAAGGAGGCCTTGGAACTTGGGTTGGGCCCAACCCCAAGAGCTACAGGCTCCTAAGAAAAGCTCAGAACTGATGCCAAATGAAACTACTTTCCATTATTCAAAAATAACCATGTCACAAAGAAAGTTGTACAACAGAAGCTACAAAATGAGCTGAGAAACTAACAACACTATAGTGCAGAATACAATTGTTCAAAAAGTAACCTACGAAGGCTGGAAGCCTTCCTATTTATGCACTACGAGGGTCTCCAACAACCCTCCTTAACTCGAGGGGCTCGGCTGCTCAAACTGCCAGTGATCAATCACTTTACACAAAACTGCTCGGCTGCCTTTGGGAATCCTTTTCGGTGGCCTGTTGAACTCCGAGCTGAGGGTGGAGAATTCAAGGAAGGGGCAATTTAGTGCAGGAGACACCCTTCCTTCGAATCCTCACCCTTGTTCCTTCATGCTTGGCCTTGGTCCAAAATTTGTCCAAAAATCTGCAATAACCACGTGTTATCCTTCTTGGTCAAGTGACTATCCTCATTCATTCAACTAACATAAATATATTCAAAAAACATACATAAACTATGAAAAATGGTGGATTGATGAAGAACAATAGGCAAAATGAGCCCAATAAGTTACCCATTTTTGGGGCTCATCACACGTTTCGGCCTGAACTCTGTAGGTGGGAGTCCTATCCATCATCAGTTCATAACTTCTATAGGTGCGCTCATCATGTCCTACTGATCTACAGAAATTACAGAACAATTGTAGTGAATTCTGCGTGTACTTCTGCAACAAATGGTAGTTGCCTGTAGCATGCTTTCCTCCTATTTGAAAAATCATGCACCATAATGCAAGTGCCGCGCTAGGTCCTACTTGGGCCTCTAGTCTTAACGGTATTGGTCCTCCTCCCACGAGGTAATTTGCGAACATTGGGCAGTGGTCCTTGTCATGACCCTGACCCTTACATTTAACACACCATACCTCATCGCGCACTTCTGGGCAAGCTATCCTGTCCTATTTTAGACTCTACATCTCAAGGAACAAGTTTTCCAACTACGTGTGGATCTGCTAAAATCCCAGGTTAGGATCCTGTATCAGAGTTTCATGTAGCCTCATCGCGATCTCCAAGGCCTCAACCTAAGTTTTCAGCCTCTGTTGTGACAACGTGTTCCTTAAATGCGGCGTTAGCAATGCTAAAAACCATTCGCAGTGTTGTCCATCCGTCAAAGTCATATTAGCTTCATGAATTGTGCACTTCAATCTCTGATCCAACTCCCAAGGAGTCTTGCCTGGTAGCATCGTGATCTCCTTGAACCCAATGATCGAATGCACCTTTGACTTCGGTCTGCTAAATTCTCTGTTCAATGTAGTTTGGATGTCTGCAATCCCCACATTTGGATTGTTATTAGAATGCTTAATATACTAGGTCAGCACGTGATCCTGCAGAGAACTAACCAATGTCAATTTCTTTATATTGTCATCTGTATCTCCTTGTGCTTCCCATACAACTCTTATCACGAACTAAAATTTGTTTGGATCTTCATTTCCTACTCCCTTGAACACTGACAACTTTATCACGCTTGCCATATTGACTCGCGATGGTGGCGGAGGTGGTATGGGCGAGGATGGGGGTGAAGGCGGTGAAGATGGTGGTGATGTGGGTGGGGGTGGTATGCACGGAATCTTCTGCCTTATCAAATTGATCACACTTCTTGGTGAGACCTTCGTGAGCTCTTCCTCATTCCCTCACAGAGGTGAAATCAAGGGGCTAGTTTCTAGTTCTGCCAAAATTGGAAGTGGGTCTGCCAAAATTCTGGGAAAAGGAACCATTACTCTTATTAATGGAAAAGGAAAGGCTCAAAATGCTTTGCTGGTATATGGGCTCAAACAAAATCTCTTGAGTGTTAGCCAAATCTATGATCAAGGACATAATGTTGTCTTCAGCACTAAAAATTGTGAAATAAGGAACTCTTCCTCAAGAGAACTTGTGGCGAAAGGATCTAGAACATCATATAACGTGTACATTCTTAACAAAATTCAAGAAGATAAATGTTATCTAAGTAAAATAGATGAAAGTTGGTTGTGGCATAAGAAACTGTGGCATACAAGTTTTGATAATTTGATCAATATATAAGAAAAATCAATGCAGTAAGGGACATTCCAAAGATGTTCAAATTAGATCAAGCTGTATGTGGGGCATGCCAACATGGTAAGTAGACTAGAACCAACCACAAGACTAAGGAGTTCTCCACATCAAAACCTCTGGAGATCATTCATGCAAATTTATGTGGGCCACCTAGAACTCCAGCACTCGAAGGGCAAAAGTACTTTGCTTTATTTGTTGATGACTATACTACAATAATGTGGGTATATTTCATAAAATATAAATCTGAAGCTTTTGAATGCTTTAAGAACCTTAAAGCTCTTGTATAAAATGAAAAGGACTCCAAAATTAAATGTATTAGAATGATTCAAATCAAAATAATTTGATGAATTCTGTAACAAACATGGAATCTAAAGATAACTCTTTTCTGCTATAACACCTAAGAAAAATGGGGTATTTGAAAGGAGAAACCGAATTGTTCAATAAATGGTAAGAACTATGTTACTAGCAGTTGACTTGCAGCCAAAATTTTGGAAGGAAGAATTCGGGACAATAGTTTATACCTTGAATTGAACTCAACTAAGACCAAATAATGAGAAGACTCCTTATGAATTATAGAAAGGAAGACCTTCTTCAGTAAACTACTTCAGGATTTTTGGAAGCAAATGATTCATTAAGATCAACAATGACTCGCTAGGAAAATTTGATTTTCGGGTTGACGAAGGAATATTTCTTGGATATTCTACCAGAAGAAAAGCTTACAAGTGCTACAATAATCGACTATGGAAAATAGTGGCATGTATTGATGTAAATATTGATGAAGGCTTTCCTGAAAACAAAATTGAAGATCATGAAGTTGACCCCTTTATTGAAGAAAACGAAGAAGAACCTGAAAATGAGGAAAAAGATCAAGAAAAGAAAAAATAAAAATAACCATATCAAACTCCTTCAAAAGTGAAATTCCTCCAAAAACATCACCCAGAAGAGAAAATTATTGGGAATGTAGATGAAGGAATACAAACCCAAAGAAGGATGATAAGTACACTAAAGAAAAATGATGTTTCTTTCCTATCTATGATAAAACCATAAACTTTTACTCAAGCAAGTAAGGATCCTCATTGGGTGGAAGCCATGGAAGAAGAAATGTCTCAAATCAAGAAAAATGAGACATGGGAGCTGGTACCTTGTCCAAAGGATAAAAATATAATTGGAACTAAGTGGGTGTTGAAAAACAAAATGAATGAAGATGGAAGAATCATCATAAATAAGGCAAGACTTGCCTGTAAGGGTTATTCACAAATTGAAGGAATTGATTTGAAGAAATATTTGCACCAGTGGCTTGTATGGAAGCTATAAGAATGTTCTTAGCATTTGCATGCTCAAAAGGATTCAAAGTCTATCAAATGGACATAAAATCAGAATTTCTGAATGGGGAACTCAAGGAAGAAGTCTACATGGATAAACTAGAAGGTTTTGATCTAACAGAAGCAAAAGACTTTATATGCAAGTTGAAAAAGGCATTATACGGTTTGAAACAAGATGATAGAGCATGGTACATAAGATTGGATCGCTATCTACAAAAATAAAAAATTCAAAAAGGGGGTGGTAGGAAGTAATCTCTACATGAAGATGGATGAGGATAAATTACTAATCACCCTCGTATATGTTGATGATCTGATTTTTGCTAGCAATAATTATGAAATGAGCTGTGAGTTTTCTCAAAATATGTCAAAAGAATTTGAAATTTCAATGATTGGTGAGGTATCCTACTTCCTTGCACTACAAGTATCGCAAACCACAACAAGTATGTTTATCTCTCAAACAAGATATCTCAAAGACATGCTTAAAAAATATGGAATGGAAGAATGTGCACCTATGAACACACCAATGAACACAAATTGCAAATTAAGCAAATATTATGAATCCCCCTCGGTAGATGCAACTCTTTTTAGGTCAATAATTGGATCTCTCTTATACTTAACTACTACAAGGCCAGACATTATGCAAGTAGTGGGAATGGTGGGAAGATTTCAATCAGCTCCTAAGCAATCCCATATGTTGGCTGTGAAAATAATTCTCAGATACTTGAAAGGAACTCTTGACTATGGTATTTGGTATCCCAAAAGCACAAATACTATAGTGACATCTTATATCGATATTGATTGCGTTGGAAGCATGGATGATTGTAAAAGCACCAGTGGAAATTCATTTTTTATGGTAGATTTCTTGGTAGCTTGGCTTAGCGAAAAACAACCATCTATATCTCTCTCTATAGTTGAAGTCGAATATATAGCCACAACTGACTGTTGTACACAAATACTATGGATGAAGGAAGCTTTGAAGGATGTCAACATAGAAACTAAACGACCAATCACCATATATTGTGATAACACAAGTGCTATCAGTCTCAGTAAAAATCCAATGATGCACTCAAAAACCAAACATATACCAATCAAGTATCATTTTCTCCATGAACAGGTGGCTGAAAAAACATCAAGTTGGAATTTATCAATACCAAGGAACAAATTACAAATATTTTCACCAAACCTCTTCCTTGAGAAGCATTCGAACATCTCTGTCAAAAGATGGGGGTTATTGCTTTAGCATACACTAAACTGATTCTTAAAATGCTGCATGATAGGGGGAGTAGTTCAAAAGAGGGAATCCTTGTGCACTCCTTTTCCATTGATGTCAAAGGGGGAGAGAAGAAGAATATTGCCATCAATGACAAAGGGGGAGATTGTTAATCTATATTTTCATTGATGTCAATATGGAAATATTCAGGGTACTAAATGAGATGTGAAGCCAAGCAGAGAAAATTTGTGAAGCAACAGGAGCGAGAAGCCAAGGAGGAAAGCCATCAGGGAAGCCATTGGAAATCATCATGAAGCCAAAGAGTAAGAGGAAGAAGTTCATTGGAAGGATAAAAGAGGAACACGTAGCAGAGGAGCATAAAATAGTGATTAAGAGGAGTTAACATTGATATTGAAGAAATAAGCGAAGGGAGTATTAAACCATAGAAACCCGTTAAAATTCCCAACGCATATAATAAAAGTTCACAACACATGGGAGAAATCAATACCGGTGGCTTTATCGCTTTATTATGTGTCACGTTGAATCCCCCGACTGCGATATGTATTATGGACCCAATGGTTACATAACAATATGATCTATTATTATATCGCATCTACCATATCGGAACTGCCGCATCGGAAGTCATGTATCACAAAGGAATGCCACACTTGACAAATTGCGATTACGATATCATTGCGGACTCACTGCACCATTGTAATACAATTCAATATATTATCCATCCATCACATAATCACAAACCATTATGTTCGCATAATCGCCAAAGGATGTTCCATTCAAAACATCGATTGCGATATATATATAGACCCGCGGGACTATTACAATTCATCTTAAAGAAACATCGCATCCGCCTATCGAAAGTTTCATATCGCAAAGTCTTAAAGGATGTCACACTGCCGATTGTGATAAGGGCGTGGACCTCGGACCGCCTATTATGATAAATCTGATGGACTAGAGATTGCGATGGATTTGTGGACTTGATGGATCTATTGACGATTGTTTAATATTATATCGCATCTGCTTCATCGACAGTATAGTATCGACAATGTTACATCTATAATATTAAAGGTTGCGATTGTGGGTCCTTCGGAAGTTGCAATTGTGATTGATGACATGGATGTGGGACCTCATTGGGTACGATCTCTCTTATGAAATTTTCTGTAAATAAAATAATTTTATGAGTAATTGGATGAATATCCATAAGTTGGCCTCTCCTTCCAAATGGACGCGTCTTTTGGGTATCGGGGAAACCTGTATAAATACAAGTTATAATACCTCACCTTAAGCATTGATCTCAGGTATTGAACATTGAAAGGAAGAAACAGTTCACAACTCATGAACTCAAAGAAGCCAAAGGACGAGTGAAAAAGAAGAAATAGAGGAAAGGAAGTCAAAGGTCGATCAGAAGAGCAATACACCGGAACATTATAGTTGAATTAAATTGATCTCGGATATCCATTACAAAGAAAGTGAAACAGTTCACGACTAGTGAACTTGAAGAAACAGAGGATCCTGAAGGTATAGAAGACCCCAAAGGTGCAGTAGAAACCAAAGGTCGAGTGAAGAAGGAAGCCGAATACAAAGCGAGAAGACAAACCTTTTGACCAGGTTCATCTTGGAAGGCTTGGACACGATGTGAAGCCATAGGGAAAAATAAAACCTATTACAAAGACTACAAGGACAAGGTTTGGTAAAAACGTCCTTGGGAGCAATATAATACAATCAAACATTTCTTGACAGATTAAAACTCTAAGGTTGGAGCCCTTGGGGTTGGTGCCTTGGTAAGATAGGGTTGAAGCCCTAGAGGTTGGATCCTCATCAAAGTCCAAGTTGGTGCTTGGAAAAATTCATCAGATATTATATTCAATTCTTTTCTATATATAATAAAATAATTTCTTTGATTACATTGTAAGGAATCTAAACTGGTAATAATAACAATTGAAAAGAAATATCGATTCACCCCCTCTTAGTATTTCCAACATATAATGCATACCCAACATTCTCCCACTTGTTGTTTTCTTTCCATAAGGGCCCACAGGAGAGCTTAGTCATTGGTCCAACCCTACAAAGCCCATTGTTTCTCTACACAAAGAGAAGTTCTCAGTGATCATAGTCTTTGCCAATGCATCTATAGTATTCTTCAAAGTGTCCACCTTTACCAGCAACACCCTTTTGTCCTCAACCATATCCCTTACAAATTCATACTAAACATCAATGTGATTTGTCTTTGAATGATAATCAGGGTTATTTGCCAAGAAATATGCACTTTGGTTGTCACAGTGTATCCTTATAGCTCTTTGTACTAACCCCATACTTGATCACAATCTCTGCAACAAAACTTCTTCCTTTCTTGCATGAGTGGTTGCCATGTATTCCACCTCTGTAGTTGAAAGTGCCACTACACACTGTCTCTAACTCATCCAACTGACTACACCTCCAAATAGGTTAAACACATACCCACTTGTAGATCTTCCTTGATCCAGATCTCTAGCCCAGTCTGCATCAACAAAGCCATAGCTGTCCAAAACTATGTCCAATCCTAGTCTTCCTTGGTAGCACAGACCATAATCACTAGTGTCACACAAATACCTGAAAACCTGCTTCACTAATGTCCAATGCTCCTTCCCTCGTTTTGACATAAACCTGCTCAATACTCCCACTACACATATAACATTTGGTATAGTAAAGACCATTGCATACATCAGGCTACCGACTGCACTTGTGTATGGAATATGGGACATGTCCTCTTCCTCTTCTTGTGTCTTGGGACACTTTTCAATGGATAACTTTACACCTACAAGAATAGGGACCTTCATCGGTTTACTATCGTGCATATTAATCCTATGATATATTGTCTCGACATACTTCCTCTAGTTTAAACAAAGCTTCCTCGTTGCCCAATATCATTTAATTTCCATGCCAGAAATATAGTTTACAACACCAATATCTTTCATGTCAAATTTAGAGGACAATAGGGTCTTCAAATCCTGGATAATTTCTTTGCTATTTCCAGTCAGCAACATATCATCCACATACAAGACCAAATAACTAACACGATCACCAATTAATTTAAAACACACACAGTGATCTACTTTTCTTCTGGTGAAGCCAAGTCTCGGTATAAATGTATCAAATTTCTAATATCACATCCTTGGTGACTATTTTAACCCATACAAAGACTTTTTTAACCTGCATACCAGTTCTTTCTTACCCTTCACTGCAAAGCCTTTAGGTTGATTCATGTAGATCTCTTCTTCCAGATCTCCGTGAAGAAATGTTGTCTTCACATCCATTTGTTCTACCTCAAAATCAAAAGAAACAACAACATATAAAAGTAATCTAATAGAAGCTACCTTGGAAACAAGAGAAAAAATATCACCAAAATGAATTCCTGGAATCTAGTAATAAACTTTTTCTACCAAGCAAGCTTTGTATTTCTCCACTTTTCCTTATGCATTCATTTTCTTCTTAAACATCCATTTGTTTCCAATGGGTTTCCTTCCAGACAACAACTTCATTAGATCCCAAGCCTCATTTTTGTCCAAATATTCCATTTCATCAACCATCGCTTTTTTCCATGGTTTTCCATTCTCGAATATACTGCCCCACTCATAGTTCTGTCATCATCATCAGTAATAGATAAAGAAAATTTTGAAGAAAAAGCAAATGGACTATACCTTTATGGTTTCCTTCTTTCTCGAACTAATATTCTCATAGTTGGAGTTTGTGGCTCTTCATCTTCTGATTCCACTTCTACTTTAAAGTCTGATTCTTCCTCCTTTAGATCAAATTATATCTTCTTAGGTGATGAGCGTCAATATTTCAACAAGAATGCTGCAACTCCCAAGGCTAACAACTTTAATTATCAACCCAGGGTTCGTACAAACTTAAGAGGTATCGACACTATTTGTGCAACATACAATGTGTCCTTCTTTTGTTGATCTGATGTAATGGAGTGAATGTCATGAAACCAAATCCTAAACTAATTGCAAAAATGGAATTGTTACTCTATTTGCAAGAAATGTAGATTCTACTTGAACAACTTGTAAATGTTAACTAATCAATTCATGAAAGGACACAAGAATTATGCTATCTGAAAAAAGGAAACTACCCTAATTGCAATCAACCATCTAGCTATCAGATTTAATTGAAAACAAAATATTATCCTACCAATTCACAACTCAAGGATTCAAGCATCATTTATCTAAATCACACTTGCAGATTAAGTAATGTCCTAATTGCCAAATCTGTAATGAAGAAACTAATGCTATTTTATCTTGCAGTAAAGGAAAATGAATGGAGGGAATGTCCTAGGTGGTACCTCTAATCATGGAGTCCAATATGATGGGCCAACCTACTCCTAAAATAAGGTAAACTTCCATTACGGGTCAAAATAGGCGAACAACATGTTTCTACAAGTGTGCTATAGAAAGTTGCTACAAGATTCCTATATTGCTACAGGAAATCTTAAAATGCTATAGGAAGTTTTAAAAGAGGGTTTGGAGGGTAAGGATGATGGGATAAAGTGATGGAAAGATGGCTAAATGTTGTGGGAAATGTATGGAAGGTGACCAACACCCCTAGCCAAACCGAACACTTCAAGAAGGCCAACTTTGAGTTGAGAAGGTTGATCACGGTGACCTAAAAACAGAGATCAAGAACATTAGTTGGAATTCATCAAAAGAGAGTGGATAAGTCTTGGATGGGTGTGGTGAAAAGATCCCTTTCCTGCAGATCCAACAATCATGCAACATCACATGCACCTATTCTTCTTTTCATTTGCAAAATATTACAACAAATGGTGGAAAAGATGAGTTGAATTTGGGAACTATCTAACTGATGCTAAGAACTTGATCTATGCAATGAACTAAATTCTAATCTACAACAATCATATGTAAAGAAATATAACAAATGTAGAATTTTCCAAGAAATAATAAACAAGAAATCACACAATTTTTTTGGGTTGTGATGGTGGAGTCCTCTAATCATGCTCCCATGAGAGAGATGAGATAGAGGCCACAGTAACAGATGTTTTGAGGAACTATAGTCTACTGAAATGAAATAACTAATCAAACATTCTAAAATAAAAGTATAAATACATAAGAGAGACCTAAGCTACTGGGGTTAGGCCCAAACCGAGGAGCTTCAGCCCTTTGGACTAACTCAATGATGGATCAAAATGAAACTTCTCATTATCATTCTAGAAATGTCAAATACATCATCAAAAATTGCAGTTACAAGTGCTTGAGCTCAATAGCCTCTTAGCTACAACCAAAATTTGAATCTTAATGAGTTCCTTATCATGTTTATTTATACAAAAGGGTAGCTACCAATAACTCCCTAGAAAATAGAGATGTTTGTCTCCAAAACTCAAGAAAGGTGGATCTAAATCTTCCTTGAACTGCATTGGCTTGGCTGCCAATGACCTCGAGTTGATGAGAGATACGGTAGTGATCTTTCACTGATTATAGGAGTTAAGGAGGTGGACAATCTCCTAGAATCTCTTCGTATTGTCTATTTCAAGATCCTACACTCAAATTATCTCAAAATTGCTCCAATTCCTGCATTAAGACATATTAGGTCACATGACATATCAACACATATTTTACCCCTCACACTAAGCATAATATAACCAAATTTGTAAATAAATGTGAGAAAGAGATGATTTTAAAGTTGGAGGATGGCATTGTGACCCTTATGATGTACCTATTGATGAACCTCATCATCAGGTTCCTTTAGTAGGACTTCATGTTTAATAACAACTTTCACCTCTCTAAACACCACATCTCGATTGTACACAACCTTCCTTGTTTCTGGGTTCCAAAGCATATAACCTTTCAAACCATCCTTATACCTAATAAAGATGCACCTTTCAGATTTACTATCTAACTTGGTTCCTTCCTCCTTTGGAACATGTACATATACATCACATCCAAATACCCTTAGATGTGAAAGAGAGGGTTTCTTACCAGTCCATACCTCTTATGAATACTTATCCTCCAATGCTGATGAAGGTGATCTATTGACCAGGGAACATGCAGTCTCCACCACCTCTGCCCAGAATTCTTGTCCTAACCTGACACCATTGAGCATACTTCTTTCCTTTTCCATGAACGTCCTGTTCATTCTTTCTACAACTTCATTTTGCTTTGGTGTGTATGGAGTAGTCTTTTGTCATGCTATACCACACTTTTTACAGAACACTTCAAATTCCTTCTTATAAAACTCTCCACTATTATCTATCCTCAACATCTTTATCTTCTTCTCTGTCTGATTTTCCACCAAAGCCTTAAATTATTTAAACCTGTCTATGACTTCAGATTTCTTCCTGAGGAAATATATCCATTTATTCCTTGAGAAGACATCTATAAATGATACATAGTACACAGACTTACCTGGTGATGGAACCGAAATAGGTTCAAAAACATCACTATGCACAAGCTCTAATATCCCTTTTGCCCGCTTAGCAGTAGAGGGGAAACTCACCCAATTCTACTTCCCATATATACAATGTTCATAGAAATCTAAATCCAGAGAGAAATAAAACATACCTTCTACCATACCATTATCATGAAGTATTCGAAGGCCGTTCTCTCCAATATGTCCAATCCTTTGATTGCATAGCATGGTCTTTACTCTAGAGACCACTATATTTTCTGCTCCACTTTCACAAACTAGAGAACTGTTGCACCCATCAATAATAGTGCTACCTAGAAGCTTTTACAGAGTACCAATCTGAACTCCCTGCATCAATACTAGTGCTCCCCAAACCATCTTGCAGGTATCTTTCTCGAACACTATTTTTACACCTGCATCATCCATCTTTCTTACAGAAATCATATTTTTGGCCAATGCAGGAATATGCAGAACACCTAAAAGTGTTCTCATCCTTCCACCTTGCAACTTCAACTTGAATTTTCTGTGTCTGACGATTATAGCCTTCCTGTCATCCCCTAAGAAGACATCACCACCATCATAATTCTCATACTCATAGAACCACTCCATGTGGGGAGTGAAGTGAAAGGATGCACATGAGTCAATCAACCATGCCTCGTGATCTACATGTGTACTTGAAGAAGAAGCGAAGTACACATCCACACCTTCATCTGAGGTGGTTTTTGCCTCTGTAGAAGAGCACCATCAACTACCCTCCTTTCTCAGGAGCTTTATATCTATAGTCCTTTTTGAATTTCCCTCCCATATCGTATTTCCAGCACACCTTTACAGGTTATCCTAGAGATTTAGTTCTCCCTCTAGATTTAGATCTCCCAGTCAAGGACTTATTTGTGTTTCTGTTCTAGGACCATCCTTTTACATACAAGACATCACCATTTTGTCCCTCCATATTTTTCCGTCTCATCTCCTTTGATAGCAAGGATGAGACTATTTCATCAAACTACAAAGTAGTTGTATTGGTACCTATTGCAACAGCCAGACTATCCCACGAATCTCGTAGAGAACACAAAAAATTGATGCACTTACCTTCATCTGATATTTTGATATCAACAAATAACAACTAGCTTACATCAGTATTAAAGGCGTTCAAATGCTCTGTCACTGAGTCTCCATCCTTCATCCTCAAGTTATACAATTTTTTCCGTAGGAACAGTTTATTCACTAGAGACTTAGATTGGTACAAAGTCACTAACTTGTGCCACAAAGCCTTCACTGAAGCTTCCCTTGATACATTCAACAATATTGAATTAAGATACAAAACCATATATTTCTCTTTGCTTTCTTATCCAACTTATTCTAGTATTCATCGGATATCGCCATTGGTTTAGTACTTGGATCTACTATGATCCACTTATCTTTATCCACCAGCAGATCCTCCATCTTGATTTTCCACAACTAAAAACTCTAACCATTAAATTTCTCGATCTCTGTCTTTCCACTGCTCGCCATCTTATTTCACCGTAAGAATCTATCCCGCAGATCTCCCACTGAACAGGGTTTACCAAAGGCCCGAGCAAAACCCGTCAGTAACAAAGGCATCCCTTTGAAGCTGAAACAACTCTGATACCAAGTGTAGGTTTTAACCTTGTACCTGCAAACGAATTCATAAAAAAAAATAAACAATGTCGAGAGCATAAAACATAAAATAGATATACACAGAGATTTTCCACTAAATCCCAAAATCGAGACTGCCATATTTATTTTTCATTATATTCTTTTCAATGTTACAATACATATACATACATGCTAAAACATCCATTAACCTTGGATTAGAACATAACCATAGTTCCCTTGACTAGATCTATGAAATACCATGGGAAGAAAACCATCATGCCCAAAACTGTGCGAAATTTATGCACAAAACCATAGGTAGTTATTCCAACCTCATATAGATTCCAAAACCCCTGATAGGGGGGAATTTTTCTCCCCCTATGACCCCCGCGTTACATCTGATGCAACGAAGGGGGTATTGCTGCCCCCCAACCCCTTGGCTTCATGCCTAGGGCTAGTAAAGAATATAACACACACCCAACAATGAAAGCCTATAAATATAAGATACCTCAAGCTCATTTAGACACATTTGAATGAAATTCTCTTCTCTTATTGTCTTGGTTTGCACAGGTCTGTCGGAGGAAAGTTCGCACAAGGGTCTAAAATCTTAGGGTCGAAGCTCGCACTGATCTAGGGTTTTCTAGATCTCGGACGCTGGCACAAAACTGGACATTTTAGTCCCTAGAAGTTGGCACAATGTGTTATGGGAGAGTCCAGGGAGCCTTTGACACTGACATAGAGGATTATGAGAGCATCCAAGGCTTCATATATAGAGTGGGTTGTATTAGTCCCTGAACGCTCACACAGAGTGGTCTTGAGAGCATCCAAGCTTCCATAGATGCTTGCATATCATCCTTATGTGAGCATCTAGGGCTTGAAGCAAGTCTGGGTATGTTTGACCACAGACGCCCTCATACAATTCACCTGATAGAATCCAGATCTGTTCCGGACGCAGTCATCCAGTTATGTAGAGAGCATTCAGATCTGTTATAAACGCTCACACAACTCCTCCCTGAATCTGAGACTCATGGATGATATTTCTATATTCTGAATATTTCTCTCAGTGACATCAGTTTCCAATAGTTTTCTATAGTTAGTGACAACACACTTCAGTCCTCAGAATCAGGGTTTTGATTATAAGAATGATTAGATCTGTTTCATGGATATCATAGTTGTTTTTTTTGCATAGATAAAGTTATGGATAATAATACTCTATTTTGATGAATCATTTGATGATGATCTAAGAAGAATAATATTTGAAATGGTTTTCCCCATAGTGGGTTTTTCCCTGGTCTTGGACCAATCCTGGTGTCTCTATGTGTGTGCATTATTTTCCTCTACTGTTCCTTTATGTTCTACTGCATTGATGATGATGATGTTGTGCTTTCTATATTATTGCATATGCTAATGAATAATGGTGTAGATCTGAATAATGTAATGATGATATGGGGTGAACTTAATGTATAAATGAAGAAACAAAATTATCAAAGAAAAGAACAATGTAGCCCTATGAAAAAGTAACATTTCATGAAGAAGAAAGATGAGGTCTATTCAAAGTTTGCTGAATTTAAAGCCTTAGTTGAAAATGAGTCTATACAAAAAATTAAATCCATGAGAATTGATAATGGAGGAGAGTATGTGTCTAATTCCTTCAAAGAGTTATGTGATAAAGAGGGTATTAGAATGGAGTTGACTACACCTCATATCCCACAACAAAATGGGGTGTTAAAGAGGAAAAATAGAAGCATTGTAGGGGTTGCAAGAGTCATGTTACATGATCAGGGACTACCACTATACTTGTGGGCAGAAGCATGCAATACAATTATTTGTTTGCAGAACAGGAGCCCTCACAAAATTATTCCACTAATCACATATGAAGAGGCTTTCTTTGGGAGGAAGAAATATGTATCCCACTTTTGCATTTTTGGATCCATGGTCTATTTTCATGTCTCCAAAGATAACATAAAAAAATTTGGAGCCTACAACAGAGAGGGGGATCTTTATAGGATACACAAAGACACCTCAAATTTACCAGGTGTATATGCCTTCACTCAGGATGATTTTGATGAGGATATATGTCATATTTGATGAGGAGAAGCCCATGAGAATCTCTCTAGAGTGAGAGCTGATCATTCTACCAGAGGAGGAGATTCTAGCTTCGAAGGAGGAGTCCCAGTCAGATCCACAAGATGTTGTGGAGCAGCCGTATGTAGAGGAGCAGAGAGTGGGTAGAGTGGAGGCAACCACTCACATAGAGCCTTCTATAAAAGGGAAGAAGAAAACCATGGAGGCAGACATATTAGTGCAGCATGCTCCGGAGCATGTCAGAGATACTAGCTCCTTGTGCAAATAGAGGAGAACACTATACAAGTATACTAGATATATGGCACTCATGGAGGAACTGATTGATTATGAGCCTTCTTCATTTGAGGAAGTAGCTTCCCAACAAGTGTGGGTAAATGCCATGGTGGAGGAGTATGGATCCATCATGAAGAATGATGCTTGGGAGGCTGTACCTAGACTTGAGGGAAAATAATTGATTAGCTCCAGATGGATGTATAAGGTGAAATATGTAAATGATGGAAGTGTTGAGAAGTACAAGGCCATATTTGTGGCCAAAGGCTTCTCACAAGTAGAGGGAGTTGATTATGAGGAGACATTTGTCCCTATGGAAAGATATTCTTCTATTAGGACCATACTAACAGTGGCATCACAGTTTGGGTGGAAGATCCACCAAATGGATGTTAAGACCGCCTTCCTCAATGGAGTGTTTAATGAAGAGATCTACATTGAGAAACCTAAGGGATTTGAGACATTTGATAGGGAGACATATGTGTGTAGACTCAGGAGATCCCTTTATGGTCTCAAGTAGGTTCCTCATTCTCAATAGACTCACATAGATTCCTATCTCAGTGGATTGGGCTTCACTAAGAGTGAAGTAGATGGAAATATCTACTACATTTTGGTAGATGGCAATTTTCTCATCTTAGTCCCATATGTAGATGATTTGATATTGACAGTAGGTGAGAGGTTGATCCAGTCTTGCAAGGAGGACCTTGCAAGAGAGTTCGAGATGAAGGATATGGGATTGATGCACTACTTCCTTGGTTTGGAAGTGTGGTAGGTAGATGGAGATTTATTTGTTGGTCAGGGGAAGTACACCTATGAAATCCTTTAGAGATTCCATATATAGGATTACAAGCTCATGGACACTCCTCTAGCTACTAAATGGAGGAGAGAGGATGCTTCTACAGGAGAGGCAATAGATGGCACTATCTACTGACAATTGGTGGGTCCTTAATGTACTTGGTGAACACAAGGCTCGATATTTGTTTTGTAGTTAATAAAAATAGTCAGTTTATGGTGGAGCCTAACAAGCTTCATTGGAAAGTAGCAAAACAAGTTCTCAAGTACCTTAGAGGCACAATAGATTTTGGTTTATGGCATAGGAGGATTGATGGAGTGAAGCTCCAAGGCTTCACAGATACATATTGGGAAGAGAGTACATCAAATAGGAAGAGAACATTAGGAGCTATCTTCATTGTTGGGTTAGAAACAATTTCTTGGTATAGCAGGAAAAAAAGATCTATAGCATTGAGCTCAGCAGTGGCCAAGTATATGGTTGCTAGTCAAGTAGCATGTGAGGCTATTTGGATGAGGAATATTATGGTTGGTCTTTTCAATCATGGGATGGAGCCTACATTGATCTAATATGATAATCAGAGTTGTATCAAACTCTATGAGAATCCAGTGTTTCATGATAGGTCTAAGCATATAGACATAAGGTACCATCACCTAAGAAATTATGTGCAGAGGTGGATCATCATGTTAAAGTACGTTCCTACACAGGAGCAGGATGCAGACATTTTGACCAAGGCTTTGTCAAGAGGAAAGTTTGAGTTTCACAAGAGTAAGATTGGGGTGGAAAAGAACCCTTTTCTTGCTAAAAGGGAGTGTTAAATTGTAGCAAGAAAATGCTTCATTTGACTTGTGCCTTAGTCAAATGGAGAAATTCTAAATTCAATATCAGTAGGATGACTTGAGTTGTAGTTAGGAAGAGTGACATGGCCAAATCACTCAGTTAAATCAGTCAATTCTAGTTTGAGGGGAGAAGTAGAGTTGTGCATGAGTTGATTGCTAAGATCTAGCAATCTAGTGGAGTTATAGTTATTGAAACTCGGTAATCTGAGCTCTAGTCATGAATAAATAGAATAGGACTTTAGTTGAGTAGTTGTAACTGTTGTTGACTCACTGATCTCTTAGTTAACTAGTTGGTTTACTAAATATATCCCTATGCATGCACACAACTCGAATTTCCTAGTTTGAATGGAGGAAAAGGCACATTATAATTTGCAATTGTATATTAGTTGAGTGTACAGGTTTTGCAAGTGATCAATTCCTCTAGAATTTGCGCAAGGAAATAGGGAATCCTCCTATTTTGTAGGAGATAATTTCCTCAAGGATTTCATAAGGAAACAGGAGGATGGTTGAGGCCTATTTTGGCTAAGTATTGGTTAGAGCAGGTCAGAGAGCAGGAGATCAATATTGCAATGCAGGTTGTGCTTTAGGATTGAAGTTTTCATTGTAATAGATGTATATTCTCATCTAATTTAATACAAAACAAAGGAGGGGTTCTTCCCAGTTGGGTTCCTTAGGAAAAATATTGTGTTCATTTTATTTTAATGGTTGCATGTTAGTGCATGTGTTTCTATTGTGTGTTTTCCTTTCCGCGGATTGAGTAGAAGAAATTTGTGTCTATTGTTTTAAGTCTGAATTCATTAGCGACTGTAAATTTTGAGTTATTTCTACACACTGGGCTCTAGACGAGAGCATCCTGCTATGGTAAATTCATCAGACTCATAATGGCTTTTGGTTGTATACTATTCTTGAAGGTTTTATGTTTTTATGTGCCCTTCCATTTCTAGTTAGCCATTCATTTTTTGACAGTTTGTAATATGTTTTGATAATTACCTACTAGCCAATAAATTTAGTAAGAGTGAGGCCAATAGGATTTTGGAAAACTGTAAACATTGATGTAATCTTTTGGCATAAATGAAACTATTAGATTAACACACACACACACACAAATATTTATATACATATAAAAAAACATGGAACATGATTCTTAATCATGGATATTTACCCCCACTTTACCATGAAGATGCTTAATCTGTATATAAGTTTCATTACAATATTATGGTCCAATACCATGGATTATCAATACCACATGTCCAAAAAACCGTAATCACTTCATATGTCAAATTTTTTTAAATTAATCAATTTAATTAAAAGGATAAAAATCTCAACTTGTGATTTGTGTATACTACTATGACCAACCTAGATCCATTTTAACCTCAGGTCTACCAAGGGCCTAGAGGTTTTCATCTCAAGATATTTGATGTCTCTCGACTCTTGGTAAATTAGAGTTAAAATGGATTAGATTGGTTTAATTACTAATTATAATTATAATTATAATTATAATTATTAATTTTATGTTATTTTATTTTATTTTACTTTTCGTGAGTCAAAATGTTAAGCCATACATTAAAACATTTTTACCATACTAGGTTGGAGAGCATCTGGACACAAACATTCTAGAATATTTTGTGGAGATTAAACTTTTACTATCTACCTATTAATTATTAATAATTAAATTAAAATTTTAGAAAACAATTCTAAAATAGACATGCCTATGGATATAATTATTTTTTAAATGAGCAATAGAGTGTTAACAATTTGGAATATATATATATATATATATATATATATATATATATATTTCATACTAATGATACCTACTTTATCAATAAACCAAATCCTCATTAATTTTATTTAAAAACTTATAACTAATTTAAATTTTAGCATGTAGGTTTTCATAGTCATAATTATGTTGATGTTGAGAGCTTCTTCTGGGATATTGTGCATTATTGCCAAGTGTCTGAAGTTTGGGGTGAACACTTCACCCATCTTCAAGAAGAGAAAGCTACATTATTGATACTAAGAGTGTTAGACTATGAATAAATAGATAAAGAATATGACCCATAGTAGATGTAAGGAGAATGTGAACAATAATGAACATTAAAAACAATCTATTAATAATTATCAAATTTAGAGGGGAATGTCATAAATAGATAAAGAATTTGACCATTAGGGGATGCAAGAAGAATGTGAACCATAATGAACATTAAAAACAATATATTAATAATTAATAATTATTAATTTTAGAGGGGATGGTCAAATTAGAATAACTAAGATCAATTATAAGAATAAAATTAATATAATTAACATGGAATTAAATTAACAAAGACTTAGATAAGGAGAAATAAAGTAAAATTAGAATTTGATCATAAATTAATAAATGACATTAAGGGGATGAAAATGGAAAGTGAACAATAATGAACATTAAAATAATACATTAATAATTATTAATGTGAGAGGCGAGGGTCAAATTAGAACTAATAAGATTAATTATAAGAATTTTTTTATTAAAATTAACAAAAAAAATTAATTGAAAGATTTGGTCAAAGTGACGATAAATTAATAATATTTTATTTAGTTTTAGTCAAATTAACTAACTAATAAAATAATAGAATTTTAGTTAAATTGAGATTATTACTAACAAAGATAACAGATATTTACTTATATTAAATTAAATAGTAGATATTGATCAAAAGTAAAATAGTAATATAATAGATTTTGGTCAACTTAAAATACCTATGATAGAGATAAGGGTTGATTATTTATATTAAAATATTAAATATTAAATAGATATTATTATTAATAAGTTAAATTATAACGTTAGGTAAAAATAGTTGAAATTAGATTAAAATGGTAAACTAGGGTAATAAAGTGAGAAAAAAACCCATAGAATACAATCTAATTAAAAGATATATAGATCATATTATAATTTGATTTAGATTCAATAAAAGAAAATACAATGGATTTTTTGGACTCCAATTGACATAAATTTTAACTGGATCAGGGAAGAATTAGAAAAAAAATAAACGATTAAATCAACCTAGATCCATCTTAACTTTGGATCTATCAAGCATCGAGAGGGATCAAATCTCTCGAGGTGAAAACCTCTTTTTTGAGTGCAAAACTCGAGGAAAGGTTTGCACCTCGAGAGATTTGATTCTTCGGAATCTGAATTGGCGGCAAAAATTAGACCAAAGAAAAAGTGCTCGGAATCATTTGAAACTTGAACTACTACATCTGTCTCGAGAAAATGATCCCAACGCAACTTGTTTCATTCAAAATGGAGTTCGTATGAGGAAGATAGAGCTCGTTGACTGCTTTGCCAAACAAAAGAATTTGTTGAAAAAAAGGTACAGTCACTGCCTAGTTAGCGGTCCATACTGCTAACATGGCAGATGACTGGGTAGGGACAATGGACGATCAACATCAAATCATACTATGAAAAGTGGCATTCTATGGCTGGTTTATGGTTTGGTGCGTTGAAAGTCATTATTGGCTTGAAGTGGACCAATGAGGAGGGGACAAGTGGCAAGCCTAGAGGCCGCCATGTGTCCCTCCCTAAAGGATCGGTAATGGCGCTTTACCAAAATTTTATGGCAGGCGAGGGGGTCGAACCCAAGACATGTTCAGAAAGAACTCCGCAACATACCATTGCACCCACGCTATGTTTCTTAACATATAATGTATTCCATATGTATGCATTGTATTAACCAGGTAGAGTTGAGTTAACTCGTTGGCATTTACCGCTAACCCAAACCATAACATATGACCACACTATCGCATTAACTAGACTCTGGAGGTTACTGCAAACTGTGACATCTTATGCCATGACATGTTTCCGCTTCCATTCAAACCGCCACGGTTAACGGTTAGCAAAGACCGCTAGCGTAAACCACAACATTCAATGTCTCCCATGTGACCATTACAACACTTAACACTAGCGGTTTACCATAAACACAGATTATGCACTAATCACATTTAACCACTAATTAAACACACTTAACCATTAATTAAAACCATTGTTAACTTGGCGAAGAAATTGGAGGACCCGACAAATATGGAGATTCCTCAAAAATTGGCGAGACTAATTGGGTTCCTTCAGTTTTAGTGGAGGTTTACTAGGAGAAAATATTTTTTTTCATAACTAGAGCAAAATTTGACCAAATGGAGATCAGGAAAAGGTATTCCTAGATGATTTGGATGCTCTGAACACAATGGATAGGCTGCAGGGACAGAGAGGCATTTTTGTACATTTCATTTCCACGTTGAAGTTTAAGGAAGCCCAGGGCCACCACGAGAGGAGGTCAAGCCTAGATTAGTTGTAGTCCAATTGCAGAGCTTGGAGAGTCATATTTGGGGTTTTTGGATGATATGAGTCCATTAAAGCAGGTTTCAGGAGCAATAGAGCATTGTAAATTGTATTTTTTTTCCATTTATAGTAAATACAGAGGCCCAAGCCATGGAAACTAGACCAAGGAGATGCAACTCAAGAGGGGTGAAATTCTTTATCAAAACAATGTGTTAAGTGTTCTTCTTGATGGTTTGTTGTACATTTACTTGTTGTTGTTAAGAACTTGTCTTTAATGCTATTCTGCTCATGATTATAACATAAAGATTTATATAAATTTACCTATTTTGAATCACAAACACCATAAGGGAACCTATGCACATGAAGCAATTGACAAGCATTTGTTTTTAAATCTAAAGTTGAAATTAGCACAGCAAAACTAACATTCAATAATATATCAAATTGGTATCAGAGAAAAGGTTTATTTTCTTGATTGCTTGAGTTTTGTGCAAGTAGGGTTTTAATGGTTGCAAATTTGTGAAGCTTGTTGATTCATTACAAGTGTGATGGCAACTTCAATAAGTGATGTTTCTAATCCATCCTCCTTATAAAGATTCTTTGATGAAGAGATGTTGCAAGATATTATCATCATGAAAGATATGGTGTAAGAGCTGTATGAAGATAGGAAGGAGAACACTATACTTCAAGAGAAGTTGATGGCCATGAAGGAGGAGAAGCAAGAGCTTCTTGAAAAGATGCATGAGATGGAGATTCAACTCCATGATGCCAAGGAAATCCTAGCCAAGTATGTGCATGAAAATGAGGTATGCAATTAATTTTTGTCTTCAATTTCCTCCCAAAATGAAAGTTTTGGTGCTTTCGAAAGACACACTAGAGGAATAGGGTCCAAACTATTGATGGAGATGGGCTATGAAGGTAAAGGGTTAGTCAAACATGCACAAGGCATAGTTGAACCAAATTTTGTTGAGGAAAGGCCTAGGTATTTGGGTCTTAGTTATGGACATCATGATGGAGAATGATCCAAAGCCAAGGAGACACATGAAGGTGTTCCAAGAAGGACTTTCATTACATGTTCATTACCTCAAGCTTGTGAAGTTTTTGTTCATGAGGAATGCAAAAATTTTATACCCACTCTGCAAGAGGATGCTCATAAGCATACAACTAGTGGAAATGGAAAACAAGAGGATGTTGAAGGATCTAAGGTCATTGAAACCATTGTTGGTATTCCAAAGAGAGCCACTACCTCATCAAATTCACCTCCTCAAGAAGGCAACAAAGGTGAATTTGCAAGGTATAAATCTACCTTTAATCAAGTTTCTTTTGATTATGATAAACATGGTAAATATTCACATAAGATTTGGAGAAAATTTACATGTTCCTTTTGTGGTTTGAATAACCATACTGTTTCGAGGTGTTGGAAGAGGATAGCCATACAAAGGAAACTTTCAAAACAAAAGAGACAAAAAGCCAAAGGTCCATTAGATAATGGAAACCATGTTGAAAAGAAGATACAATTATTTTGCACTCATTGCCATAAGCAAGATCAACTTGTAGACAAGTGTTGGACTTTACATCCAACAAGTCATCCACAACATTTGAATAAGGTGGAGAGAAATTTTGGCAAAGATGGAAAAGAGTATTCCATAATTAATGTGGGTTAGGATGATACACATGATGAAGTGCAACTGAAAGAAGCGCCATTGAAATGGTTTGGAAGGAGATGGTTATATTTCTTAACCAATTAAGGCCTTGCATTTATTTTTATAATTGAGGAAATTAAGGCCTTGCATTTCTTTTGATAATTGAGGCATTTATTTTTATAGCATTTCTTTTCTCCTAAAAGTATGTTGCATATTGCATGAAGCAAGATGTTGGAAAAGTGGAGTTATGTTGACTCACTTAGATGCAACAAACATGACAATTTGCAACTACAAATTTGCATGTGTGTTGCATTCTTGAACTTGCATGTTTACGCCATGAAGGTGTTCGAAATTGGAGTATGTTGACTCAATTTATTGCAGAAAATTTGGTCATTTCAACTCTTTAAGTACTTGTACATACCAATGGCATTTTGTACTTGTGTTTGTACTTGTGAGAGAGTTGAGAATTGTTATACATGCATGAGAGTTTGTGTGTGAGTAGTGGAATTTTTAATAGTTTCATTGTTCTTGAACATGCATGAGTGATTGACTTGTGTGGTTGATTGATTGTTACATGTATGTTATATCGACTTGGAAGAGTTGATTTTGTCTCCAAATATGAAAGGGAGATGTGACGAATTGTTTCATGAGAATGTGGAATTCTTGTTGTAAATTGTCAAGTTGTTGTACATGTTTTTCTTGACTTGAAAGTCAGTTGCATTGAAGAAGCATGTTTTTGTCGACTTGTGTTTAGTCAATGTTTTATAACACCTTGGTGTATAAAAATATGTAAGAGTACATGGCGATGTTCACATGATGTGACATTTGTTTCTTTGAAGAAGAAAAATGAAGAGGTCGTCAAGTTATATTCTTGCATGAGTGTTTTTCAAATACCATTAACTTTGAAAAACAAGATGAGTGTGTTTCTTGTGACAAGATGTCGCAGGATTTTGGAAGGTCCAAGCTTGAGCAAGAGGCTCATGATTAGCCTTCATTCTCAAATCATGACATGAGCAACATGTTAATACTGGAGGATGATGGAATCAAGAAGTGAAAGTGGACAAAAAAGCCATATGATGTGATGATGCCAAGAAGAGAAAGAGATGGCGAATGCATTCTTCTAGATGTGGAATTTGGAACCGTGGAGGTAAAATAATGGTCATTTATTTTCTTGTTATTACTAATATTGGAACTCATTGTTGTAGTTCACTCAGATGGGATTAACTTGGAAAAGTGATTTCCAAGGAGAAGCTTGCATCAAATGCATGTGTTACAAAGGAGGAACACGATTCTCAATGGGAAGGCCATCAATAATCTTTCCAAGCACCCAGGGATCACTTTGGTACAACAAGGTAATCAGTAAGTAGCCATCAAGTTTTAGATTGGGTCAACAGCAAAAGGACAACATTGGTTGAGTTCCAAGCAAGGCAAGACATGTAAGTGAACCCAAGTGGTTGTCATGGAGATCTTTCCAAGTAGAATCAATTGATAGAACTCGGGAAGGAGAAGAGGATTCAACTCCCATCAGATAAATAGCTTTTGTGGGTCCAAAATCCAGTCATTAGGAAGGAGTGATCGAAATCTGGATTAGGGGCAAAAATTAGCTCAAAAATCAAAGTGCTCAGAATCTTTCAAAACCTGAATTACTGTGTCCATCTCGATAAAATGATCCCAATGCAACTTGTTTTGTTTGAAATAGAGTTAGTATGTGGAAGATAAAGCCCGCTGACCACTTTGCCAAACAAAAGAAATCTTTGAAAAAAAGGTACATTCACTGCCTAATCAGTAGTCCGTACTGCTGATGTGGCAGATGACTGGGTAGGGCCAAAAGACGGTCAACATCCAATCAAACTATGACAAGTAGCATCCTGTGGTTGGTTTATGGTTTGGTGCGTTAGCAAGTTATTATTGATTTGAAGTGGACCAATGAGGAGAGGTTAAGTGGCAAGCTCAGAGGCTGCCACGTGTCCCTCCCCAAAGGTTCGGTAATGGCGCTTTACCAAAATTTTATGGCAGGACAGAGGGTCAAACCTAGGACATGCTCCAAAAAAACTCCACAACATACCATTACACCCATGTTGTGTTTCTTAACGTATAATGTATTCCATATGTATACATTATGTTAACTAGGAAAAGTTGAGTTAAACTGTTGGCGATTACCGCCAACCCAAACCATAACATGTGACCACACTATCGCATTAACTGGAGTCTGGAGGTTACTGCAAACCATGAAATCTTATGCCATGACATGTGTTCACCTCCATTCAAACCTCCACAATTAATGGTTAGCAAAGACCGCCAGTGTAAACCATGACATTCAATGCCTCCCATGTGACCACTACATCACTTAAATCTAGTGGTTTACCATAAACACAGATTATGTGATAATCATGTTTAATTTCTAATTAAAAAAACTTAACCATTAATTAAACCCGAAGTTAACTTGGTGGAGAAATTGGAGGACCCAAAAAATCCGGAGATTCCTCCAAAATTAGTGGGACTAACTAGAGTTCCTCCAATTTTAGTGGAGGTTTACTAGGAGAAAACAGTTTTGGTCATAACTAGAGAAACATTCGACCAAATGGAGATCAGGAAAAGGTATTCATAGATGATTTGGATGATTTGAACACAATGGAATAGGTTGCAGAGGTAGAGAAGGACTTCTGTACATGATTTTTCCACATTGAAGTTTAAGGAAGCCTAGGGCCACCAGGAGAGGAGGTAAAGCCTAGATCAGTTGTAGTCCAATTGTAGAGTTCGGAGAGTCATTTTTGGGGTTTTTGGATGTTTTGAGTCCATCAAAGCAAGTTTTAGGAGAAATAGAGCAATGCAAACTATACTTTTTTCCATTTTTAGTAAATACAGAGGCCCAAGCCATGGAAGTTGTACCAAGGAGATGTAGCCCAAGAGGGGTGAAATCATTTATCGAAACACTTTGTTAAGTGTTCTTCTTGATGGTATGTTGTACATTTACTTGTTTTTGTTCAGGAATTGTCTTTCATGCTATTCTTCTCATGATTCTAACATAAAAATTCATATAAATTTACCTTTTTTGAATCACAAACACCATAAGGGAACCTATGCACATGAAGCAATTGACAAGAATTTGTTTTTAAATTTGAAGTTGAAATTAGCACAACAAACTAACATTCAATAATAGATCATTGATCCCTCTTATATTTTGATAGATCCAAAGTTAAGATGGATCTCTCCTGGGTTTTTTTTTTGTAAGAAACAGGTAAAGACTATTATATTAATAAGGAAGGGATCTAGCCCAAAACCTTTACAATTCTTCTGAGAATAAGAAATACCAAAATTCCTTAAGGATTTGTGTTAGAACATGTAGGATCAATCCAAATCCTTACAATAGAACTCCTCGATACAAGAAATTTGTTCCCATTCCAACTGAAAAATTTCTAAAAGACACCTAAAATCCATATATATTTGCTACCCATTCTCAACTTAAAATCGTTTTACCTTTGAATGGCTTTTCATTATCCTCGAAGAATTTCCTTTCATATTCTTTCCCACTTGGGTCGAGCCAATTTTTTTTGTAGAATCTAACATTCGACCATTATTTAAGTGACATCTACTGGTAGTTCCATTCTTTTGACCCGAAGAAGGATGTGCCACTTCTCCCTGATCAACCTAAGAGGAGCATTTTTTTTTTTTTTTTAGAGAAACACACTCAAATGTTTTTAAATTTGAAGAAATGTTCTTACCCTTTTCCAATATTGGATGATCAATTCCAATAGCCTTTTTTTCAAAAGAATTATTTGGATAAACATTTGAATTACTAGCTTTTACTGTTATGTCGGTGTTGAGAAATCTAGGGGCAAAAAGTGTAGGATATTTCTCTTCTTTTGATAACTGTTTGAGGTATATTTTTACTTCACTTGATTAGATTATTCTTTCATGAGTTCACTATTAGTGTTTTCTTTATCAAACAACTACCAAACCACAAATAACAATAAGACAAAGGACACAAGATATAGGCAATCAACCTATTAAAAACAGCAACAAGAAATTCCAATTTAATTTGTCCTTGAATTAAACTGTGAATTAAAATTGTAATTCTATTCTCATAGTAACTTGTAATAGTTAATTAAGTTAAATTGGCTTAATTGAATTAGGAAATTCAAGTTGGAATTTTATCTAGAGTCATGTAGAGTGATCCCTAAATTTTAGGGGTCCAAATTGAGTTCTTAGTCATGTAGAGTGATCCCTAGATTTTAGGGGTCCAGATCATTAGGAGAATTTTGACGTCTAAAATGGGCCTCCTAAGGAAATTATAAAATAAGAGTGGAAATAATAAAATAAGGTTAGATTACATCATCAAATTTCAGAGGGAAAAAGAAAAAACTATTTTTTCAAATCGTATTTTCAACTTATCTCCCTATGGGTTTACTCAAATTTCGAGCGGGAATGCTCGTTGGATGAAAATTTTTATTCCTCATCCAAGGAGTACCCATGCATGAAAAACATGATTGCAATAATGTTTTTTCATGTATTTCTCCTTTTTCGTGCAAAAGGGTTCATTGAAAGTATGCAACATGAGTACTCTTTGGATGAGGAATTAAATTTTGCATCCAAAGAGTACTCATGCTTGAAATTTGAGTAAAACATTAGGGGGATAAGCTGAAAATATGAGTTGAAAAAAAAGTTTTATTATTTTATTATTTTTTTAATCCTTTTACTTTTTTACTCCAAAAATGGTGAATCATTCCCCATGGTTGACGTCATCATCTTGAATCCTATTGTTTCTTATAAAGTTTATTTTGTTTGCACATTTTTCTTAGCAGGCCCATTTTAGACCTCAAAATGCCCCTAATGTTGAGTTCTTTGGAGTTGTAATTAGATAACTCAGTCTAACTAAGTTATAGTCAGTTAAACTGGTTCTAACTGTTGGAGGAACTAGTAGAGGTCTAGTAGTGGAGTAGTGCACCAGTGCATCACCAGTACCACACCAGTTAACTGAAGATTCCCTCATAAATAACTCATGTATGTTAGTTCATAGGAATACCCAGTTGATATTAGAGTGGAAGGACAATGTGCTATCAGTTGTATAATTTTTCGAGTTGTACAGATGGTGCATGAAATCAGTTGACAACCTATGTTTGGATTGTGCAGTTATAGAGGAAGGATTTCCCAATTAAATATGGGCTAATTCTCAAGAATTTCACAAAGAAGTAGGGGTTTGGAAAACAACAAAATTGGCTAAGTGTTGGCTTGAGCTGGCTTGTGAGGCAGAGAGTTAGATCATACTTGTGCAAGGATTGTTTTAGTGTGAACAAACATTGTATTTTCTTCTCAGATCTTTTGGTTAATGCAATATAGATAGTCAGGGTTTTGAGTAGTTTCTTTCCCCATATAATTATTGTGTTATGTGTGATTGACATTCTTCCTCTTTCTGCTTATTGTTTTCATCGATCATTTTTGGTTTTTGTTGAGAAGAGTAGAGTAGATTCTTGCCTTGTGTTTTAGTATATCACATGAGTTGTTGAATCTTCAGAAAAAATCTACATGGTATTAAAGCTAAAGAAAGTAGAGAAGAGGAGATTTTTAGTTTGGTGTGTAGGTGAAAATATAATTTGCAAGTCCATACTTCAGAGCAACAATATGTCTTTCTACGGGTTGTAACTTGAGTATGCCTTGGAGGGAAGCTCGAATTACATAGTTTGGAAGGACAGGATGGAGGTAGTGCTGGAAGACAATGGCTTCAAGGAATCCATAGATCATGGCATTCCTAAGCCTCCAACATCGGATGCTAAATATCTAGCAGTATGGAGAAAGTGTGTGGCATAAGTGTTACAAGGCTGTTTGGGCACATCACTCCCAACGATCAGATCAGTACAAATACGGCTTATCAAACCCTAATTTCAGTTGCTACATGCCCTAGACAAGTCATCATATTGAATGTTTTCATCCATGAAAGTTTCCTAGTTTGAAACCCTGCTGAAATGCCTCTTTGGGACACCAACGCAGCCTTGGTCAGGGGCAACTGCTCTACATAGCAGGTAGGCCCATTCACACCTGCGTTGGGCGAGGATGAGCGAAATTGACATAGGATTCTAGGAATATTCCTTGATTCTAGAGCATTATAGAAGGATGCCTAACTCTTATCTCATCCTATGAGCTCGATTTTGGATAGGATATGGATCATTCAAACCTCTATCATCTCATGCCTTTCTCCATGGAAGCTAACTATCCAATTATGGAAAACCATTCAATACCCAATTTATGACAAAACCACTTGCATTTCCCTATAAATTGACCACTCATCATAGTGATCAGGAGGCTGGAACTTGGATATTGTAGAGAAATATTGTTGGTTTGAGACTGGAAATCATTATCAAGTAATGTTATGCTACTGGATTGATGTGCTATTGGTGTGATGAGGGTTTGGACTAAGTTGGATAAGTGACATGGGATCGAACCACATTGGGTGTAACTTCCCCTTCTATTAATCAATAAAGTTGTTTGTTCCTTTTCCAATACTTTTGTTTATACCTATGATGAATGTGTTTTCAATTGTTGTCGATTCCATTTGTTTATAGTAGATAGATCATCTACTTTGATTGTTGTCATCTTCTGTTTATGTTGGCAGGTACCGATTGAGAGAATTCAGTTTGAGTGGGAGCGACGAGAGAAATTCAAAGGAGATCAAAGGAAGCGAAGGATCACAAGTAGGTACCTTTATCTTATCTTTCTATTGTAGGAAAAGGTTGAACATCTTTACTTCTGTTTTTCTAAGTGTAACTACCCACTTAGGGAAGATGTACTTATCCATAAGTATAAATTCCATATAACAAAAAGCGAGAAGGATTATCCTGGAGGGAGTTAGAGACCACATTGTCTTCAGTCTCCATGGCAAGGATATTCCATACTCAATGTGGAAGGCATTGACAAATCTGTTTCAAAATAATAGTGACCATATGAAATTGGCACTGAAGGACAAAATAAAAAAGATCAAGATGGACAAGGGAGAATCTATTCCGAAGTACTTGACCAATTTCACCCATTGTGGGGATGATCTTGGAAGTGTTAGGATTACTATTTCTGAGGACGATATGGTGAGCCTAGCTCTTCTCAAACTTCCCAAGTGTTGGCATAGTTATCAAGAATCTGTCAATGGGAGGGGAAAGCTACTAGATTGGGAACGATTGTGGTCGGATTTGGTACATGAATAGATTCGAAGGAACACTAGAGATTAATCATCATCAAAGATTGATGATGAGGAAAATTGTTCCTTAGTAGGTAAGCCAAAGAAAGGGAAGGGGAAGGCATCCCATTCCAAATTGTATTCTTGTCATTGAGGCAAGAAGAAGGACATGTTGAAATTCAATTGATTTCATTGTCACAAGTTGAGACATTTTTCTACAAATTGTATGCTCAAGAAGTCTAAGAAGAATCCCTTAGGAGGAGTGGTAGGTGAGTCTCTTGCCTCACAATTCAAACTGGAATTTACCCTCATCACATGTATGGTGTCATCGATGATGGGTAGCGTATGGTACCTAGGCAATGGAGCTTCTTTCCACATGACTGGTAATAAAGAGCTCTTCAGTAACTTGGAGGAGAAGGATCTCCATATGCATATGAGAAGGGTGATGATGGGAGGTACAGTGCTACCAGGCTTGGTACAGTTACCTTTCAGAGGGAGTCAGGTGCTCCCCTCAATTTGTAAGATGGTATGTATGTTCATGTTTTAAAGAATAACTTGGTATCTGTTACCATGTTGGAGGATAGAGGCTATGATGTGATCTTTAGTAAGGGAAAGGTGTTCCTCTGTCATATAACCACGAGACAGGTAAAGAGGATAAGAATTTAGTTGAAGAACGTCTACAAATTGGAGGTAGAATATTGTGCTTCCTTGAGCACAAAAGCATAGAAGGTGTAGAGCTGAGACATCGGTGAGTTGTGGCATAGGTGGTTGGGTCACTTGCATCATGGTGCTTTGAAAATCATGCAGAAAATTTCTATTGGTCTTCCCAAAGGTACACTAGAGAAAGTTGACACATGCAAAGGGTCTACTTTGGGAAAATTCACCAAATCTTCCTTTCACTACAAAGAGAGTTGAGCACAGGTAATCCTTGATTGAGTCCATTCAAATGTGAGTGGACCATTCTAAACAAAATCCATGGCTAAGCACATGTATTATGTTATATTTGTTGATGATTTTTATTGTAAATTCTGGATCATTTTCATGCAAAAGAAAGATCGGACTTTTGTAAAGTTTTGTGAATTTAAAGCATTGGTCGAGAGAGACACTAGCAAGAAGGTTAAAGATCTCAGGAGTGATAACGATGGAGAGTATGTGTCAAATGAGTTTAAAAACTTCTGTGTGGTAGAAGGCATTCAACGAGAGTTGACAATAGCTCATAAAGCACAACAGAATGGGGTGGTTGAAAGGAAGAATAGAATCACTGTAGGGGAAGTGCGGGTGATGTTTCATGATTAGGGCATACCACTACACTTGTGGGCCCAGGTGTGCAACACAACTGTTTATTTGCAGAACAGAAGCCCTCATCACATTATTGGGCTGAGTACACAAGAGGAGGCTTTCTCAAGGAATAGTCTAGATGTGGGTCACTTCAGGATTTTTAGATCATCGGTATATTACCATGTGACCAAATATGCATAGAAGAATCTTGAGTTGACAACAAAGTTGGGGATATTTGTGGGGTACACTGATACACCTCACAAATATAGGGTGTATCTACCAGTAGGATGACAGTGGTTCACAGGGATGTAAAATTCAATGAAGAGAAGGCCATGAGATGTTCCCTTGAGAGGGAGCTTCAGCTACGTGCAGTTGAGTGTTGTGTGTGGAGCATGATTGTTCAGAGGTCTTTGTTTCAGCCGGATGTATACCCCAGGAAGTTTTTGTACACCCCTCCACACGGGGGGGTGCGGGGGGGACTTGTCCCCCCCGCGGGGGTCTGGGGGCCAGCGGTCCCCTAGCGGGGGCTTGGGGGCAGCGCCCCCGAAGCCAAAAATAAATGTAAAATTGCCTTGTAAAAGTATAGTAATTTCTAGTCAATCTGGGCCGTTCATTAGGCGGATGATCTGATGGTAGAACTTATGTTTAGTTTAGGGTTTTTTGCCCTAGAAGGTAACCCCTCTCTTTGTATGAGGGCATTGTATTTGAGGCTGTGTGATAGATGTGTATTTTGTGAGCGAGAAACAGAGAGGTGAGACTGTGAGAGAAAACAAAGGATATTACAGCGGATTTGCTGTAGGTTGTGTCTGTTCATTTTGCTAGATAATAGAAAGGAAGGACTGGCTGTTCGGGGTGGACATAGCCCAAACTGGGTGAACCACGTATATCTGTGTCTCTCTTGTTTTGTGTGTTTTCTGTGTTTATATTTCTACAATATTTTATGTGTTCCATTGCTCCGTAATATATAATTTTCTAACATTGAGGATCTTTTATATCCTAAGGAGGAAACTCAAATCAATGTGGAGCAGCCACATGCAAAGGATCTGGGAGTGGAGACATCCACTAAGGAAAATTCTTCGATAGATGGGAGAAAGCACACTAGAGAGCCTGACACATTATTGCATGGTGCAAGAGAGAATGTGGGATAACCCATATCATAGCACAAGTAGAGGAGGTCACCAGATAGGTACACTACATACATGGCTCTTATGAAAGGATATGTTGAGACAGAGCCATATTCTTTTGAGGAGGTAGTGCAGCAATTAGTTTGGGTTGATTCCATGGTTGAGGAGTATGACTCCATTGTCAGCAACAATGTTTGGGATGTGGTCCCAATATTGATAGACAAGTTAGTGGTGAGTTTCCAATGGCTTCACAAGGTAAAGAAAGAAATGGATGGTAGTGTGGAGAAACAGAAGGCCATTTTCATGACCTGAGGATTTTCTCAGGTGGAGGATATTGATTACGATTAAAACTTTTCTCCTGTTGCAAGGTACTCATCAATCATATCCATTTTGTCACTATCTGTGTAGATGGGTTGGAAGATACATCAGATGGATGTAAAAACAACCTTCCTTAATGGCATGATTAAGGAAGAGGTGTATATTGAACAACTTGAAGGTTTTGAGACCTTTGACCGGAGTCAAATGTGTGCCGACTCAAGTGAGTGTTGTATGGGCTGAAGCAAGCTACGTGCTTCATACACTAGGATCAATAGCTACTTCATCGGGTTGGGCTTCACCAAAAGTGAAGCAGATGCAAAACTTTACCATATTGTGGTTGAAGGTAAAAAAATTTATTATTGTTTTATATGTTGACGATTTGATTATGATAGATGATGATAAGTTGATCAAGTCTTGCAAAGAGGATCTTGCTAAAGAGTTTGGAATGAAGGACTTGGGGCTCATGCAATAATTTCTAAGCATGGAAGTATGGCTAGTTGATGGAGAAATTTTTGTCTCTCAGGGAAAGTATGCCAATGAGATACTGAAAAGGTTCCACATGGAGAGCAGTAAACCCATGGAGACTCCTCTAGTAGGTAACAGGAAGAAGGAGGATGTTACTTTCAGTGAAGTAGTCAACGCTACCATTTATAGGAAGCTTGTGCGTTCACTCATGTATTTGGTAAACACACGACCAGACATGTGCTATGAAGTTAACAAGCTTAGTCAAGCGATGGTTAGGTTGACCAAGTTGAATTGGAAGGCGACCAAGCATGTGTTGAGATACCTCAAAGGCATTGAGCAGTATGGTTTATGGTACAGAAGGACAAAGAGGGTGAATCTTAAAGGCTTCACCGATACAAATTGGGTAGGGAGTCCATCCGACAAGAGAGCACATCAAGAGGGATCCTCAGTATTGGGTCAGCAGTTGTTTCTTGGTACAACAAGAAACATAGATCAGTTGCACTCAGTTCAATAGAGGCAAAGTACATGGCTACTAGTCAAGCAGCTTGTGAGGCCATCTAGATGAGGAAGTTTCTGTTTGGTTAGCAGATGGATCCAACTGTGATTTACTGTGACAAGAAGAGTAATATCAAACTCTCTAAAAAACTAGTTTTTCATGATCAGAGCAAGCATATTGATATCTAGTATCATCATCTTTGAGATTGTGTGCAGAGGAGGATTATGTTGTTGGAGTACATTCTGAGTGAGGATCAGGATGCATATATCTTGACAAAGGCATTGTCAAGATGTGAATTTGAGTTTCACAGAGATAGGATTGGGGTAACTGATAATCCCCTTCTTGTTGATAGGGAGTGTTAAAAATAGCAACAGGAAATTCCAATTTAACTTGTCCTTGAATTAAATTGTGAATTAAAATTGTAATTATGTTCTCATAGCAACTTGTAATAGTTAATTAAGTTAAATTGACTTAATTGACTTAGGAAATTAGATTTGTAAGTCTATCTAGAGTCATGTAGAATGATCCCTAAATTTTAGGGGTCTAGATTGATTTCTTTGGAGTTGTAATTAGATAACTTATTCTAACTAAGTTATAGTTAGTTAAACTAGTTCTAACTGTTGGAGGAACTAGTAGAGGTCTAGTAATGGAGTAGTGCACTAGTGCATCACCAGTACCACACCAGTTAATTGAATACTCACTCATAAATAACTCATGCATTTTAGTTCAGAGGAATACCCAATTGAGATTACAGTGCACAGACAGTGTACTATCAGTTGTATAATTTTCCAAGTTGTACAGATGGTGCATGCAATCAGTTGAGGACCTATGTTTGGATTGCGCAGTTATGGAGGAAGGATTTCCCAATAAAATATGGGCTAATTCTCTCAGGAATTGCGGAAGGAAGTAAGGGATTGGCAGGAAACAAAATTGGCTAAGTGTTGGCTTGAGCTGGCTTGTGAGGTAGAGAGTTAGATCATACTTGTGCATGGACTGTTCTAGTTTGAACAAGCATTTTATTTTCTTCTCATATCTTCTACTTAATGCAATATATATAGTTGGGGTTTTGAACAGTTTCGTTCCCTAGATAAATATTTTTTTATGTGCGATTGATATTCTTCCTCTTTATGCTTATTGTTTTTTATCTAGGTGGCTCCAGCGACACACACAAGACAAAGAGGGCTTATGAACGCTCAAAAAACAAATTGATCAGAATGATTTCGGACCAAGACCAGAGTGAAGATTTTGTCATCCTAATCATGGTGATGTGAACGGTTCATCAAATCGAGTCCGTATGCGAAAGTTAGAAGCAGTGAAAGTTCGGTTGACTTTTGCTGACTGAGCAGGCTTAAGGAGGGCGAAATTTGGACAAAACCCGACCACCAGATTCTGGCCAACTTGGGCCAGATTCTGGGCAAATTTGTGGCCTGGTTATTTTGTCTCCTACGGTCAAAATTCAAATTTTAAAAAATGGCCTATTTGTTTTTTTCTAAGAAAAAAATATATATTAACTGGGTGGCGGGCCATGACCCCCACCACCCCCACCAAGACCCCAAATAAAATACATTTATAAAAAAATTTGGGCTGACATGCTGTGACCCCCGGTAGCCCCCCCAAACCTTACCATAAAAAAAATCAAATTTTAGTTTGGCTCGACGGCCATCACCCCGCTGAGCCCTCCAACCAAACTACCATATATATATATATATATATATATATATATTAAGGGTGGGTGCGAACCACCTCCGGTGGACCCGACCCACACCACCTCTGATATACATAACACATAGACCGAGGGTGGTGGGGCTCAAACCCATCCTGCCAGTATGGCCAACCCGCCTCCTCGGCACCCTCACCAACATATCATAAACACACAGCCCTGCGGTACCAATACCATAATGCATACCAAGTACCCCCATGCACCATTAATAAAATGCGTCAGCAAGTTTCTTGTTATGGGAGTTATGGGGTAGGCTACCCAATGTGGACCCGACCCCAAATACACATGCGGGTTTTAAAACCATAATGCATTAAAAAAAGGGAGGGGCGGGGTTTAACCATTTGACCACCTAACCCCTCCTCAACAAACTACTAATGTTACCATTGCACTAAAACTGCATTCTTGTTTAATCCTCCCTAGAATCAATATAAGCCCTCATTTGCACAGTGCAACATGGGAGGTAGATAAAGGAACCAGGAGCGGGCATAGATTTTGAGACAGAGGAGGCAAAAAATTCTTTGATGCCCAAAGATTCTCCAGGGAGGTAAAAATTATTTTTGTCAGAGCATAGTCAAGTTTACAGTCATTTTTCAAGGTTTTCCGTAGGGATCACAATGGCGAGGTCAGATTTGCCTTTTGAGTTGCAGATTTCCAGTCCACCCATGGAGCAGAATCTTTGAGGAATCTAGGGGGAATATAAAATATTCCTTGAGCCCTAGATCCTTAGTTTCTCAAAATTCAAAAATTGGACAGTCGATTTTGCACTATTCGACGCCACAAATTTGATGGTGCATTTAGATTTCTCATTTTCTCATTCTATTCTTCAGCCACTTTTCTAAGTGGAATGCAAGTGTCAGCATTCATGTGCGAGTAGGCATTTCCATGAGATTGATGGTACAAACAGCTTTAGCAGTTTGACATCCGCTTCTTCAGATGGCCCTCAGCTGTGAGGTATATGCAGTGTGTTCATGCACTTATTTTTCTATGCATTATGCTGCACAAATCCCTATTTGATGTTTGATGTGGGATCTTGTTTTCATAATTGTTTCATGATTCTTACTTGATGTGATGCGGAATCATCTATGTGATGTACTTGTTGTCATGATTCATCATGTTGTGTTTTGAGATCCCTTTGTCATATGTTGATTGGATACTCATGTGTCTCCATGCATGTTTACATTGAGATCCCTTTTATGCCATGTTGGTGGGATGATCATCATGCATGCGTTTTGTGTCATACTGATAGGAGTCTTTTGACTGAGAGTTCCTATAGCAAGACATATCTTGGAGGCACTCCTGCGTGAGGGAATTTTCCTTATATGATAGCGACATCACCTCTTATGTACATCACCACTATTGACAACACTTAATGCAGCGACCTACACCATATTGACACCGGGGCCTGGAGACATAGTCCCTCCTAGACAAACTCCGTTATCAACGACTTATGTTTTGATGTGTTGATGATTGACATGTTCCTTTGCTTTAAAACATGTAGATGTATTCACTTATGTTATTTTAAAAATGAAATTTAACACATCACAAAAGTAAAAGGTCTTGGAAGGGTCCTTTGTCACACTTGGACCTAGATCAAGTGGTATCAGAGCGGTCTTTGCGTTGATGTGAATTGCAAGCGTGAACAATGGAATGTGCAGCGACAGAGGATGAAAGAGTGATGTATAAGACCATGCTCAAAATTTACAAAAGGGTAGAGATAATGTATGAAACTCTACAAAAAGAGACAGAGCAAAAGGAGTGATTGAAGCTTCAGTTGCAAGCCACCGAAGATACCCTGGAAGAACTGAAGCACAACAACCAAAATCTTCTAACAGAGAACACTGAATTGAAGATGCTTCTACATGAAGAGAAGGAGGAAAAGCATAGTTTTCTACGACCGCTGCAAGAAAAGGATGAAGCCTTGGAAAAGTTGCAGCATGGCCCATGTGAGGTAAAAAGTAATTCTCCATCTTCATGTATGTTTCCTGATGATGATTTTGTTGTTTTTGAATATCATACCATAGGAATTGGCTCCAAACTGTTGAAGAGAATGGGGTATGAAGGAAAAGGCTTGGGCATTAATGGCCAAGGCATTGTCAACCCCATAAAAGTGGAGGAATTACCCCATCAGGCGGGACTTGGGTATGTTAGAAAGGAAGTTGGGGAATGCACCGAGACAGCTAGCAAACCACCAACAACAGATGATGAGCAGCCCTCATTAGTTCTTTCCAAATCGATAGAGGAGGTAAAAGATGTTGATTTCCTTTCGGTTTCATCTTCACATAGTATGATTTCTGTTGGAGATTTGGAGATCCCAATTATAGGGATAAACATGAGGCTCCTTACAAGGACCAGACAATAGGAGGAAGAAAAACTTGGTGTTAATAACCAAGGCATAACTCAACCATTAGATTTTTTGTAGAGACATCAATTTGCAAGATTGGGATACACCAAAGGAGAATGCTCGAAGGTGTCAGATGCTTCCGAGACATCGTCGAAATTGTCGAGGAAAGAGAATGATGGGAACACATCCCCATCATCCCATGGCAGTGCCCATTATAGGGAAAGAGCTGAGGCAAGCTCTCATCGCCATACTTACACCAGAGATGGCAAGGGAAGGTATAATCAGTTTCAATATTCGAATATTCATTTCGATTATAATCGTGTTGTTAGTGATGAACAAAAAACATGGCATGGAAAAACATGTACCTTTTGTGGATTACATAACCATACATTTTCTAAGTGTTGGAAAAGAATGGAAGCACACAAAAGGATGAGGCGTGAAAGACCCTATCAACAACAAGTAAAGAAACATGTTAAGAAAATATGGAGGATGAAAACCTATTGCAATCATTGCGATAGAAGTGGCCATCAAAGAGCCACTTATTGGAGGCTCCATCCATAGCAACACCTTAAAGACAAAGTATCCGTGCATGAACCAGGTGGAATGATGGTTCGACAAGCAAAACCACCACAAGGAGGCAACCCATTCACCTTCATAAGTGAAAAATGGTTTCTAGATATGTTAATGTGTCATGGTCGTGCTTTTGTAAAGCATTTGTTGCATTTTAGAATGTAAAAGTGTTGATGTGTTTTCCATCACTTGTTCAACAACAATGATGTCTGGTCTTATTTTGAGTAGCATGATAAACTATGAAAGTGATGTCGTGTTTCTATCACTTGTCAAAACAATAGTGTTTGGGACTTATTGTTTTAAATCATGTGTTGTAGTGATGATGAGTTTTCCAACACTTGTTGAAGCAACAATGATATGTTGGCATTTTTGTCGTAGCTGGAGTATTGTGTCCATGTTGTTGTAAATGTAACCATCGAGTATTTGTTATAAACTCGTGGCAAGTGTGGGACGCTTGGGTCATTATTTGATCATGAAATTCAAGCATTTAATTTGGAAAACAATGTACTACAGGTTGCAGGTGTCGGCTCATCACTTAAGGCTCCGAAGAACAAAGGTGAAGGACATGGAAACACAGCCTTTTAGGGTGCTTGTGATGCAGACAGGGTACATAAAAGTTGCAGATTATGTTCATGCTTTTGGAGGACCAAAAGATCCTCAATGGGGAGGATTGATCCAAGTGGCTCTAGTGACACACACAAGATAAAGAGGGCTTATGAATTCTCAAAAATAAAATTGATCAGAATGACTTTAGACCAAGACCAGAGCGATGATCTCGTCGTCCTAATCACGGTGATGTGAACAGTTCATCAAACTGAGTCTGTATGCAAAATTTAGAAGCAGTCAAAGTTCGGTTGACTTTTGCTGACTGAGCAGGCTTAAGGAGGCCGCAATTTGGACAAAACCAAACCACTGGATTCTGGCCAACCTGGGCCAGATCCTAGGTGAATTTGTGGCCTGGTTATTTTTTCTCCTACTGTCAAAATTCGAATTTTTAAAAATGGACTATTTGTTTTTTTTTTAATATATATATATATATATATATATATATATATATATATTAAATGGGTGGCTGGCCATGACCCCCGCCACCCCACCGAGACCCCAAATAAAATACATTTATAAAAAAAATTAGGCCGACAGGTTGTGACCCTCGTGGGCCCCCCCAAACCTTACCATAACAAAAATCAAATTTTAGTTTAGCTCGATAGCCATCACCCCTCCAAGCCCTCCAGCCAATACCATGATGCATACCAAGTACCCCCATGCACCATTAATAAAACACGCCAACAAGTTTCTTGTTATGGGAGTTATGGGGTAGGCCACCCAATATAGACCCAACCCCAAATACACATGTGGTTTTTTAAAACTACAATTCATTAAAAAAAGGGAGGGGCAGGGTTTGACCACCCGTCCCCTCCTCAACAAACTACTAATGTTACCTTTGCACTAAAACCGCATTCTTATTTAATCCACTCCAGAATTAATATAAACCCTCATTTTCACAGTGCGCAATGGGAGGCAGATAGAGGAACCAAGAGCGGGCACAGATTTCAAGACAGAGGAGGCAGAATATTCTTTGATGCCCAAAGATTCTCTAGGGAGGTAAAAAATATTTTTGTCGGAACATAGTCAAGTTTACAGTCATTTTCATGGTTTTCCGCAGGGATCGCAATGATGAGGTCAGATTCACCTTTTCAATTGTAGATTTCCAGTCCACCCATGGAGAAGAATCTTTGAGGAATATAGGGGGAATCTAAAATATTCCTTGAGTCACAGATTCTCAATTTCTCATAATTCAAAAATTAGACAATCGATTTTGCACTATTCGACGCCACAAATTTGATGGTGCGTTCAGATTTCTCATTTTATCATTATATTCTTCAGCCCCTTTTCTAAGTGGAATGAAAGTGTCAACATTCATGAGAAAGCAACCATTTCCATTCGATTGAAGCCGTGAGATTGATGGCACAAACAGCGTCAACAATTTGACATCTGCTTCTTCAGATGACCCTTGGTTGTGAGGTATATGTAGTGTTTTCATGCACTTATTTTTCTATGCATTATGCTGCATGGATCCATGTTTGATGTTTGATGTGGGATCTTGTTTTGAAAACAGTTTCATGATTCCTACTTGATGTGATGCGGAATCATCTATCTGATGTACTTGTTGTCATGATTTGTCATGTTGTGTTTTGGGATCCCTTTGTCGTATGTTAATGGGATACTCATGTGTCACCATGCATGTTTACATTGAGATCCCTTTTATGCCATGTTGGCAGGATGATCATCATGCATGAGTTTTGTGTCATACTGATAGGAGTCTTTTGACTGAGAGTTCCTGAAGTGGAACATCTCTTGGAGCCACTCTTGCGTGAGGGAATTTTCCTTGTGTAATAGCGACATCACCTCTTATGTACATCACCACTATTGACAGCACTTAATGCAGCGGCCTACACCATCTTGACACCGGGGCTCGGAGACGTAGTCCCTCCTAGACGAACTCCATTATCAATGACTTATGTTTTCATGTGTTGATGATTGACATGTTCCTTTGCTTTATAGCATGCAGATGTATTCACTTATGTTCTTTTAAAAATGCAATTTAACACATCACCAAAGTAAAAGGTCTTGGAAGGGTCCTTTGTCACACCCGGACCTGGATCGGTTTTCATCGATCATTTTTGGTTTCCACTGAGAAGAGTAGAGTAGATTATTGTCTTGTGCTTTTGTATATCACATGAGTTATTGAATTTTCATAAAATAATCTATACAACCAGGGCCAAAACCTCTCTAAGAGAGAGAAAAACACAAAATAATTATTCTCTTCTTATAGACCTTCAATTGATGAATTCCAAGATCTAGACCCTTGAAAAAACCCCTCCAAGACCAAGTCAAACTTTTCTTGATGTGCTTCCCTTCATTCAAGTCAATGATTTTCAACCTTGACTTCCAATCTAAAATTTTGTCCCTTCTTTACAATTTCAAATTGTTGTAATATGATTGTAACTTTGACCCTTTTCTGCAATAACCCTAGTTCACATGTGTGGTTAGAGGATGGACAAAAGTGTCTCCTATCTTCTTCTCCGAATTGAATTACTTTTCTTATGATTTCGGCTTGCAAATATAACCTTTCTTAGCCCAATATTTTATCCTTGAAGATGAATTTAATTTGATGCTTGTTGTTATAGAGAGATGCCCTAATGCTTTGCATGTGTGGAAGAGAATAACCCAGAAAATAGATCCACAAGTGCTTCAATATTCCTTCTATTTCTCCTAGAATTAGGTTTACTTTTTCTTCCTCGTTCAAACTCTTTCTTTCTTTAATGAATTCTTCCTTGAGTGAGGCTAATTCATCCTTTAATTGACTTCATAGGGTCCCTTAATATGCCGACATGTCCTTCTGGGTAGGCCAACTAGCTCTTTTGAACGTTGACTTGAATCTTGCACCATGACAAGGTCTTGGAGGGTCCTTGGACTTTGTTTTGACTCAAATAATTTTCTTTACAATACGAACATTCCCAAGAAGGGTCTTTCATACATGACAATGACTTTCTTTACCTAGGAGCTCACAATGGGAACTTAACCTAAAAATAAATTTCCTTGAGCATGAAATCCATGACTCAAGAGGAACAAAATTATTATTATTATTATTATTATTATTATTATTTCATTCATTAAATACATAAAATCATGATTACATATTTCATTATGAAGACCAAACCTAGTTACACATTTCAACACTACCTCTTAACTAGGGAGGTATTCGTAATTCATACAAGGTACTTGGACATTCTCAATATGAAGCATTCTCATAAGAAGATTTAAATTGGTAACTCATTTTTTTAGCATCATACCAACCAACATTGTCACATAGGAAGGCCTTGACTAAAAAATCTATCTCTCCACAAGATCAAAGCACAATGCTGGAAAGACCAATGACTAACATACACCATCATCATTGTCTCTCAAGGTGCATACCCCACTCGGGTGTTCACAGGGTATGTCCTTTGAGGATTATTCCTATCTTGGATTCCCATTCCTCAAAGAATATCAGTCCTCTTTGACTATTGTTATATTGGATTCCCTACCACATCCTCAAAGAGCATCATATGCCAAATTCTTACCCAATCCTCCATTCTTTCTTCACAATATGGAGACAATAATGATGTGTCTATCCCTCCTCATGGCCTTCACTAAGACTTATGTCTATTAGTCCTAGTCTAGTGCATGACACATGAAGTAGAGAACCATATTTGTCACTCCCTCTTAACTAGGGAGGAATAATCCATTCTAATAACAGTAATGTACCCAAGATACCTCTTATCTAGGTACTTGTCCAAGCTCCCTCTTAACTAGGGACTTGTTTTCAGCATCTTAATTGTTCTTTAGTGGAGATCATGGTACTTTCAACTACATGAAGATCTCCTTCTTTTGATGTCATGAATTTCATCTTTATCATTATGGAGCCTTTACTTTATGGGACTTATTTGTAGGGCATCGACCATCCATCACTTTCCTTCATGAACAATGTCAATCTTGTCATTCGTTTATTCATTAGAAAGTGATATTCTAGTCCACATCTAGCTTTTATTCATACAACTACTTCTTAAAGTCATTTTTACTTTAGGATATTCCATCCAACCACATGAGTGCTAGTTGTAAGTGACATCTACAACTCTCTTTCGGTAGCCCTATATCAACCCATCTAGAAGTTGTTCAAAAATTAAAAACGAACATCAAATCAAAGTTACCTTTTGTGATGGACCTTCATCATGACATCTACTTCTTGCAACATCCTGTATAGTCATAGACATATCTCCAAGATTTCCAATGTCAAGGGCCTTCATTCTTTTTAGAATTTATCAAGATATTCATACCTTTGCCATGGAGATATCATACCAAATCCTTCTATTCATCAGATGTTGATTCCTTTTCCATAGTTGCATCTTTTACAATATCTTCTTTCTTTCTTCACATATTGTTCTCCAAGAACTTCCATCCATAGTTCCTTCATATTTTTCAACCACCTCATATTCCATATGAGGAAATATTATGTTGATTACATCTAGTCAATATGTAAACCATGCCTTCATGCATCTTTTCAAAGGAAGAGATCCCTTTTCTTCAACAATGCTCATGAGTTAGAGAACTTACCCATGCTATCTACAACCATATGATGACATGAATTAGTTTATCAAACATATGCATACATACCTCTTTTCTTCTTTTGTTCATCTATGTTTCCTTCAACAACTTCCTTTCCTTAATTGGGAGTACTTCAACCATATTTACATGTTGCATTCCTTTGTCATCATACCATCATCCTTCTAAATAGTGAATTCCATACAAGGTGGAATTCTCAGCGAGACACTTTCTTCCTCCAAGAAAGGTGAACCTTCTAATGAACATTCCAACAGAGGAACTAGATTATCCTCATCCAGTAGAAGCTCCTTTCTCATGATGATGATATATGATGAATTTATTCTATCATGTTAGATGAATTTATTTCTACCACATGATTTTAATGAGATTACAAAGAGCTACTTCCTTTATATGATGACTGCTATATACTTCTACTTCAACTATCTTTCAAGTTTCTTATAATGATTTCATGAGATCTTGCTTCAATCATATGTTATTATGATGTCATCCCCTAAAATGATGCACCATATCATGCTTTATAGTTATTTCTATCTAATTATGATTCTTTAACCATGGTAGAGGTCTTCCCCCTTATACTAATCCTTACTATGAACCAGGCATCCATAGTTCTTCAATTACATCATGAATATTGCCTAAGGATCTAAGGGTTTCATATTTTCCTCCTTCCATCATGCTTTTCAAAACAAAGGATAGACCCATCCATCTTTACTTCTTGCACCTACAATATTTATTGAAAAGTACCCCAAGAAAAGTATATGATACCAAAACATGATTTCAAGTTATATTTTTATGGTTTTCATGCTATCAAGAGTGTAGAAATTCCTTGTAGATTCAAATTGCTAATTGTAATTTACTAAAACAATAGACTTGAATCTACTCTACCCATAAGAAAAAGCAATTAAACAATCACAAAATCATGAAGAATACAAGAGAATGAATTCAATTAATACATTACACAATGATTTCCTAGGGAAAGCCACAACTACAAGCCCATGCCATCTTTATATTGCATTAGTTAGAAAATATGATATGATTACAATGCTTTGCTCAAGCCCGAGAAAGCTCTGCACTATCTCTATCTATCTCACAGATTCCTAGACAAGCCTAGGCCAATACTTAACCAGATTTTGGCTCGCCCAATTCCCTATTTCCTTTTGTTGTTTACTTTGGAATTAGCCCCCCATTAATTAGGGAAATTCCTTAATATGAACTATGCAATCCTCATAGGCCTCCCTCTGACTGCATGCACCACCTATACAATTCGGATTATTATACAATTGATATTACATTGTCCTTAAACTCCAATATCAATTGGGTAACTCTTAGATCTGACATGCATGAACTATTTAGAGTGAATCATCAATTAACTAGTTGAACACATGAAGTGACACCCCACTGTGTGAACTCCTACTAGTTCCTCCATCAATTGGAACTAGTTTAACTGACTTTAACTCAGTTAAATTGAATTAATTAATTACAACTCAAAATAAAATCAACCAGGGCTCCTATAATGTAGGAGATGCTCTACATGACTCTATTTATACTGTCAATTCGAATTAACTGAGCCATCTAAGTCAAATTAAATTAGTTAACTCGTACAAGTTGTTTTGTGATGTGGAATAACAATTTTATTCCTAATTTAATTCGAGGACAAAATTAAATTAGGATTTTCTTGTTGCATTTTCAACACTCCCTCTCAAAAAGAAAGGGATTATCATATACCTCAAACTTACCTCTATGGAACTTGAATTTGCCTCTTGAAAATTCCTTAGTCAAGATGTCTACATCCTGTTCCTCTATAAGAATGTACTCCAACAACATCATTCTCCTCTTCACACAATCTCGTAGATGGTAATATTAGATGTTAATATGCTTGGACCGATCATGAAAAAATATATTCTGAGAGAGTTTGATACAACTTTGATTTTCATATAAAATCATTGTAGGATCCATCTACTGACCAAATAACCCAACAAGGATCTGCCTCATCCAGATAGCCTCACAAGATGCTTGACTATCATCCATGTACTCTACTTTTGTTGAACTGAGTGAAACTGATCTCTGCTTCCTGCTGTAACAAGAAATTGTTAATGGCCCAATACTGAAGATTCCCCCTGATGTGTTCTTCATGTCAGATGGAATCCCTAACCAATCTGCTTTTGTGAATCCTTGCAGCTTCACTCACCCTATTTGTCTGTACCAAAGACCAAACTGAGTAGTGCCTCTGAGGTATCTCAACACATGTTTAGCTTCCTTACAATAGAGTTTTGTTTCCTTAACCATATCCTGACTAATTTGGTTAACTGTAAAACATATTTCTGATCACGTCTTCACCAAATACGTAAGTGAGCCCATAAGTTTCTTGTAAATAGTAACCTCCACTACTTCACCCAATGTAGCATCTTCCTTCCTCCAATTCCCCACTAGAGGATTCTCCATGGGTTTGCTACTCTCCATGTGGAACTTATTCAATATCTCATTGACATACTTTCCCTGAGGGACAAAAAATTCATCATCTCCTTGTCATACTTCCATACTAAGGAAATAATGCAGGAGCCCCACGTCCTTCATCTCAAATTCTCTTGCAATATCCTTTTTGCATGATTTTACCAAATTCTCATCACCTGTTAGAATTAAATCATCAACATATAATAATATAATCAACAATTTTCCTTCAACCACAATATGGTAAAGGTTTGCATATTCTTCACTTTTGGTGAAGCCCAACTTGGTGAAATAGCTTTCAATTATAGTGTACCAAGCACAAGGTGTTTGTTTCAATCCATACGATGCTCGCTTGAGTCTACACAAGTGACTCCCTGTTGAAGGTCTAAAATTCTTACGGTTGCTCAATGTACACCTCTTCCTCAAACAATCCGTTGATGAGCGTTGTCTTCACATCCATTTGATGTATATTCCATCCCATCTACACTAAAAGTACTAGAATAGATCTGATTGAATAGTAGCTTTCTACTGGAGAAAAGGTCTCCTCATAATCAATTCCCTCCACCTGAGAGAACATTCTGGCCACAAATTTGGCCTTGCGTTTCTCCACACTCCCATTTGCTGCTTTCTTTACCATGTAAAGCCATCTGGAATTCACCAATGACTTATTTGCTAATCTTGGGACCACTTCCCAAACACTATTTCTGATAATGGAATCATATTCCTCTACCATATTATCAGCCCATAATGGTTTCTTGCACTGCTTCCTTTTCCTATGTTGTGATGTGGGTGCTACCACATTCTCTCTAACATCATGCATCAATCTGTCATCCTCTCTGGTGCACTTCCTTCCATCTCTAGAAGTCTCTACATGAGTGGGTTCTTCCAATCTTTGTTCCTCTGCATGTGGTTATTCCACATCATCATGAGGTTCTTCCTTTGGAGCTAAAATCTCCTCATCTGCATGTAACTGGAGCTCCCTCTCTAGGGAACATCTCATGGCCTTCTCTTCATTGAACTTCACATCTCTACAAACCATTGTAAACCTATGAGATGGAAGGTACCCCTGATAGTTGTGAGGTGTATCAGTGTACCCCAAAAATATGCCCAACTCAACTGTTGGTTCTATATTTCTCCATGCATCCTTGGTAACATGTTAGTAAATTGATGAACCAAAGATCTTGAAGTGTGCCACATCTGGTTTCTTACCTAAAAAATCTTCTTCTGGTGTACTCATTCCAAGAATCAGATGAGGACTCCTGTTTTGCACATATACAATTGAGTTACATGCTTCATCCCACAAGTGCAATGGTAGGCCTTGATCATGTAACAATGCTTGTGTAGCTCCCACAATACTTTTGTTCTTCCATTCAGCCACCCAATTTTGTTGTGGGTTATGGGGTTCTATTAACTCCTGTCGAATGCTTTCTGATACACAAAAATTATTGAATTCACTCAACATATATTCTCCATCGTTATCGCTCCTAAGAGCCTTCACTTTCCTACTATTATCTTTCTCAACAAGTGCTTTAAATTCATAAAACTTAGAGAATGTTTGATCTTTCTTCTGCATGAAGAAAATTCGACACTTATGTGAGAATTCATCTACAAATAGTATAGAATACCTATGCATGGTCATGGAGGCTGTCAATAATGGTCCACACACATCTGAGTGAACTCTTTCAAGTATCACTTGCACTCGACTGTCCTTATCATTAAAGGTGGATTTGGTGTACTAACCCAATTTACACTCTTTGCATGTATCTCTCTGCTCTAGTGTACCCTTGGGAAGTCCTGTAGAAATCTATTACATGATCTTCAAAGCTCTATGGTGCAAGTGACCCAATATTCTATGCCACAATTCATCAATGTCTTGGATCTGCCCCTTCTATGCTTTTGTGCTCAAAGTAGCACACTCTTCTACATCCAATTTATAAAGGTTCTTGACCCGAACTCCGATCTGATTCACTTTTCTTGAGGCTGTGTGATTAAGGAAATCTTTTCCTTTTCTAAATATCACATCATTACCACAGTCCTCCAACATAGCAACTAAAACCAAATTCTTCTTCAGAACCAAAACATACATGGCATCTTTTAATGTGAGAGGAGAACCAGACTCCCTATGAAAAGTAATAGTGTCAATGCCAACCGCGCTATAAATTCCATCATCTCCCATTTCAATGTGCATATGGAGTGTTGGGTTGTGTTCTATTCCTTCCATAACCAGCTGACGTAGTTAACTAAGCGGTTAGAAGTGGGGCGAAGCCCCCCCCTTCATTGCACCGATTGCGTAGTGGGGGGACACAGGGGGTTTGATGGGTGCAGGTAACCCCACTTGGCCTGTGGTAGGCATCAGTGGGAGATCTACGAGATCGATTCTGGTGGTGAAAGAGGATGGCGAGTAGTGGAAAGGTACAGATCGAGAAATTTAATGGTCAGAGTTTTGAGTTGTGGAAACTCAAGATTGAGGATCTGTTGGTGGATAAAGATCAGTGCATTGCAATAGATCCAAGTGTTAAACCAACGGGAGTGTCTGATGATGAATGGAATAAGTTGGATCGGAAGGCAAAGATCATAATACGATTGCATGTCTCAGATTCAGTGTTGTTGAATGTATCAAGGGAAGCTACGGTGAAGGCTTTGTGGGACAAGTTAGGGACTTTGTACCAATCTAAGTCTCTGGTGAATAAACTGTTCCTATGGAAAAAGTTGTATAACCTGAGGATGAAAGATGGAGACTCGGTGACAAAGCATCTGAATGCATTTAATATTGTGATAAGTTAGTTATCGTCTGTTGATATAAAAATTTCAGATGAAGATAAGTGCATTAGTTTGTTGTGTTCTCTACCAGATTCATGGGATAGTCTGGTTATTGCAATAGGTAGCAATGCAATTTCCTTGCAGTTTGATGAAATAGTCTCATCCTTGCTGACGAAGGAGATGAGACAGAAAAATATGGAGATCCAAAATGGTGATGCCTTGCCTGTATGAGGACAGTCTCAGAATAGAAACAAAAATAATTCATCAAATGGGAGATCTAAATCTCCAGGAAAACCTGTAAAGGTGGTGTGCTGGGAATGGCAGTACAAAAGGGACTGTAAATCTAAATCTCCTGACAAAGGAAATGGATGTTATGATTCTCCTTCTGCAAAGGCGAAAACCACCTCAGATGAAGGTGGGGATGTGTACTTGGCTTCTTCAAGTACACATGTATATCATGAGGCATGGTTCATTGACTCAGGTGCATCCTTTCACTTCACTCCCCATAGAGAGTGGTTCTGTGAGTATGAGAAATATGATGGTGGTGAGGTCTTCTTGGGGGATGATAGGAAGGCTAGAATCATTGGTCATGGAAAAGTAAAGTTGAACTTGCAAGGTGGAAGGGTTAGAACACTTCTGGGTGTTTTGCATATTCCTACATTGACTAGAAATCTGATTTCTGTAAGAAAGCTAGATGATGCAAGTGTAAAAATAATGTTCGAGAAGGATACCTGCAAGATGGTTTGGGGAGCACTAGTATTGATGCAGGGATTTTAGATTGGAACTCTATACAAGCTGCAAGGTAGCACTATTGTTGATGGGTGCAACAATTTTGTTGTTACTGAAAGTGGAGCAGAAAATCTAGTGGTCTCTAGAGAAAAGAGCATGCTGTGGCATCAAGGGATTGGACATATTAGAGAGAAGGGCCTTCGAATACTTCATGGTAAAGGTATGGTAGAAGGTATGACTAATAGCTCTCTTGATTTTGATTTCTATGAAAATTGTGTATATGGGAAGTAGAATCGAGTGAGTTTCCCCTCTGGTGGTAAGAGGGCGAAACAGATATTAGAGCTTGTGCACAGTGATGTGTTTGGACCTGTGAAGGTTCCATCACTGGATAAGTCTGTGTACTATGTATCATTCATAGATGACTTCTCAAGGAATACATGGATATATTTCCTCAAGAATAAATTTGAAGTCTTTGACAGGTTTAAAGAATTTAAGGCTCTGGTGGAAAACCAAACAGAGAAGAAGATAAAGGTGCTGAGGGCAGATAATGGTGGAGAGTTTTGCAGCAAGGAATTTGAAGAATTATGTAAGAAGTGTGGTATATTATGATAGAAGTCTACTCCATACACACCTCGGAAAAATGGAGTTGTAGAAACAATGAAGAAGACATTGATGGAAAGGGCAAGAAGAATGCTTAGTGGTGTCGGGTTAGGACAGGAATTCTGGGCAGAGGCGGTGGATACAACATGTTACCTTGTCAACAAATCACCTTCATTAGTGTTGGAGGATAAGACCCCACAAGAGGTATGGACTAGTAAGAAACCCTCTCTTTCACATCTGAGGGTATTTGGATGTGATGCATATATACATGTTCCAAAGGAGAAAAGAACAAAGTTGGATAGTAAATCTAAAAAGTGCATCTTTACTGGGTATAAGGATGGTTTAAAAGGTTATAAGCTTTGGAACCCAGTAACAAGGAAGGTTGTGTATAGCCGAGATGTGGTGTTCAGAGAGGTGAAAAATATTATTAAACATGAAGTCCTATCAAAGGAACCTAAGAAGATAGAGTTTGAGCTAAAGGAGGAAGAATTGGACTCTACAGTAGAAGAGGAATCAAAAGATGAAGACCCAAAAACTCTGATTGTGAGAAGATTAGTTCAAGAAAGAAGGCAACCAGAAAGGTATAGTCCATCTACTTTCTGTTAAAATTTTTCTTTATCTATTACTGATGATGATCCCATAACTGTGAAGGAAGCAATAGATTCAGAGAATGGAAAATTGTAGAAAGAGGCCATGGTAAATGAAATGTCATCTTTGCACAAAAATGAGGCTTGGGATCTGGTGGAATTGCTGGCTTGAAGGAAACCCATTGCTAGCAAATTGGTGTTCAAGAAGAAGACAAATGTAGAAGGAAAGGTGGAGAGATAGAAATCTCGATTGGTAGAAAAAGTTTATTCCCAAGTGTTGGGAATTGATTTTGGTGATATTTTTTCTCCTGTTGCCAAGGTAGCTTCTATTAGATTACTTTTATCTGTTGCTGCTGCTTTTGATTTTGAGGTAGAGAAAATGGATGTGAAGACAACATTTCTTCACGGGGATCTGGAAGAGGAGATCTACATGAAGCAACCTAAAGGTTTTGTGGTTAAGGGTAAGAAAGAACTGGTATGCAAGTTAAAGAAGTCTCTGTATGGGTTAAAACAGTCACCAAGGATGTGGTATCAGAAATTTGATACATTTATATGGGGACTTGGCTTCACTAGAAGCAAAGCAGATCATTGTGTGTATTTTAAATTAATTGGTAACCTTGTTATTTATCTGGTCTTGTATGTGGATGATATGTTTCTGGTTGGAAATGACAAATAAATTATCTAGGATTTGAAGACCTAATTGTCCACCAAATTCGACATCAAAGATCTTGGTGCTGCAAACTATATTTTGGGAATGGAAATTAAAAGAGACTGGGAAAAGGGGAAGATCTGGTTAAACCAGAGGAAGTATGTTGAGACAATACTACAGAGGTTTAATATGTAGGATAGTAAACCAGTGAAGGTTCCTATTCCTGTAGGTGTAAAGTTATTTGTCGAATAGTGTCCCAAGACACAAGAAGAGGAAGAGGACATGTCCCGTGTTCCATATGCAAGTGCAGTCGATAGCTTGATGTATGGAATTGTCCGTACTAGACCAGACATTGAACATGTATTGGGAGTATTGAGCAGGTTTATGTCAAAATTAGGGAAGGAGCACTGGACAATAGTGAAGTGGGTTTTCAGGTATTTGCGTGGCACTAGTAATTATGATTTGTGCTACCAAGGAAGACCAAGATTGGACAGAGTGTTGGATATTCGTGGATTTTTTGATGTAGACTGGGCTGGAGATTTGGATCAAAGAAGATCTACAAGTGGGTATGTGTTTAACCTATTTGGAGGTGCAATCAGTTAGATGAGTAAGAAACAATATGTAGTGGCACTATCAACTACAGAGGCAGAATAAATGGAAGCCACTCATGCAATCAAGGAAGCAGTTTGGTTGCAGAGATTGTGTTCAAGTATGGGGTTAGTACAAGTTGCTATAAGGATAGACTGTGATAGCGAAAGTGCAATTTTCTTGGCAAAAAACCATGCTTATCATTCAAAGACAAAGCACATTGACGTTGAGTATCACTTTGTGAGGGATATGATAGAAGACAAAAAGGTGTTGTTGGTAAAGGTGGACACTTTGAAGAATACTGCAGATGCATTGACAAAATTTGTGAGCTCTGAGAAGTTATCTTGGTGTAGAGAAAGAATGGGCATTGCAAGGCTGGGTAAATGACTAAGCTCTCCTGTGGCCCCCCTGTGGAAAGAAAACAACAAGTGGGAGGATGTTGGGTTGTGTTATATTCTTTCCACGACTAGCCAACAGTTAACCAGGGGGTTAGAAGGGGGGTGGAGCCCCCCCTTCATTGCACTGATTGCATAGCAGGGGGGGTCACAGGGGTTTTGAGGGGTGCAGGAAACCCTACTCTATGGGGTCCAGGGCAGCGCCCCAAAAAATTTTGGTCTTGGACCCTATATTAGGTTGGGCGGACCTACCTATGGTTTTGTGCATGATTTTCACACATGGTTTTGGATGCGATGGTTTTCGATCCATGGTTTTGGATGTGATGGTTTTTGGTCCATGGTATTGGATGCTTCAGCATGTATAAATATGTATTATAACATTGAAAGGAAGATAATGAAAAATCAAGCTGGTAGTCCTGGTTTTGGGATCCAGGGGAAAATATATGTGTATATGTGTTTTATGTGTTATGCTCTCACATTTTTTATTTTATGTGTTTTAGAATTCGTATGCAGGTAATTTATGTATGGGGTTAAAACCTACATGGAGTTCCTTCTCCTCCAATTCACTAAATAATTCTTTGTTTCTGGTCATATGGAATGAGACACCATTATCTAGATGCCACACATTACCCGTCATTGAGGTCACCATGCAATCAATGAGGGTGAAATCTAAATTGAATTGTGAAGAAATATCTTCACTTGCCGCTCCTCCTAAGGACTTCTTTCTGGCCTTCTTGTGTGGACACTTTGTGGCATAGTGTCCCAACTCATGACAGTGAAAATATTTAATCTTCGACTAGTCCTTCTTCTTTTTTCCTTGGATGGAATCTGATTTGGAATGGGATGAATTCCCTTTCCCTTTCTTTTCCTTTCCAACCAAGGAAATTTTATCCTCATCATCATGCTTGGATGAGGATCCACCTCTGGTGTTCCACCCAATCTCATATTACACCAAGTCAGACCACAAACTCTCCCACTCTAGTAGCTTTTCCCTCCCATTTATCGAATCCTAGTAGTTGTGCCAGCTCTTGGGAAGGCCTAGAAGTGCTAGGATGACTAGATCATCTTTAACAACTATAACACTGACACTTCCAAGCTCATCCTGACATTGGGTGAACTTGGTCAAGTACTTTGGTGTTGTGTCACCCTTCTCCATCTTCATTTTCCTAAACTTGTTCTTCAGTTCCAGCTTCCTGTGGTCGTTGCTATTCTTGTTGGCTTATGGGGGCCTAACTGAGGTTCAGCGTTAGTTAGCCAAACAAATCCCTACACTACTAGCCCTTTCGGCATCAGCCTGCGAAGCGCAGACTGAAGTCTCACCTGAAGTAGTATGGGAGGATGATGGAACCAAGTTTCCGCACCCTTGAGATGGTTGTGATGTCGGTTTATTCCAAATATACCTACCTTCATGTAGGGTGCTTTGTGCTCTGTTCCACTCTTCAGTACCTTCGCAATCTATTACAATTAGCTTTCGCGTAGTCCTAACTAGGGGCTGAAGTCCTTTCACGCTACTAGGGCAGCGAACTGCACTATTTCCCGAACTAGACTAAGTATCTTACTTATCTTATTGATAGATCTTAATTATCTTCATGTAACCAATATTCTAACTTGACTTCACTTAACCAATACATTTATACACATTCATGCACCCTATAAGCATTAGAAGTGAAATTCATACCCAATATAATAGAAGTATAAACAGGGAATCAAGACGCAGAAATGATAGAAACTTCTCTTTAGTAATTCTTCCAGATGATTATAGACTCGACTTGCCCTACACACTCAGCTGCAGAATGCTAGGCCTCTGTGCACTCAGCTGTAGAGCCTCTACCTATGCTACGACCCAAGTCTAGACTTACACTTCAAAGCTATCTCGCGTACATCTTCATCACTTCGACATTGTCTATTATTGATGCCTTAACTACTTAGAGCTTCTCTCTAGTTATACAATCTCATGGTCTGCGGACCATGGGTAGATCTTCTACAGCCAACATTACATTATCAAAATAATGGCGGACAACCCTATGACTCCTTAAAACGACGCGCTCCGTGCCCACAAAATGTGGGGTCTTTACATTGGAATTACAAAATTGGACCAAAATATGGGTCTAAGCTCCAAAACTACCCTTGGGGGATCCCGTGCCCAACAGGCCCCCAACACAAACATCATGACTCATCCTTGAGTCACTCTGTAGGTGCGGAGATCTTAGCGCAAAGACCTCCCAGCTCTATTTGGATCACTGCAAGTTCGGTAGTGCATTGAGTAGATACCTGCTGGACTTCCTCCACGCATTGTTCAGTGACCATTGTTGATGAACTGCTACCCTAAATCCTTTCCTGAGTTTCTTGTAGTTGCACGAGCTTTGCTTCAATGGAGGCTATAATTGTATAAGCCTCGTTGATCCATCGCTATAGGCACGCCTTCAAGACCGCTTCTTTGTGTAGAGCGGCATCCACTTGTTCCTTAAGCGCCTTTTCCTATTGCATCTGTGCAAGCCTTTATGTAAGGGAAACCATCTGCACAGTCCCTTTTACCTCATCGTATTTCTGTTGCAGCCCATGCACCTTTGTCTCTAGGTGCTCCACATGCAGGTCCTCCTGCAGGGTGGTTAGGACCTCAAATGGTTGTTCGAACAACTTCATGCAGCCTGTCAATGCACTATCAACCACTGCCATTGTTGTTATGACCGCAGTGGTACGCTTTTCTCTCACCTCCAGTAGAGTTGAAGGTTGAGCCTTCAACTACAGTTCTATGATCTGCAGGTTTAGTGCTAGCTAAACCTTGGCCATTTCTGCTCTTACATCGCGCAGCCATGTGGCTATCTTACAAATGTGCACCTCCACCGGTTCCTCTACTTGAGTGGCAAACTCTGGGACCATTTGGTAGGCTTCCTCCATAACCTGCATTATCTATTTGTTCTGCTCCACTGCCTTGTTGCGTTGTAGGCTCAACTGCTCAATGTTGATGCACTGCTCACTCATTACCTATAGAGCGCGACTCTCCCTGGCCCAAAGTCCTCCGGTGATTCCATCCTGTAAGAGGTAGATTTTCTCCTGAGGGAGCGTAGCCATGTTCAACCCTACCCCTTTAAAATTGCACACCATGAGTTTGTCGGCTTTCTTTTCTATAGTAAGTGCAACATTTCCTCAGTAGCTGAAGTGTCGACTGTGAGGCTGGTGGACACTGTGCCAGCCTATGGAGTGCATACCTGCAACTCCTGTATTTGTGTCCGAAGAGCCCCCAATACCAACTGGTTGTTCCTCAAACTACTGGAGGGCCTCCACGGTGAAATCCCACAACGTTTCACCAATATCATGCAATTCCCCTTCAGTGAGGGTGGCAGGGTCGAAAGATGTCTTCGAGGCCTTTGTTTTCTTTCGTGGCCCTACCTTGCTCTTGTGGTCATGGACGTTTGAGTTGGGTGGATGTCATCTGTGGGTCCACACCACCTTTTTCTATGTCTGTCTCTGGTTCTGGCAAAGGTGACTTCTGTCGTTCACACTCTTTGCCTGTTGCTTTCTGTTACTCCGCCAACTTCGCAGCGTTGTGCGCTGCCTGGGCCTTAGCCGCTGCTTCTTCTTTCCTGCACCTTTCTGCCAGCTGCGCCATCCGAAGTTTAGTCTCTACCTCCTTGCATTGCATGGTGGAATTCTCTGCTTCCACCGTGGAGTTAGCTAGAGCACGCCACTCTGATGGCCAAGACTTAAGGACTACAAAAATTACATTATCGGTCACCAAGTATGGTAAATCATGCCAAATCTTCATAGGGTCCTTTTGTACCCTGATGAAGAAATGGTGGAAGTCTGCTTTGAACTCTGCAAATCTCTGCAAAATATTGTAGATTGTGGGCGATAACCGTGGCTTGTGATTGATCACCATCCGGATGTTCATTTCAATTAGCACCCAAAATATTTTTCTTTCTCTGATCCACTGTGTGTCCCTGGTTACCCACATCGAAGCGTACTTCACTTCCTCTGTAAGGTCTGGTGTGATCGAAGGGAACTGGCTATCTTCGGGTAGGTCCCATGCCACCAGTATAATCGACAACAGGAGCCATGCGTAACGAAATGTTTTCCCTGCTCCTATGCCTCGCGGAAGTTCACAAGGAACTCACTGCATAGATAGTTCGCCCAGTTGAACTGGACTCCTTTTGCACATTGCGCTGCTAGTGCAACCACTGGTGTAGGCACCTCATCCGCACAGAACTTCCACATCACATTCCCTACCAATATCTTTTTCGCGACCTTGACTGCAGGGTTGTTGATGCTGGAGATGGCATACCCTCGCTTCTTCTTCTCCAACTTAAACTCCTTTTTCATTGCCTTCGCAAGGGCCAACTCACCACCTTTTCCCTCTGAAATGTTTTCTGGATCCTCCCCTGAGCAATGTAGCGATGTAATTCGGTGAATCAAATGGTCTATGATGGGGATGGGCTCCTCCAGCCATAATCACCCATCATGCACCAAGCAGAGAAGCTGCCTGATGACGAAAAAAATCACTGGGGCACAATGGTTATGCGGCACCCAGAGTAGGTTTAGCAATCCTACTTTCTCGACACCTCTAAGCCATTTGCACGGCTCCAATTCAATCATTCCAACCAGAGCATCCATCTTCTAGTGCATTAGCTTCACAATCGCTAAATGTGGGAACTTCACGTGGTTTGCAAGGTCCCAATATTCAAATTTCAATACAGGGACTCGCCCCAGGTGCGGTCCCTAAAAAATAATATCATAAGGGAGTAGAAGTGTTTGTAGAGAGCTCTTACTCTCGTCTATATCCTTTGGAACCTTGGCTTTACCCTTTCGCAGAGCAACATATTACGACAACCTAGTGATAGGGTCTGCACCCTGGGTTTCGACTTCCATCTCTACATCCTCCTCCTCCACTAGGATTTCTTCAAAATCTTCCTCCTCATCAACCTCCAAATTAATGGCCTTCCCCTTTTCCTATAATGTGAGCTTGGTCCTTAGTGGATTTATGGGTGAGACGTGCACTAATATCATGGCCTGCTTATCCTCCTTAGGTCTCAGTGCTCGTAGTGATTTAGGGACCTCAAAAATTATTACGATGCTCTCTGGGGCTTCTACTTCCACAATTTCCTACGCAACTTCCTTGGTTGTCACTAATCCTATGTCCATGGCTTCTTCAAGTGCTGACATAGTGCTATTCCACAATTCTTTTAGTGTCTCTGGTAATTGCTCAAATAACGAATTCACTTTCAAAGTCTCGAATAAGTCTCGGTTCATGAATACTTGAGTGCACATCAACTCAGTTCTCAGAATGGCAAGTGGTGTTTGTTGGACAGCCACTTATAATTTATAGTGCCTTTTGAATTTGAATTCGACCGTTCCCCCCACATTCGGTCCATTAATGGTAGATTGGCGGAAGATTTCCAAGAATCCAACCATAAAGTTCACCTTAAATGCCTGGCACCCACTCCACTTGGCCTCAAACCAAGCATCAAATCGTGAATAATGACTTTAACGGTCACTTTCTGGCAGACTTGTGTGCCAGCATAGCTATCTTTGTGCTATCGCGGACCCTGTGATACTTCGCTACTATGCCTAGTCCTGACATTGCGCAATTCTCAGGAAGTGTAGTTTATAGTCCCACGCCTCCTTTCAGCTACCTAGAGCACTAAGATTGTGCCACTTTCATATAGTGACATCATCGGATCACCAGTGTATGGCTTCAATCAATTGCCATTCACCTTTCCTGGGAAGGGTTCTCCATTCAACTTTACCAACTATACCGCGCCTCCGTTAGTAATCTCCTTAATAATATACGGCCCTAGCCAGTGCATTCTGAACTTTCCGGGGAATTTATCAAACTTACTATCATACAAAAAAACTAGATCATTTACCTTGAATGTGTGCAGTTTGATGTGTCGGTGTGACATGCCTTTTCGCGCTGCGTTTGGACTTGCTGGTGAAATCCAGCCAAAAATCTCTCTTCTTCGAGCTCATCCAACCATGCGAGCCTCTCTTCCAAGTCTCCATGATTTTCATACCTGTGAGCACTGCTACGCACAAACTAGGCACGATGTACTCCATAGGCATTATGGCTTCCACTCCATAGACAAGCCTAAAAGGTGTCTGTCCCCTCAGCTTCTTACATGTCGTCCGATAAGCCCATAACTCTGCAGGTATGATCAGGTCCCAATCACTTCGTTTCCCATTGCATACCTTGGTCAGCGTGTTTTCAAGCACTTTGTTGAACACCTCCACTGTCCTGTTAGCCTGTGGGTGATAAGGTTTCTTCTGGTGAGACACCTGAAATTCCTTCATTAGCACGTTGATCATCTCGTTCAGGAAATGTGTACCATGATCACTCATCAAGATCTTCGGACATCCAAATCGCATTAGTACATGTTCAAACAAAAAATTCGTGGCAGTCGCGCCCATGCAATCGTTCACTGGTTTCACTTCTACCCAATGATTCAAGTACTCCATCACAATGATAATGTACCTCGCACCTGTCTTTCCTTGAGGTTTAATGGGTCCTACAAAATTTATTTCCCATTTTTCGAAAGGTTGCAATGCCATTTGTGGATTCAAAGGCATTTCATCCCTCCACGATGGCTTGCCTATTATTTGACATACATCACATGCCTTACAGTATGCTTTTGAATCCTGATCAAGGGTTGTCCACCACAACCCTGTGCGTAGAATCCTCTGTTCAGTTTCTCTCCCTAGTAATTTCCTCCCGTGGCACCCCCATGAGCATCTGTGAGGATGCTGCTTCATTCAAATTCAGTTACATACCTTCACAATATTTCAACATTCCCCATCTTGTATAGATGTTGAGCAATGACAGAGAAATATTCCACGCGCACCACTAATTCCTTCTTTTGCTGGACAGAGAATCCTTCCAGCGCAGTTCCAGTTGTTAGAAAGTATATTATATCTTAAAAATGTCCATCCGCTATGCACACAGTGAAGAGCTACGCATTTGGTAATCCTTCCTCCAAACTAGTAGGCTCCTCCCATGTTTCGATGTATGACAGGTGATCTGGTCCTGTGTTCAATCATCTAGGCTTCACAACAACTTCAAAATTGTATTCTTGGAATAATAAAAGCCATCTGTAGATGTGCCCCCCCCAACACAAGGTTATTGACTAGGTATTTTAGCACAGAGTACATGTGCGTCTTCGCAGGTTGGGGCTCTTCTCCATAGGCATGCATCCACCTGGCCAGATGCACACATGGATCATCCTATCCATCATACTTTCCTGTCAGTCGCATCTTAGGCTTCCCAAATCATACTTGTATCATTCTCCTACATTTGCGCTAATCATCAAAGCTTCCTTTGTGTGTACCCCACCATCTCATGGGCGTAGCGCACAATACCCAGTCCAAGGCTTGGAAGCGTTGCTTTTCTGGCACCTCCATTTCAAACGCATCCAAGAGGACATTGACCTCATTTAGACCATATTAAGTAGGTAGATCTCTTACTTTTGTTGACACACAGCGCAGCGACTTGGTCATCACATTGAAATTTAGCGTAGTTACTTCATGTAACTTATTCTGCCATCGTTTTATTTCTTCGTCGGAATCTGAAGTAAAGGAACTCTCATGCTCCCATGTAATCCACCCATCCATGGTGGGATTCACCTAGTCTTGGTCTCACGTTGTTATCTTACAGAAACAATCTATATCATCATCACTCTCATAGTCATGAACCGGTTCTATATAGCAGAATCCTTCAGTAGGGTCCAAGGGTATAATTACACGCAGTGATTTCTTCTCAAAGATCATATTCCACTTCTTCAGATTGATTACCCCGTTCATATTAGTAGCCTAGTCAATTCCTAGGAGTGCGGGGTAGGGATTGCTGTCATCAACAATCTCTATTACTTTAAAATCGACCAGCGCACTTGCTTCCTCAATATCCACAGTTATTCCCTTCAATTGCCCCATGGGTATGATTTTTTGTTGATTTTCCATTCTCAAATGAATCGAAGACCATTGCAGCATAGGTCTTCCCATTCGCTCCCATGTCTATTTTGGTAACACATTCGCATCTGATCCCAAATCCAGAATGACTTGATCCATATCGTATTCTTCGATCTGCGCGGTGAGTCTCATTTCTCGTCCCATTCGTTTTACGATCTTGCGAACTACGTGCAGTTCACCTAGCATGGCCCTAACACATCTATTGATAAGTTCCTGTAACCCTTTCACAACCTTACTATCGCATAGTAACTTCATATAGATTTCCAAGAAAGTTGTGAGCATAGAGGAGTCCACCTCTAGCTCAGGCTTATCTTTGCTCCTAACATGGAGGCCTCAGCGAAGCTCTTCTTAGCTTCCATGAAGGTTTCCCGAGTGCGCTCCAAATCAAATTCATCTTCTTTCGTTGGGGCTTTACGAACCCAAGTATTGTCTTCTGGTTGTTTCCCTTTGTCATCTCCCATCACAATTCCACTTAAAAGCACAATGTTTAAATTCGGTTCTTCCTCACGCAGCTCAAACCTCATCATCTGTAGGTTTTGAGTTGGGGGAGATGGTAGCACTCCTTTGTCACATATCCTAGCTATCAGCGTAGGACAATCTTCTATCTCATGATCAAATAGCATGCAATACTTGCACGACGGGCACATTGGATTAGTGCAGTCATGGGCATACTGTCCTGGTCATCTACAGTTGTAACAAATCAACTGTCTACGACCTCTACCAGGACCTCCTCTGCCTCGACCTCGTCCACACCCCTGAAATCCTGTACATGTCATTCCTGCATTCTGGTCAAGGGGCCGTGTTTCATCCTGAACTTTGTAGGTAGGCGTTCTATCCATCATCAATTCATAGCTTCTGCAAGTACACTCGTCATGTCCCACTGACCTACAAAAGTTGCAAAACAACTGTTGCGAAGTTTGTGTATACTTCTGTAACAAGTGGTAGTTATCCGTGACATGTTTTCCAGCTATTTGAAAGATAGCACACTACAAAGCAGGTGTCGCACTAGGTCTTGCTTGAGCTTCCAGCCTTAAAGGCATTGGTCCTCCTCCTACAAGGTAATTTGTAAAGACCATGCAATGGTCTTTTTCATGACCCTAGCTCTTGCATTTCACGCACCATACTTCTTCACGCACTTCTAGTCGAACCGTCCTGTCCTATTTCAGACTCTGCATCTCAAGGCACAAATTGTTCAACTGAGCATGGATCTAATGAATTCCTAGGTTAGGATCTTGCATCAGGGTCTCATGTAGTCTCATGGAAATCTCTAGGGCCTCCGCTTGAGTCGTTATCTTCTGCCACGACAGCACACTCCTTAAGTGTGGTAGTAGTGAAGCTACAAACCACTCACGATGTTGTCCATCTGTCAAATTCATATTGGCTTCAAGAATCGTACATTTCAGACTCTAATCTAGTTCCCAAGGCATCTCACCTAGTAGCATCATAATTTATTGGAATCCAATGATCGACTACGCTTCAGATTTAGGCCTACTAAATTCCCTATTTAGCGTTGTTTGGACATCTGTGACTCTTGTATTCAAGTTATTGTTGGAGTACTTAATATACCATGTCAGCATGCGATCCTGCAGGGCACTAACCAGTGTCAATTTCTTTATATGGTCATCTATAACACCTTTCACTTCCCATACAGCCCTTACAATGAACCAGAATTGGCCGAAATCCTCATTTCCCAAACCTTTGAAAATAGGAAAATTCACTGTGTTTTCCATACTGAATCGCAGTAGTGGTGGAGTTGGTATGGGCGAAGTTGGAGGCGATGGTGGTGAAGCCAGTGGTGGTGTGGGTGGAGGTGGGTTTCACAAAATTCTTTGCCTTATCAGATGAATAGCACTTCACAGAGAGACCTTCGTGAGCTCTTCCTCATCCCCTTGTAGAGGTGAAATCAAGGGGCTATTTTCTGGACCCTTATTTCCTTTGTTCTGGTAAACCTTTCCACTTCACGTAGACCCGAACATCAAGGTAACCACATAACCCATTTTTCACACAACAACATTTTAATCCAAGTATTCAAATATTTTACGTACTTACCTTGTGGTCCTTTGAGAAAGCGTCATTCTGCCTTGCTATAGTTGACTGAGGTGTCGACCGTGAACTCAGTAAAAAATCCTCCTATAATGCGATCAAGCCAATTATCAACGACACACACAATCTTATCCTCCGATGCTTCCAACCTTCCACCAGCTTTGGGGTCCACATAATAGGACCGTAACGTTTCCACCTTCCTTGGCTATCTGCTAGCTTCGCGATCCACTCATATAGCTCAGTATGGAAGGATGTGAAAAAGATTTTGTGGACTTCCATATACAGGTAGCTGTCTAGCCACTCTTCTTTTAACAATCATGAGTTTCTGTTCTCCTGTGCTGTGAACTCGTGAATTCTTTTGTCCAACCAGCCTTCAATTTCTTTCTTAGTTGGATTCCAGTGATATGACATCACACATCTCTTATGCAGATTCCTGTCCTGGCAACGGAACCATTTGTTGGCTTATGGGGGCTTGACCCAGGTTCAGCGTTAGTTATCCAAACAAATCCCTACACTGCTGGCCCTTTCAGCATTAGCCCATGGAGCTGGACTGAAGTCTCACTCGAAGCAGTATGGGGGCATGCTGGAACCAAGTTTTTTCACCCTTGAGATGGTTGTGATTTCGGTTTATTCCAACTATACCTGCCTTTGTGCAGGTTGCTTCGCTCTCTATTCCACTCTTCTGTACCTTCGTGATCTATTACAATCAGCTTTGCATAGTCCTAACTAGGGGTTGAAGTCCTTTCGCGCTGCTAGGGCAGTGAACTGTGTTATTTCCCAAACTAGACTAAGTATCTTACTTATCTTATTGATAGATCTTAATTATCTTCGCGTAACCAGATATTCTAACTTGCGTTCACTTAACTAATACAGTTATACACATTCACGCACCATATAAGCATTAGAATTGAAATTCATACCCAATATAACATATGTATAAAAAGGAAATAAAGATGCAAAAATGATAGAAACTTCTCTTTATTAATACTTCTAGATGATTACAAACTCGACTCGCCCTACGCACTCAACTGCAGGGGTTCGCTCAATGAGTTGCGGAGTACTAGGCCTCGCGCACTCAGTTGCAAAGCCTCTACCTATGCTACAACCCAAGTCTGGACTTACACTTCAAAGCTATCTCGCATACATATTCATCACTTCGACATTATCTATTATTGATGCCTTAACTACCTAAAGCTTCACTCTATTTATACAATCCCATGGTCCGCGGACCATGGGTAGATCTTCTACAACAGACATTACATTATCAAAATAAGGGCAGATAACCCTATGACTCTTTAACAACTACATGCTCCGTGCCCACAAAAGGTCAAGTCTTTACATTGGAATTACAAAATTGGACCAAAATCTGGGCTCTAAGCCCCAAAACTGCCCTTGGGGGATCCCGTGCCCAACAATTATAAAGCAAGTTTGTCAAGGCCTTCCACATTTCATATAGAGTCTCCTTCTCGTGGAGATTTGATACAATATGATCTCAAACTCCTTCTAGTATGATCCTTGTCGGCTTTGCAACAGATTTCCTCCACCTTGCTAGATCTTGAGCCTCAGTTGTTGGAGGCTTAGGAATATATTTTTCTATGAATTCCTTCAACCCGTTGTCTTCCAACACTTCCTCCATCCCACCCTTCCAAGAAATATAGTTCGAACTAAAGTCAAGGGAATATTCAAGTCTCAATCAGTAGAAAGAAATCCTACTAGCTCTGAACAATGATACTGCAAATTCAATTTCACTTGCAAAAGACAAAATCATATTCTCCTCTTCTAGAGTAATTTTTGATTTGATACCATGTAGAAATTCCTTGTAGATTCAAACTACTAATTGTAATTTACTAAAACAATAGACTTTAATCTACTCTACTCATCAGCGGAAAGAATTAGATGATCATGACATCACGAAGCATACAAGAAAACAGTTCCTCTGACTGCATGCACTACGTGTACAATTCGAATGATTTTACAACTAATAGTACATTGTCCCTAAACTCCAATCTCAATTGGGTAACTCTCATATCTAACATGCATGGGTTATTTATGAGTGACTCATTAGTTAACCGGTTGAACACATGAAGCAACACCCCACTATCTGACCTCCTACTAGTTCCTCCATCAGTTGGAACTAGTTTAAAATAATTTAACTGAGTTAAACTGAATTAATTAATTACAACTCAAAATAAACTCAACCAAGGTTCCTATAATGTAGGAGACACTCTACATGACTCTATTTAGACCCTCATCTCAAATTAACTGATCCAACTAAGTTAAATTAACTTAGTTAACTCATACAAGTTGTATTGTGATGTGGAATTACAATTTAATTCCTAATTTAATCCAAGGAAAAAATTAAATTAAGATTTTCTTGTTTCATTTTCAACAAAGTGGTTATCCCAGGGTTTCTTAAGTTTAAACCCTATATCATATTATTTTCTCTTCATTTCATACTAGGGTTATCCCTTGCCCTAGAGTCCTAACAAACCCTAGAAATGAAATCATAGGGAATGAATACCTTAAGATTAGGGTTTCTAAATACTAGGGTTTCCTACGAGCCATCTATAGTTCAAAACACAAATCCCAGAGCCATAACTTCAACCCTACAACATCTTATGATGGACCCTTGAAGATAAAAAGAATATCATACATGCCTCATGACTACCTACCTATAGTGATCAATATTTTAAGATGCCATGGTTCTTTCATAAAGGTATTGGTATCCTTACTGACATTTTTGATATCTTCAAGAATTTCTTTTAATGAGTCTTTAACCAGGGAAATTACTTCTCTTATGATGGGACCTTCTTCTTCATGAGTTCCATGTAGAATGATTGTAGCTCCTCTCTGCTACCTTGATTGCTACATTACCTCTTCACAACAGAACTTTATGATGGAGATTCTTCTTTTTACACTTAGTGTTTTGCCTGTAGTTCCTTGGTTCAACTTATTACAAAAATCTATAGATGATTATCAAGGAAATTCCTTTAGGAGGCCGACCTTCTTGAATGACTAATTGTGTTTCAGAGAACAATTATATATATGATTGGTGCTTGCATTCTTAATGCCACAAAAATTCAATTCACCACAAATTTGGGTTTTGCAATCAATGATGGATAATATGAAGTTCTCAATCTTCTTGAGGAGATCGTCCATTCTTGAGGATTCCTATAAGTTAAGCTCCATCATTGCTACCAATGATTTGGAGATGCAAAACAACATTCTTTTTCTAGATGCATAGGTTCACTCTTCTTGCTAAAAGATTCATATTTCTTTGAATATTCGAATTATACCTTCAACCTCTTGAAACAGTGATATACTATCACTCTATTATGCACTCAGTTCAAAGGTCTACTTACTTAGTGAAGGGTTGATATTGTAGCCCCAAATTTTCTTAACTTTGGAATTAGTTTGGTTCCTTTTAATTACTTGAGTGAGATATAGTTCATTGTAACTTATTTGTTATTTTTAGATCATACCTTGAGAATTTTTGTGCCCAAAATTTTATCAAGCCTTCTTTTTGAGTTTGGCCCTTGAGTATGCCTTCTTGAAGATTGATCCTCTTGATGGTTTCCTTGTACTTCGACCTCAAGTGTCCTTCTTGATGTCTTCCTTGATGCCTTGAAGTATTTCAGTGATCTCTTTTATGGTCTTCTATATGTTTCCCTTCCTTAGCTTGTCACCTTAGCTCCAAAACTATCTTGAGAAACCTATGGGTAGCAAGCTTAGGAGATTTCTCTTCTTTTGATAACTGTTTGAGGTATATTTTTACTTCACTTGATTAGATTCTTCATTCATGAGTTCATTATTAGTGTTTCCTTTATAAAAAAACTACCGAACCATAAAGAACAATAAGACAAAGGACATAAGATATAGGCAATTAGGCAGGTCCAAAACCTCTCCAAAAGAGAGGAAAACCCACAAGAATTATTCTCTTCCTATAGACCTTCAATTGATGAATTTTAAGACATAGACCCTTGACAAAACTCCTCCAAAACCAAGTCAATAATTTCTTGATGTGCTTCCCTTACTTCAAGTAAATGATGGCCAACCTTGCTTTCCAATCTCAAATTTCGACCTGTCTTTAGAATTCCAGCTTGTTGTAATAGGACTACAACTTCGTCCCTTTTCTGCAATAACCCTAGTTCACACGTGTGGCTAGAGGATGGATGAAATTGTCTCCTATCTTCTTTGCTTGACTTGAATTCCTTTTCTTGTGATTTCCTCTTGTAAATATGAACTTTTTTAGCCCAAGATTTGATCCTTGAAAATGATTGTAATTTGATGCTTGTTGTTGCAGAGAGATGCTCTAATGCTTCACACGTGTGGAGGAGAATAACCCATAAAATAGATCCAGAAGTACTTCAATATTCTTCCTTCTATTTCTCCTAGAATCAGACTTCCTTTTTCTTCCTTGATCAAACTCTTTCTTTCTTGAATTAATGCTTCCTTGAGTGAGGTTGAGTCCTCCTCTCTATAGGCTTCATAGGGTCCCTTAATAGGCTGACATGTCCTCCTGGGCAGGTTGATTAGCTCTTTTGAAGGCCAACTTGAAGCTTGCACCATGAAAAGGTCTTGGAGGGTCCTTTGACTTTATTTTGACAAAAACAATTCTCTTTACAATATGTAACATGCCCAAGAAGGGTCTTTCATATATGAAAATGACTTTCTTGACTTGTAGACTCAATGCAAACCCATGCCTCAAGAGTAACATTTTTTTTTTTTCATTTCATTAAATACATAAAATCATTATTACATATGTCATTATGAAGACCTAACCTAGTTACATATTTTAATTGCTGGAAATCTCCACACTGCTACTTATCTATACTTGATTTACTATTGAAACTCCTTTATATTTAGGAGGGTCAATCTTGAGCTCTAAAAAAATGATATATTTTTTCAAATTAACCTCCTTGCAAAGAACTAGATGATACTCCTCCTTGGAGATTGCATAATGATATGAATTGGGGCCCTCCCACCATGTTGGTTTTTGACTAATTTCCTTTTCTTTATTCTTCCCATCCTTGGGACAATTTTTAAGGTAATACCTAGTCTCATAATAAGCTCTGCAATGACAAGAAATGTCTTCATAATACAAAATTTCCCCCCCATAAATAACCAGTACCTGTTAACTTAATTTCGTTAAGAAATCCTTTGCTAAAATCCATTTCCATATAAATGCGAGCATATGTGGGCTTCAGGTAGTATTTTGTATCTTCACAACAAGAATAAAATCTCCCTAAGGCATTACCAATTGCAGTCAAAGAAGAAAGATTCCACTTATGAAAAGGAAGGTTGCGGAGCCTTACCCAAATCAGAGTAGTCAAAGTTGAATCTAAAAGATGGTCGAAGGAGGGGAACCAAGGCTACACAGAGAGTTCTACATTGCCCCATAACCCCAGACCAAATTCAAAAATAAATGCTCAATCTTCAACTTTGTCAAAGACTAAGACAAAAAAGCCTCTTTCCAATGGTTACATATTCAAATCGCCAAATATTAAGGGCTTCCATTTCTCAGAAATCCAAGAATGGAGATATATGATCCTCGTCCATAAAGCAATGAACCTGCAAATCAATCTAGCCTATGAGAAAAAAATCCCCTCACTCAAAGCCTCAACCACTAATGGGACCTCAATCGGAGGAGCTTCAACAACAGGAATCCCAGAAGAAGAGAAGCTAGAGACATGTTTTTCTATATCATGAAAGGAGGAAGGAAATGACCCAAAGGGATGACTACTAGATTTATATTTCACTATGTCATGAAAAGACAGAGGGGGCACCGCTTGATAAGAGCCCTTCAGGCTTGAGGGAGGAGAAACCGTCTTTTCACCTAAAAGTGAAACAAAGGGGATAATCAATCCATTCGACAAGGATCTAGAGGGATCACCCTTGGCAACAATAAAATATGAGGTCAAGGAAGATAAGGATTCTACCACTAAGGAGTAAGGAAGAATCATCCCCATAACTAAAACCCACAAGGGCTTCACTAGGGGAGAAATACCATAGCATGTGCATTCATACTGGGGGATATATATTGAGGAAAACATTACATAATATATTGGGGGATATAAAGGGTTTTTATATTGGCATGTATAAAAAATGGAGATCAAACTTAATGAAAAAATATAAAGCAGTATAAAAAAATGTTAATGAAAAAGTGGATACCTACAATATCTAGTGAAAGTAGGGGTTTTTTTAATTGTGAAGGTGTATTGGGTTCATATTGGTAGGGGGCTAAATAATGTTATTTTTAGAGGTATTTTCCAATATGTAGTCAAACTAAGGGTATTTCTTAATATGCCACGAACGCACATGAGGGGAGCCCCTATGCTGAAAGTGAAGACTTGATTCTAGCCGACGAGGAAGGAAAATCTAAGGGGTGAGGTGAAGTAATGAATGGGGACATAAGAGAGAATGACGTTCTAGGTGCCATGAGATCATGAAAATCCACCATAGGCAAAACATTAAGAGATAAAGGAGAAGTTGTTGGCTAGGACCGAACCCTAGACACCTATTGGCAATGATGGATATCACCAACATACAGGGGATCTCCTCGATATAAGGTCCCAACTAGACCTCATATTGTTTGGTGTAGGAGTCCCATCAAGAATATGACACAACTTTCGTTTACTTAAAGATATGCCTTGGCTTTAGTTATCAGCACGAGAGAGAAGTGCAATTGTCCTTTCGAATGAGAAAGCTAGTATGCCTTGTAAAAGTTCAATTGCTGATGTATCAAGGTTCTTCTACTGTGAGGGGGATTAAGTGAGATTGTTTGGTGTAGGAGTCCCATGAAGAATATGACACAACTTTTGTTTACTTAAAGATATGCCTTGGCTTTAGTTATCAGCACGAGAGAGAAGCACAATTGTCCTTTCGAATGAGAAAGCTAGTATGCCTTGTGAAAGTTCAATTGCTGATGTATCAAGGTTCTTCTATTGTGGGGGGGATCCAGAGGGATCACCCTTGGAAACAATAAAATATGAGGTCAAGGAAGATAAGGAGTCTGCCACTAAGGAGTAAGGAAGAATCATCCCCATAACTAAAACCCACAAGGGCTTCACTGGGGGAGAAATACCATACCATGTGCATTCATATTGAGGGATATATATTGAGGAAAAAATTACATAATATATTGGGGGATATAAAGGGTTTTTATATTGGCATGTATAAAAAATGGAGATCAAAGTTAATGAAAAAATATAAAGCGGTATAAAAAATGTTAATGAAAAAGTGGATACCTACAATATTTAGTGAAAGTAGGGGTTTTTAAAACTGGGAAGGTGTATTGGGTTCACATTGGTAGGGGGCTAAATAATGTTATTTTTAGAGGTATTTTCCAATATGTAGTCAAATTAAGGGTATTTCTTAATATGCCACAAACGCACATGAGGGGAGCCCCTATGCTGAAAGTGAAGACTTGATTCTAGCCGACGAGGAAGGAAAATCTAAGGAGTGAGGTGAAGTAATGAATGGGGACATAAGAGAGAATGACGTTCTAGGTGCCATGAGATCCTGAAAATCCACCATTGGAAAAACATTAAGAGATAAAGGAGAAGTTGTTGGCTAGGACCGAACCCTAGTCACCTATTGGCGATGATGGATATCGTCAACATACAGGGGATCTCCCCAATATAAGGTCCCAACTAGACCTCATATTTTTTGGTGTAGGAGTCCCATCCAGAATATGACACAACTTTTGTTTACTTAAAGATATTCCTTGGCTTTAGTTATCGGCACGAGAGAGAAGTGCAATTGTCCTTTCGAATGAGAAAGCTAGTATGCCTTGTGAAAGTTCAATTGTTGATGTATCAAGGTTCTTCTAGCCGACAAGGAAGGAAAATCTAAGGAGTGAGGTGAAGTAATGAATGGGTACATAAGAGAGAATGATGTTCTAGGTGCCATGAGATCTTGAAAATCCACCATTGGCAAAACATTAAGAGATAAAGGAGAAGTTGTTGGCTAGGACCGAACCCTAGACACCTATTGGCGATGATGGATATCGCCAACATACAAGGGATCTCCCCGATATAAGGTCCCAACTAGACCTCATATTTTTTGGTGTAGGAGTCCCATCAAGAATATTACACAACTTTCGTTTACTTAAAGATATGCCTTGGCTTTAGTTATCAGCAGGAGAGAGAAGCACAATTGTCCTTTCGAATGAGAAAGCTAGTATGCCTTGTGAAAGTTCAATTGTTGATGTATCAAGGTTCTTCTACTGCAGGGGGGATTAAGCGAGACTCTAAGAGATAATTAATAGTACTACCCTAAAGGAGACACACATGAAAGAGAAAGGTTCATCTAACATCAAGAGAAATAGTTCACAAGGATGTGACAATCATTATAAACATAACAACACATTTCCAACAAGGAGCACTGGAGTAACAAAAATAGTTCAACTAATCTAGTAATAATGAAAACAAACATGAACTATAAACATTCAAAGAATAGTCTTAGAAACATTCATAATGCATGTGTGAAAATGTGTAAGCCTCGAAGGCTTTGATATTAAGCAAAAGTCCCAAGGTACATAAATGCAACAAACACCATTAGTTCCAATAGTGGAGCATCAGAGCCAATACTTGCTCCCCAAAACTACTAACTTTGTATCTCTAATGCCTTGTGGGAGAATCCAAGGTTAAAATTACTTTACATGAGAAAAGAGGATCTATTTATAACTTGAGGAATGACCTTTCAAATCCTCATTACTCTTGACTTTCTAACTTCTTGTGCCCTTTGGACTTCTACAACCTTTGGAATTCCAAAATACTCTTGGAATTACATATAACTTTTGATAATACATGCCTTTTGGACTTCCATGACTCTTTAGTTCATACATGACCCTTGGAATTCCACTTATTTATCTTTTACAATGATTACAATAATACATCATGAATTCGACATCATCATTTGATGATACTTAACATGTCACTATTTTGATGATTGAGACTAATAGTGACTAATGACATGGACTTTCTTTGGCGGTGACAGGGATACTAGTTGCGTATTCATTCTTTATTGTTCTTCTAATCATGGATCTTTCACCCTCCAAAGGGCCTTCAATCTTGCAGTATTTAAAGTGCTTCTATCATCAAGGTTTAAGTGTGTTTTTTATTATTTCCACACTTCCTTTGCTTGATCTCTTTGCCCAATATTCCTCGTGTGTGCTTGTCATGGTGTTTTTGGAATACCTATATCTACAAACACTCACAACAAGCAACTGTCAGCCTCAAAATCTCCTATTCTACCATGATCCATGCATATTTTCTGTTCAATCCTTTTGGGTGCACTCAAATAGGATCAAAGGGCATACAGGGTGCAAGGGAACACCTTGAAAGTCTGAAGGGATGAAGAGGAGAGGCTTTGAAGCTTCGACACGTGCTCATGTGCCCAAAAGAAGAAACCAAACAAGGTAGGTAGAAGGTACAAGTACGAATGACAAAAAAGGAAGGCTTTGGGATTCCCAAGTTCATAGTGCACTCAAGGGAGTGAAGGAGGGCACAAGGTGCACTCCTGAAGGCTAAAGGTTGAGGCTTTGTACCTTCGGGGCGTGCCCATGCACTCAAAAGGCCTCAATGAGGGTGCAAGGAACATTCTTGAAGGCTAAAGGTTGGGGATTCGTGCCTTCGGAGTGCACCAGTGTGCTCAAGAAGTTTAGGAGGGTGCATGGTGCATTGGGGAATGCTAAAGGATTGAGCTTCAGGTCTTCAGGGTGTGCCAACATGCTCAAGGAGGGTGCACTTCTTTGACTCGAAGGAGTGTGCTCAAGGAAGACTTAGTCATTTTTAGACGGCATAGTTCAGAACAACGAAGTGGGATCAGGCTTGAGGAGTTTGCTCCGCACTCTTGAGGGCATGGGGTGCACTTCCAGACAACAAAGGATTCCCTGTCAAGGATTTAGAGTAAGCTCATGTGATTTTCACCTTAATGGGTTCACTTCGAAACCGAATTTTCCTAAGTTTGGGTGCTAGAGCAAGAGGTGAGAAAGATGAGTTCTAGTATTATAGCCATGTGCAACACATACAAATCCATCAAGAAAACTTAGAAAGTCTTGATCACCAATGAATATACAACAAAATGCCACTTTATACACATTCTCCAAGTATTACGACTGAAGTGTGTGCGACTGCGGCTCAAAATTGTCATTTTACCCTAACAAAGATGTTATGACCACAAAATTGATCTAGAGATGTTCTAATCAATGCAAAGACACTTTAGAACATTAAATAAAACTTAAAACATATAGACAAACATGAAATGACACTTGGCAACTGAAGCAACATTTGGTACTACAATGAAATAGGCTCCAAAATTCAAATGTAGTGAAATTTTGGAGGGTGTTGTAGCAGCGACAACACTTAGCGGCACACTGAGCGGATTTTAGCTTCTCTATCTAGGAATAGCCTTCGGTTGAGAATCAGACCTTCAGGAAGTATTGGTTACCCCGAGTTCCCCCTTTTGACCTATTAGTATATATAGCATCTTATATTCTCTACTTGGTCGAAACATATACAAAAGATACACTATATCACAATTGTTTCGATATTGGAAAGAGTAATGTGCATGAAAAGTTTATGATTTTCAAAGTATTTGGTTTTCATCTCTAGTGTTGCTTCATTGCCAACAAGCCTGGATAGTACCCCGATGGAGTCACTTTACGAGAACAAATGTTTCTTCACTGCCAGTGAGCCTGGACGATACCCCGACAAAGTCGTTTTCTTTACCTCCCTACATAGGAATCCTTTCTCTTCTTTCACCCTTTATTTATTTATTTTAAAATAACTATTCATTGGCACTTATTATTTTCAATGGGAAGAAGTGGGATCCTAACTTATTGATAGTAGAGGAGGTTTCCCATTGAAAGAAGTATTTTGAGACCTCTGATACTGGTTTTATCGCTTTAGATTTTCCCCTTATCCCTTCTCTACTAAATTGGAAAAGTGTTAACACACAAGTATATTTACACCAAGTTGAGTTGTTAAGATACTAGAATAGGCACGAATCTTATAGGTTCCCTCAATTTTCTCTTATTGGATGAATCGTATTTTCCATCTGGCCTTAGCTCACCCTGTAACGACCTCCTCCCACATTTACCCAAGCAACCATCTAGTCAGGGTAAACACGCAACGAGAGGCCACTATGATATGATTCAACATCCTAAGTCACATTAAGGAAGTGGAATTTATGGAAACACACCATACAAACATTCAACATAAGCATTAGCACCTTTGGGGACCAAACCAACATTTCTGCCAACCAACCCTTGGGTCCCACTGAGCTTTTGGACCACTTGACCTCTGGACGCTTTCATGCTATGGGCATGCCAACGTCCAGGGACCTATGGACACTCTCACAGGCTTGCAAGCTAGTGTCCAGGAACTATTTTTCACAGTGATGTGCTAGCGTCCCTAAGATTTGAGCCACTTTTTCAAGCCTAGATTCCAGGTCACTAGTCAGAATTGAATGACATCTTCATAACAATAAATTAACAAGGAAATGATAGTACAATGCAATCACTTGAATAAGACCTTGACTAGATCCCTACCACCCATCACAGGAATTTTTTCAAACATATCATGAATATGTAATCTACATGTGTAAATAATAGAACTGAGAATAGGGGTCTCATACTTAGATGAGAATCGATAAGAAACATTGATTCCTCAACACATCAACTACCATTTCATCCATTAGGTCATTGATACATTGTTCATTCATTTACATGTAAAAACATGATGAGAGACATACATAGCTACTATCATAAAACATATATATAACCAACATAATAGCAACATAAATACTAATGAAATCATAGTCATATGATCCACATATAAACCAGTATAATACTCATAGAAATACAAGGAGAAATAACCTCATATTGATGATGTAAAATCCAAACCTGGGATGGGACGTCCACATTCCACCTGACCATAAAATGGCTGAGCCAAATCTCTCTTTACCCATTCACCCTCATGCCATATTCTAAGCATGAGTGTGGGATCTCATAGAACACATCAATCAAAACCATCTAGGGCTTCCAAAGGCCAACCATCTCAACCCATCAAACATTGATTCCACCTCATGATCAGACATCACAAACACATCATCAGATTAGTCTCTATCCAAGCCTTCAAGGGCTCTAGGGCATTTTTTCCAACCTAGGCTATAGGTCTAGTAACTCAACCCACAACTACCATTGGGCTCTAGAGCATTTTTCCAACCAAGGCTCCAGGACTAGTAGCTCAACCCACCAAGGGCTCTGGAACGTTTTTCCAACCAAGGCTATGTGACTAGTAACTCAACCCAAGTTGTTACAGGGCTCCAGAGCATTTGTCCAACCAAGGCTCCAGGACTAGTAACTCAACCCACTAAGGGCTCTAGAGTGTTTGCCCAACCAAGGCTATGTGACTAGTAACTCAACCCAAGTTGTTATAGGGCTCCAGAGCGTTTGTCCAACCAAGGCTCTAGGAATTAATAACTCCACCCAAGCTAAGGAAACATGAGAACCAACCAAAAAAAAACAAGGAAATAAACCCACAATCTCCATGACTATCCAAGAAATGGAAAGACTAGGTAATCCACTATCAATACAGGCAATCATCCATGCTAGTGGCAAATCATGACCAGAAATACACATGCATATGCGATGCATGCTAAAACTAGTGATGAAAACATACATGCAACTCAATACCTGCAAGAAAATCTTGTTGTAGTTGCTTATACCGATGTCCTCTTGCACTTTCCTGCTCTTCCTTTTCCTTCTTGCTCCAAAATTCAAAGTATGCCACACCCTCTAAGAGTGCTCCAAGAAAACTCTAAGTATCCAAGAGTATGAGAGAGAGAATAATGAGATATCTCAAAAACTGAACAAACAAAAGGTTACCAACTAATCCTTGGAAGCCCTTTTATGAATGAAGCCTCTATTTTCTTCATTTTCCATCATTTTCATCCTCACATGCAACCTTGACCTTTTAGCTCCGTTTTCTCCTAATTTCCATTATTTTCATAAATAAATGTGCCAAAAATTCCATTCACCTTTCTAAATCCTTAGCCATTTCCTTTGCCAATTTCCTTAGCCATTAAACAACCACAAGTGATCCCCATCACTATGATTTTTCCGAACATTCAACTTAGAATAAGTCTCCCATCAACCGTGGTTATTAATTTTTCCTTTATTAACTTTTATTACATGGAATTTTTCATCTGTGTTGTTACAGAACCATCCCCCTTGGGGAAAACTATCCTCGGTGTTCAACAACACCTATAACCACAAAACTGTTGTAAACAAAATATATTGTCATTGGAGCTTTATTGTTGGTTTGTGTTATATTCTTTCCATGACTAGCCTACCTAGTTAACCGAGGGGTTAGAGGGGGGGTAGAGCCCCCCCCTTCATTGCGCTGATTGCGCAGCGGGGGGCGGGGGGGGTGACATCACCCCATGTCTAGGGCGTTTGAGTGGGGTGGGTAGTCCCCTCTATGAGGTTCGAGGCAATGCCCAAGGAAATTTTTTTTGGACCCTATATTAGGTTGGGCGGACCTACCTATGGTTTTGTGCATGGTTTTCGCACATGGTTTTGGATGCGATGGTTTTTGGTCCATGGCATTGGATGCTTCGGCATGTATAAGTATGTATTGTAGCATTGAAAGGAACATAATGAAAAATCAATCTGGTAGTTCTAGTTTTGGGATCCAGGGGGAAATCTTTGTGTATATGTGTTTTATGTGTTATGCTCTCGCATTATTTATTTTTTGTTGTTGGAATTCGTATGCAGGTAATTTCTGTACGGGGTTAAAACCTACATTTGGGATCAGAGTTGTTTTGGCTTCAAGGGGACACCTTTGTTGCTGAGGGGTTTGGCTCGGGGCTATGGTAAACCCTGTTTAGTGGGAGATCTATGGGATCGATTCTGGTGGTGAAAGAAGATGGCGAGAAGTGGAAAGATAGAGATCGATAAATTTAATGGTCAGAGTTTTGAGTTGTGGAAACTCAAGATGGCGGATATGTTGTTGGATAAAGATCATTGAATCACGATAGATCCAGGTACTAAACCAACGGGAGTGTCCGATGAAGAATCGAAGAAGTTGGATCATAAGGAAAAGAGTAGAATAAGATTATGTGTCTCAGATTCAGTATTGTTGAATGTATCAGGGGAAGCTACGACTAAGGCTTTGTGGGACAAGTTAGGGACTATGTACCAATCTAAGTCTCTGGTGAATAAACTGTTCCTACAGAAAAAACTATATAACCTGAGGATGAAAGATTCAGACTCGGTGATAGAGCATCTGAATGCATTAGTTTGTTGTGTTCTCTACCAGATTCGTGGGATAGTCTGGTTATTGCAATAGGTAGCAATGCAACTTCCTTGCAGTTTGATGAAATAGTCTCATCCTCGCTGATGGAGGAGATGAGATGGAAAAATATGGAGAACCAGAATGGTGATGCCTTGTCTATACTAGGATGGTCTCAGAATAGAAACAAAAATAAGTCATCGAGTGGGAGATATAAATCTAGAGGGAGATCTAAATCTCCAGGAAAACCTATAAAGTTGGTGTGCTGAAAATGCGAAAAGGAAGGGCACTACAAAAGGGACTGTAAATCTAAAGCTCCTAACAAAGGAAAGGGATCTGATGATGCTCCTTCTTGCAAAGGTGAAAACCACCTCAGATGAAGGTCGGGATGTATACTTGGCTTCTTCAAGTACACATGTAGATCATGAGGCATGGTCGATTGACTTAGGTGCATCCTTTCACTTCACTCACCATAGAGAGTGGTTCTGCGAGTATGAGAAATATGATTGTGGTGATGTCTTCTTAGGGGATGATAGGAAGGCTAGAATTGTTGGTTATGGAAAAGTAAAGTTGAAGTCGCAAGGTGGAAGGGTGAGAACACTTCCGGGTGTTCTACATATTCCTGCATTAGCCAAAAATCTAATTTCTGTAAGCAAGCTGGATGATGCAGGTGTAAAAATAGTGTTCGAGAAACATAACTGCAAGATGGTTCGGGGAGCACTAGTATTGATGCAGGGATTTCAAATTGGAACTCTATACAAGTTGCAAGGTAGCATTATTGTTGATGGGTGCAACAGTTCTGTTGCTACTGAAAGTGGAGCAGAAAATCTAGTGGTCTCTGGAGAAAAGACCATGTTGTGGCATCAAGGACTTGGACATATTGGAGAGAAGGGCCTTCGAATACTTCATGGTAAAGGTATGGTAGAAGGTATGACTAATAGCTCTCTTGATTTTGATTTTTGTGAAAATTGTGTATATGGGAAGTAGAATCAAGTGAGTTTCCCCTCTGGTGGTAAGAGGGCGAAACATATATTAGAGCTTGTGCACAGTGATGTGTTTGGACCTGTGAAGGTTCCATCACTGGATAAGTCTATGTACTATGTATCATTCTTAGATGACTTCTCAAGGAATACATGGATATATTTCCTCAAGAATAAATTTGAAGTCTTTGACAGATTTAAAGAATTTAAGGCTCTAGTGGAAAACTAGACAGAGAAGAAGATAAAGGTGCTGAGGACAAATAATGGTGGAGAGTTTTGCAACAAGGAATTTGAAGAATTCTGTAAGAAGTGTAGTATATCATGACAGAAGTCTACTCCATACACACCTGAGAAAAATGGAGTTGCAGAAAGAATGAACAAGACATTGATGGAAAGGGCAAGAAGAATGCTTAGTGGTGCCAGGTTAGGACAGGAATTCTGGGTAGAGGCGGTGGAGACAGCATGTTACCTGGTCAACAGATCACCTTCATCAATGTTGGAGGATAAGACCCCACAAGAGGTATAGATTGGTAAGAAACCCTCTCTTTCACGTCTGAGGGTATTTGGATGTGATGCATATGTACATGTTCCAAAGGAGAAAAGAACAAAGTTGGATATTAAATCTAAAAAGCGCATCTTTATTGGGTATAAGGATGGTTTAAAGGGTTATAAGCTTTGGAACCCACTAACACGGAAGCTTGTGTAAAGCCGAGATGTGGTGTTCAGAGAGGTGAACAATGTTAATAAACATGAAGTCCTATCAAAGGAACCTGAGAAGATAGAGTTTGAGCTAAAGGAGGAAAAATTAGACTCTACAGTAGAAGAGGAATCAGAAGATGAAGAGCCAAAAACTCTAGTTGTGAGAAGATCAGTTCGAGAAAGAAGGAAGCCAGAAAGGTATAGTCCATTTGCTTTTTGTTCAAATTTTTCTTTATCTATTACTGATGATGATCCCAGAATTGTGAAGGAAGCAATATATTTAGAGGATGGAAAACTCTGGAAAGAGGCCATGGTAAATGAAATGGCATCTTTGCACAAAAATGAGGCTTGGGATCTGGTGGAGTTGTCGGCTGGAAGGAAACCCGTTGGCAGCAAATTTGTGTTCAAGAAGAAGACAAATTCAGAAGGAAAGGTGGAGAAATACAAAGCTCAGTTGATAGCAAAAGGTCATTCCCAGGTGCAGAGAATTGATTTTGGTGATATTTTTTCTCCTGTTGCCAAGCTAACTTCTATTATATTACTTTTATCTGTTGCTTCTGCTTTTGAATTTGAATAGAACAAATGGATGTGAAGACAACATTTCTTCATGGGGATCTGGAAGAGGATATCTACACGAAGCAACCTGAAGGTTTTGTGGTTAAGGGTAAGAAAGAACTAGTATGCAAGTTAAAAAAGTCTCTTTATGGGTTAAAACAGTCACCAAGGATGTGGTATCAGAAATTTGATACATTTATACGGGGACTTGCCTTCACCAGAAGCAAAGTAGATCACTGTGTGTATTTTAAATTAATTGGTGGCCATGCTATTTATCTGGTCTTGTATGTGGATGATATGTTTCTGGTTGGAAATGACAAATAAATTATCGAGGATTTGAAGACCCAATTGTCCTCCAAATTCGACATGAAAGATATTGGTGCTGCAAACTATATTTTGGGCATGGAAATTAAAAGAGATCAGGCAAAGGGGAAGCTCTGGTTAAGCCAGAGGAAGTATGTCGAGAAAATACTACAGAGGTTTAATATGTAGGATAGTAAACCAGTGAAGGTTCCTATTCCTGTAGGTGTAAAGTTATCTACTGAACAGTGTCCCAAGACACAAGAAGAGGAAGAGGACATGTCCCGTGTTCCATATGCAAGTGTAGTAGATAGCTTGATGTATGCAATGGTCTGTACTAGACTAGACATTTCACATGTAGTGGGAGTATTGAGCAGGTTTATGTCAAAACCAGGGAAGGAGCACTGGACAACAGTGAAGCGAGTTTTCAGGTATTTGTGTGGCACTAGTAATTATGATTTGTGTTACCAACGAATACCAGGATTGGACAGAGTGTTGGATATTCATGGCTTCTTTGATGCAGACTGGGCTGGAGATTTGGATCAGAGAAGATCTACAAGTGGGTATGCATTTAACCTATTTGAAGGTGCAATCAGTTGGATGAGTAAGAAACAACATTTAGTGGCACTATCAACTACAAAGGCAGAATACATGGCAGCCTCTCACGCAATCAAGGAAGCAATTTCGTTGCAAAGATTGTGTTCAAGTATGGGGTTAGCACAGGTTGCTATAAGGATAGGCTGTGACAGCCAAAGTGTAATTTTCTTGGCAAAAAACCCTGCTTATCATTCAAATACAAAGCACATTGATGTTGAGTATCACTTTGTGAGGGATATGATAGAAGACAAAAAGGTGTTGCTGGTAAAGGTGGACACTTTGAAGAATACTGCAAATGCATTGACAAAATCTGTGAGATCTGAGAAGTTTTCTTGGTGTAGAGAAACAATGGGTGTTGCAGGGCTAGATAAATGACTAAGCTCTCCTGTGATGCCCTGTGGAAAGAAAACAACAAGTGGGAGAATGTTGGTTTGTGTTATATTCTTTCCATGACTAGCCTACCTAGTTAACTGGGGAGTTATAGGGGGAGCAGAGCCCCCCCTTCGTTGCACTGATTGCGTAGCAGGGGGGGGATCACAAGGGGTTTGAGGGGGTTGGGTAGCCCTCCTCTAAGGGGTCTCAGGCAATGCCCTGGGGAAATTTTTTTTGGACCCTATATTAGGTTGGGCAGACCTACCTATGGTTTTGTGCATGGTTTTTGCACATGGTTTTGGACGCGATGGTTTTTGGTCCATGGTATTGGATGCTTCGACATGTATAAACATGTATTGTAACATTGAAAGGAACATAATGAAAAATCAATCTGGTAGTCCCAGTTTTGTGATCCAAGGGAAAATGTCTGTGTATATGTGTTTTATGTGTTATGCTCTCGCATTGTTTATTTTCTATTGTTTGAATTCGTATGCAAGTAATTTTTGTACAGGGTTAAAACCAACATTTATAACTTAGCTTCATGCAGTATTTACAATGATCAACCCACTGAGAAGAAAACCAACATGAAACATAACATCATAATTACATGACACCCATACCTCTTATTGGAGCTTTATAACAAAGCTCATGGTAGTATTTACATCCATAAACATATGTACATATATAAACATCACCAAAACATATACATAAACACCACAACTGCTTTGCCGCAACCGGAAAACAAGGAAGGATACATAGATCACATATGATCCACCATCTCTTGTTGGCTGAGGGGACTTGGAACTAGGTTCAATGTTAGCTACACTAACCAACAAAGCCCTACACTACCAGCCATTTTGGCAACAACCTGCGTAGCACAAGCTGCAGTCTCACCCGAGGCAATATTGGGGGATGCTAGAACCGGACTTCTGCATCCAAAAGGCTATGTGATGTGGTTTAAGGTGCTTTATGTAGTTTTAATTCTGATCTAACCTTCGTGAACCCTTATGCATGAAACTTAGATGATTTTCAGTTAAAGAAAGTTATAAACTTTGCGTAACTATCTTATCATGCATAAAATAACATCTAACAGTTGATTCAGATCTTCACGGAGTAATTAATATAAAATATAGATAAATATCGATTCCTAATGATGTGATTAATCTGAAAGACATTTATCTACAATATGGATCACAAAAGTCTTAGATCTAACAAAATATTATTTAGTTGTGTAAATCAGAAAATACACTATGCATAATAATAGACACGGATTTTCTTCAAATATCTTTCTATTACTTCAGATCTTCCTTATACAAACTTCCATCCCATGCACACATAGTTGTAGGGGCCCATGCACTTAGCTATGGACTTACCAAGGTCTTCGTGCACTCAGCTGTAGGAGCCTTCCCCTTCACCCAAAACACAGAAATATCTACAATTACAAACCCAAAATCATCACATCAAGTTAATTCATTCCTTTTCTTAGACTTGCTAAGACATCCCTTTGCATATCCTTCTCTATTACAATACCATGGTCTGCAAACCATGGGTGGATCTCAAAAGATGATCTGAGGTTGTCATTGATGTATGATTGGTACTCTTCTATATGTAACAACCTTCCGACCAAATGTTATGCAAGCAGTTGGACAAGTAGCAAGATTCCAAGCAGCACCAAAAGAATCACATATTATTGTCGTCAAAAGAATTCTTTGATATCTAAATGACACAACAGAATATTGCTTGTTGTATCCCAAGGGAAACAATCTCATTATTCAAGCCTTTACAGATGTAGATTGGGCAAGAAGCGTTGATTATCGTAAGAGTACTAGTGGAGCAACATTCTATCTAGGTGGTTGTCTTGTATCATGTTTGAGAAAAAAGAAAACCTCAATCTCGTTATCTATAGCGGAAGAAGAATACATTGTAGCAACGACTTGTTATACTCAAGTCCTTTGGATGAAACAAACTTTGTAAGATCTTCAAGTATAATTCAGTGAGCCTATTCCCATCTTCTGTGATAACACCAGTGCCATCAAAATCTCCAAGAATCTTGTCATGCATTAAAAAAAAACACATCCTGATAAAATATCATTTTGTTAGAGAACAAGTCTCTGAAAAGAATATCAAACTTGAATATGTTGGTACAAAAGAACAAATCACTGGTATCTTCACTAAACCTTTACCTCATGAAGCATTTGAATATCTTCGCCAAAAGTTTGGGATTCTCCCAAGTTCTCATTAGATTTTCCTTATTCAGAAAATAAACGGGGAGTGGAAGTGTGTATAGGTCTACAGGATGGTTGTGTGTCAGGGGGAGTTACCCTTTGACGGTGATTTCAAAGGGGGAGAGAAGGTAGTAGGAAGAGGTGCCCTGATCGCAAGGGGAGTACTTGTGTTGCCATCAATGCTAAAGGGGGAGATTGTTGATCTAAAGATGATATGAGGATGTCATTGATGTCAACCCAAGCAGCAACAAGTATGACCCTGAACTTCCATGGCACATTGGGCATCATCATTCATGGTTTCTCGTCTCATAACGATTATAGGAATACTCTAATCAAAAATATATTTATATTGGTATATAGCTCTCCTCGTAATTCCTCATGGTTTGTAAGTTATTCAAGATTGAAGTTAGTAACACCAATTAGTGGGCTAAAATCCCATGGGGTTGTGGCATGGAATTTATCAATTTTTTTGGTCATTGAATAGTAAATAATTAATAAATTTTTAAGCTCCTAAAATCCCTCCAACATTCTCTATAGAAGCCCCTCTCAACTCTACAAAAAGAAATCTCATATATCCTCCAAAAGTGGTGATCATGGCATTTTTTATATAACTGTATTTCTGCAAAGTATTAGATGTTGAATTAAAACCCATTTGAACAGAAATCTGGATGAACATCGTGACCAAATTTCAGATCTTGGTTCATTATATTTTTGGAGATATGATCTGTAGAAGTTAGGGTTTTTGTAGGCTCCCGAATTTCATCTCAAAGAGGTGACCTTGGGAAAATCGTTAGAACCCTTTCTCTAGGAAGCAGATTGGAATTATGTAGCAAGTGGTAGATAGTGCATGGATTGTAGTTTTCTGTATATCGATTTTAGAGCCGAAGGAGGAAACTGTGACATGTGGCACGCCATACAAGTTCGCTCTACTGAACTAGTCCATAATTAGGTCATTGTGAGAGATTGGGCATAACTTTGTCTTGAAGAATCCAAATCGGGCCAAACCTATGGCGTTGGAAAGAAGACTCAAAGGGATACTACAAGACCAAAGAGCACATATTGGGGATCTGAAAGAATAGAGATACATCAGATTCAATATCGTGCTCCTAGAAGGCAAGAAAAAAACTAGATCAAGTGTTTTTGAGATTTTGGGCTCGGATATTCCACAATATTCATTTTTATGTTGTTTACGTTTCAAGTCTAGAACAAGACTCATCCTCACGACTGAATCTACAAAGAAGAGAAAGGGCATTATAAATATGAAATGGAGCGTTGTCAAAGTGGGGAGCCAACTAGCTTAAGGTAAATAATTACTTATTTTATAGAATTATTATTATTATTTTTATGTCATAAAAATAAAAATAAAAATAAATAAATTATAAGTTTCTTATTCTATTTAAATTTTTTATTTAATACTTTAATTTTTACTAATATTTATTTTAATACTCATTTATTATGACCCTTATTCAATTTATTACAAAGTTTTAATTAAATTTTATGCTTTTAATGCATTTTTTTTTTTTAATCAATGTATGTAATAAAATTATTTTTAGTCTTCTTAAATGAATTTATAATACTTTACTCATAAATAATAATATATGTTTACAATGTATAGTAGTAAATTATTATTTTCATTTTTATTTAATTTAATTTTAATGAAATTATAAGTTCTTTTTTATTTATTATTATTTGTTGAAGAGTAGTATTAATATTATTATTTAGCTAATAATTTGATTTTTGATATTTTAGGTCTATGTTATTAGCTTATTAATATTATGTTTTAATATGAATCTTAATTATACCTAAAATCAATCATGTTATGAGATTGTATAAGTAATATTGTTTAGCATTATTAATTATTAGGGGTGAGAGAGGAAGAGTTGGGTTAACAAAGGATAGGTTAGAGGAAGGAGGGTTCAAAAGGGTTTAGGTTAATAACATTCTCAGGGATGGAGCGTGAGAGGGTGAAGGGGGGATTTTCAGGAGAAGAGGGGTGTTATATGAGAGAATGGGAGGAGCAGGGGGGAAGGGGTGGGAGGATGGAGAATATTAAGGGTGTTTTTTATTCATTGCAGGGGAGAAGGGAAATCCAATTTCTACTAACTTGAAGGCCACCATCCCTATTGAGGTTGTGCGGGTTCTTAATGATTTCAAGTGCCTCCCACACTTTTCGTTTGAAATGATGACTCACATTAGCAATGAACTTTGTGTCTTCCAGGTAGATATGGTGTTTTGTATTGCCTGCATGCTCAGCTAAAGCTGAAGAACGAGTTCTATCATTTCGAATATCTGCACCATGTTCTTTAAGCCTGATCTTGACATACCTGCCTGTTTCCCCAACGTAGTACTCTACATAAGAAAAATTGATCATATAAACCCCTTTCTGATGGAGGTGTTCCGGTTTGTCCTTGACAGATTTCATTCTCTGCTTAATGGTTGTCATGGGCTTGAATGAAGTTTTGATATCCTTCCTTATGAGAACGTTAGCCATCTTGTCAGTGACTCCACAAATATATGGAAGGTAGGCATTAGCAGTCAGGGGTTTTTTTTATTTCTCTTTCTTGCTTCCAGATCTGACTTTCTGGATGGCTTTGATGATGTCTTTATTATTTTATCCTAAGTCACTCTTCAGCTAGTCCGAAATATTTTTCTCCCGTGACTTCCTTACAAAAGTGTTTGCGAGGTTTGCACCGTGATGGGTAGCGTGGTGATTCTTCGAATTAGCATATCATCAATTGGGATGGGCCCTCCCAGCCAGAGGCACCCATCATGAACCAACACTAACAACTGGTGCACACAGATGGTATTAATAATAATATGGCTAAAATGTGGGACATACAACATATTAAGCAACCCTGCGCACTCAATACTAGTCACCCACTTCATCAGTTCAAACCTTGTAACACCTACCTCCTCATAGTAGACTGATTTCAAGTATTTACTGGGTTCTAATTGTGGAAATTTCTCATGATCGCCCAAATCCAAATCCTCCATCTTCAGAAATGGTACCTGGGTCAACAAGTTGCCCTCAATAGTTACTTCCTTCGACATCAATGGCATGAATACCTTGAATTTCAACAAGTCAGGGTTCTTAGTTACTTTAGCGTTTGGTTTTCTTCAGGGTATATATGGCGGTGGATGTGAAATTGGCTCCACGCCCTCTGTATTGATATTTGCAATCCCCATATTCATCTCTTCATCACCTAGGTCATGGGGTTCCATAGGCTACTTATTTTTATCCATATGACCCTTTTGTCTATGCTCAGTTGGGGATTTTCGCGACTATTGCTGAACTGGGGCTTGTTATGGCTTTTTTTTCCTTTTCTCTCCTGTCATGGAGGTAGTAGGTTTTAGCCTCGGTGACCTAGGAACTATAGCAGGGATTAGTGGTGTTGCAATCATGATATTTCCTACCCCTCTCTTTCAGAATTCTTGCTCAACTTCTGCCCAACTCAGGTAACCAGAGATATAACAATACACTCGACTCTTTAAGCGGAAAAATACATAACAAATTCTCAAGAAGGAAAGTGGCCAAGTGGGGAGTGGGGTGGAGTATTTAAATTCGATTTGAATTCAAATTTTATGTTCCCCCATAAATCTTGCACATAAATGTGATTTTGGCGGCAGATTCTCCCATATTTATGCCTTAAATGCACTTCCCCCACTCCTTTTAATGGAAAAATAGTTGTCAAATCAACTGTAGTTGCACCAATGGTCACTTTTTGGGTAGGCTGCATGGAAATCCTCCTTGTGGCACAGCTACCTCATCACAACTTCCATCTGCACGCTCTTCCAACACATCGCACAACCTTCCTTCTTCGACAAATTTTTTCCTTGGTAGCGTAGTTTATAGTCCCATGCTTTCTTTCAACTCCCAGAAGAACTAAGACTTTCCTGTGTCCATGTATTCATTATGTAAGGGTGACATCATCCCTATAAACCTTCAACCTGCTCCCATTAATCCTGCCCGGAAATACTTCCCCATTCAGCTTCGCGAGATGAACTGCGCCACCATCCGAAATGTCCTTAATTATATATGGTCCCAACTAGTGCATCTGAAACTTCCCTGGAAACTTGGTAAAATTGATGTCATACATTAGTACCAAATCACCATTTTTGAAGGTGCGTTGCTTGATGTGTCAATCATGCCATGCCTTTTCTCTAGCTTTTTGTACCTGTTGATGAAAGTCGGCCAAAAAGTGGTATTCTTATAATTCCAGCAACTACGTGAGGCATTCCTCCATGATGTTGTGATCTTTCATCTCAGTTACAGCTACAATTATTAGGTTGGGCACTATGTATTCCATTAGCATTACCACTTCTTGTTCGTAAACCAGTCAAAAGGGTGTTTTCCCAGTCAATTTCTTATAGGTATTCCTATAGGCCCATAGAACCGCTGGTATGCACACATCCTAATCATTCCTATTAACATTTCATACCTTTGTGAGGGCATTCTCCAAGATCTTGTTGAAAGCTTCAATAATGCCATTCGCCTGGGGGTGATATGGCATACTCTTCTAATGGTACATCTAGAACTCCTCTGTTAAAGTTGTGATTGTCTCATTCACAAAGTGTGATGCTCTGTCACTCATCAGGATTTTCGGGAATCCAAACCTTGACATAATAAACTCAAATGTGAATTTCACATCAGTTTCCATGCTACAATCCTTCACAGGTTGTGCCTGATCCCACCTAGTTAAGTATTTTGTCACAATGATAATATAATGTGCTCCCATCTTTTTCCCTAGTGGCTGAATAGGCCCAACAAAGTCAATTGCCCACTTATCAAATGTTTGTAACACAACCTATGGATTTAATGGAAGTTCATCCCTTCGTGATGGTCTCCTGGTCCTTTGACACACATTGCATGCACTATTGTATTCCTTGGAATATTTACGTCCTGTTGGCCACCAAAGTCTTACATGTAGGATCTTCTCTGTAGTAGTCTTACTCGCATAGTGTCCTCTGGTGACACCACCATGTGGTTCAGCTAGACTACTGTGTATTTCGTATTCAGGTACATATCAACATAGAACTTCATCTGAACCCATATTATATAGTTGTCCTACAATCACAAAAAAATCGACAGCCTTGACAACTAGTTCCTTCTTTTGTTGTATCGTATACCCTTCAAGAGCTACGCTCATAGATAAAAACTAAATGATGTCTGCAAAATTCTCGTCTACAACCCTGACAGCAAAGAGTTGTGCATCAGGTAATCCTTCCTCAATATTTGTAGACTCTTTGCAATTTTTTATCCGAGGTAGGTGGTCTCGTCTAGCATTCCATCTCTCGGGATTCACTATGAATTCAAAATCATATTCTTGAAAAAGGAGAAACCACCTACAAATTCCCCCTCCCCCCCACCCCACAACATAGGCTTATTGACCAGGTACTTCAAAGAAAAATGGTTCGTGTACATCTTAAAGTGTGCACCTAGTAGATAATGCTTGAAATTTTGTAGTGCATAAACCATGGCCAAACCTTCACGCTTTGTGGTGGAGTAGTTTCTTTCAACCTTAGAGAGTTTTTGACTAGCAAAGGCAATTAGGTGATCGATATATCCTACCCCTGGTTGTGTTAAGATGGCTCCCAACGCTATGCAAGATGCAACCACATGCACATGAAACTCCTTCTTCCAATCTAGGAAGGCTAGGATTGGCATCATAACCATCTTCTCCTTGAGAGTATCCAAGCTCTTCTGACAATCATCATCCCAGAAAAATGTAACATCCTTGTTTAACAACTTCTCCATGGGTGCAGTGATCTACACATAGGACTTAAAAAACTTCCTATAGTACCCAGTATGACCCAATGTCACGCATAGCTGCTTTACATTCCTAGGGGGCTCTTAATTGATAATGACAACGATATTAGCAGGGTCTACCATCAATCCCTGCTTACAGACGACGTGGCCTAACAGTACTTTGTAAGGTACACAGAAAATACATTTCTTTAGGTTCAGAGAGATTTGGTACTTCCTACAGGTATCCAACATCAGTTGCAGACTAGAGACATGCTTCTTAACTAGCCCAAACATTGTCCAATCATCAAAGTAGACTTCCAAAAACATATAATTGAACTCCTCAAACCCTGCAACATCCACCCTAGATAAAATTCCAAGAGAATTTTTGAGTCCAAAAGGCATAATTGTATACTAGAATGACCCCCATTTAGTAGTGAAGGTAGTCCTGTTTCTATCCTCCTTCGTGATCTTAATTTGGTGGTATCTCGAGAATCCATCTGTAGATGAGTAAGCTTCTTGTTCGCCAACATTCTCGAGAACTTCATCTGTAAACGGCATAGGGAATGGATCATCGACACATGCATTGTTTAGCTTTTGCAGATCCACACAATCCTATTATTGCCTTTTGTTTTCTTCTCTTGGACCACCATAGGAATGACCCACTCGAATTCCTCTACAGGCTCGATTATTCCTGCCGCGATCATTTTATCGAGTTCCTCTCGTACCTTTTCCTTGTATTTTGGGTTCAACTGATATGGGCATTGTTTAACTTGCTTCACATTAGATTTTAAATTGATCTTCATCACCCCCAAATCTCCTACTATCCCCTTCAACTCATATAACTTGATTAGAAATAAATCATGATATTCATGTAATATTTAGCTACCTTATCCACTGTATCTTCATCCCAATATTCACCAATGTTCGTGAATTTTGGTTTTTCCTTTGAACTAATGTTCACATCCTTTTTGCGCATCGTTTATGAAATATCATGGATCTCCGCACTAGGTCCCCCAACTTTGCGTTGTCCCTAAGATTCATGGATATTAATATTCCTTGGATCCTCATCAACTTCTTCCCTTGTAACATTGTAACATTCTAAAGCATGTTGCAGTTGCGTACTCTATTCAAGGTGTACCCACTTGATAGGTTCTAAGGTGTTCGAAAGATTGTTGCTTTAATCTCCTGAAGCGCTTAATCAATGCATGCGAACCCATCTTCAAAACTTAATGTGAGCAAGAAAATTTCTTTCATCTCATCCCAGTCAGTGGTCTCGTGTCGTAGCTCTATTTCTAAATACTAGTTCCTCGAGATAACATCTAGGATATGAATAAATATATGTACCCACTTAGGTTGAGGTACCTCACATCACACCTTAGTCAACCATGCCAAATGTTTGCGCAGATCATCCTTCCCTGTGTACTTTTTAGTGAGTTGGGTTTTCACGTAGCCAAATATTAATCTTATCATTCAACGATATTCCTTCCAGTCAGCAAAATTATCCCTGTGCGTACCCCACCATCTTGCAAGCGTAGCTCTTAACGCTAGATCTAAGGCCTAGAACCGATGTTCCTCTGGTACATCCCTTTCAAAATGTTCAAGAAATATATTGACATCACCCAAGCCATCATAATAAGGTAACTTACATACCTCATTAGATACACAACGTAGTGATTTTGTAAGTCGATTACATCGCAGTGTAGAGACCTCATGCAACTGATTTTGCCAGTTTTCTAACTCTTCATCTAAGTCTAATTGGTAGAAGTTGTCCTTCTCCCAGCCGATCCTTCCATCTATAGTGGGATTGATCCAATCTTCATTTCATGCAATTAACTCATAGATTTTCTTAATGGAATCATCTTCATAATAGTCACGGTTCGGTTCTATGTACCATGAACCTTTAGCAGGATATAGTGGGACAATTACTCAAAGTTCATTTTTCTCAAATACCATGCTTTCCTTATTTAAGTTGATCATTTCATTCATGTCAAAAGACTAGTCAATCCCGAGTAATTTTGGGTATGTATTACTATCATTGACGATCTCAATAACTTCGAAATTAGCCACTACTCTTGCACCTTCAATATATGCAGTTACTACATGCAAGTGCCCCAATGGAATTATCTTCTGTTGATTCACCATGCACATTTGAATTGGTGACCATTGTAAATTAGGATTTCACATTCGTTCCCACGTCTTCTTCGAGAGTACATTGGCATCAGAGCCCAAGTCTAGGATTACCTGATCCATTTTGAAATCATCGATCTGCATAGTCAGCTGCATCTCCCTACGAGTTCTTATCTTGCTTTGGTCTACCTTATTGATTGCATGTTGTCATGTTGATGGATTATCCTTGCTAGCATAGTTATATATCAGCTCTTACAGTCCCTCCATTGCCTTCTGATCCTATAGTAACTTCATACAGGTCTACAGAAATGATTTCAACACGGTGGGATCTGACTCTTGGGCTGCAATAGCATCATCAGGTTTCTCGTTTCGCGAGGCTATCAACATTGGGTTCTGATATGTAGAAGCACATGGACTCATAAAATTCTATCTTACCTCCATGTCTCCTTTTATTTATGTAAACAAAACCTAGCATTCTTTTCCCCAGCTTTTCGAAACCATGACCCTGATTCTGGCTGTTTTCCTGCAACCTTGTCTTCACCAGTGGCTACACTTCTTCGCGTGATTATGTTGACAATGGGATCAACTTTATGCAGCTCAAATATCATCATTTAGATATTCTTTGTTGGTTGTTGGGTTTTCTTCTCCTGCATATTTCTATTAAGATCTAGCAATCTTCTATAACATGATCAAATTGACGACAGTGCTGACATGAAGGGTGCATTGGATTCTGATAGTCGCGTGCAAAGTGTCCTGGTTCTCACAGTTGTAAAAAATTATCTGGCCCTGACCTCTTCAAGCTCCTCCTCCTCGTCCTCTTCCCCATCCTTAAAATCCTCCTTGAGCTATAGGTGAGCCCTAGTTGTTCTACACGTGATTTTTAGCCTGCATCTTATACAGTGGAGTTCTGTCCATATTTAGTTCATAGCTTCGACAATTCCTCTCTTCATTACCAATCGATTTACAAAATTTACAAAAATTTGCTTTGGAGACTGTATAAACGTCTCCAATAAGGAGAAATTATTGATTGCATGTTGTCTTGAAACTTGGAAAATACTAAACCAGGTACTTGCACAAGTGCTTGATCCAGTTGAAGACTCTAGTTTTAATGGGTTAGGACCTCCCACTGCTATATAATCCCATAGTACAAGGCATTGATCCTTACGATTACCTTCAGCTTTGCATTTTGTGCACCAAACTTTAGAATGTGTCTCTGACTTAACCTCCTTTCCCTTCTTTAGATCCTGCAAATCCATATGAAGGCTTGCTATTTGGGCCTAGATCTACTAAACTCCTACATTCGTATCCTAGATTGCGCCTGGATCTACTCATCATGATTTCCAATGCTTCGGCCTGAGACCCAATCTTCTGCTGAGATAACGGTAATCTTAAGTGAGGTAATAGCGAAGCTATGTACCAGTACCTATGTTATTCATCTGAGATATGAAGGTTAGCTTGACTTAGTAAGCACTCCATTCACTAATCTATATCCCAAACAGATTCATTAATCCTCTACTTAATCTCCTTGATCTTAGTCACACACTGAGCCTTTGACTTTGGCTTCGTAAATTTCGTGTTCAATGCATCCTTCGTATTAGCCAATGAAGTAGTTGATGTTGAAAAGTGTGCAACAAGAAATGCTTGTTGAGAATGCAACAAGATGATGGAGCTTAGTGGAAAGGAGTCGCCTTCACTAAGTGGGCCCGCAGGCAATTTATGGCGCAAAGTCTATTTTTGGATCACAGCAGGAGTGATCACAACAGGAGTGATCATAGCAGGAGTGATCACAGCAGGAGTGTCACAGTAGGAGTGATCACAGCAGGAGTGATCACAGCAGGAGTGATCACAGTAGGAGTGATCACAGCATGAGTGATCAGAGTCTATTTTTAGATTGCTAGTCAAAAATAGAAAAGTCAAATATTATTGTCTCATAATAATATTTAGACTATAAACTTTATCTTATCCTCTTGGAGCACTTCAGTTTGAGCTACAGATGTGGCACATGCAGCTGCCAGAAGGAAATACATTTTCTTATGTGTTAGTTGAGCTATTGCATGCAGGACATCAGTTAGAACTCATGTGGCTGAGTTCTGTGCAGTTGGATGAGCAGTTAATGGAGTTGTGTTCAGTTTGACTTAGTTGAACTAGTTGTATTTAGTCTAACTGATCAATAGACTAAGTGATGATTTGTGTGAATTAGTTATTAATTAATTCACTAATTATTAACTCATAATGCAACTGAAGAATACATCAGTTAACTCAGTGCATGTACAGTTCAGTGGAGACAGGTGTTAGAGGTTGAGATTGTTATCAGTTGTGCATGAGATTGTGCACATGCATGGGATTGAGTTATGCCAATGATCTCTACGTAGTGTTGGGGCCAATGCCAAGAAAGATAGCTTGTGCTCATGTGATTCCCAGTGTGAGTGACTTTTCCAAGGTAAATAAGAACTTGGAACGAGTTTGAATTCATTCATTCTCTAGCAAGTATTGTGCAGTGGAGGCAGGCAAGCAGCGGAGGAGATTTGGAGATCAGATCTGAGTTGTATTGTGTGTAACAGGTGGAGATAGTACTGAGTACTTGTGAGGAGTATTGTACTATGATTGTTACATGTTCTCAATCAATATAATATACATATAGTTGGGGTTTTTAGCGAGATGCTTTCCCCGGGAAAATACTGTGTTGATATGTGTGATTGATGCTTCCATGTGCGCATGTTATTGTTTCTGCTTCTGTAAATTGATGATCAACGTAGAGGAGATTATGTATTGTGCATGTATTCTACAATAGTGTATAATCGGGATAATATCTGTGAATATGTGTCATATTATTCAAAATTTCTACATGGTATCAGAGCTGGTTGATTTGTAGAAAAAGTTCTACAGGATATCAAAGCGAGGATTGATCATCGGATCTATTATTCAGAAAGTGTTTACATTTTATTTCTTCGGGTAGAGTCTATAATCGGGCCAGGTAGCTTCTGGATTCATCCTTCTTTTGGAAGGTGAGATATCCGGTGAATGCCCATACAGTCGATCTTTGTACGAGAAATACTTTGTTCTCACGAATTTTAGATCGGAAGCGGTTGAGTTTTGAGCTGGTGGAATTCGAATTTAATTCCAAAGCAAGAGATAAACTCAGAATCATTAAGTGTGAGAATGGAGACAGTATGCCCCAGTATCTCACGAAGTTCACCCAATGCCGGGATGAGCTGGGAAGTGTGGGGGTGACTGTCGGATGAGGATGGTGAGTCTAGCACTCCTTGATCTTCCTAAGAGTTGGCATAGCTACCAGGACTCTGTGAATGGAAGGGAGAAACTGCCAGGATGGGAGATATTTTGGTCAGATCTTGTGCAGGAGGAGATTAGACGGAGCACTAGAGACAGTTCTTCATCTATGCATGATGAGGAGAATTGTGCCTTAGTGAGTAAGGCGAAGAAGGGAAAGAAGAAGGTTTCCCTTTCCGAATCTAGTTCTTCTAGTGATGGGAAGAAGGTTGACAAGTCGAAGGTGAGATGCTTTCGTTGTCATGAGGAGGGTTCACGGGTCAAGAACCTGTATGCTCTTGAGGTTCAAGATGCATGCGAAGCCTTGAGCAGCGAGGCAATTGATGGAGACTTGGTGGTTGAGAGGGAGGGTATATTACCTCTCAACATGCAGATCCGGAAGAAGTCTCAGACGATTGTGGAGGAGCCACGATTGGTGCAGCAGCTTCAGGAGGTTGTGGAGCAGCCACAACAAGGGAAGCTGAGAGGAGATTGAGTAGAGACATCTACTCGTGCAAAGACCTCCAGTAGGGGGAAGCTTCGAGCCAGGTGGGCTGAGGGATCACATGCAGCCATACCTCTAGGTAGGAGGTGGGGCGATATAGAGTGATCGTCCCAAGGAGGAGGGGCAGGATCCTTGAGGTACCCAACCTCTTGGATGAGACCTTGCTATGGGAGCCCAAATGTGTAGTAGTAGGAACTGACTGATTGAGTAGAGACAGATGAGGATGAAGTGGCAGAGAGAGCGACAGTGCAGGGAATCCTAGGGCAGCGCATAGCATGCAGGATGCAACAATGCGAGAGGCGCAAGTGTTTTGCACAGTGTTAGGTGGCACATAGAGGTGTGCAATGGTGAGAGATGCATGGAGATGTTGCAGTAGCGCAGATGTCAGAGAGGGAGCACTTGTCAGCAGCAGGTAGAGCTTCAGCATCAGAGGATGTTTCTAGCCCTACAGGGAGGTTAGTTGGGAGGTGCAGTGCGGATGCAATGCTGGGAGATAGAACCAGCAGTAGCACGAATGCAGTCAGAGATCAAAGTGACAAAGGATAGAGCAGTCAGATACTGAAGAGCACAGAGATGTAGAGTTTTTAGTCGACAGAGGCAACAACAGTTAGAGACTTTGATGACAGAGAAAGTGGACCGGGCAGATGTGTTGCATGTAGAAAATTCCAGAGTCACAAGATCGGGTTTGAGAGGAAGCCTTTCTTGTTGAGAGGGAGTGTTTAAAAGTGTGCAACAAGAAATGCTTGTTGAGAATGCAACAAGATGATGGAGCTTAGTGGAAAGGAGTCGCCTTCACTAAGTGGGCCCACAGGCAATTTATGGCGCAAAGTCTATTTTTGGATCACAGCGGGAGTGATCATAGCAGGAGTGATCATAGCAGGAGTGATCACAGCAGGAGTGTCACAACAGGAGTGATCACAACAGGAGTGATCACAGCAGGAGTGATCACAGTAGGAGTGTCACAGCAGGAGTGATCACAGCAAGAGTGATCATAGCAGGAGTGATCACAGTAGGAGTGATCACAGCAGGAGTGATCAGAGTATATTTTTAGACTGCTAGTCAAAAATAGAAAAGTCAAATATTATTGTCTCATAATAATATTTAGACTATAAACTTTATCTTATCCTCTTGGAGCACTTCGATTTGAGCTACAGATGTGGCACATGCAGCTGTCAGAAGGAAATACGTTTTCTTATGTGTTAGTTGAGCTACTGCATGCAGGACATCATTTATAACTCATGTGGTTGAGTTCTGTGGAGTTGGATATGCAGTTAATGGAGTTGTGTTCAGTTTGACTTAGTTGAACTAGTTGTATTTAGTCTAACTGATCAATAGACTAAGTGATGAGTTGTGTGAATTATTTATTAATTAATTGACTAACTATTAACTCATAATGCAACTGAAGAATACATCAGTTAACTCAATGCATGTATAGTTCAGTGGAGACAGGTGTTAGAGGTTGAGATTGCTATCAGTTGTGCATGAGATTGTGCACATGCATGGGATTGAGTTATGCTAATGATCTCTGCATAGTGTTGGGGCCAATACCAATAAAGATAGCCTGTGCTCACGTGATTACCAGTGTGAATGACTTTTCCAAGGTAAATAAGAACTTGGAACGAGTTTGAATTCGTTCCTTCTCTAGCAGGTATTGTGCAGTGGAGGCAGGCAAGCAGCGGAGGAGATTTGGAGATCAGATCTGAGCTGTATTGTGTGTAACAGGTGGAGATAGTACTGAGTACTTGTGAGGAGTATTGTACTATGATTGTTACATGTTCTCAATCAATATAATATACATACAGTTGGGGTTTTTAGCGAGATGCTTTCCCCGAGAAAATACTATGTTGATATGTGTGATTGATGCTTCCATGTGCGCATGTTATTGTTTCTACTTCTGTAAATTGATGATCAACGTAGAGGAGATTATGTATTGTGCATGTATTCCACAATAGTGTATAATCGAGATAATCTCTGTGAATACATGTCATATTATTCAAAATTTCTACAGTCGAGTGAGTCATGTTGTATATGATATACCAGGTAAGCACCCTATCTTTTAGCATTGTAACCAGCTATTCTTTCTTCATATCATCATCATTAATCTTCTATTATTTCCACATAGCTTCTGTGACGAGCCAAAATTGTTTGGGATCCTCTGATCCATGACCCCTAAATACAAGCATTTTTACTTTATTTTCCATATTGAATAGCAGAGGTGGATGTGGAGTGGAGGTGGAGGTGTATGAGGTGGAGGTGAAGGTGCAGGTGGAGTGGTTGGATGTTGAATTCCAGAAGCACCCTGATCTACAGTCTATGTCACACCTCTGGGCGTACAAGGGCTACTTCATTCTTCTTCACTTTCAAACTCTCCCAATAAGGGATTGTATTCACTTTCGATAAATTTGTCTTGATCTACTATGAATCACTTTCCACTTCACGTAGATCCAGTCGAACCCCTATTAAACATTAAGGTAAAGGCATAACCCTCTTTTCACACAAAATCATTTTAATCTAGGTTTTTAACAATTTCAGGTACTTACCTCTCGGTCCCTTGAAGAATTGTTGTTCATCTTCGCTATAGGAAACAGATGTATCTATTGAAAATTCAGTGATGAAACTACCCAAGATACTATCAATCCAGTAATCAAAATCCCTCACACACTTATAATCAGATCTTTCAAGATGTTTGACTAATTCTGGAGTCCATATAATAGGATTGTCGTGCTTATGAGTAGGTTCACTATCTAGTAATTTGGACAACCACTCGTATAATTTGCAAGGGAATGATGAAAACAAAAATCGTGTACTTCTGTGTAAAGATACCTTTGTAACCACTTTTCTTTTGATAACCATGGATTCCTATTCTCCTGGCCTTCAAACTCATGTAGCTTATGATCTATCCACTTTTTGATTTTCTTCTTTGTTGGTATCCACCTATGCCACATCACACATCCCTCAAATAGATCACAACCCCAACAACGGAACCATTTGTTGGCTGAGGGGGCTTGGAATCAGGTTCAGAGTTAGTTGCGCTAACTATCAAAACCCTACACTACCAGCCCTATTGGCAAAACATCGCATATCGCAGGCTCTAGTCTCACCCAAGGCAGTATTGGGGGATGCTAGAACTAGGCTTCTTCATCTAGAAGGATATGTGATGTGGTTTAAGGTGCTTTCTGTAGTTTTAGTTCTGATCTGACCTTCACGAACTCTTATGCCTGAAACTTAGATGATTTTTAGTTAAAGAAAGTTATAAGATTCATGCAACTATCTAAACATGCATAAAATAACGTCTAACAGTTGATCGGGATCTTCACTGAGTAATTAAGATAAAATACAGATAAATATCATTTAGTTGCGCGTAAATACAGAAAATACACAGTGCATAAAAATAGACACAGATTTGCTTCAAATATCTTTTTATTACTTCAAATATTCCTTATACAACCTTCCAAACCCTATGCACACAGCTACAGGGGCCCACACACTCAGCTACAAACTTACCAAGGTCTCCACACACTCATCTAGGAGCCTTCCCCTTCACCCAAAACACAGAAAGATCTATATTTACAAACCCAAAATCATAACATTGACTTAATTCATTCATTTTCTTAGAATTGTTGAGACATCCCTTTACATATCCTTCTCTATTACAATACCATGGTCCACAAACCACGAGCATATCTCAAAACAATACCAATCTATAAGGATTTTTTACCTTCCTAAAACCCCTTGATTCCTATTTGTCCGACGCTACTCAGGCTCTGCTTCTCAAAATGCAGAGACTTGCAATATTTTAACAAAATTGACCTAGGGGACCCTGTCCCAACACCTCCCATGTAGCTTCATCAGGCCCAAATTTCTTCTATTGCACCTTAACTTTCTCGATTGCTTAGTTCCGGAGCATGAGCACCTTTTTCTGCAATAGACACTAAGGCTCTGACTAGAATTCTCCATCTGGTTCCACCTAAAATACAGACCAATCAATCACATGATCAACATATTTAACATACTTCTTAAGCAATGACACATCGAAAACATCATGGACTTTCACTCTCGAAGGAATTTCAAGTCGATAGGATATTGGCTCAATCCTCTCAATGATACCGAAGGCTCCACAAAACCGTGGTGACATCTTGGCGCATGATCTAATCCAGAGGGATCTCTTCTTCGGTTTGATGGGCAAGTACACCTCTTCCCTAACCTAGAACTCCTTGAACAACGTATTTTGATCTACATAGCTCTTCTCCCTATCCTGTGCTACCTTTAGATTCTCCCTTATAACATGCATCTCATGTTCCATGCCTGCCAACATGTCTGATACAATCAACACCCTCTTAGCTAGATCACTCCAACTGATAGGAGTATTGAAACTTCACCCATATAATGCCTCAAAAAAACTCATCTTCAAATATTTTCTAATACCCATTGTTGTAAGCGAACTATACCCAATTTCATTGTTGATGCATCACATACATCTTCAACATGTCCTCCAATATCCTCTTGACCCTCTCTGTCTTTCCATCTGTATGCAGATGATAAGTTGTACTAAAGGCCAACTGTGTTCCCAAACCTACAAACAACTCATTCTAGAACTTGGAAGTGAATTTTGCATCCCTATCTGGCACGATCTTCTTCAGAACACAATGAAATCTAACCACATCTTGATGAATACCTGTGCTACATCACTCGCTGAGAATGTAGACTTCACTGGAATGGAATGTGAAGCCTTTTTCAACCTGTCCACAATAACCATGAACAAATCATGTTGTCTCACTGTCCTTGATAAACATGTGATGAAGTTCATGTAAATGACCTCCCATTTCCATTTTGGAATCGCAATCAGCTATAGAAGTCCACCTGGATGCTTACACTCTCCCTTCACATCAGGGAAAATTTTAAGAACCCCCCCTAAATTTATAAATATAATAAATGGGCGAATCTCCATGGTATATAGGAAAAATGGAAGGCGATTTTATCAATAATATAATATGTATATATAATTTTTTGGCGAATCTCTCACCAGGCATGGCGAATATTTTACTCAATTATAAAATATTGTAAGATATTGGCGAGTCTTTCACTAAATAATAAAACTTTGTAAAGTCCTAGTGAATCTTAGCATAGGCTACATGATGGTTTAATTCCCCCATTTAATAGGCTACATTCCAGGTGAATACCATGGGTCAATACCATGTGCCATTTTGGTGAATACCATGGGTCAATACCATGTGCCATTTTTATTTTTATTAATTCTAATATTAGGGTTAATAATGAATTTTTGCATGGTATTAATAACAATCTAGTCCATGGTATTTGTCCCATAGTATTTTGGCCATAGGTTTCACCTAAATATAACCCATTTTTTGAGTGTTCGTAAATATAAGGTGACTTATGGAGTAAATATAAAAAAATGTTTAATTTGTTTACCATACCTCTCGTTTATTTATATTTTTATTAATTTACCATACCTCTTTTACAAATATGGTATTTGGCCCATAGAATTCACTTAAATAAAACCTCTTTCTTGAGCCTTCATAAATAGAACGAGGGTTATGGACTAAATATAAAAATAGGTTTTATTTATTTACTATACGTCTAGTTTATTTATATTTTTATTTATTTACCATACTTTTTGAGTAAGTATAAAAAGACGTTTTATTTATTTATCATACCTCCACTTTACTTATATTTTTATTTGTTTACACCCTTACATGTATATAAGGTGACTTATGGAGTAAATATAAAAAATGTTTTATTTATTTACCATACCTATCATTTATTTATATTTTTATTAATTTACCATACCTCTTTTATAAATATGGTATTTGGCCCATAGGATTCACTTAAATAAAACATATTCTTGAAAATGGGCGAATGGATTCACTTAAATAAAACCTATTCTTGAAAATGGGCGAATGGAAGGTTGTAAGTCATAATGTCAAGGGCTAAATTTACCTTTTTTACCCTCTCCCTTAAAATAAGGTGGGCTATTTGAGGTGATTTGTAAAAATGTACTGTGATACAAAATATTTGCCCACTAAAAATTTAAAACCCCTTAATTTCGCCAAAGGGCGAACATTCGCCCCTAAAATTATCCTTGCTTCACATGCTGAAAATCAAAACACATAGCCATAAATTCTGCTACATCCCTCTTCAGGTTCGGCCAATAATAAAATATCTTCCCTCCTGTCAGTATCTTTTGATAATCTGGGTAACACGAATATCGTTTCACATGAAACTCCCTCAAGATCACCTTCTTGAGCTCACTATTATCTGACACATATATCCTATCCTGAATCAGACCAATCCATCTACTCTAAGGTAATATTCCACAACCTATGCACCTACACTTGTACCTGTGCATGTAGCACTAATTGTACCCGTACATGTACCTGTACCTACACATGTACCTATACATGTACTACCACTTGTACCTATACCTATACTACCAGTCATACCTATACCTGTACTCTGCTGCAACCTATGCAGAATCTCAGTATACTGGACATCCTACTAACCTGCCCGCAAGATCCTATCTTGTAAGTCTATCCCATAGGAGCTCATATCTGCTAAGTGATTTACTTTTATCCGCCTGCTAAGAGCATATGCCACTATGTTCTCTTTAACTTTGATATATCTTATCTCAAAAACAAACTCACTGGTCATGGTCAACCACCAAGCCTGCCTACCATTCCGGTTTAGTTGGTCAAATAGATACTGTAACCCTCTGTGATCACTCATCAACACAAATTTCCTTCCCAAAAGGTGGTGTCTCCACATATTCAATGCATGTATGATAACTTCCAACTCAAGATCATGTGTGGGGTAGTTCTACTCAAGATCATTTAGTTTTTGTGACTCATAGCATACCACCTGCCCCTCTTTCATAAGGACTCCACCAAGTCCTTTCTTACAATCATCTGTGCATACTACAAACTCTTTGTCTGGATCTGCAATGTCTAACACTAGTGCATGTGTCAACAACTACTTGAGCTGCTCAAAACTAGCCTCACACTGATCTGTCCATTCGAACTTCTTACCTTTCCTCTGCAATGACATGATAGGATAAGAAATCTATGAGAAGTTCCCGATGAAACTTCTATAATAACCTGCCAACCCCATGAAATATCAAACCTCATATACATTCTTAGGAGCTAGCCACTCCATGATGATCCTTATCTTTTCTAGATCTACTACAATGCCTTCCTTGGAGACAACATTTCCCAAGTAATGTACCTCAGTCTGAAATAAGCTACACTTTCTAAGCTTAGCATACAATTGATGCTCTCTCAACAACCTCAGCACTGCTACTAAATTTTTGGCATTCTCTTCCTCATTTTTAGAATATACCAATATGTCATCAATGGACACAATAAAAAACTTATCCAAATAGGGACGTAACACACTATTCATCAAGCACACAAATGTAGCTGGAGCATTAGTCAAACCTAATGGAACTAAAACAAACTCATAATGTCTATACTTGGTCTGAAAAGTTGTTTTGTAAATCTCCTCCTCTTTCTCAAATAAATCGTTGAGAACACTACTTCTCCCTTCAACTGATCAAACAAGTCATCAATCCTCGATAACATATACATTTTCTTGATGGTCACTTTTATCAACTGCTTGTAGTCAATTCATAATCTAAGAGTACCATATTTCTTCTTTACGAACAATATTGGTGCACCCCAAGGTGATACACTTAGCCTAATGTATCCCTTGTCCAAGATTTCCTTCAACTGCAGCCTCAACTCTACCAACTTAGGTGTACTCATCCTGTAAGGTGCCTTTGATGTCGGAGCTTCACCTAACACCAACTCAATGGAAAAGTGCACCTCCCTATGAGGTGGAAACTTGGTAATGTCCTCAGGAAATACATCTTGGAACCATTGTAGAACTAGGTACCTACTAAAAACATCTACATCCTCAACTTCCTTACCCTTATCACTAGAATTGTGCATTGCAAATAACATACACCCTTTCCTGCAACTGTGCTTTGCTTGCATAGTTGTCACCATCCTAGCTTATGTGACTTTCTTCTTTCCCTGTAAGACTCTTGGTTCGCCATTGTCATCCACACACTCAATGGCCTTGTCATAAAAATCCACCTTGGTTCTATGAAGGTGAAACCAATCCATGCCCAGTAACATATTGTATGATCCCCAATGGTAATACATTCAAATATTCTGCAATAGGGATACCATTCAAATCAAATGCATAAGCTCTTGCCCAATGGTGAACTCATTTCCTTGTACCTATAGCCAACTGCACTAACCAAGATTATGCATGCAATTCCTTACTCAAACCACATTTATCCACCAAGTCATGACTAACATAGCTATAATTAGATCCAGGGTCAATCAAAATAGAAATAAATTGATCACAAATCTTACCGTCCATCTGAATGATAGATTCCTGATGGTATTTATGTTTATTATCCAATGTTGCATACATACGAGGAACACTCTGACCAACATCCCCAACAGTTTGTGTGTCATGTGCACTATATATCTGAGGTCAACCACCCTGATATTGTGGACAATCTCTCCTGCGATGATCCCCTCCATAAGTCCAATGCTATTCTTCTCCTCAAATTGATGTCTCTCTCCTCTATCTGATGCATTGAAATTCTTAGATGGTGAAACATTATCTTTATTATCTGTACCCTGAGGTCTTGCTTGTTTCTTTACCCATTTTCCTTTGTTCCTTACACTACCTTTCTAATCTAGCTTAGTCTCATACTTGCGCTTCGATTACTCGTAGCAATTATTTAGCTTTTGGATGGTATCCTCCAATGATTTAGGCTCATCGAACTCAATCTTGTAATTCAACCAGTAATCCAATAATGAACCTCTAAATTTTGACCTTTTCCTTTGTGAGATAAGGCACATACCTCAGTAACTCTAAGAACCTACTAATGTACTCCTCATTTTTCATGGATCCCATATTTATATTATATAATTATTTTACCCTGTCATCAAAGTATCTCTCCGACAGATACTTCTTCTTGAATATTCACTCAAACATACTCCAAGTCAAGCCCTCTTCATGAATACATCTGATATTATTCACATCTTCCCACCAAATGTTTTCTTTACCTTTGAGACTGAATGCAGCCACTCTAGCTTTCATGTTCTCTGAATAATCATGTAACCTGAAGAACTCCCTCATGCCAAGCAACCATTCCTCTGCATCCTATGGTTTCTTCATCTCTCCATCAAAAGTAGGTGGCTTTTCTTTCTTAAAATCATCCAACAAGTATCACCTATCACTTCTCTCGTACGGATGATAACCATGGAACTCATAGTGCCTATATGAATTAGAACTAGAATAGTACCAGCGTCTATCTCTTCTCCTCTCTGGAGTGTCCAGCAATCTTCCATATCTAACCGTGTCATCTCTATCTAACCTATGACCACCATGCGACCTACTACCATATGCCCCATTAGTTTTGTCCTCCTACACATAGTTGATATGACGTGATCCCTGTCACTACAAATCTAACAGACTGTGAAGTATCACTACATTTACCTCTATTTGTTTCTCTTGTGCCTGCATGATTCTATTATTATCTGCCTTACAACTCCTTATTTCTTCCTTTAAGCTTTTCAGTGTATCTGCCAAATCGGAAGAGTTCCCAACACCATACTACTCTTCTGATTCATAGGGAGAATCCTTATAGTCTACCATCTTGCTAGCCATTTGATATTTCTTCCTACAAGGTATATCATGTCAGCTAAACCAAATCACAATAAGCCAACGTACCTTATTATATCTCGAGGAGGATACCTTGTCGACAATATCAAAAAATCAGCATGATACATATATAACATAATCGTGACAACATATAGCAACATAACACATAAGTATATAACCATGCAACCATCATTCTAGCTAGGATCCAGTCATCAATGCACGACCTTATCCACAATGCATACCACAACCTCATGCATGACAAAAACCATTACATCATTGTACAATTAACCACATGCAAACATTAACATGCATAAGCAATGCGTAACCAACCACACACATGCACAAACACATGAAAGCAAGCATAAACAAACAATACTTGTAACCAAACATACGAGAATGTAACCATACATACAAAATGATACATGTAAGCAAAATATAACAACATGTAACCAGTCATACACTCACGACGATGCATCCCACAATAACAACGTCAACTTCCACATGGTGACATCACTACAACCATGATCAACATTATGCAAATGCAACAAGCACATGTAATGCAAGTGTAAGAGACACACATGCAACTGACATGCATGCATGACAAACACACAATCCATCTAGTCTGAGGGGTGAACAATGATTTGATACCACTCTATAATACCCTCCTCCCACATCTACCCAAGCAACCGACCAGCTAGGGTAAACATGCGACGAGAGGCCACTATGATATGATTCAGCCTCCTAAGTCACATTAAGGAAGTGGAACTAACGGAAATACACAATACAGACATTCAACATCAGCATTAGGACCTTCAGAGACCAAACCAACCTTTCTACCAACTAGCCCCTAGGTCCCACTGAGATTTTGGACCACTTGACCTCTAGATGCGCTCATGATATGGGCATGCTAAAATCCACAGACCTTTGGATGCTCTCACAGGCTTGAAAGCCAGTGTCTAGGGACTATTTTGCACAGTATTCTGCCAACATCCCCAAGATTTGAGAAACTTTTTCAAGCCTAGAGCCTAGGTTACTGCCCAGAATTGAATGACATCTTCATATCATTAAATTAACAAAGAAATGATAGTACAAATGCAATCACTTGAATAAGACCTTGACTAGACCCCTACTATCCATGACAGGCATTTCGTTAAACATATCACGAATATATAATCTACAGATATAAATAAGAGATCTAAGCATAGGGGTCTCATATTTAGCTAAGAATCACTGAGAAAAATTGATGTGTCAACACATCAACTGCCATTTCATCCATTAGGTCACAGATACATTATTCGTTCATACACAAGTAAAAACATGATGAGAGCCATACATAGCTACTGTCATAAAAAATATATATAACCAACATAATAACAACAAAAATAGCATTGAAATCACATCCATATGATCCACTTATAAACCAGTATAATACTCATATAAATACAAGGAGAAATAACCTCATATTGATGATGCAAAATCCAAAACTTGGATGGACTTCCACATTCAACCCGACCGTAGAATGGCTAAGCCAAATCTCTCTTCATCCACTCACCCTTGTGCCATATTGCAAGAATGAATGTGGGATCTCATAGAACACATCAATCCAAAACCATCCAGAGCTTCTAGAGGCAAACCACCTCAACCCATCAAAGAGCGATTCCACCTCATAGTTGGACATCACAAAACCATCATCAGATTGGTCTCTATCTAAGCCTTCTAGGGCTCCAAAGAATTTGTTCCAACCTAGGCTCCAGGACTAGTAACTCAACCCACCAAGGGCTCCAGAGCATTTTTCTAACCAAGGCTACGGGACTAGTAACTCAACCCAAGTTGTTACAGGGCTCTAGAGCGTTTGTCCAACCAAGGCTCTAGGAACTAGTAACTCAACCCAAGCTAAGGAAATATGAGAACTAGATAAAACAAAACAAGGAAATAAACCCATAATATCCATGGCTATCCTGGAAATGGCAAGGCTAGGCAATCCACTTTCAATCCAAGCAATCCTCCATGAAATTGATAGATCATAACCAATAATCCACATGCATATGCCATGCATGCAAAAACCAGTGAGGAAAATATACATGCAACTTAGTACCTGCAAGAAAATCTTGTTGTAGTTTTTGATCTCAATGTCCTCTTGCACTTTCCTGCTCTTCCTTTTCCTTGTTTCTCTAAAAATCCAAGTATGCCACACCCTCCAAGAGTGCTCCAAGAAAACTCTACGTATCCAAGAGTATGAGAGAGAGAATAATGAGAGAGCTCCAAAACTAAACTGACAAAAGGTTACCAACTAATCCTTAGAAGCCTTTTTATGAATGAGGCCTCTATTTTCTTTATTTTCCATTATTTTCCTTAATTTTCCTTAATTTTCCTCCTCACATGAAACCTATGACCTTTCACCTCCCTTTTCTCGTAATTTCCATTATTTTTGTAAATAAATGTGCCAAAAATGCCATTTTTGTTTCCAAAGCCTTACCCATTGCCTTTGCCAATTTCCTTAGCCATTAAACAACCACAAGTGATCCCCATGACTATGATTTTTCCCAACATTCAGCTTGGAATAAGTGTCCCATCAACCATGGTTATTATTTTTTCTTTTATTAACTTTTATTACATGGAATTTTCACCAGGGTTGTTACACAAGGGTCTTATTTATGTACAACAACTAGCAATAGGACATGACTTGACATGACTATATAATAGAAAATCAATGAACACAAACAAAAGAAAAGGAAGAAAAGCAAATGTACAGGAAGCACAACTTGTAGTTGTTATTGGAAATAATGTTTCAAGTCTCGACCATTTACGGGAAGGGGGTCAATCCTCCCATCTAAATATTTCAGCTTGAAAGTGTTATGACTGAGTTTTTCTTCAATAACTAATGGTCCAATCCACAATGGCTGGAACTTTTTGTGTTTACCTTTGTCTTCATGGGGTTTATCCCACTTCAGTACTAGGTCACCCACATCAAATCTCTTTCCCCTTTGTAATTTCTATCAAACCAGTGCTTTACATGCTTTTGATGTATGAAAAAATGTTCTTTGACCTTGAGTCTTTCTTCCTCGAGTTTAAGTAATGTGTCTATCCTGCTCTTAACTAGTAGGCAAGGTTTACCTTGTGACTCTTGGGAGAGTTGCAAGGCTAGAAGATACATGTTCGGGGCAAGATGACTTATTTACCATAAACTTGGAATATGCCCAGGTTCTTAGGGAAGGCTTTGGAGTTACACAGCCGACCCAAAGAGCATTGGTCAAAGCTTTATGCTAGTTGCTCTATTCAGAGAATATGGTTTTCTTGATTACACAAATAAGGTTTTTATTCATGGATTCAACTAAACCATTTCCCCGTGGGTAATAATTAGATGCATGTTTCAAAATAATTCCATTTTCTAATGCAAATTCATAAAGTTTTAGAAATGAAAAATATGTCACCTTACCAAAGACAAGTGACATAGGAACTCCAAACCTAGTTATGATGTTATGTTGTAAAAAGTGGATGACTTCCTAGTCATTTACTTGTATGAGAATAATTTCTTCTTACCATCGAGTCAAGTAGCATGTCGTTGTGAGAATATATCAGTGTTGCTTTGATGAATGAGGAAAAATATCTCCAATAACATCAAGGTCCCACTATTGAAAAGGTTCTTCAACTGCTATCAGTAGTAGTGGGGCAGTTGGCCTCTGATCATGACCGACACATCTCTGACATGCTTGGCACTTGTAGATATAATCATGAGAATCCTTAAATATAGTGGGCCAATAATAACCAACCCTCATAACTTTATGTGTTGTAGTGTCGCCCGCATAGTGACCACCTTCCGATCCATTGTGTAAATATTTTATGACCTTTTATGTATCCTATGACTCAAGGCATCTTAGTAGGACACCATTGTGGTGCTTCCAAAAAATCACTCCATGAACCAATTGGTAAGATAACGATTTTAAATAGATTTCCATTTTCTATTTATTCGATAAGTGCGAGGGCAAGGTGACATGCTCCAAAAACTAGCATAGATATGCATACCAAAGCATTGTAGATGTGGACTGAGGAACATATTCAATATTATACATTTCGATCTCCTACTCCCTCCTTGAAATATCTTGTTTGGGAGCATATCTTGCTTCGACAGCTAGATTACAAAGGCCATGACCCTTTATGGTATGAACTAGTTTAAATTCCAGGCCATATTCTTGAATACAAGTCATCCAATTAGCCCTATTCTCACCCATCTCTTGTTGCATGAACAATGTTCTTACCACTGGATGAGGTACTATTGGGTCTCCAAATCTTTATCCACTTTCACCTTCATTTCCATCATTTTACCCTTATTCCGTAACTTCGTAACTCCATAACCCTACATTTAGTAACCATTTTCATAATCATATGGGTTTATTAGTAATATTTTCCAAGTCATTGATTTTAAATATTTTAAGTGAATTTGTTATTAAATATTAGGAAATTAACATATTTTCATATATATCTAAAAGTGTTCTGAGTTTTGTGATATTGTAGGCCTACTTGGAGATTCTAGAAGTGTCCTACGTGGCCACCCAACCATAAATTCGTATTTCAAATTTCAACTCATGAAGATTTGTGGAGTAATTATAGAAGATGTGGATCATTAACCATGCACATTCAAAGGATAAGAATCATGGATAAGAGGATTTGTATCTTACATTTTTAGGTGATTGGTTGTAACCATAAAGAGATAAATGTGGACTTAGGAGAGATCTAAGGATATATATTTATTGTATAGTTATTCTCGATTTTTGTATAAATAGGAGTGCACCCTTCATAAAAAGGGTTGTTAGTTATCAAGTTGTTAACTAATTAGTCATTAGTAGCTAGTTTCTAGTTGTTATTTGGAGATTCCAGGTTCCATCCAAAATGTGATTTGTAAAGTGAGGATAGGGAATTCTTGTAATATCTTGTAACTCATTTTATGAAATACATACTACCACTTTGATCTCCAAGATGTGATAGTTTTTTTAATGTAATCGCTGAGGAATGGAGGGCCCCCATCAACCACATTTTGTACACCTTTGTACATATTGGTAACATAGTGTAATTTCTTCTTTTTTTTTTAATTTCTTTTCAGCAAGTGTGTTTTCATTTTATGCAAATGTGATTTTCCTTTCAGCAAGTGTGATTTCAATTCTACAAGTGCGATTTCATTTATGCAAGTGTGGTGTGATTTCAATTCTGCAAGTGTGATTTAAATTTATGCAAGTGTGGTGTGATTTCAATTCTACAAGTGTGATTTCAATTTCAAGCAAGTGTGATTTCCTTTATGCAAGTGTGATTTCAATTTCTTTATTTTTGGTTTGGTTTGGATTAGATTGATTTAACTTGTTTTGTAAATTAGTTTTAATTACATTAGATTAATCTCTTCTAATAAATAACCACCTAGTACATATAGTACAAGTACACCACGTCAGTTCTACAAACCCCAGGTTGACAATCACTGACAAGGATTTAACACACAATTAAATCACCCAACATTTTGGCACCATTATCGGGGAGGTATACATAGGTGTTTTATATTAAAGTTTAGAAAACTCATTATAGTTGCATTCATTTTATTTTTTTTTCTCGTTAAGACTATGCTATTCTATTATGTACATAAACAAGAAAACAATTACAGTCATGAGATCATATTGCCAGAGGCCGGGGATGGCACTCTGGACTGACAGTGATCAAAAAAAGCACCCATATAGAGTCCACACCACTAAGACCGATCACCCACGCAGGGGCCCTTCCATGGAGACAAGACACCCACGCAGGGGCATCACCACTGAGACAAAACACCCACGCAGGGGCACCACCACTGAGACAGATTACCCACGCAGGGGCTTTAAACCATTAAGGAACAGTGAGAGCAAAAATAGACACCCCACATATGGGCAGAGAGGAGAAAAAGAAAACCTTCAACAAGATCCCTCGCAGGGGCGTAGACAGACATTGAACTATATATTTCTCGAACCAAACAAAGACACCCAAAACATACAGTAAGCCGTTGTGGCGAACGTAGCAATTCATAGAAAAACCTGAGCATTGTCTGAAGGGTAGAGCCTGAGCGGGCGGATGACTATTCATCCGGCTCCTCTTCATAGATCCAGTACATACCTTCCGGGGGAGGGCCCCAATCGACCTTGGCCTTTCCTGAAGAAGGCGCAGCCTGAGTCGAAGGTGGGACGACGTCTGGCTCTGGGCGACCCTCTGGCAGACCCTCAGTGTCCCTAGAGCTTTCAGCCTGATGAAGTTGTGTGCGGGGTTGCCCCTCGACCTCCTCCTTCGTTTCTTCCAGAAAAAGGACCGAGACATGGGCTTTAATATGAGAATTGCCCTGGGCGCTGCTGAAGGAGAAGACCGCGATTCCAAATGCAGGTAGCGGGGCAGAGCCCGAATCAGGATTACTGGAATCCATGAACTGGCTTGACTGGATAGGATGAGCCTCTGCAACCTGGTGGCATAGACAACGGCAGCATCGAGAGGGTGGATTTGCGACTGAGGGGCGTGAGGAACCACCTCTACCAGAGCCTCGACGACTGATGAGGCGCTGTCGAGGCTTGACCATGATTTCCCTGAAAGCAGAAAAGCGGAACAGAGCAGGGTAAGGGGAGATGGAAGGTGTGCAACCACCGTCACCCGCCCTTGCAGACCTGCAACCGCCTTCAATTGACAAAGGGGCGACTTGAACCTTAGCTCTGAGAGCCGACGACCATAATCCCAATTCCAGAATCTGAACTCGACCCAATGCATGACATTCCATATCCTTACCATACTTATGCTCCTCTACTTTTTCTCGATCCCCGTATGCCATAACTGCACAATGAAATCGTAATTGAAACCCGGACAAGGCAATGAATTGCCGTCCCTTCTCGTACCTGCACTCACGCTTGCAATCCATGGCGGCGGATCGCAGTAAATGCTCATCTTATGCTTGGGGCCGCCCATGGTGACCAGGTGGCATTCCATTCAGCACGGTCGTGTCACCCTCATCCGGGGATAGTTGCATTCATTTTTAGATGCATGGTCAAAAGCATAATAAAATCATTTAGGATGTGTTAGTGCCTAAATCTACCTCAGGCTGAGAAAGATAGGATCTAGGACAACATCAAACCACGCTTAACCTAGTAGCTAGCCCTACCAGGTCGGGAGAGGGCTCTCTCCTGGTCAATCTCAACAAAAATATGATCAATGAGGGCTTGAGATGACTAATATAAATACTGATCTTAGGCTAGGTATGTGTGCAAAAGAGTTTGATTGAATAAAATGATGTTTTTGTTGGCTCAAATGGAAAAGCAGATTTTGGGTGCGGGGAATGAGGCTCAGTTTTGCAAAGATCTCAATGGGGCAAGGTAGGAAAACTGATTTGGCACTTTAAATTGAATGAGATGGAGAGCTTATATAGGTTAGGAGTTGAATAGGGCAAGCAAGCTCAGGGATCCTCTTCAAACAGCTGAAAACATCAAAAACTAAAGCAAACCCTAGGTAGAGCACTGCACTTTCAATGGATTCTACCTTTACTCTTGTTTGTTTTAGTTAAGAAGAAACAAGATATATAATGGCATACATAACACATAAAAAAATTCACAATTACAAAAGAAAGCACTATACCAAGACAAAATGCCACATGAATCTCAAAGAGTGTTGTAATCCCTGGTCTCAATTCCTTAGCCAAAATGCTAATATGAGTATACAATGAAGCTCCTTGCTTTCTCAAAAGTCCAAAATTCCACCAAAATCCAACCCCTACACTATGAAATTCATAAAATATATGCATTTTCTCATCCTTGTACTAAGGGAATTGAGCTCAACCATTTTCTTCAAAATAGAATCAGTTACATTAAACTTGGGCTGAATTTCTGAAAATAGGTGTTGCAGATGAACTCGTATCTCCTAAAACATAGCACCTGTTACAAAATTGAAAGAGGTTTTTGTAGATAAGGTCATTTTGGAGAAAAAAATCTCTCAAATTTTGGAAATTCATTTCCAGTTGCTCGCAATATGTTCCACAAAATCATCTCTAAAACAGAAAATCATTAAAAATTTAAATCTATGAAAATGAGTTGTAAAGATCTAGTTACATATCCCAATTCGTGACACCTGTGAATAAAATGAAAGAGGTTTTTGTTATATGGCTCTTTTTTAACAAAAACCTCCTTGGGTTTTGCAAAATTACTTTCCATCTGTTGTAAACTGGCCCCGCACTAAAATGACTAAAACAGTAAAAAATATGAAAAATTTGATTTGTTTTAATGTAAGCTCCAAATATCACTGTATATCTCCCAAATATTTGCACCTGTGCATAAACTGAAGGAGGTTTTTGTTATTTGGTATGTGATGAACAAAAACCTCTTTCACTTTTAAAAAATTCCTAATCATTATTTCACAAACGGATTTTGTACTAAACTTGTCATTGTGTGCAGCAACTGACCTCAAAACATGCATAACCAAGGATCACTCATTCATTTCGATCATATCTTAATCCAGGAGCCAGTTAAAGGAGTGTGATATACCATTGGAAATATTTTTCCGAGCTTCTTCTGATGGACACACTTGTGACATTTTTTGTGTTGAACATCATGTGTAAAACATCTAACAAAACCAGACATAGTAAGAGCTCATGTTGATCCCTAGTGACAGGTTGCAAAGACTGGAACTAACAGGATGCATATTAGATTTCAATAATTTTTCAATACTTTGTACTAATCTATGTGCATGATAGGAATTATCACCTATTTGGAGTAATTCATAGACAATCAAGAGTTTGAAGAATGTCCTTCCAAGAACTTTCTCGAATCCTAGCAACAACTGGGATATTTGCCTCTTAGGAAGAGTATATTTTAATTGTGTTCGAAAACTTGTCTATCTCTCCACCTCCACAAGAAGATCTTAAAGTCTCTTTCGATTCCTCTTGTCAATCTGTTGAAGAGGCTAAAGAATCATGCAATAATTTTGATGAGGAGAAACCAGTAGAATCTAAATTTGAGGAATGCATAATAAAGGAGGGTATTCAATGTGATCTAAATAAAGAAAGGAATCAGGAATGTCATGACCTTATTGAAATATGGTTCCAATCAAGTATCAAATCACATCACTCTTCCATTCTTCCTTACTTCTTGATTGTATTATCAACACAACTAGTTTTTCATGCTTTGATGTACTTTAATGCATATTTTTCAAAACTAAGCATGAATATATTTTTACTCCTGTTACGCACATGGTTACACTGGAAATATGCTTACACTTGAAACGATCTTTCTATTTCCAGTAGAGTAGAGTAGGATAGAATGAATGAATAAAAACAAGTTTGATCTTGTGTTTTTTTTTTAAGTTTTTAAGTTAGATTTCATTTTATTTGCAATTTTATTTATTGGTGGTGCAGTAAGACTCACCCAACTCACTAATCATTTGTATGAGGATGTAGAAAGAGAATGAATATTTGAGAAGAAGGAGACAAATAGAGTTTTGAGAGCCACAATTTTAAGTTATAAATCGAATCCTTTTACTTTGTTTTTTAAGAAAGAGTTTCAATATTGTTGAGTATGCTCTGTTCTTGCACTCTCTGCGACCTGGAAGATCAGAAAAGAAAATTAAATCAAGTTAGTTTTAAAATTTTGCAATAAAAATTGGATAAGAGATCTGAATTCATAATCAAAAGTATAATTACAGGATTTTAAAAAACTAAAATATAAAAACTAATGTCTCCAATGGATCCATCATTGTTGAAAATCCCTATTTTGAATCTTTTTGCACCTAATTTGGGAAAAAATTGAGTAAAATATCAATCGTTTAAGTTTCTACCCAATTCCACTGTTAATAATCCTACAATTCGACCCAAACCCAGCTTGTGCGCCCTTAACATGGAAACTACACGAAAACCTGGCCTATATTCCAGTTCCATAGTCGAATTTGTAGGATAGTTAAAACTACCATTAAGCCCTAATTTTTTCGTCTGTGTGGTCATATGGGAGCCATATGACATGGGGCTAGCCCCATTCTCTGTCGCGCCCCTTTCATTGTAGCACTGGTCACATTACAATGGCATGGGACCTTAGGGGTGAGCTTAGGCCTAGCCCTTGGCCCCCACCCATGGTTCTATGGTGGTGGAGTAGTCATGGGCTAGGGATTAGCCCTGACCCCTTTCCCCAATGGCTTGCACATTAAAGTTTAAATATGCATGCGAGACTATATTAAACAAGAACCAATGCAACCAAGTTTCTTAGGATGTTTTTTGGTTAGTAGCAGGTCGTGGTTTTGATTCCCATGGAGGGTGGTTCAACCCAAAACAATTTTTGATCCTCCATAAGGAGGCCATGTGGCAACCGTTGGTTAGCCCACATGGCACTCCCTCATTGGGCGACCACAAAAAACTCTGAACCAATAAAAAGCAGCCACGTGCCAACCAATTAAACAGTGCCAAGTGTCAAGCAATTAAACAGTGCCAAGTATCAACCATCTATTGGCCAATGAAGGTCCAATCAACTTACCAATTCAACTTTCCAAGTCATGACCCAATCAACATACAGATTGCTGATTGGGCATTCCTGCAACCCAAAATTCATTTTTTTAGTTGTTTCCTAAAATGAACAGAACATGATTTTGGGAGCATTCGAACTCGGATTTCAATGAAACGAGTAGCGTTGGATTCATAGCAATGAAATCTACACTTTGGCATTAGTTTCAAGATGATCCAAGAATTTTGAATTTTGATCATTTTCTTGATCCACAAGATCATGGACAAGGGTGGAACGCTAGAGAAAAATAAAAAAATTCAGTCACAGACTTAGACTTTCATAAAAACTTGCAAATATTAAAAAAACCAACTACAATAATCAACAAACAACCATTTTAGTCTAATTGCAAGTTGTAAAGTGCCAAGGCAATGTATCGATCCATATTTTTGGTAGCTACATAATTGACACAATTAAGTAGCTTATGAAAAATTGGTTTATGGTCTATTGATGAAGCATTAAGTATGTGGAGAAGAGGTCTCAAGCTCTCAAAATTGGTTAGAAACACAATGAAGAAGTCACCAACAAAACAATAACAGGTGATCCATGGTACTGATCAGGTAAAAGCACATTTAATTTTTCGTTCTTGAATTTGTTTTATTGGTATTGTTTCTAAGTTTTGTGTGTATATATTAGATGAATAGAGACTAAACATCTCTCTCTCTCTCTCTATAGTCTTACATTTTATTGCAGAAAAATTGCTAAGTTTTTACAGGCTCCAAGACAATGAAAGAAGATCACAAAAATTGCTCGAGTACCTTTTTAAAAACCAAGTTTCAAAAGAGCATGATCATTCCATGATAAATCAGATCCATAACACCATTGCTACTAAATAAACACCAAATTTACCTTTGCTACTCATTCTGAGCCTATAGTCAATCCATAATTGTCCATCTCCCTACTACCAGAAACTCATTTTCCTTTTCAATCTTCATATTTTCTTGCCTCATTTTCACTCACCCTTAACCCAAAAATAAAATCATTCAGCTCCCTTACAAAGTTGAGTCACCCCATTTTCTTTTTCCTTTCTATCAAATAAACCTTTCTTCAATGCAAAATTTCCATCTATAGTTCTTCAAATTATTATTCCATACTTGTGTTAGAAGATGGAGGATTCATTAAGGCCTCCCTTATATAAAGTTTTGACCCATCCTCTCCAACACATCATCTGGGATCAAAACTAGAGATATTTCAAGTAACTGGAGGCTTTCATGCCTTAATGGAAAGCTCTCTCGTCAATAAACAGTGGGAATACATCAATGTCCCCTATATGTTGGATCTTCTAGGTGACTCGACTACGACACATCTATTATTACCTAGTAATATGTACTTAGGCATCTTGACTCTCATTAGCATCAATGGTCAGTATTCTCATGTTGGTTAATGGAATTCATTAATGGCCAGTAATCCAACAATTCCTTTTCTATGTTCAACATCGACACATCTACTCACATAGATAAGAATTATGTCACTGAGAAGGAATGAATGAGGACTACATGATTTCAGCAGTTTGCAGCAGGACTCAATTCAGTAGCCATATAAATAAAGATTCCATTCTCATCCTCAATTCATACAACCAAGGGAAAGAATAAGCATATCAAATTCTTTTACTTCATATTCCATTATCCAGCAGAAATAGCCACACTCTTCAATATACATAACTTGTCCACTTTTCAGGTAGGTGAAGGTATGTAATTTTCTAATTTTTAATCATGTAATTCCTTAAATGCTAAAATTGTGATTTTAGAAAATCCCTCACCACATTCATATTCCCTTTCTCATCTGCAAGAAAACTAAAAACACCTTAAGTTGGGGGGAAAGGCTATTCATTTTTCATGCCACATGTCACATGTCACATTTCATTTCATCCTAACCAATATAGTTTTCCCAAATCAACTATTATTGCATTTTAATTCCAAAAGTTTATATGTTTTGCAATGACCAATTGATGAGTACATTTAATGGCTGACAATCACTATGGGACTTAAAAAGGAATTCTCAATGTTTTCAAGTATTTTGATGAAACAAAAATAACAAAACTATTGTTACACAAGAACCAATACTCATAAAATTTTGGTTGTCACACAAGAACAAACCATAAAACAATATGTTGCAATCAAATATCTTTCAAAGTACACTTTGCAAAAAGAATAAAATTGTTAAATGATATGATTATCGAATCAATACAAAGCCAAAGCTCATATAGAAGAAAAACATTTCATGAAGATCAAATTACGATTAAGTGAATCAATGCAATAGGTACATGAGGGCATGCAACAACTTCAGTTGGGGGGTATGTTGGGTCTCTAAAGTGTCATTCACTTTCACCTTCATTTCCATCATTTTACCCTCATTCTATAACTCTGTAACTCCATAACCCTACATTTAGTAACCATTTTCATAATCATATGGGTTTATTATTATTATTTTCCAAGTCATTGATTTTAAGTATTTTAATTGAATTTGTGATTAAATATTAGGAAATTAACATATTTTCATATATATCTAAAAGTGCTATGAGTTTTGTGATATTGTAGGCCTACTTGGAGATTCTAGAAGTGTCCTACTTGGCCACCCAACCACAAATTCGAATTTCAAGTTCCAACTCATGAAGATTTGTGGAGTAATTATAGAAGATATGGATCATTAACTATGCACATTCAAAGGAGAAGAATCATGGATAATAGGATTTGTATCTTACAATTTTAGGTGATTGGTTCTAACCACAAGGAGATAAATGTGGATTTAGGAGAGATCTAAGGATCTATATTTATTATATATCTATCCTCAATTTTTGTATAAATAGGAGTGCACCCTTCATACAAAGGGTTATCAGTTGTCAAGTTATTAACTAATTATTCATTAGTAACTAGTTTCTAGTTGTTAGTTGGAGGTTACAAGTTCCATCCAAAATGTGAGTTGTAAAGTGAGGATAGAGAATTCTTGTAATATCTTGTAACTCATTTTATGAAATACATATTGCCACTTTGATCTCATAGATGTGATTGTTTATTTAGTGTGCTTGTTGAGGAATGAAGGGCCCCCATCAACCAGAGTTTGCACACCTTTGTACATATTGGTTACATGGTGTAGTTATTTTATTTCATTTCTTTTCATCAAGTGTATTTTCATTTTATGCAAGTGTGCTATTCCTTTCAGCAAGTGTGGTTTCATTTCAGCAGGTGTGAGTGTGATTTCAATTCAACAAGAGTGATTTCAATTCTGAAAGTGTGTTTTCGTTTAAGCAAGTGTGGTGTGATTTTAATTCTGCAAGTGTGATTTCAATTCTGCAAGTGTGATTTCAATTTCAAGCAAGTGTGATTTCCTTTATGCAAGTGTGATTTCAATTTATTTATTTTTGGTTGGTTTGGATTAGATTGATTTAACTTGTTTTGTAAATTAGTTTTAATTGCATTAGATTAATCTATTCTAATAAATAACCACCTAGTACATATAGTACAGGTATACCTTGTCAGTTCTACGAAGCCTGGGTTGACAATTAATGACAGGGATTTAACTCACAATTAAATCACCCAATGGATACAAATATGATTGTGTGAGATTTCAATATGTAGGGCCTAAAACACTTAACTTACTTGTATATTGCATACGCACATTTATTGATGACGGGGTAATCTAATATCAAGTCTTGTAGGCTAGTGCTCATAAACGAGAGAGGTCGCTAATTTCCTTCATTGTCTTTCTGAGTTAGCACAACCACAATTGAAAATTTTGAAGCAAAGGTATAAAGAACAAAATCCTTTCCATAATCTAGACTAAAAAGCATGGGTGCATTGGCGATATCCTGCTTATTATGAGCAAAAGCATATTTTTCCCGTTTTTCCCATTTATATACTACATCTTTCTTAGTCATCTCTTGTATAGGTTTGACTATTTGAGCATAATCAGAGATGATTTTTCGTAGGAAATTTATTGTCCCTAAGAAAGACTCCATGGATTTCTTATTCACCAGAAATAGGATCTGTGTGATAGCCTTGACCTTCTCGAGATCAATTTTAATTCTACTCTTTGATATGATGTGCCCTATTAAAATCCCTTCATACACACCAAATAATTTCTTCTTGGGATTGAAATAAATCCCATACTTTCAGCACCGCTCGAATATTTTCTTCATATGATGTACATGATCTGATCGTTTCTCCGAAAACATGGTAAGATCATATAAATAAAAAAGAATGATTTGATCTATAAGGCCGCAAATGGTGATGTCCATTACTCTTTGGAAAGTTGCACCACATTTCTTAGTCCAAATGGCATCCTCTTGAAAGCAAACGTTCCCCATTTAGTCCAAAAGGTATTATTTAGTTGGTTGGGTTCCACTACTAACACTTGATTATAACCTGAAAATCTATCTAGTAGCGAAAAGAGTTTAGACCCAAATACTATCTAGAGTATTTTCTCCTTGGATGGCACTGGATAGTTATCTTTATCAAAAGCCCGGTTGAGATTCTGGAAATCAACACAGACATATTTCACCAAACTTCTATCTAACTGGGACCAAGTTGGTAACCCATGTGGAATGTCTAACTTTGATTATGATACAGGAATCCAACAACTTTCTCAATTCCCTTTGAATAAGAGGTTCTAGTGTTGGATGAACTTTCCGTAGTTTTTGCTGGAATGGTTTCACCCCTTCTTTTATAGGTATGACATGCTAGATGATACGAGTGCAATAAGTATTTAAGTCATCGTATGTCTATGCGAACACATATCGATACTGCTTGAATCAACGGATAAATTTTTGTCATTCTTGTGGGAGGTACTAAGGTTCACATACTTTGGATCTTGTGGGGTTCATAGATTTACTTGTTTAGATATTATCTTTGAAGTCTGAGTATTCGTATTGGTTGGTCCTCTAAACTAGTTATGCTGATCATATAATTTCTCCAGGGACACCACACCTTTTGGCATGGTATTTCCTTTCGTTGCATTGGATGCTTCTTGTAGATCTCGATCATGCTCATCCTCCTCTATGGAAACGTATTTGAATATATTAGCATTCGGCATAAAGTGTATTATTTGTTGGTCATCATTGAAAAAACATAAATTAGTAACATTTTCTGGCACAAATGGTTTATATAAAATTTCAATAGAGAAACCATTTTTCAATGGCAACATCCTAGCGGTTGTATTTTCTAATGCATCTACTATCGCATTTGCTAATGCATCTGTTGCCACATTTCTAACTCTAGTAATAAGGACAATATTGAAAGATTTAAAATTATTTATCAAACACCATACCTCCTGGTGATAATTTTTTAGATGCGGTGAAACACAATGTATAGTATCTCATACCTGATGAGTGACCACCTCTGAGTCATTGATTACCTTTAGAAAATCTACCTTTAAGTCAATAGATTTCTTCAATCCAAGTACAAGTACTTCATATTCAACAGTGTTATTGGTGCACTCGAACTCTAGACAACATGCAAGGATATGCTTCTTATTTCTTAGTTTTGTAAGACACAACCTGCTCTAGAAACATCATGTGTCTTTGAACCATCAAAATATAAATACCAAATATTATGAGCTACCCAGATACTTCCTATACAACTATTATTACTAATACTAATACTACGTACATCTATACTACAGGTTTCATTTGCACCAGTAGAAGAACATGGAAGGAGTTACAGCTATGTATCTGGTGGAATAGGTGATGCCTGCACCTGATAACACTCGAGTTCAGTTTCAAGAAATAAATTCCCAAAAATAAAATCAACAAAAGTGAGAGGCTAGTTGTGGCCCTCGAGTGGTGTTATGGTGTATTTCATGTATGTCCACTTAAATCTGATTATTCCTTCCCTTATATGGAAGCCACAAATGTGACAATTCTGTTGCAAAATATCCCTGTAATTTGTTAGACTAGTCCCTGCTAAGTAGTAAACCATAGGTTTCTAGTATGGCCACAATTACCATATTTACACATTGGTGAACTCGGGCATCTTTCAATAATCTGATAAGTACATTCTTAAGCTCACCAATATCTTCAAAAAGAGACATGTCCAGCTCGACAATTTATGCATCAATTTTCTCCTATTTTGCATTTATTTTCTTTGCTACTAATAAAGGGATTACATTTGTGGATGCACCAGAGTCTACTAAGAAATTATGGACATTATAACTAAAAATTTCAAATGATAATAAAAAAAATAGGCAGAGAGTGTTAGCTTCTAGTGTTAAAGTATTTACTACAAATTCAAGAGAACTAGAAGAGTTACCTGACACCCTTTGGGGGGAGGAAGCTTTACCGCCTGTTGAAGGTTGTGAAAAAATATGCACAATGAGTTCACACTGGCCTGCAATCTTTGTGAGCTCATACATAGAAACGTTGGATCACATTTTCTTCACATATTCCACAATGTTATAATCAATTATTTCACCAATGGCAAGTAATGCTGAAGTGTCTGGAGGAGTGGCTTTATTTGACACTTCCAGGATGTTATACTTACTCTTGTTACTAGAGGAAGTGTTCTTGGACTTGGATGCATCTCCAAACTTACTTTTTGTATTCTGAGAAATATTAACTGTCGGTGAAATTATTCTTAGAAACTTCTCTTTTAGTTTTCATCTTGTCAATTCTTGTTCAACGTTGGGCCCTTTAATCCTTAAATTTTATCGACCATGTAACTTCTAAGGAGGGGGCTCATTCTATTGTGGTTCTTCAACATCCCTCTTATCAATGTTGAAGATACAATGATATGCATTCACTACATGTCTAATACTTTTTCTTTCCTCAGTCATTGTAGGTTCTTCTAATTCTTTTGCTTGTTCTATCTGCTCATCTACTAATAGAGTATCTACAATGTGTGCAGCCAGAGCATTCATGTTGTGATTCCACTGAGGGCATATTTTTATGAATGATATTCCTAATGGAAGGAACAATAAGTATACATGCCAATTCTTTCTATTTTCATCACAACATTCAAACTTTATGTAGACTTGGTGGGTTGATTTCCATTTTCATTACTATTCCTTTGAAAAGGGAAAGACTTGGGAGGCTTGCTACTAGTGGAAGTCTCACTTTACCTTTTCTTCAGTTCTAAAATCTCATTGGTGAGCGTCTTCACCATTCTAGTCAAGCTCTCAATATCATATGATTCCTTCTCTTTAGCCTTACTAGAAGGAGGTTGTGACTTCCTACTAGTCTCTTTGGAGTCTTTTGATTCTTCATCATTCATAATGACCTAAATCATGTGCAATTCCTTCTCAATAGTGATCTCTTCTGCAAATTTTAGTGCCAATGTTGCCTTTACATCTCTCTTTACAAACTGGGAAATACTGGTGGGCAAGGAAATGTGTAATAATTGATAGTAATCGAGTCGTGTGCTTGTGTGTCTGGGGGAAATTTATTCAATATATGATTGAATCTCTAATTAAAATATTTCACTTGCTCCTTTTCCCCCATTTTCATGCTTCTGAGCTCTTTGAGTAGCATGGCGGGAGTTTTGTTGTCAGCAAAATTCTCAAGAAAAATATTTTTAAACTCCCTCCAAGTGTGGATCAAATTGATAGGAAGACTATGGTACCATGATGTTGCTCTACCTTCTAATGTATAAGGGAATAACCTATATGCCACATCATCATACCTCACCTCCATCATTCATAAATGTAGGTAGAAATCATCGAGGTGATCTTCTGCCTTCATCCTTTTATCTGGATCATACTTTGAGAGCATATTTTCCTGATGTCTGAACATCCTATTCAAGTTATCTGGAAGAGAAAGAGGCCCTTGGGCCATCCAATCCAAGTCTTTTCCTGCCATGTTCTCATCTATGTGTTCTTCCTCCTTATTAGAATCTGAGGAATTTTCATCATCCAATCCATCGAAGAGGTCGTCAGAAAGAACAACTATATCATCTTTGTATCCTTCGTTAAGAGGTGGAAGTTGTTCTTGATGTTCAATATTGTCTGCAGATTCTTCCAAACCCTCAAGAGTGGCAAGAAACAAGTCTTCCACTATAGAAACTAAGACACCAGTTCTAGATGTCTCTTTCTTCTTCAGAAAATGTGGAATATTTTTCACTCTAGGAATTAATTTGATAGCCTTTATGTAACACCCTCCTCCCACATCTACCCAAGTAACTGGCCAACCAAGGTAAACATGTGACAAGAAGTTACTATGAGATGATTTGACTCCCAATGTATCAGTTAAGGAAGTAGAACCGATGGAACACATAACACAGACCTTCCACATCAGCAATAGAACTCCCAGGAGCCATCCCAACCACTCATCTAGCCAACCCCTGAGACCAACTGAATTTGTAGTGCATCAAACCCCTAGACGCTCCCTTGATATGGAAAAGGGTGCATCTAGGAGGCTCCAGACGCTCCCATAACAAGGGAAAGGGAGCGTTTGGGGACTTTTTTCCCTAGTTTTGTGCCTGCGACTCCATGATTTTTGCCACTTTTTCGGGTCCAGAGCCCATGTCACTGCCCAGAACTCAATGGAACCTTCAGACATGAAATTTCACATTGGAAAATAGATACATTTGCAAAAACATCAACAAGGACTAGACCAGACCCCTACTAGCCATGACATTCATTTCACCAAACATGTCACAAAAACGAGCTACAGATATTAACAGCATAACTGAGCATAGGGGTCTCATACTTATCTGAGAATCACTAAGAAGCATTGATGCCTCAACACATTAGCTGCAATTTCATCTATTAGGCCATAGATACACTGTTCATTCATTTACAAGTAAAAACATGATGAGAGCCATACATAGCCACTATCATAATACATGTTCATAACCAACATAATAACAAAAAAAATATCGAGGAAACAACAACCATATGATCAACATATGAACCAGTATACTACTCATAACATACAAAGGATAAAGAGAGCTCTTATTGATGATTTTATAGGCTAACCAGGTATAGGACTTCCATGAACCACCTGACGTAGACTAGGTTGAACCAAATATTTCTTTCACCTAGTCACCCTTGTGCCATATTCCAAGCATGAACATGGGATATCATGAAACAAATAATCAAAACTAAACCAAGGCTTCCAAAGGCAAAACCACCTCAACCCATCGAACAATGATTCAACTTCACGATCGAACATCACAAACCATCACCAAATCGATCTTATAGAGTTTGTTCCAACCTGGCTTCCAGGAATAGTAGCTAAACCCATAGTTGTTGTTAGGCTTCCAGAGCATTTGTCTAAAAATGGCTTCTAGGACTAGTAACTCAACCCACAGTTGTTGCCAGGCTTCTAGAGCGCTTTTCAAAAAAAGGCTTCCAAGACTAGTAACTCAACCCACCAAGGGCTTCCAAAGAATTTGTCCAACCAAGGCTTCCAGGATTAGTAACTCAACCCAAGATTTTATAGGGCTTCTAGAGAATTTGTCCAATCAATGCTTCTAGGACTAATAACTCAACCCAAGTTGTTCCAGGGCTTCCAAAGAATTTGTCCAACCAAGGCTTCTAGGAACTAATAACTCAACCCATAGCCAAAGGCACAAGAAAACCAACCATAAAACAAAAGTAAAACCCAAAACACCATGGTTATCATGGAAATGGAAAGGCTAGGAAAAATCCCTATTAATCTAGGCAATCCTCCATGCCAATGAAAAATCATAACCAAGAAACCACATGCATGTGCTATGCATGCCAAAACTAGCAAGGAAATCATACATGCAACTCAGTACCTGCAATAAAAACCCATTGTAGTTGTTGATCCTGATGTCCTCTTGTGCTTTCCTGCTCCTCCTTTGCCTTCTTGCTCCAAGCATCCAAGTATGCCACACTCTCCAAGATTGCTCCAAGAAAACTCTAAGTATCCAAGAGTATGAGAGAGAGAGAGAGAGAATATACGAGAGCTCCACTAAAAACCTTTCAAAAGCTTGCCAACTTATCCTCATAAGCCTTTTTATCAACCAGGCCTCTATTTTCTTCATTTTCCATTATTTTCCTTCAATTTTCTCCTCACATGAAATCTATGACCTTTTACCTTCCTTTTCACCTAATTTCCTTTATTTTCATAAACAAATGTGCAAAAATGCCACTTTGCCTTTCCCAAGTCTTTTTCATTGCCTTTGCCAATTTCCTTAGCCATTAATAAATCACTAGTGATCCCCATCACTATGATTTTGTCCAAAATTCAACTTGGAATATGTGTCTGATGACCGTGGTCTTATATTTTTATATTTACATGGATTTTTAACCAGGGTTGTTACAGAACCCTCCCTGTTGGGGAAACACCGTCCTCGATGTTCAATGACACCTATGACCAGCAAGATCGTTGAAAACAAAACATATTGCCCATGGAGTTTTATAACATAGCTCATTGTAGTATTTACAATGACCTTCTGCTAAAACATGACAAACATATTGTTTACTGGAGCTTTATAACACAGCTCATTATTGTATTTACAATAATAACCACATAAATGCACATACACATTTTCTCAGCCAGAAAATAAAAGGATATGATGCCTACATTAGCAACAATGGAATCCATAGGCTCACACATCCACGTCCAAAGTAATGCTAGGATTCACCTCCTTCCTAGGAAGTCCAGAATCCACTACAAGGTCAAATTTGCATCCAATGTCTAGTGCTATAATCCTGCGCCACCTATCCTCTTATAGAATAGTTACTAAATCATTGTTCCAAGGAACACTCCCAATGTGCATTTGATTCCATATAGCAATGCTAATGACCAAAACAAATATATCCCCAACCTTCCTTCTCTACTACACAGTACCTCGAGCAATCTAGTCACCCCCTTCCATGAAGTCATGCACCTTCCTAGTTTTGTTGGCACCCCCAACCTAGGAATTCCATCCCTTTACAAGGTTTCCTCGCATCGTAAGGTCCAAAAACCAAGGCATATCCCTCCCTTAAAACCATCATATCAGTCATAGCATGCTCATGGAAATTAATGGACACTATTGGGTCCCAGTGTCCCACAATGGCATTGCTCCTGAATTCTTTACCGACATATTGTCACATGTTCTAATTCGTTTTGTTATTACTGCTAATGCTTGTCATCAATTTCGACTACCCAACCAGGTATTTCATGCTTTCCTGTACCAAGCACATAATTTCAATTAGATTAAAAAAAAAGTGAAATAACTTCAAATCATACCTCATTGGTGGCCCGTCAACAAGGTACACTTGCAATTTTGTTCGCTTCCTATCAGAAAAGGTCAAAATAGAATCTTTGACCAAATCATCATGTATAAACATATCACATCAGGTTAGCTCAAACACAACCATCATAAATCAAAATCATGAATCACATGCAATCATCATAAACCAGAATCATAGATCACATATAATATCATAAATAAAAATCATAGGTCATATGTATAATAAAATTGAATGACATACTAATGCTTATCCTTAAATCGGTTTTGCTTCAACCTTTGTTCTTTTCGTACACACACCATATTAGTTGCCATGCCCAGCAAACACCCAGTGCCTTTGCTTCTCTTCAATCACATATACATACAAAATGTACATCACAAAAAATACATCCACACTCAACGTATGACATCACACAATGCATACACCTACACCTAATATACAACACAACACATACATCTATACATGATGTACAACTCCACACAATACATGTACCTACACCTCACGTACAACACAACACAATAAATATATACCCGATGTACAACACCACACAATACATGTACCTACACCTGGCGTACAAAACAACAAAATACATGTACTACACAAAGTATAGCACAATGAGTACACATGCCATGATACCACAACTACACAATTCACATACATAGTACCGCATGCCCATAACACAACATGTATGACATGCACACAATACAACATGTACACTAGTACCATATGTACAACATGTATACAGTACCACCTGTACAAAGCACCATCTACACAATGTGTGCACAACATCACATTAAACGGTACCACTTACACAATGCCACATGTACATCACACCACTTTTATAATGTTTACACAATGCCAAACATACACAACACCACATGTGTGACATGTACATGACACCACATGTACACAGCACCATAAACATGACATGTTGTAGTATACCTAGGGGGGCTATTATGGGGTACAGAGCGAGGTACCCAAGGGAATAATGTAATAATGTGATGGGTTATAGTTAATAAATAAAGTGGTTAACCCACATCATGTAAGAGACCACAAGTAGTTAGAAATAATGTGATAAGCCCGTTGTGTTAGATATATGGTATTGAGAGACCCATGGTAATGACCCATGGTATTGTATGTATGAAGCCTATATAGAGGCTAGAGACTCCCCATTGAGAGATGTCAATATTTATTGTATTGGCAAGCATATGGCTTGTGGAGTGTTCTCCTTCCTTAAGGAGTGATTGTATGGTGTTACCCTACCTCAAGGGTTTGCTATTAATAAATATCTGAAGTTTATCTATTTGTCTCTTATTATTTCAGGACATATTTCTATATTTTTATATATTTGCAAGTTAGATCTATTACAAGCGGTATCAGAGCACGTTCTTGGGAAAGGCGGAAAGATTTTTATTTTTATTTTTGCAGGAATTTTTTTGGGGTGGCTAGTTTGCAGATCAAATCTGAAACTTCTTGTACAAAATTTGCATAAACAAATTGCAGATATGGATTCTTTGTGAAAAAATACCCAAATTCAAAAAATAAATTGGTCAAATCAGTGTCCGGATGAGGGTATATCATAGATTTAAAAATTAGTTGTGTTGCAAAAAAAATTCTGACGAAAATTCGTGAATAGCAGATATCCAATCAATTTTTGCAGTTTTTGTGGAGAATTTTTAGAAACTAATTGCAAATAAGAGATCCTCTTGAAAAATTACCCAAATTCAAAAAACAAATTGGTGGAATTGGAGGCCGAATGAGGAAAATATCGTTGATTTAAAATCAACTCTTATTTTCAGAAGTTTTTGTGATGGCGGGACAGTTGCAACGTGAATCTGAAATTCCAAAGTGCCAAGATCGGGATTTATATCACACAGGAAGATGCAAAATTCCATTTCTGAAAATGGGCTATAATAAGGATTCTGAGACATATTGACCGAGTTGTGGCCATTTTAAATTTGCCTCATAAAGTAGGTAAAAAAAAATCATCATTCTATTTCATGGCTTCTACTGAGTTGATTTTTACAGGAAAAGATGATGGCCTTACTATTGAAGAATTCATTAAAAGGAATAAGGAAAAATTTCAGCAATTTTGGAAACCTTTAGCATGGATTAAGTTTATAGATGAGTATGCCAAATGGCAGAGATCACTAGACAAAACAAAGTTTTTAAGCCTTCCCGATGACAAATTTGAAAAAGCCCTTTTAGAAAAATGGTCTCATGCTAGAAAGCAGGAGAATGAAACACGGAAAGGGTTACTTCATGATGATATAACCTTATTATAGGTTCATGGATGTATTCAGAAGGAGAAGATCATTGTGTCTATCAATCCTAGTTGCAAGTATAACTTTATTAATATTCATTTGGCTAAAAGATTGCAAGTCCTAGCCAAAAAAATGGAGCACACACAAGTTAATAATGAGGAGGTGCAAGTTTATAAAGATTTGAATATTTCTATGGATAAGTATGTATTGCATTCTAAATTTTATTCTTTAGATATGGCTAATGTGGATATTGTTTTGGGATACCCTTGGATGGAATTTGTTGGTACTATCAATATTAATGTGCAGAAGAAATTCCTAAAGCTATGGTATAAAAAGAAGAAAAATACATTACAAGATATTTCCATCAATAAATAGGTAGAGTCCAAGGAGGCTGAAGCAGAAGATGTTCCAGGGACTGACACGTTAGATGAGGAATCCGTGGTTGAAGTAATATTGGAAGTTAAGCAACAATTGCAGGCGCCACAACATGTACCAGATACCCATCAGGCTCCATTAGGTAGTGAATTAAAGAAAGATACACCATTGGTTAAAAATTTAGCATATCACCACCCACATCACCCAGCAAGAAAACAATCAACACGATGGAAATGAATTAGAAACAAGAACAACAACCCCTGCACGATATATATAGAAGTGCGTAGATCCAACCACAGCACATCAACACGGATGAACCACCAGGATCAACTCCCATCTCAAGCGAGCAAGGCACCGGCTAGATCAAGTAATCACCTGTCTCTGGGATGGCTAGATGCACATGCATGGTACCAGTGGACTACTCATTTGAGTAAATATTATTATTTGTGTTCTTCTTATGTTTCAGAGATGAAACATGTTTAAGGGGGATGGAATGTAGTATACCTAGGGGGTATATTATGGGGTACAAAGGAAGGTAACCAAAGGAATAATGTAATAATGTGATGGGTCATCGTTAATAAATAAAGTGGTTAACCTGCATCATGTAAGGGACCACAAGTAGTTAGGAATAATGTGATAAACCCATTGTATTGGATATATGGTATTGAGAGACCCATGGTATTGTATGTATGAAGCCTATATAGAGGCTAGAGACTCCCCATTTAGAGAGGTCAAGGATTATTGTATTGGCAAGCATATGGATTGTGGAGTGTTCTCCTTTCTTAAGGAGTGATTGTATGTTGTTACCCTACCTCAAGGGTTTGATATTAATAAAGATATGAATTTTATCTATTTCTCTTTTATTCTTTCTGGGTATATTTCTATATTTTTATATATTTGTAGGTCAGATCTATTACATATGTACACAGCACCACCTGCACAACATGTACAAGGCACCGCAAGTACAACATGTACATGACACCACATGCTTACAACACCACTTGTACAATCATGCACACAACACCATATGTACACAGCACCACTTGTACAACATCCACACAACACCATATGTACATAGCACTACATATACATAGCACCCTATGTACACAACACTGTATATCCAACATGCGCACAATGCCATATGCACACAACACCGCATATCCATCATGTACACAGTACAATATGTACAGAACACTACATATCTGACATGTAGATAACACCATCTATATCTAGAAATACATAACCAATGTACACACAAAACCATACATACAACAAAAACACAAAATCATATGTACTCAACACTACAAATATTACATGTACACATCACCATAAGTACAATCACTGAATATACAACATGCACAACATATACACAACAATAGTACTGCACATCCAAAACCACATTGTCTCTACTAGGAAACCTTGCTTCTAGTGTCTCTCTACCATCCGTACTTATCCTATCATGCCGCAGATCTCACTAATTTCATTCAACTAATGTATCCCTCAGAATTACCCGTCATAACATTGACATAGGCATAATACACGCATACAACATCAATTCATTCCACATGATACTGACTTCATATATTTGTCATGACTACTAGGAACTTTTTCATGCCACTCACCTACATAAGCAATCATTCCTCCACAAGAATGATCCTTGAAAAATATGTCAGACAGTGGCATAGATACCTAGATACATAGATACATATACATAAACATTAGCATAAAACAAAGTCAATGTTGACTTTGTCGCTGCTTCATCGAGTGGAGGGAGGTTTGTTCCAAGATTAAACTACTCCAATAATTTATTCTTGAAATCAAGAGGATCACATTTAGGTATTGTTGAGAAATGGCAACAAGAGAGTCCAGTTTAATTTGTCCTTGAATTAAACTAGAAATTAAATTCGAATTCTATTCTCATGGAAACTTAAAATAGTTAAATTAAGTTTATTAAGCTTAATTAGCTTAGGAAATTAGAGTTGGAATTCTTTCTGTCATCATGTGTATGTTCTCCCTACTTTGTAGGAGTCTTGTGTGAGTTAATTGTGAGTTGTAAAATAGAAGACTCAATTTCATGAGTCAGTTCAGTTAAATTAGTTCTCAAATTGATTGAGAGAACTAATAGTGAGTTAACAGTCAATGGTGTCACTAATGAAATCCACCAGTGATACTCTAGTTAACTAAATATTTACTCATCAAAAGCTCATGCATGCCTATTATGATAAAGACCTAGTTGAGACTAGAGTGCAAGGACAGTGTACTATTTGTTTTAGATTTTTCTGATTTGCACTGATAGTGCATGCATTTAGGAACTAATCCTTAAGGGGTTGCACAGTTCTTAGAGGCTTTAGTTCCCTTTAAATACAAGCTATCCTCCATAGGAGTTACGCATTGGAATAGAGACTTGGAGAGCTTGTGAAGAGGCAAAGCTTTGGCATTGATTTTTCTTATGAGTTGGAGATTGAATTTGTTGAGTGTTGGGATTGTTCTAGAGAGAACAAGCATTGTAATTTCATCTTGATTTTCCGGATTAATACAAAACAGATAGTGGGGTTTTGAGTTGTGGCTTTCTTGGGGTATTTATTGTGTTATGTGCCTTTAATTATCTTCCTCTATTGATTATTCTTTTCTCGATGTTTATGGGCTTCTGTTGTAAAGAGTAGAAGTAGATTCTTGTATCTTGCTTTAGAAAATTGCATTAGCTTGTGAATCTACAGGATTTTCTACATCATGCACTCAATTATTTTTAATTATTATTTATTCATGCAATTAAATTTAATATTTGGTAAAATTTAATCTAAGTTTGACTCATTGGTCTCATGAATATGTGCAGGAAAACTAGTTTAAATTTAGATGTTGAAGTGGAACAATTATCAAAAGCAAATAACTCAAAATGGTAACATTACATTTAGCATCCAATTTTTAGTTATTGTTATTAGGCATATGTTTTATTACCAAATACTGAAAATATGTCCATTTATTCACTTTGTCATTGCATTTTCTTGAACCTATTCCCTTATTTCATATACTTTTTTACATAGCTAAGATTTAAATATGAATGTATTTTAATAAACAAGTATAACAAACAAATTTATATCCCCCTCAAGGGATTATTGGATAAATATAAAGGAGGCCCTGCATTTGTTGGAAAATCCATTAGGAAAGCATATTAATGCACCTTTCCTTGCTTTGAAATTATTTGTGACATTATATTATTCTTCTTTTGTTTATGCTTATGTTCTCATCATCAAATCAATGCCAAAAGAAAACCAATGCAGATCACATGAACATAAGATATAGGCTCTAATCCTGGGAAAAACCCCTCCAAAGGGAAAACCCAAAAGAAATTCTCTTCTTATAGAATTAGTTTCAAAGGAGACTTCCAATACCAAAACCTAGACCATGGCTCCCACAAAAAACTAAGCCATCCATCCACCCTTTCTTCTGCAAAACAAGACAAGGTCCTTCCAAGCATAGCAAAGAAATATCTTCCAACCTTTTGTCCTTACCAAACTAGTCTGCAACTTTCTCTACAATTTCAGACCCTAGAAACCCTAGGGAACTCGCATGTGTGGTCAACAAGGGAAAATTTTCAAACCTTTGATTTCTTCGAAATCTTATTTGTTCCTTCACTACCCTTATCCTTATTTTCTAGGATTTTCACACTTCTTCTTAATTGTAGATCAAACCCAAACTTGATGCTTTATATTTGTCCAAGGAGGTCAAAATTCCTCCTTTATATAGCTTTCCAAGTGGCTCTTTAAGCCCACTCCATGTTGACTTTACCTGGTTAGCTGAATTTTTCTTGGGAGCCCTCTAAAAAAAGTATTTGCTTATTTACCTCTGATAATTGTTCCACTTCAAAAAGTATTTTCTTATTTACTTTTGATAATTGTTCCTAGTTAAGTTCTTGAAATATGAAGTAGAGAATGCACACGTGGTGTCCAACATCAATCACTCTCAACCAAAGAGGATATCCATATTCTCCTTTTTAACTTGAGAAAATATCCTTGATCCTATTCAAGGAGACTCCTTTGCTCCCCCTCAAATCTAAAGGTGATTCCTAACTTCCTTTCTAATTGGGAGTTCATATCCACAAGATTTCTAGCTTCTCTTCATAAGAATACCAATTGTCAGTTCTTCATAGCTACCTAGCTCCCTCTTTTCTCTGCATCTCACCGTATCAATCCTGCTTCCTTTTCATGGACCCGTCTTCTTCAATGTTGTGATAGGTTCCAGGTCATTAATTTTGCACATCACTTTGAACTTTTCAATTTTAATGAATGCATTATATTGATCCTTCCCAAGTTTCCAAATGATCATAACTTTCTCAAAAATGTGATCTCCTTTGACCTTCAAGTTATCTTCTCACACTGCTAGGTTTCTATGAGGGAACAAATGGATTAGGGTTTCCCACTAAGGTTTTTCCTATTTAAGTTCCATCTAGGGTTTTCAATGCCTATATTCCAAAAACATTTGATTAGATGAAATCTATAAATCTTGGGTTTAAAAAATGTAGAAAAAAACCCTATCTCGTTGCTTTATGCATACCCTTTCTTAAAAAGATACACATACCTCAAAGCTCGCATACCATTGTATTCCATCATCACTGGTTAGGGCATACGAGTTTCCTATTAGAAAATTTATTATGGAAACATCTGTAATTTAACATTTTCCTTACATGACATTTACTTTTGATTTTATGTTCTTCTTCTTAATTATGATTATGTTCTCATCATCAAATAAATTCCAAAAACAATAAATATAACGTGAAAACAAGATATAGGTTCTATGCCAGAGAAAAACCCCTCTAAGGGGAAAACCCATCAAAACTTCTCTTCTTATCAATTTCAAAGGAGACTTCCAAGGCCCAAAACCTAAAGTAGGGTTCCCACCATGTCAATTAGCATGCCCTTTTGCACAATGTCTTCAAGAATACCAAAGCACAAAAATTCCAAGATGAGGCTCTTCTAGTGTTTAGGTCACTTTAATATCCTTCTGCAATTTGAGACTAAGGAAACCTTAGAAATTTTAGGATACTTGCACATGATAGTATATGACTTATGAAATAGCATCTCTCCCTCCCTTCGTATGGCTCTTCTATCCTCTAAGGATATTCACACTTCATTTAGCCATAGATGGAAAGAAAATGTGTGAGCATGTTTCAAATGAGGTCAAGCCTCCTCTCTTTTTATAGCCTTTCGAGTGGCTCAAATAACCCTTTTTGCGTCAACATAGCAAGGTTGTCCAAATTGTCTTATGGATCCCTCCTAGACACTTACAATTACAAAAAATAATATTTCTTTGATTGATCCAAGTGCCCAATAGGTCTTAATGACATTGACACATGATAAAAACATAAAATCATATAATTGATGCTTGACCTATTGACCAAAAATCATAAGCATGAAACCCATGCTTTATAAACAATTTTTTTTATGCATTTTCAAAATTGTCCAATGTGTACATGGACAATACTCCATTTGAAAATTTATTTATAAGAAGAGATCCAGATTGATAAGAATCACTCATCACAACCATCATTGTCACATTACCCATAATTGTCCAACTGGTACAAGGACAATACTCCATTTGAAAATTTCATTATAAGAAGAGATCCAAATTGATCAGTGTCACTCATCATAGCTAGCATCGTCACATTACCCAAGGCCTTAACAAGTACACTCTATCTCTCACAAGATAAGAACATAATGTTGGGAGGAATTCCATAGGACACCATACCACCTCATCATGGTACATACTCCACCTAGGATACTCAGAGTAATCATATCACTGGACCATTGTTATCCAAGTCCATGTGACTTAGGATCTTCATCCTAAACCATCACATTACATCACTCTAAGTATGTTCATCCAAGATGCTTATCCAATCCAATATTATCATTATCCATGTCCATGTACTTGACTGATATCATTCCTAATCCATCATAGTACCTAACACAAGGAGAACCAAACAAGTCATCATTCTCCCTATTCACAAGTCATTATTCTCCATATTCATGATGCATGCACTATACTTACGGTTGTTAGTCCTACTCTAGTACATGACATAGGGAAAACTAGTGTCCAACCAAACTCCCTCTCAATCAGGGAGGACATCCCCATTCTCCTCTTAATCAGAGAATATTTCATATTCCTATTCAAGGAGACTCCTTTTTCTCCCTCTCAAACCCAGAGGAGATTTCTTAAATTCCTTGTCTTTCATAAAAGCACTAGCTATCAATTCTTTATACCTTGCATGGCTCCCTCTTTCCTCCACATATTATTGTACAAATATTTCTTTATTTCATGGATCACAAAGCCATCTTCTTACGACAGGTTCCAAGTCATCCATATTACACATTACTTTCATCTTGACTTTATCAATGAAGGCATTCTATTGAACCTTCCCAACTTCAAGCTAACCATATCTTGCTTACAAAACTGATCTTCCTTATATGCCTTTAGGTTATCTTTTCACACTTTTACTTTCCAATCCAAAGATGAGAACATCTTTATCTTTAGGGATTCCAGGTAATAGATGTTGATATTTCCATCAATATCCACACAGTTAAACTTGTATCAATTGTCATCATGTACCCATGCATTATCTTTCCAAGTAGCATAACAACATCTTAACCAGATAACCAATAATAGATATCAACAGCATACCTACCTCACCATGATGACCTTTTCAAAACATAAGCATCATCATGGTCCATCTTCATATGAGTCTACCTTTATGCATTAGAGTGCCCAAGGATCCAACTTGATTACCAAGTTACCATTTTTCCTTCAATTAACTTTGATAACAATGGTTCTCTTAGGTCTTTATAACCCCCTCCTTCCATCATGATCATCAAAACACATGATTTTATTTTCTTAGTCATCCTTCTCGTTTTTCTACCTACTACAATATTCACCGACAACTACCACCAAGAAAAATATATAAGTAAAAGAGCATGATTATAATTTTGATAGTCTAAGGATGCCATGGTATCTTAGAGGTATAATTCTTAGGGTATTTAGATCCAAACCCTAAGTTCCTTGATATTTCCCTTTGAAACATCATCCCTATGGTTTGAACCCAAATTTCCATCCAATTCCACCCTCAATATGGTTTTACATACACCCTAGACTACCTATAAACCCTAGAAAACAAAAGCTAGGGTTTAAACATATTAGGGTTAGGGTTTATTTCTTGAAAGGATTTTCCTCCTTCAAGCATCATCTAAGGTTTATAATCTCTAGATTCCAAATATGAAGTACACAAACCCTATGATCATAGAAAACCCTAAGACATGTAAAAGAAGACCTTTAATCTAGCTACGCATAAAACAAATGCACATACCTTAGTTGACCATGATCACTTGAGGTCATTACAAATCCCTCTCCTTGATTTCATTTTCCAACGTATTTCCACTTTTGTAGCTTTTGTGATCTTCCTATTAATTCCAAAGCCAAAATTTGACTTCCAATGATCTTTTGAATGCCAAGAAAGATTACTATTTCAAGAGATTGTTTTCTTCTCTTTTACTAAGCCAAGTTATATTATAGGTGTTGCTACATGTATTCTTCACAATCCAAGGTGTAGATACTTCCTTCGTCGATATGAGTACAACCTTCAAGATGCTCTCCACAAGGTGACTAATAGATGTTTTAATTGCTACTATCCTTTGTCATCCAAGATCCCATGAAATTATGCTAATTTCGGTATTTAGCACAATCATTTTAAAATTCTTCTTGACTACTCTCTAAATGAACATATTGAGTGGCCATTAAACCAGGGATTCTTAATTACCACAAAATGTATTTGTAAAGAGCTCTATAACTCTTCCAAAAGGATGCTGGTAAGATCCTTCTTCAAAGTCTCACAATTTGTTGGAGTGAAAGGTTTCTTCTAGCCTTAACAATGGCTTATTTAGGTTTCTATATTTTTGAAGATGTTTCTGTCTTTTTAGAGTGGTTGTAGCTTTACATCATACCTTTCAAATAGGCCTAATATGCCTTTATGTAGTTCGGTATTGGTCCCTTTACAAGTAGTTTTCATGCTGATTGTTAGGACTAATTCTAGTCCACTAAAGACACCTCAAATTTGTAATTTAGTCATCCTTATAATATTTCACATAATTGTATACTTTTTAGATTTATGTGATAGTTTGAAGCCCTTAGAAAATGCCCAGTCCTTCGATCTTATTCATAAGATTTTTGACTCTTCTTGGAACCCTAAAAAATACTTCTTAGTTCTCTTGTTCTCTTCATCCTTCTAGCTCAGGTCTGCAACCTTGATCATAGATATTATGGCTTGTAAAAAATCCTAGAATCATATTCTTAAGCTTGATACTACTTATATATGGTTCATTCCTCAAGGTGATAGTAAACACTAATATCATAATAGCATTTGGCCTAATAGAAATATCGGAAAGGAACCATTACATCATGATAATTCCCTTCTTCTACTTAGGAAATGGCTATATAGGCAAGGAAAAATTTCTCTCTTTGATATCTTTTCTTAGTAAATATTTTGGATGTTTTGAAAAGTTGTGATTTTGGGGTAGTTCTAGAGTACTTGTTTGATCATATGTGGTCTTTAGTCCTTCACTTACAAGGAATTGCACCAAGACATATGGTAGAAAATAATTATAAACATTAGAAACTCATGAATACATTATGAAACAAGGATATGAACATTAACTCTTATACTAAGAAATCACCTTGAAATGTGGAATTTGGTGTTGAGATTGCAACAAGATGATGGAGCTTAGTGAAAAGAGTCGCCTTCACTAAGTGGGCCCGCAGGAAAATTATGGCCAAGTTCTATTTTTTATCACAGTATGGATGATCACAGTGTGGGTGATCACAGTGTGAGTGATCACAATGTGGGTGACCAAAGTGTGGGTGACCACAGTGTGGGTGATCAAAGTCTATTTTTAGACTGGCTGTCAAAAATAGAAAAGTCAAATATTATTGTCTCATAATAATATTTGGACTATAAACTTGATCTTATTCTCTTGGAGCACTTCAGTTTGAGCTACAGATGTGGCCCATGCAGCTGTCAGAAGGAAGTACGCTTTTCTTATGAATCAGTTGAGTTGTTGCATGCATGACTTTAGTTAGAACTCAATCAGTTGAGTTTGGTGGAGTTGATTGTGGAGTTGATGGAGTTGTGTTCAGTTTGACTTGGTTAAACTAGTTGTAGTTAGTCTAACTGCAAATAGACTAATGATGAGTTGTTAAACTAATTATTAACTCATAATACAACTATAGAATACATCAGTTAACTCAGTTGCATGTCAGTGCATGTTTAGTTCAGCAGGGACAGGTGTTAGAGAATCAGATAGCTATCAGTTGTGACTATAGTTGTGCATTATATCTTGCACAATCAAGGGATTGAGTATGCCAATGAGTTTGCTCATGTATTTGCCTAGTTTGTAGCTTCTGCTCACGTCTTACACATTGTGAGTGATTCTTTGGAGGTGAAATATGAGTTTGGTAGACCATTCTCATTCATTCTTGAGCAGGTATTGAGCAGTGGAGGCAGGCAAGCTGTGGAATAGATTTGGAGATCAGATCTTAGCTGTATTGTGTGTAACAGGTGGAGCTGGTACTGGATTGCTTGTGATAAGCATTGTACTTTGTAATGTTACATGGTCTCAATCATTAATATACAGATAGTGTGGGGTTTTTAGCGAGATGCTTTCCCCGGGTTACATACTGTGTTAATGTGTGAATGCTCTTGATGTTTTATTGTTATTGATGCTGCTATATTGATGATCAACGTAGAGGAGCTTATGTATTGTGTATGTATTCTGAAATAGTACATGATCAGGATAATCTTTGTTGAATATGTGTTAAATTATTCAAAATTTCTACATGGTATCAGAGGTGTTGATCATCAGATCTACTATTCAGGAAGTTTTTACATTCTATTTCTTCAGGCAGAGTCTGTAATCGGGCCAGGTAGCCTCTAATTCATCCTTCCTTTGGAAGGTGAGATATCCGGTGAATGCCCATATAGTCAATCTCTGTATGAGAAATATTGTGTTCTCACGAATTTTAGATCGGAGGCGGTTGAGTTTGGAGCTGGTGGAAAATTGAATTTGCAGCAGTGTTGTTGAAATGTCTTTCAACGGATTGCAAATGTTATTCCAAAGCAAGAGCGACCTGGCGCTCAAGGATAAACTCAGAAACAATAAAGGTGAGAATGGATCTTCATCAAAGGTATCTGATGAAGAGAATTGTGCTTTGGCTGCCAAAGCAAAGAAGGGGAAGAACAACAAAGCTTCTCATTCCGGTGCGAAAGGCAAGAAGCAGGACATGTCCAAGGTGAAGTGTTTTCACTGTCACCAGCACGGACACTATGCCACTAATTGTCCGCAGAAGAAGAAGAAAAAGCAGGCTGTTGGATCTTCAGCAGGAGAGGCTCTAGCCTCACAGTTTGAGCTTGATTTTTCATTGATCGCATGCTTGGTTTCAAGTGTGATGGGATCAGTGTGGTTCTTGGACAGTGGTGCATCTTTTCACATGACGGGAGATAGAGATTTGTTCTCTGATCTGGAGGACAAAGATCTTGGAGTGCACATCGAGATGGGCGATGATGGTAGATACAGTGCGACCGGTATCGGTACCATTTCCTTTGAGAGGGAGTCTAGTAAACCCTTCGTATTGAAGGAAGGCATGCATGTTCCAGGATTGAAGAAGAATCTCATCTCAGTGGCGATGTTAGAAGACAAGGGGTATGATGTTGTTTTTAGCGAGGGAAAGGCTTTCCTGCGCAGCAAGACAACTGGTGAGACCCGGAAGATAGGGGTTCGAGTAAGGAACCTTTATCAGTTGCATGTAGATGGATGCATAGCAATGGCAGTCAAGGCAGAAGGATTGGTGAGCCGGGATGATGGCGAGTTGTGGCACATGAGATTGGGTCACCTTCACCATGGAGCCTTGAAGATACTGCAGCAGATCACTACAGGGCTTCCTAAAGGCACACTTGCGCAGTCAGATCAGTGCAAGCGGTGTACTTTGGGGAAGTTTGTGAAAGCCACCTTTCACGAGAAGGATAGTCGCGCCACGACGATCCTTGAGAGAATTCACACAGACGTGTGTGGACCTTTCTCAGTTGCTTCGACAGCAAAACACAGGTATTATGTGATTTTTGTTGATGATTTCTCTCGTAAGTGCTGGATCTTCTTCATGCAGAAGAAGAGCGAGACATATTCAAAGTTCTGTGAATTCAAAGCACTGGTCGAGAAGGAGTCGGGGAAGAAGGTGAAGGCTCTTAGGAGCGATAATGGTGGTGAATACATCTCGGACGAGTTCAAGGATTTCTGCAAGGCAGAAGGGATTCGTAGAGAGCTCATAGCTCCCCATAACCCACAACAGAATGGGGTAGCTGAGCGGAAGAATAGAACCATTGTGGGTGCTGCACGGGCAATGTTGCATGATCAGGGCCTACCCCTTCACTTGTGGGCGGAAGCATGCAATACAGCAGTTTATGTGCAGAACCGTTGTCCTCATAGGATACTTGGCATGAGTACACCTGAGGAGACTTATTCTGGTAAGAAGCCTGATCTTTATCATTTGAGGATTTTGGTGCTAACGTTTACATGCATGTGACGAAGGATGCCAGGAAGAAGTTGGAGCTGACTACAGAGGTTGGGATATTTGTGGGGTACACTGATACGCCCCACAACTATCGTGTGTATTTGCCAGACAGTGGTAAAACTATTGTACGACGGGATATAAAATTTCAGGAGGAGAAAGCCATGAAGTGTTCACTTGAGAGGGAGCTACACTTGCATGTAGATGAGGAGCTATTAGTTCCTAAGGATGAGCTTCAGGATGTGGATCAGCCACAGGACGAGGTTCATGGAGTGGAAGAGACCACTCATGCAGCGCCAACCATCAGAGGGTGAAAGAACTTGACAGAAGCTGAGCGACTGGCTCAAGATGCAGAGAAAGTTGTAGGACCACCTACAGCCCAACACAGGCAGAGACAGTCACCTGATCGGTACACTGGATACATGGCTCTGATGAGCAAGTGTGTTGTGACTGAGCCATCCTCTTTCGAGGAAGCTGTGGAGGATCCCGCATGGGTATACGCCATGGTGGAAGAGTATGATTCTATTGTCAGAAACAGTGCATGGGAGATTGTTCCTAGACCGGAAGGGAAATCAGTGGTGGGTTCGAGATGGATCTACAAGGTCAAGCAGGCAGCTGACGGGAGTGTGGAGAAGTACAAGGCAAGATTTGTTGCCCGAGGCTTTTCACAGATAGAGGGGATCGATTATGAGGAGACCTTTGCACCTGGCGCAAGGTATTCTTCCATACGGACGATTCTTGCTCTCTCAGCGCAGATGGGATGGCACATTCATCAGATGGATGTGAAGACTGCATTCCTCAATGGAGTCATTGAGGAGGAGGTGTACATTGAGCAGCCCGAAGGCTTTGAGGTCTTCAGCAGCAAGCCGCATGTGTGCAGGCTCAAGAGAGCGTTGTATGGGTTGAAGCAAGCACCACGTGCTTGGTACATAAGGATAGACAGCTATTTCACAGGACTTGGATTCTCCAAGAGCGAGGCGGATCCTAACCTATACCAGATTGTGGTGGAGGGTAATTTGCTTATCATTGTACTGTATGTTGATGATTTGATTCTAACGGGTGATGAGTTGTTGATACTATCATGCAAGAAGGATCTTGCTACAGAGTTTGAGATGAAGGACTTGGGCCTCCTTCACTATTTCCTAGGATTGGAAATATGGCAGCGCAATGGTGGACTGTTTGTTTCTCAGGGCAAGTATGCTCGGGAGATACTGGAGAAGTTCAACATGCATGGTTGCAAGCCTGTTGATACTCCTCTTCCTGGAGGTTGGAGGAAGGAGGATGCCACTTCGGGAGAAGAAGTGGATGCCACTGTTTATCGACAGTTGGTGGGGTCGCTGATGTATTTGGTCAATACACGACCTGATATATGCTATGCAGTTAACCAGCTTTCACAAGCTATGGTTAAGCCTACCAAGCTCTTCTGGAAGACGGGCAAGCATGTATTGCGCTACTTGAGAGGCACATCGGGATATGGTTTGTGGTACAGATAGGAGGATGAGGTGAAGCTATGTGGCTTCACGGATGCAGATTGGGCAGGGAGCCCAACGGACAGAAAGAGCACATCAGGAGGGGTCTTCAGTATTGGATCGACAGCAGTTTCTTGGTACAGCAGGAAGCAGAGATCCGTGGCACTCAGTTCAGCGGAGGCCGAGTATATGGCAGCAAGTTTGGCTGCATGTGAGGCTATATGGATGAGGAAGATCCTGGTTGGTTTGTTCGGTTCTCATTTGGATCCTACTGTGATTTACTGTGATAACCAGAGTTGCATTAAACTCTCGGCTAATCCTATATTTCATGATAGATCTAAGCATATTGACATCAGGTACCATCATATCAGAGATTGTGTGCAGCGGAGGATCATGTTACTTTCATACATTCCAACGGAGGATCAGGATGCTAATATTCTGACGAAGGCTCTCACCAGGAGCAAATTCGAGTACCACCGAGGCAGGATAGGGGTTGCTGATAATCCATATCTTTTCGAGAGGGAGTGTTGAGATTGCAACAAGATGATGGAGCTTAGTGAAAAGAGTCGCCTTCACTAAGTGGGCCTGCAGGCAAATTATGGCGCAAGTTCTATTTTTGATCACAGTGTGGATGATCACAGTGTGGGTGATCACAGTGTGAGTGATCACAATGTGAGTGATCACAATGTGGGTGACCAAAGTGTGGGTGACCACAGTGTGGGTGATCAAAGTCTATTTTTAGACTGGCTGTCAAAAATAGAAAAGTCAAATATTATTGTCTCATAATAATATTTGGACTATAAACTTGATCTTATTCTCTTGGAGCACTTCAATTTGAGCTACAGATGTGGCCCATGCAGCTGTCAGAAGGAAGTACGCTTTTCTTATGAGTCAGTTGAGTTGTTGCATGCATGACTTCAGTTAGAACTCAATCAGTTGAGCTTGGTGGAGTTGATTGTGGAGTTGATGGAGTTGTGTTCAGTTTGACTTGGTTAAACTAGTTGTAGTTAGTCTAACTACAAATAGACTAATGATGAGTTGCTAAACTAATTATTAACTCATAATACAACTATAGAATACATCAGTTAACTCAGTTGCATGTCAGTGCATGTTCAGTTCAGCAGGGACAGGTGTTAGAGAATCAGATTGCTATCAGTTGTGACTATAGTTGTGCATCAGATCTTGCACAATCAAGGGATTGAGTATGCCAATGAGTTTGCTCATGTATTTGCCCAGTTTGTAGCTTCTGCTCACATATTACACATTGTGAGTGATTCTTTGGAGGTGAAATACGAGTTTGGTAGACCATTCTCATTCATTCTTGAGCAGGTATTGAGCAGTGGAGGCAGGCAAGCAGTGGAATAGATTTGGAGATCAGATCTTAGCTGTATTGTGTGTAACAAGTGGAGCTGGTACTGGATTGCTTGTGATAAGCATTGTACTTTGTAATGTTACATGGTCTCAATCATTAATATATAGATAGTGTGGGGTTTTTAGCGAGATGCTTTCCCCGGGTTACATACTGTGTTAATGTGTGAATGCTCTTGATGTTTTATTGTTATTGATGCTGCTATATTGATGATCAACGTAGAGGAGCTTATGTATTGTGTATGTATTCCACAATAGTACATGATCAGGATAATCTCTGTTGAATATGTGTTAAATTATTCAAAATTTCTACATTTGGAATAAAATTTTCCATCTGGAAAGTCAAAATAAACATCTGCTATTGGACCTTTGTTCATGGAAATATCCTAGTAATTAAAAATTTGTGCAAAAGGGGCATTCATGGCCCTTAAAGGTGTGATTTTTATGTTTTTAATCTAGTGTATCTTATACTCAGGCTTATTTTGGAATGTGATTCATAAGTTTGGTTTGGAAATATATATTGCAAGGAGTTGGTCATAAATTTTGTGGCCATCATCTGGGTCACATATTTTTACAATTGGAAAAATCTCTATATGGTGACTTTTCAATGCAAGACTTTATTCAAAAGAGTATGACTATCCCTGGCAATTTTTTTTGGCTAGAAGGTCTAGTTGGCATGAAATCAATGACATCTTCCATAATGAGAAGGTGTCCCATAAATTTGTTTCTAGTAATGAAATATCATTATTAATAGAACAACTTAATTCTCGTACTACAAAATTGCACCCCGCTTCTCTTAGTCATCATATTGTTGAGGATGTGATTGGATTGAAGTGATTCGAAGTGTCTTGGATGTATAAAGTTTTGGGCTATGTGATTCATAAAAGGGAATAAAATATTTAGAGTGATGAGATATGTTGTGAAATTGTAAACTAATAGTCCACATGATATGTCACAAGTGAAAGATTTCCTTGTGATATGTTGGGATTAAAAAAATTCTTAGGTTCATATGATATTTTGTGAGAAAGGAAACATTCCAAGGATGCAATGAGGAGGAAAGTGCACAAGATTTCACTTCAAAATTGCCTTTTTTCATGACTAATGAAAATCATAAGTGATGCATTTTGTTACAACATAGGAAAGTTTGGAAGGAAGCCATGTGATGCACCCCAAAAGTGTTGAGGTAAATATGCACTATATCACGAGGAAAGAAAAATTAAACATGATACAAGTCATGGAATGAAAGATCCTACATTATGTGAAAAGAGAGGTTATGAGAAATTTTATAAACTAAGAATGAATTTTGAGCAATACAATAAATTTCATATAAATAAAAATCTTAGCATAAAAGTTCAAATAGCATAAAAATCTTATTTTCCTATAGAATTTGAAGTACTAAGAACATCTCAAATAGCCAGACACCTATCTATCTTCCAACATGTGTTCCTAGAAATAAATTTTTTATGCTTGTGATGAGGCTCATCATTGGATAAATATATGGTGTTGAAAATGCAACAAGATGATGGAGCTTAGTGGAAAGGAGTTGCCTTCACTAAGTGGGCCCGCAGGCTATTTTTGGCGCAAAGTATATTTTTAGACTGTCTATTTTTAGACATATGGATCATGGTCTATGAGTTGCAGGATGCTATTTATGGATGATTGGTCATGTTGGGAAAAATAGATGGACTTCTATTTTTGGTTCACAGCGGAGTGATCAGAGTCTATTTTTAGACTCCCAGGCTAAAAATAGAAACAGTCAAATATTATTAGCCCTTAGTAATATTTGGACTCTAAACATTATCTTATTCTCTCGGAGCACTTCAGTTTGAGCTACAGATGTGACACATGCAGCTGACAAAAGGAATCATGTGGTTTCTTATGTGTTAGTTGAGCTATTGGGTGGAGGACTTCAGTTAGAACTCATGCATGTGAGTTCTGTGGAGTTGGATGTGGAGTTGATGGAGTTGTGTTCAGTTTGACTTAGTTGAACTAGTTGTATTTAGTCTAACTAAAGAATACACTAGTGATGAGTTGTGTGAATTTATTGTTAATTAATTCACTAATTATTAACTCATAAAGCAACTAAAGAATACATCAGTTAATTCATTGCATGGACAGTTCAGTGGAGACAGGAGTTAGAGGTAAGTGAAAGGGTGAGTTGTGACTATCAGCTGTGCATGAGATTTTGCACAAGCATGGATTGAGTAATGCCAATGAGGATTGTGCAGTGTGGGCCAATATCAAGGCAATTGTAGCTTGTGCTCACATGATTTCTCTTGCAGGATTGTGCAGTGGAGGCAGGCAAAGCAGCGGAGGAGATTTGAACCTGTGACTTGTTCGGATCTGAGCTAGCTTTGTGTGTAACAGGTGGAGATAGTACTGAGTACTTGTGAGGAGTATTGTACTATGTATTGTTACATGTTCTCAATCATTATAATATACAGATAGTGTGGGGTTTTCAATTGTATGCTTTCCCCAGGTTACATATTGTGTTAATGTGTGCATGCGATTGATGTTTCATTGTTTTTAATGCTGCTAAATTGATGATCAATGTAGAGGAGGTTATGTATTGTGCATGTATTTCGTAATAGTGTATAATTGAGATAATCTATGTGAATAAGTGTCATATTATTAAAAATTTCTACATGGTATCAGAGCTGTTGATCATCAGATCTACTATTCAGAAAGTGTTTACATTTTATTTCTTCAGGCAGAGTCTATAATCGTGTCGGTAGCCTCTGGATTCATCCTTCCTTTGGAAGGTGAGATATCCAGTAAAAGCCCATACAGTCAATCTTTGTACGAGAAATACTTTGTTCTCACGAATTCTAGATCATAAGCGGTTGAGTTTTGAGCTGGTGGAATTCGAATTTGCAGCAATGTTTTCTTGGTGTCAAAGTTGAAATGTTTTTCAACGGATTGTGATTGGAGTATGCTTTTGAAGGCAGCTCAAATTATATTGCATGGAAAGACAGGATGGAGGTGGTTTTATATGACAATGGGCTGAAGGAGTTCATAGAGGCTGAGGTCCCAAAGCCTACTGATGCTGCTGAAGTTGTGGCTTGGAAAAAGAAGACAACAAAGTGTCGAAGGATTCTGTTGGAGGGCGTGAAGGATCACATTGTGTCCAACCTGCATGGAAAGGCTTCTCCATACTTGATGTGGAAAGCATTGATATTTCTATTCCAAAGCAAGAGCGATCAGAGGAAGCTGGTGCTCAAGGATAAACTAAGAAACATTAAGTGTGAGAATGGAGACAGTATGCCCAATTATCTCACGAAGTTCACCCAATGCTGGGATGAGCTGCGAAGTGTGGGGGTAACTGTTGATGATGAGGACTTGGTGAGCTTGGCTCTCCTTGGTCTTCCGAAGAGTTGGCATTCCTATTAGGACTCTGTCAATGGTCGGGAGAAATTGCCAGGATGGGAGAGACTTTGGTCGGATCTTGTGCAAGAGGAGATCGGCGGAATACCAGGGACGGATCTTCATCAAAAGCATATGATGAAGAAAATTGTGCTTTGGCTACCAAAGCAAAGAAGGGGAAGGAGAAGGGTTCTCTTTCCGAATCCAGTTCTTCCAATGATGGGAAGAAGGTTGACAAGTCGAAGGTGAGATGCTTTCGTTGTCATGAGTTGGGCCATTATGCTACTAATTGCCCAAAGAAGAAATCCAAGAAGGGATCCGGGGAAGGATCTAAAGGTGAGGCACTTGCTTCATAGTTTGAGTTATATTTCACACTCTTCGCATGCATGGTTTCATCCATGGTGGGAAGTGGTTGGTTTCTTGACAGTGGAGCTTCTTTCCACATGATCGATGAAAAAATTTTGTTCAGTACTTTGGAGGAGAAAGATCTCCAGATACTCATAGCGGTGGGTAATGATGAGAAGTATAATGTCTCATGTGTAGGCACGGTTATTTTTCAGAGGGAGCATGGAGCTTGCCTTACCTTGACCGATGTCAAGTATGTACCAGGACTGAAGAGAAACTTGGTGTCGATCGTGATGCTGGAAGACAGAGGTTGTGATGTAGTCTTCAGTAAGGGAAAGGTTTTCCTTAGACACATCATCACTAGACAGGTGAAGCAGATTGGTTCACGGGTCAAGAACCTGTATGCTCTTGAGGTTCAAGATGCATGCAAAGCCTTGAGTAGTGAGGCAACTGATGGAGACTTGGTGGTTGAGAGGGAGTGTATATTACCTCTCAACATGCAGAGCCAGAAGAAGTCTCAGACGATTATGGAGGAGCCATGATTGGTGCAGCAGCTTCAGGAGGTTGTGGAGAAGCCACAACAAGGGAAGTTGAGAGGAGATCAAGTAGAGACATATACTTATGCAGAGACCTCCAGTAGGGGGAAACTTCGAGCCAGGTGGGCAGAGGGATCACATGCAGCCATACCTCTAGGTAGGAGGTGGGGTGATGTGGATTGATCGTCCCAAGGAGGAGGGGCAGGATCCTTGAGGTACCCAACCTCTTCGATGAGACCTTGCTACAGGAGCCCCGATGTGGAGTAGCAGGAACTGACTGATTGAGTAGAGTCAGATGTGGATGGAGCGGCAGAGAGAGCGACAGTGCAGGGAATCCTAGGACAACGCATAGCTAGCAGGCTGCAACAATGCGAGAGGCACAAGTGTTTTGCACAGTGCTAGGTGGCACAGAGAAGTGTGCAATGGTGCGAGATGCATGGAGATGTTGCAATAGCGCAGATGTCAGAGAGGGAGAACTTTTCAGTAGTAGGTATAGCTTTAGCAGCAGAGTATGTTCCTAGCCCAACAGAGTGGTTAGTTGGGAGTGTTTTTGTTCCAAGTGTTGTTGGAGCAAGTGGACCGGGAAAATGTGTTGCATGCAGATTCCAGAGTTGCAGGATAGGGGTTGCAGATAATCCATATCTTTTTGAGAGGGAGTGTTGGAAATGCAACAAGATGATGGAGCTTAGCAGAAAGGAGTCGCGTTCACTAAGTGGGCCCGCAGGCTATTTTTGGCACAAAGTCTATTTTTAGACATATGGATCATGGTCTATGAGTTGCAAGATGTTGTTTATGGATGATTGGTCATGTTGGGAAAAATAGATGGACTTCTATTTTTGGTTCATAGTGGAGTGATCAGAGTCTATTTTTAGACTGCCAAGCTAAAAATAGAAACAGTCAAATATTATTAGCCCTTAGTAATATTTGGACTCTAAACATTATCTTATTCTCTTGCAGCACTTCAGTTTGAGCTACAGATGTGGCACATGCAGCTAATAGAAGGAATCACATGGTTTCTTATGTGTTAGTTGAGCTATTGCATGGAGGACTTCAGTTAGAACTCATTCATGTGTGTTCTGTGGAGGTGGATGTGGATTTGATGGAGTTGTGTTCAGTTTGACTTAATTGAACTAGTTGTATTTAGTCTAACTAAAGAATACACTAGTGATGAGTTGTGTGAACTGATTGTTAATTAATTCACTAATTATTAACTCATAAAGAAACTAAAGAATACATCAGTTAACTCAGTGCATGGACAGTTCAGTGGAGACAGGTGTTAGAGGTAAGTGAAAGGGTGATTTGTGACTATCAGTTGTGCATGAGATTTTGCACATGCATGGATTGAGTAATGCCAATGAGGATTGCGCAGTGTGGGCCAATATCAAGGCAATTGTAGCTTGTGCTCACGTGATTTCTTTGGCAGGATTGTGCAGTGGAGGCAAGCAAAGCAGTGGAGGAGATTTGAACCTGTGACTTGTTCGGATCTGAGCTAGTTTTGTGTGTAACAGGTGGAGAGAGTACTTAGTACTTGTGAGGAGTATTGTACTATGTATTGTTACATGTTCTCAATCATTATAATAAACAGATAGTGTGGGGTTTTCAGTTGTATGCTTTCCCCGGGTTACATACTGTGTTAATGTGCGCATGCGATTGATGTTTCATTGTTTTTAATGCTGCTAAATTGATGATCAACGTAGAGGAGGTTATGTATTGTGCATGTATTCCGCAATAGTGTATAATTGGGATAATCTCTGTGAATAAGGGTTATATTATTCAAAATTTCTACATTTGGACCTTGAGACACCTCCAAGCTTACTAAATTCAACTCTTCTCGTAATTCCTTAAATGTTTTAATTATATTTTTCTTAATGAGATGAGTAAAAGTAAGATGTTATGTCTAGTGGTCTAATGTGCATTGATTGCAGGTTTTTGGGAGCAAATTATGGCAATTATGGCTAATTAAGGTGCAAGAAATCAAATGAGACAAGAAGGATATATTATAGGAGATGGATCTTCCTCATTAAAACCTCACTCATTCAAATATCCTAAAATCAAATCACACTAGCTCAGAGTTGCAGGAAGCCGAGTAATGAAGATCATTGGCAGTTGAGCCAATGATAGTTAAAGAACCAGTTCATCTTGAGATTGGGAGCCAAGCCTCCCTAGATTTAAGGAATTTGTTGGAAACTTTAGTTGTATAAATAAGGAGTCCTAGAGCCTCATTAGGATTCAGATTTTTTAAGCAAGATAGCTAAGAACATTCGAGTTGAAAGATTGTGGCAAAACATTGTTATGTATTTTTTGATATGTTAATGAAAAAGAGAATTTCCTTGATCTAGCACTGAGTTGACTCGAAGGGTTGAAGCTCTTGGGTTAGGGCCCAACCCTAGCAGCAAAGGTTCCTCTTACTATACTTGTATGCTTAGGTTATTTCATAGATTACTTGTTGAATTAATTTTGGCATTGTTTCCTTGCAAGTATTAGTGAATTTGATTAGTTTGCTTCCATTTGTGCATAGCTTTGGCAGTAGATTTAGAGAGATAAAGGAATACCAAAAAGGATGATAACAGGTGGTTCTTGCCTCACTCCTCCCTTCAGGGACCATGGTTTGAAGGCAAAACTCCCATTCAGCCCCAAAAAGACAGAATTCTGATTTCTTATGAAATTTAGGGTTTTCTGCTAATTAGGCTAGCATCTTTCAATTTTCAAGGATAGGTTGCAGTTATTATTTCTGATATCTCCAGCTTGGTATTATATTTCATGGTGTTTCACAATAAGTTTCAAGTATTTCCATGCATGAACTAGGCAAATGAATGATGAAATTCTATTTTCTTATGTTGATGGAGATTTTTCTTGTTTTTACACGATTTATGGGTAAATTCCAGTGATGTGTGTATTGCAGGAGTTTCAAGAGTGCAAGAAGAATCTCATGTTAATAGCCCCAGCCTAACCTCATCCATCCACAATCACTAAAATCCACTAAGTCCATAAACCGATATATCATTTCATAAGACCAACTTGCCATGCTTGTTGAGCAAATCCAACCATCCTACAAACTTTGGTTTGAGTTTTGAGGAAGTCCTAGCCACTTCCTTGCCTTATTCCTTCCATCACTCACCTTCCCTAAGCCCTATACCACTGTCTAAATCACTCTTTTTTCTTTCGGCCTGATCTTGTAGGAATATAGGGGATCCTGTGGGTGCATTAGGACATCTTGTAGGATGACCTGTAGTGGCTGAGCCAAATCTCTCTTGAACCATTCACCCCCATGCCATATTCCAAGCATTAATGTGGGACTCAAACCAAAAGAACCAACAAGGGCATACTAAGGCTAGACCACCTCACCCTCATCAATAGAAACCAGGCTTTATTGTAATCCATCCCAAATCACTAGACCAACACAATGAACACATCATAATAGGCTTTACCATGATCTCCACCCACTCACTAGGCAAAACAAGCATGGATGCCAACGAAGTTATCCACATACACCATGAGGAATTTTCTTGTCTCTCAGGCTTTACTACAATCCAAACCCGAATCATTAAGCCCTAAACCAAGACCCACTCTCTAGGATTTACCTCATATCCCAAACTCGAGATTGCTAGGCCCAATGGAGAGTAAACCACCTCTTGGCTTTACTATATATCCTACCATTCACCAGAAAGGATTCCTAGGCCCATCGAGGCAACACAATCCTCTATTTACCATAACCCATAGTCTGGCTCAAGGGTCACTAAGCCAGTGTCTTTATTGTGACCCATAGTTTGCTTAAGGGACCAATAGGCCATGTGCTATATCATTTGGAGATCCACCCCACTCAGCTTCGAATCCAACCAACAATCCATCTCAACCACAACATTAGAACCCCATCACACCATGGCTATCCAAAAATGGAAATGCTAGGTCGAAAACATTGTTACACCTGGTAAAACCCATACCATGATAGAAAAGAACCATATGCAATACCATGCATGCCAAATCTAGAAAGAAAAATATACATGCAAATCAATGCCTACAATGAATCCGTATGTAGCTATTGGGTTGTGTTATTCTTTCCATGACTAGCCGATGTAGTGAACCAAGGGGTTAGAGGGGCGGCGGAGCCCACCCTTCATTGCACCGATTGCGCAGCGGGGGAGGGGAATTTTGGACCCTATAATAGGGTGGGTGGACCTACCTGTGGTTTTTTTCATGATTTTCGCACATGGTTTTGGATGTGATGGTTTTCGGTCCATGGTTTTGGATGCGGTGGTTTTTGGTCCATGGTATTGGATGCTTCAGCATGTATAAATATGTATTGTAAAATTGAAAGGAAAATAATGAAAAATCAAGCTGGTAGTCTCGGTTTTGGGAACCAGGGGAAAATCTCTGTGTATATGTGTTTTATGTGTTATGCTCTCACATTATTTATTTTCTATGTCTTAGAATTCGTATGCAGGTAATTTTTGTACGGGGTTAAAACATACATTTCGTATCAGAGTTGTTTTGGCCTCAACGGGACGCCTTTGTTGCCGAGGGGTTTCACTCGAGCCTGTGGTAGACCCCGTTCAGTGGGAGATCTGCGGGATCAATTCTAGTGGTGAAAGAAGATGGCAAGAAGTGGAAAGATAGATAGAAATCGAGAAATTTAATGGTCAGAGTTTTGAGTTGTGGAAACTCAAGATGGAGGATCTGTTGGTGGATAAATATCAGTGGATCGTGGTAGATCCGGGTACTAAACCAATGGGAGTGTCTGATGAAGAATGGAAGAAGTTGGATCAGAAGGCAAAGAGCATAATACGAATGTGTGTCTCAGATTCAATATTGCTAAATATATCAGGGGAAGCTATGATGAAGGCTTTGTGGGAAAAGTTAGGGACTTTGTACCAATCTATGTCTCTGGTGAATAAATTGTTCCTACGGAAAAAGCTTCATAACCTAAGGATGAAAGATGGAGACTTAGTGACAGAGCATCTGAATGCGTTTAATACTGTGGTAAGTCAGTTATCGTCTATTGATATCAAAATTTCAGATGAAGATAAGTGCATTAGTTTGTTGTGTTCCCTACCAGATTCGTGGGATAGTCTGGTTATTGCAATAGGTAGCAATGCAACTGCCTTGCAGTTTGATGAAATAGTTTCATCCTTGCTAACGGAGGAGATGAGACAGAAAAATATGGAGAGCCAGAATGGTGATGCCTTGTCTGTACGAGGACGGTCCCAGAACAGAAACAAAAATAAGTCATCGAGTGGGAGATCTAAATCTAGAGGGAGATCTAAATCTACAGGAAAACCTGTAAAGGTGGTGTGCTAGAAATGCAGAAAGGAAGGGCACTACAAAAGGGAATGTAAATCTAAAGCTCCTGACAAAGGAAAGGGATCTGATGATGCTCCTTCTATAGAGGTGAAAACCACCTCAAATGAAGGTGGGGATGTGCACTTGGCTTCTTCAAGTATACATGTAGATCATGAGGCATGGTTGATTGAATCAGGTGCATCCTTTCACTTCACTCCCCATAGAGAGTGGTTCTGCGAGTATGAGAAATACAATGCTGGTGATGTCTTCTTAGGGGATGATAGGAAGGCTAGAATCATTAGTCACGAAAAGTAAAGTTGAAGTTACAAGGTGGAATGGTTAGAACACCTCCAGGTGTTCTACACATTCTTGCATTGGCCAAAAATTTGATTTCTATAAGCAAACTGGATGAGGCAGGTGTAAAAATAGTGTTTGAGAAGGATACCTGCAAGATGGTTCGGGAAGCACTAGTATTGATGCGAGGAGTTCGGATTGGAACTCTGTACAAGTTGCAAGGTAACACTATTGTGGATGGGTGCAATATTTCTGTGGTTCCTGAAAGTGGAGCAGAAAATCTAGTGGGCTCTGGAGAGAAGACCATGTTGTGGCATCAAAGGCTTGGACATATTGGAGAGAAGGGCCTTTGAATATTTCATGGTAAAGCTATGGTAGAAGGTATGAGTAATAGCTCTCTGGATTTTGATTTCTGTGAAAATTGTGTGTATGGGAAGCAGAATCAGGTGAGTTACCCCTCTAGTGGTAAGAGGAAGAAACGGATATTAGATCTTATGCACAGTGATGTGTTCAGACCTATGAAGGTTCCATCACTGGGTAAGTTTGTGTACTATGTATCATTTATAGATGACTTCTCAAGGAATACATGGATATATTTCCTTAAGAAGAAATCTGAAGCCTTTGACAGGTTTAAAGAATTTAAGGCTCTGGTGGAAAACCAGATAGAGAACAAGATAAAGGTGCTGAGGACAGATAATGGTGAAGAGTTTTGTAGTAAAGAATTTGAAGAATTCTGTAAGAAGTGTTGTATAGCATGGCAGAAGACTACTCCATATACACCTCAGAAAAATGGAGTTGCAGAAAGAATGAACAGGACATTGATGCAAAAAGGGCAAGAAGCATGCTCAGTGGTGCCAGGTTAGGACAGGAATTATGGGCAGAGGCAGTGGAGACAACATGTTACCTGGTAAATAGATCACCTTCATCATCATTGGAGAATAAGATTCCACAAGAGGTATGGACTAGTAAGAAACCCTCTCTTTCACATCTGAGGGTATTTAGATGTGATGCATATGTACATGTTCCAAAGGAGAAATGAACCAAGTTGGATAGTAAATCTGAAAAGTGCATCTTTATTGGGTATAAGGATGGTTTAAAGGGTTATAAGCTTTGGAACCCAGTAACAAGGAAGGTTGTGTAAAACCGAGATGTGGTGTTCAGAGAGGTGAAAGATGTTATTAAACATGAAATCCAACCACAGGAACCTGAGAAGATAGAGTTTGAGCTAAAGAGGAAGAATCAGACTCTACAGTAGAGGAGGAATCAAAAGATGAAGAGACACAAACTCCGGGTGTAAGAAGATAAGTTTGAGAAAGAAGGCAGTCAAAAAGGTATAGTCCATCTGCTTTCTGCTCAAATTTTTCTTTATCTATTACTGATGATGATCCCAAAACTGTGAAGGAAGCAGTAGATTCAGAGGATGGAAAACTTTGGAAAGAGCCCATGGTTGATGAAATGGCATCTTTGCACAAAAATGAGGCTTGGGATCTGGTGGAGTTGTTGGATGGAAGGAAACCCATTGGAAGCAAATGGGTGTTCAAGAAGAATACAAATGCAGAAGGAAAGGTGGAGAAATACAAAGCTCGATTGGTAGCAAAAGGTTATTTCCAAGTGCCAGGAATTGATTTTGGTGATATTTTTTCTCCTGTTGCCAAGGTAGCTTCTATTAGATTACTTTTATCTATTGTTGCTGCTTTCGATTTTGAGATAGAATAGATGGATGTGAAGAAAACATTTCTTCATGGGGATCTAGAAGAGGAGATCTACATGAAGAAACCTTAAGGCCTTGTGGTGAAGGGTAAGAAAGAACTGGTATGCAAGTTAAAGAAGTCTTTGTATGGGTTAAAACAGTCACCAAGGATGTGGTATCAGAAATTTGATACATTTATACAGGGCCTTGGCTTCAAGAGAAGCAAAGCAGATCACTGTGTGTATTTTAAATTAATTGGTGACCATGTTATTTATCTTGTCTTGTATGTGGATGATATGTTGCTGGTTGGAAATGACAAAGAAATTATCTAGGATTTGAAGACCCAATTGTCCTCCAAATTCGACATGAAAGATCTTGGTGCTGCCAACTATATTTTGGGCATGGAAATTAAAGGAGATCAGGCAAAGAAGAAGCTCTGGTTAATCCAGAGGAAGTATGTCGAGACAATATTGCAGAGGTTTAATATGCAGGATAGTAAATCGGTGAAGGTTCCTATTCCTGTAGGTGTAAAGTTATCTATTGAACAGTGTCCCAAGACACAAGAAGAGGAAGTGGATATGTCCCATGTTCCATATGCAAGTGCATTCGGTAGCCTAATGTATGCGATGGTAGACTAGACATTGCACATGCAGTGGGATTATTGAGCAGGTTGATGTCAAAACCAGGGAAGGAGCATTGGACAACAGGAATCGAGTTTTTAGGTATTTGCATGGCACTAGTGATTATGGTTTGTGCTACCAAGGTGTTAGAAAATTATATATTATGGAGCAATGGAACACATAAAATATTGCAGAAATATAAACACAGAAAACGCATAAAACAAGAGAGACACAGATATACGTGGTTCACCCAGTTTGGGCTACGTCCACCCCGAACAGCCAGTCCTTCCTTTCTATTATCCAGCAAAATGAAGAAACACAACCTACAGCAGATCCGTGTAATATCCTATGTTTTCTCTCACAGTCTCACCTCTCTATTTCCCACTCACAGAATACACATCTATCACACAGCCTCAAATACAATGCCCTCATACAAAGAGAGGGGTTTCCTTCTAGGGTAAAAAACCCTAAACTAAACATAAGTTCTACCGTTAGATCATCCACCTAATGAACGGCCCAGATTGACTAGAAATTACTATACTTTTACAAGGCAATTTTACAGCTGTTTTTAGCTTCGGGGGCGCTGCCCCCGAAACCCCCCGCCAGGGGGGGGGCTCCCAAAGGTCGCAATCGCCCCCCCCCCCCCCCCCCTCGACCCCCCCTGCAGCGAATATTTTACGGGCGGTGTTGCCACCCCCATTTCGAATTGGGGTCTAATGTGGCGATACCTTTGAATATAGAAGATAATCAGGCTCCAAACCCTACAATCTCCCACTTGGAGACTGATTGTAGCAACTCCACCGCTGCTCCATTTGCTGGACAATGACTCCTCTTTGGACCTGGCTGTTCCTCATCTTCATCGTCATCCTTGAAGGCCAATTGAAACTGAGCATATTCTCAGTTTCTCCCTGGTTACAACTTTTGTTAGCATATCTGCAGGATTCTGGCTAGTGTGTATCTTTTCCAGCTTCAACTCTCCATCTTCCAACACTGATCGTATGAAATGGTACTTGAGCTGTATGTGTTTAGTCCTGGAATGAAATGTTGAGTTCTTTGCAAGATGAATGGCACTTTGGCTATCACTGTATAACGTGCCCATATCATGCTCCTTACCCAATTCACCCATAAACCTTTGTAACCAAATCATTTCTTTACTAGCCTCTGTAGCAGCAACATACTCTTCTTCTGTTGTTGAAAGTGCAACAACACTTTGGATTTTTGAAACCCAACTGACAGCTGTTCCTCCAACAGTAAATACATATCCTGTAGTGCTCCTCCTGTTATCTTTGTCACCTGCCATATCTGCATCAACATATCCTTGTAGGGAGATGTTTGAACCACCAAAGCATAATGCTTGATTTGTGGTACCTTTCAAATATCTGAGAATCCATTTCACTACCATCCAATGTTCCTCTCCTGGATTGTTCATATACCTGCTTACAACTCCCACTGCATGTGCAATCGGGCCTTGTGCATACCATTGCATACATTAAGCTTCCAACTGCTGATGCATATGGAAGTTTAGACATATAATCCATGTCTTCTTGGGTCTTTGGGCACATTTCCTTGCTAAGTTTGAAATGGCTAGAAAAAGGTGTACTAACTGGTTTTGCATTGTGCATGTTAAATCTTTTCAACACCTTTTGTATGTACTCATTCTGAGACAATGTTAATTTACGATTTTTCCTGTCTCTAGTTATTCTCATACCAAGGATTTGTTTTGCAACTCCCAAATCCTTCATTGTAAATGAATTTGCCAATTTTCTTTTGAGCACATTTATTTCCTGCATGTTAGATCCTGCAACAAGCATGTCATCTACATACAATAACAATATAATATAGCTGCCATCATTTTGCTTTTAAAATAAACACAATGATCAGAGTGACATCTAGTATAACCCTGTTCAGACATAAACTTGTCAAATTTTAGATACCACTGCCTTGGAGCCTGTTTTAAGCCATACAAGCTCTTCTTCAACCTGCACACTAGTTTCTCCTTCCCTTTCACCTCATATCCTTGTGGTTGCTGCATATATATCTCTTCCTCCAAATCCCCATGGAGAAAGGTTGTCCTTACATCTAACTGCCCAAGATGCAAATCTTCAGCTGCTACAAGACTTAAAATAGTTCTGGTTGAAGTCATTTTAACAACAGGAGAAAGTATTTCATCAAAATCAATACCTTTCTTCTGTGCAAACCCCTTCACCACAAGTCTAGCTTTATACCTCTGTTTTCCTCCATCTTCTTCCTTCAGCCTGTAAACCCATTTATTCTTCAATGTAGTTTTTCCTACAGGCAACCTGACTAAATCCCAAGTTTGGTTATGCATTAAGGAGTCCATCTCTTCTTCCATGGCTACCTCCCACTTCTTCTTGCTTTCAACCTGCATTGCTTCTTCATAACATTCGGGTTCACCGGAATCAGTCAACAATAAATAATATAATGAAGGAGAGTATCGTTCAGGGGGTCTACTTATCTTGGTAGATCTTCTAACACCACTTTCAGGTGTTTGGGGTGCCTGTTGTTGTTGTGGTGGTTGTTGTTGTTGTGGCTGTTGATTATTATTATTTTCAGGCACCTTTACTTTTTCAGTGATTTAATCAAGAACTGCATATTCATTGCTTTCCTTTTCCTGTTTCTTTTCTTGCAACTGATTCTTATACAAGACCTTTTCATTGAATATTACATCTTTGCTCCTAATTATTTTGTGATTTTCGTAATCATATAAGTGATAACCAAAATCATTAACACCATATCCAATAAAGGTACATTTCTTTGACTTTGCCACAAGCTTTGCTCTATTTTCTTTATCAATATGGACAAAGGCCTCACAACCAAAAGGCTTTAAAATAGAGTAGTTTACCTTTTTACCTGTCCATGCTTCCTCTGGAACACCACCATCCAAGGAACTTGAAGGCCCTTTGTTTATTAGATAAACAATAGTATCTACAGCATCTGCTTAAAACTGTAAAGGCAATCCTGCATGCAATCTCATGCACCTTGCACGCTCCATGATTGTTCTGTTCATCCTTTCTGACACACCATTTTCTTGTGGTGTTCTTGGAACTGTCTTCTCTCTACGAATTCCATGCTCTGAACAGTACCTATCAAACTCTTTGCTGCAATATTCACCTCCATTGTCTGATCTAAGACACTTTAATTTCTTTCCTGTCTCAATCTCAACCAAAGCTTTCCATTTCTTGAAAGTATCAAATACATTAGATTTATTCTTAATACAATAAATCCAATTTTTTCTAGTTGCATCATCAATAAAAGTAACATAATAACGAGAGCCACCAAGAGATGATACCTGAGCAGGTCCCCATACATCTGTATGCACAAGCTCTAATTTTTCATTCTTCTTTTCTTTCCCAACTCTGAGAAATCTGACTCTCTTCTATTTTCCATAAATGCAATTCTCACAGAAGTCCAAATCAACATTCTTCAAACCCGGCAACAAATTCCTTGAGTGAAGAATCTTCATCCGCTTTTCACTCATGTGTCCGAGCCTATGATGCCATAATGCTACATCTGCTCCTTTGGAAGTTAAAGCATTAACAGAGTTAGAAATACCATTGCATAAATACAATGTACCAACCTTTTCGCCTTTTGCTATTACCAAGGCTCCTTTGGTGACCTTCCAAGCTTTATCTATGAAAGTTGTCACACAACCTTCACCGCCTAACTACCCTGTTGAAATCATATTTTTCTTTAGATCTGGAACATGCCTTACCTCCTTTAATAGCCATTGGTTTCCATTCTGCTGTTTTACAAGAACCTTACCCATTCCAACGATTTTACAGGGTTTATCATCACCCAGACGAACTTGTCCAAAATCTCCTTGAACATAGTCATGAAAGTATTTCTTATCAGGTGTGGCATGGAATGAAGCCCCTGAATCTACCACCCAGGAATCAGTAATATTTTTGAAAGAAAGAATCAAAGCATCTTGTAACACCTCACCTATCACATTTGCTTCATGATTGTTTTCTTGTTGTGCATCTCCTTCTTTTCCCTTCCGAGATCTACAGTCTTTCTTTAGGTGTCCTTTCTTTCCACATTTCCAGCACACTATCCCCGATCTGGACTTGGATCTGCCTTTCCTTGATTTACTGCGATATCCTAAGCTCTTTCCTCTTTCCATTTTTCTTCCTCTAGACTCTGCACTCAAAGCATTTCCCGATGTCTCACCGGAGCTTTTCCGTCGCATTTCCTCGCTAAGGATAGCACCGACAACATCATCAAACTTTAAAGTACTAGATCCAGAAATGGAGTTACTAATGGCCATTACCAAACCATTCCAACTTTCTGGTAATGAGCACAAGAATAACAGAGCTCTAACTTCATCATCAAAGTTTACCCCTACAGAACTTAACTGAATTGTAACTGTATTAAAATCATTTAAATTGTCTGCAACAGATCCCCCTTCTGACATCTTCATATTAAATAACTGTTTCATAAGAAATACCTTGTTTGAGGCCGAGGATTTTTCATATAGTTTCGACAACATCTGAATCAAACCCTCTGTCGTGGTTTCCTTCGAAATGTTGAAGGTGACTGACGCAGCAAGGCACAACCGTATTGTTCCGAGTGCCTTTCTATCGAGAAGGTTCCATTCTTCATCTGTCATACCCGTCGGCATCTTTGATTTTCCGTCCAATGGTAGGTATAGATCTTTCTGATACAGATAATCTTCCATCTACATCTTCCACAGCGAGAAGTTTTGGCCGTTAAATTTCTCGACCCTAAACTTACCATCTTCCGCCATTTCTCCCACTCGAACCAGGAACCCTTCTTTCTTGCAAGTTTATCAGCCAAATAGACCTTCAGCTCTGATACCAGTTGTTAGAAAATTATATATTATGGAGCAATGGAACACATAAAATATTGCAGAAATATAAACACAGAAAACGCATAAAACAAGAGAGACACAGATATACGTGGTTCACCCAGTTTGGGCTACGTCCACCCCGAACAGCCAGTCCTTCCTTTCTATTATCCAGCAAAATGAAGAAACACAACCTACAGCAGATCCGCTGTAATATCCTCTGTTTTCTCTCACAGTCTCACCTCTCTATTTCCCGCTCACAGAATACACATCTATCACACAGCCTGAAATACAATGCCCTCATACAAAGAGAGGGGTTGCCTTCTAGGGCAAAAAACCCTAAACTAAACATAAGTTCTACCGTCAGATCATCCGCCTAATGAACAACCCAGATTGACTAGAAATTACTATACTTTTACAAGGAAATTTTACAGTTGTTTTTAGCTTCGGGGGTGCTGCCCCCGAAACCCCCCGCCAGGGGGGGGCTCCCAAAGGTCGCAGTCGCCCCCCCCCCCCCTCGACCCCCCCTGCAGCGAATATTTTACGGGCGGCAACGTTCGAACTGGGGTCCAATGTGGCGATACCTTTGAATATAGAAGATAATCAGGCTCCACACCCAACACAAGGAAGACCAGGATTGGACAGAGTTTTGGATATCTGTGGCTTTGTTGATGTAGACTAGGCTAGAGATCTGGATCAGAGAAGATCTACAAGTGGGTATGTGTTTAACCTATTTGGGGGTGCAGTCAGTTGGATGAGTAAGAAACAATCAGTAGTGGCACTATCAACTACAGAGGTAGAATACATGGTAGCCACTCATGCAAGCAAGGAAGCAGTTTGGTTGCAGAGATTGTGTTCAAGTATGGGTTTAGTACAGATAGCTATAAGGATAGTCTATGACAGCCAAAGTGAAATTTTCTTGGCAAAGAACCATGCTTACCATTCAAAGACAAAGCACATTGATGTTTAGTATCACTTTGTGAGGGATATGATAGAAGACAAAAAGGTGTTGCTGGTAAAGGTAGACACTTTGAAGAATATTGCAGATGCATTGACAAAGTCTGTGAGCTCTGAGAAGTTCTCTTGGTGTAGAGAAACAATGGGCATTGTAGGGCTAGACAAATGACTAAGCTCTCTCGTGGCCCCCTGTGGAAAGAAAACAACAAGTGGGAGAATGTTGGGTTGTGTTATTCTTTCCACGACTAGCCTACAAATTGAACCGGAGGGTTAGAAGGGGGGCGGAGCCCCCCCTTCGTTGCGCCGATTGCGCACCGGGGGGGTCACAGGGGGGACAGCAGGCACCCCTGTCTGGGGGGTTTGAGGGGGGTGGGTAGCCCCCCTCTACGGGGTTCGGGGTAGTGCCCCAAGAAAAAAAAATTGGACCCTATATTAGGTTGGGCGGACCTACCGATGGTTTTGTGCATGATTTTCGCACATGGTTTTGGATGCGATGATTTTCGGTCCATGGTTTTGGATGTGATGGTTTTTGGTCCATGGTATTGGATGCTCAGGCATGTATAAATATGTATTGTAACATTGAAAGGAAAATAATGAAAAATCAAGTTGGTAGTCTCGGTTTTTGGATCCAGGGGAAAATCTCTGTGTATATGTGTTTTATGTGTTATGCTCTCGCATTGTTTATTTTCTGTGTTTTAGAATTCGTATGCAGGTAATTTTTTTACAGGGTTAAAACCTATAGTAGCTGCTTGATCATGCCTTTCCCTGCTTGATCTTTGCTTCCTCTTTCCTTCTTTTCCTTTCTTGCTCCAATGCCAAAATTCTGTAAGAAAACTCTAAGTATCCAAGAGTGAGAGAGAGAGAGAGAGAATAATGAGAGAGCTCCAAAACTCAATTGACAAAAGGTTACCAATTGATCCTCATAATCCTTTTTATGGATTAAGCCTCTATTTTCTTCATTTTCCATTATTTTCCTTCAATTTCCTCCTCACATGCAACTTGTGACCTTTCACCTCCCTTTTCTTGTAATCTTTATTATTTTCATAAATAAATGTGCCAAAAATTCCATTTTTCCTTTCCAAAGCCTTGGCCATTGCCTTGTCCAATTTCCTTAGCCATAATAAACCAAATGAACACCCCCTAGGATGTCTTGCCCAACATTCAGCTTGGAATAAGTGTCCCTTCAACCGTGGTCTTATATATTTTTACATGGAATTTTTACTAGGGCTATTACAGAACCCTCCCTCTTGGGGAACACTGTCCTCTATGTTAAACCGCAGCAAGGCCTCAACAAAACCACTGAAAAGCAAACATACTACCCATGGAGCTTTATAACATATCTTGATGCAGTATTTACAATGATCACCCTGTTGAAAAGAAAAACAACATCATAAAAACATGAAAATATAATAACCATACGACATACTGGAGCTTTATAGCACAACTCAGTATGGTATTTACAATAACCTCATATACACATATACACATATGTACATTTGCTAAACCAACAAATAAAAGGATACAATGCCCATATCAATCAACAAGGGAATCTAGAGGATCACACCTCCACCCTCAATGTAATACTAGGATTCACCTCCTTCCTAGGAATTCCAGAATCCACTTCCACAGTCAAACTACATCCAATGTCCAGATCTATAATCCTACACCATGTGTCCCCTTAGTGAACAGTTATTGACTCATTGTTCCAGGGTACACTCCCAATGTCTATCTCCCAATGTCTATCTGATTCCATCTCACAATGCTAATGACCAAAACCAATATATCTATGACCGTCCCTTCTCTGCTACACAGTCCCACTCACCCCCTTCCGTGAAGTCACTCACCTTCCAGGTTCCTCGATATCCCATATCTTAGGCGATCCATCCCTTAGCAAGGCTTCCTCACATCAAAAGATCAAACAACCAAGGCATATACCTACCTCAACCATCATACTGGTCATAACATGCTCATGGAAATCAATGGACACTATTGGGTACCAGCGTCCCACAATGGCCCTGCTCCTGAAGTACTTTACCAGCATATTGTTGCATGTTCCAATTTATTTTGTTGTTGCTGCCAATTCTTGCAGTTGATTTCAACCGCTCAACCAGACATGTTCATGCATTCATGTTTCAAGCACATAACTTCCATTAGATTCAAAATAAATTGAAATAACCTCAAATCATTGTAGAAATTCCCATTGTAGATCACCTGATAATGCAATATACTAATGCAAAATACTTGATCTACTTCTACAAAAAAACTCGCGGAAGCTTAATCGATTTTGAGCAAGATCAAATAGAACACATATAACATAGAATGAGAAATCAATCACACATGAACACAGAATAATACTCTGGGAAAGCCTCAGGTAAAAACCCCACTATCTGTATTATCATACAAGTGGAAATATCTCAGGATTACACAAAGATTTAGCTCTCAATACAATCCCTCACTGCTGCTCATAGAAAAAATTGACACAACATATGCCTTCCCTCAGTCCTCCAAGCCTCCTATTTCCTTGCGTAGTTTCTCCTGGGTCCTCTGGCTGCCACCTGTGTGAATTCGCCTCTTACACAACTCACCAAACCTCAGAAGTAACTGCGTAATCTCCAAGGAATGAATTCCTTCTGCATGCAAGAGATATCCTCAATGGAATGTTCCTACAACTGATAGTACATTGTCCCATCATCTAATCTCAACTGGGTCTCTAATTGAACTGACATGCATGAGTTATTTAAGAGAGAATATTCAGTTATCTGAAGTGCAGTAGTTACATGCATGCATGCATTAACTAACTGAACTCTCAATCAGTTCAACAAACTGTTGGAACTAATCTCACTGGACTTAACTCAGTTAACTACGCTAACTAGTTACAACTCAAGGTACAAGTCATCCTGATATCCTTAATCAAGGGATAACTTCCTCAATCAAAGGGGAAACTATTGCATGTCTTCACATAGACTTCATGTTTGATTTTATCCAACTAATTAACTCAATATGAATTAATTAATTATTTTTCAAACAGCTGCTAAGATCAAATTCGAATTTTAATTCTCAATTTTAGTTCAAGGACTAAATAAAATTGGAATGTATCCCGAAATGCTATTTATAGCAATGCTATTTTTATCACTTCTATATTTAGCATTTCTTGTTGCTAATTTCAACAATAATAACTCATTGGTAATTCATCAATAAGGTACACATGCAATTTTGTTCGCCTCCTGTTACAACAAGTCAAACTTATTTTTTGATCAAAACATCATGTATAAACATATCACATCTGGTTAGCTCAAAACACAACCATAATAGATCAACATCAGAAATCACATCTAACCATCATAAATCAGAATCATAGATCAACATCACAAATCACATGTAACCATCTTAAATCAGAATTATAGATCAAAATCACAAATCACATGTAACCATAGTCATAAATCACATTTACAATAAAACTGAAATAAAATGTTGATACTTATCCTTTCATCAATCCTTAGCTTCTACCTTTGTCTTTATTCTGTACGCACTCTGGATCGATTTCCACACCAAACAATAACCCAATTCCTTCTCCTCAACCATGTGCACATACACATAGTGTGCGTCACACACATACAGCTACACACGTCATAAAACACCATGAAATACATGCATCTACATCAGTTCCATATGTACCACATGTACGCAGTACCAGTTGTACACTACAACCACCTACACAAAGTGTGCACATCATCACATGTACACAGCACCACCTGCACAACACCACATGTACACTGCACCACTATACAACGTGTACACAATACCACAAGTATACAGTACCACATGCACGACATGTACGCGACACCATATGTACACAGTGCCACATGCACGACATGTACACAGCACCACCTGCACACAGCGCCACTTATACAACATGTACACAACACCACATCCACACAACACTACTTGTACAATCATGCACACAACACCATATTACATAGCGCCACATGTACAATATGCACGCAACACCACATGTACATAGCACTGCATATCCAATATGTACAGAGAATCATCTGTACATAATACCGCATATCCAACATCTATGTGGCACCATCTATACCTAGCACTGCATATGAAATATCCGCACAACACTACATGCACATAACATCACCTATGCAACATGTGCACAACAATAGTACCACACATCCAAAACCAAACTATCGTTACCAAGCAACCTTGCTTCCAGTGTCTTATCCATGCTTGTCCCATCATGTCGTAGACCACACTGCTTTCATTTCGTTGTTGTATCCCTCGGTATAACTTGTCCATAACATAAGCATAGGCATAATACAAGAATAAAATATGAATTCATATTCACATGATACTAACATCATATATTTTTCATGACTGTTCTTCTCAATTGATTCCTCGTAAGACTAGGGACCTCTTATGTCATTCGCTTTCGTAAGCAATCATTCCTCCATAAGGATGATTCCTGGTGACCTTGTCAGACAATGACATAGATAATGCATACATACATATATAATCATTAGCATAAAATAATCATCATTATGTCAAACAATGCCATACATACATACATACATGTATACATATATAAACATCAACATAATCATGTTCATAACATAATTACCAAATATCAAGGTCAAGGGTTAAAAGAACTTCCTTATTTGGGCACAACATGGGAAACATTAATAATCACAATTCCCAACTTAGCCAAGGCATGTTAAGAAACCAGCTCACAAAAAGATAGAAAAGATAGATCAACGCCTTAGAAATAAGCCTCTTCAAGGAGGCAACCTTCTTTACATTACACAAATGAACAATTCTTGGAAAATTCAAATGACAAGACCTCCTTTCTATGTATAGGAGTCTAAGGGGTCATAATATAATCAAAGCCAACATAACAATAATATTGTAAGGGCACAATAATAACAACAGTGGGCTTCTATGGGGCACAATAGTAACAATATGGAGACTACATGGGTACAACAATATAATAAGGGGGTTGTACTAATAACAATAAAGGGTTACACTAGTAGTATAGGGGCCTAACATGCCCCTCTCCTTCAAAAAGTGTTGTCCTCAACGCTTGAGTAGTTCTTGATGTTTCTATATAAAATTCTTGTCCTCCCATGTGGAATCTTCAGTAGGTAAGTTCTTCCACTTGATGAGATAATATGAAATTGATCGATTTCATAGCTGTCGGGTTCTTGTTTCTATGACTACTCCGGGTTCCAATATGATTTTTCCTTCCTCTTCAAGTTCTGGCAATATTGTTTAAATTGGGATCTTCTGCAACTTTTGAATGAGTGGCCATACTTCTTCATCCTTCTTCCATTCATCCCTTGCTTCATTTATCCAATCTAGTTGGATAATAGAAATAAAACAAAACAATGCTTCCACATCCTCATCCTTTCTTGAGAGTGCATCTGCAACAAAATTTTGCTTCCCTTTTCTATAGATGATGTCAAAGTCATAACCCAACATATTTGTGACCCATTTTTTTTGTTCTTCTAAAGATAATAGTTTTTCTAAAAAGTATTTAAGACTATCATGATCCATTTTTACCTTGAAGTGTCTTCCCATTCAGTAAGGTTGCCATTTCTTAAGTGCATGTAGTATTGAAAACATTTCCTTCTCATAAATAGCTTGCTTGAGATGTAGCAGTAAAAATACCCAATCACCTACATCAAAACATTTTCACTACGATGTTGATATACCTATTGTTTCATTTGATTTTGCACCAAAGTGGCGTTATCCTTTAAAAGTTGGAGAACTTGTTGTTGATGATCTATGTGATCTTTCACTACTTGAACCTTTTTCTCCTTGATATGTCCTTCTATCTTGAGAGTTTGAGGAGTGGTAATTTCTTCCAATGCTTTACAAGATATAGTCAGATTCATTTCTTGATGCTTGATGTGATCTTTCACTTCTTGAACATTTTTTTTCTTGATATGTCCTTCTATCTAGATAGTTTGAGTAGTGGTAATTCCGGCCAATGTATTACAAGATATGGTTGGATTCATTTCTTCTTTCTTGATGTGATCTTTCACTTCTTGAACCTTTTTCTTCTTGATATGTCCTTCTATCTTGAGAGTTTGAGGAGTGGTAATTCTTGCCAATGCTTTACAAGATATGGTCGGATTCATATCTTCTTTCTCTGGGGTTGGGTCCTGGCGTATATCCTCTTCTTTTGATGTTTCTTGATCCTTTTCTTCCTCCTCTTCATAATCTATGTAAAATAATTTCTTCTCAGCACACTTATGACCTTTAGTGCATTTCCTATCACAATTGTAACACAATCCTTTTTCTCTTTTTTCTTCCAATTGTTGTGGTGTAACCCTTGTAGGTTGAGGATGGCCAAGAGAAACAACACTTCCATCTTTATTGTTGTGAGGGGTAGAATTCCTTGTTGCCATAATTTTACTTTCCACTTTGTAACAAAGCCATTTTTCTCTTTTTTCTTCCAATTGTTGTGGTGTTGCTCTAAAGAAGGTGTTGCTCTTTGTATTCTCATAATGTGCTATAATTTCCTCTATGAAAATTGACCACGTAACAAGTTGTTTATGAGAACAAAGCCCTTTATACCATAAAAATTGATCTTGTTATAAATATGAAGATGCAATACATACCTTTTGTAATAGTGGTACACCATGTAGATCAAAATATTTCTCCATTTGTAGTATCCAATTTACCAGATCCTTGCCATCAAACTTCCTCATCTCGTTTTTTCTTGATTTTAGCAGCTCGATCCTGAAATGGCTACAACTCTGTCCTTTCAGATCTTTAAGTTTTGAAATTGTGACCTACAATAACCCTCTGCGTCCTCTTTGCAATGCCACCAGTCTAATCGAATTTAGATTTTCCAAGAAAGAGTTATGCACAATCTCCCAAGATGACCTGATTATATACCTTTTAAGAAGAGAAAACTTGGATGAAGTGCCACGTGTCACCCTTTTGACCTTAGGATCAGAAAAATAAACACTGGAAAGTACAGTTCGTCCTCTTTCTATAACTTTTGATGAAATTTCAATCTGATGCTCAAAACAAAAGTTATGACTATTTTCCCCGGGTCACCTATTTGGAATGTAATTCGAGAGTCTACAAAAAGGCTAACTTCCTCAGATCATATATCCGCAAATATAGCGCGACAAGCTCTAAAATTTGGATATGCAGTGCAGAAAGATTTCTTCTCAAATGGGTTTTTTTTAGCTTCTGAAACGTTGTAGAAAAAAAAGTTATAGCGAAAATACCACGATGACCTGTTTGGAGCAGCAAAACCCTAGAATTCAAAGCTCTGATACCAAATGTTATGAAACCAGCTCACAAAAAGATAGAAAAGATAGATCAACGCCTTAGAAATAAGCCTCTTCGAGGGGGAAACCTCCTTTACATTACACAAATGAACAATTCTTGGATGATTCAAATGACAGGACATCCTTTCTATATATAGGAGTCTAAGGGGTCATAATATAATCAGAGCCGACATAACAATAATAATGTAAGGGCACAATAATAACAATAGTGGGCTTTTATGGGGCACAATAGTAACAGTATTAGGACTAGATGGGTACAACAATATAATAAGGGGGTTGTACTAATAACAATAAAGGGTTACAGTAGTAGTATATGGGCCTAACAAGGCATATGACACCTTAGATTAGTTTACTTTACCTTCTTTGGTTACCTTTCTCATGTCTGTATTGCCACCGTCCATTTACCACAATGGACCAACCAGTCCAATCGACTGTCATAGTCTTATCTTTTGTTGTTCTTACTAAGGCACTGAGCTTCATCTGTGTCTTACATTACCTGTCAGGTACCACATATCTCTCCCCGAGCTCCATCAAATTTCCTCTTCCCCAAACCAACTCGCAAGACTCAAAACATAAAAGGAAATACCAAGAAACAACCAAGAAGAAAACCATGAAAACCAATAACAACACGACACCACAATAAAGTGTCATAGTTATGCACCAGACACATGAAAAATTGTAAATCAAGTGCAAAAATTGCAAAATACCAAAAGAAAAAGACTAATCGTAGACACCATGACTCAATCCCCATGGTTCCCAAGGAAATATCAACCAGAGCCTTCTTCAAAATTTCATGGAAATTTATTTTCCATGCAATACCTTGCATCATACTGCCATAAACACATAATTTTCAATGCATAAATAAATATAACCATACACCATATGCCTTATCTTGTTGTGCCAAGAATGTTTCCTTGTAGTTGAACACTTCCATGCCATCTCTCAAGGGACTCCAATTCCCTTGACAAATCCACCTGTAATCTGAGACTAGCCAATATACATGTCAATTAAATGTCCATGAATATAACACATATCTGCGTAATTTTAGACAAATCAAGGTTAATAAGACTTCCTGTGTGAAAATTACACCACATGCCTTATCTTGTTGTGCCAAGCATGTTTCCTTGTAGTTGAACACATCCATGCCATCTCTCAAGGGACTTCAATTCCTTTGACAAATCCCCTGTAACTTGAGACTAGCTAATATAAATATCAATTAAATTTCCATGAATATAGCACATATCCACATAATTTTAGACAAAACAAGGTTAATAAGACTTCTCGTGTGCAAAGTACTCATTCATTTGGAATTAGGGTTTCCAAACATAGCCATATGAATTTGCAGGAATTCCTGCCAAATTCATTTCCTTTACCTTTTTACCTTGCTAAAATTGAGGCTTACTATGTATTGTAACATCACCCAACTATTAGTTATATAAACACATCAACTATTACCTTGTCACACTAATACCAGACATGTTTCCTATAACTACTCACACATGTCAACCACATGTTCCAAATATCAAACAATCATATCTATCAATTTGAAATCAAATTTTACAAACAATCATGCCATAATCCATAGTCAACTCATAGTCATTAGACATAATGCTACAACTATCAACTACATTCAAGTACATATCAACTGTCTAAACACATATGTATTAGTACAATCATCTCATAACAAGATCATTTGAACACATACTCATATTATACAATTCAACAAACATTCAATCAACTTGCAACCATACCATGTTAAATAAATCAACTAGACAACATATCCAAACAATCAAGTACCAAATATATGACATAAGAAAACTCATGCCTTAATGTATGTCACGGGAGACGATCTTGTATGCACAATCAGTCCAAATTAGCATGATATAACTTCACAACTTATCAACTCAAACACAAGTAAGTTCATGTTATCCATAACACTCACTAACTAACATGTTCACATCATAAGATCATAAAAATATGTCATATATGCATAGAAATCACATATCTATTATCGCTTTAGATTAATATGACATAATATCACAACATATTAACTCATCCATGAATGTCATAACCATTATCATCTGCATAGGCCAATCCAAGCTAGCATGATACATATAACATCAATATCTTAATGGAATAACCCTAATCATCAAGTTACTGGCATATAACAACCATAAGCTATATATCATGCTCATCAACAACATATAACCTAATCGTCAAGCTAACTATCATATAAAAACAACAATTTAACCTATAAGATAATTCATCAATAACATATAACATAATCATCAGGTTATTTAATATAAAACAACAATACCAATGCATACAACTACAAGTTACTATCATTCTTGACTATCCAACACATCTGCATATAACTACACTAATCAACTAACATCCATCATGAATGTAACCATAACATCAAAAGACATGTACGTAAAACTAATGTATATGAACCTAATGCATATAACAATCCTTGACTTACATACATGCATGCCAAAAATACTATACATGTATGATGATTTTCTCTTATCCCAAAGTCCAATGTTGCAAACTCATTATGATGATCTACATCTCCTGCTCTATCTCAGCCAACACATTAGCATCATAACACACTAATATCACCCTGATGACCTAAATTTTATACCATGACTTCACAAGGCATGTTTGACCTACTATTCATGCATAACTATAACCAAGACCATACACGCATGACAACAACCATTACTCCATTGTACACATTGCCACATGCAACCATCAACATGTATAAGCAATTCCTAATCAACTACCCATACACATGAACGCATATAGTCAAGCATAAGCAATCAATTCTTGTAACCAACCTACAAGTCTGATACATGTAATCAAACAACCAAGAATGAAACCTAACATACAAGGATTTATTCAAGCGATAGATAACAACATGTAAGTGTCATATAACAATATGTAACTAGTCTAATACTCATGAAAATTCATTCCACAAAATAAACATCAATTTCCTCATGACAACCTTACTACAACCATGATCAATATTATACAATGCAACAAGAACATGGAATGCAAGTGTAAGAGACACACAGCAACTAACATGCATGCATGACCAACACACACCGCCCATCTAGTCCCAGGGGTGAACAATGCTATGATACCACTCTGTAACACCCTCCTCACACATCTACCCACGTAACCAGCCAACCAGGGTAAACATGTGACGAGAGGCTACTATGATTGGATTCGACCTCCTATGTGACCTTAAGGAAGTGGAATCAACGGAACACATCAACCAACCTATCCACAACAACAAAACAAAAACCTCATGAGACATATCAGCCACTCAAACATCTTTTCCCTGGGTCCCACTGATGTTCTAGACATCTTAAGCCTCAGTCTCTCTCACATGCTTTCCTGCCAACATCCATAGACCCAATTCGCCAGTGTTATGCTAGCAACACCGGGATTTGAGCCACTTTTTCAAGCCTAGAGCCCAAGTCGCTGCCCAGAATGGAATGATAACTTAGGAGTATTAAAATAACAGTGAAACAATGATGCAAAAGCAATAAGTTAAATAAGACCTTAACCAGATCCCTACTCACAATGATAGGCTTTCGTCAAACATGTCACAAGCATGTAATCTACAATGTGTGACCAACAGAATTAAGCAAAGGGATCTTGTACTTATCTGAGAATCGTTAAGAACCATTGTTCCCTCATGCCATTTGTTGCATTACCATCTATTAGGCCATAGATACATTATCCATTCATTTACAAGCAAAAACATGTTAAGAGCCATACATAGTTGTTGACATAAAAAACAGATATAACTAGCAGAATAAAAACAGAAATACTCATGAAAGTATAGCCATATAGACCGCATATAATCCATTAAAATGTTCATAGAAATACAAGGAGAAATAACCTTTCATTAATGATGAAAAAACCAAACCCGAGATAGGACTTCCACGTTCCACCCGACCAGAGAATGGCTGAGCCAAATCTCTCTTCAGCCATTCACCCCCATTGTATATTACAAGCATGAATGTGGGCCTCAAACCAAAATAACCAACCAGGGCATACCGAGGCTAGACCACCTCACCCTCATCAATAGAAATCGATCTTTATGATAATCCATCCTTAATCACTAAGCCAACATAATGAACACATAATAATAGGCTTTACCCTGATCTCCACTTGATCACCATGCAAAACAAGCATGGATGCCACCAGAGTTCTCCACCTACACTGTGACGAATTTTCTTGTCTCCTAGTCTCTAAGGCATTACCGCAATCCAAACTTGGATCACTAGGCCCTAAACCAAGACCCACTCTCTAGGCTTTATCACATATCCCAAACCCAGGATTATTAGGCCCAACGGAGAGAAAACCACCTCTTGGCTTTACTGTATATCCTTCCATTCACTGGCAAGGATTCATAGGCCAACCAAGGAAACAAAATCCTGGTTTTACCACAACCCATAGTCTGGCTCAGAGGTCACTAGGCCAGTGGCTTTACTATGATCAACATTCTGGTTCAAGGACCACTAGGTCATGTGCTCTATCATTCAGAGATCCACCCCACTCAGCTTCAAATCAATCTGGAAATCCATCTCAACCAAAACACCATGGTTATCCGGAAATGGAAAGGCTAGGCTAAAAACATTGTTACACCTGGGAAAACCCATGCCATGATAGAAAAGAACCACATGAAATACTATGCATGCCATATATAGCAAGGAAAATACACATGAAAATTGATACCTGCAATGAATCCTGTTGTAGCTACTTGATCCTACATTTCCCTACTTGATATTTTCTTCCAATTTCCTTCTTTTCCTTTCTTGCTCCAATGCCAAAATGCTCCAAGAAAACTCTAGTGTCCAAGAGTGAGAGAGAGAGAGACAAAATAATGAGAGAGCTCCAAAAATCAACGGAAAAAATCTTACCAACTGATCCTCAGAAGCCTTTTATGAATGAAGCCTCTATTTTCTTCATTTTCCATTATTTTCCTTCAACTTCCTCCTCACATGCAACTTGTGACCTTTCACCTCCCTTTTCTTGTAATTTCCATTATTTTCATAAATAAATGTGCCAGAAATGCCATTTTTCTTTTCCAAAGCCTTAGTCATTGCCTTTGCCAATTTCCTTAGCCATAATAAACCAAATGAACATCCCCTAGGATGTCTTGCCCAACATTCAACTTGGAATATGTGTCCCATCAACCGTGGGCTTATATATTTTTACATGAATTTTTACCAAGGCTATTACAGGAAATGGATTAGAAGGAGGTAGAGAATGCCTCTGATACACACATGTAAGGATATGGTGCTTACAAATAATAAGCATCAACAAATGGTGCACGATGAGGAAATACTATGTGAGGTCAATATAATGGAACTTGGGGAACCTAATCAACATATGCTACATATATTGCCTCTCTTGCCACCCTATAATTATGAGTTCCTTGAAGAATAGGTCTCCCCACCCCACTATCTCATAGAGCACAAGAGTTCTAAGAAGGTATCAGTTGAAACATATAGATCCATCCATATAGATATATAGGGAGGTGTTTTGCCAATTTAATGTCCTTAAATTGTCAATCATAAATTATCGACCAGGGCAAGTATACTGATGAAGCACAGGTGCACTATATGTGCTAGAAGTTATTTGATGTCGTTATGTTCCTATTAGAGTCTAAACTTTAGAATTAGTGTGGAGATGGTATTGTTGATTATATTAATGTATTGATCCCTAAAGTTGTTAGCTAGTCTTCTTAGGAATTATTCTCTATTGAATCAGTATATGGATGATATGAGAGTGATTCTAGACTTTACTTGTGTTAGACTGTTTTGGATTTTTGTCTTGAATTTTTATGCTGCAGCCAAATCTAATTTACTATGTGCAGGAGAGATCTATTCTATCAAATTGTAAATGAATAATGTCTGAATTTAATTTCTAAGGAAAATACTCTCACTCTTTTACTTATTCAACTTCATCCAAACAAGACATTCTGAAAAGCAGCTATGCCATGAAATGAAACAGTTGAACTACAATAAATAGAAAGAAAATGAAAATGGCCTCACTATACTAGATAAAAAGAAAATAAAATGACATAGTTAAACTAGGTATAAAGCAAAGGAAATTGGTTATGCATACAATGATTCAATGGTGAATTCATCATACTGCATTTCAACACACAAAACAGGGCATTTATGATTAAGTAATAAAATAAATCTAAGTGCAATTGGTTAAAGACTTGTACTAGTCGTAGGGGCCCTCCACGAATCAGTCGACAATCTCCAATCAACACAGCATATAGCAAACATAAAACCAAGTCTATTACTTGCAAACGAGTCTTAACAAACTGTTCTCAAAAATTACATAAATCGGTGCGCACCCAAAACACAAAGCGGCCATAGTTTTTATAATACTTCTCGGCATAACAATATGATTATTTCAAGCCTAAATATCTTTATTTCGATCAAACTATATCACTAAACAATCAATTTTCTATTCGGAAAGGCAAATCGATAACATTTCATGAAAACTCGGACTTTGTCCTGGTGATACTCTTGTAGTTGACTTTGGGGTTGACTGTGTTATCATGCGACCTTCTTGATGAATTGGTTCGATGGAATAGGAAGGAATCCATGAGGGGATTATTCCTTATCCATCCATATCTTCCTACACTGAGCTAGAGCTTCTAAACCTTGTGAACAATGGAGGCAGTTGCAGAAATCTGGATTAGCTGCAGAAACAGGCCAACTCCTTAGCAGAATGCATACTTTAACAAAACAATAAGGTATATAGACAAATAAGAAGAAGATGACATGTAAATGCTTACCTTTAACAAAACCTTGTGTCTATTCCATTATTTAGGTGATAAATATAGGGAAAATGGAAGAAATATGGCAAAAAGGGTGTCAAGGTAAGACAATCCTTGGACTCTACATTCCCCCATCGTGGAGGTTTTGTATGTCCTCATACAATTCATCATTGTCAGTCACTTGTGCCTTCTGATCATCGCCTCTAGGATTAATCTTCTTCTTCTTTCAGGAAACCACTAGCATCCTTGGTTTTCTCACGAGGATCTTATATTTTAGGTTGATAATTTCTCTTTGCTTTGCCCTGTTTTCCTTCTTCAGCTTTTTTTTCTTTTTATACACAAAGTCAATGAAGGATGAGATTATCACTTTTTCCAATTTGAATCTCACTATGTGCTTTTAATGTCTGATTTTCATTCTTAAGATATTTTTTCAATGTCTCCAGCTCAAAAATCTCTTGCTTTAAAACATTTAATGCTGAAGGTTCTCGTGGTTCATTGAACTAATTTCTCCCTTCCTCAGGACTTTGAATTATTTCTTTAGTTGTTGTCTCTTTTCTTTCTAATGACTCTATGTAGTCATAAATCTCTTGTTGAGCAGGGTCAACACCTGGACTGTGCATTGGGCTCCTTAGAGGCAAACTGCAAGGTGGTGGTGACACTCTCGGTGATAATTTTGGTGATCCTCTTGAGGAACCTTCAAGGTTTTCAGTTGGCTCATTTTCCTTGAGATCAATGTATTCCGTAGCTTCTAAGACTACTTGTTGCACTGTGCTCAACCTTGTACTCCTCCTTAGTCCTGAGGTCTATAATCCTTGTGCTTTCCTTCTTTTGGTTTTTGGCTTTTCTTCTTGAGGAAGGGTCTTGGTTTGTGGTAAATCCTTTGTTCTTTTGCTAGCTTTCTTTCTTCTAAGATTTCTTTTTTTCATTTTCTGTAAAATATCCACTATGGGAAGTTCATCTTCTGATAATTCCGATTGAGTCTGGGGTTCCTATTCTTTTATTACTTCCATTGTTCTCTTCCTTCCCCCGAGGGTCCTACTGCTACTGGGTTGTTCAAGAGATCTTTATTCAAAATGGTTCCTCACCAAACAATTTTCCTAGTTATCCCCTACACTCTGAATGTGGAACTCAACCAAGATATTTATCAAGCCATGATGATACATGGTATTATCTATGAATTGAATTTTCTTTCGAACGTTCATGGACCTTTTTTTGAGACTATGCTAGAGATAATAAGGAAGATTCATCAGGTGATATTCAAGAAAATGCATCATTATCCTAACATGGTAGAAATACATATATCCAAACGACCCTCACAAGTCATAAATTTTTGAAGTACAAGTAGTAAATTCCTCCATTTACTCTTAAGGGTTGTACTAGGAACACCTTTCTTGAAGACAGTGGTGTCCATATTTGGATGTTTTAGGAAGACCTTCTAATATTCTCCATTGATTCCCCTGTTTTTGAACCATTTCTCTCTGCTTCTAGGAAATTTAGTAGCTTCTGCGATCATGGACTCCGTTATGGTGATCTTAATGTCTCCTATTTCAGCCTTTGTTCCATCAAACGAGCGTGCAAAAGTCTTTGTCACTTCTGTGTGAAAACCGTTGAATTTTTCTATGAATTGCAACAATTGTTGCTTCTACAACAACTCCTTGGTCTAAGGATATCCCTCCAAGAATTTCTTCCCTGCTGGCTCGGTTCGGACAATAGCACCCATTATGGAGGATTCTTTGCCTCAAGGACTGGTCACTTTGACAAGAGAATGGTGGTGGTAGGGTTTCGTTTAGTGCTGGAGAGACAGAGTGACTATGTGAGTTTGGAGAAATGCAAGAATAGGTGGATCATAATGAGGGTTGTGGAAATGAATTTGACTGTTGGGGTGCAATTAAAATAATAATTCGGTGATTACTTCAACAAATTCGGAATGAGGACGTGATAGGGTTTTTAATTGGTGGATTATGGTGTTTTTTATAAGTGACCATCACCCTTAAATTGCAATGATTTCGTTTAATTTTTGGAAGTACTATGTCCTCTTAGTCATATATGCAATATATCAATCCCTATTGCTAAATTAAAGTAGCACATACCTTTGATTCACTTTGATAACCTTATTTGTTGTTCTGAGATCTCCTGCAGGAACTTTTCTCTGTCAATTTATCCTTCAATTCAAATCACCAAGTGTCCCTATTAAGTAGGCTTCCAAAAAAATTATTAGACTGCAGAAACTCGTCTTAGCTACAGAAACTTGTCTGAGCTGCGGAAAGTTGTTGATTCTGCAGCTGAGAAAAAAACTTTAATAAAGAAAATTTGTTATTTTATTTTTGAAAAGAAAATTAAAAGTGCCAACAAAAATCAGTTTTCACTTCAAATTTTTTGTATAAACATGCCACCAACATGTTGGTTTTCATGCTTATACCTTTTTTATTTTAGTTTTTAATTTTATTATTATTATTATATTATATATATATTATTATATATATATATATATATATATATATATATATATATATATATATATATATATATATATATATATATATATATATATATATATATATATATATCAAAGTAAAACTGAGTAAAATTTCTAAGGTGGAAAAGAAGAAGAACTCTTCTTGACCATATTCAGTACTGAATTATCTTAGAACATTTTGACAAATTCTCCTTTCGTCAATGGCTTCTGGTAAAGTCTAAGTCGATGTCCATTTATTAAAAGAGGAATTTTCTCTTCATCAATAATCCTAATTCTAACTACATCATTGTCAAAGACACTTTCAACTTCATAAGGTCCAAGCTAGTGGGTTAGGAATTTTCATTGAAAATTTTTGAACTTCGAATCAAAGAGTAATGCACAATCTCCTGGATGAAATTTTCTTTCTTTAATGTACTTATCATGCCATCTATATCTATGTTATTGAGCTAGGCTAGTTCTCTGGAGGGCTTCTTATATGATTTCATCAAGCTCATTAATTTGTATCATCCTTTACTTTTGTGCTTCTGATAAGTCAAGATCTAATTGGACTGTTGTTTTAAGGTTTGGGTCTAGAATTCTATCGGAAGTAAGATCTGCTACCCATAAACAAGTTCATAGGGAGTATGTCCTGTAGTATTTCTCCATGTAGTTCTATAGGCCCATAAAGCTTCTAGAAGCTTTTCTACCTAGTCCTTTCTGTGTAAATGTACAATATTGGTAAGGATTGCTTCAATCACCTTATTTGTAGACTCAACTCGTCCATTGGCTTGTGGATGGTATGGAGTGGATTTCCTGTTGGAAATAATACTGAGATGGGGGTGAATCAATATTATCAGATCAATAATTTTATTTCCCAAACAGATTTATATACGCTACTTCAGTGAAGTGAACTAGCGTGTACATGCAACTATGATTAGAGAAACCAACGTATATCCAGAGAACTTGTGATTTAGACAATTTATCATGTGTTGATCTTAAACCAGTACATTAGTAACTTATTAGACAATGTAGTAAAAGTAGAATAAAGCATCACACATAAGCAACACACATGAAAACCAATATTTAAGGTGGAAACCCAATGTGGGTGAAAACCACCTGATGTTTTCGTCTCTGTCTTCTTTTAATAATAAGAAAATTTGTTTACAAGCTTGTACTGATGTAAACTCATACCAGTATGCAGGCACCCACCTGCAGAAGGCTACAACCTTCTCTCGATTTCCAGCTTCTACTAGAAAGGGAGCTCCAATCACCGAGTTCTTGTACAAGCTAATTTGTTTACTAGTACATAGGCACCAACCTACAGAAGGCTACAACCTTCTTTCTTTCTCCAGGGACCACATTTCATGAATTTTCAGACTGGATACTCCTAGATCACAACACCACAATCTGAAGGCCACGTTTCATCCAATTTTCATACTCGACCATCAAAAATTTTAAACTTAAACTGCATCAACCAAATTCAGTTAATCTGAACAATCAGATCACTGACACTAGAACACTATTGAACCCAAAAACCTGCATCATCATTTAGAACCAGTTGTAACCTCAAAATCCATGCATCAGAGTGTATACGCTACTTCGCTGAACCAAAACTGCATGTATACGCTACTTCCGTTAATAAAACCTGTGTATACCTTCAAAACTACTTCAAACATAAAATTTTGAATCAAGTCTGTACCAACCAGCAATATACTGAATATCTATTGTCAACTTATAGAGCTTTACACAGGTAGTGACAAAGATCACTTCTTCTCACTTATACAATCAATGAATCAAACACCAACCTCCTTATGCATTCTGTTTTACATTCAAATCTAAGAAGACTTCATTAACAGACTGCAATAAAACAATAGAATTTGATCAGATAGATCAGTCAGATCTGAAAAAGAAGATTTTCTTTTGTATATGCTATTTTGAAGAGTATAACCTGTGTGTACACATGCCTTTGAAGAGACGAACCAGTGTGCATATCTGCAAATATTAGTTCATAACTTTGCTGCACTTCTGAACTTCAGACAAACCCATATCACCACATTTAAAGAATAAAAAAGGTTTACATAGTCAGATCTAGTCCAATCAGACCATCCAATTATAAGTCACTTCAGGTCTCATGATCCTGATCCAACATTGAATTCAAGCTGCACAAAGTATTTTATATCAAATCACAAACACAGCCCCTCCAACGTAAAATATACTTTAGATAGAAGTATTCCTTGGAAACCCATACACTTGCACACTTGGCCTTATGATCTTCTCCTCCTTATATAGCTTTAGGCCCTTTGTGAATACCTTGGACCAAAACCACTTAGGACCAATACCTTGGACCAAATATCTAGGGTCAATACCACGTACCAAATACCTAGAGTCAATACCACGAACCAAATACCTCGGACCAAAACCTAGGTTTTCCAATTGTGTACGTGATTTTCCTTCTGTCAGAGTGCGTGTATACGTATACGCTCTTTTTATTATGTGGAACAGCATGTATATGCTGTTTTGACTAAGTGGACCAACATGTATCATCTTTTTCCTTTACCTTCTTTATTCTGATCAGTAGACCTTAGTTCCATCTTCCTGTTCTTCTGTGCCATTGCCCTGTAACCTCTGAATATACCTGTTGTACTGTGAGTTGCATTTTACCAAAACTGAATTAACTTGTGAGTGAGTTGCCATCAAGGACAACACTTGTATCATAATGCCAACAATCTCCCCCTTTAGACTTGATGGAAACCATGATGGTGTTGATTTCTGCAAGCTGTAGAACTGTTAGAGATAACAAGCAACACCAAAATTCTCTCCCCCTTTGACATCAAGGGCAAAGGGGAAACCAAGATACTCTTCATATATGAACAGCTAAATATGATCATGCTCCCCCTAGGTACATGCTGAATTATTTGATTAAACTCCCTCTTTGTGCATGTTCTGATATCATTGTACATGATGTGATGCACTAACCATCCATGCTCCCCCTGAGCACATGCAGAGTCTGCAAAAATATTTTCCAAAAGAATAACATGACTCTATAACTCAACTATGTGAGTTTGACCTTCCTATCACCAATGACTCATACATACATCAATCTCCCAATCAAGTGGGGATATACCAATTGTTTATACATGACAGAAATACAATAAATATTACATCATCCATCCCATGCAAAGTGGGGATACAAATTACATCATTTGTCCAATAGGACTCATTCAAATGTATGAGAAGTCATATCACACCCTAGACTTTTACATGACTTAAGCAACAAATGGTATAAATATCTGAAGCCATAGCTGGACTCAACAACCATAATGCCAATAATGCAAAATGCATGTGAAGGCTAATGCTCCCCCTGAACCTGTGCTACCTGTGCATTGTTAACAAGTCATTAATCAAGGCATCTTTGTCAGTCAGATAAAAATTAATGAACAAAGCATATCGTTAGACTGTAATCATCAACATCAGACAGAGCACCCATATCAGAGTTTGACCCATTGTTTTTCCTGTCAGAAAAACATATACACTTCTTCAGCCACAGAAACACGTGTGTATACGTGACTATACTTCATGAAACCTGCGTATAATAACCTTCCTCTGAAAAACTGGATTTAACAGCAGGATTGTCATGCGGAAAGAGTCAATTTTGCGGACAAAACCGACCTCCCTAGAAGCTAAGGCTTTCTAGTGACAAACAAGACAATTAAACACTATCTTTCCCTAAATATGCATTTAGAATACAAGTAATCAGGTGTTTATAACATACCTTTAGTCCAACGCTTTGTATCAGTCCAGCCTCGCCAATCCGGATGAGCTACTCCTTCTCTTCGAAACCTGCATTCACTAACAAGCAAACGATTACATAGCACCTGAATAACTAATAAAATAAAACATATTCATCATACAGACCAAGGAGTATATGAAACAAATCATGTATAACAACCTGTTGAGAAAAATGAGCTTAATTGTATTAAGTGGAAACAAAAGAAACCATTACAACCTGTGCCTTGGTGTTGTGCAGGTCCCTCCCAGGGTCCAGCAAGAGTTCTCCTTTACTTTGATAAGCTCACCCACTTCCAAATGAAGCTAAGAAAGGATGGGAATCTCTCCTCTCAAGCTCTATAAGGGAGTCCTAATTCCAGCAGCATCTACCCATAGGAATGTTCAGCTTTCAACCTCCCCTCCCTCTGGCCCAATGCCTGTATTTATAGTGCTTTGGAGGAAGTTAATCAGGTCCACCATCAATGGGATAAGCCCCTCTTTGAATGGGATAGCTCCCCTCTTGATGGGATAAGTTCCTCTTTCATAGGGATGCATGAACCATCTGGAGGCGCTCAATACACGTCAAACCATCTTCTAGAATGCTCTAGAATCAACCACAAGTAACTTTTTTGAAGTAAAACTCGCGCCTTTTGACCTTTACAGGAGTACACACCCACCCCTTTACAGACAGAGCGTACAAGTACGCAGGTATTGTGAACTTGAGGTGCGTACACGCAGGTAAGGTTAAGAGAAACTGCGTAACCAGAGTTATTTGACTTTTTAAGGACTTTCTCTCTTTCTTGGAGTTTGACATGAGGAGCAAAGGTATAAGACTTGCCAACGAGGAGAGTATGATAGTTGATGGAGCCATACTAACTGCAAATAGTCATGGTGACAAATTTTAGTGTAACAGATTGCCCCCTAAAGTGCGAAGCCTGTAGTAGATTAGGGTTTCATATCATCTAGGAAGGGTGAAGTACTTTATCATTTCAAGGATTATCTTGTGGAGAGCCCAGTCGGAACCTGCAAATATTCAACACAAAATACATATATAAGATCATATCATCGCTGAGGTAGGCATTCCCATACTCAGATGGAAAACTTTAACTAACAAACTAACTACTGCTCTGATATAGGAATGATTTCGCAGTGCATCATAATCATAGACTCATGTAGACACAGTATGGACGCAGCCATCTGTTTATGATTAGTCTACTATATAATGAATACAAAACTCCTCGCAGCCTGGATGGTGGAAACTAGATCCAGGGTCTTCATTTCTACTTCACGAAATGGTACGATTCTATTCATGCGAATAAATGAGTTGATGTCGAACATGGTAGAAACCACTTGATTACCAGTCGATGATGTAAACTGTTAACAAGTGTGAGAGAGACCACCAGTGATGTCAATGGTTCTCAAAGTACCCAGTACAATCCATGAGATGTGAATGAATGTGTTGATGTCAAACATATCACAGAATCCTTCGATCGAAAGTCAATGATGTAAACCGTCGTCAAAGGCGAGAAACCTGCCATTGATGCATGCAGATTTCAAGGTACTGACGATTTCTAGGTCATCTTTCTAGATAATGTGCTGATGTCGATAGAAAGCGACCCGTTGCAGGCAAGCCCACAACACGAAATCACAAATCAAGTTGAAGAAATGTAGCTGTAAGGACTGACTCAGGGATGGTCAAAATGGATGACAGGTATTTTGCAGATGAATGGTTTATTTGCAGTGACCTCTTGAACACATAACGACACAACATATGGCTTGGTGACAATTGACCCAAAGTTAATACCCGGAACCGGCTGAAGATTTTCAATGTGGTTTGATAAACTATTAGGCAAAGGATTTCCCAACCCAGGTGAATGAAAAGTGTCGTGTTCAAGAGTGGTGATAAGGCTTCTTCTGAGACAAAGGATAACAAATAGGCTCATTTTTCTCTCTTTTCCCCCACCATTTCTGGCAAGTACCTCTTTATTTTTTACAAGCTTGAGGAGGATAACATATGCTTGATTATAAGCTCATCCTTCGGATGAGTCCAACTTAGTTTAGATTCGAACCCTAAGAAGGAGTGGTCTGTTCCTGTTTGTAATCGAACAGGTCCTTTATTGTGAAATTTTAACGAGTCCAGTATAGGAGAAACTCGGTGTTTTTCAATTTTAGAGAGTCTGAAAAAACTTAAGAAGACTCCAGGGTTGATCTTTTTCGTAAATTTGTGTCTCCCAAGCCCGAAAAAGTATAAAATAATACTTGAGAGAACCGCTTGATCTTTACGACCAAGGAGTACTTTCATGATTAGTGTCTCTAACCTGAAAAGTAAAAAGCGATCAAGGACACGTCGTTTTATTTCCAATATCGAATTTGAAACAACAAAAATCCGGCAATCTTTTCATGTTTTTACGATCAGAAAAGGGCTATAAGAGGACCGTCTTTTAATTTCGTTTTAACGAGTGTAAAAGAAACGCTCGGAAATCTTTTCATGTTTTAGGAGTCAGAAAAGGGCTTAAAGATGACTCTAAGGTTTTTGTTTGTGAAAAATGACAATTTTCCCTGAAAATCCTTTTATCCTGCACAAAAACCAACACATTACTCATACCTGTTTAAAGATAGATAAAAATTCTTTGAGAAATACCTTTTCATGGTGAAAAATAAACAAATTTAGCATTTATTTACCCAAAAAACCTATAAAAAGGGCTTTTACCATTTTACTGTTGAGGAGAGAAAAAGGGCTTTTGGCAAGAAACTTCCCGTGGACATTGCGGAGAATCCGACCGTCGAAATCAAATGCTGTCTCATCAGGTATTCTACAACATCCTCCTCTTCATTTCCATCCGTTTAGAATTTGTTTTTACGCCCTAGTTTCATTTTTTGGAGGTTTTGGGGTTTCAAGGTCTGCTTTTCGGGGTACGCAGGTGCTCCACTGGTGACCCGCGTACCCCGACATTTTCTCAGTTGGGAAAATGTCGGGTGTACGCACCTTGCCTTAAGGGAACCTGCGTACGCACGCCCTGTTCCTAAAGGCGGGGTGCGTACCCCACAAAACGAATTTTTAAACCCCAATTTCTTCAAAATGGACCAAATTTTTTTTATTTCATTGACTCTAATAGATGTTTTTGGTGTGTAGATTGCCCACCATGCTTGATTGGCGCAAGAGAGAGCACGAAGATGTCGATTTGGCCGTCATTAATCATCAACCTTCCATTGATGCTTTGAAGGCATGCGGCCTTTACAAATACTGGGCCATACCTGGCATGAGGGCCCAGGTGCGTTTTCTAGAGTGGCTGGTAGAGAGATGGAACGTCTAGGACCAGTGCTTTTACATTGGAGGGCACCAGCTCGAGATAGAGCCCTCAGATATTTACTTTCTCACTGGTTTGCCCAAGAGGGGCGAACAATTGACTCTGTCCGAGACTAGGCCGGGTGGCCAGTCCATTGCTAGTCTCCGACTAGAGTGGTGCAACACGCAAAACCAGGAGAAGGGGATAGAGATCAAAACTATATCTCGCCCTGAACTTATGGTCATTGCTTTTATAGTTACCAGACTTTGCGGGGCTGCCGCTTTACATATTGCCACTGGATCCCAGATGCAGATGGCGATTGATTTCTATTGGGGCACCATTTTCAACTGGTGTGATGTTGTGTTGGCTAACGTAAAAAGCCAACTGACTAAAACCAAAAACGGACAACTAAAGCCCCATTGCGAAACCAGAGATTCTGGGTTCGATCCCCAGTGGAGTCGCCATTTTGTCATGCAGAAAGAGTCAATTTTGCGGACAAAACCGACCTCCCTAGAAGCTAAGGCTTTCTAGTGACAAACAAGACAATTAAACGCTATCTTTCCCTAAATATGCATTTAGAATACAAGTAATCAGGTGTTTATAACATACCTTTAGTCCAACGCTTTGTAGCAGTCCAGCCTCGCCGATCCGGATGAGCTCCTCCTTCTCTTTGAAACCTGCATTCACTAACAAGCAAACGATTACATAGCACGTGAATAACTCATAAAATAAAACATATTCATCATACAGACCAAGGAGTATATGAAACAAATCATGTATAACAACCTATTGAGAAAAATGAGCTTAATTGTATTAAATGGGAACAAAAGAAACCATTACAACCTGTGCCTTGGTGTTGTGCAAGTCCCTCCCAGGGTCCAGCAAGAGTTCTCCTTTACTTTGATCAGCTCACCCACTTCCAAATGAAGCTAAGAAAGGATGGGAATCTCTCCTCTCAAGCTCTATAAGGGAGTCCTAATTCCAGCAGCATCTACCCTTAGGAATGTTCAGCTTTCAACCTCCCCTCCCTCTGGCCCAATGCCTGTATTTATAGTGCTTTGGATGAAGTTAATCAGGTCCACCATCAATGGGATAAGCCCCTCTTTGAATGGGATAACTCCCCTCTTGATGGGATAAGTTCCTCTTTCATAGGGATGCATGAACCATCTGGAGGCGCTCAATACACGTCAAACCATCTTCTAGAATGCTCTAGAATCGACCACAAGTAACTTTTTTGAAGTAAAACTCGCGCCTTTTGACCTTTACAGGAGTACGCACCCACCCCTTTACAGACAGAGCGTACAAGTACGCAGGTATTGTGAACTTGAGGTGCGTACACGCAGGTACGGTTAAGAGAAACTGCGTAACCAGAGTTATTTGACTTTTTAAGGACTTTCTCTCTTTCTTGGAGTTTGACAAGCAGAGGTATAAGACTTGCCAAGGAGGATAGTATGACAGTTGATGGAGACATACTAACTGCAAATAGCCATGGTGACAAATTTTAGTGTAACAAGGATGATGCAGCAACTACTCCCAGCTTTTGTCTAAGATATTCAAATGTTTCTCTGGGCAGTGGTTTAGTGAATATATCAACAACCTGTTCTTTGGAGGGAACAAACTCTAATTTGACCTTTTGTTCAAGCACTTGTTCTCGTAGAAAATGGTACTTGATGGGTATGTGCTTGGTCTTGGAATGCATGACTGGATTTTTTGAAATATTGATGGCACTTGTATAATCACATAGAATGGAGATGGGTGGAGTATATGTGATTTGAATGTCTTGCAAAGTTTGTATCATCCAAAGTAGTTGTGTGCAACAAGGTGCAGCAACCACATATTCTTCTTCAGTTGTAGATAAAGCAATCGAACTTTGTTTCTTGCTAAACCAAGATACTAATAGGTAACCCATATAGAATGCATCACCACTAGTGCTCTTTCGATCATCAACACTTCCTACCCAATCAACATATGTATATGCATGAAGAGTAATGTCTGTACCTTTAGGATACCATAGTCCAAAGTCCTAAGTTCCTTGAAGATATTTGAAAATTATTTTGACTACCTAGAGATGTGATTCCTTTGGATTTGCTTAGAACCTTCCAACAATTCCTACTGCATGCATGATGTCAAGTCTGGTACCTATTAGATAAAGCATACTTCCAATCATAGATCTATAAGTTGGTTGGTTTACTTCTAGTGATTCATCATTAGAGTTGAGACTGCATCCTGTTACCATTGGTGTACATACTAGTTTAGAATATTCCATTTCGTACTTTTTCAAGAACTGCTTGAGATATTTGGTTTGTGAGATAAAGATACCATCTTTTGTTTTCTAAACTTGTAGACCAAGAAAATAAGTAATTTCACCAAGTAATGACATTTCAAATTCTTGCTACATTACTGAAGCAAAATTCTGACTCATGGATTCTTCATTGCTACCAAAAATGATATCATCAACATAAACAACAATAATTATCAATTTATCATTTTCAATCTTTGTGTATAAATTGCTATCTGGAGAACCTTTTGTAAAGCCTTGTTGTTGTAGATATTTTTCAAGGCAGTAATACCAAGCCCTTGGAGCCCGTTTTAGACCATAGAGAGCCTTTTTGACTCTGCACACAAGTTTTTCATCATTTCCAAGAATGAATCCTTTTGGCTATTCAATATAAACTTCTTCTTCTAAATGTCCATTAAGAAAGGTTGATTTTACATCCATTTGATATACTTTGAATTTTCAAAAACTAGAAAGATAAAAAGCATCCTTATGGCTTCAAGTCTGGCAACAGGTGCAAAATTTTCTTCAAAATCTATACCTTCTTGTTGGGCATACCCTTTGCAAACAAGTCTTGCCTTGTTTCTAATAACTTCTCCATTTTCATTTAGTTTATTCTTAAATATCTATTTTGTTCCTATAATACTTTTATCATGAGGTCTAGGAACTAACTCACAAGTATCATTCCTTTCAATTTGATCTGATTCTTCATCCATGGCCTTGACCCAACATTCATCTTTGCAGGCTTCATTTACATTCTGAGGTTCTGTGGAGGATATTAATGCTAGATAACTTGAGGTTCCTGTAAGAGTTCTTCTTGTCTGTACTCCAGACCCTTTTTCTCCTAGAATTTGAGATTTTGGATGATTCTTCTTAACATACCTAGATGGAGTCTTTTCCCTATCTGTTGTATCTTCTTCTGGTGCTTCATTGGTCTCTTCTTCAATATCATTTTGATTTGATAAGGGAAAGAAATCCCCATCTTCCTCATTTTCATATTCCTCTATTGATTTCATCTGTTCTAGAATTCTGCATGCTTCATCAACTACAACATCAATGCTTTCAACAATTTTCTGAAGTCTTTTATTATAACATTTGTATCCTTTACTTCTAGAAGAATAACCAAGAATAATACCTTCGTCTACTCTGGGTTCAAACTTACCAATTTTTTCATCAGTCCTTTTAATAAAACATTTGCTTCCAAAAACTTTAAAGTATTTTACAGTAGGAGGCTTACCATACCAAAGTTAATGTGGAGTTTGAGTGCTATTTACCTGAACATTTTCTTTGTTGAGAATAGTCATGGCAACAAACACAGCTTCACCCATAAGGTTGCAAGAGTTCCAAATTAATCTAGCATAGCTCGAGCCGTTTGTTGAACTATTCTGTTCATCCTCTCTACCACACAATTTTGTTGAGGAGTTCTTGCGGTGGAGAATTTCCTTTTTATTCCATGTTGTTCACAAAAATTAAAGAATTCATTTGATATGAATTCTCCCCCTCGATCAGATCTGAGACATTTTATTTTTTGATCTGATTCATTTTCAATCAAAGCTTTGAAGGCTTTAAACTTTTCAAATGCTTCATCTTTATGCTTTAGAATACCTATCCAACACATTCTGGAAAAATCATCAATAAACAAAATAAAGTATTCTTCTCCACGAGGTGCCTTTTTCCTTGTTGGTCCACATAAATCAGCATAGATAAGTTCAAGAGGCTTACTTGCCAACCCTTCCTTTTCAATGAAGTGAACTCTAGTTTTCTTACTGATTTGACATGGTTTGCATATGGTATTTTCTGGGATGCTGATATTTGGAAGATCATGAATTTCCTTGAGCTTGCATGCTTTTCTTATTTGAGAAAAGATTATATGTCCCAATCTTCTATGTCACAGCCAGTTTTCATCTATTTTTCTTAGATAAAAAATTTTTGTCCTCCTTTGAGTATGTATAAGTTTTTTGGAGTTCTTGTACCTTTGATCATGGTATTTCCTTTATTAAGCTCACGAAAAACACATCCGTTTGATCAAAACACCACTTCATTTCCTTGATCACACATTTGACTGACACTCAACAGATTATGCTTTAAACCATCTACATACATAACATTTCCATCTTTAACCTTTTATTTCAAGAAAACAGAACCTTTACCTTTAATGAGAGTTGGAGTGTCATTTCCAAATGAGACATTCTTTTCTTTTTCTAAAGCATTATATGAGTGAAGTTTCTCTTTATCACCTATCATGTGTTTGGAGCATCCACTGTCGACGTACCATTGATTTTCTTGTCCTTCTTCATACAAGGCTATACCACATCTTTCTGATTGAGATTCCTTCCTTCTCCATATCTTGGGATTTAATAGTGTTTTCTCCTTTTGAAGTGTTTGCTGAAATTTTCTCCTGCATTCAGATTCTTCATGACCAAAGTTGTTACGAATCGAGAATTCTATTTCATTTTCAAGGGGAGAAAAGTTATTATAGGAACTTTTCTTGATTCTTATTACACTCCTTTGATTTCGTGCTTCTCTAGTCATGATGGTTTTGTAAGAAATGCATTGAGTAGCCTTGTGCCCAATGTTATTACATGAAAAACATTGCCCATTAAATAAGTTTTTGCGACCATCAAATCCTTTGACATTGTTTACCTGTTGGTTGCGGCTTATATTGATATTCATCCTTGGAGTAAATTGAATATGATTTACCTGATAATGGGTTTTATGCCTTTGTTGATGATTGACATAGTGTTCATTGGTCTTTGCGGCATCAAGATAGCTTTTGGTGGAGGTTGATAGCTTCTGTGATTGAGATTATTCTTCAGTATATCCAAGACCTATCTTTATCAAAGGAGAATGCTAAACTTTGATAATTTCATTTAAAGTTTTTGATCCTTTAGCAAATCTAAGATTGAGAGATCTTTTCTTCTCAAGATCTTTTCCTAGACCCACAATTTCACATTCTAGATTTTCATTGTGTTTTTCTCTTTCAACAAGTTGGTGTGTCAAAGTATCTATGATCATATTCTTTTCTTCTAAATAGATTTTGAGTTTGGTGATTTATTCATGAAATTCTTCCTCTTCTAATGCATCCAAAAAATCATCATTGTCATAGGCCATGAGAATTCTATAATCTTGTTCAGTTTCATCTTCATCACTATTAGATAAACCATCATTATCTTCATGCATATAGTAACTCCTATTCAAAACCTGTTTCCTATTGCCTTTTGCATATTCCTTCCCTTTTTCATATTTATCTTTTTGAGGACATTTGGCAGCATAATGATCGACTCTACCACAAGCAAAGCATTTGAAAGGTAGCTTACCTCTGAATCTTCCAGAACCTCGTTGAAGCTTCTTGACAAAATTTACCTCATCTTCTTCTTCAGAATGTGTCCTGATTCATTGTTCTCTTCCTTTTATTTTCCCTTTGCTAATGCTTTAAATGCGGCTTCTCTCATATCTGATGGACCTCCTTTTCTCATTTCAAAGGCAGTTAGGATTCCATGAAGTAAAGTCATAGTGATAGTTTGAAGATCCTATTTTTCTTCTATGGTAAACACTTTTAACTCAAATTTAGAAGACAAAGATCTCAAAATTTTCTCAATTAAAGTAACTCCCTTTATTTCTTCACCCAGATTCTTCATACAAATAACAATCTCCTATATACGTAAAAAGTAACTGGCTACACTCTCATCATTATGCATCTTAAGAGTTTCATATTGAATTCTAAGAGTTTGAATCTTAGAGCGTTTTACCTGAGAGTCTCCTTCGTAGCTCTGAATGATTTTGTCCCATATTTCTTTGGCTGTCTTGAGTTGCATGACCTTGACAAATTCTAATTCTGAAAGACTTCCCAGTGATGTATTTACAACTTTGGCATTAGTTTCCTATAACTTCTTACCTGCAGAATCTATAGGAATTGCTATTGGAAATTGATATCCTCCTTCCACAATTTCCCAAACATCAGTTCCAAGTGATTGTAGATAGGCACTGGTTTTTATTTTCTAATATACTAATTTTCTCACATTGACACTTGGTGGTTTGATGGATCCCATGCCTTCATGATTATTCATCTTGAAAGATCTTTCTTCAAGCGATCAAGCTTCTTCTAAAGGACCCGCTCTGATACCAATTGTTGGAAATAATACTGAGAGGGGGACGAATCAATATTATCATATCAATAATTTTATTTCCCAAAAAAATTTATATACTCTACTCAGTGAAGTGAACTAGCATGTATACGCAACTGTGATTAGAGAAACCGGCATATATCCAGAGAACTTGTGATTTAGACAATTTATCATGTTTTTATCTTAAACCAGTACATTAGTAACTTATTAGACAGTGCAATAAAATAAGAATAAAGAATCACACATAAGCAACACACATGAAAACCAAGATTTAAGGTGGAAACCCAATGTGGGTGAAAACCACCTGCTGCTGTCATCTTTGTCTTCTTTTAATAATAAGAAAATTTGTTTACAAGCTTGTACTGGTGCAGACTCATACCAGTACGTAGGCATCCACCTGCAGAAGGCTACAACCTTCTCTTGTTTTCCAGCTTCTACCGGAAAGGGAGCTGCAACCCCCTAGCTCTTGTACAAGCTAATTTGTTTACTAGTATGTAGGTGCTAGCCTACAGAAGGCTACAACCTTCTTTCTTCCTCCAGGGACCACGTTTCATGAAGTTTCAAACTAGAATACTCCTGGATCATAACACCACAATCTGAAGGCCATGTTTCATCCAATTTTGATATTGGACCCATCAAAACTTTTAAACTTAAATTGCATCAACCAACATTCAATTAATCTGAACAATCAGATCACTGACACCAGAACACTGTGCTGAACCTAGAAACTTGCATCATCATTTAGAACCAGTTGTAACCTCAAAAACCATGCATCAGAGTGTATACGCTACTTCGTTGAACCAAAACTATGTGTATACACTACTTCTGTTAATCAAACCTATGTATACCTTCAAAACTACTTCAAACATAAACTTTTGAATCAAGTCTATACCAACCAGAAATATACTGAATATCTACTGTCAACTCACAAATCTTTACACAGGTAGCGACAAAGATCACTTCTTCTCACTTATATAATCAATCAATCAAATATCAACCTCCTTATTCATTCAGTTTTACATTCAAATCTGAGAAGACTTCATTGACAGACAACAATAAAACAACAGAATTTGATCAAATAGATCAGTCAGATCTGAAAAAGAAGTTTTTCTTTTGTACACTCTATTTTGAAGAGTATAACCTGTGTGTACACGTGCCTTTGAAGAGATGAACCAGTGTACATATATGCAAATATCAACGCATAACTCTGTTGCACTTCTGAACTTCAGACAAACCCAGATCACGACATTTAAAGAATAAAACAAGTGTACACATTCAGATCTAGCCCAATTAGATCATCCAATAATAAGTCACTTCAAGTCTCATGATCCTGATCCAACATTGAATTCAAGCTGCACAAATTATTTCAGATCAAATCACAAACATAGCCCCTACAACATAAAATATACTTTAGATAGAAGTATTCCTTAGAAACCCATACACTTGCACACTTGGCCTTATGATCTTCTCCTCCTTATGTAGCTTTAGGCCCTTTGTGAATACCTTGGACCAAAACCACTTAGGACCAATACCTTGGACCAAATACCTAGGGTCAATACCACAGACCAAATACCTCACACCAAATGCCTAGGGTCAATACCACGGACCAAATACCTTAGACCAAAACCTAGGTTTTCCAATCATGTACGCGCTTTTCTTTCTGTGGAAGTCGTGTACACGTATATGCTCTTCTTGTTATGTGGATTTTGACTAAGTGACCAGCATGTATCAACTTTTTCATTTATCTTCTTTATTCTGATCAGTAGACCTTAGTTCCATCTTCTTGTTCTTCTATACCATTGACCTGTAACCTCTGAATATACCTATTGTACTGTGAGTTTCCTTTTACCAAAAATGAATTGACCTGTGAATGAGTTGCCATCAAGGACAACACTTGTATCATAATGCCAACACTTTTGATGTTTGATCTTGTACTGCTCCACAAGCTTCTGCACTAATCTAGATGTAAACTGTGTTCCTTGATCTGTTACAATTTCTCTTGGAACACCAAAACGAGTGAAAATATCCTCAAAAAGAAATGAAACTGCAGCATTTTCAGTAGCAAAAGGAAGTTCTTTAGGTTCTACCCATTTAGTGATATAGTCAGCACATACCAGAATATACCTCTTTTTCTTTGAAGGTGGGCTGATTGGTCTGACAAAATCTAGTGCCCACTTTTCAAATGGTTCGATGAGTACCTGTGGTTGCAGTGGAATTTCATTTGAAAGAGTGGGTTTGCCCACTGTCTGACAATTATCGTATCTCTTAACATATTCCTTGGTGTCCTTGAAAATGGAAGGCCAATAATATCCTAAAAGCAATATTTTATAAGCAATTCTTCTATCAAAAAAATGTCCTCCACATGGCTCGTCATGGCAATCTTTAAGTATTTCTAGTATTTCATCCTCTTGAACACATTTTCTGATGATGAGATCTGGTCCTGTCTTGTATAAATCTTCATTTGTCCATGAATAAGATGTGCTATTATGGACTATTCTCCTCTTTTCTCTAGGAGAAAAATGAAATGGCATTTTTCTTGTAGCTAAATAGTTAGCAATATCTACATACCAAGGTAATTTAGTAGATACTGAAAAAAGATATTCATCAGGAAATTTATCCTCTATAGGTTGATCATTATTATCATTTTGAATTCTAGATAAAAAGTTGGCAATTGTGTTCTATTTCCCGGGCCTATCTAGAATGGTTATGTTGAATTCTTGTAAAAGTAAGAGCCATCTGGTTATTCTTCCATTAGTGACTGGTTTATTCATTAGGTATCTAATGGTGGAATGTTCTGTGTGAACAAAAATTTCATAGCCAATTATGTAATGTCTGAACTTGTTAATGGCATGAACTACAACTAAAAACTCCTTCTTAGTTATAGTGTAATTCAACTCTGCAGGAGTTAAATTTTTACTAGTATAATAGATTGCATAAGGAGTAAGATCATTTTGTCCTAACACAGCTCCTAAGGCTGAATGTGAAGCATCCATTGAGATATGGAAAGGCAATTTCCACTTAGGCCCTTTTAAGATATGTCCTTCAGAAATTCTCTTTTTCAAAGTTTTAAAGGCAACTTGACATTCAGAATTCCAACTGAATTCACAGTCCTTGGTAATTAATTTAAAAAGGGGAGTTGTGATTTTTGTGAAGTTTTCGATAAATCTTCTATAATATCTAGTAAAACCAAGAAAAATTCTAACATCTCGTTGACAATTTGGCACTGATAACTTAGAAATGACCTCAACTTTAGATGAGTCCACCTTAATTCCTTCTCCTGAAATATGGTGACCTAAAACAATTCCTTCAGTAAACATCATGAAACATTTTTCATGGCTTAATGAGAGATTTGTTTCTTTACATATTATTAATACTTTTTCTAAATTCTTAAGTGCTTCATTAAAAGATTCCCCATAAACTGTGAAATCATCCATGTACACTTCCACACAATCGTGAATAAGATCAGAGAAAATTCTGAGGACTACTCTTTGGAATGTTGCTGGAGCATTGTGTAATCCAAAGGGAAGTACTCAGTAAGCATAAGTTCCCCATGGACAAGTGAATGTTGTTTTATCTTGATCTTCAGGAGCTACCTGAATCTGGTTATATCCACCGAACTCGTCCAAGAAGTAAAAATACTTTTTTCCTGCTAATGTGTCTAAGACCTAATCTACGAAAGGTAGTAGAAAGTGGTCTTTTAATGTTGCTTTATTCAATTCCCTGTAATCGATGCATACTCTCCATTTTCCATTTTTATTTGGAACGATTACTAGGGGTGAAACCCACTAACTGTCGGATATCGGATAGATGAAATTTACATTTAACAACTTTTGTAATTCCTCCCTAACAATTTCTTTTAAATTTGGGTTCATTCTTTGTTGAGGTTGTCTAACTGGTCTTGCACTCTGTTCAATGTAGATATGATGTATGAAAGTTTTAGGATCAATCCCTCTCATATCAGTGTATTCACATGCAAAATCAAAAGGATGTTTTTGTAAAACTTCTACCAATTGATTCTTTTGTAATTCTTTCAAGTTTTCATTAACATTCAAGGTTTTACCTAGAAAGATTTCTATCAAAGAATTCCCAAATATTTCCATGGAGAGAAATGATACCTATTTAGATGAGAGATACTCATTTCGACTACAATCATAATTTGAGGAAGATTTGTTATTTTCCAGTAAGTTTAAAATTTGGTCTTCCTCCCTTAATTGTTCAGTAGTAAAATAGGTTGTATATCATCTTCATCATCTATCCATTGTTCATTCTCTATGTCTATTGTTGTTCTTGCAGGAGGGTATAATGTAAATTATTTTGTAGAATTTCCATCTGAGATAAACATGTCATCTAATCTACAACCGATGAAAGAATCAATTTTGGCTAACCAAGGCCTTCCTAGGATTAATGGATGTCCTCCTAAATTATTATTGGGTGTTAGGACAATGAAATAAACAAGATATTACCAAGAATGTAAGGGTACACCAACATCTTCCAACACACCATCAGGTTTAATCACAGACCTATCTGCTAATTGTAATAAGGTTGGTGCGTATTGAAGGTTAGGTACCCTAAGTGTGTCCATAACTTGTTTACTCATTATGTTTATGGCTGCTCCTAGATCGATCAGTGTGTTTGGTATTTCGGTTCCATTGATGTGAATTTTTATAATGGGGCTTCCTGGATCTAAATATTTTTGAATTTTCGTCTTCCCCATCATAATGTCTACAATTTTTTCGACTAATTGAATTCTTTTTATGTCTTTTCTTTTTCTTCTTGATCTTTGGGTAATTAGTTCCTTAATTGTTTTCACAAATATTGGTATTTATTTTATGGCTTGTAATAAAGGAATCTTGATATAGACATTTCTCAATTTGTCCATCATATTGTAATCAAGAAAGATAAAAAAAAAAAATTCTACTCCTTAATCAATTTTCAACCGTTCAGGGAAAGGTGGTCTAATTGATACCAAGGGTTGTTCTATGATGGGAGTATTTATTGGAACATTTTATGTTTGTTTATTCTCTTTTTGAGGGAGAGAGGTCTCTCCTTCTTCTGATTGGTTTTTTTATTTTTGAAGATTTGGTCTTGTTTCCTGTATGACAATAGGGGGTTTTCTTTGTAACACTCTTCCAAACCTTAATTGGACATTATTTAGATATAGTGGAGTTATTACATAAGTTTGAGGATTACGCCCTTCCATGTTGTACACAGGTTGTTGTGGTATTTTATTATTAGGATTCAGAAGTGGTTGAGTGGGTAGTTGATTTGGTTTTTGTGGAAATGGTAGGGAGAGCTGTGGGTTTTTATTTTGAACTTGAATTTACAACAATTGATTAGCTTGGGTAATTTGATTAGATTGGGGTAGAAATTGTGGTGGAAGATAGGATGGTGAATATTGTTGATATTGAGCATAAGCCCCATAAGGATTTTTCCATCCTTGATTCCAAGATTGTGACTGTGGCTAAGCCCAAGGCTGCCAAGATGGATTCCAATTATTTTGTGAAGACTGAGAAAATTGTTGTGGTCTAAACCCTTGTGGTTGATTTGGTTGGGGGTTTTGCCATGGTCTCTTGGCTATAAAGTAAAGAGGGTCTACTTGTTCTAGTATTCCTTCATCATTAAATACAGCCTTGAGACCTGGTAAAGAAGGGCATTCCTTCATATCATGATTATCTGCACATATGACACAAGTTTCTATGGCTTTTGAATCTAAGGGACACTCTCTTAGAGCATGTTTCTTTCAACATTTAGGACAGAAAATAGATAATGCAACATTTTCATAATTTTTCTTGTTTTGTATTTTAAGGGTGTCTATCTGCTCACTTAGGCTCCCTAAAATATATGTCTTAAAGGTATCAAGAAAATTTCCTAATTCTGCCTTGCTGACTGTCCCAACTATAGATCTATTAATTCTTAATAAGAGAGGGTATCTAGGACTCCTTCCAACTCATGCTTTACCCCTTGAGATATGTACACATAAATCAAAAATATCTGCAAATGGTAGTTGAGAAATATCTCCTTTCCCGGTTAGGTTAAGGAGATCGATCCATTCATCTTTAATAGCTTTGAGCAGGAGGGATTTTAAAGTTTCCTCATCCAAATTGTCCATTTTTGCTCTTTTAATATTGTAGACAAATATTTCTACTAAATCTTCAAGATTTTCATCTTCCTTTTGTGTCATTTTGAAGACTTCATCTTTAAGGTTTCTAGGCATACAATAATCTCTATATTTTCCTAAGAAATCCTCTTTCATTTGTCCCCATGTTGTTATAGAATGCACTCCTAGACTCATGAACCATTTTAATGTTGAGTCCTTTAATGTAGTAGGGAACAATTTTAGTTTTTGAGCATCATGCAGATAGTCATATGATCTGCATAATACCTCAAATTCGAAGAGAAATGTCTCTGGGTCTTCATTTATTTTTCCGTGGAAATTAGGAAGAATTGAGGGTGATATATTTTTCATTGTGATGGTTGTATCTTCATCAAGAATAGGAAATCCAAAAGGATATTGGTTTCCTCTACCTCTACCTCTACCTCCTCCAATCCTATTTTCCTCACCATTGACATTGTGTACCTCTCCTTCCCCTTCTTCAGCCATGATATATTCCTCAGAACTAATATATGGTTCTTCTACTTTTTTTGGTTCTTCTATCAATGGTTATTCAAAATAAGTTTCTTGTTCCCCTTCTTCACTAGGAAATTCTAATTCTTCTCCCAAAATTTGTTCACCAGTGGAGGATAGAAAAATTACTCCTGTAGTTGGGGATGTATAATTTTATTCAATTACAGCTTCAGTAGATGAAGTAGGTGAAGTTCTGGATTGGATTTCTAATCTTAACACTTCAGGAAGTCTTTTTCAACCTCTAAATGGGATTCAGGTTTGAGTAGGTGGCATGGAATCTCGAAATCATGGTGAAGTGAGTGGATTTGTGGGAATTAGACTTCTTCCTCGCCATACAAATCTACCTCTAGAGTCTCTATTCCTATGCATATCATGTTTTGAATTAATGATTTCTTTTCTTTTCTTAACTTCTATTTGTACTTCCCCAAAAACGACACCAAAATGTTTGGCAATTTAATGTCCTTAAATTATCAATCATAGATTATCTACCAGGGCAGGTATACTGATGAAGCACGGGTGCACTATATGTGCTAGAAGTTATTTGATGTTGTTATGTTCTTATTAGAGTCTAAACTTTAGAATTAGTGTGGAGATGGTATTGTTGATTATATTAATGTATTAATCCCTAAAACATTTAGCTAGTCTTCTTAGGAATTATTCTCTATTGAATCAATATATGGATGATATGAGAGTGATTCTAGACTTTACTTGTGTTAGAATGCTTTGGATTTTTGTCTTGAAATTCTATGTTGCAGCCAAATCTAATTTACTATGTGCAGGAAAGATCTATTCTATCAAATTGTAAATGAGTAATGTCTGAATTTAATTGCTAAGGAAAAGACTCTCACTCTTTTACTTATTCAACTTCATCCAAAAAAGACATTATGAAAAGCAGCGATGCTATGAAATGAAACAGTTGAACTACACTAAATAGAAAGCAAATGAAAATGGCCACACTATACCAGATAAAAAGAAAATAAAATGACAGAGTTAATCTAGGTATAAATCAAAGGAAATTTCTTATGCATATAGCGATTCAATGGTGAATTCATCATACTACATTTCAACACACAAAACAAAGCATCTATGGTTAAGTAATAAAATAAATCTAGGTGCAATCGGTTAAAGACCTGTACTAGTTGTAGGGGCCCTCCACGAATCAGTCGACAATCTCCAATCAACGCAGCATATAGAAAACATAAAACCAAGTCTATTACTTGCAAATGAGTCTTAACAAACTATTCTCAAAAATTACATAAATCGGCGTGCACCCAAAACACAGAGCGGCCATAGTTTTTATAATACTTCTCGGCATAACAGTATGAGCATTTCAAGCCTAAATATCTTTATTTCAATCAAATTATATTGCTAAATAATAGATTTGCTATTTGAAAAACCAAATCGATAAGATTTCGTGAAAACTCGGACTCTGTCCCAGTGATAATCTTGCAGTTGACTTTGATTGTGTTATCATGCGACCTTCTTGATGAATTGGTTCAAGGGAATAGGAAGGAATCCACGAGGGGATTATTCCTTATCCATCCATATCTTCCTTCGTTGAGCTGGAGCTTCTGAACCCTGTGAACAATGGAGGCAGTCGCGGAAATCCGAATTAGCTGTAGAAATAGGCCAATTCCATAGCCAAATGCGTACTTTAACAAAACAATAAGGTATATAGACAAATATGAAGAAGAAGACATGTAAATGCTTACCTTTAACAAAACCTTGTGTCTATTGCATTATTTAGGTGATAAGTATAGGAAAAAGGGAAGAAATATAGGCAAAAAGCGTGTCAAGGTAAGACAGTCCTTGGACTCTACAGGAGGCCCAACTGACTCTGGCTAGATCTGAGAGTTCCCTGGATAAATTATATATTTTTTTTTAATGCTCAGGTACTTGTTGGATATTCAACGTTAAGTTGAAATTGTCATATATATTAATTTGTACCAACGGAACAAAGCATCGGAAACATAACACTCTCATTACACAAGATTATTATAATGTCTTATCTAACGCTAAACTGTCAGATATCTGACTTGATACTAATGAAAAAATTGTCGAATCTTGTTGGACTAGACCAATATAGCATCGAATATATGACGTCAAAGCATCGGATGTTGAAACTAATTTTTTGCATCTAGGACGATGGATATCCAACATTTATCCCATCACATATCCAATGTTTGTTGGCATCGCAAAACCAACCGCAAAGCATTAGATGATCAAAGGAATTTTTTCCATCTTTGGTGTCATATATTCAACAGCAGTCCTGTTAAATATATGACACTTAATAAATGGTTTACTATTCGACACAATCACACCGACAAAAATTATGACTCCAATGTGTCAAATAGTTGATGACAATGAGTCAAATAGCCGATGAATATATGTCATATTTTCTCATCACTCCACAACATCCTCTAAGCCTTGAAAATGAACTTAGAATACCAAATACCTTCTAGATACTTTACTTTCATCATTTTAGCTTCAATCCTACAACTAGGGTATATTTCTTCGGTTATGTGTTAAATAAAATGATAGCAGTTTACCTTTAGCACACTTGAGAATTTATTTATTTTTGGAAGTAGAATAGAATATACCCTATTTGCAATAGCATGGATTTGTTTCCTAGAAAGATAAATGAGAGTTACTTTCTAGCATTCACTTTCATGTAAATATATTAGGGTTACTTTTCTACCTTTTATTTTCTACGAAATAGATCAGGTTCTATTTTCTAGCATTTACTTTCATATAAATAGATTAGGGTTTATTTCATGTAGTAGAATAAGTTATGCTTCAATCATCTCTTTCCTTGTAGAGATAAACTAGGTAATTATTTGTTTTTATTGGATTTTCCAAAGTGGCCTTTGTACAGCTCGATTCAATTCATTGTTTCAAATCATCTTCAGTATAATCTCATATGTTGTGCATATATCACTAACACTTCTTAAGTTTGTACGAACTCCAGATTGATGAATTAAAATTAGTAGCCCTAGGAGTTGTGACGCTTTTTTTGTAATATCGAGGGCTCATCACTTTTTGGTGTCGTTGTTGGGGAGGTGTTGAAGTAGGTACTATTTTCTTCTTTAAGTTTCTCTTTTTCCATTCCATTGCTTGAAAACAACAAAAATATACATTAGTATTTATTTTTATAAAACACATGAAAAGAAAAAAGACGGTCATTCATTTAATTCCTTGTAGAGCTAGGGATAATCCAGAGAAATTTTTCCCTAAAACCCCCACTTCTACAAGCAATCAACCTTCACTTTTTGGTGATTGTGGACCTCCTCTTCTGACAATAGAGTATTTGGAGAAAATTTGGGTGAGAAACCAAATATTTTTTAGGAGCCTAAATGGGAATAAGAACGTCCATCACCCACTAAAGAGATGGCTAGAAATATCTAGCATGAAGTCTTTCCTATCAAAGAGTCAAATGGGGAAGTTAAAATGAATACCATTAGCCCCACTACTCTTCCACACTTTCATGGCATGAATTATGAGGATCCTGATACCTTCATATTTTAATTTGTTATATTTTTTAAGACATATGATTACACCTCTAATGAGAATAAACTTAAATTGTTTCCTTCCACCCTGAAGGATGCAACTGTGCGCTAGTTAATGAGCTTGGAAGGAGGCAACATCACTACTTGGGATCAAATGCAGTAAGCATTCAAAAAAAAGTACAAATGTTATTTTAGATCAAGGGACACAAAATAAGAAATATTCAAGATGACTTGAGGACTAGATGAGTCCCTAGAGGACTTTGAAGAAATATTTCAGTTGAGGTATAAGAGAGCTAATTGCACCCTTGATCTAGAATAAATGAAACTAGTGTTACTCCGATGGGTCAGGAAAGAGTTGATGGAGACCATAAACATGTTATATCATGGATATATTTACCAGTTCAATTATGAGGACATTAAGATAGTGTTCAAAAATCACTCTAGGGCTGCAAGGTAGAGAGGTAGATCTAGCCATGGTTTGGCAAGTTCTTCACCTTCTACCTCATCCCTCAAGAAAGAAATAGGAGGTATGTTAGATGTTAGGGTCTAACCCTAACCACCTTATTTATGTAATAGGGTAAATTCATAGTTATAGTTAGTTAAAGAGTCAATAAAGCCCATATTAATAATTGTAAGTGGTTGACCCGCATTTAAAGAAGGTACCACAGTTAGTTGCAAATGGGCCATGGTATTAGATAGATGATATTAATAAGAACCATGGTACTGACCCATCGTATTGCATGTATGAATCCTATATAAAGGATAGAGACTCCCCTTGAGGAGCGTCGTGTCTTATTTTGTAATTGAGCCCAGCTCTATTAGAGGTTGCCCCCTCGAAGAGGCAAGTGAACATTGATTTCCTTTCTGAATAATAAAATACATGTTGTTATTTCTTATTGTTCTATGTTCTGGGTATATTTCTTTGCATATTTGGTATTCTAGTATCTTCTCGCAGGCCAAGAGCATAAAAATTTGTATTAGAGCACTTTCCAGTGCTGGTGGGATCTCCATTTTTAGCAGAATTATTTTTGGCTAGAGATGTGTTCCGGCGTCTTTAAACCACGGGATTTTTCACTGAGTGCATAAACCTGTGGATTTGAGGAGGCTTGCATGCAAGAAATACAAGAGGTGGTCACACTTATTGGACTCCCTTGTAACCCCTGTGGGTACCCCTTCGAGTAGTAGCACATTAGACAAAACCACACACGGACTATCTTCCAAGTACCCTCTGGGTATATCGGAAGCCCCCTAGGCTCTCTTGAAACCTCACCATAGATAAACTGTCAACCTTCTTGCTACTACAGTACACCGAGAACTGCACTCGAGGAGATTACTCACGCGTACGATAGGGTAGTCAGGTTATACGGCTAAGGGTACGGTTGACCCTCCTTGGTTAGTGCCCTGAAATATTGGGCCAAGTACTACTGTCAAACCCTTATGTATATTGTGATTTGTAGCACCTGACACTCCTTGAGACCATAGTTCCCTTGTCTCTCCCTAGATCATGCATCATCTTTTCCAGAACAGATCTAGCAGGTTGGGTTCTGTCGTAGCCACAACAATCAGTTCTGCCATTCAAATCTCTCAAATCTGCCATTTAGATTTATCAAATCCGCTAATCAGATCGATCAAATCTGCCATTTGGATCTAGTAGTCTGGGTTCTGTAGCAATCACAACAATTAGATCCGCCATTCCAATCTAGCAGCAGGGGTTTGATCACTGCCACATTCCTACTCATACTTTGCAGTTGAGGGTTTCACCGACGGATCTGACTATTTGTGTGGATCCTATACCTAGTCGTGATTCTCACAGGACATTGGGCAAACTTAACTTTTCTGGGAATCAGATATTTCAGTATTCCTAAGAGACACTTATAGGAGACTTAGCCCATAAGAATCAAGTCAACGAGCTTAGCAAGGTGGTACCAATCACTTGTCAGCATCAAAATTTCGGGTGGTCCCAAAAAAAATTCACAGTAACGACAAGTGCACCGGATCAGTGCATGGTACAAACCAGAGCTCAAGCTATGGCCAATCAGAAGATCAACACCCTTGAACAAAAGTTGGATGCATTAACAAAGCAGATCCAGACCTTAGCTGACACAATCACAAAGGGCAAGTCGGGGGCAAAATTGGAGGCCTGTGATTTTAACGAAAACCTTGAGGGAGAGTCTAGCCATTCTCTTCACTTTTATGGAAACCACCAACAATCTCAACTTCGACCACCCAAGCTAGACATGTATAAATTTGATGGCTCTCATCCAGCCATATGGTTAGCACAAATGGAGCAATATTTCACATTGAATCACATCATAGATAATGCAACTAAGCTAAGTGTGGGAATCCTGTACTTGGACCAAGAAAGATGGCAATGGCGGCAGTGGCATCAACGCTGCTATGCAATGCCACTGTTGTTGGGAAAAGTATCCAATACGGAATGACCCTATCCCACTCTAAGGGTGATAGTACCTCAGCAACAATCAAAGCAAAGCTATTTGAGATTACTTCTTTATGAGATGTAAGAGAGAGGAGGAAGAGATCCACTAACCGATGTCTTCTGCTAATGATTGATCCAATCTTCTCTCTTTGCTGCTTGCTCCCAGCTCCTTGCTCTTTCACTGGCCCAGCTACACCAAGATTCTGCAAAATGGCAAGAAAGAGAAACTACAAGAAGCATACATTCATAATTGATTCAAGGATTAGAATAAATCAAATATACAAGTATAGCAACACATTATTGAAACACATGTATATAGAAGAACCTCAAATGCTTTATTAATGGAAGAAGTAAAGTTCAGGAAGTGATACAACCATAAAAGGCCCAATCCAGCATCACCTCCCAGCAGAAAGAAATCTCCTCTTCACCTCCTTCAAGCAAATCACCCAATAATTCTATACTCAAACCAACAGCACTTCCTTACATTCACAAGATTCCAGCCTCCCTAGACATCATGAGAGAGCTCTATATATAGGAGTTTTGGAGAAAGGATGAGTCAGCTTGTAGCTGGCATGAAGCTGACTAGTGTCCTCACCCACTTCAGTTATTCTTCAGTTCTTGAGTCCACTTGGAGGTTCTTGCTTCCACTTGGAGATCTAGACCCTCTTACTCATCACCAGTCGAATTCCCTGATCCAAGTGTCATTTTGGAAGCTTCCTGGGCATTGACACCTTGAGGAATGACTGTGCCACTTCGCCAAACTCGCCCAGCGCAGGTAGCCTTCTTTGCAGTTGACCTTCAGCGCAGGTACACAGTGGAGCAGTTGACATTCAGCGCAGATGCTCAGTGGAGCAGTTGACATGATCCAGAATTAGCTTGTTTTTGAGTGTTTTCAGGTGGAGAACTGATATTCAGTGCTGTGGTTTGCTGACCTTGTTCCTCTAGGGGTAGGAACAACATGTTTAGGGACTTTGGATCCCTCAGATTATTGACATTTCATGCTTCATGCTGTAAGGCACAAAAATGTCTATAACAGTTTCCCCCTAAAGTATGAGGTCGTTTATCGGGTGAAATGCTTTATCAGGAGGATCCGAAGTTCATTCAATCGCTGAGAGGTGACCTGTAATAAAATACAATACAATACATTATTTTTCATTCTGCTTTCATGATCTAGCTGAGGCGGGCATTCCCATGCTCAGCTTTATAAATTCATTTTGGTACATAGAACAGACGATCGTCTGATGGTAGACTGATAATTCTCTGCTGAAATTATCATCCTTTGAGTAGGATGATCATCTGCTGCAATGATGTACATGTCAAATGTCTTTATATTTCCTGAATATATATCGCAGCCCGGATGGATGAAACTAGATCCGGGGTCTTCAAACTCGTTCGATCTTCACTCTAAGTACAAGTCGATCCATGTGAGAATTGCGCTGAAGTCGAACATGGAAAGACATCGCTTGATTACCGGTCAATGATGTAAACCGTTAACAAGCGCGAGAGGAATCACCGATAATGATAATGACCCTCAAGGTATTGCAGTACAATTCACGTGGTGTGAATAAAGGACTTGGCGTCGAACACCACGCAAAGTCTTCTGGTCGAAGGTCATTGATGTATACCTGTCGCCGGAAGTGAGAAACTTGCCATTGAGGCATGCAAGCTTCAAAGTACTGAGGGGGTTGTTCCTAGATCAACTTCTTGGATAATGAGCTGAAGTCGACAAGAAGCGATCCGTCAAAGGAGGGCCTTAATGAATCCCACATCAGTGACACGGAACGGAGCTAATGATTTTAGTGGAGGTGAAAACAATCTGTGAAATATGATTCAGGGTGGCGATCATGGGTGGATGAAGGATAATGTATGGCAGTGGATGGGACACGGTTGACTCTTTCTGAACAACATCTCTTGAACATATAACGACACTGATGCGATGGATTGGTAGCATTACCCCAAGTGGATGGTTTGGCGAAGACCATGGTGATGAGACCGGTGAATGAAACAACCCAACACGATGTGATACGGAGGAAAAGTGTCATGTTCAAGAGCGACTTGCTACCATTAAAGCTTTGAGGTTCTCCCAATTTTTCCCCAGTCATTTCTGACCAGTACCTCTTTATTTTTGTCAAGCTTGAGGAGGATAACATATGCTTGTTCTATAACCTGCCCTTCGGGCAAGCCCATCGCTATGTTTTAACGAGCCTAGCGATAGGGAAACTCGTTCTCGTCTAAAGACAAGTTTGTCGCTATTTAATCATTTTAACGAGTCTAACGACAAGGAGAACTCGGTCCTTTTCATTTTTAGAGAGTCTGAAAAGGTACAGAAAGTTAACTCCAAAATTCCTTTTTCATCATCTAATCCCTTAAGTCCGAAAAAGTATAAAACAATACAGAAGGGATGAATTTTCGATAACTTTAACGAGCCGAATAAAACAAGCGCTCGACCTTTTTGTGTAATAATCCCTCAGGTCCAAAAAGATTAAAATCTAGAGGAGGGATAGCTCTTCCGGTCACTTTAACGAGCTGGAAGGCCAAAACTCGGCAAACTTTTCATATTTTACGAGTCAGATGAAAAGAGCTCAAAGAAGACTCATCTTTTGAGGAACGAGTGATAAACAGGGATAGCAGCAGATTCTAGGTACAGGTTGGAATTTTCCAATCACGGCAGTGTCACAAGGATGGCTAGGTGAAATCACTCTTCGCAGCTGTTCCTCAAAATGGGTAAACAATCATATGGAGGTGAACGATCGGACAAATGGAATGGAGGTGGCAGGTGCAAAACACGACCAAGGCTTTTACGGCTAATAAATTTACGATCACAATGGTTATTTACCGGGGTATGTTCATTTTTTAACGAGCTTGAATGCTCAATCTTATGTTTATTTTTTAACGAGCATGAACTATGTGCTAAAACTGCTCGGATCTCGCTTTTCTATTTTTTAACGAGCATAAATTCCGCGGTAAAACTGCTCGATATACCAGTCATAAGATAATAAATGTCTCCTGTAAGATCCCATTTTTTATAGAGCTCGCGCCTCACATAAGCTATGCTCCCTCTCATCCTTTCTTTATGCAAGTTCGGAAACGACTAATCCTAAAAAACAGATAAATAACCGCTCTTAGCTTGCACTCCAAAAGGTTTGCATGCCCCCAGGTATAAAATACAATTTCAAGGCTGCCCCTCCTCTCCCCCACCTCTGTTTTTCTTTGGGTGTTCACAGCTACTTGTCGTCTTGCCAGTCTAATGTTAACGATACTTGTCTTCTCGTTATTTTTAACGGGTCTTATGCGGTACTTGTCTTCCCGTCAACCCAACTTTTGACAGATCTTTGCAAGATCGCAAGAGAACAGCTACTTGCGACAAGAGAGCAGCTACTTGCGACAAGAGAAGAACACTACTCAAAGACAAAACATTAATGTTATTGAGGGAGGCTTGCCTCTTTCTGGTTACCCAAAGATTGTTTTGTTAACTTCTTCAAACGAAAACATTTCCTCGGCACTGTCTACCGAAGTAGACAATGGTGAATGACCTTTGTCAAACAAGTAACCTTGACAAAAGAATCATGTTCCAGAACAACCCCTCTTCCTTCTTTCGGACAGGGTACGGACTAGTCATATTCTTTCGCGGAAATTCTACCTTATACCCAGGGTTTCCTCTGCCCGAAGCAGACCAGGATGCATGCCCCCTGGGTTCCAGTCCCATCTTTCCGAATCACTCGCACTCATCGGGAAGGAGGACTGGGGGTGGAGACATTTCTTGATCGAATAGACCATTCAGGGTTGGTATGTGACTATTTGCGATGCGTGATCCCGTAAATGAAAGTTGGTCTACGAGCTTGACCATCTTTCCTTCGTGTGGAAAACACATTACTCTAAAGAGTGAGGAGACTATAGCTCCCATGCAATATATATAGTCTCGTCCAAGGAGTAGGTTATAATCCAAGGGTCCTTGAACGACCATCACGTTCATTTGAACGGTCTTCCCTTTCAATGTAACAGGCACATTGGGGAGGATCCCTAATGGTCGACTGGTTCCTTTATCGAAACCCGAGAGATTTCTTATCTCAGGCAAAAGCGTCGGGGAACCCAGTGCTTTCCAAGCAATAGAGGAAAGGATACTCACAGATGCCCCTTCATCAATGATAGTTCCAGCCATTATCATTCTGTATATTTGGACTATGATTCTGAATGCTATACTGGCTGGCAACCGGGGTCTGCCTAGTTGGTTCCAATCAAAGGACACAACCAGGTTGCTTGGTGGTGGGACCGAATACACGGCCGGATATGACCTTGATGATCTTCCTTCCTGCGATAAAGGAATGGGCACATTGCCCTGATGCTCATCAGAGTCTGTGTTGATGAAAAGAATCTGGATGGTGTCATCCTTATTCTCTTCAGTGAGGGTGTCATTTGAAGATGAATCTTCAGTGACGATGTCATTTGAAGATGAAACCTCTGAAGGCAGAACCGGGTCAACTGCCATTTCGACCTTTAGACTTTCGTCTGGTCTGGATTCAGTAGGTTCATTTTCAATGACTGACGCTTCAGCTGACCACTTGAGCGGGCCAGCTGTATTTTCAACCAACGAAGGACTTGGCACGAGTTTTTTGTATCCAGGAGGAAGTCTCATCGGTGAAACCGGGCGATCTTCCAAAACTCTCTTCGCTTCGTCTAAGAAGGGACAACGGTGGATGGCGTGATCGCCTTCACACAGTCTGTAGGGGGATTTTGCTCCCCCTCTTTGTCTTGAACCTTCACTTTCGCTGGTTGACGGTAAGCATTCAACATGGCTATCAGAGGTTGATGCTCCCGAATTGTGCAAACGAGGGGACCAGTCCCTTAGTATCCGGGGAATACAGGGACAATCTCTATGGAAGTGGTCTCCTCTACATATGACACATGGCGATTTAGGCCCGGTCTGTGCTGTGTGTGGATTTTTGTCAGATGTCTTTTGCTTGCCCCCAGTCGCCTTAGGCTCCTTCTTCTTCTTCTCTCTCTTCTTCTTCTCCTTCTTCTCCATGGGAGCTTGGCTTTTGCCGGCTCTACCTTGCGAAGATGAAGGATTGGGGGAAGAGTTATAGGAAGTAGAAGGCTGGTGGGCAGCTCTAGACTGATCTAACTGTTGACTCGACTGTTCAGGAACCATGGTGTTCTGAACTACATTGGTTGAGAATAGCCAAATTGGCAGGCCAATTGTCAGTCCTGGAAGCGACAATGTGGCCATGTGGGGCGCACCAACTTCTCCCCAAGAGGAGAAAGGACTAGGATTTCCATCATGTGGAATTCCTTGGTTGGGGCGTTCCATGTTCTCAACCTACAGATCAACGCAGGAATAGGAGGTGATTATGTTCCGTTTAAAATAAATTTTATAACGACGCTTTAGACACAACTTGCTTTTTCACTTTTTAAGAGTCGAGAAAAAGCTAAAGATGACTCTAGTCTCCTTCGATGTTTTAACGAGCCCGAAGTGACAAATGCTCGGATGGACTTTTTCAGTTATAGAGTTTGAAAAAGGCCAAAAGAAACTGCTCTGGAGATCTAGGCAGAGGGTGTGCCAAACTTTTCGCAAAACCACAGAATACGTTTTACGGTATGAGTGGTCGATCTTCGTGAATGCTGTGTTCACTGCATTGCGATCAGTAGGGCGGCCGACACAGTTTCCTATGGATAAAGGCTTTATTCCTATAGGGGTCTCCCAATATATACGCGACGGTACATGGGAGCACAAGTCCGTATTGATACTTATCGCTTCACCGTGGAGGAATCACCCAACCACTCAACGCTAAGATATCACGTTTAACGACGCCGGAACACGTCTCTAGCTTAGACCTCTATGTGTTTGCGTTATGTTTCAAAGCGTTGTTATGTAAATTCAATTTATTTTAAGGTTGATCTTGTTTAGCAGTTTGCCTTTATGGATCACCACGAGATGTATGATAACACTCCTAAATGCAGTCTAAGATGATAAGCAAGCTTTTCAATCTTTCAACTTTGAAAATCTTAACTACTGAGGGAAAAGAAAGACATCATCTTTTCACACAGATCATAGAGCACACACTATTGCACTTTTTCCTAAATCAACATGCAAACTGTCAAAATGTACATGCACAATGCAAGTATTTCTTTTCTCTTTCTTAATGTTGATGTAATACAAAAAGAAAGCTGTTGTATAACTTTGAATTCAATTTCAAGTGAAAGCAAACAAGCTTGTCCAAAATCAAAAGAAACCTTAAGATTTACTTGTTTCAACACTAGAAATATATAAATTCAAACCATATGATGAAAGCAAAAGCTCAATCAGCTATGAACAACAAACAAACTAACTCTTAAGATCAAAAACGACACTTAATCACAGGTCTAGATCTAAGAGGCCACAGCAAGACTAATTCACTTTCGTTATGGGAAACTGCAAATGATATAAGAAATGCACAAAGAACAAATACAGTTTCTTTATACAACCGAAGTGGAATAGTGGCAAGGAAAGTTGGTTTCAGATAGGTACATTGACTGATAACAGGCTGCAAAAACAAGGGTGAAAACAGGGAAATAAACAGGAGGGAACCCCAGTAGCACTAGGAAAAACTGGTTCAGCGCAGGTAGTACACTGTCAGTTTGACATTCAGCGCAGGTAGCCCCTTCGGGAACTGCGCTGAAATGCAGACTGCCTTCACAGTGCCTGCACTGAAGAGACAAACTTTCGTTTTTCTCAGTTTCCGGGTCACAGATTGCTCAAAAATTCACAGTTTTTGGACAAATCAGAAGCTATCAATCAAGTACACACTAAGGGATGAAAAGGAGGATGAAAAGCTATCACTAAGAGCTGTTCAGAGTCCTTGTGGATCAGCTCTTCAAATCATAAACATGCCCAGAAACTGAGCTAGAGTAGCTGCCCTCTACTTTGCATTTGAAAGCTCCAAATGCAGTTCGATTCGGTACTCCCTGTGTTTATGAAATGAATAGCAAAACACAAACAACCAACAAGATACGATCCCCAGCGGAGTCGCCAATTTGTTGTTGGGAAAAGTATCCAATACGGAATGACCCTATCCCACTCTAAGGGTGATAGTACCTCAGCAACAATCAAAGCAAAGCTATTTGAGATTACTTCTTTATGAGATGTAAGAGAGAGGAGGAAGAGATCCACTAACCGATGTCTTCTGCTAATGATTGATCCAATCTTCTCTCTTTGCTGCTTGCTCCCAGCTCCTTGCTCTTTCACTGGCCCAGCTACACCAAGATCCTGCAAAATGGCAAGAAATAGAAACTACAAGAAGCATACATTCATAATTGATTCAAGGATTAGAATAAATCAAATATACAAGTATAGCAACACATTATTGAAACACATGTATATAGAAGAACCTCAAATGCTTTATTAATGGAAGAAGTAAAGTTCAGGAAGTGATACAACCATAAAAGGCCCAATCCAGCATCACCTCCCAGCAGAAAGAAATCTCCTCTTCACCTCCTTCAAGCAAATCACCCAATAATTCTATACTCAAACCAACAGCACTTCCTTACATTCACAAGATTCCAGCCTCCCTAGACCTCATGAGAGAGCTCTATATATAGGAGTTTTGAAGAAAGGATGAGTCAGCTTGTAGCTGGCATGAAGCTGACTAGTGTCCTCTCCCACTTCAATTATTCTTCAGTTCTTGAGTCCACTTGGAGGTTCTTGCTTCCACTTGGAGATCTAGACCCTCTTACTCATCACCAATCGAATTCCCTGATCCAAGTGTCATTTTGGAAGCTTCCTGGGCATTGACACCTTGAGGAATGACTGTGCCACTTGGCCAAACTCGCCCAGCGCAGGTAGCCTTCTTTTCAGTTGACCTTCAGCGCAGGTACACAGTGGAGCAGTTGACATTTAGCGCAGATGCTCAGTGGAGCAGTTGACATGATCCAGAATTAGCTTGTTTTTGAGTGTTTTCAGGTGGAGAACTGATATTCAGTGTTGTGGTTTGCTGACCTTGTTCCTCTAGGGGTAGGAACAACATGTTTAGGGACTTTGGATCCCTCAGATTATTGACATTTCATGCTTCATGCTGTAAGGCACAAAAATGTCTATAACAGCCACTGATTTGGCAAATATTCTCAAAATCCCTTTCTGATCGCTTTGACCATGAATCTAACTTTTTGGGTCGTCTTACTAAGCTTCGACAGACTGCCATAGTGAAAGAATATATTAAAGCCTTTGAAGCATTATCCTTCCGCACAAGAGGTCTAGCAGATGAATTCTACTTGGAATGTTTTATCAGTGGTGTCAAAGACGCCATACAAGCCCACATCCGACTACAACACCTAGTCTCATGGCTGGCAACTTGCAAGATAGCTCATGAAGTAGAATGCGTGTTAGCGGCCCAATCAACTCGTCCAAATTTCATAGCCAAGGGATGCCCCACCCAGGCTACAAGCACTACCCAAACACTTAAGGTTCAAAAGGTGTGACCAGTGGAAATGGCAAAAAGAAGAAAGCAAGGATTGTGTTACTACTGTGATGAGAAATACTCCCCGGGCATAAATTCAAGGAACCCAAATTCTTTCAAATTAATGCTACTGATCACAGTTCATCTGAGGAAACCCCACCATTTAAGGGACCAGAGGAGGAAGATGAGGACAACAAGCTGGACAATGAGCTCCCAGCTACACCTGAAGAACCAGTTATCTTGCTTCATGCTTTGGCAGGAATTTCTTCTCCCCAAACTCTCAAAATCAGAGGTTTTATTAAGCATCACCCTGTAATAGTCTTGATTGATAGTGGTAGTACACATAACTTTATCCATCAATGAGTCGTTGAAGCAATGCATTGTTTTGTCAGAGAAGTCTCTAATTTCCAGGTCCAGATTGCTGACGGGAGGACAATGAAATGTGAAGGCTATTGTGAAAATCTCAAACTTCAAATGGGGGATTATCATCTAAAGACCCACATGTTTGCCATCAACATGGGTGAATGTGGCATTGTCTTGGGTGTTGAATGGCTCCGCACACTCGGTCCAATCACAGTGGATTTCCAGGAGTTATATATGAGCTTCAAGCAGAATAACCACACACATACCCTCCGCGAACTCCAAGCAGGTGCTCCTTCTATCATTAGCTCACATAGGATGGAAAAATTGTTAAAAAAGGGCCACCATGGAGTTATAGCCCAATTTAATGCCATTCAAGCCTTTAAACCCACTTCTCTTCATATTCATCTTGAGATGCAACAAGTTTTAAACAACTATCTGCAGGTCTTTGACAAGCCTCATGAGCTTCCACCCTCGAGAGGGGAACATGATCATAGCATTACTTTGGTCCTAGGGGCACAACCACCAAATGTGCGCCCATATAGATATCCTTTCACCCAAAAGAATGAAATTGAAAAAATCATCAAGGAACTCCTGGAAGCTGGTGTCATTCGTCCTAGCATTAGTCCTTATTCATTGCCTGTGGTCATGGTGCTCAAGAAAGATGGGGAATGGCGTATGTGTCCAGACTTTAGGGCCCTCAATAAGCTGACGGTCAAAGGTAAATTTCCCATCCCGGTTGTTGATGATTTGTTGGATGAACTAAATGGGGCTCAATTCTTTACTAAGCTTCACCTTTGCTCGGGCTATCACCAAATTCGCATGAAAGAAGTAGACATTCCAAAGACTGCTTTCTGAACTCATGAAGGCCATTATGAATTCTTGGCCATGCCATTTGGTCTCTGTAATGCCCCATCCACTTTTCAGAGCCTCATGAATCACCTGCTCAAACCATATCTCAGAAAATTTGTCCTTGTTTTCTTTGATGACATCCTCATCTACAGCCTCACCTAGGAAAAACATCTTCAGCATGTAGACCTGCTCTTAAAACTACTTCGAAAGCATAACTTATTCTTCAAATTGTCCAAGTGCTCTTTTGGCATGTAAGAAGTTGAGTATTTGGGCCACATTGTGGGGCATGAAGGTGTCAGGGTGGATCCCAAAAAGATCTAAGAAATGCAGGATTGGCCTCAACCAAAGACCTTGAAGAGCTTGAGAGGATTTTTGGGTCTCACTGGCTACTATCGCAAATTTGTCCACAATTATGGTCACATTGCTAGACCCCTCACTCACCTTCTTAAGAAAAAATCATTCCTCTGGAATGATGAAGCGCAACAGGCATTTATAGCTCTCAAACATGCCATGTGTTCCACTCCCGTATTGGCACTACCGGACTTCACAAGATCTTTTGTGATTGAATGTGATGCTTCTGGTACGGGTATTGGGGTTGTCTTAATGCAGGAAGGTTCACCCTTGGCCTTCACTAGCCAACAACTAAGTGGGACAAATCTAGGACAATCTACCAATGAGAAGGACATGATGGCCATCTTACATGCAGTGGATACTTGGCGACCATACTTATTGGGGTAGCGTTTCCAAATCCGCACAGACCATCAAATCCTTAAATATTTTTTGGAGCAATGGCTATCCTCGCCACAACAAAATAAATGGCTGGCCAAAATGTTGGGATACGATTATGAGATAATTTACAAGAAAGGGCGAGAAAAATTCGTAGTGGATGCTTTATCATGCCAATTTGAGGAGGAAAGCACCCTGCTAGCAATCTCTCTTCCCATTCCAGAGTGGATTGAAGAGGCTTGCAAGGAATGGTTTTCACATCCTTTTCTCTCCCAACTCATTAATAAATTGCAGGCAGATCCAAATTCCACAGTGGTGTTAACGGGAAAAGTGTCTATTTAGAACGACCCTATCCCACTAAGGTGTGACAGTGACCTTAGAAACAAATAGATAAAACTACTTTCGTATTCTTCTTTATGAACTATAAACAAAGAGGAATAGGATGAACCAACCTGTGTCTTGCGCTAGTCCTTTGATCCAATCTCTCTCCTCTTTGACAGCTTCCAGCTACCTGCTCCCTTACTTGCCTAGCTTCACCAAGTTCCTGTAAGATCACAGAAGAAGAAAACTACACAAAGACATGGATTTATATTCATAAATAGCTTAGGATCAGATTTAAGCTAAACATGCAATATAACAAACATCAATGATACACAAGCATGTAGGAGAAACTCAAATAGTTTTATTGATATAACAAGAAGATCCAGGAGGAGTTACAACCGATGATTCCTGATCCAGCATCAACGTCCCAGCAAAGGAGTCTCCTCTTCACCTCCAACAAAGCACAAATCACCCAATACTCTGATATCTATCTCAAAACCAACAGCAATTCTCTTCAATGTACAAAATTCCAGCCTCTGGATCTCTGGGATGAGGGATCCATATATAGATGTATGCAAAGAGGATGAGTCAGCTTATGATTTGACTAGTGGCCTCTCTCTGTCAGTTCTTGTTTCCACTTGGAGACTGAGAGCCTCTTACTCATCCTTGGTCGAACTCAGTGAGGCAAGTGTCATTGGGGAAGATTCTAGAAGCTTCCATTGTCTGTCCACCTCGCGGAATGACACTGCCATTTGTCATTTCCCGCTCAACGCACCCTGGTAGTGCATTTAGGTGCGTTGCAACGCACCTAGCTAGTGTACTTGGGTGCTATGCAACGCAGCTAGCTAGTGGAGCAGCTGAAATGATCCTGATTTGACTGATTCTGAGCAGTTTCTGGTGGAGAACTTCTGGGAGAAGCTGTAATTTGTTGACCTTGTTCCTTTAGGGGTCGGAACAACACTTTTAGGGACTTAGGATCCCTTGGTTTATGGACATTTCATGCTTAGAGTTGTAAGGCACAAAAATGTCTATAACAGTTGCCCCCTAAAGTATGAGGCCGTTTATCGGGTGAAATGCTTTATTAGGAGGATCAGAAGTTCTTTCAATGCTGGGAGGAGACCTGTAATAAGATACAATACGATACATTATCTTCATACTTTTTTCATGATCTAGCTGAGGCGGGCATTCCCATGCTCAGCTTTATAAATTCATTTTCATGTACATAGGACAGACAATCGTCTGATGGTAGACTGATGATTCTGATAGAGCCATCATCCTTTTGGTAGGATGATTATCTGTGTTGCAGTGCTGTACATTTCAATGTCTTTATTTTCCTGAATATATATCGCAGCCCGGATGGATGAAACTAGATCCGGGGTCTTCAATCTCGTCCGATCTTCACTCGAAGTACAAGTCGATCCATGTGAGAAATGTTTTGAAGTCGAACATGGAAAGACATCGCTTGATTACCAGTCAATGATGTAAACTGTTAACAAGCGCGAGAGGAATCACCAATAATGATGATGACCCTCAAGGTACTGCAGTACAATTCACGTGGTGTGAATAAAGGATTTGGCGTCGAACACCACGCAAAATCTTTCGGTCGAAGGTCAATGATGTATACCTGTCGCCGGAAGTGAGAAAGTTGCCATTGAGGCATGCAAGCTTCAAAGTACTGAAGGGGCTAGATCAACTTCTTGGATAATGAGTTGATGTCGACAAGAAGCGATCCGTCAAAGGAGGGCCTTAATGAATCCCACATCAATGACATGGAACGGAGCAAATGATTTTGATGGAGGTGAAAACAATCTGATGATATACGGTTCAGGATGGCGGTCATGAAAGAATGAAGTATAATGTATGGTAGTGGATGGGACACAGGTGACTTCTCTGGATGACTTCTCTTGAACATGTCGGCGACACTTATGTGATGGATTGGTAGCATTTACCCCAAATGTGGATGGTATGGCGTGACCATGGTGATGTGCCCGGTGAATGAAACAACCCAACCCGACTCAGGCACGGAGTGGAAGTGTCATGTTCAAGAGCGACTTGCTACCAATAAAGATTCTTTGAGTTTTCTTCCCACTTTTTCCCCAATCATTGTTGACCAGTACCTCTTTATTTTTGTCAAGCTTGAGGAGGATAACATATGCTTGTTCTATAATTTGCCCTTCGGGCAAACCCATCGCTATGTTTTAACGAGCCTAGCGATAGTGAAACTTGTTCTCGTCTAAAGACAAGTTTGTCGCTATTAATCTTTTTAACGAGTTTAACGACAAAGATAACTCGGTCCTTTTCATTTTTAGAGAGTCTAAAAAGGTACGTAAAGGTAACTCCAAAATTCCTTTTTCGTCATCTAATCCCTTAAGTCTGAAAAAGTATAAAACAATACAGAAGGGATGAATTTTCGATAGTTTTAACGAGCCGAACAAAACAAGCGCTCGATCTTTTTTTGCAATAATCCCCCAGGTCCAAAAAGATTAAAATCTAGAGGGGGGATAGCACTTCCAGTCGCTTTAACGAGCTGGAAGGCCAAAACTCGGCAATCTTTTCATATTTTACGAGTCAGTTGAAAAGAGCTTAAAGAAGACTCGTCTTTTGAGGAACGAGTGATAAAAAGGGTAGCAGCTGATTCCAGGTAAGGTTTGGAATTTTCCAATCACGGCAGTGTCACAAGGATGGCTAGTGAAATCACTCTTCGCAGCTGTTCCTCAAAATGGGTAAACAATCAAATGGAGGTGAATGATCGGCCAATGGAAAAGTGGAGGTGATGGTGCAAACACGACCAAGGCTTTAATGGCTGAAATGTTACATTCACGATGGTTATTTACCGGGGAATAGTTCATTTTTTAACGAGCTTAAACGCGAGTGGAAACATTTGCTCATGTTTATTTTTTAACGAGCTTGAACTATGTACTAAAACTGCTCGATTAATCCAGTCATATGATAAGAATGTCTCATATAAAAACTCGGCAATCTTTCGAGTGTTGCCCCACATCCTTTCTTTATGTAAGTTAGGAAACGACTAATCCTACGAGTTTAAAGGGTTAGAGGTCCTAAAAATTTAAAAAATAAATAGTCGCCCCTCGCTTGCACTCCAAAAGGTTTGCATGCCCCCAGGTATAAAATATGGTTTCAAGGTTACCCCTCAATTTGCAAACAAAACATTTGTTCTATCAGGAAAGGCCTACCTCTTACAGGTTACCCAAAGATTGTTCTATTCGCGGTGCAAACAAAACACTTCTTTGGCGATGTTGCTCGAAATAAACAAAGGTGAGTGACGATGCCCGCCAACTCACATAACTTTGACAAGAGAATCTTATTCTAGAATAACCCCTCTTCCACCGATGGACGGGGTACAGACTAGTCATATTCTCCCGCGGAAACCTACCCTATACCCAAAGTTTTCCTGCCGAAGCAGACTAGGATGCATGCCCCCTGGGTTTCAGTCATATCCCTCCGAATTACTCGCGCTCATCGGGAGGACGGACTGGAGATTGAGACATTTCTTGTGTGAAGAGACCATTTAGGGATGGTATATGACTATTTGCTATGCGTGATCCGGGAAATGAAAGCTGGTCCACGAGCTTGACCACTCTTCCTTCGTGCGGAAAACACATTACTCTAAAGAGTGAGGAGACGATGGCTCCCATGCAATAAATATAGTCTCGTCCAAGGAGTAGGTTATAATCCAAGGTTCCTTGAACTACCATTACGTTCATTTGAACTGTCTTCCTTCTCAATGTTATGGGCACATTGGGAAGGATCCCTAAAGGTCGACTGGTTCCTTTATCAAAGCCTATCATATTTCTCATCTCAGGCAACAACGATGGCGAACCAAGCGTTTTCCAAGCAATAGAGGAAAGGATACTCACAGAAGCCCCCTCATCTATGATGGTACCAGCCATGACCATTCTATATATTTGAACGATAATTCGGAATGGTATGCTTGCTGGTAAACGGGGTCTGCCTAGTTGATTCCAGTCGAAGGAGACAACTAGGTTGCTTGGAGGTGGGACCGAGTAGACGGCCGGGTATGGCTCTGACGAACTTCCCTCCTGCGGTAAGGGAATGGGTAGATTGCCCCCATGTTCGTCGGAGTCTGTGTTGATGAAGAGAATTTGGACGGTGTCATCCTTGTTCTCTTCAGTGACTGTATCATCCGAAGATAGAACCTCTGAAGGCAAGACCGGGTCAACTGCCGCCTCGACCTTTTGACTTTCTTCTGGTATGGATTCAGATGGTTTATCTTCGATGATAGGCGCTTCAGACGACCACTTGAGCGGGCCAGCTGGATTCTCAACTAGCGACGGACTCGGCAAGAGTTTTTTATATCCAGGAGGAAGTCGTAACGGTGAAACCGGACGATCATCCAAAACTCTTTTCGCTTCGTCTAAGAAGGGACAACAGTGGACGGCATGATTGCCTTCGCACAGTTTACAAGGAAATCTAGCTTTCCATTTTTGTCCTGGGGCTTCACTTTCGCTAGTTGACGGTGTGCTTTCAACATGATCATCAGAGGTTGATGACACCGGATTGTGCAAATGAGGAGACCAGTCCCTTAGTATCCGAGGGATGCAAGGACAATCTCTGTGAAAGTGGTCTCCTTTGCAAATGACACATGGCGATTTAGGCCTGGTCGGTGCAGTGTGTGGATTTTCGTTAGACGACACTCGTTTTCCCCCATTCGCCTTTGGCTCCTTCTTCTTCTTCTTCTTCTTCTTCTCCTTCTTCTCCTTAGGAACTTGACTTTTGGCTTTGCCAGCCCCATCAAGCGAAGAGGAAGGAGGAGAGGAAGAATTAGAGGAAGTAGAAGGTTGGTGGGCAACTCTGGACTCGTCTAATTGCTGATTCGATTGTTCAGGAATGGTGGTGTTCTGAACGACATTGGTTGAAAAGAGCCATACTAGCAAGCCAATTGTCAGTCCTGGAAGCGACAATGTGGCCATATGGGGTGCACCAACATCTCCCCAAGAGGAGAAGGGACTAGGATTTCCACCAAGGGGAATTCCTTGGTTGGTAGACTCCATTTTCTCAACCTAAGATCAACGTAGGAAAAGGGTATGAATATTCCGTTTAAAATAAAGTTTTAGACGCTTTGACACAACTTGTTTTTTCAATTTTTAAGAGTCGAGAAAAAACAAAAGATGACTCTAGTCTCCTTCGATTTTTAATGAGCCTGAAGTGACAAGTTCTCAGATGGACCTTTTCCGTTAAAGAGTCTGAAAAGGAACGAAAGGGACTGCTCTGGAGATCTAGGTAGAGGGAGTACCAAACCAATCGCAAAACTGTAGAATACTTTTTACGGTACGGCAGTCAATCTTCCCGAATGCTATGTTCGGTGCATTGCGATCAGTAGGGCGGCCGACACGGCTTCCTATGGATAAAAGGTTTTAAGCCTATAGGGGTCTCCCAATATATACTCGACGGTTCGTGGGAGCACAAGTCCGTACTGGCACTTATTGCCTCAAAGTGGAGGAATCACCCAACCATCAGTGAGGACAACAGTTACCAGGCTTTACGACGCCGGAATACGTCTCTAGCCTAGACCTCTAAATGTTGTGTGTTAAGTTCCAAAGCGTTGTTAGATTCATTCAATTTATTTTAAGTTGATCTTTCTTATGAAGTTTTCCTTTTGGGTTCACCACGAGATGTAGATGTAATTCCTAAAATGCAATCTAAAGATGATAAGCAAACTTTTATCTCTTTTCAGCAATGAAAATCCTAGCTACAAGGGGAAAAGAAAGACACAATCTTTTCTCAAAGAGCAAAGAGCACACTGTAAATGCACTTTTCCTAAATCAAGCCAAATAGACTGTCAATATGCAAATGCACATGTGCATGTATTTGTTTTCACTTTCTTAATATTGATGCCTAAAAAGAAAGTTGATGTACAAATCTGAATTTGCTTTCAAGTGACAAACACAAACAAGCTTCTTTTCGAAATCAAAAGGTAGAGATGATTACGACACTTTATGATTTTGAAATAAATACTCGTTTTGGCACTAGAAAGTCACAAATTCAAACCAAAGGCAAAAGTAAAAGCATAATTGACTGTCAACAGCAAATAAACTTTCTCCTAAGATCAAAATCTACACTTACGACAGATCTAAATCAAAGGACGACGGTATGACTATTCTACTTTTTCAATGGAAAACTGTAAATGATGTAACAAACACACAAAAACATCTACAGTCTTTTTGTAAAAAGGAGGCGGAATTAAGGCAAAGAAAAGGGGTTTTCAAATAGACACATACATTGATCACAGGCTGCAAAAAACAGAGACAAAACTGAAAAATGAAGCAAAGAACCTCAGCTGCACAAGGCTAGGCTGATCAGCGCACCTGTTACACAGAGAAACTGGATTGCAGCGCAGGTAGCCCTCTCGGGAACTGCGTTGAAATGCAGAATCTCTTCACAGAGCCTGCGCTGGGGCAGAAACGAGAATTCTATCCGGGTTCTAAGTCACGGTTTGCAGTTTAATCTATGGTTTTTGGCCGAGTAAAAGCAATCAGTAATGCACAATCAGAGGGTAGATTTAAAGGAGGTCTAAGAGCTATCTCAAAGGGAAATCAGATCATTTGTGAATCAGCTGTTCAAATCATAAACAGATCCAGTGAATGGATTGAAGTAGTAGATGTCTACTTTGCATTTGTTAATGGTAAATGCAGTTCGATTGCTACTTCTAAGTTTATGAAACAAACAACAAGAGAAACACAAACAAACTAACTAGACACGATCCCCAGTGGAGTCGCCATTTTGTTAACGGGAAAAGTGTCTATTCAGAACGACCCTATCCCACTAAGGTGTGATAGTGACCTTAGAAACAAATAGAGAAAACTACTTTCGTATTCTTCTTTATGAACTATAAACGAAGAGGAATAGGATGAACCAACCTGTGTCTTGCGCTAGTCCTTTGATCCAATCTCTCTCCTCTTTGACAGCTTCCAGCTACCTGCTCCCTTACTTGCCCAGCTTCACCAAGTTCCTGTAAGATCACAGAAGAAGAAAACTACACAAAGACATGGATTTATATTCATAAATAGCTTAGGATTAGATTTAAGCTAAACATGCAAATATAACAAACATCAATGATACACAAGCATGTAGGAGAAACTCAAATAGTTTTATTGATATAACAAGAAGATCCATGAGGAGTTACAATCGATGATTCCTGATCCAGCATCAACCTCCCAGCAAAGGATTCCCCTCTTCACCTCCAACAAAGCACAAATCACCCAATACTCTGATATCTATCTCAAAACCAACACTAATTCTCTGCAATGTACAAAATTCCAGCCTCTGGATCTCTGGGATGAGGGATCCATATATAGATGTATGCAAAGAGGATGAGTCAGCTTATGATTTGACTAGTGGCCTCTCTCTGTCAGTTCTTATTTCCACTTGGAGACTGAGAGCCTCTTACTCATCCTTGGTCGAACTCAGTGAGGCAAGTGTCATTGGGGAAGATTCTGGAAGCTTCCATTGTCTGTCCACCTTGCGGAATGACACTGCCATTTGTCATTTCCCGCTCAACGCACCCTGGTAGTGCATTTAGGTGCGTTGCAACGCACCTAGCTAGTGTACTTGGGTGCTATGCAACGTAGCTAGCTAGTGGAGCAGCTGAAATGATCCTGATTTGACTGATTCTGAGCAGTTTCTGGTGGAGAACTTCTGGGAGAAGCTGTAATTTGTTGACCTTGTTCCTTTAGGGGTCAGAACAACACTTTTAGGGACTTAGGATCCCTTGGTTTATGGACATTTCATGCTTAGAGCTGTAAGGCACAAAAATTTCTATAACAAGTGGGCTACTCTTGGCAGGATGAGATTCTTCGCTACAAGGACAAAGTAGTGATATCACCAACATCCACCCTCAGAAGTTGCATTTTGGTAGAGTTGCACTCATCTCCCACTGCAGGCCATTCAGGATTTCAGAAGACTTATGCTCGCACTCGACGTTCATTCTTTTGGATAGGCATGAAAAAGGAAATTCTTACTTTTGTAGCTGAGTGTGATGCGTGTCAGCGCAACAAAGGCGAAACAGTCAAATCCCCAGGCACATTATAGCCATTTCCTATCCCTGCCTCAATATGGATGGAGGTTTCTATGGATTTCATTACGGGTCTTCCGAAGTCAGGCAACAAGTCAGTCATCATGATGGTTGTGGACAGACTTTCTAAGTACGCTCATTTTTGTACCCTACCCCACCGTTTTACACCAGCTTTGGTGGCTCAATCTTTCATGGACCAGATCTTCAAATTGCATGGCATGCCCACTTCCATTGTGTCTGATCGTGACCCAATCTTCACCAGTAACTTTTGGCAGGAACTCTTCACACTACAAGGTACCCAAATACAACTCAGTACTTCCTATCATCCCAAAAATGATGGTCAAACTGAAGCAGTCAACAAATGTCTAGAGACCTACCTCAAGTGTTTCACTTTAGAAAAACAACATCTATGGGTACAGTGGTTACCTCTAGCCAAATGGTGGTATAATACTAACTACCATGCCACCACCAAAATGACTCCATCTGAAGAATTTTATGGTCAACTCCCTCCTTCACCTACTTATATCCAGGGATGCTAAAAGGTACAAGTAGTGGATCAATTCCTACAAAACTGTGCAACCATGCTGGCCCACCTCAAAGAGAATCTCCATCAAGCTCAAAATTGCATGAAGCAACAGGCTGACCAACATCGTTCAGACTGCAAATTTCAAGAAGGGGATTAGGTATTCTTGAGGTTGCAACCATATAAGCAAACGTCACTCAAAGACAAGGGTTGTCAAAAATTATCTTCGAAATTCTACGCAATGTATCAAATACTTCAACGCATTGGAGAAGTAGCCTACAAGCTAGCCTTGCCACCCACTGCAAAAATCCATCCCGTCTTCCATGTCTCATGCCTTAAGAAAGTAGTTGGGAACCATTGCAGAATTCAAACCACTCTACGAGAATTGGATGAAGAAGGTTCAGTCTGGCTCCAACCTGAATAGGTTCTTGACACGCGAGAACAGCACCTGCGCGGCCCCACGATCAAGGAAATCATCGTCAAGTGGAAAGACACCTCTCCAGAAGATGCGACTTGGGAACCAACCACTGTTCTTCAGTAGTTTCCATAGCTTCAACCTTGAGGACAAGGCTATTTTTATGGGGGAGGGCATGTTAGGGTCCAACCCTAACCCCCTTATTTATGTAATAGGGTCGAGTCATAGTTATAGTTAGTTAAAGAGACAATAAAGCCCATATTAATAATTGTAAGTGGTTGACTGCATTTAAAGAAGGGACCATTGTTAGTTGCAAATGGGCCATGGTATTAGATAGATGGTATTAATAAGAACCATGGTACTGACCCATGGTATTGCATGTATGAATCCTATATAAAGGATAGAGACTCCCCTTGAGGATTGTCGTGTCTTATTTTGTAATTGAGCCCAACTCTATTGGAAGTTTCCCCCTCAAAGAGGCAAGTGAACATTGCTTTCCTTTCTGAATAATAAAATACATGCTGTTATTTATTATTGTTCTATGTTATGGGTATATTTCTTCGCATATTTGGTATTCTAGTATCTTCTCGCAGGTCAAGAGCATAACATTAGAAGATTTTAAAAGTGAAAATTTACATACTTTTTCCTTGCAAATGGAGACAATGTAGATTAAGAAAAAACAAGAGACAAAAAGGGCATTAGTCATATTTTGTCCTAGATGCATCAAGAGGAACCCAAGAAATGAGTGTCCATTAAATGTTATTTAAATATGGTATGTGTGTGAGGAAAATCATGCAAATGAAAAGCATCCATCTCTTCTAGGTTTGAAAGCAGTGTATCAAGGAGTAGAAAGAGGCATGGAACAACTTTTCTTCATCAACCAAAGGAGGTCACGAGGCCCTGGGCCATATCAACAAGGTATGCAAGGCATACACTATCCTCCTTCTTTCAATACAAGTCATAATGCACCTTTCTTGTCTTGGTATCCTCCAAAAAACTCACCATGGTCCATTCCTTCTCCTTGGCCCTATCTTGCTCAACTTTCCATTCCCCCTTTCTAGCCATATTAGCACAAACCTCCCTAATGGGGTGATCCCTCACAAGGATGGAAGCCTCAGGCAGCCCAACCACCTACCTTAATGCCTCCTCTTCCTCAACTATAGCTACCCCAAAAAAAATCCACCTAAGAAACCCCAAATTCCTACTCAACCTAATCTGAAACCAAATAATAAGTAGGTCGAACAAGTCTACAGTGGAGAAACTTCATATCCTACTTATGTTGTAGAAATCCAAGAAATCAACCTCAGGTCCAGGAAGGTACTTCCTAATTCTCACCCACCTTCTCTAGCAGAATATCTTGAAGAAGAGAAGGAAGAAAGTACTCATCAAGCCAACACACCTCCTTATCTTGAAAGGTTGGTCTATCCCAAACAACACACCCTAAAAGAGGCCAAAATTCTGGGAGAATTGAAAAACTCATGTTTCAAAATCCCTCTCCTACAAGCCATCAAATATGTTCCCATATATAATAAATTCATCAGGGAATAATGTCTTAAGAGGCTAGGAATAAAGAGGAAGGATGCCCCCACTATCGATTTCATTGGGCAATTTGATGATCTAATTCTAGGGAAGGTCATTTCCCTAAAGTATTTGGATCCTGGTAGTCATTATTAGATGTACATATCAACGATATTATAGTCCCAATGACCCTCATTGAGTTAGGGGCTACAATTAGTGCCATGAATAGGGATACCATGTTTAAGCTTAACCTCCAAGGAACCCTAAGGAAAACCAAAACAATACTACAACTTGTAGACAAATCCACAACAACACCTAAGGGTGTCATTGAGGATGTCATGGATTCCATCGATTCTGAGGAGTACCCTACTGATTTCCTTGTACTCTAGCCTAAGACCAAGTTCAATCGGTATCCTCTCATCCTAGGAAGACCTTGGTTAGCTAATTTTGATGCCTATATTAATTTTAGAGTTGGGAACATGAAAATCAAGAATGGACAACTCACAAAACAACTTGTACTATACCCCCCTACTCAACCCCTTGTTTAGCATGATTTTCCTATATGGGTGGAAGAGGAAGAAGATGAATAATTTTATCAATCATCACACTACCCCATTTGTACACTACAAACCACTATCGTAAGTAGGCAATGGGATTAAGATAATCTAATTAACAATTTTCTACAAAACAAGTACCCTATTGCCATGAAAATTGATGGACAAAAAAAGAACCTTTAGGACATCCTGAAGACATTCCATGGAAAGAATTAATCATTGATGGTTGTGATAAATACCATGTCAAAATTATACAAAGCATCCCCTCTAGAAATTTGAAAATTAGTCATTTCCTTTCAGCCTAACAAGAGGAACAACTTCTCATGGTCTTAAGGTAACACCTTGATGCCTTCGCTTGGTATTACAAAGAAATGAAATAGGTCCACCCCTCAATTTTTACACATCACATATACATCAAAGAAGGACACAAACTTATTTTCCAACCTCAAAGAAGGATGAAACTTGCACTCAAGGACAATGTAAAAGAGGAATTGTAGAAATTGTTAGATGTAGGATTCATTTACCCTATTTCGAGCAGTCAATGGGTATCACCTTTAGTTATTGACCCAAAAGGAATGGGAAATGGATGGTTTGCATTGATTACAGGGAGATTATTAAGGCTACCAAGAAAGATTACTTTCCTTTACCTTTTATTGACCAAGTTTTGGATTCTCTTGCAGGAAAAAAGTTCTTCTCATTTCTAGATGGTTTCAATGAGTACAATCAAATCCAAATCGGTCCTAAAGACTAGGATAAGACTACCTTCACATGCCCATGGGAGACCTTTTCCTATAGGGTCCTTCCATTTAGCTTGTGTAATGCCCTTGACACCTTATTGAATTTTTTTTTTTATCTTGTACATTATATGGATGAATTCACACCTTATGGAGACGATTTCCTAGAATCCCTTTCTAAGATTTGTAAATTTTTGAAGATATGCATTGAAATGAATCTCTCTTTAAATCTAGAAAAGTGCCATTTTTTTATGAATTCAGGAATTGTTCTAGGTCACTTCCTCTCTAAGGGATGTAGATTTCCCCTAATTAGATTTCCACATAAACAAAAGGATGTATGGAGCTTCCTAGGACTAGTTGGGTACTATAGAAGATTTATCAAAGATTTCAGTAAAATTGCTTCACCTTTGTTTGGGTTACTGACGAAAGACTTAGATTTCTGTTGGACATATCATTGTTAAAAGGCATTTGAAGAGCTCAAGGAGAATTTGAAAATTGTTTTAGTTCTCAAGGGCCCAAATTGGGCCCTACCTTTCCATATTCACATAGATGCATTAGACAAAGCAGTAGGGGCAGCTTTGGGACAATTGGAAGGTAAGTTTCTTTCTACTATTTATTTCATTATTAAGATATTTTCCAAGCTTGAACTCAACTATATAGTCATTGAAAAACATCTCTTGTTTTTTGTACATTCCTTGAATAAATTTAGACATTACATTACAAGTTATCAAGTTTTTGTGCACATTGATCATGCAACCATTAAGTATTTGATGAACAAACCTGATGTCAATTCTATAATAATTAGATGGTTATTTTTATTACAATAGTTTGATCTAACCATTGTTGACAAGCAAGGGAAATAAAATTTTGTTACAAATTTCTTATCTAGGCTAACCCTATTTGTAGAAAATGAAGAGATGATAGATGATCAGCTCCCAAATTAGCACATCTTCGCTATATCATTGTTTTCACCTTAGTTTGATGACATGGAAAACTTATTGGTTGTGTTGGCCCTCAATTTTGGTCATCTTTGCTTATCCTAAATCCATTTATTTACCACCATATTCCATCCTATTTCACCTTTATATGCCTCATTTTAGTCCTATTTTGCATATTCATGTAACTAAATTAAGTTTTTCAATTTTTGGAATTTTTTGTAAAAATTGGGTTTTAAGAGTAAATTTGGACTGCATTAAAAATTCTCTTAATAGCTTCATGGAAGTCATATGTGGACACCTGGGTGAGATATGAGCACATATTTGGTAAACTTGAGAACCATGGATGAAGAAACACCTATTGGTTCAGTCAAACTGAGCAAAAACAGGCCCAGTCAACGCTAGTCAAACTTGACCTATCATTCAGGAATTCCTAGTAAAAAAGAGCAGATTTATTATTTTGTGGGATTTTTCCTGATTTTGTGAACCAAACTTGATGAGTTTGACCTGTATGGATGGATTAGGATTGATAAGTCTGTTAGAGCTATTATAGCAAAAAAATTTTATGATTTTCTTATTTAAACAGAGTTTATGGACCAATCAAAAAAGTGTAATTTGTATTAAGATTATTAGGGACTTTTGATATAATTTGAAGAATCATTTCTACTATTCTATTTGTTTTTCATGTTGTGGATTCTTTATTAAGTTATTTGTAGCTGAAGAGTTCTTCAGGTGTACAAGGAAAGGTTGGAGGGCCCCCATACCAAGATAAGTACACTTTGGTTAAATTTTGTATAGATTAGCATAGGTTTGATTCAGTATTTCTTCTTTCAGTTTTATGATTCAGTTACTTAGATGTGTCATGATTTTTATATGATTTTTGGATGATTTTAGTTTAAAATCTAATTTGCATAGGAAATGACAACCAAGGATTTAAGTTAAATTCTCTTTCTATCAAATTATGAATCACAACTAAAAATCATCCTTTTTCATTTCTTGAATTGTTTCTTGAATTCCAGTTTATGATTTGATACAACTATAATGTTTTTAGAGTAGAACTATGAGGAAGGACAACTAGGACCTCCTAAGTTAGGAGCATCTTCTTTGGATTTCTACACATCACAAATCATTGCTCTTTAGTTTCTCTTCTTGAGGACAGTACTAAGGGGAAGGAAAACCAAGACCTCTGAAGTTAGGAGCCTCTTCCTTCACTTACTGCATCTTGAATCAGAGACTTTTTAGTTTCTTTAAACTTAAAACTTATTTGTCATATGCATTTCCCTTAACCTTTAAGCCTTACCTTCCGAAATTGACTTTACCTGAAATCCATATACTTTGGACGTGCTTCCAAGTCTACAAATCGGGATTGACAAATAAAAAACCTGCATTAGTTTACTTAGTAAATTGACCTGACATTTTTGGCACCGTTTTCAAGGAAGCACATTCATATTTAATCGAAATAGGAAGCTTTAAACAAAAACAAAATTAAAAATTTTTAGTTAGTATTTTTCCATTATGATCCTATATGACTAGAAAAAGAGACTAAAATGGTAGATACATAAAACAAGACCCCCCAACTACTAAACCATTGTTATAAGCAGGACTACCAATATTTGAATTAATTACACCAATTGCTAGAAAACCAACATTGGAAGAGTTAGAGGAAAAACAACGTTCAAGACAAAGGTTAATGCTTGTTGAAAGACAAACTTTGTTAGCTTATGAAGTGAAGAGAAAACAAAAACAAACAGGAACATATTCCATAGGAAAACAAAGAGAGACAATAAAACCAATTGATTAGCCTACTCTTGAACAGTTAGATCAACCTATCCTTGAAAAACTAGATCAACCTATCTCTGAACAAACAAAACAAGTTGAAAATACACAATCTCAATTCGTTACTGAAACGTTTAAAATTGTTGAAAAAGATATGAAAGAATAAGGTCAAGGATCTAATATCCCAGTACCAACTCCAAAACGAAGGTTACAATATGAAAAGCAACAAAAGGAATGGAAAAGAAAAAGAGAGGAAGATATGAGAAGAGAAGCAGAAAGAAAAAGAGAGGAAGATTCCAAAAGAGAATATGATCATAAGAGAAGACAAGATGCAGAAACAGATAATGATGAAGAAGCTACTTTTGGATTCCCAATTTTAGATACTAGATAAATTCTTGGAGAAGAGGTAAAAATGAAGAATATTCCACCTTCAGTTTTACCAAATTTCTATGGAATTTTTTCTGAAGATCCTGATTCATTCATGTTTGAATTTGATATCTTATGTCATAATTATGGTTATATTGATTATACACATAAGCTTCGTCTTTTTCCTGCTACTCTTAAAGTAGTTGCATTAAAATGGTTTATGGGATTAGGAGAACACACTATTACTTCTTGGAAAGACATGAGGAAAATTTTTCTTAAGAAGAATCAACCCTATTGTAGGCCTAGAGATTCAAAGGAAGATATTTTAGGATGTCTCAACAAGAATATGAGAGTTTGAAAGAATACTTAGAAGGATTTCTTTACAACTTACAAAAATCCAAACAACATTCTTTAAATCCTGATACCATTCCAACAATTTTTATCAAAGGAATACAAGATGAGTATCTTGATATTATCAATGTGATGGGTAAAGGATATATTTCATACTTACCATTCGATGAAATTCCTGAATTATGTCAGAAGTATTCTAGAGGTAGAGTAAAAATAGGAAAAAGAGATATAACTTCAAGAGCTTCTAAATCAGCAACAAGAGGAGTAACAAGAGCAGAAATAGGGAGTTTGTTAGAAAACTTTAAAAGTGATCTTTTGAGCACCTTAGAAACATAGGTTGATGTATTGAAAGAAAAGAAGAAACAAGGAGAATAAGAAAAAATACTACCAATTTTTTGTCCTAAGTGTAGGAAGAAGCATCCTTTACGAGAATGTCCTTTAGATAATATACATGTTTGTGGACTTTGTACAGAAAATCATGTCATAAATGATTGTCCAACATTAAAAGAGTTTCAATCAAGCCAACTAGAATAAACTCAAGGATTTTATTATATGGCACCAATAAGAGCTTGGCAACCATGTTTTGCAAGTACATCTCAACGGTTTCCTCAACAAATTCCCCATAATTTTCAGTATCAAAATTCATGGAATACTCCTATGCCATGGCAAAATTGGCTCCCTCAAACTCAAAACCAAGGTTGGAGAGGATATGCCCAACCATCTCAACCATTCTATCCATATCAAGCTTATCCCCAAGAGAGATATCAACAACCTTACCCTTAGCATCCATACCCTCAACAACCAATTCCATTTCCACAACAAAATCCTGCACCCTTACTAACTCAACCACAGCAGCTTCAATTACCATCTAACCAACCACCACCCAGACCAACTCAATTACCAGCCTAGCCAGTAGCAAATCCAAGTAATAGAGTGGAAAGGCCAGCATATAATGTGGAAGAAACAACATCATTTCCTACATATTCTATTCTTCCTATTCAAGACATCCACTTGAGGTCTGGAAAAGTTCTACAAAAAGATTCTCCATCGATCATAGAAGAACAAATTGAATAAGGAGAACAATCTGAAAAGTCTAATACAAAGAATCAAATTCAAAAAAGCAAAACTATTATACTCAAATACCACCTTTCCCAAAAAGGTTAGTAGAGCAAAAAAATTAAATTTATCTTCCTGAATTTGATATCTTACATGAATTAAAGAATTCTTTTGTTGCAAACTATCAATGATATTCCAATATATACAAAAACAATAAAGGAATTATGTATTAAGGAAACTAGCAGAAAGAAAAGAGATCCACCCACAATCTAAGTCATTGGCAAATTAGCTAGTCTCATATCTGCAAAAACAACAATTAAAAAGTATATTGATCCTGGGATACCTATGGTTACCATTTAAATCAATAATTTTTCATTTCCTAAAAATTTAATTGATCTACGAGCTGCTATAAATTTCATGACAATAGAAACCATGAAGTATTTAAACTTGTCAAATATACGACCTACTACTACACTTTTAGAACTAGCAGATAGATCTAAAGTTGTACCGGAAGGAATACTGGAGGAAATCATTGTTTCTTTGGATTCATGGGAGTACCCTGTAGACTTGTTGATCTTGCAACCAAAAACAAATCTAGGAGGCCATCCTTTAATTCTTGGCAGACCATGGTTAGCCACTGCAGATGCCTTCATTGGATACAGATCAGGAAGCATGATCATAGCACATGGAGATGAAAGGAAACATATCACACTCTATCCTCCTGCTCAATCTCCTTCTTTACTATCATGGCATGATGACCAACAAGAAGAAACTCAACATGTTTTAAGCATTAATCAAGCCTTTAATTTTAGAGAATAAGAAGAAAATGAGGATTTAATAGACCTTTTTATCTCAGAACCTCATATTTCTAAGCAGCTACGAATAACTCAATATGAAGCTGAAAATCATTTTCTAAATCAATGTTTTCAGGAAAATTGTATTATTCAATCATTGCAAAATTCATTTGAAATCATTTTTCCTATCAGCTCAATTACCAATTCTCAAATCAAAACCATCGAAATCAACCTTGGAAAGAATGTAAATATTGGTAATAATCTACAATAATCACAAGAACAACATGTAATTGCATTGTTACAGAAATATTCAAAAGATTTTTCCTGGGACTATACAGACATGCAAGGAATTCATCTAAAAACATGTATTCACCATATCTAAATTGATGATAATATCAAACCAGTTAGACAACCACAAATAAGAATGAATCCAATGATGAAAGAGATATTTAAGGAAGAACTGCAAAAACTGTTATAGGTAGGATTCATCTACCCTATCTTAGATGGTCAATGAGTTTCTCCCTTAGTTTTGGTACCAAAGAAAAATGGAAAATGGAGAATAAGTGTAGACTATAGGGAACTGAACAAAGCAACATTGAAAGATCATTTCCCACTACCATTCATTGATCAAGTACTAGATTCACTAGTAGGAAATAAATTATTCTCTTTTCTTGATGGATTTAGTGGATACAATCATATTAAGATAGCATTGAAAGATCAGGATAAAACTACATTTACTTGTCCTTGGGGAAAATATTCTTATAATGTTTTACCTTTTGGATTATGTAATGCACCTGCTACATTTCAAAGAGAAGTCCTAGCTATCTTTGCAAACCTTAGACCTAAATGTGTTGAAGTCTACATGGATGATTTCACTATCTATGGAGTTACATTTGATGATTGTTTAAACAACCTTGAAAAATTTCTAAGGATATGCATAGAGACAAACTTATCCCTCAGCAATGAGAAATTTTTTATGATGTTAACGGAAGAGATAGTGTTGGGACACCACATTTCTTCTTCTGGAATAAAGGTAGACCCAGCAAAGATACAAGTCATTATAAACTTAATGCCACCAAAAACACAGAAAGAAGTAAGAATTTTCTTGGGATATGCAGGCTATTACAGAATATTCATTGAAAACTTCAGCAAAATAGCTTTACCCTTGTTCAAATTACTTGCAAAATACATTGAGTTTCAATGGACTACAGATTGTCAAAATGCATTTGAAAAACTGAAAGAAAAATTGTCTAGGTCATTGGCATTCCACATATCTATTGATGCATCAGATATAGCTATAGGAGCATCTCTAGGAAAAAAAGAAAATTAGTTTAACTATGCCATTTATTTCATTAGCAAAAATCTAACTCTGACAGAATTAAACTATACAGTAACTAAAAAAGAAATGCTAGATTTTGTGCATGTAGTCAATAAATATAGGCATTATATAACAGGCTATCAAGTGTTTATTCATACAGATCATTTAGTCATTAAATATTTAATAAACAAAACAATTACCAATGGCAGAATTACTAGATGGTTGTTACTAATGCAAGAATTCAATCTCATTGTTCTAGATCGACCAGGAAAAGATAATCAAGTGGAAGATTTCCTATCAAGACTTCATTTTCCTGGTGATCTTATTCATGTTTTAGACAAATTTCCTGATGAACATCTATTTGCTATAACAGCTAAAACCCCATGGTTTGCAGATGTATTTAATTATTTATCATCTGGAATATTACCGTCTCATTTCACTAGAAAGTTGGAAAGAAAAATAATCAGAGAGAGCACTAGATATAGTTGGGTCAATGGTGACCTCTTCTATTCTGGTCCTGATCTTTTGATAATAAAATTTGTATGAGAAGATGAAGTTCTTGATATTCTAAAAGCATGTCATTATGAACCATGTGGTGGCCATTTTCTAGATAAACGAACAACATACAAGATGCTCAAGCTTGGCTACTACTGGCCAGCAATTTTCAAGGACTCAAAGGCCTATGTCAGAAGATGTGATAGTTTTCAAAGAACTAGAAGACCTGTAGTATCAGATGAGATTCCATTGAAACCACAAGTACTTATAGAACCATTTGAACAATGGGCTCTTGACTTTGTGGGACTTATTAACCCGCCTTCAAATGAAAAGAAGTACATCTTAGTGTGTACAGACTATGTTACAAAATGGGTAGAAGCAAAAGCAATGGCATGAAAAACAGAAGAAACATTGGTTTCATTCCTCTTTGAAGAAATCTTTGTAAGATTTGGAGTTCCAAGAAAGATTTTTACAGACCAGGGATCACAGTTCACTTTTAAACTTGTCTGAGATCTTACGGAAAAATACAAAATTAAGCATAGAAAGTCTACTCTGTAGCATCCTCAATCAAATGGACAAGAAAAATCTACTAATAAGGCTATGGAAAACATCATTACAAAGACAGTGAAAATGAATAGAAAAGATTGGTTAGACAAATTAAAAGATGCATTATATGCATACAGAATTACATGGAGAAATACTACTAGATTCAGCCCATATAAACTGGAATATGGTAAAGAAGTTTTGTTACCAATCGAATTTCAAATTCATACATTTAAACTTGTAGAAAAAATGGGATTGGACCTGTCAGAAGCCCAACAATAGAGAATTATGCAGCTGAATGAACTAGACAAAATCAGACAACAAGCAGTTGATCACACATCACTAGTACAACAACAAAGAATCAAATGGCATGACAGATTGATCTAAAACAAAAAATTTCATAAGGGAGACTGGGCACTTCTTTTCGACTCCAAGTACGAAGATTACAAATCTAAGTTTACTACTCATTGGCTTGGGCCACATGAGATATAATAAATCTTTGACAATGGAGCAGTCAAGATCAAGACAATTGATGAAGCCTCCATTTCATTTCTAGTTAATGGTCATAGACTAAAAGTTTATAATAAGCCTATCAATAAAGAAGACTTTTTGAAGAGAGTCTCAGAAGAAAACAATATGGAAGTACTAGAATAGCATAGTCATATTCCTTCCCTACATCCAGAATAAAAAATAAAAATAAAAATAAACTTAAAAAATAATAGAGTTTGGTTGTGAAAATCTAGGATACTGGCACAATACAAACTCGAATTCATATCGGAAAACCAACTTGTTTGGCCAATATGAATTGTCTTTTATGTTTTTCAATTTCATTTTGCAAAATCATCCTCCAAAATTCAAATACTTGAGGACAAATCTCAAGATTAGCAAGGGGGGAGATTCATAATAAACCAAGAAACTATGCAATTGGTTGAATGTCAAGAAGTTGTATTGCAGAAGGGACCTGAGACATCATAATCAATATTTATCAGTAAGGGACTTGAACAAGATCAATGTCATATGTTATTGTTGAAGGGACCTGATTATTCATCTTAAAATCAACATCAAAGGGACCTCAAAAGCAGCTACAAGCATCTACAATCCAACAAAATCATTCAACAGAATTCATTTTGAGGTCAAAGTATCATCATCATTAGAAAAAGGTCAAATGTTGACAAAAGAGCTAAGGTCATCATTAACAGAAGAAAAGCATTGACAATGAGCTATCAAGTGAAATGAAAGTATAGTAAGTTTAAAGTATTCTTACTGCCTTCGATTTTGAAATTTTTTCTAAGATTGATAAACTAGTTTAAACTTGAATATGCAGTACCCCTATCCATGTATATATCATCCTCCCTACATTATATACATTTACCTCTTACATTATTCATTAACCTTATTATAACCTTACATTCATCAATTCATAATTCACTCAGCCACATTCATTTGCATTTTTGACCAAACCTTTTGGCCACATCTCCTTTTTTGGGCCAAAAAAAAATTGCTTCATGGAAAATTGTCTACACAACAAGAAGGATTAGTTTCATATGCCTATAAAACAAGAACAAAGAGAGTTAGTATCATTACAAATATACTTAACATCTTATTTCAAAAATAATTTGATTTGAAATGACCCAAGATTATGGTCATTTCAAAACAAATCAATACATAAGTATATGTAAATGATGACACAAAAAATGGGCAAGTATGCAATGATAAAGGCATAATAATGGATATGAAACATGCAATGCAAGTATAATGGATCTAAAAATGCACAATGAACAAGCATAATGCATAATCAAGAAAGCATGCAATGAAAAAGTCATAGACTAGTCCTAATAGTGATGAGTATTGAAAGCTCTAAACTACAAGAAGTTACGAGCTATGATGCAACATTAACAAGAAATAAAACAAGTGTCGAGACATGTACAATGGAAAACACTTGTGTTACAAAGTGGTGATAAGAGTATAAAACCACGATGTATCAAGTGAAACAAGTGGCAGCCAAAGGTACAAGTGATAAGATGAATAGTCAGCTAGTCAAATCGAAAAAATGTAGCAACAAATGGTCAAAATATGTTTCAAAGGTTTGCACGCACATTTGAACATTGTCTATGCATTTTTCTTCATCATCACAACTAAGTTTCATCGTAACCTAGCTCAGAATCAAAGGACATTGTGTATTCATTATTTATCCACAGCCTAAAGAAAACACGACAAAACATACCCTGTTTGAATGAGAAATACGCAAAGAGTGAAAGAGAACTACGTAAAAAGAGGAGAACCTTGTGTAGTATAGATAGCACAGGTAATGACATGGAGAAATAAGGAGGATCATTGTGTTTAAAAGGAGGAGAGATAGAAGAGCGCAAAACTGAAATTTCCTCTACACTGAGAAGACATATTCTCCATTAAATCCCATAAATTGGACAGTGATCAGGTAAGAGTAGATCTCAGGGTCTTCTCAACAGTTAAAATATTTCTAATATTGTGTTATTCTCTTGAAAAGGGTTCAACTTAAGTTGTTGTTTAAATGTGTCATACTATGATAGAAACACAACTTCAGTCCTAGATTGTCACCCTAAAAAGGCTCTACCACCTGTAGACCAATGATTTTTCAAATTGCTGGAGACGAAGAGTTTAACTAGGACTATATGTTTACACAGGAGCAAAGAAACCTTAACAAGATAATCTCTACAAGGTTTCAACAGTCATTTGCAGCTTAGGTATCGTTTCAAAAACGATTTCCTCATACATTTTTAAAAACATTTTGCCAAATTTTGCACATAAAAAACACAGTGAGCATCCTTTTGTATACACAGTGAGTAGTTTTATATGAAATTTGGTAAACAGAGAAGGTTTTTCATCGATTTTTATGGGCAATTTTGCAAACAAAGAGGATTTCTAAACGCAATTTTGCAAACAGTGAGAGATTTTGCAATGGAGATGTTTACATGGTTTTTCACACAATGAGAGTTTTTTTACCCAATTTTACAAACAGGGGATTTTTTTTTAATACCATTTGCAGTATGAGACAAAGAAATTGAAGATCTAAAGGCAAAAGAAGTAATATCATTCTTTTTTTTCAAAGCTATAGAGGTGTGGTAACTACATTAACCATGATTTTTATCCAATATTGCATGAATGATAAGGTCAAATATATATTTTTGCTTGTTATATTCATGATGAGGTTATTTATTGGACAAGGCCATATTAATTGGTACACAGATCAGATGCAATTGGCAACAAAAACTAAAGCTAAAGACTTCAAGATAGAAAATTGGAGTAAGGATACAATAGAGAAACTATACCGGGCAGGGCTATTGGAGTTTCTTAAAAAGTTCAATGGTCACAATGATAAAATCACATAGGAGTTCATAAAGCATTTTGAACATGGACAAACCAAAGTTGGTGAACTTTCTATACCACTGAACCCAACCTTTCTTTCTTAAGCATTGGACCTTCCTTTGATAGGATAAGAGTAGCACAAGAGTCTGCATTTTAAGGAGAAGGGATGGAACTTTTCCTGGAGAAACAAAGGAAGGGGTCCTTTGACAGGACAAGAGGGATTCCAAGAGATTGGCTTAGAGAACCATGCTCAGAATTGGTTTTGATTATCCAGAAGTACTTCACTTGTGATAATCAGTACACTGTGGTACACCTTTTTCATATCAAATTGCTTCATCATATCAAGGGAGATTGTGAAATCAACTTACCCTACTTCTTTTCAAAAATCCTAACCAAAATGATAGAGGATGTCAAGAACAAAATAGAAGCCAAGGAAGCCAATATATATCATCATGGGCTAATCAAGATACTTTTTGAGTATCAGGTAAGGAATAAGGGGTTGCTTTGGAAGGAGTTTTTGGCTAAACATCATTTTGAAGAACAAACAACAGGGAATGAGGAGAAGTTTGAGCAGTTGCATGTAACAAGAAGTATCATGCATTCTCCTTTATATCCCAAGATAAGATTGAAGAAGAAGCAATATGATATTATGATTGAAAAAGAGAAATCCTTTCTATCCATTCCTAGGAGGCCTAGAAGAAAATCACAAGAGGAACCAAGCAACAAAGAAAAAGATCCAGAAATTGAAATTATTGGAACTGAGCCTCCACAAACATCAAAGAAGATTGATGAGATTATACAGAGATTGGAGGAGGAAGTCCAGGAAGAGATCATAGAGAAAGACTCCTATTTTGAGGATGCTTGGGTAGGATCCACCTCATCTCACTCATATGCCAAAGAGACTAAGGAAGAATCTAAAGAACTGCACAGTGAAGTATATCTTAAGAAAATAATGGAGCTAACAAGTGAGCTGGAAGACAACAAGATCATGGAGAGACATTTGAAAAACGAGAACAAAATGTATATAGAAAATAACAACAACATAATCAAGGAGAACAAGAAATTCAGCAAGAAAATTAAAAAGCTTGAGACTTAGAATATCCTCATCTCCAAACAAGACTACAGATGGCTAAAGGAGAAAAAGTTATGGCAATACAAATATGAGAAATAAAAAGTGAATATTGCCATCTACAAAGAAGAGAAACATGAGGGTATTGGCATTCTCCTTCAAGCCGCACAGGAAGAAGCTACAGGATCAAGAAAAATAGGGGCATCAACACTTAGGAGATCCAAACGAAGGAGGCAAGCATGAGGACATGCTTGAACATCAGCAAGGGGGAGATGTTGGCCCTCAATTTTGGTCATCTTTTCCTATCCTAAATCCATTTATTTACCACAATATTCCATCAAATTTCACCTATATATGCTTCATTTTAGTCCCATTTTTCATATTCAAGTAACTAAATTAAGTTTTTCAATTTTTGGAATTTTTTGTAAAAATTGGGTTTTAAGAGTAAATTTGGACTGCATTAAAAATTCTCGTAATATCTTCATGGAAGAAATATGTGCAGGACACCTGGGCGAGATCTAAGCACAAATTTGAAAATATTTGGAACCATAGATGAAGAAACACCTATTGGTACAGTCAAACTGAGCAAAAACAGGTTCGGTCAAGGCTGGTCAAACTTGACTTGTCATTCAGGAATTCCTAGTAAAGAGCGGATTTATTATTTTGTGGGATTTTTTCTAATTTTGTGAACCTGAATTGATGAGTTCATCATGTATGAATGGATTAGGATTGATAAGGCTGTTAGAGCCATTATAGCAAAGTTTTTTTGTGATTTTCTTATTTAAACAAAGTTTATGGACCATTCAAAAAAGTGTAATTTTGTATTAAGACTATTGGAGACTTATGAGATAATTTGAAGAATCATTTCTACTGTTCTATTTGTTGTTCATGTTGTGGATGCTTTATTAAGTTAGTTGTAGCTGAAGAGTTATTCGGGTGTACAAGGCAATGTTAGAGGGGCCCCATACCAAGCTAAGTACACTTTGGTTAAATTTTGTATAAATAAGCATAGTTTTGATTCAGTATTTCTTATTTCAGTTTTATGATTCAGTTACTTAGATGTGTTATGATTTATGTATGATTTTTAGATGATTTTAGATTAAAATCTAATTTGTGTATGAAAGGACAACCAAGGATTTAAGTTAAATTCTCTTTCTAACAAATTATGAATCACAACTAAAAATCATCCTTTTGAATTTCTTGAATTTTTTCTTGAATTCCAGTTTATGATTTGATGCAATGGTAATGTTGTTGGAGTAGAACTGTGAGGAAGGACAACCAAGTCCTCCAAATTTAGGAGCATATTCTCTTGCTTTCTACACATCACAAACTGCTGCTCTTTAGTTTCTCTTCTTTAGGATAGTACTGTGGGGAAGGACAACCAGGACCTCCTAAGTTAGGAGCCTCTTCCTTCAATTATTGCATCTTGAATCAGAGACTTTTTAGTTTCTTTTAACTTAGAACCTATTTCTAATATGAATTTCCCTTAAACTTTGAGCCTTTCCTTCCGAAATTGACTTTACCTGAAATCCATATACTTTGGATGTGCTTTCAAGTCTACAAACCCGGATTTACAAGTAAAACACCTGCGTTAGTTTAATTAGTAAATCGACCTAGCAGGTTGTTGGACAATTTCCACCTAATTTTTCTTCCAAGAAAGAGAAAAATTGTCAAGAAGAGTGCTCCTTACACTTGGATTGGGGGAAACCTTTTCACAATAGAGCCAGATAATATTTTGAGGAGATGTGTGAGGGAAGATGAAGTATTTTCTATCCTCTCAACATGCTTTGATGGACCACGTGGGGGCCATTTTTTTGCTAAGAGGACAACCTTCAAGATTCTTTAGGCAGATTACTATTAGACTACCCCACATCAAGGTGCCAAAAGGTACATTGGTTGGTGTGATGAGTGCCAAAGGATGGAGAATCCTACACCAAAGGATGAGATGCCACTCCAACCTCAAGTGAATCTTCAACCATTTGATAAGTGGGGCATGGATTTCATTGGACCTATTGACCCCCCATCTAGAAAAAATAGGTATATTATTGTATGAACAAATTACCTAACCAAGTGGGCTAGAAAAAAAAAACAGTCAAAGCAATAACAAAATAAAAAGTGGAAAAGTTCTTAAGGGAGAACATTTTTTACAAATTTGGTTTCCCAAAAGAACTAATCATTGACCAAGAAACTCAATTCATTTCCAATATGATAGAGGGGATAATGAAGCAGCATCACATCAAGCATAGGAAGTCCACTACATATCACCCTCAAGCAAATGGGAAAGTGGAAGTGACCAATAGAGCACTAGAAAGCATCTTCTATAAGGTGTTAGCAGTAAAAAGAAGGATTAGGAAGCTAGGCTTGTGGAGGCCACTTGGGCCTACAATACTACATGGAAGAACACCACTGGTTTCACCCCCTTCGAGATGGTTTATGGTAAGAAAGAATTGTTTTCCATTGAATTTGAATATAACACCTTAAGAATGTAAACACAACTTGATCTAGACATCAAAAGAGCTTAGGAAGAGAGGTTGCAACAACTGAATGCCCTTGATGAAATCAAGTTATAGGCATTTATGCATACTAAAGTGGTTCAATTACAAAGAAAGGAATGGCATGACAAACACATCTAGGAAAAAACCTTTTAGGAGGGTGACAAAGCCCTCTTATATGACTCCAAATTCAAGGACTTCAAATGGAAACTCATGACTAGATGGCTAGGCCCTTACCTAGTGGAGAGATGCCATGATAATGGCTTTGTTCAAATCCGAACAATTGATGAGGAAAAGATACCACTTTTGGTCAATGGTTATAGGTTTTACTTTTACAAGAAGCCCATGTCAAAGGCTAAATTTATTAGTTCAATAAGCAAATAACTAAATGTGACTAGGAGCCTCAAAGCTCCCAATCCATTTAGCCCCTGATGAAAAGAGAACAAAGAAAAATAAGACAACAAAAACAAATAAAAAAATGAAAAATCCCTAGGTGAAAACCTCTATGAGGGAGCTGAGGCAGGTTCTTGGGCTAAAAACCTCCATAAGGAAACCAAAGGTCCTGGAAAATAAATAAATAAATAAAATAATATATATATAGATATATAGATATAGATATCCCCAGGTGGAAACCTCCCTTAAATTCCACCTCCCTTAAGGCACCTAGGGAAGGCCTAGTAGGCTGAAAAACTCCTTTGAGACACCTTGTAGATCTCATGATAACAAAAAATATAATAAAATAAAAGAGAAAAAAGAAGGAAAAGAAAAAACAAGAGAAATGAGGAGAGTGTAAGGAACCTCTACTTTGTCTATTCTAACACTACTACTAGGATCCAAACAATAGTCAAATAATTTCAACATAGTCAAATAAAGTTAGATTCAAAAGTATTTACATTACCTTCAAGACATATAGTCATCCCTTTGTGCCCATTCCACTCATTTCTTGACCTTTCACAAGACTCCCCTATCATTACCTAGTCCCTCTCACTCATTTCTTCCAGTATCATGAAGTGCTACAAAAAAGTCAGTGTATTGATACAGGAAGTTGATAAGCATATAGAAAAGGATCATATTAGAAGTTTTACACTTGAGGACAAGGGAGAGAGCCCTTGAGAGTCCTAACACTCATCCACTCCATCAGACTTCACTTTTTTCACCTATTTCACACTCACCATCCATCAAACACTTGACCATTCACCTCTTATACTCCCATTTCCATCAAAGGGAGACTCTCTATCCACCACCAACAATTTCACCATGAATTATCAAGATTTTTGGAGACCGAACCCAAAGAAAATTGTGATCCTGAGGGGTCTAGGTGGCCAACATAGAAAGACACACTGTCCTATAGTAGCTTGGATAAACCCTATAGGATCAAACTTGAAGTAACAACCTGATAATTTTGAAGACCACATAGCTTCAAGAGACTCCAAAAATTGGGCTAGGCAACTAAAGGATTTCTTGTAGGCTCCTACATGACCATTGATCATCAAGAAATAACAACATCATAATAGTTGCAACACCTGTGCTCTTGTAACCTAGATCGAGAAAATTCCATCTGTAATGGACACTACAAGAAGATACCAAAGCTAATGAAAAGACTACTAAAGCTTACAAATTTCATTACCAACCACCTCATTACCATCAAAAGGAATTCCAATAGCCACATCAATGCTTCAGCAGCCTCATGCAAGCACTAATTAATCAAATCACCAACTACAACACCACCAGCAATAGCATAATTGGGTAAGGCTCAAGTATGAAAAACCCTAAACCTTTTTCATGAATGCATATTAGCTTAAAAAGTATTCTTAATACATAAAAGAAGAGGTTTTATGGGCCAAATTTCTTTAATAGTCTCTCCCACCTTTGGTAGTGAAATTTAGTCATATCCTACATTAACCACACGTGTGGAGGAAAAGGAACGAGAAAGGTGATGACTCCAAGAAGTGGGCCAACATGCCTACCCATTACAAAGTTTGGTGTGCGAAGGTGGTAGGTGGGGGCTAGCTCAAACAATGTGCTAATCCCATCCACCCAATTGACAACCACGTAAGTTAGACCCCCAAACCTTGTTCTACATAAAAAAACATATTTTAAAGCCAAGGGAGGCCCACCACTACCAATAGAGGATTATATACCTAAAATATCACTTTCACAGAGCTATAAGACCTATACACTATTACTACATGAAAGTTCTAGGGAGCTATAGTTAGCCTGATTCTGAGCATTATTGCCATCCAAACCCTAGGATTCAAAGAGAAGCATCATAGAAAGGGTATGTACAGATTCTCTTTGTAACCTTTTGATGTAAGGGTTTGTAAAACCCTTGAAAGTTTTAGAGGCATATCCTGTAGTTGTCTCTACTGTAATTTCAGGCAGGAAGGAAAGTGAAGTGTGGATGTTTTTGAAATGAGCGTGATAATAGGAGGGGATGAAATTGTATTCAGTTCCATTATGAATTCTTCCCTCTGTTAAGCATAATAAAAAACTTTTCACTTTACTTCTACCTCAATAACCCCAATTTCATAGAAATTTATAGAACCCTATAATAGAGACGGGAAATTTCTTGTCCTACTCTGGATAAGTATTGAGACTATAGGGGGATGATTCAACCGTAGGGAACCCATAGATCCCTCGAGAATTCATCAACGCCCTGATGTCAAGGACTTTTTTTCCAATCACTAGTGGTTATGGTTTTTTTGAAAGATTCAAGGGCTTCAATGATAAAATCACTCAAGAATTTTCTTTGAACCTCCATCCACAAGGAGGAAAAGATGCCATCACCATAGTAAGGGGCCTCATTATTCACATAAATGAGGAATTCATCAACAAAGTCACCACACTTCCCCTGGGGATGACTTGGAGCAAAGAAGAAATGATCGAGGCCATCACAACAAAGAAAAACTTCTTCCTTCAGGATGAACAACCCATTGAGGACAAGAATGGATTTAGAAGGGAGATTTTAACCTATCCTTGGGACGAGGTAGCATACCATATCTTAAAGTATATCTCATGTGAAGGGACACTTATTATTATTTATGCATACTAGTCCAGGATGCTCTATCGTCTTAGATTTCAAATGAATTTTCCTATCCAGGAAAGGTTGAGCATCCCTCACTTCACCTTTCAGTCAATCAAGGAAATGATCCAGAAGGTGAAAGGAGGGAAGCATCACTAAATGGCACACCATAGATTGATAAAATTAATAGTCATGGATGCTCTGGAAGGTTTCCAAAACCTTGTAGTTTGGGATGATTTTGTGGATAGGTATAGAGAGGCCTTCCTAGAAACCTAAGCACAAGCTCAACTGGAATTTGAATGAGTAGCAATAGATGGAGAATCTAAGGAATAGGAATTTGAGGGTGAGGAAGAAAAATCCAAAGTAAAAATAGAAGAAGAAGTAGAGGAGGAAGAAGAAAAGGCAGAGGCACAAATTCAGTCAAGAAAAATAACAAAAATACCTAAAGAACACCCAACTGTTGAAATATGGCAACAGAAATATTCCAATTTAATTTGTCCTTGAATTAAATTGTGAATTAAAATCAGATTTAGTCTTAAAAGATACTTGGAAATAATTAATTTATTTATTTTAAATTAATTATTTGGATAAATTCAAGTTAGAAGTCGTTCTGAAGTCATGCAAGAGTTACCCCTTAAATTAAGGAGATAAGATTGAGTTATATTTGAGTTGTAATTAGTTAACTTAGTTTACTGAGTTAAGTCTAGTTAAATTAGTTCCAAACTATTTGAGGAACTAATAGTGAGTTAACAGTCATTTGATGCATTAATGCACTCAACTAGTGCTACTCCAGTTAACTAAAGATTCCCTCATCACTAACTCATGCATGTCTATTCTGAGAAAGACCCAGTTGAGATAAATGTTCAAGGACAGTGTACTATCAGTTGCATGTGTTTTCTCATGGAGAAAACTCATGCATGCAGTCAAGGATTTATCCTTGAGGATTGCACAATTTTGGAGGAGTTTTCGAAACAGGAGCTTGGAGGGTAGAGAGGAAGGCTAGAGAGAAGCCTAGATTTCCTGTGAGCATCTGTGAGGATTGTACTGAGAGATGGATAGCTGTGAGAGCTAAGGCATTGTATAATTCCTATGTATTTACACCATGTATGATAATATGATAGTGTGGGGTTTTTAGCTGAGGCTTTCCCCAAAGTATTTTCATGTGTACTGTGCCATTGATTCTTCCTCTTCTAGTTATATTGTTTAGCTCAATCTTTAAGCTTCCGCAAATTGATAGTAGAAGTAGGTTATAGTATTCTGCTTTGATTTATATTGCATTATCGGGTTAACCTACCAGCATATTTTCTACATGGTATCAGAGGTAGATTTGTAGAGATTTTCTACATGGTATGAGAGATGTGAATAGTATACTAAGAAGAGAATTCGAAGTTTGAAGTTCAGGGTTGCAGGTGCAAATCGAATTCATATCATACTTCAAGGTTGGCCAATGGCGTTCTATGGCTTGAGACTCGAGTATGCCTTGGAAGGTAGCTCGAATTACATGGCATGGAAAGAAAGAATGGAGGTTGTATTAGAAGATAGTGGCTTGAAGGAATTCATTTATCAAGAAACCCCAAATCCAACTTCAACTAATGCACAAGAGTTGGCTGAGTGTAAGAAGTGTGTGGCGAAGGCAAGACGGATCATCCTTGAGGGAGTTCGAGAACATATTGTCTCAAGTCTCCATGGGAAAGATACTCCATTTTCAATGTGGAAGACATTGAAGGACCTCCACAAGAACAATAGTGACCAGAGGAAATTGGCGCTCAAGGATAAGCTTCGAAGAATCAAGATGGAGAAGGGCGATACTATTTCCACATATTTGAACAATCTCACCACCTGCAGAGATGAGATTGGCAGTGTGGGAATAACTACTGCGAATGATGATATGGTGAGCCTCGCTCTCCTTGGCCTTCTAAAGAGTTGGAATAGCTACCAAGACTCTATGAATGGAAGGGAGAAACTGTTGGATTGGGAACGACTGTGGTCAGATCTTATGCAGGAGGAGATCAGGAGGAGCACACAAGATGGTTCTTCATCCAAGAATGATTATGAATAAAATATGGCCTTAGCAAGTAAGGCAAGGAAAGGGAAGGGGAAGGCTTCCCATTTCAAATCAAATTCTTCTCATGGAGGGAAGAAGGGTGACATGTCTAAAGTAAGATTCTTTAATTTTCACAATATGGGACATTATGTGACTAATTGCCCATCGAAGAAGTCCAAGAAGGGATCCTCGAAAGGATCGGAAGGTGAGGCATTAGCCTCTCATCTCGAAATGGACTTTACCCTCATTGCATGCATGGTTTCATCGATGATGGGTTGTGTCTGGTATCTTGACAGTGGAGCCTCATCCCACATGACCGGTGATAAAAATTTATTCAATGCCTGGGACGAGAAAGACCTCAAGATGTGCATAAAGATGGGTAACAATGGAAGGTATAGTGTTTCAAGAGTGGGTACGATTTCTTTTCAGAGGGAGAATGGAGCTCCTCTCACCTTGAAAGATGTGATGTATGTGCCTGGACTGAAGAAGAACTTGGTATCCATCATGATGTTGGAGGACAAAGGCTACAATTTTGTCTTCAGTAAAGGAAAGGCATTCCTAAAACACATAGCCACGAGTCAAACCAAGAGGATAGGGACTTGGGTGAAGAATCCCTATAAACTAGAGGTAGATGATTGTGCAACATTGAGTACGAATGCAAAATTGGTGCAAAGCCAAGACATTGGCGAGTTGTGGCACAAGTATTTGGGCCATTTGCATCATGGGGCTTTGAAGATAATGTCAGTCGATATCTACAGGACTTCCCAAAGGTAAAGTTGAGCAAGTTGACACATGCAAAGGTTGTAACTTGGGAAAGTATGCCAAGTCTTCCTTTCATGATCGAGACAGTCGAGCAGAGTCTATCTTAGAGCAAGTTCATACTGATTTGTGTGCACCATTCTTGATGGCATCCACAGTGAAGCAAAGGTATTATGTGATTTTCATTGATGACTATTCTCGTAAATGTTGGATTTACTTCATGCAGAACAAGGACCAAACTTTCACAAAATTTTGTGAGTTCAAAGCTTTGGTCGAGAAAGATTCAGGGAAGAAGATCAAGGCCTTGAGAAGCGACAATGGTGGAGAATATGTCTATCAAGAGTTTAAGGACTTCTGTGTAGCGGAAGGAATTAAACGAGATTTGATGGCACCTCATGACCCACAACAGAATGGGGTGGCCAGAGGAAGAACAGACTTATTGTAGGTGCAGCACAGGCAATGCTGCCTGACCAAGGCCTACCACTTCACTTGTGGGCTGAGGCATGCAACACAATGGCCTATTTGTAGAATAGAAGCCCGCATCGCATACTTGGGATGAAGACACTAGAGAAAGCTTTCTCCGGTAAGAGACCAAATGTGGGTCACTTAAGGATCTTTGGCTCATCGGTATATTTCCATGTGACAAAGGATGCATGGAAGAAGCTTGAGCCAACAAAAGAGTTGGGGATATTTTGGGGTACACTGATACACCTCAAAACTATCGGGTGTACTTTCCTACCAGTCGAAGGACAGTTGTTCGCAACGATCTCAAGTTTGATGAGTAGAAGGCCATGCGAGTTTCCCTTGAGAGGGAGCTCCAACTACAGGCTATGGAGGAACTGTTGGTTCCTAAGGAGGAGGAGCCTCAGACTGATACAGAGCAGCTGCATGTAGAGGTTCCAGGAGTGGAAACATCCACTGAAGCAGAGTCTTCCAGAGATGGCTGGAAGCGCACAAGAGAATCTGATAGATTTTTGGAGGGTGCGAGAGAGAATGTGGGAGCACCATCTTCTTAGCACAGACAAAGGATATCACCTGAGAGGTACACTGGTTACATGGCCCTTGCTGGGGAATGTGTTGAGACCGAGCCATCTTCCTCTGAGGAAGCAGTGCAACAACCGATTTGGGTTGATGCTATGGTGGAGGAGTATGACTCCATAGTTCGTAATAGTGTTTGGGACGTGGTTCTAAGACCGGAGAACAAGTCAGTTGTGAGTTCCCATTGGCTTTACAAGGTAAATCAAGTTGTTGATGTTAGTGTGGAGAAGCATAAGGTAAGATCTATTTCCAGTGGCTTTTCACTAGCGAGGAGGATCATGTTGCTGCAGTATATTTTGACAGAGGAGAAAGATGCTGACATTTTGAAAAAGGAATTGTCAAAGTGTAAATTCGAGTTCCATAGAGACAGGATTGGGGTCACAGATAATCCCTTTCTTGTTGAGAGGGAGTGTTGAAATATGGAAAGAATAATATTCCAATTTAATTTGTCCTTGAATTAAATTGTGAATTAAAATCAAATTTATTCTTAACAGCTACTTGGAAATAATTAATTTATTATTTTAAATTAATTAGTTGGAGAAATTCAAGTTAGAAGTCTTTCTGAAGTCACGCAAGAGTTATCCCTTAAATTAAGGAGATAAGATTGAGTTATATTTGAGTTGTAATTAGTTAACTCAGTTTACTGAGTTAAGTCTAGTTAAATTAGTTGCAAACTGTTTAAGGAACTAATAGTGAGTTAGCAGTCAGTTGATGCATTAATGCACTCAATTAGTGCTACTCCAGTTAACTGAAGATTCCCTCATCAGAAACTCATGCATGTCTATTCTGAGAAAGACCTAGTTAAGATAAATGTTCAAGGATAGTGTGTTATTCTCTTAACCTGCAAAAGATACTCAAATACAGAATATGCGAAGAAAGATACCCAGAACATAGAATAGTGAGAGACAACAACAAATATTTTATTATTCAAAAAGCAATGTTCACTGGCCTCTTCGAGGGAGCAACCTCCAATAGAGAAGAGCGCGATACAGAAATAAGACACGATGCTCCTCACAAGGAGTCTCTATCCTTTATATATGACTCATACATGCAATACCAAGGATCAATACCATGGGTTTTATTAATACCATCTATCTAATACTACGGCCCATTTGCAACTAACTGTGGTCCCGTCATTAATTGCAGGTTAACCACTTACAATTATTAATATGGGCTTTTATTGACTCTTGACTATGACTCGATCCCATTACATAAATAAGGGGGTTAGGGTGGGACCCTAACATGCCCTCCCCCTTAACACTAACCTTGTCCTCAAGGCTGAAGCTGTGGAAACTGCTGAAGAATAGTGGTTGGTTCCCAAGTTGCATCTTCCGGAGAAGTGTCTTTCCACTTGACGAGGACTTCCTCAATCATGCGACCCCGCAGGTGCCTGTCTCGTGTGTCTAGGACCTGTTCAGGTTGGAGCCAGATTGACCCTTCTTCGTCCAATTCAGGTAGACTGGTTTGAATTGTGCAATTGTTCCCAATCACTTTCTTGAGGCATGAGACATGGAAAACTGGATGGATTTTTGCAGTAGGTGGCAAAGCCAACTTGTAAGCCACTTCTCCAATGCGCTGAAGTACTTGATATTGTCCGTAGAATTTTGGAGATAGTTTCTGACAACCCTTGTCTTTGAGTGATGTTTGCTTATATGGTTGTAGCCTCAAAAAGACCTGATCCCCTTCTTGAAATTGGCGCTCTGAGCGATGCTGGTCTACCTGTTGCTTCATGCGGTTTTGAGCTTGATGAAGATTCTCTCTAAGATGGGCGAGCATGGTTGCGTGGTGTTGTAGGAGTTGATCCACTGCTTGTACCTTTGAGCACCCCTTGATATAAGAAGTAGGGGAAGGAGGGAGTTGACCATATACTACTTCATAGGGAGTCATTTTGGTGGTGGCATTATAGTTGGTGTTATACCACCATTCAGCCAGAGGTAACCACTGTACCCAAAGATGTTGCTTTTTTGAAGTGAAACACCTAAGGTAGGTTTCCATACATTTGTTGACGGCTTCAGTTTGACCATCCGTTTGCGGATGATAGGAGTACTGAGTTTTAGTTGAGTGCCTTGTAGCCTGAAGAGTTCTTGCCAAAAATTACTGGTGAAGATCGGGTCACGATCAGACACAATAGAAGTGGTCATGCCATGCAATTTGAAGATCTGATCCATGAAAGATTGAGCGACCAAAGTCGGTGTAAACGGGTGGGGTAGGGTGCAGAAATGAGCATACTTCGAAAGTCTGTCCACAACCACCATGATGACTGACTTGTTTCCTGACTTTGGAAGACCTGTAATGAAATCCATAGAAAACTCCGTCCATATTGATGCCGGGATGGGCAACGGTTGTAATGTGCCTGGTGTGTTGACGATCTCCCCTTTGTGGCGTTGACAGACATCGCATTCTGCTACGAAAGTAAGGATGTCCTTTTTCATGCCTATCAAAAAAAATGATCGTCTGGTGCGAGCAAACGTCTTATGAAAGCCTAAATGTAGTGCAATGGGGGATGAGTGCAATTCTGCCAAAATGCGTCTTTTGAGGGTGGATGTTGGTGATATTACGACTCTGTCCCTGTAGCGAAGAATCTCATCCTGCCACGAGTAGCCCTTGGTGGAATTTGGATCCACCTGCAATTGAGAAATGAGTTGGGAGAGCCCGGGATGTGAAAACCATTCCCTACAAGCCTCTTCAATCCATTCTGGAATGGGGAGGGAAATTGCTAGCAGAGTAATTTCCTCCTCAAATTGGCGAGATAATGCATCTGCTACACTATTGTCTTGCCCTTTCTTGTAAATGATCTCATAATCATATCCCAGCATTTTGGCGAGCCATTTATTTTGTTGTGGGGAGGATAGGCGTTGCTCCAAAAAATATTTAAGACTGTGATGGTCTGTGCGGATTTGGAAACGTCGCCCCAATAAGTAAGGTCGCCAGGTCTCTACTGCATGTAAGATGGCCATCATTTCCTTCTCGTAGGTAGATTGGCCCAAATTCTTCCCACTTAGTTGTTGGCTTGTGAAGGCCAAAGGTCTCCCTTCCTGCATTAAGACCGCCCCAATACTCGTACCTGAAGCATCACATTCAATGACAAAAGATTTGGTGAAGTCAGGTAGTGCTAAGACTGGAGTGGAACACATGGAATTTTTGAGAGCTGTAAATGCCTGTTGTGCGTCCTCATTCCAGAAGAATGAATTTTTCTTCAGGAGTTGAGTGAGGGGCTTCGCTATGCGACCATAGTTGCGGACAAATTTACGATAATAGCTTGTGAGACCCAAAAATCCTCTCAAGCTCTTCAAGGTCTTAGGTTGAGGCCAATCCTGCATTTCCTGGATCTTTTTGGGGTCCACCTTGACACCTTCACGCCCCACAATGTGGCCCAAATACTCAACTTCTTCCATGCCAAATGAACACTTGGACATCTTGACAAATAATTTATGCTTGCGGAGCAGTTGCAAGAGTAGATCTACATGTTGAAGATGTGTGGCCCAAGTGAAACTATAGATGAGGATGTCATCGAAGAAGACAAGGACAAATTTCCTGAGATATGGTTTGAGAAGGTGGTTCATAAGGCTCTGAAAAGTAGAGGGGCATTAAAAATACCAAATGGCATGACCAGGAACTCATAATGGCCTTCATGAGTTCTGAAAGCAGTCTTTGGAATGTCAAATTCCTTCATGCGAATTTGGTGGTAGCCCGAGCGAAGATCCAGCTTAGTGAAGACTTGAGCCCCATTGAGTTCATCCAGCAAATCGTCAACCACCAGGATGGGAAATTTATCTTTGACTGTCAACTTATTGAGGGCCCAGAAGTCTGGACACATCTACCACTCCCCATTTTTCTTGAGCACCATGACCACCGGTGATGAATAAGGACCAATGCTGGGACGAATGACACCTACTTCCAAAAGTTCCTTGATTATTTTTTCTATTTCATTCTTTTGGGTGAACGGATATCTGTATGGGCGCACATTTGGGGGTTGGGCCCTTAGAACCAAGGTGATGCTATGATCATGTTCCCCTCTCAAGGGTGGAAGCTCATGAGGCTTGTCAAAGACTGGCAGATGGTTATTTAAAATCTGTTGCATCTTAGGATGAATCGGCAGAGACTTGGTTTCGACTGCCTGGATGGCATTAAATTGAGCTATAACTCCATGATGGCCCTTTTCTAGCAATTTTTCCATCCTATGCGAGCTGATGATAGAGGGAGCTCCCGCCTGGAGTCCACGGAGGGTATGTGTGGAGTTGTTCTACTTAAAACTCATATATAACTCTTGGAAATCCATTGTGGTTGGCCCAAGAGTGCGAAGCCATTCAGCACCGAGGACAATGTCGCACCCTCCCATGTGTATGGCAAACATGTGGGTCTTCAACGGATAATCCCCAATTTGAAGTTTGACATTTTCACAATGGCCTTCACATTTCATTGTGCCCCCATCCGCAATTTGGACTTGGAAGTTAGAAAATGCTCGTACAAAACAATGCACTGCTTCCGCGACTTTTTGATGGATGAAATTATGTGTACTTCCACTATCAATCAAGACTACTACTGGGCGATGTTTAATAAAACCTCTGATTTTGAGAGTTTGAAGTGAAGAAATCCCTGCCAAAGCATGCAGCGAAATAACTAGTTCATCAGGGACATTGTCCTTTTGGTTGTCCTCTTCTACCACCTCATGTTCCTCCAGTGGTGGATCTTCCTCCGATGAGCTGTAATCAATGGCATCAATTTGAAAAAATTTGGGCTCCTTGCATTTATGACCTGGGGAGTATTTTTCATCACAGTAGTAACATAATCCTTGCTTTCTTCTTTCGGCCATTTCTGCAAGTGACACCTTTTGAACCTTAAGTGTTTGAGTTGTGCTATGAGCCTGTGGGGGGCAACCCTTAGCGGTGAAATTTGGGCAACTGTACTGGGCTGCTAACGCATGTTCCACGTTACGAGCTACCTTACAAGCCTCCGTCCATGTGGGAGGGTGGTGTAGTAAGATGTGGGCTTTTATGGCTTCTTTAAGACTGCTGATAAAACATTCCGTGTAGAACACATCTGAGAGACCCCTATGCGGAAGGCTAAGGCTTCAAAGGCTGTAATGTATTCATCCACTGTGCCAGTCTATCGGAGCTTAGTAAAACAACCCAAAAAAGAAGATTCCTGGTCAAAGCGTTCTGTAAGAGCTTTTTTGAAGGAGTTCCAAGTCCTAAAAGGTCCATTGCAACGTTGATGCCATTCCCACCATTGCCACCTTTCATTGTCCAAGTACATGCTCCCCACCATAAGCTCAGTCTCATTATCTAAGATGTTATTCAGATTGAAATACTGCTCCATTTGTTCTATCCATGATGTCGGGTGAGAACCATCAAATTTATGCATATCCAACTTGGGAGGTCGCGGACGAGATTGTTGGTGGGGGCCCCCGAGGTGAAGAGAGTGGCTAGACTCACCCTCACTATGTCCATTGCCAATATACGCCTCCTCATGGGCTTCCTCCTTGCCCGTCGGGATTATGCTCGGGATCATGCTGAATTTGGAGGGATTGCAAGGATTCTTCAAGTTTGTCCATCCTTTCATTGGCCATAGCTTGAACTCTAGTTTCTACCATGCACCGACCTGATGTTCTTGAAAATTGGGACCGCCTAAAAAAAAAATTCACTAAGAATTGAATGGTACCACCGTGCTCAGCTCATCGTCCTGATTCTGATGGGCTAGATCACCAATAAGCACCCCGGGAGATCTCAGACCTCTTTTTTTTTTTGCTGAAAACTCCTAATGGAGTTTTACTACTTCCTTATGAATACTGCAGTCGCCAAATCCTCAAAATGTCAATGCTGCCAAAAGTCCTGCGAAAATTATATCCCGGTATAGGAACCCACAGAACTACTCCGATCTGGTGGATCGGAGAGATCTGAATGGCGGATCGGATAGCTCTGGGCCGCAGAACAGACTGCTGCTGCAGATCTGATGGATCTAATAGATCGGAATGGCTGGTCTGCTAACTCGGAACTGCGAGACTGATGTCTGTTGCTGCTGCACCTCTTTTCGCGCTGATCTGGCAGAGATGATGCGTGATCCCCAGATAGAAAAGGGAACTATGGTCTCCAGGAGTGTCAGGTGCTACAGATCGCAATATACATAAGGATGATGCGTGATCCCCAGATAGAAAAGGGAACTATGGTCTCCAGGAGCGTCAGGTGCTACAGATCGCAATATACATAAGGGTTTGACAGTAGTACTTGACCCAATGTTTCAGGGCTCTAACTAAGGAGGATCAACCGTACCCTTAGTCATACAACCTGACTACCTTATCATACGAGCAAGTAATCTCTCCAAGTGCTGTTCTCGGTGTATTGTAGCAACAAGACGGCTGACGGTTTATCTATGGCGAGGTTGCAGAGGAGCTAAGGGGCTTCCGATATACCCAGAAGGTACTTGGAAGACAGTCCGTACGCGGTTTTGTCTAATGCACTACTACTCGAAGGGGTACCCACAGGGGTTACAAGGGAGTCCAACAAGCGTGACCACCTCTTGTGTTTCCTACATGCATGCCTCCCCAAATCCGCAGGTTTATGCGCTCAATGACAGATCCCGTGGTTTAAGACGCCGGAACACGTCTCTAGCCAAAAAAAAAAAAATTGCTAAAAAATGGAGATCCCACTGGCCCTGGAAAGTGCTCTGATACCACTTGTTATGCTCTTAACCTGCAAAATATACCCAAATACAGAATATGCGAAGAAAGATACCCAGAACATAGAATAGTGAGAGACAACAGCAAATATTTTATTATTCAGAAAGCAATGCTCACTGGCCTCTTCGAGGGGGCAACCTCCAATAGAGCAGAGCTCGATACAGAAATAAGACACGATGCTCCTCGCAGGGAGTCTCTATCCTTTATATATGACTCATACATGAAATACCAAGGATCAATACCATGGGTTTTATTAATACCATCTATCTAATACTACGGCCCATTTGCAACTAATTGTGGTCCCGTCATTAATTTCGGGTTAACCACTTACAATTATTAATATTGGCTTTATTGACTCTTGACTATGACTCGATCCCATTACATAAATAAGGGGGTTAGGGTGGGACCCTAACATAGTGTACTTCAGTTGCATGTGTTTTTTCATGGAGAAAACGCATGCATGCAATCAAGGATTTATCCTTGAGGATTGCGCAATTTTGGAGGAGTTTTCCACTTGGTAAGAAAGAATCATCCACAAGGAACAATGGAAGGAAATAGGAGCTTGGGGGTCAGAGAGGAAGGCTAGAGAGAAGCCTAGATTTCCTGTGAGCATCTGTGAGGATTGTACTGAGAACTGGCTAGCTGTGAGACTTAAGGCTTTGTATAATTCCTATGTATTTCCACCATGTATGATAATACAATAATGTGGGGTTTTTAGTTGAGGCTTTCCCCAAATTATTTTCATGTGTATTGAGCCATTGATTCTTCTTCTTCTGGTTATATCATTCAATTCGATCTTTAAGCTTCCGCAAATTGATAGTAGAAGTAGGTTACAGTATTCTGCTTTGATTTATATTGCATTATCGGGTTAAGCTAAACAGATTTTCTAAACCAACCAAGCCTACTGTAACATAAACAGAAGAAACAAATACCAAGAGGTCGTTGGAACATCATCCAGGCTAGAAAAGAGAAGGATAATGGAGAATAAGAAAATCACTTGAGAGGGAAACACAGAGGATGAAGTTTCTTCCACCTTGGCAACATTAAGTACCCCAGCTAAACCAAAAGGAAGGAGCCCAAGGCAAGGCCCCATGTACTTTAGAAGAAGAAAAAGCAATAAGGTAAAGCAGGGGAAGCCTCAACGACCTTCTCTAATCCCCATCACTATTGAAGAGTCATCCGACCATCAGCGGGAGGAATTGGAAATATTCAAGAACTAATCAAAGGAAATAACCTCCATGCAAATTGAGGGAAAACAACCATAGGCCCCACAAAATAATATGAGCACCAAGGGGACTGAGATTCCTAGACAAATCATCAAGCTATACAACATATTTTTAGAGCTATATAAGGGGCCTATAAATCTACATGAAGGACCTATAAATTTATAGGAACGACCTGAAGAACTACAAGAAGGCACAAAAAAAGACTACAAGAAGGATCTACAGAGCTACAGGAAGCAGTAAAAGAGCTACAAGAAGAAACAAAAGGGCTATAGGAAGGTATTGTGTAGCTACAGGAAACGACAAAACAACTACAGGAAGGGATTGTCAGGATAACGAAAAAAATCCCGACTTGTAAGAGCCAAATCCTAAACCAGACATCGTATCTTACTATGCCTAGATCAAGGGAGGGAAGATACCCCCTACCCATTTTGCATTCCAACGTTTCTTTGAACTATAGAAGGAGAGGGGTAGGACCCACATGTGGATGAAAATTGAAAAATCAAAAGGAGTTGAAGATGTGGGTATTATGGAGGAGAAAATGAAAAATATGGGTGAAGAAATGGTTGACCTTAGATTTAGAGAAGCCAATATAAGGGACCACCTGTAGAAAGAAAATGGAAGGTTAAAGTCCCAACTATAGGAGAAGGAGGAACAACTTACCGCCATGGAAATTTTGTCCATGGAATCCATACACTATAGGAATCCATAGAAAACCTACTCATTGTTCCTCAAATACCAATGGTTCTAGTTACAAATTGGGACATTGGCCCAGTATGGCTCTCTTCCTTTCTACGACTACAAAAAAATCATCAATTTCTATCATAGGAGCAACATTGAAGATAGGGCTAAAATGTTTGAGTTTTACATGCACAATATATTAATGACTAACATGAATATATAGGACCCCAACTCATGGCGAGGAGATGTTAAATTGATGGCCTTTGCCTATTGGCTGACCCATGAAGAGCCCAGAGTTGAAGATATCAAAAGAGTCTTGTCTAGAGAGGTAGATGAACCCCTATGGATTAGAGAAGAATTAAGAGGCCCTTGTCTCATCATTAGTAACCATAGGCTCATAGTTGAAGATCCCATTATGGAAGTAGTCTATATAGATAAACAAGAATAGACAATCCTACATTTTTAAGATACCTTCAAATTATTAGAAAATGAGAGCTTGCAAGCTTAACAAAGAAGGTGGCATGCCTTTCCACACAGCTTGAGGATGAAGGAATATCACTCACTAGAGAGGATGAGGAAAGCATTAGATAGAACACCTCTGTACAAAAGGATAGTAGAAAGGTCTAACTTCCTGTAACTATTTCACAACACACAACCTACCATTTCCAACCCTTTTAATGCATACAAAGAACTTCCAAATAAATAGGGAATTTCACCCCTCGTTCCTTGGAAATGTAATAGATATCAATCTCATTAATTAACACAAGAAATTAACATTATTTATTATTCACACAGGAATTAAATATCTCTCAATATTAACATAACCATCTAATACACACAATAAGAATTCATCTGACACTTATATAAGGTTCACATACACATAGGTTCAGATAAACACTTATCTTGACGTTTTTGGGACTTCAACTCTCCACCAAACCTTAGATTGGCTTGCACTACAACCTTTCTTGTATACAATCACCCCTGAGATAGATTTTAGAGCTTGAGGAAGAGTGCTCAAAGGAAAATCACTCACACAGTGAATACTATTGGAAGTCCATAGATTCACCCATCTCCACCCAGCAACCAATGCTCCTGGAAAATCAAAGATTAACCATCTCTGCCCAACTACCAAATACTTTGATACCCTATAGCCTCCACCCCAAACTGAGAACCCAGAGGACACTGGAACACCAAAAAAATAGCAATCTACCTCAAGATTAAGTATCCTTATTTCACTTTTACTACAATAGGATTTTCCACACTACTCTCCCGCTCCTTGGCAAGTTGTAGCACCTCATTCTTTTGTTATTCCGGGATTTTTTCTATTTCTCTCTACTTGCATTCTCCTTCCTCTTCTCAACCCGTGTCATGTGATGTACCTCATATACAAAAAAATTATTGTTAATATATCTTTTTTTTTTAACTCATATTTGGACATGTATATTTCCATTTAGATTGTTTATCAAAATAAGGAACGTTTCAGTAATATTGGTTTTTATTATAATCACAATACTCACTATCACAACCAATCTTTTCCATTACCTTAAATTTATAATATCTAGTAGCATATCTTTGTTTGGACCATTAATAAAATATTTTGTCTCTTACTTTCTCATATTTTCTCATGGATTTTGCTATCCGTATTTCATTCAACTTTTATTCTTCTTTTTAAAAGTACTTATTTACATATCCATTATATTATTCTTCATTCCCAATAAGAATGACTCTAATCCTCTTAAAGTGTTTATGTCTCTAATCCTTATTCACTAAGGTTATGTTTTTGAATATTTCTTACACTATATATCTATAAAAGGGAATCTTTAATTACCATTGTGAATTATCATTCGAACTTATTGACATAATCTGTTTACATAAACATATTCAGCTTACCAATAACATGTCCATACTACACATTTATTCTATTTGGTATTACATAGATAATAGTTAATCTGATAAAGGTTTGCACCACAAGGTATTTTCTTGAATGTGGGATTTACATTAATATGACTATTGGAACACTGCATTTATATGTTTAAATCTAACCGAGAACTTTCTAGATTTCTCACATTTAACATGTGGCATTCAAAAGTGTTAACACCTATGGTACTATTGACCTACTCATTTGACAGTTGCGATGGGATCACACAAAATCTATGGTGGAGAATCAAGTTAGGTTCAGTTTACCAATCTGTCACTCATTCTTGTAACTTTGTGCACCACTTATGCCTCTCTACAACTATTATCTCAGGGTTTTGTCATAGTTTATTTATGGTTTCTCTGCAAGATTTTTTACTTCATTTCCAAAAAGTCTAGTCCTAGGTATGTCAAATGGAATAGATATTTCAATTTTAACAAAATTTTGATAGAGGTAATTAGGGCTTAAACGCTTCATTAATTTTCTGTTTATAATTTTTGTTTCGGTATTTCAGTTTATGTATGATACTAATTAAATTTGCTGTGGTGTTTTTCCCATATCTAATCATTGGATAACAAAAATTTATGTCTGTCTCAGAGTTCACCAATCCGACAATGTTAATATATCATTTATTTTAAGGTCTAGTTGTTAATATATCATTTATTTTAAGGTCTAGTTGCTCTCGAGCGATTTCGTTCTTACAGAAACCCCATAGGTATTAAGAGTTTTACAAATTTTATTTTATTTTTTTAATTTGTAATTCTTGGAAATTTATTTCACATTTCTTTTGTTCTAGTTTAATAATATCATTTATCATTTATCCTTGGATTTCTGCAAACATTATGATTCTATTCAGGGTTTTGTTTCGCTCCAATTTGGATGGAGGTTGGTTACAGGGTTAAATCATAGTTTCATTCTTTTTAATGCGATTTTTACCATTTTGTAGAGAGAAAATGTTACAACAGGGTATTATTACTCCTAGTCAATATTTCTTTTAAATTATTTCATACCCCAATTAGGGTTGTTGAATAGGTTAGATTTACAACTTAGCTATGTTATACCTTATTATGGTTTGGGGTTTTTCTTTCAAACCCTAAGTGCCAATTTCACATTCCAATTTCGAGTTTTTATGTATAATTTTGTTTTTATCATGCATTTCTTTTCTAAACAGGTAGAGGAACAACCAAAATTTTGCTCTTGTATTTATTTTCTACACAGGAACAACTGAACTTTTGCAAATTTTTCACAAGTAATTTTCTTTTAAAACAAATCATAACTTCATCTCAAATTGTTTTCAGTGATAATAAATTTCCAATTTGAAGTACATTTACTAATTTTTAGTTTTATGTCATTTTGTTCTAGGTACAATTTTTCAATCCTAGACAAAGTATTTTATCTTCGATGTTTCTAGGTGTTGGGCATATTCAACTCATACATAGTTTATTTCTCTCATGAGGTCAGACATCTTGCTCCTAGTTCCTATGTTTGTGCTTCTTATGCCAGACTCCATGGTTCTATTGAATATTTATTAAGTTCTAAATGATTTCCTCCTAAAGTGGAAGTTTATTTAAAGGCATAAAACCTCTTTATTATATAGAGAATTTTGTCCACTTGTTTATTATTTCCTTAAGAGTAATTAACAACCCATTGAAACAATATTCTTGGCAATATATGAGTCTTTGACTCAATTTTTATTTATGCATGTAAAAGGTTTAAATTTTAACTTTGTCTTATGTTGTGTTCTCAAATAGTTCCTCTTCTTTGATTAATTACTCTGATGTTTGATTTTCAAACTTCCTTGCGGACACAGTACTTGTTTAAGTTCTAATATGTTTATGTTTATGAGAAGAAAATTTTCTTTTCTTGATAGTCGCTAGCTTCAGAGTAATATGATAGTATGAGAGGTACTTCTTAGAAATGTACAATATCTCTTATTATTTGTGTAATTAGTCCTTATGCAAGACTATATATATATATATATATATATATATAATAAAATTATTTTATTAATTTCCATTGAATAACTAGATGTGCTTACAAGTACTTCTTCTTCTACCAGACTATTATATTTATTTAAAATATAAGAATCCACATCTTACAGATGAATAGTTTTGTCTCAAAGATATGGACCATCTTTGTATGCATTCATACAAATTTAAAAATAGATTAATATATTTCCACATACTTATGTTACATAAGTATTCCACTTCTACACAGAGTTTATAAGTGATATTATTATCACTCTATTCTATTTACTTTTTCTATACAAATTTAGAATTGACGAGCAGATAGTTCATTTCATTTCACACTTTAATTTCATAAATAAAATATATACTCATTTGTTTTTTATTTCACTATAAAAGGAATTTGAAAATAAAACTTAAAACATTTTATTTTCTTTGATCGAACAAATAGATATTGTGAATAAAAATATTGACATGACAAACAATCTAGAAAATTAGCAATCAAATACTTGGCTCCTTCCAACCTTGACACTGCAAAACAACCAATGTCTCTCTGAGCATACTAGGCCTGAAATTTCTTTCTATATTTATTTCTTTCTTCTCTTTAGTCTCCTCTTATCTGAGAATGACACAAAAGAAAATAAAAACATAATATTTTATCAATTCTCATCTATCACTCTTTTGGTGGCTAATAATTGTCTCCACCTCACAAATAGGTGGCAAGTAGTTATCATCTCATTAGTTAGCTTTGGTTTCCCACTTGTGAAGACAAATCCATGTCTTCTAGGGGAACAAGTAATTGGCCAATATCATGATTCCTCAATTATATATAATCATCCAAATTAGATGCCTAGGACTTATTGATTGGTAATAAATATTCCATAATAATTTGCAGCCTCATATCTTTCAGCCATATTTACTCAGAAAAACAATTTTCCATATTTTATTTATTTACAAAAATAAAACATCAAAATTACAATTTTGACAATAAACTATTATCAATAATAAATTATTAATAATAAAATTTCTAATTGTTTTTCAAACTAACATACTTAATCCAAAAGCACACATATGCACATTTTAATTACATAAGTATCAAGCCAAGGGATATCACATCCTCCCCCGCTTGAATTTGACATCATCTTGGTGTTTGATAAATGTCTTTTGGAATTACACTTGAGTTTTTTCATCAAGACAAAGAATGATATGCTTCTTTTAAATAATCCTTCAACTCCCAAGTTTCCTCTTTTGGACTGAAATATTTCCATTGAACCTTCAGTTGCACTATATCTATCATTTCGGAGCATGACTACCCTCTAGTCTAGAATACACAATGGTTCTACTAGGCACTATCCCTCTAGTTCCACCTGTACAACATTCCAATCAATGATGTGAGTTGGATCATATACATATTTCTCTAGTGAAGACACATGAAAAACATTGTGAACTTTTATGTTTGCTGGAAGGGAAATTTGATAAGCAACAAACCAATTCTAGCTAAGAATTCAAAAGGTCTACAATATCTAGGTGATAACTAAGTATAGTTTCCAATTCTAAGTGTGCTCTTTTTGGGTTTCACTTTCAAATATACATGATCTCTCACGTTGATCTCTTTTGTTAGTCTTTTCAAATATGCATAGCTCTTTTAATGGTCTTGTGTTTTTCTAAAGTTTTGTCTGACCTGTTTAACCACTTCCTCCATCTCTTTTAGCATACCTATCCCCAAGACCAACCAATCTTCAAGATGGTCCCAACTCAAAGGTACTTTGCATTTTCTACCATAAAGTACTTCAAAGGGACTCATCATTAAATAATTTTGGTATACATTGTTATAAGTGAACTCAACCAGGTGGAGGCAATCTTCCCACTTGGTTGGTTTGTCCATAACATACATTTTCAACATGTCCTCTAAAATCTGGTTAGTCCTTTCTATTTTCCCATCATTTTGAGGGTGATAAGTTGTACTAAAATTTAGCTTTGTTCCCATTCCTTCAAACAATCCCTTCCAAAATTTTGAAGTAAATTTGGCATCACGGTCTGAAATTACGGTTTTGGGCATACCATGAAGCCTAAATATTTCCTTCATAAATATTTATGCTATGTTGATAGCTTTGAAAGTAGATTTAACATGAATAAAGTGTGAAACTTTACTAATCTTATCTACCACTACCATTATTGAATCATGATGTTTCCTCATTTTTGAAAAACCAGTAATGAAATCCATGGATATGGTTTCCCATTTCCATTCTGGAATTGGAAATGGTTGCAATAAATATGTTGGATGTTTGTGGGATGCCTTTACTTATTGGCACTCCAAACATCTTGCCACATATCATGTAGCTTAATACTTCATGTTTGGTCAATAATAATATTTCCTTAATATAGTTATCAACCATTCATACCCAGGGTGACCAACTATGGGACTCTTACATAATTCATCTAACACAAAAATTGTAGTATTGTGTCATTTGGCAAGTAAATTACACCTTTAAATAACAACAAATGTGCATTATTTATTGAAAACTCATTGTCATTTTCACCTAATTCTTCATTTTTTGCAAATTCCTTTTGATATGTAGATATTCTTACAAATTTTGTTGTTTTTTTTTATCATTATAATCAATTTTGTTTGCCAATTAGTCGTTGAAAGTGTGTTGATCTGATGTAGTTTTCTACTTAAGGTGTCAACACTTGTATTTTCCTTTTCTTTAATATGCAAAATTTCAAAATCTTACTCGTTAATAAATGGTAACTATCTAGCTTGTCTTGCATTTAGATTAGGTTGATCAAAAATGTATTTAAGGCTTACATTGTTTGTCCTTAGCATAAAATTTCTCCCAATTAAGTAATGTCCCCACATTTTAAAAGCATGTATTATGTTTACCAATTCTAAATCATGTGGTGATCATGTGTAGCATAATTATTTTCATGATCCTTGAGATTTCTAGACTCATAACTAATTACATGACCATCTTGCATCAAAACACCTCCCAAACCCTCCTTGCAAGCATTTGTGCATAGAACAAACTCTTCATTTGGAACAACTAATTTCAAGATAGGATTTGTAGTTAATAGTTGCTTCAACTTCTCAAAATTGTCCTGACACTTTTGGTTCCATTCAAATTTTATCCCCTTCTTCTATAAAGAAATAATAGGATAGACCAACTTAGAAAAACCTTCTATAAACTTTTTGTAATAACTTGTAATCCCCATAAATGACCTCACGTCTGTTACATCTTTAGGCACTAGCCACTCCATAATAGCTTTAATATTTTTTGGATCCACAACAATCCCTTCTTTTGACACCACATGCCCCAAATATTGAATTTGTTCTTGATAGAATGAGAATTTTCTAAACTTAGCATACAACTCATTCTTTCTAAGTGTTTGAAGAACAATATGCAAATGTTGATCATGTTCTTCTTTACTCTTAGAGTAAACTAAAATATCATCTATAAATACTATGAAAAATTGGTCAAGATAAGGAATCAACACACTATTCATCAAGCGCATGAAAGTTGTGGGTGAATTAGTGAGTTCAAATGGAAGCACTACAAATTCATAATGTCCATATCGTTTTCTAAATGTTGTCTTCTGTATGTCCTCATCCTTGATCCTTATTTGATGATATCCTAACCTTAAATCAATTTTTGAAAAGATTGATGCTCCTTGAACTTGATCAAACAAATTATCAATCCTAGGTAGGGGATATTTTCTTTTAATTGTCATTTTATGTAGTTGTATATAATAAATACAAAGCCTCATTAGTCCATCCTTATGTTTTACGAACAACATTCGGGTGCACACTAGGGAGACACACTAAGCCTTTATGTACTTTTTGAATTATTTTTCTGAACAATTTCCAAGTTAAATTTTTATTTTTTATTCTCTTGACAACTTTGTTCTCTTCCCACCATAAGGATATCTTACTAGTCAGTTGGTAAGTTAACTATATTTCCTTCAGGTTACTTGGATAATTTCACAACTCAAAATATTTGGACATATTGAGGAGCCATGCCTCCGCTCCTTCAAATTCACCATCAAAATTAGGAGGCCTAGTTTTCTTAAATTCTCCTTGCATCTAGGATGTGGTTCTCTTATTTCTATATGTAGAGGTGATACTTTTATATTTTTATTCAGTATTCTCTTCAAATTCATGAGACTCATCTCCACTAGAATTTATAGGCTCAATGGTATATGTTGATTCACTTCTAGCTCTCTTTTTATGCTCCTTTTTCAGCTTTTTAATGACTATCTTCTTCCAATTTCATCAACAAGTAGCCATTTATTTCTTTGTGTTCTACTTTGACTTTGGACAACCTTTCTTGATTTGTCTTAATATCATCTAGGTCAGTCATCAAACTTCGTATTACTTGCAGTAATTCAGATTCTTATTTTTTTTGCATTGTTGTTTCCACCACCCATCATTCCTAATTTAGTGTCAATTTCCTCACCCAACCCCCACTCTGCCCCCCCTGGTGATCCTAAGGAATTTTGTCCATAAAATTCTTCAACCATAATTTAACTCTTAACAGTCCTTTGAACAATATGTTCATGACACATATAATTATTTTAGTTCAAGACCCAAAAGAGGCCCAATGTTGTAACCTACAACTTTGTTACCACTTGTAATACACCTCATACAAAAAAAATTAATAGATATATCATCTTTTTATAACTCATATATGGACATGTATATTTCCATTCGGATCATTTATCAAAATAAGGAAAGTTTCAGCGATATTTGTTTTTATTATAATCACAATACTCACTACTACAACTAATATTTGCCATTGCCTTAAATGTCTAATCTCTAATAACATATCTTTGTTGGACCATTCATAAAATCTTTTATCTCTTACTTTCTCATATTTTCTCATGGGTTTTGTGGTCCATATATCATTCCATTTTTATTCTTCCTTTTAAAAGGACTTGTTTATATATCTGTTATTTTATTCTTCATTCCCAATAAAAATGACTCTAACCCTCTTATAATTTAAATATTTCATGCATTATCTCATCTGTAAAGTGTTTATGTCTCTAATCTGTATTCACCAAGGTTATGGATTTTGAATAGTTCTTATACTATATATCCATAAACAGATATCTTTAATAACATAATTGTCATTGTGATTTATCATTCAAACTTATTGATACAGTCTATTTATATAAACATAGTCCACTTACCAATAACATGGCCATGCTATGCACTTGTTCTTTTTGGTATTACGTAGATAATAGTTAACTTGATAAATGTTTGTGCCACAATGTCTTTGCTTGAATGTTGGATTTACATCAATATTAAAACCATTGCATTGATATGTATAAACCTAATCGATAACTTTCTAGATTGCTCGCATTCATTTAACATGTGGAATTCAAAGTGTTAACACGTGGTACTGTTCACCTACTTTTTTTTTACAGTTGAGATGGGCTCACACAAGATCTACGGTAGAGATTAAAGTTAGGTTTTTTTATAAGTTTTAATAACTACTCCCTATTTACCAATCTATCATTCATTATGGATTGCAGATTTCTGTGGTTTGGTTTTTTAGAATCTGAACTCGAATCAGAACTATCATTCATTCTTGTAACTTCGTCCACCGATTATGCCACTTTGCAACTGCTATCTCAGGGTTTTCTCATAGTTTCTTTATGGTTTCTCTGTGAGATTTTTGACTTCAACGCCAGAAATTTGTGTCCCTATCCCGTTGAATGGAATAAGTATTTTAAGTTTAACAGAATTTGTGACGAGGGTCATTAGGGTTTAAACCCTTCATTCATTTTTATGTTTATAATGTTTAGTTTGGTCTTCCGGTTTATGTATGATACTAATAAAATTTCCTTGGTTTTTTTCCCATATCTGATCGTAGAATAACATAAATTTATCTGTGTCTCAGAGTTCACCATTCCAACAGTGTAAATCTATCGTATTGCTTCACAATGTTCTGAGGTCTGGTTTCTCTAGAATGATTTCGTTCTTACTGAAACCCCATGGGTATTAAGAGTTTTAAAAAATATATATATATATTTTTTTTGTAATTCCTGGAAGTTTATTTCACATCTTTTTGTTCCAATTTAATTATATCATTTATCATTTCTCCTCGTCTTTCTACAAAAATTATGGTTCGATTCAGGGTATTTTTTCTCTCTAATTTGGATGGAGGTTGGCTATATGGTTAAATCATAGTTTCATTTTTTTTTAATATGTTGTTTACCATTTTGTAGAGAGAAAGTGTTACGATAGGGTATTATTACTCCGGGTCATTATTTGCTTTTAAATTATTTCATACCCAAATTGGGGTTGTTAATAGCATTAGATTTAAAACTTATTTTTGTTATATGTTATTATGGTTTGGGGTTTTTCTTTCAAACCCTAATTTCCAATTTGTAAGAGTGGGCTTCGGATTTTTATGTATCATCGTGTTTTTATCATGCATGTAAAATCTCTTATGAAATTTCTTTTCTATTACTCTTAAATATTAATTGTGTAATCGTAAGGTTTATAGCTTTGACAATGAAATAATGGAATTTTTCTTCATCATGCTCATGTATTTGCTTTCTACATAGGTAGAGGAACAATCAAAATTTTGCAATTCGTTCATAGGTAATTTTCTTTTAAAATAAAGCATAATTTCGTCTCAATTTATTTTTTACGCTAATAAATTCCCAATTCAAAGTATAGTTATAAATTTTCAGTTTATTTCATTTTGTTCCCGGTGTTTTGTTCCTAGACAAAGTATTTTTCCTTCAATGTTTCTAGGTGTTGGGCATATCCAACACATAAAGAGTTTATTTCCCTCACCAGATTGGATATCTTGCTCCTCATTCCTATCTTCGTGGTTCCTATGTCAGGATCCACGGTTCTATTGAATATTTATTAACTTATAAATGATTTCTTCCAAAATTGGAAGTTTATCTAAAGGCATAAAGCCTCTTTATTCTATAAATACTTTTGTCTACTTGCTTTTCTATTTCCTTGAGGGTTATTAACAACCCCTTGAAACAATATTTTCAACAATATTTGAACCTTTGACTCAATTCCTATTTAAGCATGTGTTGACGGTGTTGGACCCGCCAATATTCAGGGGATCTCCCCGGTATGAATTCCAAACTAGACCTCACATTGTTTGGTGTAGGAATCCCATCCGGTATGATGGCCTAGTTGTCATTATCTTAAATATATGCCTTAGCTCTTGCTTGTCAAAACATAAGAGTGGTATACTTAGTCTTCAAACAACAAGGTTCGTGTGCCTAGTGAGTGCTTAGTGTAACTTGTATCTAAGTTCTTTCACTGTAGAGGGAGAGGGTGAGAGTGAGTCTCAAGTCGAAAGGGAATAGTCCCAACTCAGGGAGAGACACACAACAAAACAGGATTTGCATAGATTCCGACGAAGTAGTCCACACGGATGCGACAATCACAAACAAAAAGTGAATAGATGGCACATATAACACCCAGCGAAGTAGTCCACATGAGTGTGAAAGTCATTATAACAAGTTTACAAGAATGAATCTGTCTATTGTCCGACGGATTAGTCCACATGGGCGAGATGGGGATAACAACTGATACAACACATTTCCAACAACATATGCACTAAAACAATCAAAATAGTTCAACTATCTTAGTACATGTTAAAGCAATATGCATTACAAGCGTCCAAAGAGTATTCTTACAAACAAATACAATACATGTGTGAAAATGTGTTGGCATGTTAACATGCTTCTGAATTAAGCAAAAGTTCTAAGACAAATCCATACACCATACATCACTAACCCCAATAGTGGGGTGTTGGAGCCATTACTCGCTCCTCAAATAAAAGACTACAGACTCTCAAGGCTATGTGGGAGGAGATAAGGTGAAAATTCATTTGCATGTACAAATGAGGGGTATATATAGCTAAGGGTGAAACTAGCCCTTGTGACTCTTCGACTTCCCTCATGACTGTTCGACTTACATGAGTCTTTAACTTCATCCATGGGCCTCTTGGACTTCCACGTTACATTATATTGATTACACAAGTATGACCCAAAGTCGTAACGTGGCTGAGGTGACTCATTACACAACTCGACATAACACTATTGGTATGCACATGCTAGTTGTGTTGTTCATGTCGAGTTGTTGTTCTGTTGAGTGATGATTGTGCTCATGGTGTACCATAGCTTCACCTCTGCATGGTAAAGTGCGCAGAGTCTTCACTGGTCTTGATATTCGTTTAATGGTTCATGCATGTGCATGTGTCTCCTTCACTTACTACTTGGTATGATTCTGTGTTCATCCAACCAAGAGAAATTTTTCTAGCATGTGCTCCTTGTTCATCCCACTCATCGTCGCACCATGTCTCATCCATGTACCTGTTTTTGCAATCACTCGTGATGAAACGACATCAAATCTAGAAATCCCCTAGTATACCATGATGCATTTTCTTCCGTTTCCAAGTGCAGGTGATCGGGAGAGAGGACAAGACTCTGAAACATCGTAGAGCACATGTTAGGCTAGGATGTGAGGTTCCGAGGCACTCTCAAGAAAAACTACTCAGAGGTGACTGAGAGGCTGGGTTGAGAAGCCTGGGATAGCAGCAACATCTGCGAGATATGGCTACCAGTTTTTCCAAGGAAGGCAGCGTAGGAAGCAAGAGGAATTGGCAATGAAAATTGTGTGTTTTTCCAGAGGAGGCCGGGATGGGGCTACGGGATCCTGCTGGTTAGAATTACGTAGTTTTGGGAGGAAGTTGAGCAGGACATGATTGCGTAGTTTCTAGGATGAGTAGAGTGTCAGGTAGTAGGTGGAATGTCAATGAAAACTACTCAGCTTTAAGAAGTAGTGGAGGGCAGGCCAACGAGGGGATTGCTTGAAAAAACTACGAAATTTCCTGGGATAGTGCAGTGACAGACAGCGAGTGCCTATCCCTCATGTTTGCGCAGTTTCTTCAAGCAGTGTAGGGAGGACATATTCTACATAATTTTGTAGATGAGGGTAGCCCTGGGTCATTGCTCAAGTTAAATTCTCTGGTTGACCAGCGGGAAGCTTCATGGATAGGCTTGCGGGGAGCACAAACTGACATGGATTCTTGGGAAACTTCTACGTTGTTTTGGGTAACATTCAGTCAAGTTGATTCCCAAATTGCACAGTGCAGACTACCTGGAGGGAGGCCTCAAGCTCTACACAATTTTGGGCAACATTACTTGGTCACTGAGGGCTGAGACTGCACAGTGTAGCTCAACGGAGGTCTGGTTGATGGAGGGTGGTCCAGTTGACAGATTCTCGAAAAAATGGCTAAGTGTGTGAGCGAGTGAACTCGTGTATACATGACCTTACAAACACACACTCAACATGACTCGACGAAAACACACAAGACAACATGTCTCAACATGACCCTGTGCGGGACTATCTAATAGTTAAAGCGACAAGTGCGACACTTTGGATAGACCTTCAAATGACCATGATGACACTTGCATGAAAGTTCTTACAACATTGTGTGTGAGTGCGACAGGTGTTTACATAGTCAAAACAACTCATGTAGAAAAAGACAAACCTTTGACATCACCATAACAAGGTCACAAACATGACATAGAAATCAACTTGCTGAAGTTGACAGTTGGTCAAACAAGTGAAAAGGAAGCAAGACATGTAGAGGAAACACATGAAATGAATTTTGTGTTTACACACATGCATGTTACTGAAGACATGATGATATGACACTGATAAGCAGTCCTACAAACTCAACTAAGAGATGTACTTTGAAGGTGTTCTTTACTTACCATACTTATCCTAGAGATGATCATGCATCCGACGGGGTTTGCATGCGGTCTTGAACCTTTACCATCACTTAATCTCTTGGTCCTTCTCCTCAACTAATTAGGAGTAATATTAGCATGTCACCTTGTCCTATAGTCATTGAGAGATAGATCAGAATTGTTTCAGCGGGTAGTGACTATTGCCAGAATGAGGCCCTGGGAGCCCAACTACGCAGTTTCTGCATGCAAGACATATAGGGTAGCTTGGACAACATTGCGCAGTTTTGCAGCATAGGACACTACTGCGGGATGGGGGTCCTGGGAGGACACCTTTGCTTAGTTTCTGAGTTCAGTGTAGCCTGGGAAGCTAGGAGGAAATATTGTACAGTTTCTAGATGCAAGGCACTGATACGAGATGGGTTCCGAGAGGACACATCTGCATAGTTTCAGGTGGCAAGGTAAATTGAGTAGCTGAGGGACAATACTATGCATTTTCTGATTACAGTGGGTTCTGGCTGGGGGAAGGACACTTGAGGAAACCACTGCGCAGTTTTGGATGCCAAGGGAGGCTGGGGTCTCTATGCACTACAGAGTTCCAGCAAGCAAGGGAGGAAGCTTGAGGGTTGCAGAAGAAAAGTACATAGTTTCAGGAAGCTGGATGAGGCTAGGTTTCTCGGGAAATTGGCTAAGTGTGAGATCATTGAAAAATATGTAAACAATGATAGGACTCTACCATGATCACATGCTAACACTTAATGATACAACATAGACCGTCCAGAATGTATAAAACATACTCTACTTGATGCAACAACCTTTGTGACAAGAGTGTGTGAAGTGAGTGTGAAACATGTCTATGTAATGAAAATAACCCCTATGCACAAGATTTCCCTTGAAGAGAAACAACATACCCTTTTCATGAAAAACCACAATCCCTATGCCCGAAGATGACACATGCTGCATAAAAATCATAACATGAACGACTCTTAAGATCAAGGAGGGGAAGCTTGAGATCATTAGCTTACCAACATGTGACCAAGGATGATCGACCGCAGGATCCATGGTAGGCTCCTAAATTTTCATGCGAGCCAAAATTTTGGAGGGTGGTTGTAGTTGCTACAACATTGGTGACACACTGGGAACTCCAGCTCTTTGTATGGACCTTGTTTCATGAAAAGTGAGTCTAACATTTCTGCAAATATTGTTTGATTCTTTGATCATAAATGTTTATGCACTAGTTTGTGTGATATATAGTTCCTACCATTCTCTTGTTCGGTTATCACACATTCCAAGCCAAGTCAACTTAGTTGTTTCGATTGGGGATGATGGATATATTGATGCACAAGTAATATAATTGTCAGAGTTTAAGTTTCATCTCTTGTGTTGCTCCGCTGCCAGTAGGCCTAGATAGTACCCCAATGGATTCACACAGGAACACAAGCATCGCTCCGCTGCCAGTGACCCTGGTCAATACCCTAGCAGAGTCACTTGTATCACCTCTCTGCAAATGAAGCCTTTCTCTTCTTTCGCCTTATTCATTTTTCATTTTTTTCAAATAAATGTGCATAGGCACTTATTTATTTCATAGGCAAAAGAGGGATCCCGACTTATTGAGAGAAGAAGAGGTTGTTCCTTCAGAGAATTATGTTATATATACCTCTGAAAAACTTGTTAAGGTTTTCCCTCTCACCTTACTCTACTTGACTGAACTAACAAGGGTTAACCCAAAAGAAATGATTAGAGTAGGTGGTACTAGTTAACAGTGCAAGCATTGTGTTTTCACCAAGACTCACTCTGAACAGAATGTATTTTCCATCAAGGCATCATCAACTAAATATAACAAGTTATTCATAAAGAGAGAGGAAAACAGATAACCAGATGTTGATAGTTGTACAAGTCCTCTTAGATTTTGCCAGCCTGTCTCAACAGCCAAACACGGTTTCATCTAAGGCTAACCTATGGACACGAGCAAGCAAAGAAAGAAAAAAGAGAAATCATAAGTAAAGCAAAAGAAAAACAAGAAAAGAAAGCAAGCAAGCAAACCAAACCAAGTCAGCAAGCACACCAAACCAAGTCAGCAAGCAAACAAACATGTAAATTAGAAAGCAAAGCAAAGTAAGAAAGTAAAGACTACTCCTACTCCTACATTAAACAGTGCATGGGCCTACTCACGTGAAGTGATATTACCAATGCAGCTACTGGCACATTGGTTGGCCCATGTTGGCGAAGGCATGGTAAACAACAAAGATATGCACATAAACCAGTGAACAAGAAAGATATATCAGCAAAGACCAACATGCTCTGAGTTCTAAAGCATCCATAGAAAAGAAAAGAGTGAATGCAGAAGACAAACATCCTGCAGATGTACCATGGTGTTGTGACGTACTCCGTGCAGACGGTAAACATGCACGCTCTTTGGACTGTGACAAAAGAGCGAACATGAGAAATACATACAACTTATTCTTTGCAAGTGTGCTCATTGTGTAAGATTCCTCCAAGGCATGAGCAATGGGATCGCGTGATTCGAGTGGAGGAAGTAAACTCTGCATATTATATTGATATTTAATGTAAAGCAGAGAGTGATGAGGAGCCTTGGATGTTTCAAATATTTTCTGATCGGAAGTGGAACTAACCTCAGGACAGTGAGGGTCTGACATAACCATCAGTACAAGCTGAAGTGCCTCGACATCATGTGATGTTTCAAATTCGTTAATAGATATATCATCGAAGACCAGTGTCTTAGAAATATTAACAGCGCGTGAATCAACATCATGATCAAATGAAGAAGTACAAAGATCACAACAACCACGATCAGGAAATTTAGGATGTTCATCGACATCCTCATGATTTGATGAATCATGCAGAGGGGTAGATGAGAAACAAGATTGTTCATCCTCTTTGTTTTCAAAATTGATAGATTACAGATGGGACAGATTTGCAGAGGAAGATGTGCCCTCTTCACAATGTAATGACAGGCTAACATCTGGTATGTCCTGTGAATGATTGGAAATAGAAACATCTGGAGATGAGTTTTCATAGGGGAACTCAAAAGTGGCAAAATCACAAGAGATGTCAATATATATTGGATGAGGCACGGATGGAAGGGAGTCATCCTTCACCGCAGGTTCTTCTTCAGATTCCCACACACACTCATCATGAATGATAGCACAGGTTGGCTGCACAACACCAATTCCTTCAACAACTTGATCCTCGTGAACACAAGATGTGGATTCTGGAATGGGAGATCACAACATAGTACAATCTAGAGGATCAATGGAACGTTGGGAAAGAGGTTGACGGAACAAGTCCAAGTGACAACCAGCAGGCTTGCAAGCCAAATTTGTGCAGACATTAAGAATAGGTGGGGTGGGAGGATGTGATAGATAAACAAATGTGCATGCACCTTCTCCCACCTTGTACTACGGAGCTAGAGCTGTTTGATGAGAAGAGGATGGACAGTCACTTGTGGCAATGACCTTGTCCGTCTTAGATTTAGTAGCTCTAACACCAAGGTCTGTTGGGAGGTATTCGAATGATTCTAAGGATTACATATTTTCGGATATGTAAAGGAGATACTTAAATCTTCCATCGAGAAATTCCCAATCAACTTCATATTTAGGAAATCGGTACACAATATTGCAAAAGTGTGTATAAATTTCTCAACGGATTCATCAAGTGCTTTCCATAATTTCAGAATTTCCTTATTGAGTGCTTTACGATCAAAATGATGGAAAGCACGATCTATCTCTACGATCAACTAAGAGAGAGAGTGAACAGAGTTATCCGGCAATGTGACACACCATAGCAATGGGTGCCCTCGAAGCGTGAATGCGAATAGCGAGTAGTTCATGTAATCTTAATTGATTTTATACTTGTTACACATAACTATAAAGGCAATTATGTGTTCAAGCCAGGCTATTCTGCCTTCACCTTCGTATCTGTGTTGTGACAAGGAATTCCAGAGCTCCTCAAAGATTTCAAAGTTATTTCCATAAGACATACACTTCGGAAGACAAATTGTGTGGTTATTCATGATAAGTATGCGAAGATTAAAAATAGATTGTGAGGACTCAGCTTGTCATCTAGCCCTCCTTCTAGCTCCAGAAATGTTGACGGTGCTGAACCCGCCAACATTCTGGGGATCTCTTGGTATGAAGTCCCAACTATACCTCACACTGTTTGGTGTAGGAGTCCCATCTGGTATGATGGCCTAGTTGCCATTATCTTAAAGATATACCTTAGCTCTTGATTGTCAGCACATGAGAGTGGTATATTTAGTCTTCAAACAATGAGGTTCGTGTGCTTAGTGAGTGCTTAGTGTAACTTGTGTCTAAGTTCTTTCACTGCAGAGGGAGAGGGTGACAGTGAGTCTCAACTCAAAAGCACAATCACAACTCAAGTAGAGACACACAACACAACAAGATCTGCGTAGCTTCCGTCGGAGTAGTCCACACAGATGCGGTAGTCACAAACACAAAGTGAACAGATGGCATTTACAACACCAAGCGGAGTAGTCCACATGAGTGTGAGGGTTATTATAACATTTTTACAAGAAATAATTTGTCTAGTGTCCAACAGAGTAGTCCACATGGGTGAGACAATGATAACAACTGATACAACACATTTCCAACAACATATTCACTAAAACAACCGAAATAGTCCAACTATCTTAGTACAAGTTAAAGCAACATGCATTACAAGCGTCCAAAGAATAGTCTTACAAACGAATACAATACATGTGTGAAAAAGTGCTAGCATGTTAACAAGCTTCTAAATTAAGTGAAATTTCCAAGACACATTTGTACACCATACATAACTCACCCTAGTAGTGGGGCGTTGGAGCCATTGCTCGCTCCTCAAAGAAAATACTAGAGACTCTCAAGGCTATATGGGAAGAGCCAAGGTGAAAATTCCTTTGCGTGTACAAATTAGGAGTATATATAGCCAAGGGTGAAACTGGCCCTTGTGACTCTTCAACTTCCCTCATGACTTTTCGACTTACATGATTCTTTAACTTCATCCGTGGGTCTCTTGGATTTCCACGTTACATTATATTGATTACACAAGTATGTCCCAAAGTAGTGATGTGGCTGAGGTGACTCATGACACAACTTGACATAACACTCCTAGTATGCACATGCTGGCTATGTTGTTCATGTTGAATTGTTGTATTGCTCAGTAATGAGTCTTCACTAGTCTTGTTTTTCACTTGATGTTTCATGCATGTGCATGTGTCTCCTTTGATTGTTACTTGGTATGCTTCGTGTGTTCGTCCAACCGTGAGAGAGTATTCTAGCATGCACTCCTTGTTCATCATGTTCGTCTTTGCGCCATGTCTCATCCATGCACACATTTTTGGAATCACTCATTACGAGACGACATCAAATCCAGAAATCCCCTAGTCTACCATGATGCATTGTCTTTCGTTTCCAGTTGCAGGTGACTATGAGAGAGGACAAGGCTCTGAAACAACGCAGATCACATGTCAGGCTAGGATGCGAGGTTATGGGCACTATCGAGAAAAAATGTGCAAAGGTCACTAAGAGGCTAGGTTGAGCAGTCCGGGACAGCAGTGACATCTACAAGATATGGCTCAATTGGGAGGAATAATTGTGCAGTTTCTCCAGGGAAGGCAATGCGGGTAGAAAGAGGCACTCGTAGTGAAAATTGTGCAGTTTTCCAGAGAAGGTTGAGATCGAGTTGCGGGAGCTTGTTGGTTAGAACTGCACAGTTCTAGGATGTACTCAAGGAGGACATGGCTGCATATTTTCAGGGCTGAGCAGAGTGTTGGGAATCAGGTGGATTGTCAATGAAAACTGTGCATTTTTTAGGAGGAGTGGAGGGCAGACTAGTGAGGGGGCTACCTGGAAAAACTTCCCATTTTCTTGGGACAGTGCAGTGATAGGAAGCGGGTGCCTATCCCTCATGTCTGCATAGTTTCTTCAAGAAGTGCAGGCAAGAGAGCTTCTGCACAATTTTGTAGATGAGTGCAGCCCTGGGTCACTGCTCAAGTCAAATTTTACGGTTGACCAGCAGGAGGCTTGATGGATAGGCTTTCAGGGAGCACAATCTGAGATGGATTCTTTGGCAACTTCTGCGATGTTCTAGGTGACACTCAGCTGGGTTGATTACAAAATTGCATAATGCAGACTACCTGGAGGGTAGCCTCAAACTATGTGCAGTTCTTAGCAACAATGCTTGGTCACTAAGGGCTGAGACTGCATAGTGCAACTCACTAGAGGTGCGGTTGATGGAGGGTGGTCTGGTCAACAGATTCTCGGAAAAATGGCTATGTGTGAGCGAGTGAAATCATGTATACATGACCTTGCGAACAAACACTCAACATGACTCAACAACAAGAGACCTCAAACCAACAAGACAACATGTCTCATCATGACCCTATGTGGGATTGTCTAATGGTGAAAGCGGAAAGTACAACACTTGGGATAGACCTTCCGACGACCATGATGACACTTGCATGACAGTTCTTACAACATTGTGTGTGAGTGCGATAGGTGTTTACGTAGTCGAAACAACTCATGCACACAAAGAAAAACCTTCAATATCACCAGAACAAAGTCGCAAACATGACATATCAATCAACATGTCGAAGATGACAGTTGGTCAAAAAAGTGAAAAGGAAGCAAGACTTGTAGAGGAAATGCATGAAATGAATTTTGTGTTTTCACACATGCATGTTACTAAAGACATGATGATATGACACTAACAAGCAGTCCTACAAACTCAACTAAGAGATGTACTTCGAAAGGTGCTCTTTACTTACCATACTTACCCTCGAGATGATCATGCATCCAACGAGGTTTGAATGCGATCCTGATCCTTTACCATCACTTAGTCTCTTGCTCCTTCTCCTTAACTCCTTGGGAGTAAACTCAGCATGTCACCTTTTCCTGTAGTCACTGAGAGATATATCAGCATTTTTTTAGCAGGCAGTGATTACTGCCGAACTGAGACCTTGGGAGGCCCAACTGTGTAGTTTTTGCATGCAAGACAGACAGGGAAGCTTGGAAAACACTATGCATTTTTCAAGCACGAGACACTACTGTGAGATGGGGGTCCTAGGAGGACACCTTTGTGCAGTTTTTGAGTGCAATGCATCCTGGGCAGCTAGGAGGAAATACTTCGTAGTTTCTAGATGCAAGGCACTATTGTGGGATGGTTTCTAGGAGGACACATATGTGTAGTTTCAGTTTGCAAGGTAGACTAAGCAGCTGGGGGAAAATACTACGCAGTTTCTAATGACACTAGGTTCCGGCTGGGGAAAGGACACTAGAGGAAACGACTGTGCACTTTTGGATGCCAATGGAGGTTGGTGTCTCTTCGCACTGCGGAGTTCCAACAAGCAAGGGAGGAATCTTGAGGGTTCCAGAAGAAAGGTGCATAGTTTTGGGAAGCTGGATGAGGCTAGGTTTCTCAGGAAATTGGCTAAGTGTGAAATCCATGAAATAAATGTAAACAGTGATAGGACTCAACTATGATCACACACAAACACTTAATGATACAACGTAAACCATCTAGAATGTATAAAACATGCTTTGCTTGATGCAACAACCTTCGTGATAAGAGTGCATGAAGTGAGTGTGAAACATGTCTATGTAATGAAAACAACTCCTATGCACAAGATTTCCCTTGAAGCGAAACAATATTCCCTTTGCATGTTAAACCACAATCCCTATGCTCAAAGATGACACATGTTGCATAAAGATGAGAACATGAACAACTCTTAAGATCAAGGTGTGGAAGCTTGAGATCATCAGCTTACCAACAAGTGACCAAGGACGATCAATCGTAAGATTCAAGGTAGGCTCTGAAATTTGCATGCGAGCCAAAATTTTGGAGGGTGGTTGTAGCCGCTACAAAAACATGTTAAAGATTTCAATTGTAACTTTCTCTTATGTTGTGTGCTAAAATAGTTCCTCTTCTTTGATTAATTACTCTAGTGTTTTATTTTCACAGTTCTTCTATGGATATAGTACTTGTTTAAGTTATCATATTTTATGTTTCTGAGAAGAAAATTTGTTTTTCTTGATGTTTTCTAGCCTCATATTAATAGAGAATATGAGAGGTACTTCTTAGAAATGTATAATATCTTATGTTATTTGTGTAATTATTCCATACACAAGACTAATATATATATATATATATAGTAAAAATATTTTATTAATTTCCATTGAATAACTAGATGTGCTTACTAATACTTCTTCTTCTACTTGATTATTATATTTATTTAAAATACAAGAATCCACATCTTATGAATGAATAGTTTTATCTCAAATATATTGACCATCTTTCTATGCATTCATATAAATTTAAAAGTAATCTTATATGTGTGTGTGTGCGTGTGTGTGTTACATAAATATTCGACTTCTACACATAATTTGTAAGCGATATTATTATCACTCTATTCTGTTTCCTTTTTCTATACAAATTTAGAATTAATTAGTAGACGGTTCATTTCATTTCACACTTCAATTTCATAAATAAAATATATACTCATATGTTTTCCTTTTCACTATAAAAGGAATCTGAAAATAAAGCTCAAACATTCTCCTTTATTTGATCAAATAAATAGACATTGTGAATAGAAATATCGACTTCACAAATTATTTGAAAATTTAGCAATTAGTTACTTGGTTCCTCCCAACCTTAAAATTGCAAATTAGCCAATGCCCCCTGCGCAAAGCAGACCTGCAATTTCTTCTGGTCTCTATTTATTTCTTCTCTTCAGTCTCCTTTGTTCTCAAAATGAGACAAATCAAGTAAAAATAGAATATTTTATCAATTCCCATCTACCACCCTTTTGATGGTTAATAATTTCTCCACCTCACCAACAATTGGAACTTTAGTTATTAGCTCATTAATGATATTTTGTTTCCTACTCTTGATGACATCTCCTTGTCTTCTAGGGAAACAATTATTTGGTTGATATCATAACTCCTCAATTAAATCTAATCATCCAAATTAGATGCCTAGGACTTATTGATGGGTGATAGATATTCCATAATAATTTGTAGCCTTATCTCTTTTAGCCATCTGTATTCAAAAACCAATTTTCCAGATTTTTTTTTATTTACAAAAATAAAACATCTTAATTACAATTTTACAATCAGTTATTCTCCCTAATAAATTATTGATAATTAAAATTTCTAATTATTTTTCATACTAACATACTTAATCCAAAATCACACATATGCATATTTTAATTACATAAAGTATCAATCCAAAGGATATCGCATCCTCCCCTGCTTGAATTTGACACTGTCCTGATGTCTGATCAATGTATTTATGGAAATACACTCAATTTTTTTCATCAATATAGAGAAGGATATGCTTCTTTGAAAGAATCCTCCAACTCCCATTTTTTCCTCTTCTGGACTGAAATTTTTGCATTGAACCTTCAGTTGCACTATATCTCTATTTTGGAGCATGACTACCCTCTAGTCTAGAATATGCAATGGTTCTATTAGGAACTCTCCCTCTGGTTCCACCTATAAAACATTCCAATCAATGATGTGAGTTTGATCATGCACATACTTCTTTAGTAAAGAGACATGAAACACATTGTGAACTTTTATGTTTGCTGGAAGGGAAGTTTGATAAGCAACAGGTCCAATTCTGGATAGGACTTTAAAAGGTCCATGATATCTAGGTGATAACTTAGCATAGTTTCCAAGTGTAAGTGTGCTCTTTTTGGGTTTCACTTTCAATTATACATGATCTCCTATGTTGAACTCTTGTGCTAGACTTTTAAAATCTGCATAGCTATTTTGACGGTCTTGTGATGTTTTCAAGTTTAGTCTAGCCTATTTAACCACTTCCTGTATCTCTTGTAACATATTTGGCCCCAAGACCAACTGATCTTTAGGATGGTCCCAACTAAGAGGTACTTTGCATTTTTTGCCATAATGTACTTCAAAGGGACTCATCTTTAAATAATTTTTGTATCCATTGTTATAAGTGAACTCAACTAGGTGGAGGTAATATTCCCACTTGGTTGCTTTATCTATAACGTACATTCTCAACATGTCCTCTAAAATCTGATAGTCCTTTTTGTTTTCCCATCAGTTTGAGGGTGATAAGTTGTATTGAAATCCAGCTTTGTTCCCATTCCTTCAAATAGTCCCTTCCAAAATTTTGAAGTAAGTTTCGCATCACAGTATGCAATTACGGTTTTGGACATACCATGAAGCCTAAATATTTCCTTCATAAATATTTTTTATATGTTGATAGCTTTGAAAGTAGACTTAACAAGAATAAAGTGTGTAGATTTACTAAGGTTATCTACCACTACCATTATTCAATCCTGACGTTTCCTGGTTTTTGGCAAACCAGTAATGAAATCCATGGATATTATTTCCCATTTCCATTTTGGAATTGGCAATGGTTGTAGTAAACATGTTGGATGTTGGTGGGATGCCTTTACTTGTTGGCATTCCAAACTTCTAGCCATATATTATGCTACTTTCAACTTTATGTTTGGCCAATAATAATCTTTCCTTAACATAGTTATCAGCCTTTGATACCCAGTGTGAATAGCAGCGAGACTTTTATGTAATTCATCTAACACAAAAAAAATTCTAGTCCTAGGTCATTTGGCAAGTAAAATCATCCTTTAACTCACTTTCACCTAATTCTTCAGTTTTCTACAAATTCCTTTTGATCTATAGATATTCTTCATCAAATTTTGTTTTTTTTTAATCATTTTAATAATTTTTGTTTTCCTATTAGATACTGAAAGTGTGCAGATCTGATGTAGTTTTCTACTTAAGGCGTCAACAATTTTATTTTCCTTGCCTTTAATATGCATGATTTCAAAATCATACTCACTAATAAATGTTAACCATCTAGCTTGTCTTTCATTTAGATGAGGCTAATCAAAAATGTATTTAAGGCTTACATTGTTTGTTCTTAGCTAAAACTTTCACCCAATTAAGTATTGTCTCCACATCTTCAAAGCATGAATTATGGCTACCAACTCTAAATCATGTGTAGCATAATTATTTTCATGATCCTTGAGATTTCCCGATTCATAACTAATTACATGACCATCTTGCATCAAAACACCTTCCAAACCCTCCTTGCAATCATTTAGGGACACAACAAACTCTTTATTTGGATCAACTAATTTCAGGATAATAGTTGTAGCTAATAGTTGCTTTAGCCTATCAAAATTTTCCTAAAATTTTTGCTTCTATTCAAATTTTATCCCCTTTTTATGTAAAGAAGTAATAGGATAGGCCAAATTAGAAAAACCTTATATAAGCCTTCTGTAATAAACTATAATCTCCATAAATGACCTCACATCACTTACATCTTTAGGGATTTGTCACTCTACAATAACTTTCTTTTCTGGATCCATAACAATCCCTTCTTTTGACACCACATGCCCCAAATATTGAGTTGGTTCTTGATAGGATGAGCATTTACTAAACTTAGCATAAATCTCATTCTTTCTAATTCTTTGAAGAAAAAATTGCAAATGTTGATCATGTTCTTCTTTACTCTTAGTCTAAACTAGAATATCATCTATAAATACTATGACAAATTTGTCAAGATAAGGACTCAACAAACTATTCATCAAGAACATTAAAGTTGTGAGTGCATTAGTGAGTCCAAATTGTAGCATTACAAATTCATAGTGTCCATATCTTGTTCTAAATGTTGTCTTGTGTATGTCCTCATCCTTGATTATTATTTGCTGATATCGTGACCTTAAATCAATTTTTTAAAATATTGATGCTCCTTGAACTTGATCAAACAAATCATCGATCCTAGATAAGGGATATTTGTTTTGAATTGTAATTTTATTCAGTTATTTATAATCAATAAAAAGTCTCATTGTCCCATCCTTGTTTTTGACAAACAACATCGGTGCACCCCAGGGAAACACACTAGGCCTTGTCTACTTTTCATCAAGCAGCACTTGTAATTGAATCTTCAATTCCATTAATTTAGGAATACTTATTCTATATTGAGCTTTGGACATTGAAACAACTCTGGTAATGAGATTAATAGTAAAATTTATATCTCTTCTTGGGGCAGTCATGGTACCTCCTCAGCAAAAACATATTTAAATTGTTGTAACACGGGGAAATATTCTAAAGATGGTTTGTATTTTTTTTCAGCTAAGTCTTCAATCTAAACAACAAACATTTGACAGCCTTTTTGAGCACATTTCTTCAATTGTAAAGAAGAAATATGCCTGACTGAAACAACTATTGGCACTCCTCTAACTATGCAGTCTTCTCCCTCATCATTAACACAAGTAAAGGGTTTATCTAGGCAGTTTAGAATTAGTTTATGGGACTCTAATAGGTCCATCCCAATTAGTAACTCATAAGACACTAGAGGTAAAACATTTAAGTCCAGCCATGTGTTCATTCCATTCAATTTTACTAAATATTTTTTGTTGATCTGAGTTGCTTTTCTATTTTTCCCTATAGCTAGTTGTACTAACCAAGGTTTGCTTCTTTTTTGTTCCTTCCTAAGTTCACACTTTTCAATGATAGCATGGGAAATGTATCTTAGGGTAGATCCAAGTTCTGTTAATACTGAAATTTTTCTGTTTAGAAATTGTATCTTGGACCTCCACCATTGTTGATCGTTGGTCTGCTTATCTTCCATCTAGTCCTACACTAATCCTTGGTATGTTGTAGACAATGTCATTAATAGTTGACTCTTCCTGCAGATTATTCATTTTACCCCTTTTTATATCTTATTTTTTGGACAGACTCTCCACAAGTGATTTACACTACATTCCCAACATTTAATTGGTGGTCAGGTTGGTTCTGCAACATTTTTATTCCCCATTCCAACTCCTTGTCCCCTTTTATGTTCAAAATTCCTTGGTCAATTTATACTTTTGTTATAGTTTCCACCTTGATTACTCTTGGAAGTATTTGGAAAAGATGGTTTCTTGAACTCTTTCTTCTCGGTGCTATATTTTTCGTGCTTTTTAGTCATCCAACTTTTTGAGTTATCACCTTTCTTTTTATTTTGAGAAAAACATAATTTTTCCTTCCTTATTGTTTCATTCATAGTCTTTGGGTTATCAAACTCAATTCTTTCTATATACGAGAAAGGTAGAAAACTGAAAAATATTTGTATTTTAGCTTTTTCTTCTTTTAAGTGTTAAAATTATGCAACTGCGGTCAAATTCCACTTTGAATAGCTCATATGATGAAGATAATAATTGAATAGATTCCTATGTTCGAGAGGACAAAAATCGACCTAAAAATCACCTCGTTTGGACAAGCATAAGTTGGTTTTTGAATTCATTTTCCCACTCATTTATATTGGATCAAGTCGGACCTATGCATATGTACAATTGGACAGGGCGGCCTCAACATCAAGTCAACCCTCATGGAAGCCTATAAATAGAAGAGACCTCAACCTCATTCGGACACATTGATCAAGCCATCTTCTCTTCTCTTCTATTATCTTAGCCCACACAGGTCTGATGGAGAATGTTTGTACAAGGGTCCAAAACTACAGGGTTGAAGTTTTCACGAATCTAGGGTTTTTTGTTTCTCATTCGCATACACTCAGTCCCCAGACGCATGCAAAGAGTAATCAAGGGTGTGTCTAGGAAGTCTCAGACGCTCGCACATAAGCCTGAAGGGAGCGTCTGGGGTTTCTAAAGAAGATCGGGCAATTTGGTCCCAAACACACACACAAAGTGGTCAAGGGAGCATCTGGGCAGCCACAGATGCCCACAAAGTAGTTTGAAGGGAGCATATAGGGGTTTGAGGCAGATCTAAGTGTATTTTGCACCAGACACATGCATACAGTTCACCAGGAAGCGTCTAGGACTACCATAGTTGCTCGCACAACTCCTTCGTGCATCTGGGACTAAAAGATGAAATTTTAGTATTCTGAAGACTTCTCTTAGTGACTGCATTTTACATAAGTTGACTGCAGACAATGATAGTATATTATAGTCCTCAGAATCAGGGTTTGATTACAAGCATGATTGGGTTCATTTCACGGATGTCATAGTTATTTTACTAGTTAGTTGCAAAGATGAAGATATGGATCATTGTACTCTCTTTTGCTGAAACATTTGATGATGATCTAAGAAGAAGAAGAATTTGCAAGATTTTTCCCCCTAGTGGGTGTTTCCCTATCCTCGGACCAATCCTGGTGTCTCTATGTGTACATGCATTGATGATAATGATGTTGTTCTTTCTACATAGTTGCATATGCCGATGAATAATGATATAAATCTGAATAATGTAATGATGATATGGGGTGAACTTAATTTGTTAATGAAGAAATGAACTTATCTAATCAAATACCAATATAGCCCTCAGAAAAATTAACATTAATTAGGGCACATACCTTATCAAGATCATAAATCTATTTACAAACTTGTCCATAGTTGATTTTCCTAATATTAGCTCATGAATTATCTCGCTTTTTCATCAAAATACCTCTCAGTTAGATATTAATTTTTGAATTATTTTATGAATAGTTTCCAAGTTAAATTTTTACTTCTAATTCTTTTGAAAACTTTGTTCTCTTCCCACCATAAGGTTTCCTTACCATTTAGTTGGTAAGTTACCAATCTTGGACATATTGAGGAGCCATGCCTCCACTCCTTCATATTCACCATCAAAATTAGGAGGCCTAATTTTATTAAATTATCCTTGGATCTAGGATGTGATTCTCTTGTTTCTAGATGTAGATGTGTTACTTTCATATTTTTGTTCCTCTTTCTCTTCAAATTCATGAGACTCATCTCCATTAGAAGTGATAAACTCAGTAGTATTTTTTTATTCACTTCTAGCTCTCTCGTTATGCTCCTCTTTCACCTTTTTTAATAGCTCTGTCTTCTTACAGTTTCCTCGACATGTAGCCATTAATTTCTTCATGTTATTCTTTGGCTTTGCAAAGTATTTCTTGATTTTCCTTAATATCATCTAGGTTGGTCTTCAAAATTCTTATTACTTGTAGTAATTCATATTCTTGTTTTTCTACATTGCTCGTTCCACCACCCATCATTCATTATTTAGTTTTAGGTTCCTCACCACCCCTTGGTGATCCTATGAAAGTATTCCCATTAGATTATTTAGCCATACTTCAACTCGTAATAGACCTTTGAACAATATTTCCATGACATGTATAGCTGTTTTAGTTTCAAGACCCATAAAAGGCCCAATATTGTAACCTACAACCCTGATACCACTTATAATGTACCTCATACATACTTTTTTATATAGATATATATTATTTTTATAACTCATATATGGATGTGTATACTTCTATTCATATTATTTATCTAAAATAGGAAATTTTTAGTGATATTGGTTTTTCTTATAATCACAATACTCACTATCACAGCCAATCTTTGTAATTACCTTAAATTTCTAATCTCTATTTGGATCATTAATAAAATATTTCGTCTCTTATTTTATCATATTTTCTCATGGGTTTTCCTATCTGTATATTATTCAACTTTTATTATTCTTTTTAAAAGGAATTTTCTATACATCCATTATATTATTCTTCATTCCCAATACGAATGACTCTAACCCTATTATAATTTAAAGTTTCATGCATTATCTCATTTGTAAAGTGTTTATGTCTCTAATCAATATTCCCCAAGATTATGGTTTTTGAATAGTTCTTACGCTATATATCCATAAACAAACATATTTAATAACATAATTTCCAATGTGATTTATCATTCAAACTTATTGACATAATATATTTATATAAGCATATTATGCTTAACAATAGCATGGTCATACTACACATTTGTTCTATTTGGTATTACATAGATAATAGTTAATCTGACAAAGGTTTGCGCCACAATGTATTTGCTTGAATGTGAGACTTACATTAATATGACTATTGAAACGTTGCATTGATATGTATAAACATAACTAAGAACTTTCTAGATTCCTCGAATTTAACATGTGCCATTCAAAAGTGTTAAAACATGTGGTATTTTTTACCTACTAATTTGACAGAAAAGAAGGCTCGCACAAGATCTATGGTGGAGATTAAAATTAGATTTTTTCAAAGTTTTAATCACTACTATTTCTTTTGTTAGACACCTAATCTGCTAAGGGTTGGTGTTGAATGTGAATAGCCATAGGAGTCCAATAGACCACTTGGTATGTGAAGACCAAGGGTAATAAGGAAATGTATAAATGTACATCATTTTGAATAATAAATGCAATGAACACTTATCTTAATCTGTTGTCCATAATTTTTTTTATGTTTAACATGGTATCAGAGCTCACGGTTTCTAGAATAATCCTGAGCATTTTAGTTCACATACCACTTCTCTCCAGTGAGCTCTTCCTTGTCTTAGAATTTCACTTTATACAGGCCAATTTCCATTTGTGCTCTACCTATCAAAGTGAACATTTATGCCACTTCACCCATAATTTTTCAGTGCTACCCATCCTCACCAAATTAAAGGTTGTCGGGTCTGCAACTTATTTATTTTGTATGACTTTTTTTTTTCCGTTATGGACACTAAGTTAATTTGACACCTTGAATTATCTTAATTATGATCAAACCATGAATTTTCTTAATTATATATGCCTGAACTATGCATAGAAATTCCCCTTAGACCTACCATAACTCAAACATGTCTCTTTGTCGTAGCTTAACCCTAATGTTCCACTACTAGTGACTGAAACTCTAACTCTCTTTTTCATTTTCATGCTCTCTCTTAGACTTGTTCTTGCAAACCAATGGAAGTTGTATGCTCTTTCTCCTTTCTTCATCCAAAGGTTATCTTTGTGTTTGAATAGTGGGAAGATTCATTGTTACAATGCGATGATGCAAGCATCTTCGTGACTGCATTGTTTGTGGTGTGTATGTGCGTGGTTTAAAACTCCTAGTCGATGCATTGGTAAAGTATTTGTGATAGACATTGGTTTATACAAGAGTTGCTATATATATTTGAGCTAAGAATCAAAGGAGAATTGGTCGCACCTGTGGATCTCGACATTATCTGCGAGCTGGAAGCACTAAGTGTATAGTTGTATGTGGTTGATTGTCTTTATTACTTCGGGCCTTTGCATTGAATAAAATGCCTTTGAAATCCATTTTGTCATTTTTGGGCGCTCTCTCATCTATCAACCCTTGGTGCAGTGTCAAATCATAAGAATCAACACCTGTGTGAAGTGAACTTGTTCATCAACATCTTCTAGAGAATAAGATTTGTATTTCTTTGTTTTCAAGCCATTTTTGTGTAAGCCATTGATGGCCATTACTAAATAGTCTAAATAGTGCATTGAATAATTTGAATGTGCTATCGGGCCTCAATCTCAAACCTTAACATCTCTAGTTTTCAATTTGTCCTACAACTCGACACCTTCACATATATGCACCACTATAATCCGAGCAACCGCTTGGCCAAAGGTGTCCACTCCTCCATCGAGCTTTTTCTTACTATTTATCAACATTTGAGCCATTTTTTCTTGCATTTTTGGTGTTGGCATTTATCCATTGTGATGAGCCCCGAATTGGGTAACTTATTGGGCTCATTTTGCCTAATTGTCCTTGATCAATGCACCATTTTTCATAGATTATGAATGTTTTTTGAGTATGTTTATGTTATTTGAACGAATAAGGGTGGTCACTTTACCAAGGAGGCTAATACGTGGTTATTTCAGGTTTTTTGGACAAATTTTGGAGCAAAGCCAAGCAATTATGAGCCAGGTGACAGCCAAGCTTGAGGAAGCAAGGGTGAGGATTCGTAGGGAGGTTGTCTCTTGCATTAAATGGCCCTTCCTCGAAATCTCCACCCTCAACTCGGAGCTCAACAAGCCACCAAAACGAATCCTAAAGGCAGTCGAGCAGCTTTGGGAAGAGTGACTATTTACTGGCAGTTTGAACAGCCAAGTCCCTTGAATTAAGGAGGGCTGCTAGGCCCCTCGTAGTGTATAAATAGGAAGGCCTCAGCCTTCGTAGTTTACTTTTGGAACTGTTGGGTTTTGCACTATAGTGCTATCATTATCTCAGCTCGTTTTTGTAGCTACTGTTGTATAACTTTCTTGTGACATGATTATTTTTGGTAATGAAAGGCAGCTCTATTTGGCATCAGCTCTGAGTTATTTATAGTAGCCTGTAGCTCTTGGGGTTGGGCCCAACCCGAGTGCCAAGGCTTCCTTATGCACTACTATTTGCTTTTTATGTCTTTTCAAAATAATTTATGTTAAGTAGATTAAAATCTTGCTAATTATCTAGGTCACTGTTGATGATTAGAAATACTTTTGATGTTCAGATTTAGTTGATAGGTTATTAACAGGGACAAGCTTCAGAAAAATGCCATCGCGCACCTCTGATTTCACCTCTCCCTCAGTGTGATCAGGAGCTGGGATCAAGGTGACCTTGCTGCCAACAAAAACACAGTCTTTGCTTCGCCATGCAATCATTAGTGTTTGATTTTTATTTACAGAAGTTGGTTACATGTTCAGAGTCTTGATTGCTTCGCTGCATAGTTGGTATACATGATTTCAGTGCAAATAAACTTCTGTTCATTCTCTTTACTGTTAGCTAGATCAGATTAGGTCAACGTAACTAGGTCTCTAATTTTATGAGTCTTCGTTGGTTCAGTTGGAAAAAAAACTTGCAGAGCACCCGTACCACTTCTCTATCTACCCATACTCCATCAATCCCATCTGTTCCATCCCCTAACATGGATTCTTGCCTCACGTTTGCCATTTGCTCACATAAACGTAATTTTTGTGCAACATTGCTTCACTCCTCCTTGACCAAATCCAACCATCTTCATCTCTCCCCAGCTCCATCCACCAAGTCCTGGACCTCCTCACACGCTTGTCCTACCTCCATACTCACTCCTTCACCTTTCTCTCTCCATCCATTCTCCAAAATCCCATTTCTGAGCATCTTGTAGAAAATTACAGACATCCTATAGAAATTCCAGAACATCCTATAGAACCCTTGCAGACTTCCTGTAGAGGCTCACGAATGAGGTTTCTTGATAGCCAAACTCTGTGAAACTCTCTGAAAGGGTGTTAGGGACCCCTTAGGCCCTCTCTAAACCTTCCTGACCTCCTCCAAGAATTTCCTCTCGCCAATCCACCTCTGCACGGTAAAAAACAGTTAAATCGCATGCATGACAATTCTGGCAACTTATTCAAAAATACAAAAAGATGTTTTTTTCAAATGTTACTCTAGAAGTAGCTTAGACACATGCATTCTACCTTCCTAGAAGTCAATGGCATCTCTTTCAGTAGCTTGCATCCTCTTTCTTGCATCAGTAGGGCTAGCTGGTAAAATTATGGTTTGCTAGGGTTTACGTTTCCTTTCAGCTTCCCAGTTTCTTTCTGCAAGTAGATCAGCCTTCTTTGAGTTAGCTTTCGTCCATCAGTTAAAAATCTTCTTCTCCGAGCTCATAGAAGTTGGCTTAAGCTCCTAGCAGACTTGTGCCAGCTGACCAAGTGACAGCTGCGGCAAGAGCTAGCAGTTGTGCATACAACATCGTCGCTTCCAAGTTTGTTACGAACTACCGGGTTGATAAAAGTAAAGAATGGAGTCCCAGGAGTTGCAGAATTATTGTTGCAATACTGGAGCCCACCATTCTTTTTGGCGTCGTTGCCGGGGAAGCGTCAGAGTATTTGTGATTGCTGCTTTTCTTCTATTTTTCTACTCCAACCTTCTACTAAGTAGTTTATTTCAGTTCCATTTTGCAATTTCATTTCTACAAAAGTAAATTAGACATTTCCTGCTTTCATAGATTAGCCTTTCAATTACGCAATTTCAATTCTGTAAGCGTAGAATAGCATTTCAATTCTGTAAGCGTAGTCTAGCATTTCATTCCTGCAATTCGATTTCAGCAAAATAGATTAGTCCTTTCCTGCTTTCATTTCAATTTCACATTTTCATTTTCACAAGATAGATTTTAGTTAGTTGCAATTCCATCTGTTTTAGATTTGCAGATACAAGCAGAAAAAAAAAAACAAAAGCAACCAAAAATATTTTCATGCCTCATAGGAACAGAGATAATACCGGAAAATTCCTACCCAACACCCCCACTACTTCACTAAGTCACCCTTCTCTCTTCTTTGGTGGCAGTGACCCAGAAGAACCTATAGGTGAATCTCCTGAGATATACGAAGATCCTATAACAGAAGAAGAACAAGAAAACATTCCTTTTGAGACCATGGCTGAAAACAGAAACGGTAGAGAAGATGATGAGAGAATAGAAGGTACCTTCCCCATCCGAGAGACCAACGGGGACATGAAGATGAAGAACATAAGTCCCTCAGCCTTACCTCATTTCCATGGATTGACCACTGAAGACCCTGATACCTTCCTGTTTGAGTTTGTTGTCCTTTGTCGAACTTATGACTATGCAGAAGACGAGAAAAAGTTGAAACTCTTTCCCTCTACCCTCAAGGATGCAGCATTACGCTGGTTCATGGGGTTACCTAGAAACAGTATCACAACTTGGGCTCAGATGCAACAAACCTTTAACAACAAATACCGGGACTACTATAGGTCAAAGGAAACAAAGGGAGAAATCTTTCGGATGACCATGGGAAATGATGAGTCTTTAGAAGACTACAAGGAAAGGTTCCAACTCAGCTATAAACGGGCCAGGTGCACACTTGACCCTGAATCTCTAAAGTTGGTTCTGCTCCGAGGGGTCCCTAAAGACCTTCTAGATACCCTTCACATGCTAGCCAGAGGAGAAATCTACCAACTACCTTATGAGGACATAAAGACTGTGTTTAGAAACCATTCTAGGGCAGCCCGGAAAAGAGGTAGGGGGAATCCACTTTCAGCTAGTACCACCTTCTCCAAGCATGAGTTTGCTAATCAGATGGAAGACCTCAAATGTGAGATGAGACAAACCATTGCCATGCAACTTGACACTTTCTGAATCCAACAAAGGAAAGAGGAAGATGAGAGGGCTTTGGCCATTTTTTGTCCCAGATGTACGAGGAAGCACCCTAAGAACGAGTGTCCATTGCACTCAGTAGAGGTATGTTTTGTGTGTGAGGAAAACCATCCCACAAACCAATGCCCAACCTTACCTGGATTTAAAGCCATGTACCAAGGGACTGAGGCAAGCACTGAACCTCTCTACTTCTTCAACCAAAGGAGGCCACATGGGCCTAGACCTTACCAACAGGGGATGCAAGGGACATCCCAAGCTTATTATAGCCCCAACCAATCTGCTCACATACCTTCTTGGGCCCCCCCTGCTCATCCTTCCTGGTCCACACCTCCTCTGTGGTCTTATCCATCTCAATACCATACTCAACCCACTTCTCATTCGTTTCACTCACATGTCCAGCCACAGCCTCAGTGGAATGCACCTCACCTAGGGTGGAGGCCCAAATACAACTCTCCTCACGCCATTCTGCCTCCACCATCGGCTCAGCCACAACCATTACCTCCTGCTCCTCCAAGACAACCCCAGATGCCTGCTCAACCGAACTCGAACCCCAAAAACCGACAGGCCCAGCAGGTATACACTTGGGAGACAACATGCCCTACCTATGCTGTGGAGATCCAGGAGATCAACCTGCAATCTGGGAAGACCCTTCTAGATCGCCAACCTCCTCCCCCAGAGGACGAGGAAGAGAAACAGGAAAGTGAATCCAAATCCATTCCACCCTTTCCTGAGCGACTAACAGTAACCACGCAACCAAACCTAGAGGAGACTGAACTTCTGGGAGAACTTAAACAGTTGTGTCTGAAAATACCACTTCTCTAGGCCATAAAAGATGTACCAATATACAACAAATTGATTAAGGAGAAGTGTTTCAGGCACCCAGGCAGGTGAAAGAGAGATGCCTCGACTATCAATGTCATAGGACAACTGTCTGATCTAATGTTGGGGCAAGTCATCTGTCCAAAGTATTTGAACCCTGGGAATCCTATAGTTGATGTCCACATCAATGGCACCATAATCCCCCATCCCTTGATTGATCTAGGGGCTGCCATTAATGTGATGACCAGGGACACCATGCTTAAACTCAACCTTCAGAGTTCCTTAAGAAAGACCTCGACAGTCCTGCAATTAGCAGATCGCTCCACCGTGACTCTCGTAGGGATTGTGGAATATGTCTTGGTCTCTTTTGACTCTTGGGAGTACCCTGCGGACTTCTTGGTCCTTCAGCCAAAGGCAAAGCTCACTAGATACCCCCTCATCTTGGGAAGGCCTTGGTTGGCCACTGCGGATGCTTACATCAGTTGTCGAGCTAGAAGCATGACCATCAAGAATGGGCCTATGTCCAAGCAGCTAGTCCTATACCCTCTTGCCCAACCTTCATTAGAACATGACTTACCACTCTGGTTGGAAGAGGGAGATGAGGATGAGGTCTACTCTGCACCATTGTGCATAGTAGAAACCACTAGGGGAGGCCCTCAAACCGAGGATGATTTGATTGAGAATTTGATTCAAAATCCACCCCCCAGTGCACTATCCTTAGAGGAGTTGGTGGAAGACACCCAAGCCAGCCCTTTAGTGGACCTCCGTGTGACTGATCTGACCTCTCCCAGAGTTAAGAATGTGGAATTTGGCCCTGAAAGAACCTTAAAGATCAGCTCCTCCCTATCTCCCTCCCAGGAGAAGGAGTTGTGTAGCTTACTGAACAATCATCTGGATGCTTTCGCTTGGAGCTATAAGGAGATGAAAGGAGTCCATCCTTCGGTCTGTACCCATCACATTTACATTAAAGAATATTGTAAACCAGTCAGGCAGCCTCAGAGGAGAATGAACCTAGCCCTTAAAGACATTGTCAAAGAAGAATTGCAAAAATTGTTGGATGCAGGATTCATCTACCCCATCTCTGATAGTGAGTAGGTCTCACCTCTAGTGCTTGTGCCCAAGAAGAACGGGAAGTGGAGAATATGTGTAGATTACCGAGAACTTAACAAAGCCACCAAGAAAGACCATTTCCCTTTGCCTTTCATAGATCAAGTGTTGGATGGACTGGCAGGGAAGAAGTTTTTCTCTTTCCTAGATGGGTTCAGCGGATATAACCAGATCCAAATAAGCCCGGAGGACCAAGATAAAACCACCTTCACTTGTCCACGGGGTACCTTTGCCTACCGAATCCTTCCCTTTGGGCTATGCAATGCTCCTGCCACTTTCTAGAGAGCGGTATTGAGCATATTTTCTGAGTTGGTCCATGATTCGGTAGAAATCTATATGGATGACTTTACTCCTTATGGGTCCAACTTCCAAGAAGCATTGACTAATCTGGGAAAAGTTCTAACCAAGTGCATTGAGATGAACCTATCCCTCAGTCCCGAAAAATGTGAATTCCTGATGACTGAAGGGACCGTGCTAGGTCATACCATTTCTCGGCAAGGATTACAGGTGGATCCTAACAAGATTTCTATCATCCAGAAGGTCCCACCTCCTCAAAAGGTGAGAGATGTTCGAAGTTTCCTAGGCTTAGCAGGATATTATAGAAGATTCATTAAAGATTTTAGTAAGCTAGCCTCGCCATTGTTTGGCCTCTTAGGGAAATATGTTGAGTTTAAATGGACTGACGACTGTCAAGGGGCTCTGGATGAGTTGAAAGATAAACTGGTGTCTGCCCCGATCTTAAGAGGTCCAAATTGGGCCCTACCTTTCCACATCCACACTGATGCATTGAACAAAGCCATAGGGGCATCCTTAGGACAAGTTGAGGAGAAACTACCATATGCCATATACTTCATCAGCAAAAACCTGTCCAAGGCAGAAATGAACTATACTGTAACCGAGAAAGAGTTCCTAGCTGTAGTCCATTCCCTAAACAAGTTCAAACACTACATCACTGGTTATCAAACATTCGTACACATTGATCATGCTACGATTAGATACTTAATGAATAAGCCTGATGTAAATGCTCGTATCATTAGATGGTTACTTTTGTTGCAGCAATTTGATTTGACTATTGTCGACAAGCCAGGTAAGGAAAATGTTGTTGCTGACTTCTTGTCTAGATTGGATTTTCCTGTAGGTGAAGAAGGGACAGTGGATGACCAGATGCCAAATGAACACCTGTTTGCTATCTCAGTACTCTCTCCATGGTTTGCTGATATAGCAAATTACTTGGTCTCGGCACAATTCCCTCCACATCTATCCTCAAAGGAGAAGAGTAGAATTGTGAGGAAGAGTGCCCCGTTCACTTGGATCGAGGGCAACTTGTTTAAACTTGGCCCAGATCAGATCTTGAGGCGTTGTGTTAAGGAGGAGGAAGTCTTTGACATCCTCCTAACCTGTCATGACAGACCTTGTGGAGGCCACTTTGCAACAAAAAGGACTGCCTTCAAAATTCTACAAGCAGGCTACTATTGGCCTACTCTTCACCAAGATGTAAAAAGATACATTAACCAGTGTGACTGATGTCAGAGGATGGGGAAACTAACTCCAAGGGATGAAATTCCTCTCCAACCTCAAGTGACCTTCGAGCCATTTGAGAAGTGGGGCATGGATTTTGTGGGTCCTATCAACCCTCCTTCAAAGCAAAGGTCTTACATCATTGTGTGCACTGACTATCTGACAAAGTGGGCAGAAACAAAGGCAATCAAAGCAGCAACAGAAGAAAAGGTGGCTGAGTTTTTAAGGGAAAATATCTTCTACAAGTTTGGCTACCCAAGAGAGTTAGTCACCGATCAAGGAAGCCAGTTCACCTCCAACCTGATTGAAGACTTGCTCGCTCATCACAAGATCAAGCATAGGACTTCCACCCCATATCATCCACAAGCAAATGGGCAGGTGGAAGTCACTAATAGAGAATTGGAAGGGATTTTGACTAAGGTGGTGAGCAGCAGCAGAAAGGATTGGGTAGATAGCCTAGTTGAGGCTACCTGGGCCTACAACACCACTTGGAAGACTACAACAGGTTTCACACCTTATGAGCTGGTCTACGGGAAGAAATCTTTGTTGTCCATAGAGTTTGAGTACAATACATTGAGGGTGGCAGCGCAGTTGGACTTAGATCTCAGCCATGCTCAACGTGAAAGATTACTACAGCTGAATGGATTAGATGAATAGCGGATGCAGGCCCTCCTCCACTCAGAAGTAGTTCAACTCCAGAGGAAGATATGGCATGACCGGCACCTTAATGAAAAGCAATTCCAGCTGGGAGATTGGGCGCTACTGTATGACTCAAGATACAAGGATTTCAAAGGAAAGCTGAGGACAAGATGGTTAGGACCATATACAGTGGAGAAATGCAATGACAATGGTTTAGTCCTTATCAGTACCATTGATGAAGAAGCCATCCCCATGCTTGTCAATTGGCATCGATTGAAAATCTACAGGAAACCCGTTTCGACGCAGGAGTTCATTGAAACTTTGGAAAAATCAGTGCTGGTAGTGGAGCAGGGTTTTGCCTCTATTCCGCCCACACCTTGATCATCAAAAAAAAAAGAATGAATAAAAATGATCCCTGGGTGAAAACCTCTCTGAGGCGCCCAGGGCAGACAGTGAGGGTGAAAACCTCATGGAGGCGCCCTAGTTGTCTCTCAGAAAATAAAGAAATGGAATAAAAAGGATCCTTGGGTGAAAACCTCTCTGAGGTGCCCAGGGCAGATAGTGGGGCGAAAACCTCATGGAGGCACCCCTGCTGTCTCTCAAAGAAAAGGAAAAAAAAGAAAAAAGAGAAAAAGAAACGGGTCTAATCTCTCGAAAATTATTGCAAGTTGCAGGGAATACATTGCAGATAAACAAGGTTGTGCAAAAGGAGGACAGGGGTCCGTACTAGGCTACAGGACATCCTTACAGACACTCCCTCCATAGCCACTCACTTTTCCCAGGATTTGAACACATTCGGGTCGAAATTCAACCTCCTACAGAAATTTCTGAGCTTTCTACAGGAAGTTTTGCGGTTTTCTCCCGGAAGTTCTGCATTTCTACAGGAAACATCCTGTAAGCCTTTGGGCAAGCCAAATTCGATTTTGGAAGGGGATTTGAAGCTTCAATTCTATTTATTAGGCCTGCAGCCACCCCTCTCTTCCATCCATCACCTGTTTCATCTCTTCTCACCGCCATTGCAACAATCTGGTTATGTGTTCCTGCAGTCATGCAAGAAATATTGTTTTTCTCAGATTGGAAATTTTTTTTCCCAAGTGAAAAATCAAGCACACAAAGGCTCGCACACTCTACCTGTCAAAGCTCCATCAGGACTCTTCATCAGCGAATAAAACCCTGCTCGTTTAAGCATGCATCCCAGGAGGAGAAGCAGCTACAGGATATCCTACAGGAATCCTGTAGCAGCTGATCCGTCTAGAGCACATACTCTGGAGTCAGTAGCAGATAAAATCGACACAGGGGACATAAAAAAACTTTGCTTGGACGTGAACACCTCCTCGACATCTGAAATCAAACAGAGCCTGTGCATGCAACGTTTCCAACTAGAGGATCGGGTTCCAAAGCCGTGCATACAGCATTAACCAATGAAAAGAGGAGTTCCAGCACCTGTGCACAAAGCAGCAGCAAGCAAAGCCATCGTTCCAAGTCCCGAAACCTGCAGAACACATCCACGGCCAAATAGGTAAGTGTCTAACCTTATTCATCAAATTGCATAAACTATATTCCGAAAATTGCATGTTTGTGAATGGTTCGGATTGAACAAATTTGGTGGCCAGTCAACTGACCACTCATAGTCAGTCGAATGGCCTCGTGGGATCCGAACGAGCTTGGTTACATTCGAATTCACCAAAGAGACATGCAGCCGACACGTGGGAAGTGTCCAGTTGGGGAGAATCGACGGGATTGGCAGTGGTGGCGGTGGTTAATGGCAGAGGAAACGTAATGGCGGTCAGAGACACGCAGAGGAATGATGGTCTTGATGTTGGCTAATGGATCGGCCTGGCCACCTCACCCCCTCGCCATGAATTGCACCGTAATTCAAAAATGCTCGACCGAAGAACTCACGTTAACCTCTGTCATTTACACTTGCAACCGTTCTCAGCGAAGTACAAGTCCTCCTCCTTCGCAGTCTGTTAGCCCGAGCTTCTCGGCTTGTTTCAAAATCCTCCCGCGTGTCCCAGGCTCATTCAGAAGCGCCGTGAAATCCTCCAAAAGCCAACAAAGCCTTCTACAGGAAGAGGCTCTACAGGAAATACAGCATAGCCTTCCGGAGCAGAGCAAATGGATTTTTCTTCGACAAATTCGGAGTCCCGAAAGAGGTAGGCTCGAAAACCACTCTTCCCTGCATGGTATATATTGAAAGGTGGTGAATTGAACTATCTGGGGTAGGAGAATTAGAGGCAAGTCTTTCTGTGGGTCAAGAATAGTAGTTTTCCTGTGTTACACGGAATGTTTCAGTTGGTTCTGCATCAAATTCTCCTCCACAGTTCTTGTTAAGAAATTCCTCCGCTAGAAACGATAAACCACTGTGAGGGTTAACCTATGCATGAAGAATGTGAATTTTATGTGGTTGTATGCATGCTAGGGATGAAAATTAAGCTCTGCACTCTGTCTATGGGAGCCTAATTCCCTTGTGACAGTCGAGTTTTGGGCAGCAAAAGCATTAGAACCAGGGAATTGGTGCAAAGTTGAAATACAAACACCTGAGAAATCTTGTCCTGAGGATCGAAAGAAGAAACCATAAAACAACAGTCCTATTCTGCTCGGAGCATTGAAACAGGGCACTCTCACCATACTAGGAGGGTTTATCATGAAGGAAACCTTGGATTCCATAAAATTGCATGAAACTCCCGAGGTGGTGAACCTATTCACTCGTGCCAATTGGATGACCTTTTGTGATAGAATTCAAGGTCATGAAGATGAGGTAATAGAAGAATTCTTAATGTCCCGGCAGCCTAAATTAAAGACACTGGCCACTGTGAATTTCAGAGGGTTGACCCTAAAGCTTACCCCCGAACTCATTATTCGGGTTACTGATCTGCCATTAGGGATACCCTGAAGCAAAGAGGAGAGGGTATTGGGCCAAAAAGCCAAGAAAGAATTCTTCCTACCAGAGGAACAGTTTTCAAAAGATAAGAATGGGGTCCGGAGAGCCAGCCTACATCCTTTTTGGAGTGAGTTCAGCCTTCAGATCATGAAATACATTACCTGTGAGGGGCGGTTCAATATTGTGTATGGTTATCACTTCTGGTTGCTAAGTGAACTGAGACATAGGATGGATTTACCCCCAGAACAGAAGTTAAGCATCCCCTATTTCCTCCTACAATCATTAATTGAGTGTGGCACAAAATTGAAGGAAGGGACACCGGATCAGCTAGCCCATCATGAGCTTATCAAGCTTCTAGTGAAAGATGCCCTCCATACCTACACTGTCCCTCTCTCTTGGGAGATTTTCTGCAACATTTCCAAGGATGATGATATTTGAATTCTGGCCGAGGAACTCACTTCATTCAGTAGTGAGGAAAGGGAGCACATTGAGGCAGAAGAGAAAGCCAAGGGTAAGGAAACCCGGGACAGACCACCATAGAAAGAACAAGAAGATAAACGAGGGAAAGTCCAAGCTGTTGAGCCCAAAACAGTGGGTGGAACACAGGCACAAACACCAAGGGAGAAATGATTGCAAAGCAGGACAGAGAGGACTGAAAAAGTCCAAGCAAGTGAGGACACAACCAAGACAACCACACCAAAATTAAAAGGGAAGGCAACCCCAGCCAAGCAGACCAAAACAGTGAAGACAGTTTCTACAGGAAGCCAGAAAATAGTGAGCACAGGACTTTCTACAGGAAGTCTGGAAACAGGGCAACAGAAGGAAAAATCGCCTGAGATTTTAGCCAGGGAGGCAGCAGTTGTGCTGGCTACCCTGAGCACATCTCCAAAGCAAAAAGGGAAGCGAAAGAGGGAGCCTTCCATGTATTTTAAGGCAAGAAGGAGCATGAGGATAAAGACTGGCAGACCCCAGCCACCGTCAAAAGAGCCAATCACGATTTTAGACACCCCAGCTACACAAAAGGAGAGGTCTCCCTCAAAGGCATCCATCACCTATGAATGGGGAATCCCGAAGACATTCACATGGAGAGAAAGAATGAAAATGTTGGACACAAAGGCCTCTCTACAAGATGCTAAGACTGTTCTACAGGAAACACTGGCTAGGCTAAAGGAGACCGAAGAAATGGAAGGAGAGGCCGGAAAGATCATTCCCCAAAAATTCACAGTGCCACTTTTCCTTGCACTAGAAGAAGAGAGAGTGAGGACCCACACTTGGATGAAGATCGCTAAGTCCAAGGGTGTGGCAGATATAGGTCCCCTGGAGGAACAACTAAAAGAGGCGAGAAGGGAATTGACTATGGTACGACATGTGGAGAGCAACCAGCGGGTCAAGCTACAGGAAGAAAATGAGCTGCTTAAACAGCAGTTACAGCTACAAGGACAGAATAAGGAAGACAGGCCTCACATCTTGGAAGAACAACAGCAACAGGAGGAGCCCACAACAGAAAAAAGAAACCCTTGATGAACATCAAAAGAGAGATGGGTTGCAGGCTGAAATTGAGACACTGAATAGACAGCTACAGGAGAACGAATTGCAAGCAAGCCAAGAGATATAGTCTCTTAAATAGCAGGTACAAGAAAAGGAGGCCCAACTGGCCTACATGACCAGCTGGCCGATGGAAGCTCTGCAGTGTAGGCAGCCTGCCAAATCGTACGCCCTATACCTTAAGTATCAGTGGTTGCAATTTCAGATCAACACCTTGGCCCAAAGGGGCATCACTCCATTTCAAAATTATCATCAATTTGCAGCTTTATGTGGCAGTAATTCATCAGAGGACAGGGCCAAATTATCAGAGTTTTATTTGCACAACTTAGCCCTTCCAAACATGAATGCATGAGATCCCAACACTGTGATAGGAGATGTCCAACTTATGGCCATGGCCTCTTGGATGAATCATGAGGAAAACAGGGTAGCAGAGGTCCGCAATATTATGAGCAGAGAACTTAGTGAGCCACTAATGATCAGAGCGGAGCCAGATGACCCCTTAGCAGTGATAAGCGCCCACCAGCACTTGGCCAACAACCCTCAGGATTTACCAGAACACATTGAGCAACAGGCTCAAGCTATTTCCCACTTTGAGGACATGGAGACACTGTTGGGGAAAACTTCCTGCATGCCTACACAAGGCGGTGCAACACCCTGCCTCACAGCTTGAAGATAAGATAATACCACTCTCCCACCAGGATGAGGGAGGCCTTGGCAAGGGTACCTCTCTACAAACAGTTGATGCAAAATCTGCAGGCCAATTGGATTGGCCTGAAATTCAGTCCTCCTTTGCTTTTGGGATTGCTAGAAGGAGTTAAGGAAGAGGAGGAAGACAGATAGTGGGAGGAAGGGGAAAGGAAAGCAGCATTCCATGACCGGGAAGAAGATATCACCGTGGAGGCCTGGGACGTGAGGGAGGCAGTCAAAGCTATAAAGGATTATGAGCTAGACTAGTTGCTCAGAGGATGAGCAACCCATTTAGCAGGGGGTGATGATGAGCCCCGAATTGGGTAACTTATTGGGCTCATTTTGCCTAATTGTCCTTGATCAATCCACCATTTTTCATATATTATGCATGTTTTTTGAGTATGTTTATGTTATTTGAACGAATAAGGGTGGTCACTTTACCAAGGAGGCTAATACGTGGTTATTTCAGGTTTTTTGGACAAATTTTGGAGCAAATCCAAGCAATTATGAGCCAGGTGACAGCCAAGCTTGAGGAAGCAAGGGTGAGGATTCGTAGGGAGGTTGTCTCTTGCATTAAATGGCCCTTCCTCGAAATCTCCACCCTCAACTCGGAGCTCAACAGGCCACCAAAACGAATCCTAAAGGCAGCCGAGCAGCTTTGGGAAGAGTGATTGTTTACTGGCAGTTTGAACAGCCAAGTCCCTTGAATTAAGGAGGGCTGCTAGGCCCCTCGTAGTGTATAAATAGGAAGGCCTCAGCCTTCGTAGTTTACTTTTGGAACTATTGGGTTTTTCACTATAGTGCTATCATTATCCCATCTCGTTTTTGCAGCTACTGTTGTATAACTTTCTTGTGACATGATTATTTTTGGGTAATGAAAGGCAGCTCTATTTGGCATCAGCTCTGAGTTCTTTATAGGAGCATGTAGCTCTTGGGGTTGGGCCCAACCCAAGTGCCAAGGCTTCCTTATGTACTGTTATTTGCTTTTTATGTCTTTGCAAATAATTTCTGTTAAGTAGATTAAAATATTGTTGATTATCTAGGTCATTGTTGATGATTAGAAATACTTTTGATGTTCAGATTGAGTTGATAGGTTATTAACAGGGACAAGCTTCAGAAAAAGGCCATCAAGCACCTCTGATTTCACCTCTCCCTCAGTGGGATCAGGAGCTGGGATCAAGGTGACCTTGATGCCAACAAAAACACAGTCTTTGCTTCGCCATGCAATCATTAGTTTTCGATTTTTATTTACAGAAGTTGGTTACATGTTCAGAGTCTTGATTGCTTCACTGCATAGTTGGTATACATGGTTTCAGTGCAAATAAACTTTTGTTCATTCTCTTTACTATTAGCTACATCAGATTAGGTCAACATAACTAGGTCTCTGATTTTATGAGTCTTTGTTGGTTCAGTTGGAAAAACAACTTGCAGAGCACCAGTACCACTTCTCTATCTACCCATACTCCATCAATCCCATCTACTCCATCCCCTAACGCGGATTCTTACCTCACGTTTGCCATTTTCTCACATAACCCTAATTTTTGTGCAACATTGCTTCACTCCTCCTTGAACAAATCCAGCCATCTTCATCTCTCCCCAGCTCCATCCACCAAGTCCTTGACCTCCTCACACCCTTGTCCTACCTCCATACTCACTCCTTCACCTTTCTCTCTCCATCCATTCTCCAAAATCCCATTTCTGAGAATCCTATACAAAATTACAGACATCCTGTAGAAATTCTAGAACATCCTGTAGAAACCCTGCAGACTTCCTGTAGAGGCTCACGAATGAGGTTTCTTGATAGCCAAACTCTGTGAAACTCTTTGGAAGGGTGTTAGGGACCCCTTAGGCCCTCTCTGAACCTTCCCGACCTCCTCCAAGAATTTCTTCTCGCCAATCCACCTCTGCACGGTCAAAAATAGTTAAATCGCATGCATGATAATTCTGTCAACTTATTCAAAAAGACAAAAAGATGATTTTTTTTAGATGTTACTGTAGAAGTAGCTTAGAAACATGAATTATACCTTCCTAGAATTCAATGGCATCTCTTTCATTAGCTTGCATCCTCTTTCTTGCATCAGTAGGGCTAGCTGGTAAAATTAGGGTTTGCTAGGGTTTACGTTTCCTTTCAGCTTCCCAGTTTCTTTCTGCAAGTAGATCAGCCTTCTTTGAGTTAGCTTTTGTCCATCAGTTAAAAAACTTCTTCTCCGAGCTCATAGAAGTTGGCTTACGCTCCTAGCAGACTTGTGCCAGCTGACCAAGTGACAGCTGCGGCAAGAGCTAGTACTTGCGCATACAGCACCGTCGCTTCCAAGTTTGTTACGAACTACTGGGTTGATAAAAGTAAAGAAGGGAGTCCCAGGAGTTGCAGCATTATTGCTGCAATATTGGAGCCCACCACATTGGTACCCATCAATGTACCTTCTTCCAAGGCTTATTCGCATTGTGGCTAAAATATCAATTCTCCGCAAGGAAATTTCTCTCTAAATCAACAAATACCAACCTCGAATGAGCTTGAATTTGTATCGTAGGGCAGTTGTGTGTAGCAGTAAATTCTGTTTTCAATGGTCAGTGTCAACTTTGCCGATTTGTGGAAGCCTCACTCTTATTCCTTCAGGGTTTGCGAGGAGATTGCAAAAGGTAGGATTGTACCCCATGTTCTAATGATGATGATTCATTAGAGAAAAGATGGCAAAGCTGAAGACAATCGAGTGCTCTAGTTTTCAGAGCTAGAAGTTGGGAACATGGTTAAGTCATTGCAGGGCCTAATGGAAATAGATTCAAAGCTCTGTATGGCATAATAACGAGAAATGCAGTCATTTCAAAGGTGACAATTGTATCACTTTATGCTTTTCCAAAGCTTGAGGTGTAAGCGGTAATCCATTCAAGTTATATATATGCGACATGGTTTATATGAGAGTTGGCTTATATAATAACAATATTTTTCTATATTGGAAGTCAAAGAGTTTAAGGGTTGTTCTATAGTGTTTTCTTGGCTGGAAGTGTCTTATTGGAGTTTCTTTGTGCCCATTTACTGCACTAACTAAACAAATTTTGTGCATTGATTTTGGGTTTAACACGAAGGATTTTCTATTATCTTATCATTTGCTGAGAAAATGGCAAAAGTTGATGAAGTATTAGAGTTATTGAATACTCTGATACTCTCCTCTATTAATGGTATGGTAAAAGTTAGCAAAACCTCTCTCTTTAACATTCAAACCTACTTGCAAAATGCACAAGAAAAGATTGAGTTTCTGTAGCTTGAATCACAACTTCAGCAAGATGAGTTACAACATCGTAGTCATCATTATGAACTAGTTATTGTTCAGAAAAAATCCCCTATTTGACTTTGAAACAAACTCCAATCAGAAGCCAACAAATGATCAAGTTAGTAAAGATGAGGTTGATCCCCATTAAGTGCCAATTTCAGGAGTATTTATGTACACAGAATCAAAAATTCATCCTACACTTCCCAAGTCCATCATTAGACCTTGGGAAGAGCTTGTCAGCAACAAGCACAAAACAAGTCTTGGATATGATAAGGAGGCATCCTTTCATACTCCAAACTACTCAAAGACAATCAAATTTCAAAGTGCAGGGTTTCTTCATGGTAGTTCATATTCACTTGTTTCAGATCTTGTTCCTCTTCCAAAACAGCTGCAGATTGTGAAATGCCAACATTGTGACTGAGTTGTCCATGTGAAGGATCATTGTTTTGATCTTCACTCGTGCAAGAATTGTGGCTAGCACACTCATTCTTTAAACATATGCTTCAAAAAAAATCCTCGTGTAAAAACAAATATTCACCTTGGATGGATCGCTTCTTGGCAATGGACTTCAACAATCAATAATATATTTCACTCATTTCATAGAATTATTTCGCGTGTACTAAATGTAGGTTTTAACCTCGTTCAGAAATTACCTACATACAAATTCTAAAACACAGAAAATAAACAATGTTAGAGCGTAACACATGAAACACATATACATAGATGTTTTCCCCTGGATCCCAAAACAGGACTACCAGCTTGATTTTTCATTATGTTCCTTTCAATGTTACAATACATATTTATGCATGCCAAAGCAACCAATACCATGGACCGAAAACCATCGCATCCAAAACCATGTGCAAAAACCATGCATAAAACCATAGGTAGGTCTGCCCAACCTAATATAGGGTCCAAAAAAAAAATTCCCCTGGGCACTGCCCTGGACCCCGTAGAGGGGGGCTAACCACCCCCCTCAAACCCCCTGTGACCCCCCCACTACGCATTCGGTGCAACGAAGGGGGGGCTCTGCCCCCCCCCCCCCCCGTAAACTACTTGGGCTAGTCGTGGAAAGAATATAACACAACCCAACATTCTCCCACTTGTTGTTTTTTTTCCACAGGGGGCCATAGGAGAGCTTAGTCATTTATCCAGCCCTGAAATGCCCATTGTTTCTCTACACCAAGAAAACTTCTCAGAGCTCACAGATTTTGCCAATGCATTTGCAGTATTCTTCAAAGTGTCCACCTTTACTAGCAACACCTTTTTGTCTTTTATCATATCCCTCACAAAGTGATACTGAACATCAATGTGCTTTGTCTTTGAATGGTAAGCAGTGTTCTTTGCCAAGAAAATTGCACTTTGGCTGTCACAATCTATCTGTATAGCTCCCTGTACTAACCCCATACTTGAACACAATATATGCAACCAAACTGCTTCCTTGCTTGCATGAATGGCTGCCATGTATTCTACCTCTGTAGCCGATAATGCCACTATAGATTGTTTCTTACTCATCCAACTGACTGCACCTCCAAATAGGTTAAACACATACCCACTTGTAGATCTTCTCTGATCTAGATCTCTAGCCCAATCTGCATCAACAAAGCCACAGATATCCAAAACTCTGTCCAATCCTAGTCTTCCTTGGTAGCACAAACCATAATCACTAGTGCCACTCAAATACCTAAAAACCCACTTCATTGTTGTCTAGTGCTCCTTCCGTGGTTTTGACATAAACCTGCTCCATACTCCCACTGCATGTGCAATGTCTGGTCTAGTACAGACCATTGCATACATCAGGCTACCGATTGCACTTGCATATGGAACACAGGACATGTCCTCTTCCTCTTCTTGTGCCTTGGGACACTATTCGGCAGATAACCTTACACCTACAGGAATAGGAACCTTCATCGGTTTACTATCCTACATATTAAACCTCTGCAGTATTATTTCGACATACTTCCTCTAGTTTAACTAGAGCTTCCTCTTTGCCTAATCTCTTTTAATTTCCATGCCCAAAATATGGTTTGCAACACCAAGGTATTTCATCTCGATTTTGGAGGACAATTGTGTCTTCAAATCCTGGATAATTTCTTTGTCATTTCCAATCAGCAACATATCATCCACATACAAGACCAGATAAATAACACGGTCGCCAATTAATTTAAAATACACATAGTGATCTTCTTTGCTTTTGGTGAAGCCAAGTCCTCGTATAAATGTATCAAATTTCTGATACCACATCCTTGGTGACTGTTTTAACCCATACAGAGACTTCTTTAACTTGCATACCAGTTCTTTCTTACCCTTCACCGCAAAACCTTCAGGTTTCTTCATGTAGATCTCCTCTTCTAGATCCCCATGAAGAAATGTTGTCTTCACATCCATCTGTTCTACTTCAAAATCAAAAGCAACAACAACAGATAAAAGTAATCTAGTAGAAGCTATCTTGGCAATAGGAAAAAAAATATCACCAAAATCAATCCCTGGCACCTAGGAATAACCTTTTGCTACCAACCGAACTTTGTGCTTCTCCACCTTTCCTTCTGCATTTTTCTTCTTCTTGAACACCCATTTGCTGCCAATGGGTTTCCTTCCAGCCAATAACTCCACCAAATCCCAAGCCTCATTTTTGTGCAAAGATGCCATTTCATCAACCATGGCCTCTTTCCAGAGTTTTCCATCCCCTAAATCTACTACTTCCTTCATAGTTCTGGGATCATCATAAGTAACAGATAAAGCGAAATTTGAACAGAAAGAAGATGGACTATACCTTTCTAGCTTTCTTCTTTCTCGAACAGATCTTCTCACACCCGGAGTTTGTGTCTCTTCATCTTCTGATTCCTCCTCTGTTGTAGAGTCTGATTCTTCCTCCTTAAGCTCAAACTCTATCTTCTTAGGTTCCTTTGGTTGGACTTCATGTTTAATAACATCTTTCACCTCTCTGAACACCACATCTCGACTGTACACAACCTTCCTTGTTACTGGATTCCAAAGCTTATAACATTTTAAACCATCCTTATACCCAATAAAGATGCACTTTTCAGATTTACTATCCAACTTGGTTCTTTTCTCCTTTGGAACATGTACATATGCATCACGTCCAAATACCATCAGATGTGAAAGAGAGGGTTTCTTACTAGTCCATACCTCTTGTGGAATCTTATCCTCCAACGTTGATGAAGGTGATCTGTTGACCAGGTAACATGTTGTCTCCACCGCCTCTGCCCAAAATTCCTATCCTAACCTGGCACCACTGAGCATGCTTCTTTCCCTTTCCATCAACGTCTTGTTCATTCTTTCTGCAACACCATTTTTCTCAAGTGTGTATGGAGTAGCCTTTTGTCATGCTATACCACACTTCTTACATAATTCTTCAAATTCCTTGCTGCAAAACTATCCACCGTTATTTGACCTCAACACCTTTATCTTCTTCTCTGTTTGGTTTTCCACTAGAGCCTTAAATTATTTAAACCTGTCAAAGACTTCAGATTTCTTCTTAAGGAAATATATCCATGTATTCTTTGAGAAGTCATTTATAAATGATATATAGTACACAGAATTACCCAGTGATGGAACCTTCACAGGTCAAAACACATCATTGTGCACAAGCTCTAATATTTGTTTCACCCTCTTACCACCAAAGGGGAAACTCACTCGATTTTGCTTCCCATATACAAAATTTTCACAGAAATCAAAATTCAGAGAGCTATTACTCATACCTTTACCATGAAGTATTCGAAGGCCCTTCTCTCCAATATGTCGAAGCCTTTGATGCCACAGCATGGTCTTCTCTCCAGAGACCACTAGATTTTCTACTCCACTTTCAGGAACCACATAGCTATTGCACCCATCAACAACAGTGCTACCTTGCAACTTGTACAGAGCTCCAATCCGAACTCCCTGCATCAATGCTAGTGCTCCCCAAACCATCTTGAAGGTATCCTTCTCGAACACTATTTTTACACTTGCATCATCCAGCTTACTTACAGAATTCAGATTTCTGGCCAATGTAGGAATATACAGAACACCTAGAAGTGTTCTAACCCTTCCACCTTGCAACTTCAACATTACTTTTCCGCGACCAACGATTCTAGCCTTGCTATCACCACCATTGTATTTCTCATACTTGCGGAACCACTCTTTATGGGGAGTGAAGTGAAGAGATGCACCTGAGTCAATCAACCATGCCTCATGATCTACATGTGTACTTGAAGAAGCCAAGTACACATCCCCACCTTCATATGAGGTGGTTTTCGCCTCTGCAGAAGGAGCATCATCAGATCCCTTTCCTTTGTCAAGAGCTTTAGATTTACAGTCCCTTTTGTAGTGCCCTTCCTTTCTGCATTTCTAGCAAACCACCTTTACAGGTTTTCCTAGAGATTTATATCTCTCTCTAAATTTAGATCTCCCAATCGATGACTTATTTTTGTTTCTGTTCTAGGATCGTCCTCGTATAGACAAGGCATCACCATTCTGGCTCTCCATATTTTTCCGTCTCATCTCCTCCGTCAACAAGGATGAGACTATTTCATCAAACTGCAAGACAGCTGCATTGCTACCTATTGCAATAACCAGACTATCCCACAAATCTGGTAGAGAACACAACAAACCGATGCACTTATCTTCATCTGAAATTTTAATATCAACAGATAATAACTGACTTACCACAGTATTAAATGCATTTAGATGCTCTGTCACTGAGTCTCCATCTTTCATCCTCGGGTTATATATCTTTTTCCGTAGGAACAGTTTATTCACCAGAGACTTAGATTGGTACTAAGTCCCTAACTTGTCCCACAAAGCCTTAGTAGTAGCTTCCCCTGATACATTCAGCAATATTGAATCTGAGACACACAATTGTATTCTGCTCTTTGCCTTTCGATCCAACTTCTTCCATTCTTCATCGGACACTCCCGTTGGATTAGTACCCGAATCTACCGCGACCCACTGATCTTTATTCACCAATAGATCCTCCATCTTGAATTTCCACAACTCAAAACTCTGACCATTAAATTTCTTGATCTCTATCTTTCCACTGCTCGCCATCTTCTTTCACCACTAGAATCGATCCCGGAGATCTCCCACTGAATAGGGTCTACCACAAGCCCAAGCGAAACCCCTTAGCAACAAAGGCATCCCCTTGAAGCCAAAACATCTCTGATACCAAATGTAGGTTTTAACCCCGTACAAAAATTACCAGCATACAAATTCTAAAACATAGAAAATAAACAATGCGAGAGCGTAACACATAAAACACATATACACAGAGATTTTCCCCTGGATCCCAAAACCGGGACTACCAGCTTGATTTTTCATTATGTTCCTTTCAATGTTACAATACATATTTATACATGCCGAAGCATCCAATAGCATGGAGCAAAAACCATCGCGTCCAAAACCATGTGCGAAAACCATGCACAAAACCATAGGTAGGTCCACCCAACCTAATATAGGGTCCAAAAAAAAATTCCCCCGGGCATTGTCCCGAACCCCGTTGAGGGGGGCTAACCGCCCCCCTCAAACCCCCCTGTGACCCCCCCGCTACGCAATCAGCGCAACGAAGGGGGTGCCCCCCCCCATAAACTACGTGGGCTAGTCGTGGAAAGAATATAACACGACCCAACACTGAAAAGTCTTGTAGTTTAGTTTTCTTCATCTGCTAACCTTGTATCTAACAGGGGAGAATTAATGGTCATCTACAAGCTTCAAAGATTCATCAAGCGAGCCTGAGCCACAACCTGAACCTGTTTCCTGACCCTACATCTAGAGTCAAACATACCCAGATTTAGAGTTGTAGCTATAGATATTGAAACCCATAAGAATGCCTTTGGTTGGTTCCCTTCCTTAAACCACCGCAGGTTGCAGACCTCCCTTTTCTAGTTTTAAGGTCTCCCTCTTCAAAGCATTAAGGATCATTTCCTCTATCAGGATAATTTGGCTTCCTTCTAGATTTGGAAGAGTTTCAAGAATCGCACTAATCGTTCCTTTGGTTGGTGGACTTCCTTAAAACACCACAGGTTGTAGACCTCCCTTCTTCCAAGTTGAAGGTCTCCCTATTCAAAGCATTAAGGAGCACTTCCTCTAGTAGAAGACCTCAACTTCTTGCTAGATTTGGAAGAGTTCCAAGAACTACACTAAGCATTCCAGTGTTGGTGGTAATCCTTAAACCATCGTCAATTGAGACCTCAAGTTCTCCCACCTTATGCCATCATCTTAAAGAGAACATTCAGCTTATTGCTATCATGCATTGTTGTATTTTTGTATTAGAGCTCTCTTCTTGGACTCGTATATACCCCTTCGGATTAAGGGGGGAATGTTGGACACCTAATCCACTAAGGGTTGGTGTGGAATGTGAATAGTCACTAGAGTCCAAGAGACCACTTGGTATGTGAAGACCAAGGGTCACAAGGAAATGTATAAATGTACATTATTGTGAATAATAAATGCAATGAACGCTTATCTTAATATGTTGTCCATTATTTTTGTCTATGTTTAATACGTTTACCAATCCCTCATCCATTCTTGTAACTTCACCCACCACTTACACCACTCAGCAACTACTATCTCAGGGTTTTGTCATAGATTCTTTATAGTTTCTCTGCGAGATTTTTTACTTCATTGCTAAAAAGTCTAGTCCGTGGCCAGTCAAATGGAATGGCTATTTCAAGTTTAACCAAAGTTGTGACAGAGGTAATTAGGGTTTAGACCCTTCATTCATTTTGTTTATAATGTTTGTTTTGGTATTTTGGTTTATGTATGATACTAATTATTTTTTTTGTGGTTTTTTTCTCATATATAATTTCAAGATAATAGAAATGTCTCTCTATCTTGGAGTTCACCATTCTAACAGTGTTAATCTATCAATTATTAGCTTCACAATTTCTGATGTTTGGTTTCTCTGGAACGATTTCGTTCTTACCAAAACCCCATGAGTATTAAGGGTTTAGCAAATTCTTTTATTTATTTATTTTAATTTGTAATTCCTAGAAGTTTTTTTCACATTTGTTCTATTCCAGTTTAATAATATAATTTATCATTTTTCTTCGGATTTCTAGAATGAATGGTTCTATTCAAGGTATTGTTTCACTCCAATTTCGATGGAGGTTGGCTATAGGGCCGAATCACAGTTTCACTCCTTTTAATACGATGTTTACCATTTTGTAGAGAGAAAGGGTTAATACAAGGTATTATTACTCCTGGTCATTTTTTCTTTTAAATTCTTTCATACCCCAACTGGGGTTGTTGATAGTGTTAGATCTATAGCTTAGCTATGTTATATGATATCATAGTTTGGGGTTTTCTTTCAAAGCCTAAGTGCTAATTTGTAATAGTCGGTTTCAATTTTTTATGTATTGTTTTGTTTTTATCATGCGGGGGAAATATCTTATGAAATTTCTTTGCTATTACTCTTAAATATTAATTGCTAGAGTGTAAGCTCTATAGATTTGACAATGAAATAATGATATTTTCGTTCATCATGATCATGTATTTGTTTTCTACAAAGGTAGAAGAACAACCGAACTTTTGCAATTTGTTCACAACTAATTTTATTTTAAAAGAAATCATAACTTCATCTCAAAGTATTTTCTATGCTAATAAATTCCCATTCCAAAGTATAGTTACTAATTTTTAGTTTTATGTTGTTTTATTCCAGGTACAGTTTTTTGTTCCTAGACAAAGTATCTTTCCTTCGATGTTTCCAAGTGTTGGGCATCTTCAACTCATACAAAGTTTATTTCCCTCACCAGGTTGGACATCTTGCTCTTGGTTCCTATGTTTGTGCTTCTTATGCCATGCTCCATTGTTCTGTTGAATATTTATTAAGTTATAAATGATTTCTTCCTAGATTGGAAGTTTATTTGAAGGAATAAAGCCTCTTTATTGTATATAGACTTTTTTCTACTTGTTTATTATTTCCTTAAGGGTTATTAGCAAACACTTGAAAAAATATTTTGGACAATATATGAGTCTTCGAATCAATTTATATTTATGCATGTCAAAGATTTTAATTGTAACTTCTTTCTCTTATGTTGTGTGCTCAAATAGTTCTTCTTCTTTGATTAATTACTCTAGTGTTTGATTTTCACACTTCCTTTGTGGATACAATACTTGTTCAAGCTCTAATTTTTTATGTTTTCAAGAAAAAAAAATCTTGATAGTTTTTAGCTTCTAATTAATATGATAATATGAGAGGTACTTCTTAGAAATGTACAATATCTTTTTTTTTATGTGTAATTATATATATATATGTGCTTACAAGTACTTCTTTTTACCTGATTATTATATTTATTTAAAATACAAGAATCCACATATTATGAATAAATAATTATGTCTCAAAGGTATTTACCATCTTTGTATACATCTTTTTATATAAAAGAAATCATAACTTTGTCTCAAAGTAGTTTCTATGCTAATAAATTCCCATTCCAAAGTATAGTTACTAATTTTTAGTTTTATGTCATTTTATTCTAGGTACAGTTTTTCTTTCCTAGACAAAGTATTTTTCCTTTGATGTCTCCAAGTGTTGGGTATATTCAACTCATATAGAGTTTATTTCCCTCACCATGTTGGACATCTTGCTCTTGGTTCCTATGTTTGTGCTTCCTATGCTAGGCTCCATTGTTCTGTTAAATATTTATTAAGTTATAAATGATTTCTTCCTAGATTGGAAGTTTATCTGAAGGAATGAAGCCTCATTATTGTACATATACTTTTTTCTACTTGTTTATTATTTCCTTAAGGGTTATTAACAACCACTTGAAAAAATATTTTGGACAATATATGAGTCTTTGACTCAATTTCTATTTATGCATGTTAAAGATTTTAATTGTAACTTTCTCTTATGTTGTGTGCACAAATAGTTCTTCTTCTTTGATTAATTAATCTAGTGCTTGATTTTCACACTTCCTTTGTGGATATATAAGTATTATACTTCTACACATAATTAATAAGTGATATTATTATCACTCTATTCTATTTCCTTTTTCTATACAAATTTAGAATTAACGAGCAAACAATTTTTTTCATTTCACACTTCAATTTCATAAATAAAATATATACTCGTTCATTTTCCTTTTCACTATAAAAGGAATCTGGAAATAGAACTTGAATATTTCCTTTTCTTTGATCAAACAAATAAGTATTGTGAATAGAAACGTTGACTTGACAAATTATCTGGAAAATTCGCAATCAATTACTTGGCTCCTTCCAACCTTGACACTGCAAAACAACCAATGTACCCCTGAGCATACTAGGCCTACAATTTCTTTCTATCTTTATTTATTTTTTCTCTTCAATCTCTCTGTTATCAGAATGAGACAAAATCATGTAAATAAATAAGATTTTATCAATTCTCATCTACCACTCTTTTGGAAGTTAATAACTTCCTCCAACTCACCAACAGGTGTTAGATATTTATCTTCTCATTAAATAGCTTATGTTTCCCACTCTTGAAGACAACTCCTTGTCTTCTAGGGAAATAATTAATTGTCCAATATCTTAATTCCTTAATTAAAAATAATCATCCAGATTAGATGCCTAGGATTTATTAATGGGTAATAAATATTCCATAACCATTTGTAGCTTCATCTCTTTCCAGCCATCTGTACTCAAAAACCAATTTTCTAGATTTTATTTATTTACAAAAATAAAACATCATAGTTACAATTTTCTAATTAGTTATTATCAATAATAAATTACTGATAATTAAAATTTTTAATTATTTTTCAAACTAACATACTTAATCCAAAAACACACATATGCACATTTTAATTACACAAAGTGTCAAGCCAAGGGATGTCACAATAATGTTGTCTCCCCCTTTCTATGTGTTATCGGTCCAAGCCCCTATGGATTCTTTGTTATCATGCTACCTCTATTCACTTTTGAATGCCTCCATTCTTCTATCCAGCCACCTTATTGAATGATTCATGCCCTTGAGGAATCCCGACGTTGCCCTCACTATCATTATTGTTTCAATTTTATCATGGGTTTGTTGTTTATGTTGGTTCCTCCAATCACAGTTGCATGTGGTTATGGGTAAGTGGCATGCTAGCTACCCATAGCATTATGTAGCCACCCTTGCCAATGTTATTCCATTTCAATAATTTATGTCCCTTTTGGTTATGGAATTTCCCAACAGAAGTATGGGTTCCCGTCCTCTTTGTCTCTAGTTTAGTTAATGTGTATTCAACCCCATTAAGGCACACCAATCAACCTCCCATGATTGACATTAAGTAACCTATATTCCTCTAATTTCCCAAGCAATCTCCCTCCCCAGACTCTGAAGTTTGTGTCCCAAACATCATAATATTAATTAAAACAAATATGATTATATTATTTATAATAGGGGGATTAATAAGAAGGGTTGTCATAAACCCCAGCCCCTTGGAAGAACGCCATCCTCGATGTTCTATTCTTGAACACAAATAAAAAACATACTTAACCCAAGCATAAATCATTGTGAACTTTATAAACATAACTCAATTACATTCATATTTTACACACACAATTGCTTGCCCAACAAATCAATGAATATAAAAAAAAAAAAAAAAAAAAAATTCATTAGCTCAACCATTTCACTGTCATTCTTAATGCTTCGTGATGTGCCTTGTCAAGCTTAATAGTTTTCCTTCCGAAATGTTTCCTTCCTCCTTGAATATTGCTGCTATTTTCAACACTCAGTGCTCCTTCAACAACAATTTTGGCTCATTGTTTCCTGGAACACACCCAATATAGCCTTGATCCCAATCATTCATGCCCAAGACTATTTTAAAAACCACATTCATGTCCTAGCATCCCATTCTTTGATTCCCAGTCCCTCAATCTATTTCCCTTTCCATGCAGTCACATACCTTCCAAGTTCAAGCACCCCCTTCCCTTGGCAAGGTTTCCTCACATCAGAAGAGTTTCCTAATCAAGGAATTTATCTTCCTCAATGCAAATCATATCCGTCATGGCATGCTTCAAAAAAATTGGCAGTTAATATTAGGTTCATGTGTCACCACAATAGCCCTATTCATTGCTACGCACTATGCCATCTTCAAGTTGTCGTTGTTTAACTTTTTAGCTAATTTCATTCACCTAGACTGAGAATTCTAATGTCCTTCCTACAACATAGGCACACATATTTTTTATGAGACTCATCATAAAGAAATTTCCATAAATTTAAAACATGCCCCATTAATAGATTATCCATGAGGTGCACCGTGCAATTTTCATTTTCGTTACTATCACAACATAACCAATTATTCCATAATATATATCATCATAAGTTAGAATTTAAATATAACTAAATCACAGTCATAATTGAAACTTCATTGAATTAAATGGTGGAAACTTATCTTTGTTTTCCTCTTTCTTCTTTGATCCACATGTACAGAGTGATTTTCCAATCTGTCTAGCACTTAGCAGTGCTCACACAACTCCATGTAGTCTTCAACTTACACACACTAAGCTGGTTGCCAAAACTTGGAAACATCTAGTGGTGGACATACTCCATGCAATCTTCAATCTTCTACTCACACACATTGGGTCGACTTTCAAACTTGACAAATATATAATGGTGGAGGTGTTCCACACAATATTCGTTTTTCTACTCACACACATTGGATTGATTATCGAACCTGACCAACATCTAGTTGTGGAGGTGCTCCACACAATCTTCAACCTTTGACTCCCATGCACTAGATTGATTTCCAAACCCAGCAAGCATCTAGTGGAAGATATATATATATATAAGAGCATTTTCTTCACCACGAGTATGGGCACTACCAATCCCATTAGTATTTTTTTGACAGGAATATCATCACATGGGCAAGCAACCCCCAATCTAAGGTGGCCTACCTATTCCAATATCATCACAGGTCTAGGTAGCCCCCATTCCTGGGTGGCCTACCTATCCCAATATCATCACAGGACCAGATAGTCCCATACCTTCCTGTCCCAAACACATTATACAACACATACGCATATGCACATTGTACAACATATACACATTATACAACACATGCACTTTTATACATTTTACAACATATACACATTATACAATATCACTAAGAATATAGAGACTACAATGTATTTTCCTCCATAAACCAAGAAATGTCACCTGCAATGTCTTTCCCATGTGTTCCCACAACTCAAATCCAGGATTTGTGGTTCCTTCAACTCGCCCATGCTTGTCCCAGCATGTAGTGGATCACATTTCTCTTAATATGCCGACATAACCTTCAACATGCCCTGTTCACAACCACAAAATAATGCAAGAGTTGTAATCTCATGATAAAAAAATCATAAATTATCTAGGGGTTCCTCTTTCCCAATTGGTTCCTCACACAACCAAGAATATTAAACATACCATCTATACTTGCATTAAATTCATAAGCATGATCAATCATTCTTTTATAAGAATGATCCCTCACAAGAACTTATCAATTTCAATAGAATTTAAAATAAATTCATTTAATCATCAACAAGTCCATAATTATAACACATATTCACATATGTCAATTCAGATTTTAGAGAACTCCTTGTATTTATGCAAAACATGCATAGAATTTCAATAGAAATTTCCAATGCAACCAAATCAATTTTTTTATCAAAATTCTATCCTTTTACCTTTTTCACCTTGCTGTTAGTACTGGCACTTTCAACTATTATTATTATTATTATTATTATTATTATTATTCTACTATTACAATTCACACAACCAATCCTTAGCCTGCTCATAATCCTTCATTCAAGTTTGTTGTCACATTTAGGAGAAATGCTCCAACATACACTAGCAAAAGCCCTTTCCAACCCATCTGCCTAAGTCCAACCTTTCTCATCTTTCTCTACTCTTCATTTATCCTTAGGGCCTCACTCAGGTCACAATTTATGTTGGGTTCTCCTCATCTCTTCCCTAGAGCTCCATGGCTTCCTTTCCATACCCAAATGATTTTCCCAAGGTCCCGAAGCATGAAAGATGAAAGGAAAAAATCAAAAGGAACAAGGAAAAATGGATTCATGATAGCAATCATAGAATCAAAAAAAAATAGCATGACCATGCATACAATCCACATTCAATAAAATATAAAAATATAAATTCATTCATGAAGACACACGAAACATACAACAAACCTAAAGATCAACTCAATTCCCCTCAGCTCAATGTTTGATGTGTCATTTACCATATCAAATACATATATGGGTTCAATTTTTAAACCAAGTTCTTTCCAAATATTTTCATGGTGCTTCAAATTGTCAACGCCCCGCAATTAGTTTGTGGAGGGGGACCTTTTAGTTTATATATATATATATATATATATATATATATATATATATATATATATATATATATATATATATATATATATATATATATATATATATATATATATATATATATATATATATATACATATATATATATATACATATATATACATATATATATATATATATATATATATATATATATATATATATATATATATATATATACATATATATATATATATATATATACATATATATATATATATATATATATATATATATATATATATATATATATATATATATATATATATATATATATATATATATATATATATATATATATATATATATATATATAGATATAGATATAGATATATACACACATATAGGGGCACACACAAAAAAATCAAAGGTTGTGAGGGGATGCTTCCTCCTTTCCTCCTACATTACTTGTTCTTGGCTCTTCTGCCTATGGCTTAAGTAATCCATATTCCTCGTTGGACTATTGTGGCAATCCATTTTCAAGTTTTCCTCCCCACATAACCAACATGAGATGGGATTTCCTTCTTTCTCAACCTTACGAGGCCTTTTTTGGTCAGCACAACGTTCCTGTTTTCGGGATAAGGCCCATTATGTATCAGCCCTCATTGCCTCCTGGCGAGTTTCTTAATGTTTTCCTTACATTTTCTCGGCTTAGCCTTCAAGTTCTTGAAGGTTCCTGCTTTCTTAAGGGAGTTTCCCCTTTCCTATCCATGTTGAGTTCTATTGTTCATGTATTTTCTTCTTTTTGCCACTGAGTCTTCTTATGTGTTGTCACACACCCACTTAGTTATTAGTTTAAAATAAAATAAACAATTTCAGTTGTTACCTTGCCATGTTAGTGCCAAGCATGTTAAACTACAATTGTACACACATCTCAAATTGCTATCAATGATGTGTCTCAAAAACTGGAACATAAATAGGTATATTCCATACCTCAACATAATTTCAAAAGTCAAAACCATCATCACTAATCAAATATCAACTCTCTAACAAAGCCAACGAAAAAAAAATTATTCAATCTCTTTGTTGAGGCTAGCAATGATAATTAAATTCAACCTTTGTACCAAGGTTAGAAGCAACAATTAAATTCATCCTCTTTACCAAGGCTAGAAACCATGAAATCTGCACTCTTAAAAGGTTCATTAGAATACAATCTAACACTTCAACATTTTTCATTCTATAAAAAATTTGAATCTTCATTCACATGCATGCAATATAGTTTGCAATCAACATACAACCATCACACATGGTGCTACAACCAACACCCACCCACACTCACTAGAAAATGCAATACTCTGTATGAGAGTCACAAAATATTATGCCCCTAAAGGTCTAGCATAAAACCTTTGTCCTTGAGCCCATCCAGTTCAAGTAGTGAACTTAGATGTTCTAGTCTCACATTGAAATAATATCCACTACATTCTTTAACTAGCCTTCCTATACACTACACAACATTCCTTGAACAAGGAAGTTATTGACCATTGATGGCAAGTAGCCATAAGAAATATCATGACAACAATAATTAGTATCAACCAAAATCCAATCCACCAAGGCTCTTAGCCTCATAAAATATACATATTATGGGATTCCCACATCCCAATTGGATCAAGAAATTTGATAAAGGTACAAGCAACACAAGGATTTTCCCCAAATCCCTTATATCATATGAGCATTTGCATGTACAATTTATTCGAAGGATGTAAGAACACACCATCTAACTTGTGGTGTTGGGATAATACAAACAACGATGCACACAACCATGCAGGAATTCTCGCAACTATTAAAGAAATGGAAAGCATCCAGATCACAATAATAGGTTACCCAGACCTTTAAGATGCAAGATAGCAAACACATGCAATGTCAGTGCATTTATCAAATCAACATTTTAGAAACATCATTGCAGTTAGAATTCAATCCATAATCAAATTTTATAAGTAGCATACAATCATATTCACATTCAGCTATTACACTATGTGCTAGAGCTCCACTCATCTCCATAGATCTAGCGTTGAATCTTCTGCTCTTATTTTATCCCCAAAGGCCTAGTGTTGAACCTTTGCTCTAATACCACTCAATAACAACCCCCATCCACCCCATAGCCCATACTAAGGGTATAAAAAGGCATTATTATCCTTGACCTGACCTCTAAAGTCTTGTTATGGAAACGAGGTCTTAATTTTTTTTAACCTTTTTCCCAAACTCCTCGAAACCCAAAATAAACATTGCCATTGCATTCATCTCATCAATATCTTTCTAATGATATAAAATTTTCCTCAATCCAACTCCTGATCTAAAAGTTATGGTCATTTAAATTTTTTGGCCAGTAACCTCTTGCCACATCACCAAGCTTTGCCACATGGTGCCTACGTGGCTCTCCACAACATACCATGTCATCCTCCTAACTATTCCATGTCATAGTATTGTTTATATGGTGCCATCATGGCACACCTATGTGGCATGCCACATCATGACCCCCATCGGACCCCCTCTGTGGCTTTTCAATCAAATTTTTCTCATTATAATAAAATCTCATTCTTGGCCTCAATCCTCAGAACATAACAAGACCCATTACAAAACTCTTGAGGTGAGATGAAAATCCTTCCACGTCAAAAATTGGGTGGATTTCCCATCTCGACCCCTAGCTCCTCAGTGGGTTTTTTCCTCATCCATCGTGCATTTTACATCACAACAACTTGAGGCAAGATAGACTCCATCCAAATCAAACGACGACAGGATTTCTCATCTTGGCCTTCCTCTCTCAACCATTTATCAGTGTTATCATGATAAGACACGTCGAGGTCTAAGACACCGGGACAAAAAGTTTTCCTGTCAAATGTGATAGTTATTTCTCGTCTCACCCATTTCTCCTTGGTGCATATTTCCAAACCTATCGAGGCCTCAATATGGCATCAATCTGAGTTTACTTCACTTTGACATCACGTTAACATCATCCTATCAATGTGGCCTCCTCCAGGAGTGCCACTTGTCATATGTTTTTGGACCACTTGACCGACAAAAATGCCATTGGCACATGCCACATGGAAGTACTCCTATATGCCATGTCACCATTAATCTATGTCATCTTGTCAGGTGGCATGGATCCCAAGATGGGAATTCTCATGATGTGAATTGCCAGTAATTGATTCCCACCCGCCCTCATTACTTATTCATTTACACTGCCCTCTTGAGATTGATTTTCATATATATATATGTATATATATATACGATCCTTTGTCGAGGCTGTCGTTGCGCAGTGACGTTGAACCCTCCTAAGCTTTGCGATATATATAAGAATCTATCTCTCTTATGCTTTAGTGCCCATGTATACATATTTATATGGAATCAAGCTGAGGTTACTTGACACTTAGTTTATCTATCTCTCCTAAGCTTTATGTGTGTGTGTGTGTGTGTGTGTGTTTGCTCATAAGTCTTTTCCGAGGACTCTCAACTCTCGACTAGGCTTGTTTCTCTTGAGCTTTACAATATATATAAAGGCTTGTCTCTCTTGAGCTTTCATGATACACACACACACACACACACACACACTTAGAGGCATATCCATACAATGCAACTATATACAAGCATAAAACCACTTAGGAAGTCATATTTTATTTTCTTAAATGTAACAGAAACTACAAGGAGTCTCAAGATCCTATTTCATGAACATTTCCTATTCCAATACTCATTTGATACATATAAGGGACAACTAGTCTTACTGGTTGTTCACCTAGAACACAATAACATAAAACAATCATACAGATATCGTAGCCATTACAGTTATGCATAAAAGAAAGGCTTGACTTTGTGTGACTATTTCATAGCACACGACCTACCATTTCCAACCTTTTTAATACAAAAAAAAAAAATTAACAACCAACTAAATAGGGAATTTCACCCATCATGCCTTGGCAATGTAACATATATCAATCTCATTAATAAATATAGGAAATCAACATTATTTATTATTCACATAGGAAGTAAGTATCTTTGATTATTAATGTAAGACTTTAATCAACACAATAAATATTCATATGACATTTATATAAGGTTCACATACACAAAGGGTCAGATAAATACCTATCTTAAGGTAGGGAGCTTGGTAACTGAGATTGGGACTTCAACTCTCCACCCAACATCGGATTAGCTTGCACTACAACCTTTCTTGTAGTCAATCACTCCCAAGCCAGATTTCAAAGCTTGAGGAAGAGTGCTCAAAGAAAAATCACTTACACAATGAATACCACTGGGAGTCTAGAGATACACCCATCTCCACCTATCAGCCAATGATCCTAGAAAATCATAGATTAACCATCTCTTCCTAGCTACCATATATTTTGATACCCCATAGGATCCACCCTAAATCAAGAACCAAGAAGACACTGGAACACCACAAAAATAGTAGTATATCCTAAGATTAAGTCTTCTTGTTTCCTATTTACTGCAATAGGATTGTCCAGACTACTCTTTCGCTCCTTGGGAAGCTATAGTTCCTCCTTATTTTGTTATTCCAATATTTTCACTCTTCTTCTTTGCTTTTGTTCTCCTTCCTTTTCTCTACCTATGTCTTGGTGTCTCCCCCTTCCTATGTGTTCTTGGTCCAAGTCCCTATGGATTATTTTTGTTGCATTACCTCTATTCCCTTTTGAATGCCCCCATTCTTCTGACCAACCACCTTGTTGAATGATTCATGCCCTTGATGAATCCCAACACCACCCTCACTATCATTACAATTGCAATTATATGGTGGGCATGTCATGTATTCTAGATCCTCCAAACACAATTGTGTGTGGTTATGGGTGAGCTTTCATCCTAGCTCCCCATAACATTTTGTCACCACCCTTGCTAGTGTTGTTCCATTTCTTTAATTTCTATCCCCTTTTCTTGTCAACTTACCTAATAGAAGTATGGGCTCTCGTCCTCTTTAGCTCTAGTTTAATTAATGTGCATTCGTCCCCAATATTTGAAATATATGTCCCAAATCTCAGCCTATTAATTAAAACAAATATAATTATATTATTTACAATAGGGCGATTAATCAAAAGGGATATCACAAACTTCTCACAATAGCCTCCAATGGTGTGATGGAATATTTTTTTATATTTAAAACTTTAAAACTCACTAGGCACAGGGTCGAGTCGCAGAATTACCATATGATCCAAATATAATATAAAAAAATAATACACTTTCCATTCACATGTGAACCCGCGACATGTTCGTTAACTTATACCATATAAAATATTTCCATATTGAAGCTCTACATGTTGCAGGCCAATCACAACATGTCACAGTGGCACATTAGTTAAGTGGTTAAATTCTAAAGGGTCGGGTCATGTGGTCAACACTGTGGACCTACCCTATTTTTAAACCATATATTATATTGAATCTTCCCTCTATGATTATAACCATTGGAAGTGTTCTATTGGAAGAGTGTTGGTTGAATAGGTTTAAACAATGCATAGGCATGGGATAGGTCACACGGTCTAAACTGGGGACCTTCTCATTTTTAACCCATGCACTTGAAGGAGATGCACAGAGTATAAGGAAACCTACCAAATTTTTGAAAAAGAAGAAAGAGCATTTAGTGACTTCAATGAAAAATTGAAGTCAACATGGTCTTCGGGGAGCTACTCAAGGAAATGAAAGAACCCATGAGCAAAGAAGAATTCAATTAGTGTTTTTCTTAGAATAACAATCATGTAGTGTGCAACACCTCATGGGGAGAGTAGCCACAACAATCTGTTTTTGAACACACAAACTAGCCAATAGTTGTGATTCAAAGACCATACATTTTTTGACTAAGGTGTCATTGTGAGTAAGATCCTATAGGAAATGAAATGGATTTTCTCGAGGGCATTATCATTTGTTTCCAAATACCATACATTTTTTGACTAAGGTGTCATTGTGAGTAAGATCCTATAGGAAATGAAATGGATTTTCTCGAGGGCGTTATCATTCGTTTCCAAATATTCAGGATTCAGGAGCTCAAAAATGCAAGGACATGGGTTTAGCCAAAATTGTATAGGTATATGCTATGGTGGACATGTTGTGTGAATTCATTAATTGATGCACTAAGGGTCATTGGAAAAAAGGATTTGACTGCTAATTCCATTCCTGAATGGTAAAATTGCAAAATTTTACATATACATATTTTATATATGGTCAATGCAAAAGAGGCTTTGTGCAGTAAGGCTTAAGGCTACATGAGGAGATGATGCACAAATGGAAGGCCAAAGCACCCCAGCTATGGTATACTTGTGGTTTATGTATTTTTGGGGGAAATGTTTGCTTGATTTATTCACGAGAACACGATGGGACGTAAGTTTTTTGCTGGAGGAAACTAGAAATGCAATGGTACTTTGGAGGAAGTTAAAAACTTGTTAGAACTCTCAAAGAAACAGAAGTTCCATTAGAAGATGTTGTGAAATAAGTTGTGAGCCCTATGTTTGTGCTTCTTTCAACAATGAAGGCCTTACTATGCTCTAATTTTGTAGTTGTTGCACAATTTTGTTGGGTAAATAAAGGAGGTGATTTAACTAGAGAGATAGGTGTAAATATGCTAATAAATTTGAGCATTTGTTGAATTGAGGCTTCTGTGATCCATATCAAGTTTAAGAGAAATTCTTCGGCGTAAATCACAAGATAAAACATTTGTCGACGCGTTCCGAACCAACTAGTGTGGTTCATCGTGGGTCATACTCAGTCATTCAGAGAGAAGGCTTCTATTGAAAGAAGATAATGAGTTTATTGAAAATAAGGTGGCATATGCACTTTCTCAAGGTTTGAAGGTAATAGCTCATGTTGGAGAGAACCACTATTTGACAAAATGATCTTGAACTCTTGTCAACCAAGTGAAGGAATGTGTGCTTATGTATACCTACTATGAATTGAAGATGGTGTTGTTATGGATTCATCATGCATCATACACTTTAGTCATGAGAGTTCCATAACCAAGGGTGCTCAGTGTACACAACAGACACATGACATAATCCAAATTTGGTGGAAAGAAAGACTAATCACAACATAGACTTGGCATACAAGATTCTAGTTCTTTTGATGCCAGAAGATATCATTTTGATGTCTAAGGAATCTCACTATAACTAGTTACATGAAATCAACAAGAAGACAGGTTACCAGATTTTAAATGTTGAAGAAATTATGTAACCTTAAGATGACTTTGTCAAACTAAGTAATCATGAGCGATCACCGTTGAAAGGATTACTTTATCACATTCCTTAAATGGAAAATAATTAATAAAAAATGTGGAAAAAAAAAATATTCAAGAAAAAAAATGTTGTTCATATGGCACAAATCAACAACAATAACAAAGACACATTCCTGCAACGAGAATAGAGAAATATGTATCGTTTTGAATGTCTTGAAGATATTCCTCTTCATGACCACAATAAGCATTGTTATTAAGCTACAAAACCAATCAAAATTGGTGATTATATAACCACTAGCAAATAATGAATAGAAGTATTGGAAATGGTGCCTTCACAAGAAAAAGGAGTTGCATCAATGAGAGATGTTTCCTCCAGGTGACATGAGAAGACCAAAATATTTATGAAGGAATACTGAATAAAGAAAACAAGATATTGTGGAAAGAAGTGATGTTTAAAGAAATACTAAGCAGAAGAGAGTGAGAATGAAAACTGAAATGGACATACACAGGACTGGAAGAATGTTACATTGTTACATAGTCTAAAACAAGATCGATATCCATTGACAGGATTGACGCAATGGCACAGGAGTAGCATTGTTAGCGTTATGACATAGTTACTTTGGTAGTGGCAGCGTTAACGTTATTACACCAGTGCTAGCGGAAATTGGCATGTAATTGAAACTATGGTCAAGCGTTAATGTAACATGAGGTCTTACAAGTGCATTATAAGTAAAAAATGTCTAGATTTGAGGCGTTATATAGTTTAGGATTAGCATAAGACAGAGTCTGCGGGAAGAGAAAAATTACAATGAAGCATTACATATTCAGCGAATACAGAACAATTACATAGATAGAAGTAGTATGTGTTAAAGGATGAGCGTGCAGACATGAATGTTTAGCATTAACATTATGACTTGAGGAACGTTATAATTGATGTACCAGACCTAAGTATATGTTAGACCTCTGGACGCCAAACTTCTGAGTATACAAATCCTTGCCAAGGAATCAACAACAAATATCATAGAGGATGCCAGAGGAATAAGTCCCAGGTTATAAAATTGCAACATAGTCATAATGACGTTTCTGGAATCTAAACTATAGTCTTCCTCTCCAGGTGCCTCTGTTGTCACGCAATAGGATATCTTTTGGCTGAGTGCCCTGGGAGATTTGTGGTGGGTCTAAGGAGGGCTTCCCGACATGGTGATCTGTTTGATAGGCGCTGAGATCCACGGTCGAATGTCTGTTATAACTCTTCTAAGAACATGTCTTCGGATCCAGCTAATTTTTGTCCTCCTCTTCCCCTATAAATTATGTCAATAATCTTGTCAACAGTAATTTCGACCTGCCTCATTCTGATGGTGAGGAATCTCCTCACGTGAATGTTCTCTCACACAAAATTAGGGTTGGGAATATGGGATACACATTGCCTTTGCCTTTGAATTATGTTTCCTCTGAAAGGTCGGATAGGTCAGACAACGACAGTATTGTGCCATCTTCTGATGGGCATGTGGAGAATAACGTGGTTGATGTTAATGTCTTGAAGAAGAAATATTTCTCCTCTCATATCAAATTTGGGATGTCATCGAGGTCTTCCTCCTCTACGGTCTCGGAAGACGTGGAGGTGAAAAACCTAGCCCGAGATGAGTCCTATGGTCTTCAACCTCTTACTATTAAGGATACTTTTTTCTGTGAGCTGGCAGTTATTGTGAGTCCATCATCTACGAAAAGTGTAACCACTTAGAAGAAAAAAGGTATCAAATTTAAAGAAAGTGTCGAACTGTTGTTTGGTCCCATCATACCTTCTCTCGTCTTTTGAGGACTCATTAGAGGATCATCCTCTGCCTTATAAGGAACATGCAGGTTATAAGGTAGGGAAAATAGATGTCGATTTTAATGGTTCTAGGGCCTAGAAGGGATATGCCCGTGATGGCATTTCCAGAATGAAAATTATGTCTTTAAACATGAGGGGTTTGGGATCTACCCATAAAATATTATCCCTTATGTGGTTCTTTTACAAGAGACTATGATAAGTAGGGTAAATACATGGGAATTTTTATTGAATTTATGCCTTCATTGGTTTTTGTGTGCAACCAGTGCGTTCAGTCAGTTGGGAGGACTGGCCATTATGTGTCATCCAAATATGTTTAATGTCAAAGCTTTAAACTCTGATGTAGGTATCTTATTATTAGGATTTTAGATAGGGTCGAGTGTTCTCCTTTATGTCCTCAATATATACAATCCTTCCTTGGACAGGAAGAGGTTCTGGGAACATTTAGAAGCTAGCGGTCTGCTAGATTTGAGTTTTTTGGTAGTGTCAAGCGATCTAAATCTAGCTATGGAAAAGGAAGGGGTATGGGGTATCCATAGCAAGGAGGACAAGTTTGGTTCTTATGTAAATGACTTATTCACTCTACATTCTTTAATGGATGTCAAACTAGTAAAAGTTGGGCCGACTTAGAGGAATAGGTGTTGAGGGAAGGAGGGTATTTTGAAAAGATTGGATCACTTCCTCGTTAATTCAGCGTTTCTAGGGAACATGATGGACTTGGTCTCTTGGATCCTCCCTTATTTAATATTTGACCACTTTCTAATTTTTTTGGAATGGTCTAGTGATATCACGAAGTAGGCACACCCTTTTAAGTTTAACCATATTTGGCTTAAGGAGAAGGCCTTTGAAGAGTTGGTCCGATAAACATGGATTTCTTCCTTCCCCGGATAGGATGTTTCATGTATGGACATTGTTTCATGTTTCAAATGTTCGATAAGGGATCAGAAGAAGGATTTGGTGAGGAAATTGATCACTATTGATATGTGGATTAAGGCTCTGGTTGATCTATAGGAGTTGGAATATTTCTCATATTCCACTAGAAAAAATCTTCTTGCTTTAAAACAGAGAACGAATCAAATTTTGAAAACTCAAGAAGATTAATGGCAGGTAAAGAATACGGCGACATGGGTAGTTGAGGGAGATTAGAACTCCAGATTTTTCCATAGTCAAGTGGCATTTAGAAGGAAGCATAACAATATATGGACTATCTGGAATGGTGAGGGGAAACCTATATTCAGACAAAATGAGATTCAGAGGGAAGGGGTCTGCTTCTTTAGCCAATCATACAAAGCCAAAGAAGGGGTACAATTTGATAGATAGATGGAATTTATAAACCTGTTTCCAAATATGGTTAGTGTTGAGATTGCAACAAGATGATGGAGCTTAGTGAAAAGAGTCGCCTTCACTAAGTTGGCCCGCAGGCAAATTATGGCGCAAGTTCTATTTTTGGACCACAACAGGGATGATCACAGCAGGAGTGACCACAACAGGGATGATCATGGCTGAAGTGATCACAGCAGAAGTGATCACAGCAGGAATGATCAAAGTCTATTTTTAGACTGGCTGTCAAAAATAGAAAAGTCAAATATTATTGTCTCATAATAATATTTGGACTATAAACTTGATCTTATTCTCTTGGAGCACTTCAGTTTGAGCTACAGATGTGGCACATGCAGCTATCAGAAGGAAGTACGCTTTCTTTGTGGGTCAGTGTAGTTGTTGCATGCATGACTTCAGTTAGAAATCAATCAGTTGAGTTTGGTGGAGTTGATTGTGGAGTTGATGGAGTTGTGTTCAGTTTGACTTGGTTAAACTAGTTGTAATTAGTCTAACTGCAAATAGACTAGTGATGAGTTGTTAAACTAATTATTAACTCATAATGCAACTATAGAATACATCAGTTAACTCAGTTGCATGTCAGTGCATGTTCAGTTCAACAGGGACAGGTGTTAGAGGATCAGATTGCTATCAGATGTGACTATAGTTGTGCACGAGGATTTGCACAATCAAGGGATTGAGTATGCTAATGAGTTTGCCCAAGTATTTGCCTAGTATTATAGCCTCTTTTCACGTCTTTCCCAGTGTGAGTGATTCTTTCGAGGTAAATACGAGTTTGGTTAATCCATTCTCATTCATTCTTGAGAAGGTATTGAGCAGTGGAGGCAGGCAAGCAGTGGAATAGATTTGGAAATCAGATCTTAGCTGTATTGTGTGTAACAGGTGGAGCTATTACTGGATTGCTTGTGATAAGCATTGTACTTTGTAATGTTACATGTTCTCAATCATTAATATACAGATAGTTGGGGTTTTTAGCGAGATGCTTTCCTCGGGTTACATATTGTGTTAATGTGTGAATGCTCTTGATGTTTTATTGTTATTGATGTTGCTAAATTGATGATCAACGTAGAGGAGCTTATGTATTGTGTATGTATTCCACAATAGTACATGATCAAGATAATCTCCATTGAATATGTGTTAAATTATTCAAAATTTCTACATGGTATCGGAGCTGTTGATCATCAGATCTACTATTCAGGAAGTGTTTACATTCTATTTCTTCAGGTGGAGTCTGTAATCAGGCGAGGTAGCCTCTGGATTCATCCTTCCTTTGGAAGGTGAGATATCCGGTGAATGCCCATATAGTCAATCTCTGTACGAAAAATATTGTGTTCTCACGAATCTTAGATCTGAGGCAGTTGAGTTGGAGCTGGTGGAATTCGAATTTGCAGCAGTGTTTTCTTGGTGGCAACGCAACAATGTCTTTCAACGGATTGCGATTGGAGTATGCTCTTGAGGGCAACTCAAACTATATTGCATGGAAGGACAGGATGGAGGCAGTATTGGATGATTACGGGCTAAAGGAGTTCATAGAGACGGATGTTCCAAATCCCACTGATGCTGCTGAAGCGGAAGTTTGGCAAAAGAAGACCGCAAAATGTCGAAGGATTCTGTTGGAGGGCGTGACGGATCACATTGTGTCCATCCTGCATGGAAAGACTTCCCCATATCTGATGTGGAAGGCTTTAACAGATCTATTCCAAAGCAAGAGCGATCAGAGGAAGCTGGCACTCAAAGATAAACTCATAAACATAAAATGCGAGAAGGGTGACAGTATGCCCAAGTATCTCATGAAGTTCACTCAGTGTCTAGATGAGCTGGGAAGTGTGGGGGTTACTGTCAATGATGAGGACTTGGTGAGCTTGGCTCTCCTTGGTCTTCCGAAGAGTTGGCATTCCTATCAGGACTCTGTCAATGGTCAGGAGAAATTGCCAGGATGGGAAAGACTGTGGTCAGATCTTGTGCAGGAGGAGATCAGGCAGAGTACCAGGGACGGATCTTCGTCAAAGGGAGCTGATGAATAAAATTGTGCTTTGGCTGCCAAAGCAAAGAAAGGGAAGATCAAGAAAGCTTCTCAGTTTGGTGCAAAAGGCAAGAAGCAAGATATGTCCAAGGTGAAGTGTTTTCACTGTCACCAGCACGGACACTATGCCACTAATTATCCGCAGAAGAAGAAAAACAAGCAGGCTGCTGGATCTGTAGCAGGAAAGGCTCTAGCCTCGCAGTTTGAGCTTGATTTTTCATTGATCGCATGCTTGGTTTCAAGTGTGATGGGATCAGTGTGGTTCTTGGACAGTGGTGCGTCCTTTCACATGACGGGAGATAGAGATTTGTTTTTTGATCTGGAAGACAAAGATCTTGGAGTGCACATCGAGATGGGCGATGATGGTAGATATAGTGCGACCGGTATCGGTACCATTTCCTTTGAGAGGGAGTCTAGTAAACCCTTCGTATTGAAGGAAGTCATGCATGTTCCAGGATTGAAGAAGAATCTTATCTCTATGGCGATGTTAGAAGACAAGGGGTATGATGTTGTTTTCAGCGAGGGAAAGGCTTTCCTGCGCAGCAAGACAACTGGTGAGACCCAGAAGATAGGGGTTCGAGTGAGGAACCTTTATCAGTTGCATGTAGATGGATGCGCAGCAATGGCAGGCATGGCAGAAGGATTGGTGAGCCGGGATGATGGCGAGTTGTGGCATAGGAGATTGGGTCACCTTCACCATGGAGCCTTGAAGATACTGCAGCAGATCACTACAGGGCTTCCTAAAGGCACTCTTGCGCAGACAGATCAGTGCAAGGGGTGTACTTTGGGGAAGTTTGTGAAAGCCACCTTTCACGAGAAGGATAGTCACGCCACGACGATCCTTGAGAGAATTCACACAGACGTGTGTGGACCTTTCTCAGTTGCTTCGACATCAAAACACAGGTATTATGTGATTTTTGTTGATGATTTCTCTCGTAAGTGTTGGATCTTCTTCATGCAGAAGAAGAGCGAGACATATTCAAAGTTCTGTGAATTCAAAGCACTGGTCGAGAAGGAGTCGGGGAAGAAGGTGAAGGCTCCTAGGAGCAATAATGGTGGTGAATACATCTCGGACGAGTTCAAGGATTTCTGCAAGGCAGAAGGGATTCGAAGAGAGCTCATAGCTCCCCATAACCCACAGCAGAACGGGGTAGCTGAGCGGAAGAACAGAACAATTGTGGGTGCTGCACGGGCAATGTTGCATGATTAGGGCCTACCCCTTCACTTGTGGGTGGAAGCATGCAATACAGCAGTTTATGTGCAGAATCGTTGTCCTCATAGGATACTTGGCATGAGTACACCTGAGGAGGCTTATTCTGGTAAGAAGCCTGATCTTTCTCATTTGAGGATTTTCGGTGCTAACGTTTACATGCATGTGACGAAGGATGCCAGGAAGAAGTTGGAGCTGACCACAGAGGTTGGGATATTTGTGGGGTACACTGATACGCCCCACAACTATCGTGTGTATTTGCTAGACAGTGGTAAAACTATTGTGCGACGGGATATAAAATTTCAGGAGGAGAAAGCCATGAAGTGTTCGCTTGAGAGGGAGCTACACTTGCATGCAGATGAGGAGCTATTAGTTCCTAAGGATGAGCTTCAGGACGTGGATCAGCCACAGGACGAGGTTCATGGAGTGGAAGAGACCACTCATGCAGCGCCAACCATCAGAGGGCAAAAGTGCTTGACAGAAGCTGAGCCACTGGCTCAAGATGCAGAGAAAGTTGTAGGACCACCTACAGCCCAATGCAGGCAGAGACAGTCACCTGATCGGTACACTAGATACATGGCTCTTATGAGCAAGTGTGTTGTGACTGAGCCATCCTCTTTCGAGGAAGCTGTGGAGGATCCCGCATGGGTAGACGCCATGGTGGAAGAGTATGATTCTATTGTCAGAAACAGTGCATGGGAGATTGTTCCTAGACCGGAAGGGAAATCAGTGGTGGGTTCGAGATGGATCTACAAAGTTAAGCAGGCAGCTAACGGGATGTGGAGAAGTACAAGGCAAGATTTGTTGCCCGAGGCTTTTCACAAATAGATGGGATCGATTATGAGGATACCTTTGCACCTGTCGCAAGGTATTCTTCCATACGGATGATTCTTGCTCTCTCAGCGCAGATGGGATGGCACATTCATCAGATGGATGTGAAGACTGCGTTCCTCAACGGAGTCATTGAGGAGGAGGTGTACATTGAGCAGCCTGAAGGCTTTGAGGTCTTCAGCAGCGAGTCACATGTGTGCAGGCTCAAGAGAGCGTTGTATGGGTTGAAGCAAGCACCACGTGCTTGGTACACACGGATAGACAGTTATTTCACAGGACTTGGATTCTCCAAGAGCGAGGCGGATCCTAACTTATACCAGATTGCGGTGGAGGGTAAGTTGCTTATCATTGTACTGTATGTTGATGATTTGATTCTAACGGGTGATGAGCTGTTGATACATTCATGCAAGGATGATCTTGCTAAGGAGTTTGAGATGAAGGACTTGGGCCTCCTTCACTATTTCCTAGGATTGGAAATATGGTAGCGCAGTGGTGGACTGTTTGTTTCTCAGGGTAAGTATGCTCAGGAGATACTGGAGAAGTTCAACATGCATGGCTGCAAGCCTATTGATACTCCTCTTCCTGGAGGTTGGAGGAAGGAGGATGCCACTTCGGGAGAAGAAGTGGATGCCACTGTTTATCGACAGTTGGTGGGGTCACTGATGTATTTGGTCAATACATGACCCGATATATGCTATGTAGTTAACCAGCTTTCACAAGCTATGGTTAAGCCTACCAAGCTCTTATGGAAGGCGGGCAAGCATGTATTGCGTTATTTGAGAGGCACATCGGGATATGGTTTGTGGTACAGACAGGAGGATGAGGTGAAGCTATGTGGCTTCACGGATGCAGATTGGGCAGGGAGCCCAACGGATAGAAAGAGCACATCAGGAGGGGTCTTCAGTATTAGATCGACAGCAATTTCTTGGTACAGCAGGAAGCAAAGATCCGTGGCACTTAGTTCAGCGGAGGCCGAGTATATGGAAGCAAGTTTGGCTGCATGCGAGGCTATATGGATGAGGAAGATCCTGGTTGGTTTGTTCAGTTCTCATTTGGATCCTACTGTGATTTACTGTGATAACCAGAGTTGCATTAAACTCTTGGCTAATCCTATATTTCATGATAGATCTAAGCATATTGACATCAGGTACCATCATATCAGAGATTGTGTGCAGCGGAAGATCATGTTACTATCATACATTCCAACGGAGGATCAGGATGCTGATATTCTGACGAAGGCTCTTACCAGGAGCAAAATCGAATACCACCGAGGCAGGATAGGGGTTGTTGATAATCCATATCTTGTCGAGAGGGAGTGTTGAGATTGCAACAAGATGATGGAGCTTAGTGAAAAGAGTCGCCTTCACTAAGTGGGCCCGCAGGCAAATTATGGCGCAAGTTCTATTTTTGGACCACAGCAGGGATGATCACAGCAGGAGTGACCACAGCAGGGATGATCACAGCTGGAGTGATCACAGCAGGAGTGATCACAGTAGGAGTGATCACAGCAGGAGTGATCAAAGTCTATTTTTAGACTGGCTGTCAAAAATAGAAAAGTCAAATATTATTGTCTCATAATAATATTGGGACTATAAACTTGATCTTATTCTCTTGGAGCACTTCAGTTTGAGCTAAAGATGTGGTACATGCATCTGTCAGAAGGAAGTACGCTTTCTTTGTGGGTCAGTTGAGTTGTTGCATGCATGACTTCAGTTAGAACTCAATCAGTTGAGTTTGGTGGAGTTGATTGTGGAGTTGATGGAGTTGTGTTCAATTTGACTTGGTTAAACTAGTTGTAATTAGTCTAACTGCAAATAGACTAATGATGAGTTGTTAAACTAATTATTAACTCATAATGCAACTATAGAATACATCAGTTAACTCAGTTGCATGTCAGTGCATGTTCAGTTCAACGGGGACAGGTGTTAGAGGATCAGATTGCTATTAGATGTGACTATAGTTGTGCACGAGGATTTGCACAATCAAGGGATTGAGTATGCCAATGAGTTTGCCCAAGTATTTGCCCAGTATTATAGCCTCTTCTCACATCTTTCCCAGTGTGAGTGATTCTTTGGAGGTAAATACGAGTTTGGTTAATCCATTCTCATTCATTCTTGAGCAGGTATTGAGCAGTGGAGGCAGGCAAGTAGTGGAATAGATTTGGAGATCAAATCTTAGCTGTATTGTGTGTAACAGGTGGAGCTGGTACTGGATTGCTTGTGATAAGCATTGTACTTTGTAATGTTACATGTTCTAAATCATTAATATACAGATAGTTGGGGTTTTTAGCGAGATGCTTTCCCCGGGTTACATACTGTGTTAATGTGTGAATGCTCTTGATGTTTTATTGTTATTGACGCTGCTAAATTGATGATCAACGTAGAGGAGCTTATGTATTGTGTATGTATTTCGCAATAGTACATGATCAGGATAATCTCCATTGAATATGTGTTAAATTATTCAAAATTTCTATAGTTAGTGAGGAGGATTTTATCTTTATGGGGAAATTGGTCAATAAAGAAGAATTCTTAGGAGTTTTAAAAGCCTTGGCTAGGGACAAGAGCCCAGGACCTGATGGCTGGTATGTGGATCTCTTCATTGATTTTCAGTATATTATGCTAGAGGATCTTTCGGCTATGGTTGAGGAATCTCGTCAACTTTGTCTGGTCTCGAGGTCAGTAAATGCTACCTTTATAAATTTGATCCCTAAGGTATCACATCCCTCCACATTTGCATATTTTCTTCCTATTTCTCTCCTTAACACGGTATACAAATTGGTTTCCAAGTTGATAGCCAACAGGATTAAACATGTGTTATAAAAACATATCTCTATCGAACAATTTGGTTTCTAAAACAAAAACAAACCCACGACGTTGTTGCAATCACTCAGTAATATGTACATTGAATTAAATCTCGTCAAATCGAGGCTTGCTTCATGAAGATAGATCTAATTAAATCAAATGACAGTGTGGATTGGGAACTTATTAGGTTGATCTTACACAAGATTGGGTTCATAGTTTTGATGTTGGATTGGATCATGGCCTACATTACAACAATAAACTTTGCAATTATTATTAGCGGTCTTTCGACAGATTTCTTCAAGGTGTCAAGAGGTCTCAGGCAGGGTTGTGCAATATCTCCTCTCTTGTTCTTGATTATGATTCACGGTTTAAGCAGGAGGATCACGGAGGCACTCTCTATAGGAAACATTTTCAGGTGCAATATATTTAGGAGAATTATTATGTCACATCTGATGTTTGTAGATGATGTTCTAACGATAGGCAAAGCCTTTATGGTGGAATGGAGGGATTTTCACCATATCCTATCTAACTTTGGGGAAGTATCAGACTTAATCATGAGTAAGGGTAAGTTTGTTATGATCTTTATTGGCCATGAGGATCCACTAAGGTTAAAGATGGCTAAAATATTTGATATTCAGTCGATGCCTATGGATGAAAGGTTTAGATATTTGGGATTCCTCATTAAACCAAATTGTATGAGAATAAGAATTGGGAATGGAACATAACGAAATTTGAAAATAAATTGTCTATATGGTCACATAGATGGTTATCATTAGGGGGGAGATTGGTCATGATCAAATCGATAATACAACTCATTTATATCTATTGGATGCATATATACAAGATTCCACAAGGAACTATTAATAAAATCAACTCCATTTTAGCTAAATTCTTGTGGGAAGGTCCTAGTAGCTCCAGGAAAATCCACTTGGTCTACTTCAGGGAACTGTCACACCGAGTGGATTCGGGTGGTTAGGGTATCATTGACTTCGAAATTTTTAATAGGGATTTGTTAACAAATAATTTGTGGAGGGATTTCAAAGGTAAGTATATTTTGCAATGAATCATTAAAGATAAATGCCTCAAGGATAAACATTTGATTGATTGGATCAGACATTGGGCATTGGAGAAGGAGGTTTCTCTCTCCTCGAGAAGTATGATGAAAATCAACAATGGATTTTTGGTAATCTGATATGGGAGGTGGTCGCAGAGACAAAAGTAGAGAACGTTCTGGCTGCAATCAAAGGGATGACATGTAACCATACATTATCATTTCCTTTACTTAATCAGATCCATAATAAAGGCATATTCTTCCTTAAAGATATATATGTGGAAAGTGGCCATAATTCAATTATGAGCTCTTGGAGGAAGGTTGGGGAAATTGAACTTTCAGGCCCATTAGCAGTTGAGTAGGGTGGATACATCCGCCAACTATGTTTAGCAGGTATTATGTTGTCGTTGAAAGTGGATTTGATGTTCTAGAATGGAAGCATTACTAAAGGTCAAATTTCGATCAAAGAGGTATACTCTCACATATCTCAGGGCAGTAGTGGGTATCTAAGTTATTTGTGGTTCCAGAAGTCATGGAAATGGAACATTCCATAGAAATTGAAGTGCTTTATTTTGTTGGTGGTAACACAATAGGATACTAACATGGGAAAATTTGTACAAAAGAGGCATTCATGGCCTGGGTAGATGTGCACTTTGCTATGGGTGTACAGAAGATGTGGTACACATATTTCTTTAGTGCCCATTTTCAGTTTCAGTTTGGATTGGGGTTTTACAAATGCTCAAATTAAGGGCTACATGGGGCAAGTCTTTTGTAGGGTATTGTCTATGACAATGGTTCCGAGATTACAAGGAATATAAATTATTGACATTCTATGTCTTGTGGGGTATATGGAGAACAGGAAATGATCAAATTTTTGACAATACATATCCATAAATAAGCGTGACATACCTTAATATTTTGGCATATTTCATGGAGATAGGCTCGATTAAGGAGAAGAAACCTAACAAAAGATTTAATTATAAGGATATTTGGGCTAAATTCCCAGTTGCCTTTTTCTATGGGGCGTCATCTTTAGAGGTATGTGGCAGTGGGATGTTTACTGTTATTAGGCCTCATGATTACTATCATTTTAGATGGTTCACTGGTAAGGGTACAAACAACAGAGCGAAGCTTCTTGCTCTGTGGGGAGTCATCTTTTGCACCAAGTGGCTTTCCATTGATGAAATTTGTCTTTGGAGATTATAAATTGATCATTGATTGGTTAATATGGCTAATGTTTTAAGGTTCCTAAGCTCTATAATTGGATGGATAGGATTGATTTGTTGATTAAGGAATTTAAAAGGCTATCATTCTCTCATATAAACCGATAACAAAATCATGTAGCGTATTTATTGTCAAAAGAAGGGTGCAGGAATGATCCAGGTTGGATCAAGTGTATCGTTTATGAAAAGGGAACCTTCTAACACTCAGGAAGCATTCAAATATGAAGGAAAATTTCTAGTTATGTTTTCCATTAGTAGTGTTTTTTATGATTCTTTGTATGGACATTACATGTATGTTTTGTAGTGATATGAGACAATTTGAACAATAAGGATCAATATTATTTTGTATTTTGAATTTTGAGGTACATGATAGAGATAGGAAGAGGATAGTTAATAGAGATAGTAATCAGATCCATATGTGGAAAAGAAAGTAGTATAAAGAGATAATTTTGTGATAAAATGAAAATAGTGGAAAATATTGTGTATATGAAACTTCATTTTAATGAAAGCAAATCGTTTTTTTCTTTTTTTGAAAAAAAAAATATTCCTCTTCGTCATCCCACAAATCCATGGATGACAATAAGGAGTGCATCAATCAAGATTTTGATGAGAAAATAAGGGATATTAGGGTGGAAAAAGAGGAATATCATGTGACACATTCATTAATGTGTAAACACATAATACGATTGATGGAGTATTGGCTCCACCTGGTGCTCCTCACTACATGTAGAAATGGTGCGAAGGAGTTGTCTACCTCTGATTGGTAAACGAAGTCTATGAAGTAGTCCATACCACTTGTACAGACAGAAGAACAGACAAATGCAAAGAAAGTATGTTAAACCAGCCCAACCTAGATCCATTTAACTTCGAATTTATCATGCACCGAGAGGGATCAAATCCCTCCAGATGCAAACCTTTCATCGAATTATTAATCTAAAATTATTATAATACTAATTATTATATGTTAATATTAATATTAGATTTAATAATAATATTAATATTAACATTAATATTAATATTAATATTAACATTAATATTAATATTAATATTAACATTAATATTAATATTAATATTAACATTAATATTAATATTAATATTAACATTAATATTAATATTTTAATATTAATATAAGATTTAATGATGTTTTTTACATGGTAGATAACAAAATTTATAATAAAACTACATCAAATTAATATTTTCAAATATTACAACTGGAAATATTTATGACTTTAAAGATTTTAATATATCCATAGGATATGGTTTTTTCTTTTAATATTTATTTTACAAATAGGATATGGTTTTTCCTTTTAAAGATTCATTTTATAAATATTTAATTAAAAGAAATATTATAAGATTTTGGAATCAGATTTTCAATTCTTGGTGTAGAATTCTATCATAGTTTTTTGTTTTAATGGTTACTTTCAATTTTGTTTTGGGCCAACATTATTTATTTTTATTTTTATTTTGTTGAATACATGACATATTTACACATCATTCTCACATCGGATTGAAGAGTGCACCTCTCGATGTAGCAAAATACTGTTAGTGTACATGTACGAGTAGGAAAATATTATCCACCCTCCAAATTTTTTTGGATTGTGGCAAGAATATTGCAAAAGGATATAAGATAGACAAAATAAAATATGGAATTGGAGTCAAAGGTTGTTAATTCCCTACTGCAAGGAAATGTTTCTATGGTTGACGTTTTTTTTTCAAATCATTAGTTGTTCTTAATTACTCCACTTAAATTTATGTACTCATCGATCTTTAATATTTGTTGATGTATTTTGTTGGTTGCAATATTTGAATCATTCTTCAATTGCAAATACCAGAAGCATTGGAGATCATAAACATATAATATCAAGACACAAGACTCGATCCATTATTTCATGTCTGGTTGATTTCTAATCTATCATGTGCTTCTTATGCCTGCATGTTATCCACCACCTATGATCAAGTGTATAAGAAGCATATCAACCATTTACTTAATTAAATACATATGGGTAGTATGAGGGAGTAGTTGCCATCATGTATACACAAATTTCTTCTTATTGATTATTGTTGGTTCAATGATTGATCATGTAAAGGTGCTACAGATGGAAGATAAATACATGGTGAGCTAATTTACAAGGGAAATGTACAATAGGGAGGGTATTACACATTTTGTTTTTGAAAAGGTTTCCAGTTACATGGCTTCTACTTTAGCTAACACTGAGGAGGATTTGTGAGGATGTGTGCATAGCTTCAAAAATACAAGAGTATGGCCTATATTTTTTTTACTAATATTGGACGTCAGAGTATGGCCTTTCACTTTTGAATTTTGGCTAATATTGAATCTCAGAGTATGACTACTTTCAGCAATCAAGTTTTAAAGTGTGCTCGAATAACAAAGATTCATGCATACATCATCAGTCATCTAAAGAAAGAAATACCTACTATGATGGGAAAGGCTAAGGCTAAACAACAACATCTCATTGATAAATTAGATGATGAATTTGGAAAGGTTTAAAGGGAGTATGATTTCCCTGTTGGTGACTTTCCAAGCATTGTTGATGTCATGTTGTTACAAAAGTCAAAGTATTGGTCTATATAATGTTTTTAGTGATATTGTGAGTGTTGAGTTTTATTGAGCCCCTTGCCATTGATGTCGAAGGGGAGGTAAGAAGAGATAAGGAGAAATATGATTCTAAGGACAAAAGGGGGAGGATCAAATCAATGTTGCCATCAATGCCAAAAGGGGAGATTGTTGGTGAAGTTATCATTGATAGCAAAGGGTGTTGAAGGAACCTTCTTATGTTGATCATTGTATAATATGAAGAAATGGTTTAAGAGAATCTACAATGATGTCAAAGAGAGCAATTTTTCCTTCTCACATAGTGTAATTCTTAGTGTGGAGGTGACAAATGATATTTTTTACTAAAAAATGATTATTTTTACATGATACAAAAACCCAATAATGGTCTAATAAAAATGAAAATGACTCTATTGACTCAATACAAAACCTAGAAGCCTTCAATGGAGGATTTGACCTAGAAAATTTTTGACCCTAGCATGAAACCCATGCTTTAATAAGTCATTTTCTTTTATAATCAAAATCAATTTTACTTTCTTCTAACAATTACATTACAACATGACTCAAGTACCATTATGAATACTGACACTAGTTACATTTTTCAACACTCCCTCTTAACTAGGGAGGTATCCATAATTACATATATAGGTACATGGAAGATCTCAAATGGTATGATCTATGAAGAGTTACAACACATGTATTTCTACAAATTAGATATATAACCAGTGTACTCTAATGGGGTGGGACAAAGGTGAACTAAATGTTTAGCTACTCTACATGCCATTGTGCTTTTAAGCTCTATCACCAACCCAGTGATATAGGTGTGTATCCAAGGTAGGAGCTCCATGACCAACGCCACCCTCCCTACTTTAGAATCTAAACATCAACGCATCGGCCAACTAGATGTCCTCCCAAGCATGAGACACTCAACCCCAGATAATTACATCTCTCCTTATAAACCAAATTATATATATCCACCACTCCAAGTATGATTCAAACGTTCAAACTTTTTATGGAGAGATCTTTCACAATCAACACCCCAATCAGTAATAAACCTTCAAATATATATACAAGTAAACAAAAACCTTCAAGGTACACAATCATTCTAATGCTACTTATATCATCATCAAGTTATCCAGATACAACTTGTTAGAAGCTTTCATATTCTTTAGGTATCATCAAATACAACCTCGGTACTTCTCAGTTATTTTGTTTGCAAATTCATGAATCATGAAAAAAATTATGAAGTTCTTTCATTCATTCTTTCTTCAAGGTATTCATTATGACTCTCATAATATGCCCTCCCTCTTAAATTGGGATATGTGACCTTAATTCTAACCATGCTCCCTCTCGACTTAGGGAGAACAATAGCATCAGATATACTTCAATCATTGTTAAAGCTTCCTTCATTATGCTCATCATCATCTTCAATTATAAATATCTTCAAAATCTTGAAGATTATGTACCTGCAAAACTTTAATAGAAAGTACAACCAAATACAAACATACAAAAGCATGAAGTCAACTATATCAAAATCATGTCATTACAATGGAAGCATCAAAACATTCAGATTTTAGACATCAAATACCTAAACTTATTTAGGTTCATAATTAGCAAGGGTCACATCTTTTTACATACTAGACTTCAAGTTCTTAGGGTTTTGTCATAAACCCTAGACTCCATCTTCGAGATACAAAGCCTTAGATATTAGCAATAACAATCCAATCATAGTACTATATATCTAAGGTTTCAACAATATAGTTTTAGAACTTACATGTCAAACTCTACAAGGGTGTGTTGTAAACCCTAGATTTTATCATCAAAGCTAAATCATATAATTGAAAACAAAATCATCATGCCCTAAAATTTCAATCTCTACTAGGGTTTTGCTATATACTATAGATTTCATCAACTATCAAGATAACATACTTTCATATACATATCTAGGGTTTCATTATCATGCACTACTATCTTATATAAATATCCATACCCGATACACAAACATCAATACATCAAAGTTAGATATACAACAATTTTGACCATACTATGGGTTTAATCATGAGGAAATATACACCTAGGATTTCTTTCCTAGGATCTTACTATAATGGTTTTGTTCATAAACCCTAAAGATCTAGGGTTTTTTTAAATCACCTAGACATTAACAATAAACCCTAAAGGACTAGGTTTTTTACAATAAAATTATCAAAACCTTAAAATTCAAAAGAATGGGATTTCTATACTTTATCAACAACCCTAAGTAGACTAGGGTTTCATAATCAACATTGACATACCCTTAGCATCAAGAGGCTACGGTTTTATGGTGAACCCTCAAAATTTAGGGTTTCACAAGAATGATCAAATTACAAGAGATAGTATAACGAGGGTAAATTCAATCTAATGATCAATCACCCTAAAAATAATATTTAAGATTCAAAACCCTAAACATAAATATGTCAATAATGTAAAAAAAAACTCAAAATAGAATGATCATACCTTTTGTATGCATAAAACCTTGCAACAAAACTTGTAGTCAGAGACAAAACTTGAGTTGTTATTTAACAAACCTTGTAGGACATCAATTCTTGAAGGGATTAAGTCTCCTTCTTATCCTTTGTGTATTTTGTAGGATTTCTTATCCATGGAGAATATATAAAATATTATTAGCATACAATACAAACAAATCTTGATATGAGGAGGAAACCAAACATAAAAGAGGAAACAAAGAAAAAGATACTTATATTTTGGTAAAGTGATGAAGGCTCCCTTTTAATTCACTATTTCTGAGGGATACCTACAACTTATCAAAATAATTCAAAAACATTCTAACAAGACATATTAGACCTACATACTCTAGAAATCAAAGCATAAAGTAAAACAATACAAAACTTAGAATAGAAGACTAAGAAGCATATGTATGCGAGGACCTAATAGTATAAGTCTTTGAATTTCAATTCTTCAATCTTGTTCTTCTTAGGTGGAGATTCATCAGTAATATTTGTTTGTTCCCTATCTCTATTATTATTCCATGGATTCTCGGGACATTAATTTTTTTAATGACCCATCTTATGACAATTGTAGTATTCAATCTTGGATAGGTCAACTTTTTTTTTTGGTATTTTGAACTCCTTGAATGTTCCTTTATTATTGTTATGAGAAAAATAGGCATTCGAGGTGTTGTCTTCTTCGTCCTCATTTTTGTTGTTTACTAGTGATATTCGGGCTTCTTCTTGATTGCATGCATTCCACATTTGTTGAAATGTTGGAATATCCTTCCAACTAATAATTCCTTATGCAAAAGCACTCCAAGATTTTGGTGGTCCTATAAGACCAACAATTATGAGTTCTTTTTTCTGGTACAACTTCATCTATTGCTTGAAGTTCATCTCTTACTCTATATATCCTTACAAAATATCTGACCAATGTTCTTGATGGTGAATAACTTGGAAAGAGCTTCATACATTTCTTGAGTAGAGTCTATGTTGGATATGTATGGAATAAGGTTTTACTTTAGTCCATGTACTATTAGATTCATTGCCAAGATTTTGGTTTCTCTAAACTTATCTGTTCCTGAATCATCTTTGGGTTTCTTGACTTTTCACTGAACAATATCCAAAACTTTGTGCTTAGTGAGCATAAGATTTATCCTCTTTTTCCATGCCCTATAGTTGGAAGCTCCTTCTATCTTGTTTTCTCCCTTCATTATAGTTCGCATAGTTCCTATAGATAGTAGGATTATATTCTTATGTAATCCTTTTCCTTGATGGCCTTCTTTTGATCCCCCTTTTCTCAATAGATCTTCAAGCTTCTTTTTTCTTCCTTCCTCACCTTCGCTCTGATACCATGTTATAAAATCGGAAGGGCATAAATATTTTCTTATGTTGATAATTACTTGTGTTCTTATTATATTCTTTATGTTCTTATTTTATATTATTTTCATCAAGTAGTCATCAAATCAAAACATGAAGATTAGGGACACTAGATATAGGCACTTACTCATGGCTAAAACTCTTCTATAAGGGAAAATTGAGTCAACTCTTCCACTAGTAGATTCAAACCAATATAAGACAATTCAAGACCTCTTAGACCTCAACAAAAACCTCCTCCAACCACCAAGTTATCCCTTCCTTCATGTAGATTATCCTTGCCAAAATCTTCAAGTACCAGCTTCACATTTGCATCTTCAATCCATAACTTTGGCCCCCAGCTACATATTTTCGGCCCCATCCTTCAGAACTTCAAACCTGCAATAGATTCAGAATTTTGTCCCCAGCAATAACCCAACAACTTCGCATGTGTGAGAGATAGAATTCTGAAAAACTCGATTTAGGTTTTCCCAACTAATATTCTCCTTCTCAGACAATTTTGCTCTCTTTTTTTGCTCCTGTTTCTTGTAGATCGAACTTCTTGAGTGAGTGTTTCAAATAGATTGAATTGTCTCTTATTTATAACCTTCCAATTGGGTTGAATAGCCCTAATCCAGGCTGACTTGTTGAGGGTAGGGCTGACTTGGGGTGGAGGTGACAAATGATCTTTTGAATCCAAAAAAAATTTACATGATACAAAATCCCAAGAAGGGTCCAATAAAAATGACAATGACTCTTTTGACACAATATAAAACTTAGAAGGCTTAAATGGAGGCTTTGAGCTAGAAATTGTTGACCCAAGCATGAAACCCATGCTTTAATAAGTCATTTTATTTTATAATAAAAATTCCTTTTTATTTCTTTTGACATTTACATTACATCATGAATCAATTACAATTATGAAGATTGACACCAGTTACATTTTTCAACAACTGTCCATACGTATGTATTGCTAATCATGTAAACTTGTGAGTGAGTATGAAGCTTGTCAAAGGTATGGCCTTGTCACAGGTGTAGATGTTGTGATATCAATGCTTGAAGATGTGATGTAAATGCTTGGCATTTATTGCTCCTTGGATTATGAAATCATTACACTAGTTGATGTTAATATTTTATTACTATTTGGAGAATCATTAATTTTGTTTCAACATTCAAATTTGAAAAATTTGAAATGAATAGGTGGAATAAAAAGTCGCGGCCTTGCATTTCAGGTTCATGCATGGAATATTAACAGTCAACAAGCTATGTATATAAAAACATGTGTCTTTGGATGGAAATATAGTTGGTTATCTTGTGAGTTCAAAGAGTTGTTGTGAGACCTAGTTCATAAATTATCTAGCAAAGAAAGAAAGAAACAAAAGGGCATACATGAAGCAGAATTGAGGAAGAGGAAGCAAAGGAAAAGTACAAAATGAAGACAAAGGGATGGAGGTATTCGATATTAAAGACCAAGTAAAACAAGATATTAAAACTTTCATGTATTATGGCATTAGTGTCTCCTTTCATATAGTAGCCTAAAAAAGAACAAGTTGGAGCATGTAAGTGGAAGTGGGTGCTTCTATCAATTTGCAACTTGCTGAAGAAAATCGAGGTAGAAGCATCATGTAGGTAGAATCCTGAAAAAAATGATGTAAGTGGCAGTGATTACTTCCATCAAGTTGTAGCTTGCAAAATATAATAGAGGTTGGAGCCTCCAAAAGCTTATGTAAAAAGGGAGTGGTTTCTTGCTCTACATCACAACAAAATAATTCGTGATTTTTCCATTTATGGGTTTCCACTTATATATAGTGTCTACATATGTTTCTTTTATGTGTTGATATGCTGTAGTTGAATGTTGTTTATATGTTAAATATGTTATTAATATGATGTATTGTTGCTCATTTAATAGTTCAAATAAATATTGAAAAGAAAAGTACAAATTGTAAATTGATGACCATGCATGCACTATAATGATTCACCCCCCTCTTAGTATAGTCAAGTTTCCAACAATGAACAAAAACATTTGACCCCCTATTAGAAAATTTGTGTTGGTTTTATTTGATGATATACTTATCTATTGTAAATCATGGGAAGACCACATTAAACAACTAGATAAACTTCTACAAATTATTGAGAACAATCAATTGTACATAAAAAGATCAAAATGTGCTCAGTTGGGAAACAATAAGTAAACTATTTGGGGTCATATTGTTTCAAAGGAAGGATTTAAGGTGAACCCTCAAAAGGTCTAATCTATTACAAGATGGTTTATTCCTAATAACCTCAAGAGTCTTAGAGGATTTTTGGGACATTCCAAGATATTATCAAAATTTTGTTAAGAATTATATATCCATTGCAAACCCACAAATGATGAGGTTAGTTTGGCATTATCTCTATTAAAGGATGCCATGTATTCTACACCAATATTGGCAACACCTTATTTTATTAAAACATTCATAATAGAATGTGATCCATCATGATAAGGAATTGGACCAATATTCACACAATAAGGGGGACCATTAGCTTTTAAAAGAAAAATATTCTGGGGAAAATATTTGATAAAATATATATGAAAGAAATGGAAGAATTTTACATGAAATAAAATAATGGAAATGGTGTCTCCTTAGAAGGAAATTTAAATTCAATACAAAACATGATATACAAAGGTACCTTTTGGAGCAAATATAGGCGTAAAAAGAGCACCAAAAATGGGTAGCAAAAATGCAAGGGTTTTATTTTGAAGTAATCCACAAAAAGGGTAAGGAAAATGTAGTAGCATATGCTCTTTCTAGAATAGAAGAAGCCTGAAGTTTATATTATATTACATTGTTTATTCCTTTGTGACCAAAAGAAGCTCATCATGAATGGAAAAATGGCAATATCACTAAACAAAAAATACAATGTATAAAGAAAGGAAATAAATTTATGGAACATCAGGGGTGGAAGGGAGATATACTTTGGTACAAGGGTCGATTAGTTTTTTGCCCTCAATCAAAGTTGAAGCAACATATATTAAGGGAGTCCCTTGACTCTCTAATGGTAGGACATGCAAGGCTCCTTAAAACATATCCAGGGATACAAAAATATTTCTTTTGGAAGGAATGAAGAAATATATCCAAAAATTGTAAAAGAATGTCAACTTTTCCAAAGAAATAAAGGAGAGATAAGTAAAATCCGCAGGGTTTTATTTCAACCATTACACATACATAATCAAATATGGGAAGATATGTTATTGGACTTCATTATATATTTACTAAAATATGAAGGTAAGTATGTTATTTTTGTGGTCATGGATAAACTCACAAAATATGCACATTTTTAGAGTATACAAATTAAATATAGAGCAATCCAAGTAGAAAAATGTTTCATGAAGGATATTCATAGACTTTGCGGTTTTCCTAAAGTAATAATAAGGGACAGCGATCCAAAATTTTAGGAAATTTTTGGAAATATGAATGGAAGATGAATGGAACAACACTAGCTACAAGTTCAACATATCATCCACAAACAAATGGTCAAAAAAAAATGATTAACAAATGTTTATAGGTTTATATATTATGTTATTCTTTATAAAAACAATCTCAATGGATGAAGTGGCTTCCTCTAGAAAAATGATGGTATTGGCTTCCTCTAGCAAAAAGATGGTATTATACTACTTATCACACATCTACTAAAATAGTTAGGAAAAATACTGAGAGGGGGTCGAGTGGGGGGTGAATCAGTATTTTACTCACTTCAAATTTCCAACTTATTATTCTGATTTTTGTATGCTATTGTTATAAAGTAAACTAGCGTATGTACGCAACTATTATTAAGGTAACCCATGTATATCTAGATAACTAATATGTTCAACTTTAATTAATGCATCATTACTTAATTATTCATCAATTAAGAAGTAATCATGAGCAGTAAGAAGCAGAAATATCATGAACACACAAGAATCATATCAACACACATAACACCAGGATTTTTAGGTGGAAACCCAATTTGGTAGAAAACCATCGTTGTTGTTGTCTTTGTCTTCTTCTTTTATTAAAAGAAAAAATTCTTACAATCTTTTACAAGTGCATAATATAACTAGTACACAGGAACCCACCTGCAGAAGGCTACAACCTTCTCTAATTTTCTAGCACCTACTGGAAGGGAGCTCCAACCCCCTGACTTTGTTTATCGGCTCCTACCGATAGGGTGGACCACTTTCATCATTAAGCCCAAACAAAGTAACAATTCTGAAACCAATCACTGAGTCAAATCACGTAATCACTGAACCAACTGAGTCATCAAATCAATCGTTGAATCTTAATCAACCAATGCAATTAGATCAAACCAATCCATATCAAAACAAATAAATGCACATCCATTCATAAGTATACCCAACCATGTATTTTTCATCACATAAACCAAATGTTGTCATTGCAAACCCTGATCAAACATATGTCAGGATGTATACGCTATTGTTCTGAATAATACCTGTGTATGTATGCCCTTCCCGTGAAGAATACCTACGTATAAATCTTAACTTACTGATACCTGAATCCGAATCACTGTAACATTGAATCAATCATTGAATCTTATATTGGATCCATCACAGATCGCTAAAATATAGATCACCATGCAGTAGCATCATCACTAATCAACATTCCAAATCAATCCAACCAGTATTATCAAACATTTATTATTATGAGAGAGATATCATCGACAGACGGTAGAAAACATAACAGAACTGATCAAATATCATCAACAACCCATACTGCAAAACCCTAGCATGTATACGTGACTTTTACAAAGCACATCTTCATATGTACACGCTTACCATTCTTAACACCTACGTACTGATTTTGAACTTTCATATAATATATATGCGACTACTTATAAGAATATATGTGTATGTAAGCAACTTCTAAGAGGAAAACTAGCATACAAATCTGAAATCACTGAATCATACCTTCGTTGCAACCACAACATTTGTCAAACCCACACACCATTATAGTCACACATCATTATACCATTATCATAGATCTATCAAATCATAAATAGATTAACCAATATGTATTCATTTCATATCTATCAGATCTTATCCATCTCCAAGTTCGCTGGTGCACACTTGTTTCAGGTCAAATCATTCATAAACAATTCAAAACTTACACCCCACAACACCTCAATCTCGATCTCTTTATATAGTATTTTCCTTAGCCAATACCTTAGGTAAATACCTTGGTTATGTTGTAAGTATTCTTTGACGGGATCAAATATTTGTTGTCGCTTCCAACTACTATGGGTCAATACCATGGTAAAGACCCTTGGTATTCATAATACCATGGTGCAGATTTTGTACGCAACTTCTCTTCAGCATACTTGTGTATGTACGTGATCTTGCTTCATAGGGCCGTGTATACTTTCTTAAACTTTATCTTTGTCATCCATTTGTCTCTGAACTAATATTCGTTTATTCATATCACCTGTCGCATCTATATAACCATCATGTTGACATCTCTATCAAGTAGGTTTCCATCAAGCACAACACATTAGCCATAATGCCAACAATATCCCCCTTTGGACTTGATGGTAACCACTTTGATGTTTGGACACCACCACCTATAAATACCTGTAAAAACATTTGTAAACATATCAAGCTAAGCACCAATATTCTCTCCCAATACATCTCTCCAAATACCAAGCTTCTCTCCCCCTTTGACATCAAGGGAAAAGAGCTTACCAATGTTGAATGGAGACTTCTTTGCCCCTACGTAGAGAGGATCATTGTAGGGTTGATCTGTTGAAGATGAAGACTGTATACTGGCCATGCTTCCCCTGAGCATATGTTGAATCTTCTGGAAGATATTCAATTAAGTACTTGACTATGTGACTCATCTAAATATGACATTTCCTATCACCAAGGACTCATGCTTACATCAATCACCCAACACAGTGGGGTTACATATATAACTCAACATTACATCAAATGCCCAAAGTAATGGGATTACATACATAAATGACTTAACCCAATAGTCCATATTTGACTGAATTTTACAATGTTTAACAATATGGGTCTTTACATGACCTTTACATAAAGAAACAAACAACATCAATATATGACCAATGCTTTCAAGCATCATCAAGCAAATTTAGTATCACAATACATATAACTGAACAACATCACCATCAACTAATTCTTTAACATATCTCTTCACGAAAGTCAGCAAGTAATGAACCATGAAAACATCATCATTTAACAAGTAGTGCTCAATCAACTATAATGTCAACAATGTGTTATTAGAAGAATTACATATGCTCCCCCTCAACCTGTGCCAACTATTCACTATCGAGTCTGATCATATCCAGCTCATCAATTGGCAGAGTCATCAAAACAATTCCAGCAATTCATGAACCATCATAAACCAATATCATTTCCAAGTAAAATATTAGCTTCACCAACAAACTATAACCAGTTAAGGTCAGAACCAGAAGGGCAAATAATAATTGAATGAAGCATATATGAAACTCTCCTTGAGTATGTCCCATTGTTTCTTTATCTCAAAGAAACATACGTGACTCTATAGATCAAAAATATGTGTATTTATGTGATTGTCCTTTATGTAACCAACATAAAAAAAAAAAAAAAAAAAAAAAAAAGTAAATTTTAGTAATTTACAATCTCATCTCCCCCTGAACATGAATTAACAATCAGAATAATTAGCAAAGTGATGAAGCATAGATCACTCTTAATTTATGTTTGAGATATTCAAAGGAATCATGTGGAAGTGGCTTTGTAAATATAGATGCAACTTGTTCCTTTGAAGGAACATATTCCAGTTTGACCTTTTGTTCAAACTTCAAACACATGTTCTCTCAGAAAGTGATATTTGATTGGAATATGCTTGGTTTTTTAGTGCATGACAGGATCTTTAGAGATACTTATGGCACTAGTATTGTCACAAAGAATAGGTACAGGTTGAGGACAAGTGATTTGAATGTCTTGTGATGTTTGCATCATCCATATAAGTTGAGTACAACAACATATTATTCCTCAGCAGTAGATAAAGCGATGGAAATTTGTTTCTTACTAAACCATGATACCAAGCGAGGTCCCAAATACAATGCTCCTCCACTAGTACTTTTTCGATCATTAATATTGTCTGCCCAATTTGCATTTATGTAAGCATGAAGTGAAAAATCTCTAGTTTTGGGATACCATAGACCAAAATATTGAGTTCCTTGTAGATTCTTGAATATTCTCTTAACTGCTTGGAGATGAGTTTCTTTAGGATTTGCTTGAAATCGTCCAAAAATCCCAACTGGATGCATAATGTCTGGTCTTGCACCTATAAGGGAGGGCAAGCTGCCAATCATAGATCTATATTTTGGTTGATTGACTAAAGCAGAATCATCATTTTGACTAAGATTGCATCCTATTACCATTGGTGTGCATACCGGCTTGCAGTCTTCCATTCCATATTTCTTCAAAATTTGTTTGAGGTACTTGATTTGAGAAAGAAAGATACCATTCTTAGTTTGTTGAACTTGAAGGCCAAGAAATTATGTTAGTTCACCAAGTAAATGCATTTCAAATAATTGTTGCATAACTGAAGCAAACCCTTGACTCATAGATTCTATATTTCTTCCAAATATGATGTCATCTACATAAACAACAACTATCAAAAGTTTATCTTTATCCATCTTGATATATATATTTATATCTGCATAGCCCTTTTTGAATCCTTGTTGTTGGAGATACTTGTCAAGACAATAATACCATGCACGAGGAGCTTGCTTCAATCCATACAATGTTTTCTTAAGTTTTCACACAATATTTTTATCATTCCTAAGAATGAACCCTTCAAGTTGTTATATATAAACATATTCTTCTAGATCCTCATTTAAGGATGTATATTTGACATCCATTTGATATACTTTAAAGCTATGAAAACTTTAAAATGAAAGAAACATTCTTATGGCTTCAAATCTAGCTATAGGTGCAAATGTTTCTTCAGAGCCTATCCCTTCATGTTGAGCATAGCCTTTACATACAAGTCTTTCTTTATTGTGAACTACATCTCCATTTTCATTCAGTTTGTTTTTCAACACCCATTTTTTCCCAATAACATTTTTATCATGAGGCCTTGGTACTAATTCCCATGTATGGTTCTTTTCTATTTGATCAAGTTCTTCATTCATTTCTTTAACCCAACATTCATCTTTGCTTGCTTGATTCACATTTTGAGGTTCAATTATGGATAGTAAGGCTAGATAACAAGAAGTTCCAACAAGATTTCTTCTAGTTTGTATTCATGCGTCCTTTTCACCTATAATTTGAGATTCATGATGATTTTTTTGAATATACATTGAAGGTGTCTTTTCTGATGTGTTTGTATCTTCATTTTTTTTCTTTTGATGCTTCTTTATTACCTTCTTCTACAACCTTTTGACTTCTAGTAGGAAAAGGTTCGTCTTCAATTGGAGCTTCCTTTTTGGTACCTATGGATGCTTCATCAATCACAACATCAATGCATTCAACAATATTTTGAAGCCTTTTATTATAGCATTTATATCCCTTGCTTCTAGAAGAGTATCCAAGGAGGATTCCTTCATTAGCTCTAGATTCAAACTTTCCAAGCTTATCATCATTTTTATTTATGTAACATTTTCTTCCAAAAATTCTAAAATGTTTGATAGTTGGAGGCTTACTAAACCATAGTTCATAAGGAGTTTTATCATTGTTTACTCGAACATGAGCTTTGTTAAGTATATTCATGGTTGTATGTGTTGCTTCCCCCCAGAAGGTATGTGGAGTTCCTGATTCATCAAGCATGGCATGTGCCATTTGTTGGATTATTCTATTCATTCTTTCTGCCACTCCATTTTATTGGGGAGTCTTAGTTATATAAAATTTTCTTTTGATGCAATGTTGTTCACAGAAAGTGAAAACCCCATATGATATAAATTCCCCTCCTTTATCATATCTAAGACATTTGATTTTCAAATCTAACTCATTTTCTACCAGAGCCTTGAATACTTTAAACTTATCAAATGCTTCATCTTTATGTTTAAGCAAGCCAATCCAACACATTCTTATAAAATCATCAATGAATAATATGAAGTATTTTTCACCCTGAGGAGACTTCTTTCTCATAGGACCACACAAATCAGTATGAATAAGTTCAAGTGGATTACTTGAAGTACCTTCTTTAGCATTAAATTGAACTCTGGTTTTCTTACCAAATTGGCATTATTTGCAAATGCTATTTTTTGGTGGAGAGATGTTGGGTAAGTCACGTACTACTATGGTTCTACTTGATTTGTATAATTGAGAAAATCTAAGGTTTCCCAATATTTTGTGCCAAAGCTAACTTTCTTCATATTTGCTTAAGTAACAATGTTCTTAGTCGCCTTCCAAGACATAGGCATTACTTGGAGTTCTTGTTCCCTTTATTATGATCTTACTTGTGTCCAGATTTTTTACCACACAGTTCTTTCATCTGAAAACAACTTCATGCCCTTAGTCACACATTTTACTAACACTAAACAAGTTATGTCTTAATCCATCAACAAATAAAACATTTCCAGCCTTGACCTTTTTCTTTAATAGCACAGTTTATTTCCCTTTGATAGCAATAGGTGAATTATTTCCAAAAGTTACATTCTTTTCTTTCTTTATTTCATTAAAAGACATAAACTTATCATTGTCACCTGTCATATGATTTGAAAATCCGTTGTCAATGTACCTTATATTTTCTTGATCTCCCGCATATAAAGCTAAACCAAAAATTTCAGATTCTATGGTTTTATTTTTCCATACCTTGGGTGTTATTATCTTTTGTTCATGCTAATAGAATGGTCCTATTCTGCTTCTGCATTCAGTTTCTTTATGACCAAAGTTATTTCAAATATAACATTCAATTTCATCTTTAAGAGGTGAGAAGAGATTGTAAGATGATTTCTTTCACCCAATCTCATTCTTTTGTTTTCTTGCTTCTCTAATCATAATAGTTTTATAAGCGACACATTGAACAACATTATGACCAAAATTATAACAAGTGAAGCATTAACCATTAAAGTAGGAATACCTGGGAGTGTAATACCTTTTTTAGTAGCTTCCCCTTTGATTGTGGTGAGGATGTTTTACTTGAGAGACATTTGATACCTAATTCCTTTGATAAGTGCTAGAATTTTGATGATTGCTTCCCTTTAATGCCTTGAGAAAGATTCATTTACCTATTTCAGAAGATTTTATAGTCTTAGATAGAGGAGGAATGACCTGTTATAGAGTTTTATGAACTACCAAGTGAGTCCATCATCAGGGGATGCGTCAATAGATATTCTGAAGATATTAATGATGTATCCATGAGCTATATTTCAGAGTATATATATGGGTTATGAAAGAAATAATATAAGAAATTTAGTCGGCCATTATCTGATTAATTTGTTAATATTTATATTTTTTTCATTTATTATTTAATTTCTTTATTTATTTCTTTATTTTTTTTTATTGTTTTATTAATTAAATTTAATGTAATTTATTTGTCAATTAGTTTAGATTTATTCATAATAGGGATTTGATTAATAAAATTTAATGTAATTTATTTGTTAAATAGTTTAGATTTATTCATAATTAGAGTTATGAAAGTTTATTACCCTTTTTTTATATAAATTTATAGATTAATACACTATAATATTAAGGAATTTAGACTTCTGTGATCCATAACATTGTTTAGATAATCTTCGGCAAAATCACATAACCAATCTTTTGTCGACGCGTTTCGAACCAACCAGTGTTGGTTCGAAACGCGTTGACAAAAGATTGGTTATGTGATTTTGCCGAAGATTATCTAAACACTATAATATTATTGGAATATCTAAATTCTAGTGTTGCTTTCTAATTATTTTAATTTGAGTTATTACAATTATTTGCTTGATTTAAATTCCTATGTTACTTATAATATTATAATTAATAAATTATGATTCGAGTTATATTTTAATTTTATCAAATGTTTAGTTATGAAATAAATTAGATTAGGGAAATGTCTTATTATAAGAAAATGTATACATTCAATAGAATAATCATTTATTTATTTGTTTGTTTATATATTTTTTATTTTATTATCTTTTAAGGAGGATGTTAGACATTGTTTGTTTGTTGTTTTGTTTTATTCTTTTATTAATTTTTTTAAATGAGAGAGAAGGGATATGAGTTAATTATTGATTCTTTAAGATTTCGAATAGAGGTTTCCAGGTGTTGCTTAGTTTTAATCCATCGTCACGATTTAAGTTGTTCTTCCTTTTTTCTATTTCAATGGCTTCTTTGATTTTCCTTTTAAGATAGTGGTCTTCTTTTCTAACTAGTTTGGCTTCTTCCATGCAAATGTAATGAGAGGAAGAGTGAACATGTTCTGCTAAGGCTGATTTTGAGGTCCTCTAATGATTCAACATTCTATCTAAGATCTGTATTTATTTTAGGAGAGTGTTGTACTTTGATGATTTCTTCTAAAGTCTTATATCCTTTAGAAAATCTAGGATTTAGAGCCTTTGTTTTCTCAAGTTCCTTTCTTAGACCCACTACTTCAAGTTCTAACCTTTCACTGTCCCTTTCCTTTTCTAGTATTTGTTTCTTCAAAACTTCTTCAGCTAATTTAGCTTCTTCTAGACAGATTATTAGCTAATTTATTTCTTCAATGAGAGTATCCTTTTCTTCTAGAGCATCCATAAAAACATCATCAAATTCATCATATTTCTCTTTAAATGCCATAAGCAATTGATATTCTTGATCAGATTCAACATCTTCATTATTTTAAGAATAATTCTTGTGTATAGAAACTTTTCTTGTTATCAAACCTTCCTCTAACATTCACTTTTTAGGAATTCTTTCCTTTCTCATGATTTTCTTTATAAGGGCACTTAGTCACATAGTGACCTACTCTTCCATAAGAAAAACATTTGAAAGGAAGCTTACCTCTAAACTTGCCAGTTCTTACTTGGAGTTTATTTACAAAATTTGCTTCTTCTTCATCTGATAGGTAACCTGTTTCCTTAAGCTCCTCCTTTTCCTTTCCTTCATAAGCAGCTTTGAATGTTGCTTCTCTGACATCTGATGGACCCCCTTTTCTCATTTCATAAGCTTTTATGATCCCATGGAGTTGTTCAATAGTAAGGTTCTTCAAATCCTGCATTTCTTCAATGGCAGAGACTTTCGAATCGAATTTTGGGGTTAGAGACCTTATCATTTTCTCAACAAGCATCGAATCTTTTAATTCATCGCCAAGACTTCTCATTGAGTTAACGATCTCATCTACCCTAAGGAAAAAACTTGCAATGCTTTCATCATTATGCATTATGAGAGTGTCATATTGAATTCTAAATGTTTAAAGTTTGGCACTCTTTACCTTAGTGTCACCTTCATAGCTTTGGATGATGTTGTCCCATATAGCCTTTGTGGTATTCAGTTGTATCACCTTCACAAATTCTGATTCTATCAGGATTCCTAAGAGAGCATCAATTGCCTTTGCATTGGTCTCCTATTTTTTCTTCCTTGCATCATCTGTGGGAATGGAGGATGGATATTGATAGCCTCCTTCGACTATTTCCCAAACAAGAGCTCCAAGTTACTACAGATATGCTCTCATTCTGACTTTCCAAAAAACCAAGTTCATTCCATTAAACAATGGTGCCTAGATAGAAGATACTCCCTCTTTATTACTCTATTGATGAATCTTCCTTCAAGTGATCAAGCTTCTTCTGAAAGACCTTATCTAATACCAATTGTTAAGAAAAATACTAAGAGTGGGGGAGGGGGGGGGGAGGGCGTGGGGGGATGCCAGCGCGGTGGGGTGGGTGGGTGAATTAGTATTTTACTCACTTCAAATTTCCAATTTCTTATTCTGATTTGTGTATGCTAATGTTATAAATTAAATTAGTGTATGTACGCAATTGTTATTATGGTAACTCGCATATATCCATATGATTAATATGTTCAATTTTAATCAGTGTATCATTACTTCATTATTCATAAATTAAGCAGTGATCATGAGCAATAAGAAGCAGAAATATCATCAACACACAATAATCATATCAACACACATGAACACTAGGATTTTTAGGTGGAAACCCAATGTGGGAGAAAACCACCATTATTGTCATTTTTTTCTTCTTCTTTTATTAAAATAAAAACTTCTTACAATCTTGTACTAGTACAGACTCTAACCAGTACTCAGGCACCCACCTGCAGAAGGCTACAACCTTCTCTAATTTTTCAACACCTACTGGAAGGGAGCTCCAACCCATTGACTTTGTTTACTAGCTCACCGAAAGGGTGGACCACTTTTCATAATATTTCAAACTAGATCCACTTTCATCATTAATCCCAAACCAAGCAACAATTTTGAAAACAATCACTGAGTCAAATCACCCAATCACTAAACCAACTGATTCATCAAATCAATCATTAAATTTTAATCAACCAATCCAACTAGATCAAACCAATCCATATCAGAAAAAATCAATGCACAACCATTCATAAGCATACCCTACCATGCATTGTTCATCACAAAAACTAAATGTTGCCACTGCAAACCTTGATCAAACATATGTCAGAACGTATACGTTATTGTTCTGAATAATACCTGTGTATGTACATGCTTCCCTTCAAGAAGACCTGTGTACAGATCTCAACTTACTGATACCTGAATCTGAATCACTGTAACACTGAATCAATCACTAAATCTTATACTTAATCCATCAAAAATCACTAAACCAAATACAGATCACCATATAGTAGTAGCATCACTAATAAAAATTCCAAATCAATCCAACCAGTATTATCAAATAAATATTATTATGAGAGAGACATCAACAAATAGCATCAAACATAACATAACATCAACAACCCATACTGCAAAACCCTATAATGTATAGGCAACTTTTACAAAGCACATTCGTGTATGTACGCGCTTACCATTCTTAACACCTGTGTACATATTCTGAGCATTTGCAGAATATATATGCGACTACTTACAAGCATATACATGTATGCACGCGACTTCTCAAAGGAAAACTAGCATACAGATCTGAAATCATTGAATCATACCTTCGTTGCAACCACAACATCTGTCAAACCCAAATCTCGACATACACACCATAACAATCACACATCAGTATACCATTATCATATATCTATCAAATCATAAATAGATTAACCAATATGTATTCATTTCAGATCTGATCCATCTCCAAGTTCACACTTGTTTCAGATCAAAACATTCATAAACAATTCAAAACTTATACCCGATGGCACCTTGATCTCCAGCTCTTTATATATTATTTGCCTTAGCCAATACCTTAGGTAAATACCTTGGTTATGTTGTAAGTATTCTTTGACGGGATCACATATATGTTGTCACTTGAAAATACTATGGGCCAATACCATGGTAAAGACCCATGGTATTCATAATACCATGGTGTGGATTATGTACGCGACTTCTTTTCACCATACCTGCATATGTACGTGATCTTTCTTCACAGGACCTGCGTATACTTTATTACACTTTATCTTTGTCATCCATCTATCTCTGAACTAATATTCCTTTGTTCATATCACCTGTAGCATCTTCATAACCATCATGTTGACATCTCTATCAAGTAGGTTGCCATCAAGGACAACACATTAGCCATAATTCCAACAAAAATTTCCTCGTTTGAGGCCCTTTCTGGATATCCAACTCCTAGTACCTCATACATTTTGCAAGATAAGTCCAAATTACAGGAAATAAAATCACATATGGAGAAATTTGTTTTGGCAAATATTAAGGAAAAACCTTCACATGGTGCACAATAGGATGAAGCGGCAAGCCAATCAACATTGAAGTGAAAGACAATTCAAGAAGTGTCATTGGGTATTCTTGAGACTACAACCTTATGATAAATATACATTCAATCAAAGGAAGAATAAAAAATTAGCTCCAAAATTTTATGGATCCTACAAGATTTTTTGTAGGATTGGACAAGTGGTGTATGAGTTAGTTTTTTCTTCTTCTAGCATTCATAAGGTTTTTCATGTATCTTGCCTAAAAATTGTCCTAGGTCAAACTATACCACTACAAAATAGAACTTCTAGAATTAGATGAAGAATGAAATTTGATTCTTGGACTAAGTGATAGACTAGCATTCATAATCTCTTCATAATAGAACCATTATGGAGTACCTAATCAAGTGGAAGAATATGATTATAGAAAAGCTACATGGGAAAATGAGAGTTCATGAAGAAACACTCGCAACTACAAGCTTTAAGTGAAAATTTTTTTAAAAAGAGGGGGGTTATGTTAAGGCCCTGATGAGCAGTCATTTTTAGTTTATTTTTTATGGTTAGGTCATCCAAGTGGTAGGTTACATCATGTCACTTTATCTCCTATTTATAATAAAAGGAGGTTCATTTTTATAGTCAGTGACTCAGCATATCTTGTCTTGTGTATTGGATTCATTGTAAAAGGAGATTTCCCCTTGAAGTGTATTATTATTCATTGATTTTTTTTATCATTTTTATGGCATTGGTTCATAACATTACACCATATATTTAATTTGGAGTTGCTTCAACCATACATCTCATCTCTATTCACCTTAGAGGTGGAAAAGCTCTTATCCACTATAAAGAAAAACCTTGATATTAATGAGAAAGCTATAGTGGACTACATCATGGACACCATGTTGAACAACACCCACCAACAAAACATATCATTGTATTGGGTTGTGAAAGTAGGTATTTTGATTGCCAAGGCAAGTGGTTCACTATAAAATAAATCCAACGGAAGACCCCATGTTGTATGTGAACTTAATGCAATGGGGAATATTGTTATTCAATGGAGAAACATTGATTAAAGTGTCCAACCAATGCCATCTCAAAAACAATCCTAATACTATTAGTGTTTGGAACTTGAACTTGCATCACATTTTTTAGGGATCTCCCATGCAATTTTTGAGGGTTGTATGCCCCACTATCAAGGCCAACTCAATTTTTTGATCTTCATTCCAATGAGCTAACAAATATCCCTAGTGAAATGTCTAGCAAAAAGTCATGATCTTGGAGATACTTACCTTTATTTCAAACAACTAAGAATTTTTTGAGCTCGACGTTCACACTCAACACTAATTTCGTGTATAGGTTAGAGTTATTTCATATTAGGGTTTTGGCATTATTATAAAATAAAGTTTTTGCCTCTTGTGATTATATTTTTATGAATGAATATAGCTATTAGATCCATTTCAAAGATAAACTATCGCCATTTTAACTATTATGTATTGCTAGGTACATTGAAGTCTTTTGCACTATTGATTTAATAATAGAATTTAGTTTTAAATTTTATACTATACTTCCATGTTTTTTACCTAGTGTTCCTTCTATAGTGTTATGCATTCTTTCATTTCATTCTCAATCTAATCCAAATCAAATCATGTCAAGAAAAAGAAGCAATCAATGTTAGGTGAGCACAACGAAACAAAATCTACTTATGCTTTGAAGTAGCGATAATTTTATTTTATTACTACATTGTATCAAAATACTCGCAGTATCTTAATTGTAGGAATTAAGCCTTCTATTATTTACAAGTCATGTATGAAACATCCACAAACTAAATCTAAAAGATATCTAAAGAATTTGTCATTGACAAATTTGTAGGAAAGACATGGAAAGAAATAGGGGTTGTGACAAATTGACTTAATGACAAGTCATTACATAAATAGATCACATGAACTTGGGAATAACTTGCACCAATTCAATATGGGGAAGATGTTGACATGTAATTTAGATAACATTATATTTAAAAAAAAAAAATTAAAGTAAAAAATATACAAATCAACTTTAAAATCAATTTAGATTAGATAACATTTCATTAAAAAATAATAAAAATACTTAAATTAAAGTAAAGAAATACAAATTAGCCTAAAAGTAAATTTAAATTTATGTTTTTGAGTTAGAACTAAAAATAGAAAAGATTGTTAATTTTATTACATGACAATAATAATAATGACAAATATTTGCTTTTGATTATGAGTGGATCATAGAGAGAAATATCTAGTTAATTTGTAACAAAAAAAATATAAAAAACCAACATAACTCATCTTAAATACAAATCCAAGTGTAATGTCTATTAAGCAACCAGAGGGATCCATGTGTAATGTTTTTGTTTTTCCATGTCATTTAATATGAAGGAATTAATACATAAGATGCAATAAAACAAAATTACATAGCATGGAATTAAATGATAAAAAAATGACACATTAAGAAATTGGATCCCAAACCGGAGCTTTCTGAGAACCCTAGCGCGTGTGCGCAGGCCTGCCGCCATTAGACTTCTGGTTCGCGCTCCTCTCCATCCAGATGGCCCCTCCGGAGGTTCCACCGGAGGAGGTCGCTCAGCAGCTGGCTTTTTCAGCTCTTGTTAACTCCTTGCCGCCTCAACGAACTCGACCTGCCATTTCCAAATTCGTTAAAAAAATAGAAGGATTACAAGAGGTTTCCCTTCCTCCTGCTCTGCCTAGAATGGTTGCTCTTGCTTTGGCCGAAAAGGGTTTGATAGGGAAATTCACTGGTCTTTGGCCCTCACCTAAAACTATTCAGAGGTGGGTGGAAAGAAACTGGGCGGACAAAATTCAGGGGAAAATTGCTATTAGATTTTGTGGGAAGGGTTACTTCACCTTCCACTTCGAGACGAAGAATGACAAGGATCTGATTTTTCGCAATGGGCCATATTTTATGGACTCCAGAGGTCTGTACTTAAATAAGTGGATGCCAGACTTCGATCCAGAGCTTGATATCCCTAATGCAGTCCCTGTTTGGGTGCGCCTCCCCCATCTCCCATTACACTGCTGGGGAGATGAATCTGTGCGAGCCATAGGAAATGCAGTCGGAAAATATATTGACAGAAGCGAGCCAAGAGACAACATGCAGGCATGTGCCCGTATCTGCGTCGAGGTCGACCTGGGCAAAGGACTTCCAGAAGCCATCAAGATCAAAGTTGATGAATGGTCGCACATACAACAGCTTGATTACGAGCAGATCCCCTTCAAGTGCAAGGTATGTCACGAGTATGGTCACTTTGCTAATCGCTGTACTAAGATCATTAATGTGGATAATAATTCTCAAGAACAGCAATGGGAAGTAGTTAAAAGAAAAAAATCAGCCCCTAGCTCCTCTTTACCTAATGAACCCAGCCCCTCCTCTCTTAAAACCTCTGCCCCAATCCCATCTCCTCCGCCTTCCCCTCCCCATCATTCGCCTTCCCCTCCTCATCAATCTCAATCCCCTGGTGGAAAATCCCTTCAATCTCCTCCATCCTCCAACCCCTTCCATGTTCTGTCCCTCCCTGAAGATGACCCTACTCCTTCAAACCCTCCTGATCAACCCTCTTCCCCTCACTCTATGACAGCCCTTCCTCCCCTCTTAATTGAGCCCATTCCCCCTAGAATCACCCGAAGTAACTCCAAAGATTAGGGATCTTCCCTTGATGGCCAAAAGAAGCCGGGGAGAAAGACATCAAAACAACATAGGGATGAAAACGCCCAGAAAGATATAGCCCTTGGTCTGCAGAATCCAATAGAGTCTTATATTCAGGGCACAAAAGATCAAGAAGTAGCAAGCAGAGACAAGGGAGGCAGAGCACCTCCTCGAACCACAAGTCTGAAATGATTAAAATTCTTTCTTGGAACAGCAGGGGCCTTGGGCACCCCTCCAAAATCAATGCTCTAAAAGATCTCATAGCGCAAGAGAAACCATCCATCGTCCTACTTCAAGAAACAAAACAAAGAGAATCAGAAATCAACAAGATCATTGGAAAGTATAAGACTACAAAGGAAGCATATGCGAAGCTAGAGGAGCTTCGGGAGGAATTGCCACCATCTAGAATCAAAATGATTGGCACAGTGAAGCTGAGACAATTGACCAGCATTGGATAAAAACTATTCTGCAAAATAATATTAGCAACCAACAGATAATCATCTTCAATGTATATGTACCCAACCATTACAGGGATAAAGAAACCTGTTGGGAAATTCTTAGCAACCACATTTTGGAAGAAGATAATAGCAACATCATAGTAGGCGGCGACTTCAACTTAATTTTGCATGCTAATGAAAAGCGAGGAGGGAACTTTCAGCCAGATCCTTTCAGGGTCCAAATGGAAAACATAATGCACATTGGTGATTTAATAGATATAGCTCCAAAAAATCGCAAGTTTACATGGAGCAATCGAAGGCTGGGCGGCCACAATATCATGGAGAGATTGGATCGATTCTTGGTCAATATCTCCTTCCTGTCAACCTTCTCATCAGTAAACTCTGCTGTTTTACCCTTTGTTGTATCAGACCACTATCCGATCACTCTCGCATTGGATAATCACTGCGCCCTTGGTCCGCTTCCTTTTAAATTCAATCATATATGGAGCGATCAGCAAGATGCCCGAAATATCATCCAGCAAACCTGGGGACAACATATTGAAGGTTCCCCAGGCTACATATGGGAGAACAAATTAAAGAATGTGCAAAAAGCGCTTAGACATTGGGCCAAATCGCACTATAAGGAGCCTGAAAAAGAAAAACATGAGCTAAAACTACAAATTGTTGAACTTCAATGTACAATAGAGCAAAAGGAATACTATCATAACGAAAAAATCCAAGAAGAAGAGTTGTACAACAAATTGAGCAAAATTAAAAGGCAAGAGGAAGAAAAGTGGCACATCAAATCAAGGCAAATATGGCTAGAAAGTGGAGACAAGAACACCTCCTTCTTTCACAAACAAGCCACTGCAAGGCAAGTCAGAAACACAATAACTACCATCATGGACAGCGCAGGGAATCAACATGTGGAGCAAACAGATATCAAAGAAGCAGCCACAGAACATTTTAAGGATCTCTTAACTGAAGTACAGGAGGAAGAATCCTATGATGACTTGCTACAACATTTGCATCCCAAAGTCACAGAGGATCTGAACAAAAACTTGACAGCAGAAATAAAAGAGGAAGAAATAGTTGAAGCAATCTCGAGTCTCCAGCCAAACAAGGCACCTGGGCCGGATGGATTCCCAATCTGTTTTTACAGGGACTATTGGGAATCGATAAAGAAGGACCTCATCAAATACATCAAGTGGATCCAAAAAAAAGGCAAAATTGGTGTATATACAAATTCTACCCATTTGGCTCTTATTCCTAAGGAGAATCTCCCATCCAATTTCTCTCGTTTCAGACCTATATCTTTGTGCAGTTCATCTTACAAATTTTTCACTAAAATCATAACCTCTCGGCTCAAACCCCTTCTCCCGATGCTTATCTCAGAAAACCAACGAGGCTTTATGGCTAATAGACAAATTGCAAATTCTATTCTTTTAGTTCAAGTGGCCATACACTCAAGCCATGCAAGGAACGAGAAAGGCTTCATCCTAAAACTAGATTTGGCCAATGCCTTTGACAGGGTAAGGCATTCTTTTTTATTTGTTGTTCTTCAAAAGATGGGCTTCTCACCTCTCCTCATCAATGTCATAAGAGCCTGCATCACTGGACCTTGGATCGCTCCACTCATCAACGGAAGACCCGGACCCTCCTTCCAATCCTCAAGAGGATTAAGACAAGGCTGCCCCTTATCCCCTTATCTCTTTATCCTTCTGGCAGAATCATTCAGTAGTGCCCTTGATCAAAAGAGGCAATCAGGACTCATTACGGGCATCAAGTTTGAAGAAGGCATCAAAATTATAAACCACTCCCAATTTGCCGATGACACCCTTCTGTTAGGGGGGGGCGACCACCATTATTGCAAGAAGATTCAAGTCCTGCTCGACAAATTTATGAGATACTCCGGAGGCCAAATAAATCATCTTAAAAGTTGTATTTATGGATGGAATGCTTCATCCCAAACAATACATAGTATTGCCAACATTTTTGGTGTTCCCTGCAAGTTAAATTGGGACTATTTCAACTACTTGGGAATGCCAGTAACCATAGGGAAAGCAAAGACTGAAGTCTGGGACTTAACACTTGACAAAATGAAAAGGAAAGTACAAAGATGGGGAACCTTGTGGCTCAACCCAGCTAGACGACAGGTTCTTTTAAAATCAGGTCTCTCCTCCCTTCCCTTATATCAATTCTCTTTGGGCCAAGCTCCAGCATCATTCCACCGAAAAATGGACAGCATCCTCAGATTTTTTCTATGGCAAGGGGGCAAGAATGAAAAGAAAAAGTACAACCTAGTAAATTGGAAACAGGTCATCCAAAGTCCAGAGAATGGAGGTCTCGGCATTAGGTCCCCATCTCTTATGAACTTAGCATTTGGTGGGAAACTGATTTGGAGACTTCTGGACAGTCAAACTGCATGGTGGAAAAAAGTCCTAGAAACAAAATATCTAAATCAGTCAAGACTGCATATTCTTACATCAGAGATACCCAACAGACACTGTACAAAGATATGGAAACTGTGTAAAAAAGCCATTGCATTCATGGCGCCAAATGTTTCTAAAGTGCCAAAAGGAGGTGAAACGGTGAACCTTGGCTCGGACAAAATCATGGGGAACCCTCCCATAAACAGTCTTCCAGGTATGGGACCTATTATTCATTATCTGCAAAGTAAAGGCATATATAACCTGAGTCAAATCTCACAATGGAATGTATCATCTAATACCTGGGTTCGATGGGAATTTCCTCCTATACCCCACCATCTCAAAGAAAGCTTTGATTCCCTTTGCAATTATCTGCACAGTATTGCACCCACCATTAAAGGTGAAAAAGATGAGTTTCGTTGGGACCCTTCGGGAGCAAATTATTCCATCAAAGCAGGATACAGCTATCTGAATAACATGGAACATCCCACTACTGTTTGGGCTCACTGGAAGATCTTAAAAAGAGCTGAAGTAATCCCAAAAATTAAATTTTTCATGTGGACACTTCTGCATGGTAAGCTTCTAACTGCATAGAACCTCAGGAAAAGAGGTATCACCGGACCTTCTAGGCGTTCCAACTGTCAAGCGACAGAGGAATCCATACAACACTTATTTATTTCTTGTCCCTTTGCAGCGTCATGCTGGAACAGCATCGTTCCCTCTGCTCCCCCAATTTGGAATCCCCAGCACTCTATTGATGAAGCCTTAAACAACTGGAGGAGAAATTATCCTCGGCAATCAACGAAGCAAAACCCAGCTAAAAGAGTTTGGAACGCCACTCCTTTTGCTCTTCTGTGGCGCATATGGATCGCTCGAAATAACAGGATCTTCCGAGACAAAACAACAACCATCAGGCACATTCTCATCAAAATCTCAAGCCTTGCTTCAGAAACTATAGCCTCTAAAATAACAAAGAAAATCGATCCAGTCAGCCTATGGGCAGAGGAGCGAAATTTTATTGGGAACCTTATAGACAGAACCAGCAGCATGTCAACAACAAAGATCAGTAAGTTCAGAAGCAAAATCGACAATCCTGAATGGAAAATCCGCCTCACAAAAGATGAATTTAGCAAATGGCTCCTTTCAAAGAAATCTCATTCTTTATTCTTTAACGGAGCATCTAAATCTAACCCGGGGGCAGCCGACGCAGGGGGCATCATATTTGATCCTACAGGAGCACCTGTGTCTTCCTTTGAATGGGGTCTGGGTAATCTAACCAACAACAGAGCTGAAGCTCTGGGTCTTTACCAAGGACTTTTACAGCTTCAGAAACACGGGATCAGCAAAGCCCTCATTTTTGGCAACTCGGCCATAATAATCAGCTTAATGAACAGCAAAAGACAAGCTTCCAATATTTTTCTCCATCAAATCATCAGTCGGTGCAAAAATCTGTTGTCACGGGACTGGGAGTACCATTTCTTCCATGTCCTGCGCTCCAACAACCAAGAAGCGGATAAGAGAGCTAGTCAGGCCTGCTCTCGGGAAAAAGGGAACCTCCGATGCAATCGCGCAAGTCTGCACCAATTCATCCCCTGATTCTCATGATTGGCCCAAATCCCCTGACTCACATGTTTGCCCCATTTCACCTTCCTCCAATGAACTGCGCCTCTGCCACCAAGGACTCTAATCAAATCCATCACATATTCGATTCCTCCTGCAGCAAATCTCTGTCTACGCAGTCGAATCTCACTCATGAAGACTTTGAAACAGCAAATCGGATTTCAAATAGCAGAACACATGATTGCCCCTGCCCCCTCCTTGTGATTCGGTCCTCTGTGCGGGTCTGTTTTTCCGCTATTTATTACAGCGTTCTCCCCCCACATCTTCACAGTGCGCCTCCCCTCCGCTCTCATGCCCTTGCCTCCTTCTTTGTGGTTCAGCCGAGCCCCGATCTTTTTCTCAGGTTTCCCTTGGTCTGCTTCCCTCTCTCTGATTCAGCCTTCCAAGCTCCTTGTCCTTTTTTTCCTCCTGCTATTCTCTGTTGCGGCTTTTTCGTTTCAGTTTTTGCGCCTGATCCTCAAGCTGTTAGCCCTCTCATCCATCTTACAGCAGTAAGAGAGTGCCTCCTCCCCAAGTCGCTTCAAGCAAGTGTTGAAGCTTTCCACATGGACCGAAGCGAAGACTGCTTACATTGCAGGGACCTCCAAGCCGAGATCGAGTAAGTCAGAACTCACCAACGCCTGTTAGATGAAAAAATCGATGCTGCCACAAGGATTCTCACAGCTAAATACGAAACTGATCTTAATCTATTTCTCCATCGTGTTTCTTCTCTGTAGGAGCAATTCAACGCCCTCTCCAACACCTGTGCTCATATTCAAGAGTCAATTGAGATCCTCAAGTTCATGGTGGACAAGATCAACAGCGCAAATGGACCAAGCACCAGCTCCTCCAGCGCCAGAGTTGCAGCAGTAGACAGCCATCCTGAGGCCTCCAACGCCCATCATATTAGCCATATCACTATTGATTAGATGTACTGTAAAACCAGCTTGTTGCTGTCTCAGTTCATAAGAATCTATACCTGCTCTAGGAACTTACAAGCGAACAGTAAAGGCATTTTTGTGTATTGCCACAATGAAATACAGTCACAAGCTTCTACTGTGACTTCATCTTTTGTAAACTCGGAGCTAAGTCTCCTCCAACTTTTTCGAATATAACAAGCAACCGATTTTGTAAAAATAAAAAAATAAAAAAATTGGATCCCCTCCATGCTTGATAAATCCAAGATTTAAGATAGATCTATGTTGATTTAACCTCAATTTTACTCAAGCTGTCACAAAAGTTATATTGATTAGGTAAAAGTTAATCAAACTGTTGTTTTTGAGTATAGGACCATATAAAGTTGTTTATTATAGACTTCAATGTTTTGAAAAACTGTAAAAAATCTTGAAGCTAACAACCAGTTTTTTGAAAGCAAGGAATAGAATTTGCAAGAATATTGATAGAGGTTGCTTCTCAAATATTTCTGTTAAATTGATTATAATTATCAAAACTCCATTCGTTTATCAACTTCTTATCAATTAAGTAAAGCAATTACAAGCAAAGATGGAATATATGGTGTTCACAAAAGTGCCTACTAACAATAGTTGTTGTACGCATATACAACATAGGAAGCAACAAACATCTTCCTCAAGAATCTTGAACATCAATGAACATGTGCTATGCCTTTCACAAGCAAGATATTATAACATCCATCTTGTGGATGATAATGGGAGATTGAGGAAGGAGAGCCAAGATGGGTGGTTCATTTTTCACTTTTATTTTTAAATTTGTGGATTGTACCTTGCTCATAATTGTAACTAGAATAGATCAATTTTATAACAAGCCAAGTGCAAACCTTTGGATTTTTTTATTATTTAAGAAAACAAAGGTTAAAATGGAGTTATGCTAATTTATTTAATTTATTTTTTTGTTTAGGTTGGTCTTTTTTAGAGACTAGATTTCAATTTCATTATGATGATGATGATAATAATATAATTTTAAGGTCACAACCAAGCTAGATAACATATTGGTGTATAAGAATCTCGTGTTTGTGGGATAAGGAATGTGCACATCTCACCACACACCTTACTTATCTTGTGGTTTTCCAAACTTCCATGTCATTGCCATTATATATCAAGTATATTCAAAGTTTCTCCATGGCAGTGTCGCAATTCTCATCTTGGTATTGTTGTAGATACAAACTAGTGTTGCTTTGTTCGCTTCATCATTATATTTCTATCCTCTGTATATACACCTATGTTACATGTTGCAGCTTCCACCTTTAGATAATGTTTCATCTTTTACCTTTAAATATAATATATATGCTATTTCATTCTTCCTCCCAAACAAAGTAATATATTTGCATCCTTTTAAAGTATGTTTTGTGCAATTAAATACAAACACTAACATGTTAGAAAAGGTTATTGTTTCTTTACCTTAAATCTATTTGATCTTCCCTCCCCTTCCATTATGCCAAGAGACCTTTTTAAATTAATTAAGTGGCTTTTACATATACGTGGCAAGTTGAGTGGTACGAAGGTAAGTTCATCGAAACTTTTAAAATGAGACAAAACAAAATAGTTGCGATATTGGTCGGCCCCGATATGGAGCGAATGAGACATCTTTATAGACCATCATTAATACCATATCGGGTCTGACATATCGGAGTCTGGCAAATATTAGAGGTCAGAGGGGGAGGCGCATTGAGATATCGGTGATCGGAGAGATATGAATATCAGAGATCGAAGATCGGAGGAATATGGTTATCGGAGATTGGAGAATAATGATTATTGGAGATCGAGAGAATATGATTAACGGAGATCGGAGAGGAATTGGCATATTGAAGATCGGAGATCGGAGGGATTGGCATATCGGAATATCATAGTTTTTTAAATGTGTCTCGAAAGGAAATATCTGACATGCATTACCTCTTATATGTGAGAGCGGAAACAATGACTTGGAATGTGGATCCTCCAACAAGGATTTTAAATTATAGCACCTTTATATAATGGTCAAACTTTAGTTATATGATATGTTTGTTTTAATACTCCGAAGTCTATAAAAAGGCTTTGCCACATGCATATTTCAAATTTAATATGCTGTTGAAAATAGCAACAAGAAATGCTAAATATAGAAGTTCTAAATTTAGTACTACTATAAATAGCATTTCGGGATACCTTCCTATTTTAGTTAGTCCTTGAACTAAAATAGAGAAGTAAAAAATTCGAATTTGATCTTAGCAGCTGTTTGTAAAATAATTAATTAATTCATCTTGAGTTAATTAGTTGTAGAAAATCAAACATGAAGTTTATGTGGGGACATGCAACAGTTTCTCCATTGATTGAGAAATTTATCCATCAATTAAAGAGATAAGGATGAGTTGTAATTAGTTGCCTCAGTTAACTGAGTCAAGTCCAGTTAGATTAATTCAAACAGTTTGTTGAATTAATTGAGTTCAGTTAGTTAATGCATGCATGCATGTAACAACTGCACTTCAGATAACTGAATATTCTCTCATAAATAACTCATTCATGTCAGTTCAGGTAGAGACCTAGTTGAGATCAGATGGAGGGACAGTGTCCTATCAGTTGCAGGAATATTCCATTGTGAATATCTCTTGCATGCAGAAGGAATTCATTCCTTGAAGATTGCGCAGTTACTTCTTCAGTTTTAGTGAATGTGATGAGGCCAATTCACACATGTGGCATCATTGGACCCCAAGGAAAACTGCGCAAGGAAATAGGAGGCTTGGAGGGCTGAGGGAAGGCATATCTTGTGTCTACTCAGGCTATGAGTCGTATTTGTTTGATTGCAAAGAGAGCAGGATAGCTTGTGACCAAAGATGCCCGGAAGAAGCTAGATCCAACAGCTGAGTTGGGAATACTTGTGGGGTACACGGATACACCCCACAACTATCGGGTGTACCTGCCCACCAGTCAGAGGACAGTGATATGCAAGGATCTGAAGTTCGATGAGCAGAAAGCCATGCGAGTATCACTTGAGAGGGAGGTCAAGTGGCATGCAGAGGAGGAACTTTCAATTCCTAAGGAGGAGGAGCCTCAAATTGATGCGGAACAGCCGCATGCAAAGGATCTGGGAGTGGAGACATCCACTCATGCTGAGACTTCCAGAGATGGGCGGAAATGCTCAAGGGAAGCTGACAGGTTGATGCTAGATGCACAGGAGAATGCAGGACAACCATCTTCTTAGCGCAGACAGAGGAGGTCGCCCGAGCGGTACACTGGGTACATGGCCCTAGTTGGGGAGTGTGTAGATACCGAACCTTCTTCATTCGAGGAGGCAGTGCAACAACCAGTCTGGGTTGATGCAATGGTAGAGGAGTACGACTCTATCATTCGGAACAGTGTGTGGGATGTTGTCCGAAGACCTCAGGGCAAGTCAGTGGTGAGTTCCAGATGGCTTTACAAGGTAAAGCAGGTCGCTGATGGCAGTGTTGAGAAACATAAGGCAAAGTTTGTTGCCCGTGGTTTCTCACAGGTCAAGGGGACCGATTACGATGAGACCTTTGCTCTTGTAGCAAGGTACTCATCTATCAAATCGATGTTGGCACTATCAACTCAGACGGGTTGGAAGATCCATCAGATGCACCTGAAGACAACGTTCCTCAATGGGAAGATTGAGGAGGAGGTGTACATTGAGCAGCCGGATGGTTTCGAGACCTTCGATTGTGAGTCGCATGTGTGCCGACTCAAGAGGGCTTTGTATGGGCTAAAGCAAGCACCCTGTGCTTGGTACACCAAGATCGACAGCTATTTCCCCAGGTTGGGCTTCACCAAGAGTGAAGCAGATGCGAACCTTTACCACATCAGGGTAGAAGGTAAGCCATTGATCATTGTTCTTTATGTCGATGATCTAATTTTGACAGGTGATGATTCGCTGATCCAGTCTTACAAGGAGGACCTTGCAAGAGAGTTCAAAATGAAAGAAATGGGTCTTATGCACTACTTTCTAAGCATGGAGGTGTGGCAGAAAGATGGTGAAGTATTTGTGTCTCAAGGTAAGTATGTCAATGAGATACTCAGGCGCTTTCACATGGAGAAGTGCAAGCCCATGCAGACTCCTCTCGCTGGGAACTGGAGGAAGGAGGATGCTACTTCAGGTGAGGTAGTAGCTGCTACTGTTGATCGGCAGCTAGTGGGTTCAGTTATGTATCTAGTGAACACACGACCCGACTTATGCTTTGCGGTGAACCAGCTAAGTCAAGCTATGGTTCAGCCTACCAAGCTGTTTTGGAAGGCAGCGAATCATGTGTTGAGATACCTTAGAGGCACATCTCAGTTTAGATTGTGGTACAGACGGACAGAGGGAATGAAGCTTCAAGGCTTCACAGATGCGGATTGGGCAGGGAGTCCATCAGACAGGAAGAGCACTTCTGGAGGAATCTTCAACCTTGGTTCAGCTGCAGTTTCCTGGTACAGCAGTAAATAGAGGTCAGTTGCACTTAGCTCAACAGAGGCTGAATACATGGCTACTAGTCAGGCTGCATGTGAGGCCATTTGGACGCGGAAGATTCTAGTGGGATTGTTTGGTCAGAGGATGTATCCAACCGTGATCTACTGCGATAATAAGAGTTGTATCAAACTCTCTGAGAATCTAGTTTTTCATGACAGGTCCAAGCACATTGATATCCGGTATCACCATCTTTGAGACTATGTGGTCAAGAGGATCATGTTGTTGCGGTATGTTTCGACTGAGGAACAGGATGCAAATATTTTGACGAAGGCATTGTCAAAATGCAAGTTCAAGTTCCACAGAGACATGATTGGGGTTACTGATAATCCCTTTCTTGTTGAGAGGGAGTGTTGAAAATAGCAACAAGAAATGATAAATATAGAAGTGATAAATTTAATACTGCTATAAATAGCATTTCGGGATACCTTGCTATTTTAGTTAGTCCCTGAACTAAAATAGAGAAGTAAAAAATTCGAATTTGATCTTAGCAGTTGTTTGTAAAATAATTAATTAATTCATCTTGAGTTAATTAGTTGTAGAAAATCAAACATGAAGTCTATGTGGGGACATGCAACAGTTTCTCCATTGATTGAAGAATTTATCCATCAGTTAAAGAGATAAGGATGAGTTGTAATTAGTTGGCTCAGTTAACTGAATCAAGTCCAGTTAAATTAATTCAAATAGTTTGTTGAATTAATTGTGAGTTCAGTTAGTTAATGCGTGCATGCATGTAACTGCTGCATTTCAAATAACTAAATATTCTCTCATAAATAACTCATGCATGTCAGTTCAGACAGAGACCCAGTTGAGATCAGATGGAGGGACAATGTACTATCAGTTGTAGGAATATTCCATTGTGAATATCTCTTGCATGCAGAAGGAATTCATTCCTTGAATATTGCGCAGTTACTTCTTCAGTTTTAGTGAATGTGATGAGGCCAATTCACACATGTGGCATCATTGGACCCCAAGGAAAATTGCACAAGGAAATAGGAGGCTTGGAGCGCCGAGGAAAGGCATATCTTATGTCTACTAAATCTGTGAGTCGTATTTGTTTGATTGCAGAGAGAGTAGGATAGCTTGTGAGCTGATTTTTTTTGTAACTTGAACATATTTCCACTTGTATGATAATATAGAGATTGGGGTTTTAGGGTGGGGCTTTCCCCGGGTTATTCTTCTGTGTTCATGTGTGATTGATTTCTCATTCTCAGTTATGTGTTCTCATTGATCTTGTTCATATTCGATTAAGCTTCCGCAAAGTTTGTTGTAGAAGTAGATCTTGTATTTTGCTTTAGTATATTGCATAATCTGTTGATCTACAGTGGGAATTTCTACATATGCCCCCCGTGCCACTTATATGGATTGAATATTATATTTTTTTATTACGACATAAGCCACTATATTATGAATTGGGGTTTTGACATCAGAGAATTCTAAAAGGGTTCTTTTGATGTCAAAGCTCCGATATATTATAACCACTTGTTTAATGATTAAGGCTTAAAGCCTATGCACACATCTTGGTCTCAGGGGCTATTTTATCCATTAATCTAATTTATTAAGATGTTTAAAACAAAAACTTATTTACAAAGTTTATTAACAAACAAACTTAATCAAACTTAGACAAACTATAAAAAATAAAACAAGTATAAATAAAAAGCAAATTAGATTTGAAATGAAGCAATCACACTCAAAGTCTACATGCAATGCCAAAAAGGTCCCCATGTCTATTATGATAGAATAAAATGGGGGTGTTGTGTTTTCACTACAACACACCTCTTCCTCTATTTTAATACACATCAAACAAATATATTTGGAACTCAAACAACCAATTTTATAAGTTTTTTAATAGTATACATGGATAATACTTTCTTCTGTTAATAGGCTTATAGTTTACATTATATTAGAGTAATATGTATGCAATACATACCTTAGAGTTATAGTTTATCTTTCATTTATTCCTCTATTGTACACTTGTTGTATAAAATGATAACTAGTCCCATTATATTAGTGAGAACCACCACTTAAACAGATGTAGACCTAAGTTACAAATCTTGACTTCATGGATTTCCTCAAATATTGATCAGGACATTTTTCCTGATCAACATCGCTGAATGAAACAAATATGTGCTAACAATGTTTTCCAATGTTCTATCTAAGAAGATTCAGTGTGATGTTTCATTAACAGTAAGATCTTCCATTTTTGTAATTCTGTCAGCGTGTCTTTGCGCCCTTTCGGTGCAAATGCTAGCGCATGCACGCACACACACCCACATACATATATATGTAACTCAAAGATACACATTCAATAACCACTATCTCCCCCATTGTCGTTTGTATAACACCTCACATCTCTCAAAACAGCAAAAATTATGTTCAAATTTTCAATTAAAATGGGCAAAATAAATAATAAACCAAAAAATTAAAACATATATATATTAATGAGTTGCAATCAATATGAAGTCGATATCGATATTGATCCCTATTCCTCTTCACCATTATGCATCACCCTTCCTTAATTCTTACCCAATAATTTAATTTAATCATTTGTTATTAGTGAAAATATTCTCATTCAGTCAGATATATTAGAGATGTAGGATTGATCATTTCTGAGGTTATAGTAGCATTGTGCATTCAAATTACAGTTTTCGTGAATGACAGTAAACCAAAACGAATTTGAAGACGTGTCTCACATATCATTGCCCCAACCACAGAAAAATGGTTACCTGCCACTTGGTAAATTTGACTGCGAGGCAATTCAATGCACTTCAACGAAATACTGCCAGCTAATAGGGCATGACCATAGTTCCGTAAACGATCCCATTGCCACGGGAAAGATTTCGATCTGATTCCAAACTCATTAATCTTCCAATAATTTTGAAGAGGTATTACATACTCTGATTTTTATATAATTTTCCAAGATAGTTGAAATGTAAGAACTTTGACAACTCTTCCTGTTACTTAAACAAAAAGTGCATCTGGACAAAAACTCATTTGGTGAGGATGAATCGAGGCAAAGATGATGAAACAGTTGCAATCAGAGTTGCAATGATGACCTGGCCTGACATGAAGTTTTCCAATTGTTTCTTACATCAACGCGCGTCAAGAACAAAATGATGCCTCAAATGACAAAGATTGACAGTCCGAAATGATGCTTTCAAGGTTTATAATTTTTTTTCCAGATGATCTTGCCTGGATTATTATGTCACTCTGATCAACCATCAAACCATGCACAAAGAATGGAATGGCGCTTGAAAGTTTCAAAACTTTGTATGCCAAACAATGATTATGAGGCTAACTGCTTTGCAGGCAAATATCGGTCAGTCTTATCAACTTTAGTGCTTGGTCACTTGAATACAACTTGCATTTTGGAAAGAAATCTATCTAGTATGTCTTGCAGATATTTCATGTGTGTTGCTTTTTGAGTTAGGAAAAATATGTTGGGCATAGTTGGCATTATCCATTCAATGCTAATGATTTGATTTTCTACCTACTTAAAACAAACATATGCCTGCAATTATCAATATCAACGCCCCGATTACTTCCATCATGGAATAAGTAATGGATTGGAACTTTGATAGGCTTGGAAATGTACACTAGTCTGTAGCTGTATTTAGAACTGGTGAAGTGACCCGCATCTGCTCAACAGCAGGGAACTGAACAGAATTACTCAGAGTCGGAATAGTAGAAACACAACCAGGAATTTGAATATTTGATGCTACTTGCGGCACATGTGTGGATGAGTCACATAAAGACAACTGTTCAGAAGAACTAGCTTGAATCATAGGCTGCACTTCTGAATAGCTGTATGGGTCAAGACAGTTCTCAAATGCATCTGTAAAAAAGGTATCACAGATATATAAATTATCATTAAAATCACTACCTAGCAGAACTTCTTGTGCCCAATTGAGTTCATCTTCAGCTGTAACATTTCGAATGGAAGTAGCATTCCTTGAGAGCACGTCAATAGAATCCCCCTCGTCAGCAGACTGATTAACTTTCTGAGTTGCTAAAGAAGTCTCCAAGGTATTTTGGTCCTTCTTGTTTGGCGACAACATATTCAAAGGTTCTGCTGTCTCCATCTGGTTGCTTTCTAAAGAACTTATTTTGCTTCCATGATATCTTGTAGCCATGATACTGGGGCCAGTTCCATAAAAATGCGGTATGTCCCTTGGCGTGAAACCTACATGCATGTTTAAAATCTGGCCAGGGAGATGATTGGGCATGCTAATAGATGATACAAGATTTGTATAACATGCACAGTATGGGTTTTCCGTAGACGAACAAGACTCTTCTTGGATGGATCCTACAGGATGCACAGAGCTACTTTCATTATACAATGAAACCATTGCATCTGCATCAGTACTGGCGTCATGACTTGTACCAACCTCATCCATTGAACTGGTGGAGCTTGCAATTCTAATTTCAGTCCACCCATGCAGATGAGAAGACAAACCAAAAGTAAAGGGACTTTGTGTCTGAGATGGAGGGTTCAATTGCAGATTGTTCGTACATAAAGATTGCCTGAATTGATTTGCAGGTTGTGTTGGAGGATTCGATTTCAGATTGTTTGTAAATGAAGATGACCTTAATTGATTTGTAGGTTCTGTCTGAGGTGGATGGTTCAGATTATCTGTAAATGAAGATGGCCTGAACTGATCTCCACAACTATGGCTGACATAGCACGGAATACATGCAACAGTTCCTGTACTGACTTGATCGCTTCTACCCACCTGACAAGTGGAAATCATGGTATCTGCAAACATGCTTTGACTCTGCCCAATCTTTGCATTATGGAGAAGTAAATGAGAAGAAAAATCAAAGGCAGAGAGAGGCTGTGTCCAAGAGGTGGGGTTTAGATCGTTTGTAAAAGGAGAAGGTTTGATTTGATGTGCATAACCTTGGCTAATGTCCATTGAAACAGATGCAGTGGGGCCTACTTGTTTACTGCTACCAACCTGACCTGTGGAATTCATGGGGCTTGCAAGCTTGGTTCTACTTTGCCCAATGCTTTCAATCTGTCCAGGGAAATGAGCTTGCAAACCAAAAGTAGAGACCATTCCTGGCTGAAAGGCAGGATTGACATTGTTTTTGGATGAGCAAGGCATGGATTGATGCCCAGAAACATGGCCAATATTTGACTGAACAGATGTAATTGGTTCTATATGCACTTGATTACTCCTGCCAGTCTGATCTGGGGAACACAAGGAGATGCCATGCATGCTTCCACTCTTGCCAATGTTTGCATTATGGCTAGGCAAATAACCATGTAACCCAAAGGTAGATAGAGGGCTAGTCTCAAAGATAGGGTTTAGATCGTTTGTAGATGACTGATGCCCTGATTGAACTGCAGCACCAAGGTTGATGTTTAGTGAAGCAGATGCAATTACCCTTCTACCCACTGGATTATATCCGCCAGGCTGAACTGTGGGAGTCATGGAGTTTGTCTGTATGCTTCCACTCTGACTGATTCTTCCAGAATGGCCAGGCATGCGACTACACGAACTATACATAGATGCAGGTCCTGTCTCAGGGGCAAGGTTGTTATTGCTTGTAGAAAAGCCAGATCTTCTGGAACTTGCATGGATGCTGGTACTGTGGCCAGTTATGGCATTGTGAAAGCCAGTATTCAGATGTTCTGTAGATGAGCAAGACCTGAATTGATGCACACCACCATGACTACTTATTGGCAAAGTAGAAGTGACTGCTTTTCTACCAATGCTATTATTTCTGCCAGCTCGATCTATGGAACTCATTGAGCTTGCAAGAATGCCTCTACTCTGGCCAGTCAAATGACTGGATAGAGCAGCAGAATAAAAAGGCCATTCTGAAAAGACAGGGTCTGTCAATGAAGAAGGCCTGGATTGACTTGTTGCATTCTGGAAAATGTTCGAGGGAATATATGTAACTGCCTCTGCACCCTCTTGATTACATCCACCAACCAGAAATGTAGATCTCCCACTAGATAATAGAGGTATGACATCATCAACTATGGGTGGTGATATCATCTGTGTTTTGTTCAGCTTGTAGGAATGTCTTAATTTCCTCCATTTCTCTTCTTTGTCTGAGGCATGGCAGTGATCAGTCATGGACTTTCCTTGGCCCCAAGTCAAACATGGAGCAGGCTTGTCACATACATAGTAATGGCACTGCACAATTGAATTACATGAGAAGCAATGTCCTAGATAAGTACTCTTCAAATACAATATTATCACAAGCAATCTCTATGTACATACCAAGCACATAAAAATACAACATACATCACAAAATCACTTGTATAATTCAAACCAAACTTTAACAAATAATATATTTTCTTCCAAACTTTTTGTACTTAAATAGACTGTGCCTCAGTAAGCTTACCAAGGCACACTGTTTCTCATGAGGTGTGCTGTTGAAAGGAAAACTTACGCAACAATGCCTTGAATGAGGATAGTCCCTACATGCAACCTGATAACGTTTTAAAGAACAATCAATTATCAACATTATGATATCAAAGTTGAAAATGGAATATTAAGGTGTAAACTTATCTATCACAAAAGCCAAATTGAAATGCTAATGCACATAATTGTTCATCATAAAACCCAAGTGCAATACTAATGCACGACATTACCCAGCACAGAATCGACCTTCAAAACTTATGTAAAGAGTTCACTAAACATCCATCATGTAGACTCAGGTCTAAAATGGCCATGATAAGATAAGCATTTTAAGAACTGTTCAGCTTAAAGATAGAAAAAGAAAAATCACACTTGCCAGACTTTTTTCAGTATTCAAATTATATTCTGGGAGACAAGCATATTTTACTAGGGCAACATAAAACCCTCTGTTGCATTCCTGGAGAGAGAGGATGACAAATATTTCTCAATTGTTATAAATTTATGAGTTGCACCAAACAGGTTCTGCAGCATGGACTAAACCAAGATAAACTAACATTATCATACAGGTTCAAGTGAACATTTTTTAAATTTAAATTTCACTGCCGAGCTTACTGGAGAATAAGAATATTTCTCAAAAAACAATAGCATTTAAGACCCAACAATACAAGAATAAAAAGCATAAACACAAGAATGTCCAACTGATGTTTATTTCATCTTTCCAATGGTCTTCTGATGAGGTACTGAAGACTGTATTAAATGTGCTAATTAACGAGATTTGACATGTAGCTTATTTTCCTATAAAAAATGGACAATGGCAATATGTCCATCATCTGCATGTGTGTGACCATCTGCGTGATTGTGTTGAGAGAGTGAGAGAAAGCTTTGCAAAAATGCAAATGGTTCAAGTTAATATTCCATGGTTGGCTGCCTTCTTAAGATTCAAGGTACTGTAATACTGAAGTTCAACATGAAAAAGAACATGGAAATGAACAGCTAACTATAGATCACAAATCTCACAATCAATGAAGAACGCAGCAGTGTTAGTCAATGAAATTCCTTCTTTATCACAAAAGTCTATAAGTAGGTACTCATTGCACTTACCCAATTTCTTGCTCTCAAAATGCGTGATTGGTGAGCTATCTATGCATTTCCCGCTAGAGAATATTCCACACATATTTGTCCATCTATTTTAGTTACTAACATATATGTTCCTAGCATCTCATCCTACTTTTTACATTGAAAAAACCCTTTGCCTGTCCATAATCTTACACAGTAAACAAAACTGTACAGAGTAACGAAATGCACATAAGAGAATATGAGATGAATGAGAAGAAAAATTTAGTCAATCATAATACTGTGTTGCTTCTTCCACACCTTGGACCTTTGTTGTTTCTTCTTTTTCTTCATCACCAATTTTGAGGACCTCTACTTGTTCCTGGCAGTCAATCCTCTGAAGTGAAAAAATAGTCAGTGTGGAATAAAGAAAAGCATAAGCATGGTTGAAGGCTTGAACTTGACTTGTGAACAACTTTGCAAAGTGGTATTATAGTACAAGACTTGAGTTGTTTATCGGTTCTCATAATGTTACCCCATGAAAATGCAGGGGGAATTTCACATTTTCATGGGCTTTCTTCTCTCACCAAGCACAGCGAAAGACCCTTGGAGTTCACTGGCAGTTACAAGTTGTGGGGGAAACTTTGTGATCTTCCCACTTAGCCATTATTGCTAAGTGAGAATATAAGTTTTGTTTAATTTTGATAATTTTGGTTTCCAACTTAGGAGAAGTGGGTTGGAGGGTCCCACTTCCAATTTTGGCTAAGGAAGGCACTCACACAAGGGAAAAGAGGCAAATCGAGCCCCTAGTGGAATGTGGGGGCCACTCAAGAGGAAAATATGCTCTACTAGGCAACTCAAGCTCTTTGGGGAAGAAAGGAATTCGATGATGGGTCCCACATGAGGAAGAGGCAGCCAAGGATAAATAGAGGAGGCTCACATCATTTTGCACCTTTTGATACTTTGACAAATTTACTTACCCAGCACCCTTGAGCTTTTGCGCCAAATCTGCATACGAGATTCTCACCCCTTGCTTCGGTGGACTTCGAGTCCCAGCCCAAGGAGGGAAGTTGATTTTCCTTGTGAGCTAGTTCCAGCATTGAATCAGCCAATTTGTGGGGGTTTTCTTCAGCATTTTGGGTGTGGAAGAGGAATCCGAATTTCATGGGGAAGCTAGGAGTGAGCAGCAAACATATTGAGACTTCCAGGGGGGCATTGGACCACATATTACTAGAGACTTTGGGGGAGGGATCAGCCAGATTTTGAGGAGCCTTGGCTGTAGCAGCGTGACCCTTCTAGCGACTGCATGGGCCTGTGCCCGAGGTGTTTTTGGGTGCACGTGGGAGCTAAGGAGGTGGCCATTTGGAGTTGATTTGAGCTGAGACTTTGGGGAGTCATCCAGAGGAGGAATTCACTAGCCTTGCACTATCTTGAAGGGCTAGAGTAATGACATTTCTAGGAGGGCCGAAATACCCATCCAGTTGAGGAGCACGTGGAAATTGGGGTCAATTTCGGGGGTCAGAACTAGGCCAAACCCTTTCTAGGTTTTGGTGGGTTATTTGAGAGGAGCCCGGGGTTAATTTCCCGGAATTTTTTGAGCACCGGAAGTGGTTATTCAGCAGGTTCTTTCCAAAGAACAGTGTTGTTTTTCCAGGGCATAGCTGAAGTAGCACATTCCAGCATTCGGGCATTGCATTTTTCCACTTGGGGCTTGTCTAGCTTACCTTTTTGGGAAGCCCAGGTGCACTCACACCATACCCCATTGTACTATTGTTTTAATTAATAAAATGGCTCAGTTGGGTGTTATTTTTGGAGAAATTATGGGTGTTCACTTGTGTTTGAATTTTGTGTGTGCATGTAGATTTTTGCTTTGTTTATCACTGTCTTTCCTAAGTAGTAATATTACAGTGGTATCAGAACTCAGATCTTGGCTCAGTTGTGGTGTTTTCCTATGACCTTGGAGGACAGGCAGAACATTACCTACTAGAGGCAAAGGTACCGGAGCAGGGAAAGAGAGCTAGAAATCACACCGGATACTGAGGCTCCAAAGCAAGCCATGGTGGAGGGAAATATGGGGGAGCCAAGGAGCAAAAAGGAGGCATCACTTGACAACCTTTTGAAGGCCCTAAATTATTTGGCCAGAGGGTAGAAGCAGATGTTGGATGAACTTAAGCAGCAAAATCGGGACAAGAGCTTGCATTGGGAATTTCTATTTGGGGAAAATTCAGGGGCTTCCCACCATTATGACCACTATTCACCAACTACTCACCCACAAGCTTTTAGCGGACCAACCAGGACTACTCTGCCCACGTTTTTTCCCTCAGTACCTAGTGAGCAAGGTAGGCAGGACAAGATGCCCATGGGAGACTATTTCCGGAAATGGCAGTCTATGGGGGATGATTTTCAAGTTGCCCTCTCCTTCAAAGATTTCTGCAAGCCCAAGCAAAACGAGAAGGGCAAGGGCACAGGGGGTTCCAACGTACAGAACACGGAGCTACAACATACTATTGGGAGGATGTACCTACCCACCTTTGACAGTTGGACACATACTTCCAACTCAGCCAGATGACAGAGGTCGAGGCCATCAAGATGGCTACTTTACACTTGGAGGGTGAATCCTGTGACTGGTGGTTTCATGGGCTGACTATGCTTGGGCATGCAAGCATGACCTCTTATGAGGATTTCACATCGAGGGTAGTGGAGAGTTTTGACAGGAGGGACCCAAAGGCCCACTTTAGAGAGCTTACGCAGCTCAAACAGACTGGTAGCCCTAAGCAATACATATCAGAGTTTTTGAGGATATCTGTGATGGTGTCGGACCTATTCGAGGTTAGGAAAGTTTACACTTTTGTCGAGGGTTTGCTTGAGCCCTTACATGGGTTGGTGAGATCTTGCAGACCAATCACACTGCAAGAGGTCGTGACTTGTACCCGGGATTTGCAAGACGCAATTCCCAAGACCAGGGCACCGATTCCACCACAAGCTCCTTTTCCTCCCAGGGGCCATGACACCAGGGCCCCACCACCGAGAGTTAACCAGGGGCGTGGAAATTTGGATGAGGAGACTAGGAGAGACCTCTGAAGGAGGAAGCTATGCTTCACCTGTCAAGGGCCTTGGACCCCAGGCCACAGATGCACAGTAGGGAAAGCTGATTACATTGAGGTCTTTTTTGACAGTGACCAGGAGGATGACGTGGAGCAGGAGGTAGATAGTGGTGACAGTGAGACACATGCAGCAAGGGGACCACCACCACCACTCGGGGAAGCACCTTTCGCACTAGTTGTGGGAGTGCTTGCTTCATTGCGTGGGGTTCCAAAGTTTTTGACCTTGAGGATTCAAGGCACAATGCAGGGGAAGTGTTGGCAGACAATGGGGCCACCCACAACTTCATTGATGCATAGATGGTGCAGAGGCGGGGCATTACTACCGAGGAGTTTGAGGGGTTTTCAGTCCTTGTGTCATGAGATAGGACCATGCAGTGCACCCAATATGTTCCCGCTTTGACAGTGACCATGGGGAATTACTCAGCGACTGACCACTTCTTTGTGGTGGATGTATTGGACACCAATGTGGTGATGGGTGTCTAGTGGCTCTACTCTCTTGGGCTAGTAACCACTAATTGGCCGAAGTTGGTTCTCTTGAGGGGCATGCACTCATACCCACCGCAAACAGTCTCGGCACATCGGATGGAGGTCGACTTGAGACATGGGGACATCGACCGGGCAGTGGAGCTGAGGATTTTGTAGGCTAGTGGTCAGCCCAAGCCACCCCATCCAAATATTTAGGCCATCTTGGACAAGTACCCGATAGTGTTTGGGCACATCCCACTAGGACGACCACCTGACAGAGGGTTTGAGCACACCATTGGGCTAGAGCTAGAGGTATAGGCAGTCATCATAACCCATTACAGACATACCAAGGCCTACCAAGATGAGATTGAGCAAGCCATTCAGGAGTTGTTGGCATTGGGGCATATCAGGCCTAGTTCTAGCCCCTTAACTTCATCAGTTGTCCTGGTGAAGAAGAAGATGGCACGCTACGGATGTGAATTGATTATCGGGTCCTCAATAAGAAGACTCTGAAGAACTGGTATCCCATTCCCCGAATTGACGAGTTGATGGATGAGCTTAGAGGAGCCAAGTACTTCTCTAAGATCGACCTGCGTTCAGGATACCACCAGATCAGGGTGCGTGAGCGGGACATTCCCAAGACAATGTTTCCCTGTCACTATGGACATTTTGAGTTTTTGGTGATGCCCTTTGGGCAAACCAATGCACCGGCCATGTTTCAGTGCTGCATGAACCACGTATTTCGTGGGAAGCTGAGGCGTTATGTCCTTGTCTTCTTTGACGACATATTGATCTATAACTGGACATGGGAGGAGCACTTGCAGCATCTGGAGGAGGTGCTCAAGATCTTGGAGGGACAACAGTTCTACCTGAAGTTGTCCATGTACGAGTTTGGGCTCACAGAGATGCTCTACTTAGGGCACATTATTGGAGAACATGGGGTGAGGGTGCACTAGGAGAAGATCAAGGCCATCTTGGACTGGCCTACACCCAGGTGTGTGACAGAGTTGTGGGGATTTTTGGGCATTTGCACATATTACAGGAAGTTCGTGAAGGGGTTTTCACAGTTGATAGTGCTCCTCACTAATTTGACCAAGAAGGGTGCATTTGAGTGGATAGACGGGGTACAAGAGGCCTTTGAGCGCCTCAAGCAGCTGATGAGCAACTGCCCAGTGTTGGCACTTCCAGATTTCACTCAGCCCTTCGTGGTTGAGTGCGATGCATCTAGGGAGCACGTATGGGTGGTCCTGATGCAAGGGGGACACCGATTGATTTCGAGAGCTAGAAGCTACTTCCCCATGAGCAGTTGTACTCCATTTACAACAAATAGATGTTGGCCATCATGCATGCATTGGCCAAGTTTAGGCAGTACCTGGTTGGCAACAGGTTCAGGGTGAAGACAGATCACAACAACCTCAGATTTTTTCTAGAGCAGAAACAGTTCCAGAGAGGCAACGAAAGTGGGTGAGCAAGATCTAGGCATATGATTTTGACATTGAGTATGTCAAGGGCCAGAAAAACGTGGTGGAAGATGCATTGTCTAGGAGGTAACAGCGCCAAAATTTTGGGTCTAAAATGCGGATGCAAATTAGAGTTTCATTTACTATCAATCCGGGTAAGTAAACTTCGAGGATCATCCATATATATGGACTTAGAGACAAACTAAACTAAGCTAGGTGAAGAAACATCAAAGCTCCCTTACAGGAGGTCTTTCATTGGATCTCCAACACCTATTTAGTCATTTAATCAAAATGAAATCTAAAGACATTGTGACAAGTGTAAGAAATATTAAAGCTCCCTTACAGGAGACTGTTCATTAATATTTCTAATCATCTTAATCAACAAACTATTTAAACTAATGAAATTAAAGCACTTAAACCTAATTTTGATTGATTGCATGAAATATTAAAGCTCTCTTACAAGAGACTATTCATTTATATCTCAAGCATATGAATCATAAACTTAAACTAATGAAATCAAACATTAAATAACAAATCAGATTCATTGAAAGAAACATTAATACTTTCTTACGAAAGGTCGTTCATTAATATTTCAAACATATGAACCAATAATTTAATCTAATGAAATTCACAAACAAGCATAAAATGAAAGTTTACCAAAACAAAACGAGCATGCAAGTGAGGCAATGGGGGGCCTCCATAGCTCCACAAGCACACCTAGAAAGAAGTCAAATGTAGAAGAAAATCCAATCCACTTTATTTATCATCAATTGCAAATTGCAATTACAAGCTCCAAGTTCTACATTCCAAGAGGTCCTAAACTATACATTACAATGACTCTAAAATCTAAAATTACAAATGAAGGACTAAGTTTCTAAATTCTAAAAATTAAGATTACAAATGAAGGAGATAACACTCCTATTTATACAAAAGTTATGATAACAAACTCATAAATGTGGATCCACTATTCCCTCTTCAAATCCACATATCTCTCAACCAATGGCGACACATAACCCTATCCTCCATGAGGTCCATGATCTTATCCATGAGGTCCATGATCTCCTCAAATTCGAATTTGAACATAGAGCGTCACATAAGGGTGCCTTATAAGCTTCCTTTGTACCTACACATGTCAACAAACTCATTCTAATTGTTAGGTATAAGTATATGGATATTATTTTCTAAAGCTTAACCACAAATTCTCTTAAAAATATTAAGAATTAATAATATTTTAGAAAACACAATGGTAACCCATTTAATGATGAAAGTGAAGCTAATGTGATGACATGGTGGTGGAATAGAGGTGAGAAAATGTGTGAATGGAGAGACAGTAGATGTTGAATGGAGTGAAAGTGTGTATTTTAAGGATAATTCTTAGGCCCAACACTCAGTACCCACGAGCTGGAATAACTCTTGCCAAAACCCTCCCATAAATCTGTTATCCCGGTCACTAACAATGGTCTTGGGAAGGCCATGAAGTCGAACCACCTCTTTGAAGAATAGCTCGACTACCTATGAGGCTAAAGATCGAGCTGAAATGGAAAAGAAGTTGGCAAATTTGGTCAATCTATCGACCACCACATAGATGCAGTCCTTGCCCTGTACTGCAGGCAATCTCGTGATGAAATCCATCATACTCTCCCATTTTCCCTTAGGTATAGGAACAGGCTGCAATAGTCCAACAAGGTGTGTTTGCTGACCCTTGTTCCTCTGGCACGTGTCACACTCCCAGATGTGTCTCAAAACATCGTCCTTGAGGCCCTTCCACGAAAAACGCTCCTTGATAGCCTTGTATGTCTTGGTGAAGCCCTAGTGTCCAACCAATGGCGAGTCATGGGCGGCCTGCATAATCTTCTCCCTCAGTTGGGAGTTAGGCACCAAATACATTCGGTCCTTATAGTAGATCACCTTGTTCATCACCCTATACCGGTCATCCGGAACTGTACCATCAAGAACCTCACATGCATGGGGATCCTTGGAATACTCCACTAGCAACTGCATGGGGTCGCACGCCTTTGGGACCACTTTTGGGGCACTTCCAGGTGGCCACATTGAGCAAGAGTAGGCTTTTTGGAAAGGTTTGTAAGTCTACTTTCCAACCCAACTAGAATTTTTGAATTTGGTGGTCATTTGCCCCTCCAAAATTGCAATCTCCCAAGACTGCTTTCTGTGTCTCAAAAATGTGGCAGAAAGTCATTTTTTGCTTGTTTTTTGACTTTCTGGAGGCCCAAAACTTCATAAAATCTCTTGTCCATTGATGAGAATATGTAAATTCTCATGAAAAATCTGGAAATGCTTAGTTTTTTCAAAATGGAGTTGCCAGGATGAAGGGTCACGCGGGGGGTGAGACCCGTTAATGGAGAAAACCTGTGTTTGGCATAAAAAATTCACAAATGACAAAATTTTCTCCAAATTTCTTGAAATTTGGGTTGGGAGTCCCCAATCAAGTACCATGCTCATTCAAAGAGGCTTTGGCCAAAATTTGGAGTGGATCGGGCGTTTTCCTTCGTTTTTGTGCTTTGGCCAACCGTCCTTGGAGCACCTTCGTTCTCGCCGGTATTTTTGACATTTCTTTAAAACCATGACACCTGTGCAAAAAATGAAGGAGGTTTTTCTTCCTTAGCATGTTGTGGACAAAAACCTCTCTCAGTTTTCCAAAATTCATCTTTTATTGCTCTGGAACATCATTTGCGTGCGACTTGTCCCGATGTGTGAAACAAGGAATTTTGTCGAAATGGAGCGAAATGAAGGGAATATGGGGCTTCTAAATTCTTGGGGAAATTTTTGGAAGTAGGGAGGGATGTTAGGAAGTAGGGGAAAGTGGAATCTCAGAGATTGAGTGAGGGGAAGGGGTCCAAAAGGGCAAAACACAGGCCCAACCTAGAAAATTGCTAGGTTGTAGCTAGAAACTAGGGTTTGTGCAAAAATGAGGAATTTGGCGGATCTAAGGGATGGGAAGTGTTTGATAAGGTACTTTAAGGATAGGGGAAGGTGTATGAACATCAGGATACAAGTTTTGCCGATGATTTGACTGTCCAAGAGAAATTGCCTTCAAAACCCTAGGAGAGGGAAATGACCTTGCCTAGGTGCAACTGAAGCATGAACAAGATGTAAAATGACTCTTTAGACACTGACATGATAATGAAAACCCTATGAATGATGATAAACTCAGCTGAATAGTGACATAGACTGACATTTGGGCAACTTTGAAAAGAGTAAAAACAAACCCTAGACCTAATGCCTAGTGACCAAATTTTGCTTGAAGACTCACTGAAATGACAAAATTTGACCTTGACACTTCAAAATCACTTTGTAAGAGCATATTTGATCACTGGAGGAAGGCTGGAAAGACTGACACTAACATTGGCTCCAATGGGGATGGTAGCTCCTTGGAGGTACCAAGAACCTTTGACCTCTGGGAGAGCTAGACAGTGCCTTCATTCATTGGGCAATGGAGTCAAAAACTCAAGCTGAAATGCATGACTGAAAAATGATGACTTGACAACACAAATTGACTCTCACTCAACTAAAAACTGACTCAATACTTAAACACAACCGACAAACTGAAAATGATGCTCAAAGGGGAGCTTATTCATCACAACCTACTCTAACAGTTTCATTCATCACCTGATCAAGTGAAATGAAACAACCAATGCAACCAAGTAAGTGTTCCATCTGCTGTTCGAATTCTCTGCAAGTGCTCACTTATGAACAACAAGAGAGAACTACTGAAAGGCAACTCCCATGACAACTTAGAAACAGATCCGTTGAATGATATGAATTCTCTATCCGCCTCCAAAAACACTACATAAGGATCTTGAAGTTCAAGCACGCTGGAACTTAGCTCATCTAATGGATTACTTCTTGTTTCCTCATACCATGAATGCAAACTTTGATCTGAGCCTTGTGATGAGACCTCTGCTGAAAATGACAAAGAAACCAGCTGCCGGATCAAATTCATATCAGCACATGTTTCAAGCTCACATGTTAATGGAGAAAGACTTTGACTGCAAACCTCATCCAAAACATCAGCTATTGGATCATGAAAAACTTGAAAAGACTGCTGCAACCCATTTTCTATTGGTTCCATTGTGATTACATGATTGCCTACATGCTGCTCATTCTTCACTGAAGATGGACTATGCAAATTTCCCTTCAAAAACTGAAATGATCCAAAACAGAAAGGTAGGGAACCTTCTTGTATCATTTGATCAAATATGTCAGCTTCCATGCTTTCATCTGCAACTTGACAACCAATGGCATTTGGGGGCTGCAAATCTGAAATTGAGAAGTTTGGAACAAGGTTTTTATTGCCTTCAAGGTGGTCTAGATCAAGACTTGTTGACAGCTGATTTCTAATTTCATGGAAGTTGTCTCTAATGAACTGACATGAATCAAAACAAAAAGGTAAAGATCCTTCACTTACTTCAAACTTTGCTGCACTTTCCTCATCAATGTCATAGCTGATATGTGATGGCTGAACATTGTATTCGAGCTGCTGAAAATGAACTTTTTCCTCCCACAAACTAGCTGCTGGTTTGTCTGTAAGATTAGCTTCTGTTTGGAGAACATAATCATCATCATACTGATCAAACTGAGGCAAATCATCGGTATAAAACATATCATCAAGCATGCAGGTCATATCAACAGTGCTTTCTTCGCCAAGGTGATCTACAAAACAATCATTATCAGATCTATGACAACTAGGATAAGAAACAAAATGTTTTGGATCAACAACTTGTTCTTCTTCAATCAGCGCGCCATGAGCTTGAACATCATAATCATTTCTTGCGTTGATCTTGTCCATCATCTTTTCCACTGCACTTACCAAAATGTCAAGCTTCACCTCTAGAGATGTTGATTTGGCCAGATCTATGTTTTTCATCTCTTCTTCCTTCAACCTTGCCCGTCGGATCAGCAGATGCACCTCTACATTTACTGCACTGTTTTGCATCTCATGAAGTGTTGCAATATCCCTTTCTCTCAGCTGAAAATCCATCTCCGGATCAAAGGCACCCGGATAATGCAAGAGAGCAGATCTAGGAGAAGGTCTTATATCAACTGGCATCGAATAATAAACTCGGTTAAATCTGGCAGAAAATTGTTGTACTGTCTCCCCTGGCATTCTTTTCAGCTGGTAATACTCTTCTACAATCAAGAAAAGGTTTTGTCCGATCATCCACCTGTCGAGAAAAACTTTGACAAACTGCTGGAAATCTGAAATGCTTGCATCAGGCAGGGCTTTGAACCAACTTTTCACTTTGGCTTGCAAAGAAAGAGCAAAAAGCCTAATACTAACATCTTCATCATCAACTTCAAAAAGATCTAGAAAATTCTCAAAATTCTGCACATGTTGCTCAGCGTTGACATTCTTACTTTCACCATCAAACCTCGGCAAGTATAGATCATAGTTTTTGGGGAAAGCATGAAGAACAGAAGGTAAAACAAGAGGTTTATACCGATCTGGAATTTTACAAGGTATAGGGGTATGTACAGCAGGTATAGAATCAGTCTTGGTTGCTTGGGGCTCATCAATTTGAAGATGGTCATCACAAAATTTAGAAGAAAGGTCTTGATCAAGCTCAAAGGTATGCAAATCTTTGGTATTCACAATCTTCAAAGGGAAAGAATCAACTGCAGGCCGAGGATCTTTTCTCAAGCATAGTATACTTTGCAACGCAGTCTTGACATTCTTGGGAAAAGAGAAGAAATAATTTATGACAAAGAACAAAATGTCTTGGATGAAATTCCAACTTGAATACCTGATCTGTCCATGTTGTCCTTTCATGTTTTTGCTGGTCGGGATCATCCTCCAGTGGAGTCTTTGGATCTGATCTCGAAACTAATTTAGAGTTGCCAAGTGAATGATTTCAGCCTTTCAAGTGTCTGATCGTTGTTCACCATCAACAATCAGATCTGAACTTGATACATGTACTGGGGCAATTAACAAGTTAGATGTCACGTTTACAAGCTAGACCGGAGATTGACTGAAGCAGCGTTTATCTACTTTCGCTAATGCAAAGCAAAAGCGTTTCGAAGGCTACCTGGCATAACTTCAGGCTCCGTCTGTAGCTTATAAAACAAACACATCAACCCACAAACAAGTTTGTTCTCCCCAGTATGGTCGCCAGTATGTTAGCGCTTGAAATTTCACCTCAGGCTGAGAAAGGTAAACCTCAAGGCAACATCAAACCACTTAGCCTCGTAGCTAGCCCTACGGGGCAGGAGAGGGCTCTCTCCGATCTATCTCGATAAAGATCTTCAATTGGTGAGATGACCAATAGGGTAACACTGATTTTAGGCTAGTAAACTGATCAAAAGGGTTGATTTGGGGTTTTTAGGGTTTTTGGTGGCAAATTGAGGAGATGGCAATTTTGGGTGCGGGGATTGGACACAGTTTCTGCAGGGGGTTCTTTGGGGCGAGATAGGAGACAGTATTGATGCCTTAGATTGAGGTGAATGGATGAGAAAGACAGGTGAGGAGCTAAGGAGAGCAAACAATGACTTTGAATTCTCCTTAAACAGTAGAAAACATTGAAATTAAACAAACTTAAAAGCAGAGCATGACAGTCATGAATTCTACTTTAACACTTCATTTGTTTAATGTGCAGAAGGAAAAGAAAGGAAATGATTCACACAACACACTTACAACTACATAGAGAAACACACCATCAATACATATAACCACAAGAATCCCAAAAAGGACTGCAAAACCCTGGTCTTCCTTAGCCAAAAATTGCAGAGATACAGTGAATAATACAATGATAGCTTCTCCCTCAAGAGTCCAACCATGAAAATGAGCAAGAAAGTACAGAATATAGATCATCTAACCTCTTTCCCTGCCTCCATGGGTCGAGCTCACTATCCTAGGAGCTGTTTCAACCACTTCTAAACTAAGCACTACAAACTAGGCAGTCAAAACAACTTGCCTCTATAAGCTAGGAAACCAATTCATTCATTTAATTTTCACCTTTTTTATGAATGAATCTTCTAGAAGAGGTACATAAGAGTAAAAGTATCATAAAAGTACATTAATTACATCAAAGAGGATAATAATCCACCCCAAAAAGTCAAACAGGGTCAAACTGCGTTTTTCTGAGCTGTACACTGAAATTTGGAGAAATTTGCCTGACGGGTCACGTGCCTCTGCCTAACGGGTCGCGCGACTTTGGGACCACTTTTGGGGCACTTCCAGGTGGCCAAATTGAGCAAGAGTAGGCTTGTTGGAAAGGTCTGTGAGTCTACTTTCCCACCCAACTGGAATTTTTGAATTTGGTGGTCATTTCCCCTCCAAAATTGCAATCTCCCAAGACTGCTTTCTGTGTCTCAAAAATGTGGCAGAAAGTCATTTTTTGCTTGTTTTTTGACTTTCTGGAGGCCCAAAACTTCATAAAATCTCTTGTCCATTGATGAGCATATGTAACTTCTCATGAAAAATCTGGAAATGCTGAGTTTTTGCAAAATGGAGTTGCCAGGATGAAGGGTCGTGCGGGGGGTGAGACCCGTTAATGGAGAAAACCTGTGTTTGGCATAAAAAATTCACAAATGACAAAATTTTCTCCAAATTTCTTGAAATTTGGGCTGGGAGTCCCCAATCAAGTACCATGCTCAGTCAAAGAGTCTTTGGCCAAAATTTGGAGTGGATCGGGCGTTTTCCTTCGTTTTTGTGCTTTGGCCAACCGTCCTTGGAGCACCTTCGTTCTCGCCGGTATTTTTGACATTTCTTTAAAACCATGACACCTGTGCAAAAAGTGAAGGAGGTTTTTCTTCCTTAGCATGTTGTGGACAAAAAACTCTCTCAGTTTTCCAAAATTCATCTTTTATTGCTCTGGAACATCATTTGAGTGCGACTTGTCCCAATGTGTGAAACAAGGAATTTTGTCGAAATGGAGCGAAATGAAGGGAATAGGGGGCTTCTAAATTCTTGGGTAAATTTTTGGAAGTAGGGAGGGATGTTAGGAAGTAGGGGAAAGTGGAATCTCAGAGATTGAGTGAGGGGAAGGGGTCCAAAAGGGCAAAACATAGGCCCAACCTAGAAAATTGCCAGGTTGTAGCTAGAAACTAGGGTTTGTGCAAAAATGAGGAATTTGGCGGATCTAAGGGATGGGAAGTGTTTGATAAGGTAATTTAAGGATAGGGGAAGGTGTATGAACATCAGGATACAAGTTTTGCCGATGATTTGACCGTCCAAGAGAAATTGCCTTCAAAACCCTAGGAGAGGGAAATGACCTTGCCTAGGTGCAACTGAAGCATGAACAAGATGTAAAATGACTCATTAGACACTGACATGATAATGACAACCCTATGAATGATGATAAACTCAGCTGAATAGTGACATAGACTGACATTTGGGCAACTTTGAAAAGAGTAAAAGCAAACCCTAGACCTAATGCCTAGTGACCAAATTTTGCTTGAAGACTCACTGAAATGACAAAATTTGACCTTGACACTTCAAAATCACTTTGTAAGAGCATATTTGATCACTGGAGGAAGGCTAGAAAGACTGACACTAACACAATCCACAAAGTGTGAAGAATGATCTGGAGTCAAACACTCATGGAATCACCCTATCGAAGACCAATGATATAAGTCTATCGTCGAGTGTGAAGAACCTACCATTGAGGCATGCAAGCTCCAAGGTACTAAAAGGGATCTTTAGATCGGCTTCCTAGATAATGAGCTGGTGTTGGCAGGAAGTCACCCATCGTAGGAGGGCCATAATGTTTCCCTCATCAATGACACGAGACAAGGAACAAGAGGAAGATGGTGAAACAGTGAATCAGAGGAGGAGGTAAGGGTGCGAATTGCAGAAGGATTATACTCTTGAACATATCGGCAACACAACTCTAGAATGCAACAACATTTTGGTACCAAGGGATCGGAGGTCTGACTGAGACAGCAAGGATCAAACGGAATGAGGCAAAATGATAACCCAAACCCGGAAAGCCAATGACGATGTGAGGATATCCCAAACCCGACGAGAAGCAAAAGTGTCGATGTTCAAGAGTGACTAGTTGCCATAGGTAACCAATGAAGATTTCCAAATTTTTCCCCCACCATTGCTGGTGAGTACCCCAATTATTTTTGAAAAACAAGCTTGAAGGGGATAGCATATGCTTGTAGTATAAGTTCGTCCTTCGGAAAAATCCAACCTAGTGAAATTTTAATGAGCCCTAGGGAGGAGAAGCTCGGGTCTCATCATGGTGATGAGTCCAATGTCGTCAGGGTTTAACGAGTTCGACATAGGTAAAAATCAGAGTCTTTTTCATGTTTAGAGATTTGAAAAAGACAGAAAAAAAGAAAACTCCAGGGGGGTCCCTTTTCGTAAGTTTGTGTCCCTCAAGCCCGAAAAGGTAGAAAACAATACTTGAGAGAACCGCTTGACCATTTCGATCAAGGAGTACTTTTCGTAACTAGTGCTTCCGGTCCGAAAAAGTAAAAAAAAGATCGGAGACATGACGTTTCAGATCCAAAAAACAAGCTTGAAACGATAAAAGCCTGGCCATCTTTTCGCTTTTAAACAGTTGAAAAAGAGCTGAAAGCGAACCGCCATTTTTATTTCATTTAACGAGTCAAAAAGGGAAAAACTTGGCAATCTTTTCATATTTAACTTGGAAAAGAGCTTAAAGAAGACTTGTGGAAAATTTTACGGCATATACCAAGTATGCTTCGACCAGAACTTTATCCGTCACTTTTGTTCCTGCATAGAAAACTAAATGTAAGATCCATTCGACAAAGATACACATTGTAATGTTAGAAAAACTAGGTCAAAAAACCCTAAAACCATAAGGAGAGATAAAAAAACTATAAAAACCCAAAACCTATAGTCCAAAAACCCTAAAATTGCAAAAAAAAGTTATATAAGACTTGTGGTAAAAACATTTTTTACATTGTTTTTTGATTTTCAACCTTTGGTAATTTTTCAACCATGTACCTGTGCAAACTTTGGAGCTCAATTTCGTCACCTGTGATCAACCATTTCGCGCCATACTTTCACCAAGTAAGTACATCGATCTTGCCTCTGCATTTTGATTGTTTTTAAGTCTAATTGCATGGATTTTGGTCAAGTTTTGGTGGATTTTTGGTTCCAAACCGCGCCCCGGTCATTGCAGAAGTCCCCTGCGGGTTTGCGACGATCGGGGATTTTACACACACCAAATTCGGCATCATCGCAGGAAACACGTGTACCCCTGTGACGATCTGGAAAATAATGAACTGTGAAAGTGGGCCGTCGCAGCTATTTTAGAAACAGCTGCGACGGCGCAGTAAACATAAAATTTTTATTTTTTACATCATTTTAGACCACAAAAACGGCTCAAATCAATTCTAATCAATAGCATTTACATGTGTAGGGTGAAAAAATGGTGTTTGTGTGGCAAGAACGCACTCATGATGCTGATGATGAAAGAGGTGCAACGGACCCGCAATGCAGACAAGTTCTTCGGAACTACGGACTATTGAAATTCTTCCTGACACCCCTCCTGCGAGTGCAACTGGACTTGCTAGAGTTCTTGATTCGCTCGTGGAACCCGACGGAGGGTAAGTTTATTATTCGGGGTCAGGAGGTCAAGTTCGATGCGACCGACATATATTTCCTTACAGGCTTATCTCGCCGAGGAGAGAGACCCCGCATGGGTGGTGTGCGTGAACGTGCCCCGGGGCACGCAAATCACCCACCAGTGGGAAACTACAGATCCCAACAGTGGAGGACTTGCCACTGTGCATCCTACTATTTATGATCACGAGAGCAACAGGCTCTCAGGCACAACACGAGGTGACTAAAACCCAACTGAGGTTGGCTTTAGATTGCCTGAACCCGACCATGTATGACTGGGCCGAAGCAGTGTCTCTAAACATAAAGAGACAGTTGACCAAGTGCCACCGAGGGGAGACCAAATAGTTTGGATATGGGTCCATCCTGGTACCGCTCATGCTGGAGCGGGTACCATTACTTCAGCTGCAGGATATGGATGTCCCGGTACTGGGACCATGGCATACCCGCATCACTAGGTGGGCCTTGGTGATGCCACGAGGAGGCGGCGGCCAGCCGGTATCATGGGGACCTCTCTACATGGAGTGGCTACATCGGCAGTAGGTATTTATTGAGGACTAGCCCTATGCCGGTACAGACTTCAGAGGAGATCCTGATATGCTGCTCCCGCCCGGAGAGCAGTGGGATGAGAGAGGTAACACACTTGGTTAACCACCATATTTTTAGTTTTGTATTTTATATTTTTAATGTTTTTTGGATTTTAAATATATATGTCTTAATACTTGTGTTCAATTTTTCAGACTTTGGACCTAAGAGATCGGTGGGTCTCGCTCCCATGGCACGGAGAGAGGAGAACAAAGAGCTTACCCTGCCACCCCCAAGCGGTGATGCAGAGGAGGAGATAGCCCAGAACCTAGAGGGCTTGACCGAGGGGATCCCAGACTATAGAGGGTTCAAGGAGGTCCCAAGACAGTACCAGAGACATATTGCAGGTGTGTCGCCCGGAGTCCATAGACTACTCAGACAAGTAGTTCGGGCTGTGGTCTGCTACAGAGAGCAATACCCACCACAATAGTCGCCTAGGTTTCTTTTTATACTATTTTGGGAGACATGTGTCTCAGATGTAACATGAACATGTACCTTATTTTTTGACATACACATTATTTTTTGAGCGCCTCGGTGCGCCACACGATATATATAACTATCTATGTTTTATTACTGTGTCTTGAGTACTTGCATACAATGTTTGTTTGATTATAAATTGCGTAAATGTCTGTCTAATACATGATTTGCCAATGCATCAGTTAACGTGTTTAGCCTCCTAGGAATGTGTTGATATGTGATAAAATCAAAATTTCTTTCCAATAAGCGAACACGCAAATACAATCTTAAAATTTGAGGGTTTCTGATGGAATAACGCCCGTTAAGCTGAAGAACAACAAGTTGAGAATCCAGATTCACAATCAATGCATGAATATTGAGGTTAACAACCTTGGTCAATAATTCAATGACAACACTATATTTAGCAACATTGTTTGTGGTACACCCTAGACAAACACCTTGAAGGTCTACTAACTCACCGTGAGGATCGTAGATCACCCATGCCGCGGAGGAAAGATTCTGGGTACTGCGATAGGCACCATCAACGAAACTGATATAAGGTGCACCAGACATCTGCACAAGAAGTAAAAAGACACAATAAGTGGCAATAACGCCTACACACCAAGCCACACATGCACACACTAAAAACACACGTATGTACACAACAGATGCACAAAAACTCATGCATAATATTTTTTAAGATAAAGCCCATTTCGGGGCTTATCGAGAGGATTTCCTTCGTAGTCAATTAGCTCATAGGCCCCTTTCTGCAAAACATGTTTCACAATATAAGGCCCATGCCACATCGGTTCGAATTTTCCTGCCCCCAGCGTATCATTTGCTTGATTATACAACAGGACTAAATCTCCCTCAATGAAAGAACGAGGAGTAACAGTTTGATTGAAGTGAGTTTTCACTCTCTTGTTCTGTGCTTCGATGAGTAAAGAGGCAAGTCGACGGGTCTCATCTAGCCACTCTAGGTAAAGAAGGCATTCTTCTACCGAAGTAGTATTCGGGAGAAATTCGATAGCTATCTTGAGAGAAGGTATCTCGCATTCAATTGGAAGGGTAGCCTCTAGAACATAAATGAGTTGAAACGGTGTGAATCCGGTGGCATCCTTCACTGAGGTATGTTATAGACATTTTTGTGCCCTACAACCCCAAGCATGAAATGTCCATAAACCAAGGGCTCCTAAGTCCCTAAGAGTGTTGTTCTAACCCCTAAAGGAACAAGGTCAACAGATTACAGCTTCTCCCAGAAGTTCTCCATGAAAAACTACTCAGAATTGGTCAAAACAGGATCATTGCAGCTGCTCCACTGGCTAGGTGCATTGCATCTCACCCAAATGCACTGTGAGGGTGCGTTGCATTTCAAAAGTCCCTTCTATGGGGTGCGATGGGCGAGAAATGACAAATGGCAGTGTCATTCCGCGAGTTGGAGAAGCAATGGAAGCTTCCAGAATCTTCTCCTGTGACACTTGCTTCACTGAATTCGACCAAGGATGAGTAAGAGGCCCTCAGTCTCCAAGTGGAAGCAAGAACTATCAGAGAGAAGACACTAATCAAATCACAAGCTGACTCATCCCCCTTACAGATATCTATATATGGATCCCTCATTCCAGAGATCCGGAGGCTGGAATTTTCATATTGTAAGGAATTGTTGTTGGTTTCTAGAGACAAACATCAAATTGTTGGGTGATCTAAGATTTGTTTGAGGTGAAGAGGGGCTTCTTTGCTGGGAGGTTGATGCTGGGTTAGAACAACCAGTTGTAACTCCTCCTGGATCTTTTCTTGTTTTATCAATAAAAGCTATTTGAGTTTTCCTCCATGCTTTTGTATCATTGATGCTTGTTACATTTGTATGGTCAATTTACATCTGATCCTAGATTGTTTATGATTATAGATCCATGTCTTTGTATAGTGCTATGCTTCTGTGATCTTACAGGTACTTTGTGAAGCTGGGCGTGCAAGGGAGCAGGTAGCTGGGTACTATCAAAGAAGAGAGGGATCGAATCGAAGGATTAGCGCAAGACAGAGGTTGGTCTTTCTATTCCTCTCTATCTATAATTCATAAAGGAAATACAAAAGTAGCTTTTCTCTGTTTGTTTCTAAGGTAGCTGTCACACCTTAGTGGGATAGAGCAGTTCTAAATAGACACTTTTCCCTGTAACAAAATGGCGACTCCGCTGGGGAGATAATTAGTTTGTTTGTTTATCATTCTTTGTTGTTTGTTTCATAAACTTATAAGTAGCATTCAAATTGCATTTGCCATAACAAATGCAAAGTAGATAACTGCTGCTTCAATCCATCTACTGGATCTGTTTATGATTTAAACAAATGATTTACAAACTATCTGATTTCCCTTGTGATAGCTCTTAGATCCTCCTTAGATCTACCCCTGATTGTTGCATTACTGATTGCTTTTTACTTGGCCAAAAACCAAGAACTGAACTACAAACTGTGACCCGAAGACCGAACAGAGTCTCGTTTCTGGCCCAGCACAGGTACTGTTCAGAGATTCTGAATTTCAGCGCACTTCCCGAGTGGAAAACCTGCGTTGCATTTCAGATTATCTGTGTTACAGGTGCGCTGATCAGACTAGCTCTGTGCAGTTGTGGTTTCTGTGGATCATTCTTTCCAGTTCTATTCCTGAATTTTGCTGCCTGTGATCAGTATATGTCTGTTTGAAACCCCTTTTTCTTGCTGTTATTCTGCCTCCTTTGTACAAAAGAACTGTAGATGTTTTTGTGTGTTTGTTGAGTCGTTTACAGTTCTCCTTTGCAAAAGTAGCATAATCGTACTGTCGCCCTTTGATTTGAAACTATCGCAAGTGTCGATTTCAGTCCTAGGAAAGAGTTTGATTACTGTTGATGGTCGATTATCCTGTTATTATTGCTTTTGGTCTGAATTTGTAATTTTCTAGTGTCAAAAACAAGCATCCATTTCAAAATTGTAAGGTGTCGTAATCGTCTCCATTTTTTGATTTTGAAAAGAAATTTGTTTATATTTGTCGCTTGAAAATAAATTCAGATTTGTCCATCAGCTTTCTTTTTAGCATCCATATACTAAGAAAGTCGAAAAACAAATACATGCATGTGCATTTGCATATAGACAGTCTGATTGGCTTGATTTAGGAAAAGTGCATTTAGAGTGTGCTCTTTGCTCTTTGTGAAAAGATTCTGTCTTTCTTTTCCCTAGTAGCTAGGATTTTCATTGCATAAAAGAGATAAAAAGTTTGTTTATCATCTTAGATTGCATTTTATGAATTACATCTACATCTCGTGGTGAACCCGAAAGGCAAATTTCATAAACAAGATCAACTTAAAATAAATTCAATGAATCTAACAACGCTTTGGAACTTAACGCACAACATTTAAAAGTCTAGGCTAGAGACATATTCCGGCATCGTAAAGCCTGGTAACTGTTGTTCTCACTGATGGTTGGGTGATTCCTCCACTTTGAGACGATAAGTGCCAGTACGGACTTGTGCTCCCACGTACCGTCGAGTATATTTTGGGAGACCCCTATAGGCTTAAATCCTTTATCCATAGGAAGCCGTGTCTGCCGCCCTATCGATCGCAATGCACTGAACACAACATTCGGGAAGATTGACTGCCATACCGTAAAAAGTATTCTGCAGTTTTGCGATTGGTTTGGTACTCCCTCTACCTAGATTTCGAGAGTAGTCCCTTTCGTTCCTTTTCAGACTCCTTAATGGAAAAGATCCATCTGAGCACTTGTCACTTCAGGCTCATTAAAAATCGAAGATGACTAGAGTCATCTTTTGTTTTTTCTCGACTCTTAAAAACTGAAAAAACAAGTTGTGTCAAAGTGTCTAAAATTTATTTTAAACGGAATATTCATTACCCCTTTCCTACGTTGATCTTGGGTTGAGAAAATGGAATCCACCAACCAAGGAATTCCCCTTGGAGGAAAGCCTAGTCCCTTCTCCTCTTGGGGAGATGTTGGTGCACCCCATATGGCTACATTGTCGCTTCCAGGACTGACAGTTGGTTAGCCTGTATGGCTCTTCTCAACCTCTGTCATTCAGAACAGCACAATTCCTGAACAATCGAGTCAACAATTAGACGAGTCCAGAGTTACCCACCAACCTTCTACTTCCTCCAATTCTTCCTCTCCTCCTTTCTCTTCGCTTGATGGGGCTGGTAAAGCCAAAAGTCAAGTACCTAAGGAGAAGAAGGAAAAGAAGAAGAAAGAGAAGAAGAAGAAGGAGCCAAAAGCGAATGGGGGCAAACGAGTGTCGTCTAGCGAAAATCCACACACTACACCGACCAGGCCTAAATCGCCATGTGTCATTTGCAAAGGAGACCACTATCACAGAGATTGTCCTTGCATCCCTCGGATCTTAAGGGACTGGTCTCCTCGTTTGCACAACCCAGTGTCGTCAACCTCTGATGATCATGTTGAAAACACACCTTCAACTAGTGAAAGTGTGTTATAAACATTTTTGTGCCTTATAGCATTGAGCATGAAATGTCCATAATCTAAGGGATCCAAAGTCCCTAAACATGTTGTTCCTACCCCTAGAGGAACAAGGCTAACAAACCACAGCAATTCACAGAAGTTCTCCACCAGAAACTGCTCAAAAACAAGTCAATTCAGGATCATTTAAGTGTCTACACTAGCTGTTTGCGCTGAATGTCAAAGCCAACACTGGCTACCTGCGCTGAATGTCAAAGGGAACACTGGCTACCTGCGCTGAGCGAGAGTGGACTTGTGGCAAGTTCATTTCTCAAGGTGTCAAAACCCAGGAAGCTTCCAAAATGACACTTGCCTCAGGGAATTCGACTGGTGATGAGTAAGAGGTTCCAAATCTCCAAGTGGAAGCAAGAACCTCCAAGTGGAATCAAGAACTGACAGAGGGAGAGGAAACTAGTCAGATCTCAAGCTGACTCATCCTCTCTCCAAACATCTATATATGGATCTCTCCTCCATGAGATCCGGGAGGCTGGAATTTTGTTATTGCAAAGAATTGCTGTTGGTTTGAGATTGGAATCATTGGGTGCTTAATGCTTTGAAGGGGGTGAAGATAGGAATTCCATTTGCTGGGAAGGAGATGCTGGATTGGAGCCCTCTGGGTTGTATCTCTTCCTGAACCTTGTTATTCATCAATAAAGCTATCTTGGTTTCTCCTATATACTGATGTATCTTTGATGTATGATTGCATTAGTGTATTTGGTTTATTTCTAATCCTGAACTAGTTATGAATGTGAATATCTGTCTTTGTGTAGTGTTCTTCTCTTGTCGCAAGTAGCTGTTCTCTTGTGATCTTGCAGGAACCTGTTGAAGCTGGGCTAGCGAGAAGGCAAGTAGCTGTTCTCTTGTGATCTCGTATGAACCCGTTGGAGCTGGACGAGCAAGAAGGCAAGTAGCTGTGAACTCCCAAAGAGAAGAGAGACCGGATCGAGGGACAAACGGAAGACACCGGTAAGTCTACTTATCTCTCTTCTTTCACATTTCATAAAGGAAGAAACCAGAATAGCTGTCTTTGTTTGTTGCTAAGGCACTGTCACACCTTAGGTGGATAGGATCGTCCTGCATAGGCATTTTTCCCCACAACAAAGTGAAGCCCCAGGACAAAAAGGAAAATATAGATTTCCTTGTAAATTGTGCGAAGGAGATCATGCCGTCCACCGTTGTCCCTTCTTAGACGAAGCTAAAAGAGTTTTGGACAATCGTCCGGTTTCACCGTTACGACTTCCTCCTGGATATAAAAAACTCTTGTCGAGTCCGTCACTAGTTGAAAATCCAGCTGACCCGCTCAGGTGGTCGGCCGAAGCGCCTATCATTGAAGATAAACCATCTGAATCCATACCAGACAAAAGTCAAAAGGTCGAGGCGGCAGTTGACCCGGTCTTGCCTTCAGAGGTTCCATCTTCAGATGATACAGTCACTGAAGAGAAAAAGGATGACACCGTCCAAATTCTTTTCATAAGCATAGACTCCAACGAACATGGGGGAAATTTACCCATTCCTTTACCGCAGGAAGGAAGTTCGTCAGAGTCGTACCCGACCGTCTATTCGATCCCACCTCCAAGCAACCTAGTTGTCTCCTTCGACTAGAATCAACTAGGCAAACCCCGTTTACCAGCCAGTATACCATTCCGGATTATTGTTCAAATATATAGAATGGTTATGGCTGGTACCATCATAGATGAGGGGGCTTCTGTGAGTATCCTTTCCTCAACTACTTGGAAAGCGCTTGGTTCACCATCGCTTTTGCCTGAGATGAGAAATCTAACAGGTTTTGATAAAGGAACCAGTCGACCGTTAGGGATCCTTCCCAATGTGCCCATAACATTGAGAGGGAAAACCGTTCACATGAACGTAATGGTAGTTCAAGGACCCCTGGATTACAATCTACTCCTTGGACGAGACTATATTTATTGCATGAGAGCCATTGTCTCATCACTCTTTAGAGTGATGTGTTTTCCGCACGAAGGAAGAGTGGTCAAGCTCGTAGACCAGCTTTCATTTCCTGGATCACGCATAGCAAATAGTCATATACCATCCCTGAATGGTCTTTTCACGCAAGAAATGTCTCAATCCCCAGTCCATCCACCCGATGAGCGTGAGTGATTCGGGGGACATGACTGAAACCCAGGGGGCATGCACCCTGGTCTGCTTCAGCAGGAAAACTTCGGGTATAGGGTAGGTTTCCATGAGAAAATATGACTAGTCTGTACTCCCATCCGTGATTGGAAGAGGGGGTTATTCTAGAACAAGATTCTCTTGTCAAAGTTATGTGAGTGGAGTAGTCTCCTTCACTCACCTTTGTCTATTTCGATAGACATCGCCAAAGAAGTGTTTTGTTTGCCCTGTGAATAGAACGATCTTTGGGTAACGTGTAAGAGGTAGGCCTCTCTCGGTAAAACAAATGTTTTAACGGAATAAAGAAGGGGTAACCTTGAAACTCTGTTTTATACCTGGGGGCATGCAAACCTTTTGGATTGCAAGCGAAGAGCGACTATTTATTTTTTTAAATTTGTAGGTCTTCTAACCCTTTAAACTCGTAGGATTGGTCGTTTCCTAACTTGCATAAAGAAAGGATGTGGGGCAAAACTCTAAAAGTTGCCGTTTTTATATGAGACATTCTTATCACACGACTAGATTAATCGAGCAGTGTTACCGCAAGGTTCAAGCTCGTTAAAAAATAAACCCACATCGAGTAGTTTTAGCACATAGTTCAAGCTCGTTAAAAAATTAACATAAGACATGAGCAAATGTTTCCACCCACGTTTAAGCTCATTAAAAAATGAACTATTCCCCGGTAAATAACCATCGTGAATGTAGTACTTCAGCCGTTAAAGCCTTGGTCGTGTTTGCACCGTCACCTCCACTTTTTCATTGGCCAATCATTCACCTCCATTTGATTGTTTACCCATTTTGAGGAACAACTGCGAAGAGTGATTTCACTAGCCATCCTTGTGACACTGCCATGATTGGAAAATTCCAAACCTTACCTGGAATCAGCTGCTACCCGTTTTATCACTCGTTCCTCAAAAGACGAGTCTCCTTTAAGCTCTTTTCAACTGACTCGTAAAATATGAAAAGATTGCCGAGCCATTGGCCTCTCCAGCTCGTGAAAGGGACAGGAAGTGCTATCCCTCCTCTAGATTTTTATCTTTTTGGACCCGGGGGATTATTACACAAAAATATCGAGTGCTTGTTTTGTTCGGCTCGTTAAAAGTATCGAAAATTCATCCCTTCTGTATTGTTTTATGCTTTTTCGGACTTAAGGGATTAGATGACGAAAAAGGGATTTTGGAGTTACCTTTACGTTCCTTTTCAGACTCTCTAAAATTGAAAAGGACCGAGTTATCTTTGTCGTTAAACTCGCTAAAAAGATTAATAGCGACAAACTTGTCTATAGACGAGAACAAGTTTCACTATCACTAGGCTCGTTAAAACAGAGCGATGGGTTTGCCCGAAGGGCAAATTATAGAACAAGCATATGTTATCCTCCTCAATCTTGACAAAAATAAAGAGGTACTGGTCAGCAATGACTGGGGAAAAATTGGGAAGAAAACTCAAAGAAACTTTGTTGGTAGCAAGTCGCTCTTGAACATGACACTTCCGCTCCGTGTCCGAGTCGGGTTGGGTTGTTTCATTCACCAGTCAGATCACCATGGTCACGCCATACCATCCACATTTGGGGTTAATGCTACCGATCCATCACATCAGTGTCGCCGATATGTTCAAGAGAAGTCATTCAGAGAATTCACCTGTGTCTCACCCACTACCATACATTATACTCCATTCTTTCATGACCGCCACCCTGAACCTTATATCACCAGATCGTTTTCACCTCCATTAAAATCATTTGCTCCGTTCCGTGTCATTGATGTGGGATTCATTAAGGCCCTCCTGTGACGGATCACTTCTTGTCGACGTCAGCTCATTATCCAAGAAGTTGATCTAGGAACACCCCATTCAGTACTTTGAAGCTTGCATGCCTCAAAGGCAAGTTTCTCACTTTCGGTGACAAGTTTACATCAATGGCCTTCGACTGAAAGATTTTGCGTGGTGTTCAACGCCAAGTCCTTTATTCACACCACGTGAATTGTACTGCAGTACCTTGAGGGTCATTATCATTATCGGTGATTCCTCTCGCGCTTGTTAACAGTTTACATCATTGACTGGTAATCAAGTGATGTCTTTCCATGTTCGACTTCAGAACATTTCTCACATGGATCGACTTGTACTTCGAGTGAAGATCAGACGAGATTGAAGACCCTGGATCTAGTTTCATCCATCCGGGCTGCGATATATATTCAGCGAAATAAAGACATTAAATGTACATCATTGCAGCACAGATAATCATCCTACCAAAAGGATGATGGCTCTACCAGAATCATCAGTCTACACTCAGACGATTGTCTGTCCTATGTACATGAAAATGAATTTATAAAGCTGAGCATGGGAATGCCTGCCTCAGCTAAATCATGAAAATATTATGAAGATAATGTATTGTATTGTATCTTATTACAGGTCTCCTCCCAGCATTGAAAGAACTTCGGATCCTCATAATAAAGCATTTCACTCGACACCAAAAGGTTAACAGCCTCATACTTTAGGGGGCAACTGTTATAGACATTTTTGTGCCCTACAACCCCAAGCATGAAATGTCCATAAACCAAGGGCTCCTAAGTCCCTAAAAGTGTTGTTCTAACCCCTAAAGGAACAAGGTCAACAGATTACAGCTTCTCCCAGAAGTTCTCCATGAAAAACTACTCAGAATTGGTCAAAACAGGATCATTGCAGCTGCTCCACTGGCTAGGTGCATTGCATCTCACCCAAATTCACTGTGAGGGTGCGTTGCATTTCAAAAGTCCCTTCTGTGGGGTGCGATGGGCGAGAAATGACAAATGGCAGTGTCATTCCGCGAGGTGGAGAAGCAATGGAAGCTTCCAGAATCTTCTCCTGTGACACTTGCCTCACTGAATTCGACCAAGGATGAGTAAGAGGCCCTCAGTCTCCAAGTGGAAGCAAGAACTATCAAAGAGAAGACACTAATCAAATCACAAGCTGACTCATCCCCCTTACAGATATCTATATATGGATCCCTCATCCCAGAGATCCGGAGGCTGGAATTTGCATATTGTAAGGAATTGTTGTTGGTTTCTAGAGACAAACATCAGATTGTTGGGTGATCTAAGCTTTGTTTGAGGTGAAGAGGGGCTTCTTTGCTGGGAGGTTGATGCTGGGTCAGAACAACCGGTTGTAACTCCTCCTGGATCTTTTCTTGTTTTATCAATAAAATCTATTTGAGTTTTCCTCCATGCTTTTGTATCATTGATGCTTGTTACATTTGTATGGTCAATTTACATCTGATCCTAGATTGTTTATGATTATAGATCCATGTCTTTGTATAGTGCTATGCTTCTGTGATCTTACAGGTACTTTGTGAAGCTGGGCGTGCAAGGGAGCAGGTAGCTGGGGACTATCAAAGAAGAGAGGGATCGAATCGAAGGATTAGCGCAAGACAGAGGTTGGTCTTTCTATTCCTCTCTATCTATAATTCATAAAGGAAATACAAAAGTAGCTTTTCTCTGTTTGTTTCTAAGGCAGCTGTCACACCTTAGTGGGATAGAGCAGTTCTAAATAGACACTTTTCCCTGTAACAAGGTATGGTAGGCCCATAAGGTAGAAAACAACATCAAATGCCAATTAGACTTGTGCATTCCAATGGTACACTGAAGCATCCTAACCAACACCTTGTTGACGACTTTGACTTGGCCATTGGCCTGACGATAATAAGGCATCGAGCTATCGTGACGCAAGCCTAACTGGGTTGTTAACTCAGTCATCATATGGCCAAAGAAATGAGAACCGTGATCAGTGACAATAGCCTGAGGGACTCTGAATCGAGTAATTACATGATTGAATAAAAACTAAGCTGCTGTCTTACTATCATTAGATAACGTAGGCATTGCCTCGACCCTTTTTATAAAATAATCGATGGCAACGATAATATACCCATGCCCCCCGGCCGAGCAAGGGTTACAAGTCATAAAATCTATGCCCCATTTAGCAAAAGGGCCTACGGTAATGACAAGGTGCAAAGGGGAGGGTGGCACATGCATCTTCTGTTGGTAAATTTGGCACGCGTGACAGGAACAAACAGCGAGAATGAAATCCTTGAAAATAGAGGGCCAAAAATAACTAGCGCGGAGGATCTTTTGGGCAGTAGCATAACTAGACATATGACCACCACAAGCGCTAGAGTGGCAGTCATTCAAGACTCGTTCAGCTTCCTCGAACGTCAAACAACGGCGGAGAATTGAATCAATGCCGAGACGGTACAAAGTGTCCCCAATAATGCGATAAGGCTGAGAATGATGGCGAATACGTCGCCGAGCATCCTTGGACAAATCAGGACGGAAGGAGGACGTCTAGAGGTAGACAATAATGTCACCGTACCAGGGATCGAGGGTACTGATCAAGAAAAGGGTATCATCCAGAATGCGATCCTCTAACCGAGAGGGAGCGGTAGCGGACGGTAATGAGCAAATCAATTCAGTGAAGACAAGGGACTTCTTGGACTTGGTGGTAGTAAACTCCAAATCGAACTCTTGAAGGATAACAATCCATTTCAAGTACTTGCCCCCCAACAACTGACGTGACAAAATGTACGTCATCGGGTTGCAATCAGAAATCACTGTCATCATGCACAACAAAATATAATGACAGAAATGTTGGACAGCGTGAACGGCTGCCAAGGCGAGCTTCTCAACATAAGCATATCGAGTCTCAGTGTCAAGGAGGTTGCGGCTGAGATAATAAATAACGTGCTCGGAACCATTGTCATCGTCTTGAACCAAAACCATGCCAATAGTGCTGTCGGCAGTAGCGAGATAAAGAGTATAGTCACGATGGTAATCAGGTGGACGCAATAAAGGAGTAGAAACAAGGAGTGTCTTGAGTTGCTCGAATGACTCTTGGGCAGTGGCATCCCAAACAAAGGAAGTGTCACGCTTTAAGAGCCGCGTATAGCCTTTAGCAATCTCGGTGTAGTTAGGAATAAAATGACGTAAGAAATTGGCTTTGCCCTGCAAACTCTACAATTGCTGCAAAGAGGCAGGAGGAGGGAGATTTAGGATAGCTTCAACTTTGAGGGGATCTAGACGAATGCCCTCTTTAGAGACGACAAACCCAAGAAGTTTGCCGGATTCGACGCAGAAGACACACTTATGCGGATTAAGACGGATATGGTAATGTCGACAGTGAAGAAAAATCTCATGAAGGTGGTTTGGATGGTTAGATCGTTTAGCTGAATGAGCCGGGAGGTCATCCAGATATGGCTGAACAATGTGACAAATATCATGAAATGCATAAGACATTACTCGCTGGAAGGTAGCATCGGCGTTTTTAACGCCGAAAGGAATCTTCTTGTAAGCAAAAGTACCCCACAGGCAGATGAAGGCAATTTTGTGTTGATCTGCAGGCGAAATATTAAGCTGGTTGTAACCAGAGAAGCCATCCATAAATGAGTATATTTCACTCCCAGCACAATCATCGATGAGCTGATCGATAAAGGGGGTGGGATAATTATCCTTTGGACACGCGCAGTTGATGTCACGGTAATCAACACAAACCCTAATAGTGCCCTGGTTTTTGGTCACAGGGAAAATATTAGAGATCTAGTCATTCAATAGGATAGGATAGATAAACCCGGCCATGAGAAGTTTTTCAACTTCTCCCTTAATAGCCACAGCCTTTCTCGGGTGCATGAGGTATAAACGTTGTCAAATAGGCTTGGCGCCAGGATACATATGGATCTCATGTACCATGGTACTAGGGTCAATACCAGGCATTTCTTCATATGACCAAGTGAAAACGTCGCAAAATTCTCTGAAAAGATCGGTATAACGCTGAATATCCTCTGGAGTATAGTCTAATGTGGATACTCTCAACAATCCTTGGCTTGACAGAGATGTTGATGGGCATCGTTTGTGTAATGTTCCCCATATTGCCTTCAGAGAAAACTTCATGAACTTGAATAGGCGTCTGAAGAGGCTGAGAGGGGATACAAGAGGCAAAATTCTCTAGATAGGTAGTCATGGCGCCATGGCTTGGGAGAAAAAAGGAGCGATGGTGATGATCGAACCAAGCAGGTTACTCGAAAGACATAGTATCTAAAATTGTTTCATTGGAAGGAAAGATTTCCTTTAACAGATCCGAAGAAACACTATCTCTGAGCCAAGGGGATTGTACATACGTGTCGAGAGACCTGCTCGATGGAGCAGGATCGAAGGATGAAGCCGATGTGGAAACAATTTCGACATAGTTGAGCTCGACAGGACTCAATAGCATGATGTCACCCCAAGAGTCTACCTGATCAACGGGAGGAAGAACCCAAGGATCAGAACAGACAAAAATCATATTAATGGGGGCAACGTTGGGAGGTGGGAGTGAAAAGACACCCATAAGGGCAGGATCTTTGAAAAGTCCAGCACCCACACTTTCATAGGGGACCGAGGTATGCTCCACAAAAGGCACGTTGCCATCTGAAGAAGAAGAGGCAAAAAAGGACAGTTGATCAACTGTGATAATCTTCCCTTGATGGGGAAAACAAAGGACATGGAATAGAGATGAAGCTATAGCATGCATGGCATATGTCCAACTTTGATCTAAGAAAAGGTTGTAAGTAAAATTTGTATCAACAACTTCGACTTCAACCTAAACTGTCTTCCCTTCTAAAGTGATGGGAAAATGTGGGAGGATACCGAAAGGATGGGAATCTCTTCCATCAAAGGCTTCCAAGGTATTGGGAGATTGACTCAACGTCGGGGAACCGATAGCCTTCCAACAAGCAATGGAGATGATGCAAGTGGAGGTACCCTCATCAATAATAGTGCGATGAATATTTTTCGAGTTAATGATGACTTGAATGAGGAAAGCAATCTGATGAGGCAATCACGGTACGTGATTGTCAAGATCGAAAGTGATTAAATCTGAATCGGCCCGGTCAATGCCACCAATGGCTAATAGTAGAGACTTCCTTTGGGAGGGACAACTCTGGAGGACTTCCAATGTGGACATAGCCAAAGGGGCTTGAGCTAAGTCCTCAACAATGCTATAGTGTTACACGACATGAGCATTAGGGTTGTAAGAAGATTTCTAGAGTACACCCTTGGTAGGAGGTCGAATGATGGACTAGGTACTAGGCCGCTCTATATGGAGAGGCCCAGTACTGGACAAAGGAACACTTGAAGGGACTTCAGGTTCCTTCCCAGTGGGAGGAGGGTATTCTTTTGATCGAGTACTGATATGAATGGGAATAGTCCCAACCATGAAAACTTGAGAGCCAAAAGTGGAAGAGGACTAAGGTTGATCGACCACCATTTGGGTTTGTTGCGAGGGAAAAGGCTCCTTGAGCACAACAGGAGTTCCAGGGGTGCCCTTAAGCAAACGACTAACCTCAGACTATCTAGGACAGTCTTTAGTATAGTGATCCTCATCACAAATGAGACAAGGGTACTTGGGTTTGCATTTGGTACCTTCAATGGCCGAAGGCTTAGGAGGATCCTGCTTCAGGAGATCAGCTTTATTTTTGCCTTTACCCTTTTTTTTACCTTTCGAAGGTTTGTTTGCCACGGTGGACTAGACGACATTTAATTCGGAAGTTTTACCAGGATTAGACGGGGCCTGAGAAGCATTTTCATTTGGAGTGGTAGATTTTTGCTTCACAGGGGTCGCGAAAGACTTTCGGGAAGATGAAGTAATGAAACTAATGACACCATCGACAAATGGCATTGACGGAGCCTTAGAAGTTCTGGGACGCGGAGCATCAGGAAAATAATCATACAGTGTACCGGACTGGGAATAAACCAAGTCAAGATACTGAGCACACGTGATAGCTTGCTCTTCAGTAACACATGCCCCTATGGCAATATCGTAGGCTATTAGACCGACAAACGAGGTTGTGAACCAGTCAATCAGAAGCTGATCAGGGATCTAGAACTTAATCAAATGACGCTGCCTTCTCCATTCATGAATATGATCAGAGATGTGTGTCATCGTGTCTTGTTTCAAGGATGTAAGGAGGTGTGTGCCCATTTCATAACGAATCGGTAACTGAAAGTGAGTAAGAAATGCCATTGCCAGCGAATTGAAATCCTGGAAAGTTCCACGAGCAAGCTCAATCTACCATTTTTCGGCAAAACCAATGAGAGTCCATTGGAAGAGACGAAGGCAGATAGAATCATCAAGCCATGAGTTAGATGAGCACCAGAAGTGATAAGTCATGACATGAGCTTGAGGGTCCTCTCCAGATTTACTGTCAAATTTAGGACAATCACCGAGTATTTTGGTCGGAATTGGTGGCCAATATGGATTATGAAGGATTGGATCTTTGTCAGCTTGGACACATCAGGCAGTTCCACAGTTGCCAGGAAAGGTAATTGAGGGTTAAAGGACATCATAGGCTTTTGATAAGAGCCAGCATTAGGGTTCTATCCAGCCCCTTGTTGCCCCCATTGGTTTTGACTAGAAGGATTTTTCTCATAAGGGTTTTGTCCGTAAGGGTTCTACCCATAGGGGTTATAAGTATAACAGGACGGTTGACCTGAGTTTTGACCACCAGCAACCCATTGGGTACTAACTTGACTATGATGCTAAAAATTTTGATAGGGATTGACATGTGGTTGCTGATAATTTTGATATGGAGTAGTCTAAGGCTGCCCTTGGGGTTGCTAAAGTGCTTAAAGACCATATTGCGGCTGAGCTCCAAATGGTGCCTGAGGCCCAGGTTGCATTTGATAAGCAGGTTGGGTCTGGAGTCTAGCCTGAGTCTGGAAACTGGGTGGGGCTTGAGAAACAATGAGTGCTTGAGCGCTTGGTTGACTAGGAGATGGATTGATTTGACCAGATGGATGTCCTTGTTGAAATTGAGGTTGACCCAACTGGCTAGAAGGCTGGCCTTGTTGATATTGAGGTTGACCTATTTGCCCAAAAGGTTGAGCTTGCTGGGTAATAGGTTGACCTTGTTGAAGCTGAGGCTGGCCTGGTTGACCAGAGGGTTGAGCTGACTGAACAGTAGGTTGGCCTTGCTGAATCTGAGGCTGGCCTACCTGTCCAGAGGGTTGACCAGGCTAGACAGTAGGCTGGCCTTGCTGGATTTGAGACTGGCCTACTTGTCCAGAGGGTTGACCTTGCTGAGCAACAGGTTGGCCTGGTTGGATTTGAGGCTGACCTGGTTGACCAGAAGGTTGCCCGAAGTAAGTAAAAGAGGAACCTGTAAAGGTCGAAGGTTGTCCCTGTAAGGGTTGTCCTTGTAGGCCAGCAGGTTGTCCTTGATAAGGTTTCCCTTGATAAGGTTTCCCTTGATATGGCTACCCTTGATACGACTGCCCTTGATACGGCTACCCTTGATACGGCTGCCCTTGATATGGCGGTCCTTGGAAAGTGGAAGGCTGCTCTTGGCCACCATGGTAAGTAGTACGAGCCCAGGCAACAGATAACGGAATGGAAACCTCAACCGTAGGCTGAAGTGGGAGGGATCCAGTATGATAAATATGAGTCCCTCAAGGATCGTAATAATGCAATGGATTATGTGGATTCAGGTTTTGAAGAGCATACATGTATTGCTCATATGTCCACCCTACTGGAATGGAACCAGAAGAGAGTGGAATACTACCGGTGGGATTTAGGACTCCAGATGCCGAAGTGGAAGGACCACCACTAGTGGGACCGACTGAAGGCCCAACAATAGTGGTAACCACCAAGGATGTAGCAACAACACTAACAGCAGGAGTTATAGAGGCCACACAGACAGTAGGTATGGACAGAACAGACATGACAGGCACATTGTGAATCCGAGGTATGAAAGGTTCTAAGGTGGGGGCTATAGTACGAGACCACATAGAACTCGAATTAAGAGACAAGGAACTCATGACGTCAGACAAGGCGCGATAGCGTAGGGGCAATGTCACGCCAAGAGAGGTGATGCGAAAGGGGAAACCCTCCGTGGATAGAGGAATTTCACCACTTGACACAAGGTTCTCTTCACTAGACACAGGGGGTGTCTCATCCATGTCGGAAGAAGACATTGCAGCTAAAACACTAGGGGGAGTAACCGGGAAGTCCTCTTCTGAAGGTTCCCAAATAGGATTCCAATTGATATCGTAAGGTTCCCCTTCTGGAGCGCGAGAGTTAAGAGGTTGAATACTCAGGATAATAGGAAGGGTATCACTAACAGCCGATACCTCAGAAGCGACAGGGGATGCGGAGCCTTGGTCGCTTGGTACAAGAGATGGGATCGGTGATTCCGCCAGGATGATTTAACTCAAAAGTCCTAGGAAAAAGAGATAATCAAGTAGGGAAACAACTCTACACAAACCAAAACACAGTCAAGACTAACAGGGAAAATGTGAGCGTGGTCAAATAAATTTTATGACATAGGAACAAAACTTGACCTTTTCATTTTTAAAGAGTCGAGAAAAAGGACAAAAGATGACTCTAGTCGCCTTCGAATATTTAATGAGCCTAAAAGGACAAGTGCTCAGATGATCCTTTTCTTTTAAGGAGTCGAAAAGGAATGAAAGTGACTACTCTAGAGAACTAGACAAGAGGTTTACCAGAAAAACCGTAAAACTGCATATACACCTTAGTGATCAAATGAAAGAAAAAATGACCACGACAGTCAGTCTTCCCGAATGCTGTGTTTGGTGCATTACGGTTCGTAAGGTGGTAGACTCGGCTTCCTATGGATGTAGGATGATAACCTAGTGGGGTCTCCCGATATATACTTGACGATACGGGAAGCACACATCTGTACTAGTAGCTATTGAATCACAGAAGGAGGAATCACCCAAATTTAAGCAAAAACAATAGTGACTAGGTTTAACGACGCCAGAGCACGTCTCTAGCCTAGACCTCTAGATAATGTGTGTTAAGTTCTAATGTGTTGTTAGGTTCATTCAATTGATTTTAAGAGTTAGTCTTGAATTAAGTTTCAGTTTTTAGGCCCTACCGAATGTATCACAACAATTCCTAGGATTCAGCTACAATGAGTAAAAGAATCATTTGTTTCGATGAACAACTACCTAAAAGAGGGCAAAGAGTTCATTCCCAAGTGAACGCAAACCAAGACAAGCAAATGCAAGCACTAAGAAACTCAATGCATCGATTCACTTATCTCACAACTACTAATGAAAGATTTAAAGTTTGCTTTCCAATTTCTCAATCATGAAAATTCAGTAATGCAAATGCACTTTCACTTTCGTATGCTATATGAATGCAATATTTTTTATTTTTTGGAATTTTAATGACAAACAAGCAAGTGTAAAACTGACTGATCCAAACAAATGTGATCTATGTTTGATAGTGTGGAAATCAAATCAATAAGAAGAACTGGTTCAATAACCAAGCACTAAAGACCAATCAGCAAGAAAACAAGCAGTAAAATGGCCTCAAGCAAATCAATCAGATGGTTGTGGACGAATCTTGGACAGACGGGTAACTCAACAAATGACTTCTTGATGAAACCTTTAACAGAGCTAGGTCACACAGTCTAAAAACACAAGACTCACTCAATGAAACCAAAGAGAAAATACCTTAACCAAACACAACCAAAACAAGTTGATGAGAGGCAAGAAACAGCAAGGGGCAAGCAGTACTGGCTGATTCAGGAGGTAAAGTTGTAAAAACAACTTGTACAGGAATCATCGTGGGGCTATAACTAGCAACTTGGGATGAAAAGCCAATCGTCGCAAGCACAAAGCCAACAACTAGGTGACATCGTTGCAGGGGTACACCTATCTTCTGCGACGGTCCGATTTCAAGAATCGTCGCAACTGTACGACAGGATATCTGCAATGTGCAGGTTTACTAAAGAGGACAGGTGCGACGTCATTGCAGCTGTTAAGCTATCAATAGCGACGATCTCAATTAAGAGAAAAAAACAAAGTAAAAACACCTGAAGGACACCAGACTAATTTCTCAAATAGTAAGAGAGAATCCCAGATTGACCCAGGTAACCCAGAATACTGATGGCTCAGCCCCAAAATCAAGAGACACTATATCAGAAACAACTCAAGAGAAAACATACAAAGGACTCCCCAGTATGGTCGCTAGCTTGTGATGTAGGAAATGTTACCTCTGTGGATAGAGGCAACCCCTCTAGCCCTAGAGTGGGTCTAGTCACAACAGAACAAAACAACAACTAATTTCCTTAAACAGTCATTGTTGAAAGAGCCTACCTCAAACCGGTGTTCGATGGAGCTTTCGTTGCGCCGCCTTAGCTATCGCTTCCTTGTCCTCAATGAGCAATCAATCTAAAAAAACACAAGAGAACAAAAGAACACGTAATCGAGAACAACAATGATCTATTTAATTACAAAGTCAAGGAACCATAAGCTATCAAGTATATTTTGTACAAGACATAGGAAATCATCATTGATTGTATTAAAATGAATCAAAAGCAAAGCTTACAACCAAGCCTTGACGTCGCAAGCCTTCTCGAAGGGTCCAGTCGGTATGTTTCTTCAAGCATTCAATCTCAAAAGGGTCTCCCAAATGGATGATAACTCTCTCTCACTCACAAGCTCTAGTACAAAGCTAAGGCAATCCACAACCAATTGCTAAACTATCAGCAATTCACACTGCAAACTATCAAACTCACACCAAAGCTAGCTAATTTGCTCCAATCCAAAAACCAAGAACTAGTTGATCATAGAAATGGGGAGTGCTTTTATAGGAGGAGGAGCCTCCATGAAATGAGGGAGAGGGAGCTTATCCTCAAAGGAGGTTTCTCAAAAGGTGGAACTACCATCCCAGAGGAGGAAAGGCGAACCAACTTGACCCAACAACCAGTTCTAGAATCACCTAGAAGGCCAACTGTTTGAATGAATTTGCCATATCTGGATCATCACAAGTCATACACTAGGGCTCAGCAACGATGTCGCAAGGAAGAAATGTATGCAGATCAATTGTCGCAAGAAATATTTTGAGGACTTGCGCCGAGCCCTAAATTTTGACCATCACAGGAAACACGTGTACCCCTGCGACGACGTCGCGATGGTATAGTTCAACATAGAGAATCGTTGTAGGAAGAGTAGGGTTCACTTGTGATGATGTAGAAACATAGGTAAAAGGGTCAATCTTCAGTATTAGAGAGCACTTGTTTAATATTCTTGAATGAGTGGGAAGATATGGACATATTTATTTGATGTATGACACAGCGGAGATGTTGCTCGGGGACTGATATGAGGTCGGTGACAAATTACTGTGTAACAACCCATGAATCGACCCTAACCATAATAATCAAATAATATTTCTCCACATCAAGATGACAAAATAGGGCAAATATCTCCCAAAAGAATATAAACATTTACAATATAAAGACAATACAAAGACATACAATGTAAAATACAATATACATATAAACATTTATAAAAACAATCTACAATACAAAGACATCTAATGAATAACTTACTAATGTATGATATTCATGCCCACCATCAACGTTTCCATAGTCTCTACAATGATTTTTAGTTGTTGTTATTAGAAGTCTCCTTATCTTCAAGATCTTGCATTTTTTTTCATGGGAAATAACATTTTTGATCCTTCGAAGCCCCCGATGTTGATCCCATGTCTCTTTGGCCTCCTTGAGGAATGTTATGTGACATTTTTCCTCACCAAACTTTCACTAATGATTTTCTTCAAAAATTAACCTCAAAATAGGCCTACAACCTTTCAAAACCGTCACAAGTATAGCAACTATGTCGAAGTTATATTATATTCATGCCTTTAGACACACACACACACACAAATATATATATATATATATATATATATATATATATATATATATATATATATATATATATATATATATATATATATATATATATATATATATATATATATATCAATTTTTCGTTAAATTTACGATGTAAAGTGGTTCAATATTACACATTATCCAATGTAAAAAAGCCATTAATGGAAGAATTCACCATTATTCAATGACAAACTGACATTCGTCGATATTCAATGTTGTCAAACTAACATCAGATATTCAACGATAAAGGAAATTATGTCAGATATCTGACGAACATTGGGATTAAAAAAACAAAGAAGCAAAAAATGCATTTAACTTCCGATAGTTTTTTCCGATTTTATCCGTACTGTCGGATTCATCTATTGGATTTTCCACCCATGTGTATTAGTGTACCCTAGGATTGATTGCTTCCACTAACATAAACCTTAACCTATGCATGGTGTTATAAATGAGGGTGTCTTACAAGATTGTATGATGGAGCAAACAAAGTGAATGCATGGAGTCCATGGATCAAGAATGGGTTGATTATGTTCGAGAGATAAGTATTTTGTGTCTTTCCTCCTTGATTGATGGTTTTGGTTAGTTTATTTTCTATGTGCTCTTTGTCTCTTTCATGTCAAAGGGGATTGCAAGGCCTACCTAGGGTTTGGAAACAAAAGGATGACATGAAAGAGTTGATCCATCATGTTATGCTCAGTCGACTGATTATTCTAGATATTGTTTGATAGTTGTGACTAGCTGTTTCTACTTGAGAATTGGATATCATAAAAAAGAAACAAATTTATGATGCATTAGAGGAAGAGATGATAACTTGTGTTGATAGACATGACATAGGTTGGCTACTGAAAAAGTTTGATGAAAAGGGTGTGTTGGATTTGATCATGATCAAGACAATATGAATATTATTGAGAAAGGTCTAAGAACCTAGTTCCATTGGAAGGTCAAAGCATATTGTGAAACCCTTTTAAAGTATGATTAAGGAAACCTTCATTGCTCAAGTTTAAGAGGGAGATGAATTTTCTTGAAAGGATAAGTATTTCCTATATTTGATTACTATTGGTATTGATAATCTCTTGGATACTAAGCCTAATTGCTTAATATGATTTCAAGTACATCTATTGGTTTATTATTGAATATAGGGTCTTTTCATTTGGGCTCCTACTAATTTAGAACCCTAGTGACTTGAGAGGATGCTGAAAGAATAGGTCTTGATTATTTAAGTATTTTGATCTATGAAATCTAGCCAAGGGTTGAATTAGAAGGATCTAGGGTTTGTACCCTAGGATTGATTTCTTCTGCTATAAATAAATCAAAACCCTAACCCATGCATGATGATGTGAATGAGGTTGTCTTACAAGATTGTAGGATGAAGCTGACAAAGTGGATGCATGTAGTCCATGAATTAAGAAGGGGATGATTATTTGCAAAAGATAAGTATTTTGTGTCTTTCCTCTCTGATTGATGGTTTTGATTAGTTTCTTGTCTATGTGCTCTTTGTCTCTTTCATGCTAGTGGGATTGCAAGGCCTACCTAGGTTTTGGTAACAAAAGGATGACATGGAAGAGTGTTGCATAGCCAAAGGACTTTCTAGCCTTATAGAAGACCTTTTTGGTTTTGATGCTTGTTAATAACACTTATACACCTATAATGGATTCATATCACAAAGTGAAAGAGAAAAAGATACAAGGACTTATCATTGATATACAATTGTTGAAATCCCCCCATTGGCATTGTCATACAAAAAAAAAAGTAGAATGTTTGAAGGAAAGAACCACCATCGACAGTAGAAGTAAAACAAAAACAAGACGTTGAAAAAAATCAATTGAATGAATTCCACATCTGTTAGAATATTCAAAAGTCTACTCACTAGTAATGTTGTCAATGACAAGTAGTAAAAAAGCTTTGTAAATATCTTCTAGAAATTTGCATTTCCATACTTGGACAATCATGAACAATGTTAGCACAATGAAAGCTTTGACAACAGAAACAATTTGCAAGAAAACTTATGAGATCCTTCTCTTGGGAATCCAAGCACTGTAATAACTGAAAAATGACTAGCAAATAACTGACAACAAAGGAGGACCAGAATTGAAATAAAAAAGGTAGGGTGCACACCTAACAAGGAATAGCTACTTAAGGGGAGCAACTCGTCCACTTGCTTTCCATACATTTTACATTTGTCGACGACAACTTTATGGAACATGAATACCTACAATGCACTTAAAATGTGTTAAAGGTGGATAAAGAATAAGCAAAATAATAATAAAAAATTAAGATTTTTTTATGAATAAATAAAAATTAGACAATATTGAGGCACGTGAATTCCTAAATTAACTCCTCTTAGTTTCAAGAATAATTTATTGGAGTATTCTAATCTTGGAGAAAACATTCCTCGATTTGACGAAGTAGCAATGAAGTCAACATTGTATTGGTTGTTCATTTGTTGGAATGAGGGAGGTTTGCTTCAAGACTATAAAAATCCTAAATTATTCTCTACTGGACAGGGCCAACCATGTGAAGGTGGAAGATCTTATGTCCCCTCCCCCCCACATTACTCTCCATTCCCCATTATCCAATCTATCTACTATAAAAAAAGTTTATAAGAAGACATCAATATTCATGCATAAAGAAACATATAGAAATCATTCATTAACATATAACATTCATTCATTCATTAATCATAGACACAAAATACTTCATCTCAATAAATTTTATCATCAAAAATATGTTTTCATAATATGGTACATGATGTTTCTAATGATATAACTAGTACAATCATTTCTTTTTCTTTTTCTTTATTTTTGATGGCCTAGTCATGTACTCAGGATGTCGTCGAGGTTGTTGCAAGAGGTGTGGATCATAAAATATAACAAGAAAGAAATGTTAAATTGATAATTTTTGTTATTATTATTACAAGTATTTCATTAATAGAAAGAGCATTAGAGTTTTATTTACCTCATGCCCTAGTCGATTGTGTTAGAATGGCTGCCCTGTGCTCCTCTTCTGGTAGAGGATCCTCATTTATGACATTCTCTACCATTGAAAGTTGGCTCATGGTGGTCGTATGTTGTGGTGTGATCTTTGCCAAAAAATCCTATATAAGAAAGAAAATGTTTTTTCGATTAGATAATGTAAAATTTAAAAAACAAACATTCATAATTGAACTTATGACATAAAAAAATCACTTTAAAATATGGTTATTACCTGATATCTCTGAAGATGTTGATAATATTTTCAACATTAGGACTTTTATCTCTAATGTGAATCAAACAAACAAGTTCTTTGTTTGTTCTAACCACAAGCTTATTGATTGTTACGATTGGGTCAAAAGAAATGAACAACTCATCATCATCAAACCAATTAGGATCATTGTGGTCATATCCCCCAGAGTACATATTTCAACAAAATAAAAGTTATTTCGATTATCTAAATAAATAATCAATCTCACATTAAGTTATTTCAATTATTTAAACAAATAATCTCCTACCTTCTTTTCAACCCTTACCAATATTTCTTAAATATATCTTCAGCGAAAGAAAACATTTTATTTTCCTGTCATAAACATTCCTGGAAGTAGTTAAATAAAGAAAGGATTTTCTTTTCCTATCATAAAAATTCTTGGAAGTAGTGAAATAAATAGATTGCAATAACCTACCTTTCATATAGTATATATAGCAAGGAAAGAAGTAAAGAAGAGATAGAGATGAAGTGTTGTTTATTACTATCAAACAAATTCTACCAAACAATGGCCATTAAACCTCACTTTATAGAAATTTGATCCTCCTAAAGGAGGCACCACTCCCATGCAATGTGCCTTCCTTGACTTATGATGAAGTGAAGTGAAGGAAAGGCCATGCATTCAACTCATGTACCCACTAAAAAGTGATGTGGAGTGAAGTGATCCCAAACATGCCCAATTGAACTCTTTCATGCATCTTGGTTGAAGTGAAGTGAAGAGAGGTGATTTGAAGCTAACTCCACACGTTTTCCTCAAGTGCCTCATGCATTGTTTCTAATGGAGTGGAGTAAGGTGAAGTGTAAGAGAGAGAAAAATCCATGCACTCCTAGTTTAACTCCCTCATGCAACTTAGTTGAAGTGAAGTGAACAAGATCCATGCACTCTCTCCACTCAACTAAATATGACTAACTAGAGTCCAACAAGATGACTAACATAAACCTTACCAATTAAATCAACCATATTAATACATAAAGATGAATCAAAAGGCTATAAAGATGTTATTTCACCTCCAATTATATGCCAACTATTATTTCAATTATATTCCAACTATTATTTTGTGCAAAAATTAATGAAAAAGAGAGCAACAAACAATATTCAGAAATAGAACATGATGCAACCTTTTATTCATTATGACATTTGTTTACATCAAGAGATAAATAGAGATGAAACGCTTTTCTTAAAATCCCTTGTCAAAGTACAAAAAATAAATAGAGATTGTGTATACAACCCTGGAATGAGGGATACACCAATAGATTTAATTAGGAAACTCAAACTTCAATGTGATTTATAACAAAATAAGTTGTGATCAAAATAACCTCACCAAAATTCCTTTATTCCCTTTCACCTGCAAAATGATGATGGAATTGGCCTCATAAAGGGTATTTCCTCCTCCTAAAATTCTGAATTTCAAATGAGAAGAGTTCCTCCTTTTATAGCTTTCAATTACCTACTACCTATCAATAAAATGTATTTATAAAATACTAGAAACCTCTAAAAAATAGTTGAAATAAATCCTTAGAAGCTTTAAGGTGTTACCTCTTAGGATCTCACTTGGTGTAAAAGTCTTGAAGCACAAGTTGTGAGATCCCAAGTTCACTTTGACAAAGTAACCATTGCTACCTCAGTCAACTTTGACAATCTAAAATTCATAATAAATCACCAATATGCACCAACAACATATACCACACATTCAAGAAAGTAGCATAACCATTCCAAAATAGCTTAGACAATGAATAAAGTTGTTTTATTCCAAATCTTTACAACTCTTCCAAGTCACACCATACGAATGGAGAGAACAATTCCAACATGGTATCTGAGCTTTGGTTTGATTGGAAGAAGCATGAAGATCACTCCTTGAAGAAGACCTAAGAGTGAAGTTTATGATGTTACCAAAATTCCTCTTGGCACATGTTCAAATTGCAGAATCTGTGGTAAAATATGAAGTGAGTAGAATGTGAAAATCAATCCAAAGTTTGAACTTCAAAGTGTTTAGAAACATAACCCAAAAATGAGTGGAATTTTTAGAGATTACGTTATTTACTTTGAGAGGTAATTATTTGGCAATAAAAACTTAGTATTTGCATCCAATATCCTCTCCTTATAAACTTATGGCATGCATTTGTACCATAATGAAAATGGAACACTAGTGAATAACTTAACATTCAATAAATTTCATATTGTTGCACATGAATTTACATGATTTTTCAAGGATTGGCTATGTTAAGAACAACTCAATAAAGTCAACATGGACCTTAATTTCGAAAAATCAACATTGAATATTAAACCTTTTGTTAGAACCAGGTTGATTAGTACCACAAATGAAAATGGAACACTAGTGAACAACTTAACATTCAATAAATCTCATATTGCTGGCACATGAGCTTACATGATTGTTCAAGGATAGACTACGTCAGGACCAACTCAATAAAGCCAACATGGACCTTACTTTCAAAGAATCAACCTTGAAGAGAAAACCCTTTGTCAGAACCAGGGTTGATGAGTACCTAACTGGCTTAACCTTTCAAACATCCCATGGGATTTTTAAAGTTTTCCAACATTAAGAAATGGATAATCCTCTATCTTTCTAACTACTTGATCAATGAATTCATTCAAAATTTGATGGATAACGTCAAGTTTTCTATGTATTTGGGTGAATTGAACCCTCAACTTATTTCAAAATAGTTGTTAATTTTTCTTCTTTGACCTAGTGTACAAAACCCCAAATAACTAACACTGCATGAAATGGATTATTACAGGGATTAATTTTGGTCACTTTATCAACCTCTTTGGGGATTTTTAGACCTCCTCCATGCCAAAATGGCTCAGAATCTTGTCCTAAAGCTTCACCATTCCAGGTTGGGGTTTTCTTCTTCTCAATCTACTTGCTTGTTTTTGGGAAAGGAGGTCAAAAACCTTGTTTGCAAGCATTTGGTTAAGATCAATTTGATGAGGAGGACTTGGAAGAGAATAAGCATAAGAGATCATTCTTAAATTGGTGACACTTTGGTATATGCATTGGTACTATTGTAGGACTCACTATAGGCATGTATATTCGAGACAATGTTCGATGGGATGTGGGATTTGGCATTCCTACTATGACAATGGTAGTAGCACTATTTGTCTTCTTGTGTGGGATAATATTTTACCAAAATAAGTTGTCCATGGTAGTCCTCTCACTCAAATTATCCAAGTCTTTGTTGCAATGTTTCACAAATTATTCTTCAAAGAAATTAGCTATCATTGAGGAAATAGAAGCTCTGGAATTTGAGTCAAGAAGACAATATATGTCTACTGATCAATTTAGGTAAGCCCTCTCTAGTTCTACCCAATTCACATTTAGTGTTTTTACCCTTATATTAAATAAATCACGGGAAATAATTGCAACTAAAATTACTTTACCTTTCTAAAATTGGCCAATGTTGCAAATCAAATTTATTGGAGTCACAATGGTTTTTCCTTGTGATGTGTGAAATGTTGAAGCTCTTGGTAGTTGAAATAATCCTTTGTAGGAATAAAGGAAGACATAAATTATTTTTTTAAGGATATAGGATAAGATATTGGTGCCTGCTGACCACAGATACGATGCAGTGATCCTTAAGTCCTAATTCTATTTTATTTCAGTCTTGTCATTATTGCTTCTTGTTGGATTAATTTGTTATGACAAGTTTTATATGAACTGAGAGACTTTGTATGGATATCCTCACTCTTGTGTTTCATGTTTCTTGATAGAGAAATAATTGAAGATGAATTAGACCATGAGTGCAAAACAATCCATAACTAATGACTATGCACAATCCAAGAGGTTGAAGAGGTGAAATTTGTTCTTGGGTTGTCACCAATTTGGATGTCATGTTTGATGTTTGGGGTTGTCTTTGCACAAAATTTAACTTTTTTCACAAAATAGGGAAACACAATGGATAAAAAGGTTGGAACAAATTTCAAGATCCCTCCTGCAATCTTACATTGTTTTATTAACCTATTTGTTGTTCTATTGGTGCATGTATATGACCACATCTTTGTTCCAATTTCTAAAAACTTGACAGAGAATGAAGGGGGTATAAATTTGTTGCATAAGATAGGTAACATAAAACTAGAACCTAAAACCCCTTATGAAATTCAAAGGTTGAGGACATACCTACAAAGGATCTGACTTGGCATTGTTCTGACCCAACGTTCCAATATTCCAATCAAAATACTCCTAGAATGGTGAACCCTCATGAAATGGATGGAATGGATTTGGTACTTCCCAAAACCCTAGATGACTTATTCCAATCTAACAAATACTAGAATGGTGAACCCTCGCGAAATGAATGGAATCACTCCAGTACTTCCCAAAACTCTGGATGGCTTATTCCAATCAAAATACTCCTATAACGGTGAAACATCACGAAATAGATGGAATTGCTTTGGCACTTCCAAAAACCTTGGATGGCTCCTGAAGCAGAGGTCTTCAGAAAGAAACAAAACACTAGCAAATAAACTAGGTTAAAAAATAGTGAACGAAACAACGAGTTCGCAATTTCTCTGAGGGCTCCAACTACGAATAAATGAAGCAAAGACTTAATACTTCATTCCTTTTTCCACAAGACTCGGTCCTCCATTTTTTTTGTCCATAGGTCTCAGTGCTAAAAACGATGGAATGATTATTTAATCTAGTTAAAACTTAATTTTAATTTTATATATGTTAAATATTTTATATATAATGTTATGTGTATTTTAATATTATATGTAATGTTACATATGTTAAAATGTTTAACATATATAACTTAAAACTTAATATTTATCATTTTAAAACTTATGTTAGAACTTAATTTTTATTCCTAGATGTGGGTGAGTGCCAAGGAAAATTTCAGGGGCTAATGTTCGTACGTGGGCTAATATTCCATGCTTTTTCCAAAAACAATATTTGTCAATTTCCATTTTTCTAAAAATGCATTTGCCCAAATTTTATAGTATAAAATTATTTTACTTTAAAAATCATCAATATTATATATTATCTAATATAAAATAATTATAAATATAAACAATTTTACAAAATTACCATTAAACATTTTAAACTTTGGATATTAGGGACTAATAAGATTCACCAAGGCTGCTAAACTTTAAGATACACTTCCATCCTTAAAATTTTCCATGGTGAGTGTCGAGGCGGATGGTAGGACAAGGGGCATTACTCCCCACACCTGCGACAACATGAATGAAGAGGATGGTTAGTAAATGGGCCTTGGGAACAGGCCTGGTGAACATTCTCGATGCAAGCACTAGTATAAGGAACAAGGGATATGGAGGCAAGGCAAGGGTGGTGAGATGAGAGATTAAATTTTTAGGTACAAGATCTTTTGCAGGCTGAGTACAGTCTCCTCGGCTCCAATTCTAGGTCCTCTCGGGGAGGGTAGGCTCCAGCCTTAGCTCCAACAACATCCATGATTGTAATATCTCCTAGAATTCGAAGCGTACTCATCACTTGGGACCTTGTTGTGAAGCAAGCAAGGAGATGAGAAGAGCGGGAGGATTTTCAAGCAACAAGTTTTTCTCCTAGGTCTAGTTGGTGGAGAAAGAATTGGTCTTCAATAGACCATAGGGGTGCACTCTTGTTGCCATTTATCCAACATGCAATTCTTAACTCTTGCTTATATTTCCTTTGGGTCACACTGAATTGAAATTACTGTAGACACACTCATCCTGGAAGCTTGGCAAGTCGCCCCGCTCGTTCACTGTATTGTCGACCATTAGGCATAACAACTCATATGTTAGTGGGCCCATTGGAGGGAGAGGGGATATTTAGACCCAAATTTCTTGGTGTTGAAAAGGTGGCATTGTTGGCACATTGAAACTCTTGCTTAATGGGGGTGGTGCCTATTTCTAAAACTAGAGCGTCTTCCCTCATCAGTAGATTGGGCGGAGGAACGTCTGGCTTTGGGGTGAAGGGTTAGAGGTTTCCAAGTCTATCCATGTGGGAAGGGTCAATCATAGAATTAAGTGAAGGTGTTGACACTCTCATAATGATTCTCCAACGAGGTTGTCCACAATGGGGAGGAGGCTGCCCAGGTAGAGGGATCCATGAGGAGGATGGGGAGTTTCTATCCCTCGTAGAGATTCACTTGGTTAAGTGGACCTACCAACTCCTTTTGACTCCATTGAGGTGAAAATCCATCTCCTCCGACACTCTGTAGACCAGCTTGCATAGATGAAACATGAGGATCAAGTAGACTTGGTTAGTTTTCTTGCAGATATTCTTCACAATCAGAGACGTATTTTGGATCGTCGGGCTTCCATTTAGAGGGTTCAATGACAACTTCAAGATTAGATGGATGGTTTTGAGTCCCACATGGTGGGTGTGAATCTCACATTCATGAATCTTTTTACCGCCTAGATGATAACGACAGAGCTCTAGAGGCAAATTCCCCCAACCCAATTCAATTGTAAGGATGAATACTAGTTTTTTGTATTTCTTGGATAGATTTTGTGCCTAGAGGGCTTTGGATAGATCAAGCCCTTGTTTTACTCAGTTGCATTATGTTTTGTTTTGCTTTTAATTAAAGGCCGACAAATCTAGTCATATTGAGGCCATTTTTATTTTCAGAAGGGATTCCCACGATGTATCATTTTCATGATATACTAGAAAACAATCGACTTACAAAAAAAAACTTAATTTTTATAATTTTATAAGTTAACACTTATATGGCACTCAGAGAGTTAACATTATGTTGCTCTTGCAAAGTGGGAATAACAATGGGATTTGTAAATTTTCATAGTTCTTGGTATAACATGTTAAATGATTCATGGCATTGAAATTTTGAAAGAAAATGAATATATCTAGGAAAAACTCTACTTTGATGTAAAAAATAAATAAATTGATCATGAGAAAGGTTGAGTTTGTTACTCATTAACTAGTCCTATCTCATACAATTGACAATGAGAAGTTAAATTTGTTAACCATATTTGATAGCCAAAATTCCCCATGATGACAATTTTGCCATCAAATTCTATCCCTAAGTGGGAATATTATGGTGATCCTCAAAAATAGCATTGAGAAATTGCAAGCCCTTCAAAACTCAAAAAATGGGACACAAAATGATAGGAAATTATTGGTGGTATTAGAGATAATAATCAATTTATAAATTACCAATCATTAAGAAGATATATCTACTTATGATCTTGCATATAATAGTTACAATGACCCTGTGCACTCTCTAAATCACCTTCTTATGAGGATTCAACAAAATAATTCAAAAAAAAGATGTCACCAACAAAATCCCTTCAATATTTCATTGTGTGTCCTAAAAAAGAGAGCAAGCCCAACCTATGCAAGTGTTTCAACAACATTACAGAATCATGGTATTAAGAAGAGGATCACTTCACCCTACCATCCTCAAGCAAATGGGCAGGTTGAAAGCACAAATAAGGTGTTAGAACAAATCTTAACAAAAACAATGGCTACTAATCGCCAAGATTGGGCCTATAGGCTCCTTGAAGTCCTATGGGCTTATCACACCACATCACCAATATCATCTTCATCAAGAACATTGTCTCAAACATCTCCTTGAACTTCTTCGACATCTTCATGATCTGACACATGATCATAAACTAACTGCTCCTCTACACCATCATCCTCTTCAACATTATCATCTTCTTCTGCTACATTATACTCTACCATCCTTCCTCTTGGATCATATCTAACAACATATGACCAACCCGCTCTACCTGGAACCTCTGAGTAAAAGACATGTTCACATTGGCTTGGAAGAACATAACAATATGATCCTGGCTCAAATGACCTTGTATTAACCATGGTAAATCCATTAGCGTGTGTTTATGGCATTGGATAACGCCAACATATAGTGGATATCCCTGATACGAGGTCCCAATTAGACCTCATATTGTTTGGTGTAAGAGCCCCTTCCAAAAATATGGCTCAGTTGTCGTTTACTTTGAGATTTTCCTTGGATTAAAATATTAGCATGAGAGAATAGTACACATGTTATTTTGAATGAACAAGAGAGTGTGCCTTGTGAAATGTTCAATTGTAGATGTATCAAGGTTCTTTCACTGTAAGGAAGAGAAAGTGAGCCTCTAAAAGAAAAGTAATAGTACTAATCTAGTGGAGACACATGCATATAAACAAGAAATAATCGTTAAGAATCAAGTGAAGTAGTTCACATAGATGCAATGATCGTTAAAATATCACAACACATTTCCAACAAGTTTAGCACCAAAGTCACCAAAATATTTCAATTAATTTAGTACATATGAAAGCCAACATAAACCACAAACATTAGAAGAATAGTCTCAAAACATCCATGATTCATGCATGAAAATGTGTTGGCCAAATGGCTTCAAGTATTAAGCAAAAGTTCCAAGATACATAAGTACAATGAACATCACTAGCTCCAATAATGGAGCATTAGAGCCACTACTTGCTCCCCAAAAGTACTATCTCTATCTCTCTAATGCCTTGTGGGAGAAGCCAAGGTTAAAAGTCCTTGAGTAATGAGGCTCCTTTTATAACTTGAGGCATGACCTTTCATATCCTCATGACTCTTTACTTTCCAACTTCTAATGACATTTGTACCTCTATAACCCTTGAACTTCCAAATGAATTTTGGAATTACATGTCTTTTGGACTTCTTCATATGGCTCTTTTGTTCATACATGATTCTTGGACTTCTACTTCTTTGTATTTACAATAATTACATCACTACATCATAATTTCACATCATCATCTGATGAGGACATGACAAGTCACTACCATTGATGATTGGGACTCATAGTTACTGATGACATGGACTTTCTTCGATAAGTGACAAGGCTGCCATTCGTGTCTTCGATATTGCATGCAATTTTCATGTTTTTGACGTCTTCACCCTCCAAAGGGTCTTTGATATAATGGCTTATTTTTGGATACTTCTATCATCAATATTTCAATGTGTTCTTCATTCTTGAATGCTTCCTTTGACTGCCCTCTTTGCTAGATTTCCTCATGCATCCTTTTCATGTTGTCTTGGAATACCTGCAGTTGCAATCACTCATGGCAAGCAAACATCAACTTGAAAAATATATTATTCTAACATGCTTCATGAAAATTTTCCATTCATGTCTTATCAATGCACTCAAGAAGAGCAAGGAAATATTCTGGGTGCAAGGGCACACTATGAAAGTCTAAAGGGATGGAGCTTCAAGGCCTTAGGATGCACTCAACAAGAGAGATAAGGCTTAAATGAGGGTGCAGGGAAGAGGTCCGAAGGACGAAGGAAGAGAATTTGGGCTTCCCAAGTGCATTGTGTGCTCAAGGGAGACAAGAAGGGAGTAGGGCACGCTATCAAAGGACAAAGGGATGATGCTTCAGGGCTATAATAGCCCTGGTGAAAATTCCATGTAATAAAAGTTAATAACGGAAAAATAATAACCACGATTTATGGGACACTTATTCCAAGTTGATTGTTGGGAAAAAGCATAGTGATGGGGATCACTTTTGGTTGATTAATGGCTAAGGAAATTGGCAAAGGATTTGGAAAGGAGAAATGGTATTTTGGCACATTTATTTATGAAAATAATCGAAATTAGGAGAAAAGGGAGGTGAAAGGTCATAGGTTGCATGTGAGGATGAAAATGAAGGAAAATAATGGAAAATGAAGAAAATAAAGGCCTTATGAGGATCTATTGTCACTTACTGCAAAATGTGTTATTAGTTGTCCATAGTGAAAAATAGCAAAGAAGTTTGCAGTCATCTTCCAAGCCACAAAATGATTCAAATCCTACATCAGACCCTCTCCATTGGAAATTGCTCTGAACAAGCTTTCCAATGATATGTGGAAGTCTAAAAATGGACTCCTAGATCAAAATATATGGTCTTTTAAAGTTTCAAGGATTGAAGCCTTGGGAAGGCATATCAGAATATCGACGATCACATATCGAAGGTCCTAACACATCGGTAATTGCTTATTAGAGGTCCTAGCATATTGGAGGTCCAACAACATCGGAGGTACAACGACATCATGAAGATCAACAATTGCACACCGGAGCATCAAGCATATCGACGATCGCACATTGGAGGTCTTGCATATTGAAAATCGGGGAATCAAAACTTCTTCAGGTGACAACCTTTAAAAAGTTGCGATATGGGTGAAGCATCAATAATTTTAAAAATTGTCGGGAATGCCAATAAAGGATTAACAAAGGATTTCATTGCAAAACCAAATGTGGGCGGGCCCTTTTCTCTCTCCTCTAGCAGGACACGTGGCGACATATGATTGGTTCTGATAAAGCTACAGTGGCATATGACATCAATATGATGTGGTGGTATGGAAGGACACATGGCAAGCGGTTTTGGCATTTTGAGAGGGAATAAGGAGGAAAATCTAGGTGACACATGTCACCACTCATGAGTTGCCACGTGGAAGTGATGACATCATATCGGAGGTTGAGATGTCGACACTTTGTAACACCTAATACATGAAAATTTTTCAATAAGGGGGCTATGATATTTGGCTAGTGCATGGTCAAGAGGAACTTAAAGAACCTCGGGCATTAAGCACTTAACAAAGGAAGAATGGCCCTCGACAGGGGTGTAAATGCTCTAGCACCTCAATGCTAAGTAGTAGGTCATGACCCTCAGTCCCATGGAGGAAAATAGAAAGGGGCTAAACAAAAGGGGCCAAGGGCAGTGAAACTTGCTATTTTCGTAATGTCTTTTAAGAAAAACATTTCTGTAAGTCAAAGCTCTGATATAGCACTATGGCAATATTACAGGGCATATTGGGCTCCAATAGTGTGACACAATGAGGTGAGAGATGGATGAGTCAAAAACTGACTCAACAACATCACTAAGGCCATCACAACTGATCACTCCTAGCTCTAGAAAGTGGGAATTTCAAGCAGTTAAGAGGAAAGCAACAGGCAAATCAGCCGAGTAGCTGAAGAAGAGAATCATGGCAAAGACGTGGCCTGATCAAAGGCCATCATAGGAATGGCAAGGAGATATTTTCCTCAATCATCATTCAATTTTCCTTTTGTCTTTTATTCTATAATTTATGCATTTTAAAGAAAGGAATCAAATCTGATTGTAATGATTTGGGCAGTAGACCTTCGCATGCCAAGATAGCTAGTTGATTAGATAGCTAGAGCTTGACTGAGATATTTTGTAACTAATTTCAAATCTCCCCCTCTCCTTATAAAAAGAGGGAAGAAACACTTAACAGAGGTTCCAGAATTCTACACCCAAGAGGCCTGAATTTTGTGGTTCCACTTTGGTTCAATTTGCTTGTTCATGAGGTCCTTGGGCTGATACAATTGCTAAATGTAATGGACTGGTGATTTGGACTCCATCTTCAAGGATTAATGAAACTGTTTTGTTGATTCCAATCAGAGAAATGTGCAATATGTTTCCCCTTTGTTTATCACTTCATGTATGTCTTTCCTCCTCTGAAATAATGTAATGAAGTTGTTGGTATCACTCTCCTTATGGTTGTATGTTTGCTACTAAGTAGTAAAAATTACCTGTGTTAACTACATATTTACTTGTGTTATTTAATAGCCTACAATACCTATATGTGCACAGATTTACTTATTATTGTTTGGTGACAATTGTATACATGAGGCATATAGTTTGAGACCTTAATTCACGCTCCACTCTTTATACATTTTCAACTCCTCACCCTTCCATATTTCTGCTGGGTATTGTTGCTTATGATTATGGGTTCTTTCCAACCCTCTACATCAATTTCCCTCATTTCCTTCCTCTTGTAAATCTATAATACAACAACAATGTTAAGCTGCCTATTGTTGAGTGTCGACCACCAAGACCAAGACATTTCTCTTTGAGATTAGACATATTTACCCTCTGATTATTTAGATCTATGTGTTTTCTTGAGTTTACCTTGATGAAGGACTATTGAACCAAGACTTGAATTTTCCCTTGTCCAATTATGTGACATATGGAGTGCAGCAGAAAGCCCTGCTGATAATCTTCAAAATAACTCCTCTCGGATGCCCTAGGAACTTGTCTCCTACCAACCCAGAGGCTATCTCTAAGAGGCTTCTATATATTCTGAAGCACTTGTGTGACATGACATAGAAAAAGCTACAACAAGATCAGTACACAGAATTTTGTCAGTTCAAGTTTGGAGCTCTCATTCTATTCTCTCTCTCTCATACTCTTTGACACTTATAATTTTCTTGGAGTACTCTTGGAGAGTGTGGCATACTTGGATTTTTGGAGAAAGAAAGAAAATGAAGAGTAGGAAAGCGTAAGATGACTTCGGGATCAACATATACATTGGGTTTTCCTTGCAGGTACTAATTTGCATGTATGTTTTCCTCGCTAGTTTTGGCATGCATGACATATGCATGTGGTTTATTGGTTATGACCTATCACTAGTATGGAGGATTTCCTAGATTTACAGTGGATTTGCCTAGCCTTGCCATTTTCTAGATAGCATGGTGTTGTGGGTTCATTTCTTTATTTTCTAGTTGGTTCTCATGTTTCCTTTAGCTTGGGTTGAGTTATTAGTTCCTGGAATCCTTGGTTGGACAAATGCTCTAGAAGCCCTATAACAGCTTGGGTTGAGTTACTAGTCCTGGAAGCCTTGGTTGGAAAAATGCTCTGAAAGCCCTTGGTGGGTTGTGTTACTAGTCCTGGAAGCCCTGGTTGGAAAAATGCTCTGGAAGCCTGACGACAACTGTGGATTTAGTTACTAGTCCTAGAAGCCTTAGTTGGAACAAACACTCTAAAACCTTGGAAGGATTGGGTAGAGACTGATTTGATGATGGTTTTGTGATGTCTGGTCGTGTGGTGGAATCATTGTTTGATGGGTTGAGGTGGTTTGGCCTCTTGAAGCCCTAGAGGGTTTTGGATTGGTGTATTTTATGAGATACCGCATTCATGCTTGGAATATGGCACAGGGGTGACTGGCTGAAGAGAGATTTGGCTCAGCCATGTCTATGGTCGGGTGGTTCATGGAAGTCCCACAACTGGTTGGCCTTTGCATCATTAATATGAGGTTATTTCTCCTTTTTATTTCATGAGTATTGTACTGGTTTATATGTGGATTATATGGTTGTTATTTCCTTGGTATTTTTGTTGTTATTATGTTAGTTATGAACATGTATTATGACAATAGTTATGTATGTCTCTCATCATGTTTTTACTTGTAAATGAATGAACAATGTATTTATGGCCTAATGGATGAAACTACAGCTAATGTGTTGAGGCATCAATGTTTCTTAGCGATTCTCAGATGAGTATGAGACCCCTATGCTCAGATATGTTGTTTAAACCTGTAGATTACATATTTTTGACATGTTTGACGAAATGCCTGTCATGGCTAGTAGGGGTCCAGTCAAGGGCTTGTTTAAGTAATTGCATTTGTATCATCATTCTATTGTTATATTTATGTTCTAAAGGTGTTATTTAGTTCTGGGTAGGAACCTCGGCTCTGGGCTTGAAAAAGTGGCTCAAATCTCGAGGACGCAAGCACAACACTGGGCAAAAAAGTTCTTAGACACTGGCATCATCATGCGGTGGGATGTCCAAAGCCCTTTGGACACATGCATGCCCATATCAAGGGAGCATCCAGGAGTGTAATGGTTTAAAAACTTAGTGGGACGAGGGGCTAGTTACCTGAGAGGTTGGGATGGTTCCTAGTGTTATACTCCTATACCAATAGGTGTCATATTTCATGATTGACTGGTTGAGCTCTATAATATGTTCATCCTTTTACTTGTTGCAAAGGTTTCCATATTATCAAAAAATTAAAAAAAAAAAAGTGTAAAAGGGTATACCCTAAAATAAAACTCAAAGGGTAGAAAGAATAAAATGGTCAAAAAAAGTGAAAGAAATGAACCCCAAACAAAGAAAGACTAGGAAAGTGTGCAAGTCCAAAATGCCACTACTTTTTCATTTTCTGTAAATAAAGCATTGTGTGCAGCTTGTTGAAATTTATGCCATAAGTGATGAATGGCCAAACAAATTAATATTGGCTAGTTCATGTTTAAATTTCCTGTTGTAGAGAATGAGAATAAAAATCTGTCCAAATTGTTTAATCTTGGCAGATAAATAGATAGGTAGAGAAGCAAAGGAGCTCAACAGTTTAATCTGAGCCCTTGGAAGTAATAAGTGCAGACTTAGGTAGGCTTACCATGAAAAGAAAAGAAAAGTTGATGAGGGTTTACTAGTCCAAGTGCACCCAAAGAAAGAAGAAAAAATGCTAGGCAAAGTAGGGTGGGTAGGTAGAATGGTGTTGCAGAATGATACTTCTGATGGATCATGTCTTTCAATATGTAATTAAAATTTCACTCCCATCACAAGTGCTAGGAAGATATTTTTGATGCAGCTCAAGCAAGGCAGATTTCATAACTAACTCCCCTTCATACTTTTCCCCAAAAACACTTATAATTTCACCCCTCAAATATTAAGATTTGCTTAATATCACTCTCAAATCACTCATTTCATTTCATAAACATTACCAAAGTGAAACTCTGTTTTTCTTAGGAAAATGGCAACAATTCTCAATAAAAACCCTTTTCAAACTCTAGCCTAAGTTTTAACTACAAAAGTTAAAATATTTTTTATAACTTAGCGCTCCATTCAAAATTCATATTAATTGCTAACATGTATTATATAAATCCCATGTAAAAAGTTATCCTTCCCATATTATGTAAATATATAAATCCCGCATCACTACATATCCCGCCCCCGGTTAAATATAAACCATAGTCACTGTATATAGCAAGGGATTAATAGGTTTATTTGGAACCTATTAATAACCTCCCCATGCGCAATCAGGGATTAATTGACCTCTAGTTAATTAATAACCAAAATAAGCCCCGAACCAATCAAATCTGCCCCGATACAATTAAAAAGCATTGTTTATTTGCGTCGGTCTTGCATGTTAACCTCCCGCCAAGTTCGTGTCTCATCCACTGTTAGATCTCCACGCATCCATCCGACGGTTGGTATCCATTTCACACCACCCTTCATCGCCGCACGTTAATGCACGAGGAACCACCGGTTTGGTCACCCGTACAAGTCCACATGTCGCGCTCCCGCTTGATCGCTTACCCTCCGCCCGATACTGCCTAGCCTCAAAAGCGGTGTGGGCCAAACTGCTTACCACTATCCACCATCCCCTTGCTGATGTCATCCACTGATGTCACCCTCCGCTGACATCACCTCCACATCACCTGTCCCGTACCCTCCGCTGACGTCATCCGGACTTCTGCATATGTCATCTATCCTACTTATAAAAATTTCCCGCCAAAACTTCTTTTCGATGAATAAAAAGGGAAAAAGTCATTTTTTCTCTGTTTTTCTGCATACAGCGCCCCACGCGCTCCAGGTATAAAATCGACCGAAATCAAATGTGTTAGTTATAGACCACCTCTGGACCAGAAAAGGCTCCATCAACGAGCTCGTGGCCTCAACCAAGTTGCCATTTTACAGTCTTCTTCCTTTTAAATAGTTGAAATCAAACCGAGCAATTTCCGAGCTCACGAAGGGAAGAAACAGAGATATACTGGGATATTTTGTTACCCTAGCTAGTGGACCTTTAGAAACATGAATGGCCAAAGGAAAGGCAGTGAGAAGACACATTAGCAGTTCTATTTTTCTAGACAGCAGTGAGCAGGTATCAGTTTAGCATCAAAAAGGGTCAGTTCAACATTAAAGAGCATAAAAAACAAGTCAAAGAGTATCAGTGCAAGCATTAAAGTGTATCAGAAGCATTAAAGAATGTCAGGGCAGAATTAAAAGCAGCGGTTCAGAATTAAAGAGCCCATTTAAGACAAACAATCGATGCAGAGTTACTACAGGACAGCTGCAAGTCGAACCCTAAAGGCCTGCCCCCAGCAGAAACATCAGTTATCTTTCTCTAGCCACCTCTATGTTACTTGTACACTATTTTAGGTTAAAAATAGATATTATCTCACAGCTGTTATGAGATATAGTTTGTACATATTTTTGTTGTATATATACCCCCTCCATTAGAGTAGTGAGGTGGTCTATGGTGTGTGGATTTCTTAGATCTGTTGTAATACTAAACTTTGGAATAAAAAGCTGTTGGAAACAAACTATTGTTTGGCCTACTAGATGAAGAATTGAAGCAGAGGACTTGTCACAGAATTCTTGAATCAAACTCCGGATCAATAAGTCCCCTATATCTTATGTTTTACATTTTTCTGGTTTACTATATCATCCGTGTTTCATAATTTGAATGATAAATAAAATGGTTAATTCAGAATTTGTTTGACTGCACTCTATTTTCAATATTTATTATTCTCTGTGTTTTCTTCAGAATTAGAATAAACAGTGAATTCTTAATTGCTCATGTTTCCTGATTCTCTCATGTTGTTTATTTGCTAAGGAATTCTTAACTGCTCCTTATCGGTAATCATCCATTTTCCCCCTTTCAATATGTTGAAGGATTCTTAACTGCCCTTCACCCATTTGAGCCCATTCCATCTGCTTCAATTTTTTCATTTGCTCCCTGTTTGACTACCTTGCTCTGTGAAGCCATCCTCTGTTAAGAAACCAAATCCAGAAAGCTTGTTTCTTTAACTCCATCATGCCCAATGGACTGAACTGTTTTGTTTTACCTCACTTCTCTAATGAATCTCACCACCCAACCCAAACCAAACCCTTGAACTCCATAACTAGCCTAATACCTTTAAAAACAAAGCTAAATAAAAAAAGAGAGAGCCCTCTCTGGATACGGACTGGCTAGATTCTGTATCTAAAAGATTGGTCTGTGGTTACCTTGGTAGTATTCCCTTTCTTACAACTTTGGGGAAAAACCTGAGTGATAACATCATTGGTGACTTCGCTGGGGACTTGAATAAATTGTTTGTTACTATTGTTTATTTCATAAGCTACATATGGAGCCTGAAGTTAGCCAGGTAGCCTTTGAAACTACTTTTGCTTTCCAATTGTACAAGTAAATAAATGCTGCTTCAGTCTATCTCTGGTCTAGTTTATGTATTGAACGATTGGTTTCAAATACTTGATCAGTTCCTCTTTTAAAAAGTCTTTTAGGAAAGTTTCAAACTCCCACATCTAAAACTCCTAGAAGAGACTGTTAAAGTTGTATTGATAAACTATTTCAAGAAAAAACTGAAAACATACCCAGAAACTGGCTTCAGAAAAGGTTCATTACACTAGAACAAATCCTGATCCTAATCCTCCACCTGTGTTTGAAAATCCTAATCTGATTCCTAGGATTCTTAGAAGACAAGAGAGCCAAGGTAATTCTGCTAGTTCACACCTTGACAAACATTTGCAGAACTCCATTCAATCTGAGCTTACCTTTGAAAAAACATCAAACCTTTCTGATTACCACAGCTTCCCCGAGTTCACCATCAACACCTCAAAATACCTTTTCCACTCCTCCATCTACAACTCTCATTCCCATTGTTATCCCTACTCCTCTAGTTGTCACATCTATTTCTACAACCATGGCAAACCGATATACTCCCCTAAACTTACCTGCCAATCCCGGGGCTATGCCTCAAGACTATCAAAGTAAAATTCCTTCTTTTGAAGGTACTGGAACTTACACAGCTCAACAACATACCAATAAAATGACCAACTATTTTGAAATTTACGAGATTGATGATGATGATGTTAGAATGAAAGTGTTTGTTCAAAGTTTAACTGGAGATGTTAGAACCTGGTTTAGAGCCCTCCCTGCAAATAGTATCAATGACCCACAAGCTATTTATTAGACCTTCTTGAACAGATGGGAAAAGAAGAAAGATCCTCTCTACATTTTATCAGAGTATGAAAACCTAAGAAGAGGCACACAAGAAACTGTCCAAGATTACTGTACCAGATTTAATAATGTCTATTATGCTATTCCTCAAAATCTCAGACCTCCTCCAAATTTTGCCTTGATCAAATTCCCTGATGCATTTGATTCTGATATGGCATACTAGCTTAGGGAAAGAGCTCCTTGAAACTTAGAAGAGATGCAGAGTATATCTATCAGCGTTGAGGCCAACGTGATATCTAAACGATCTAGAGCCAGAGCTGAGAGAAGGACACCTTTCAAAGAGGAACCTTCTGCCTTTGAACATAAATTAGATGCTATTATTAAAGGAATGGATAGACTGGGAGATAGAGTGGAATCAATTGAGAGAAAATCCCCTTGGGATGGTCAACCAAGCAACACTGGGAGAAATCCAAATTTCAGGAAAAATCAAAACCCTAACATTGGAAAGACAAGGCCTGACCAAAATGTTAGGCCCCCATTTCGAGAAAACTATGCTGAAGCCTCAACTTCTAACGAACCAACAGAAGACACTCAAATTAATCTAATGGGACTCAACAATGAACAACAAGTTTTCTTGACCCAAGAGGATCAAGAAGCTCACACTCTTGAACAATTCCAAACTCAGTCAAGTGAATCATTTGACTTTAGGGATGGATATGACACAGCCATTTATGAGGTCCACAAACAATACAATCCGAGGAGCAGAAGAATAGATTTCCCTGAAATCAGCAAACATAAAGATACCAAGCACCCCAACAAAGGTAAGGTCACTGCCCCCCCTGTACATATTTTTGTTAGAACAGATCATAACCCTAACAACCCAATTGTTGAAGACATGTCAAACAATCAGCCACCTAACAAAAAACCTTCCACTGCTATTCCTACTAAAGAAAAAGAAGAACAACCTCTAGAACATGATTTGGAAACAACTTCAGCCCTTAATCCCACACCTGAAAAAGAGAAAAATGTAGAAAATTTAGCTATCCAAATTACAAAAACTCATACCGAGAAACCTTTCAATTTTGAGACAGAAGTAGGCAAACTAAAGATAATTGTTCCATTATCAAAATTAGTTAAAAATGATGTCTACAGAAGTCAAATCAGCAGATCACTCAAAATTTCGGTGAATGAAGATTCAGTAAATATATTAAATGACCAACCTGAATTGATATTTGGCCCTGAATTAAATGGAAAAACAATAGAAGGAGAAATTCCTCCTTTCTATGTGGCTTTAAACATACATGATAAAATACTTCATAATGCCATGTTTGATTCCGGTGCTTCCCATAACTTAATGCCTAAGTCTGTAATGGAGAAACTTGACCTTGAAATCACCAGGCCATATAAATATCTTTTCTCTTTTGATTCAAGTCAGGTCAAATGTTTGGGTTTATCAAAGATTTATGTGTGTCACTTGTACAATATCTTGCCAAAACCATCTTAATGGACATAGTAGTAGCTGATATTCCACCAAAGTATGGCATGTTATTATCTAGATCTTGGGGTGCAAAGCTTCAAGGATCTATACAGTTAGACATGTCCTACGCTACTGTTCCAGTGTTTGTTCAACCCAAGAGACTATACAGAGAAACCTTAATGAAGTATGTAGTAAGTAGTCAAGAGAAACCTCAAAATTTCCCTATCTACTCAATACATTCAGATATGGATTCTTTTATCCTTTACAATGCTGAAATTGATCCCCCACATGCAATAAAACTTATAGCAGGTGAAACAGAAAAGAGTGCAAATGAAAAGTCTAGTGTCCAAATCCAAGAAATTTCGGAAAATCATGAAACGTCAGAGAAATCAGAAAAAACTGAAGAACCAGATCTCCCTCTTAAATAGATACCTAAAGCTCCAGATACTAATTTTAAGTAGGAAATCCTTTGGTACTTAGAATTTGATGGTTTTGTGAACAAATTAGGAGCAGGGGCAGGAGTCTGGGTGCGCAATCTTCAAAACAATCATGCTGAAGGCCATGCGTACAGGTTAAACTTTAAGTGCACTAATAATATGGCTGAATATGAAGCTCTACTGTTGGGTCTTAAACTGATCAAGAAATTGGGAGCAACTAGAGTGTCAGTCGTAGGGGATTATGATTTAATCATTCAACAGATAAAAGGGAACTTCTTAACAAATGATCCCAAATTGAGAGAATACAGAGGAACAACCATAGAGATCCTCAACGCATTTCTAGAAACTCAGCTTGCCAAAATCCCGAGAAAACACAACCTGCAAGCTCACAGCCTAGCAATGTTTTCCAGCACCTGTAAATTACCATTTGAACCAAATCATCAATTTACAGCTGAAATTAGACACAGGCCAGCCATACCTCATAATGTGAAGAACTGGTAGGTGTTTGACAGTGATAATCAGATCAACAAATTTTTGACCCTAGAAGAAGAATTTTCCAGCACTAACATAGATGGAGATATGGTTAGTGAATCTGATACAACAAAACAGATGGAATAAGACATTTCAGCAGAAAATGCAACTCAAATGCTTCATCCAACGAAATTTACCAAAAAAGAAATTCAGGATCTTAAAGAAACAGATGTTGATGAGATTATTGAAGGAGAATCTGAAATTATTAATTTAAAAGACAATCATTTGCTCAAAGGATCGACTCCTTTGGAAGATATCTTTGATTTCAACGATATCCCAAAAAAACCCCAAATGGAACCTCCAGAAGAAGACATTGAAGACTACAACATAGGAACTAAAGAGAATCCAAAAATGGTAAAATTGTCCAAATCTTTGCCCCCTGATCAAAAACTTAAGTATGTTGAATTGATCAAAGAATTCTAGGATGTTTTTGCCTAGAGCTATGAAGACCTAAAATCTTATGACACCTATATAATTCAGCATACAATACCCCTCAAGGAAAATAAAAAACCATTCAAACAAAAGCTCAGAAGAATCAACCCTGTACTGCTTCCTTTAATTGAAAAAGAAATCAAACGAATGCATGATGCAGGGATAATTGCTCCAATCAAATTTTCAGAATGGGTATCTAATTTAGTGCCTACCAGGAAGAAAACAGGAGAAATCAGATTATGTGTTGACTTAAGAAATGTAAACAAGGTTTCTTTAAAAGACAACTACCCTTTTCCTAAGATAGATCATATTTTACAAAGAGTAGTAGGTGCTTCTAGGATTTCACTGTTGGATGGATATTCAGGTTTTAATCAGATTCTAGTTCATCCTGATGACCAAGAAAAGACTGCATTTACAACACCATGGGGTACATTCAAATATGTTAAAATGCCATTCGAATTAAGAATGCAAGGGCAACCTTTCAGCGAGCAATGGACATAGCTTTTGCAAAAGAGATTCACGATTTTCTGGTTGTATATCTAGATGACCTCACTGTGTTTTCTAGATCAGATCAGCAACATTTAGATCATTTGAGACAAGTGTTTTTAAAGTGCAGAAAATATGGTATTTCATTAAATCCTAAAAAATCTCTGTTTGGTCTAGAAGAAGGCAAACTGTTAGGCCATATCATCTCCAAAGATGGCATCAAAATTGACCCTGCTATAATAGAAGCTATCCTGCAAATACCCCACCCCAGAAATGTCAAAGAACTTCAAGCTTTCCTAGGGAAGATTAACTTTTTGAGAAGATTCATATCTAATTTGGCTGAATTAATTAGATTGCTAAACAACATGTTAAAAAAGGATTCAAAGGTTAAATGGACAGCAGAAGCCAAACAAGCATTTGAACAAATTAAAATAGCGTTGACCAGAACGTCAGTCCTCACAAGTCCAAAGTTCGATAGAGACTTCATAATTTTCTCATTTGCATCAGAACACACCATAGCAGCTGTTTTACTTCAAAAAAATGATCAAGGATGTGAAAAACCCATAGCCTTTTTTAGTAAAGCACTTAGAGATGCACCTTTGAATTACAAAATCATGGAAAAACAAGCATTTGGACTTGTGAAAGCTATTCAAGACTTCAGAGTCTATATACTGTACTACCATGTAGTAGCTTATGTACCAAATGTTGTTGTCAAAGACATCCTAACTCAGGATGGAATTGAAGGCAAACGAGGTAAATGGATAGCTAAAATATTGGAGTATGACATTGAAATAAAACCTACAAAGCTGATAAAAGGACAGGGATTGGCTAAACTCATGACTGAAACAAACTTTCAAGCCCTAGATATTAATGAACTGGATAACGAACAGGAGATGGCGACTCCACAAATCAGCCAGGCCTTCTTAGAATCACCTTGGTATGCTGATATAATTCATGTATTATTAAACCTGTAGGCTCCTACAAGGTTATCCAGAACAAAGAAAAGGTTTTTAAAAATGAAAGCTTCAAAATTTTGTATTTTAGATAATGCTCTTTTTTGGAAAAATCATGAATGCATTCTTTTGAATTGTTTAATAAAAGAAGATGTTGACAAAGTTCTCAAAGACTTTCATGCAGGGGACTGTGGTGGACACCTTTACTGGAAATCAACTGCAGATAAAATCCTAAGGGCTGGATTTTACTTGCCAACCTTGTTCGTTGATGTAAAAAAGTTTGTCACTACTTGCCACAAATGCCAAATTTTTGAAGGAAAGAGAAAACTGCTACCCTTACCATTGAGACCAATTTCCACTGAAAAACCCTTTCAACAATGGGGTTTGGACTTCATTAGAGAAATACACCCTTCTTCTTCTGGCCAACATAGATGGATCCTCACTGCCACAGACTATTTCACCAAATGGATAGAAGCCATTCCTTCTAGACAAGCCAATGATACAGTGATCATAGGATTCTTAGAGACCAACATCTTCTCTAGGTTTGGTTGTCCTGAAAAGATCATAACCGATAATGCTGCTGCCTTCAAGTCCAAGAAACTGATAAATTTCTGCAGCAAATACCATATCACTTTAGGCCATTCCACAGCCTATTACCCTCAAGGTAATGGTCTAGCTGAGTCTTCCAATAAAAGCCTGATCAATATTATTAAGAAATTGCTTGGAAGAGAATAAGAAAAATTGGCACAAAAAGCTTACAAATGCACTATGGGCAGACAGACTTACTACAAAGAGATCTATTGGAACTAGCCCTTATGAGCTAGTTTATGGCATGGAGGCTGTGTTTCCTTCATCTTTAGGAGTTCCTGTGATGAAATTGCTGCAAGAAGCTCAGGTGGAACCAAATGACATCCAAAGGAGAATAAATCAGACCATCCATTTGCAGCAGACCAAAGAAGAAGTGCACCAAAGATCCCAAGTGTTACAAGAAAAACTCAAGAAAATATTTGATAAAAGGACCAAAGCAGAAGACTTCTACCTTGGAGACAAAGTTCTAAGGTGGGATTCTAGGAGAGAATACAAAGGAAAGCATGGGAAGTTTGACTTCCTGTGGAAAGGGCCATTCATCATTCAAGCATTGCAAGGGAACAATACTTACTTTCTAAAGAGCCTGGATGGTACAGAAACAAAGGAAGGACCAGTGAATGGTCGAATGCTGAAACATTAATTTGATCCAGTTTTTGATGAATTTTTAATCTAACATGTACATACTATATCCTGGATAATGTCACAGTTTTGAAGGGGATAGTAACTTGCTGCAGTTGAAGCCCAAAGAGAAGGCCCTAAGCTTCACAAGTGTGCTGTCATCTATGTAATAAAGCAACTAGCAAAGGAAGATTTCAGAGCTGAGTAAAAGTTCTTCACAAGGCTCTCTGACCTACTGCTCTTGACTTTCCACCAGGGAAAGCCATCCCCAAGTGGAGCCACTGTTATACTCCTATACCAATAGGTGTCATATTTCATGATTGACTGGTTGAGCTCTGTAATATGTTCATCCTTTTCCTTGTTGCAAAGGTTTCCATATTATCAAAAAATAAAAAAAAAAATGTGTAAAGAGGGTATACCCTAAAAGAAAAATCAAAGGGTAAAAAGAATAAAATGGTCAAAAAAAGTGAAAGAAATGAACCCCAAACAAAGAAAGACCGGGAAAGTGTGCAAGTCCAAAATGCCACTACTTTTTCATTTTCTGTAAATAAAGCATTGTGTGCAGCTTGTTGAAATTTATGCCACAAGTGATGAATGGCAAAACAGCTTAATCTTGGCTAGCTCATGTTTAAATTTCCTATTGTAGAGATAGAGAATAAAATATATCCAAACTGTTTAATCTTGGAAGATAAATAGATAGGTAGAGAAGCAAAGGACCTCAACAGTTTAATCTGAGCCCTTGGAAGTAATAATTGCAGACTTAGGTAGGCTTACCATGAAAAGAAAAGAAAAGTTGATGAGGGTTTGCTAGTCCAAGTGCACCCAAAGAAAGAAGAAAAAATGCTAGGCAAAGTAGGGTGGGTAGGTAGAATGGTGTTGCAGAATGATACTTCTGATGGATCATGTCTTTCAATATGTAATTAAAGTTTCACTCCCATCACAAGTGCTAGGAAGATATTTTTGATGCAGCTCAAGCGAGGCAGATTTCATAACTAACTCCCCTTCATACTTTTCCCCAAAAACACTTACTAATTTCACCCCTCAAATATTAAGATTTGCTTAATATCACTCTCAAATCACTCATTTCATTTCATAAACATTACCAAAGTGAAACTCTGTTTTGCTTAGGAAAATGGCAACAATTCTCCATAAAAACCCTTTTCAAACTCTAGCCTAAGTTTTAACTACAAAAGTTAAAATATTTTTATAACTTAGCGCTGCATTCAAAATTCATATTAATTGCTAACATGTATTATATAAATCCCACGTAAAAAGTTACCCTTCCCCATATTATGTAAATATATAAATCCCGCATCACTACATATCCCACCCTTGGTTAAATATAAACCATAGTCACTATATATAGCAAGGGATTAATAGGTTTATTTGGAACCTATTAATAACCTCCCCGCACCCAATCAGGGATTAATTAACCTCTGGTTAATTAATAACCAAACTAAGCCCCGAACCAATCAAATCCATCCTGATACAATTAAAAATCATTGTTTATTTGCGTCGGCCTCGCATTTTAACCTCTCGCTAAGTTCGTGTCCCGTCCACCGTCAAATCTCCACGCATCCATCCGACAGTTGGTATCCATTTCGCACCACCCTTCACCGCCACACGTTAACGGGCGGGGAACCGCTAGTTTCGTCGCCCGTACAAGTCCATGCATCGCGCTCCCCCTTGATCGCTTGCCCTCCGCCCGATACCGCCTAGCCCCGAAAGTGGTGCAGGCAAAATCGCTTACCACTATCCACCGTCCCCTTGCTGACATCATCCTCTAACGTCACCCTCTGCTGACATCACCTCCACGTCACCTGTCTCGTACCCTCCACTGACATCATCCAGACTTCTGCTTACTTCATTTGTCCTGCTTATAAAAATTTCCCACCAAAACTTCGTTTCGGCGAATAAAAAGGGAAAAAGTCATTTTTTCTCTGTTTTTTTGCATACAACGCCCCGCCAACGAGCTCGCAGCCTCAAACAAGTTTCCATTTTACAGTCTTCTTCCTTTTAAATAGTTGAAATCAAACCGAGCAACTTCCGAGCTCACGAAGGGAAGAAATAGAGATATACAAGGATATTTTGTTACCCTAGCTAGTGGACCTTTAGAAACATGAATGGCCAAAGGAAAGGCGGTGATAAGACACGTTAGTAGTTCTATTTTGCTAGATAGCAGTGAGCAGGTATCAGTTTAGCATAAAAAAGGGTCAGTTCAGCATTAAAGAGCATCAAAAACAAGTCAAAGAGTATCAGTTCAAGCATTAAAGTGTATCAGATGAGCATTAAAGAATGTCAGGGCAGAATTAAAAGCAGCAGTTCAGAATTAAAAAGCCCATTTAAGACAGACAGTCGACGCAGAGTTACTACAGGACAACGGCAAGCCGAACCTTAAAGGCCTGCCTCCAGCAGAAACATCAGTTATCTTTCTCTAGCCACCTCTATGTTACTTGTACACTATTTTAGGTTAAAAATAGATATTATCTCATAGCTGTTATGAGATATAGTTTGTACATATTTTTGTTGTATATATACCCCCTCCATTAGAGTAGTGAGGTGGTCTGTGGTGTGTGGATTTCTTAGACTCTATTGTAATACTAAACTTTGGTATAAAAAAGCTGTTGGAAACAAACTATTGTCTGGCCTACTAGATGAAGAATTGAAGCAGAGGACTTGTCACAGAATTCTTGAATCAAAATCTAGATCAATAAGTCCCCTATATCTTGTGTTTTACATTTTTTTGGTTTACTATATCATTTGTGTTTCATAATATGAATGATAAAGAAAATGGTTAATTCAGAATTTGCTTGACTGCACTCTGTTTTCAATCTTTATTATTCTCTGTGTTTTCTTCAGAATTAGAATAAACAATGAATTCTTAATTGCTCCTGTTTCCTTATTCTCTCATGTTGTTTATTTTCTAAGGAATTCTTAACTGCTTCTTATCGGTAATCATCCATTTCCCCCTTTCAATATGTTGAAGGATTCTTAACTGCCCTTCACCCATTTGAGCGCATTCCATCTGCTTCAAGTTTTTCATTTGCTCCCTGTTTGACTACCTTGCTCTGTGAAGCCATCCTCTGTTGAGAAACCAAATCCAGAAAGCCTGTTTCTTTGACTCCATCATGCCCAATGGACTGAACTGTTATGTTTTACCTCACTGCTCTATTAAATCTCACCACCCAAACCCAAACCAAACCCTTGAACTCCATAACTAGCCTAATACCTTTAAAAACAAAGCTAAATAAAAAAAGAGAGAACCCTCTCTGGATATGGACTGGCTAGATTCTGTATCTTAAAGATTGGTCTGTGGTTACCTCGGCAGTATTCCCCTTCTTACAATTTTGGGGAAAAACCTGAGTGCACCTGGGAGTTCTGTTGCAGATGTGGAAGGTCTATATGGTTTTTTTCCATCGATTCCACTTCATTAACGTGACTTAGGAGGTCAAATCATATCATAGTAACTTCTCGTCACATGTTTACCCTAGTTGGTCGGTTACTTGGGTATATGTGGGAGGAGGGCATTACAGAGTGGTATGTTCACCCCTCAGACTGGATGGGATGTGTGTTGGTCATGCATTCATGTTAGTTGCATGTGTGTTCCTTGTGTTGTAAGACCATGTGCTTGTCTCATTTGTATGGTATGGGTCATGGTTGTAGTAAGGTTGCCATGGGAAGTTGATGGTGTTGTTTTGGAGTGTGTCATCATGAGTGTATGTTTTATTATGCATCACTTATGTATGTTAGTGTTCACATGTGGTCAAGTGTACAATGATGTAGTGGTTGTCGCCATGCATGAGGCCACAATATGTGGAGTTGATATGATCATGCATTGATGACTGGACTCTGGCTAGAATGATGGTTATATGCTTATATGCTTATGTGTTATATTTCTATATGTTGTCCTGATTATGTTATACATGTATTACATTGATTTTTTGATCTTGTAAATAGGTTATCCTCCTTAAATTATGCTAAGGTACATTGGTTTATTGTGATTTGGTTAGCTGACATGATATACCTTGTAGGAAGAATATCAAAGATGACTAGCAAGATGGTAGGCTACAATTCTTGAGACTCACCCTATGGATCAGATGAGCAGTGTGGTGTTGGGCGCTCTTCTAATTTAGCAAACATGTTGAGAAGATTAAATGCAGAAATAAGGATTTGTAAGGTAGACAATGACAAAATCATACATGCACAAAGGTACATGTAGTGATACTTCAAAGTTTGTCAAAATTGTAGCGAAAGGGACCATTCCAGATAAGCCATGAATAGGAGGACAAAACTAATGGGGCATATGGTAGTAGGTCTCATGGTGGTCACAGGTCAAATAGAGATGACACAGTGAGAGATGGCAGGTTGTTGGATACTTCGGATAGGAGAAGCAATGGACACAGGTACTACTATTTTCTGGTTCAAATAGGCACTATGATTGTCATCGTTATCATCCTTACAAGAGGAGTGATAGGGGATATTTGCATGATGAGTTTAAGAAAGAAAAGACACGTACTTTTGATGGAGAGATGAATAAATCACAAGATGCAGAGGCATGGTTGCTCGGTATGAGGAAGTTCTTTAGGTTGCATGATTATTTAGAGAACATGAAATCCAGAATAGCTACATTTAGTCTTAAAAGTAAAGTAGATATTTTGTGGGAAGATGTGAAGAATGCCAGAGGTATTCATGAGGAGGACTTGACTTGGAGTGAGTTCAAGAGACTATTAAAGAAGAAGTATCTATCAGAGAGATACATTGATGATAGGGAAAAATAATTCTATGAGCTAAAGATGGGATCGATGACCAATGAGGAGTACACTAGCATGTTCTTGGAGCTACTGAGGTACGTGCCTTACCTCACGGAGGGGAAGGCCAAGATTCAAAGAATCATTAGTTTATTACCGATTGCATTCAAAGATAGTATTGAGTTCGATGAGCCTAGATCATTGGAGGAAGCCATCTGAAAGCTAAATCATTGTTATGAACAATCGAAGTGTGGATATGACACAAGCACGACTAGAAGGGAAATGATAAGAACAAAGGAAAATGGGAAAAAAAGCGAGAAAAACCTCAGGGTACAGGTAATAAAGAGAATGTAGCGCCATCTAATAAGTTCAATGCATCTGACAGAGGACAAGGATTTTGATCTAAGGAGCAGAATAAGGATGCCGGCTAAAAGCATACAGAGTGTTTGACTTTTGGCAAGGATCATCGTAGGAGAGACTATCCACAACATCAGGGTGGTAGACTGTAGATCTACAATGCCCAGGAGGCACAAACAGTGGGAGATGTTGGGTGGAATATTCCTAAGATCTATGCAGTGCTAGATAATAGATAAGCAAATGATCAGGCATCTATCATTGAGATGGATGGTAAGCTTTGTGATCAATTTGTTTCTATTTTGATTGACCCTAGATCTAATTATAGTTATGTTAGTGCTGACTTGGTGGATAAGTTTGGTTTGAATAAAGAAATGCATGCAGAATATTGGTTAGTGTAGTTGGCTATAGGTGAAGAGAAGAGAGTTCACCGTTGGGTAAGATCTTGTGCATTTGAGTTGAATGACATGTCTACAACATCGCACTTGAACGTATTATTGTTTGGAGCATACAAGATGTTGTTGGGCATGGATCAGTTGTACCTTCATAGAACCAAGGTGGATTGTTATTTGTAGTGCACATTTCTAGTGACAAAGGTAAGGAAGTTCAGGATGCAGACGTTTTGAGTAGGTACCCAGTTCTACAGTAGTTTCAGGATGTATTTCCTGTAGATATTTCAAAGTTGGCACCTCACAGGGAAGTAGAATTTTCTATTGATTTGGTGATAGGGGCAGCTTTGTCATCAAAAGCACTTTACAAGATGAGCACTCCAGAGTTAGTAGAGTCGAAGTTGTAGTTGAAGGAAATGTTGGAAAAGGGGTACATTAGGCCATGTGTATCACCATGGGGCACACCGGTATTAGTTGTGAAGAAGAAGGATGGCACTCTCAGGCTATACATTGACTACAGGCAGTTAAACAAAGTGAGCATCAAGAATAGGTATTTGTTACTGAGGATTGATGACTTGTTTGATTATTTGAAGGGAGTAGTAGTGTTCTCAAAGATTGACCTGAGATCCAGATATCATCAGGTACGCATTAAAGAATAGGACATCTACGAGACAACTTTTCAGACCAGGTATGGGCATTATGAGTTTGTTGTAGTTCCATTTGGTTTAACTAATTCTCCAACTACCTTTATGTGCTTAATGAATAGTGTGTTGTGTCCATATTTGGACAAGTTTGTTATTTCGTCCATTAATGATATATTGGTATATTCAGAAAAACAAGAAGAGCATGTTGAGAATTTAGCAACAGTGTTGAGATTGTTGAGAGAACATCAGTTGTTTGCTAAGCTCAACAAGTGTAGTTTATTTCAAACCGAGGTACATTACTTGGGACATGTTGTTTCCAAGGATGGCATAATAGTGGATCCAGAAAAGGTAAGAGCTATCATGGAGTGGGTAGCTTATAGAAATGTAGATGAGGTGAGATCATTTATGGGATTGGTAGGTTATTACAGGAGGTTCATCAAGAAATTATCATAGATTTCTTATCCTATTACATCATTGAAGATGAAAGAAGTTTGAATGGACATAGGAGTGTGAGGCCAATTTTGAACAACTCAAGCAATTGTTGACACATGCACCAGTGCTAAAGATTGCAGATCCAGACAAAGAGTTTGTAGTATGTACATATTCTTGCAAGATAGGACTTGGTGGATTTCTTATGCAGGATGGATAGGTGGCATGCTATGAGTCACGAAAATTGAATGATCAAGAGCATAACTACCCCACATATGATCTTGAGTTGGTGAAGATCATACATGCGTTGAAGATGTGGAGGCACTATCTTCTTAGCAAGATATTTGTATTGATGAGTCATCAAAGTTGTTTGTGGTATCTATTTGAACAATCAAATCTGAATGAAAATAAGGCTCGATGGTTGGATATGATCAGTGAATTTGAATTTGAGATCACGTATATCAAAGGTAAAGATAATAGGGTGGCAGATGTCCTTATCAGGCAGATACAGGTAAATCACATAGTAGCTATGAGTCCTATGACATAGAATTACATGATAGGATATTGCAGGCAAGTCAACATGATGAAAAGTATATGGAGATTGTGCATAAGTTGCAGCGGAGTACAGGTATAGGTATAGGTAGTGGTACAGGTACAGGTACATGTATAGGTGCACAGGATGTGGAATATTGTCTCATGGAAGATGGATTGGTTAGATTCAGGGATAGGATATATGTGCAAAATAACAATGATCTCAAGAAGGTGATCTTGAGGGAGTTTCATGCGAAACCATATTCAAGTCACCTAGGATATCAGGAGACACTAATAGCAGTGAAGAAATTCTATTATTGGTCGAATTTGAAGAGAGACGTAACATATTTTATGGCTAGGTGCTTGGATTGTCAGCAGGTGAAGGTAGAGTGTAAGCATCCAAGTGGACTGCTACAACCAATTCTGATTCCATAGTGGAAATGGGAGGTCATTTCCATGGAATTTATCATAGGTTTGTTGAGGACAGTGAGACAACATGATTCCATCATGGTAGTGGTGGACAGGTTGACAAAGGTAGCACACTTCATTCCAGTGAAGTCTACATTCTCAGAAAGTGATGTAGCACAGGTCTTCATCAGGGACATGGTCAGATTGCACGGAGTTCCAAAGAAGATTGTGACAGACATGGATGTGAATTTCACTTCCAAGTATTGGAAGGAGTTATTTGCAAGTTTGGGCACAGAGTTGGCCTTCAGTACAGCTTATCATTTGCAAACAAATGGAAAGACAGAGAAGGTCAATAAGATACTGGAGGACATGTTGAGGATGTATGTGATGCATAAACATTGAAAGTGGGAAAAATATCTTCCATTGGTAGAGTTCTCTTACAACAACGGATAATAGGAGTCACTGAGGATGATTCGATTTGAGGCATTGTATGGGCCGAGTCATAATACTCCCATCAGTTGGAGCGATCCAGTTAACAGGGTGTTGATTGGACCAGACATGTTGGCAGACATGGAGAGGGAAATGTAGGTAATCAAGAAGAATTTGAAAGCATCACAAGATAGGAAGAAGAGCTATGAATATCGGAATAGGTTGTTCAAGAAGTTCCAGGTTGGATAATAGGTGTACTTATGCATCAAATCGAAGAAGATATCCTTGCAGATTGGATCATATGTCAAGCTAGCACCCCGGTTTTGTGGACCTTTCAAGATTATTGAGAGGATTGGGCCAATAGCCTATCAACTTGCACTGCCTCCAAAAGTGAAAGTCCATGATGTTTTCCATGTGTCATTGCTTAAGAAGTATGTTAAAGATGTTGGTCATGTGATTGACTGGTCTGTATTGTAGGTGGATCTAGAAGGCGAATTCTAGCTAGAACCATAGTGTAGTTTGCAGATAACTATGATCATGCTCCAGAACTGATCAATTGAGCAGGTTAAAGTGAAGTGGAAGAAATTTGGACCCGATGAAGCTACATGGGAGATGGCGGATCAAATGCAAGTTATGTATCCTTCCTTATTCCCTAGCTGAGAATATGTTTTCGTATATGTCTTTGGTATATGTTTTTGGTACATGTTTTGGTGATGTTTGGTATATGTACATATGTATATGGATATGAATACTACCATGAGCTATGTTATAAAGATCCAATAAGCGATATGGGTGTCATGTCATTATGATGTTAGACTTGGTATGTTTTCTTGTTGGTTTGCTTCTCAACAGGATTATATTTGTAAATACTGCAACGAGTTAGGTTATAAATCTCCATGGGAAATATGTTTTTCTTACAGTAGCCTTGTTGGTTGTAGGTGTTGTTGAACACCGAGGACGGTCTTCCCCCCAAATGGGAGGGTTTTGTAACAACCATGGTGAAAATTCCATGTAATAAAATTTAACAAATGAAAAATAATAACCATCGTTGATGGGACACTTACTCCAAGCTGAATAATGGGAAAAATAATAGTGATGGGGATCATTTGTGGTTGATTAATGGCTAAGGAAATTGACAAAGGCAATGGAAAAGGATTTGGAAAGGCAAAATAACATTTTGGCACATTTATTTATGAAAATAATGGAAATTAGGAGAAAAGGGAAGTGAAAGGTCACAAGTTGCATGTGAGGAGGAAAATGAAGGAAAATAATGGAAAATGAAGAAAATAGAGGCCTCATTAATAAAAAGGCATATGCGGATCAATACACAAAATTTTGTCAGTTTAGTTTTTGAGCTCTCATTCTATTCTCTCTCTCTCATACTCTTGGACACTTAGAGTTTTCTTGGAGCACTATTGGAGAGTGTGGCATACTTGGATTTTGGAGCAAGAAGGCAAAGGAAGAATAGGAAAGTGAAAGAGGACATTAGAATCGTCAGCTACATCAAGTTTTTCTTGCAAGTACCGAGTTGCATGTATTTTTTCCTCACTAGTTTTTGCATGCATGGCATATGCATGTGGCTTATTGGTCATGATCTGTCACTGGCATGGAGGATTGCCTAGATTGATGGTGGTTTTTCCTAGCCTTTCCATTTTCTAGATATCCATGGTCTTGTGGGGTCATTTTTTTGTTTTATGGTTGTTCTCATGTTTCCTTTAGCTTGGGTTGAGTTATTAGTTCCTACAAGCCCTGGTTTGACAAACACTCTGGAAGACCTGTAACATCTTGGGTTGAGTTACTAGTCCTAGAAGCCTTGGTTGGACAAATGCTCTAGAATCCCTTGGTGGGTTGAGTTACTAGTCCTGGAAGCTCTGGTTGGAAAAATGCTCTGGAAGCCCAACGACAGTTGTGGGTTGAGTTACTAGTCTTGGAAGCCTTGGTTGGAACAAACACTCTGGAACCCTAGAAGGCTTGGGTAGAGACCAATCTGATGATGGTTTTGTGATGTCTGACCATGAGGTGGAATCATTGATTGATGGGTTAAGGTGGTTTGGCCTCTGAAAGCCCTGAATGGTTTTGGATTGGTGTGTTTTATGAGAGCCCACATTCATGCTTGGAATATAGCACAGGGGTGACAGGATGAAGACAGATTTGGCTTAGCCATGTCTATGGTCAGGTGGTTCATGGAAGTACCACAACTAGTTGGCATTTGCATCATTTATATGAAGTTATTTCTCATTATTTCATGAGTATTGTACTGGTTTATATGTTGATTATGTGGTTGTTGTTTCCTTGGTATTTCTATTGTTATTATGTTGGTTATGAACATGTATTATGATAGTAGCTATGTATGGCTCTCATCATATTTTTACTTGTAATTGAATGAACAATATATCTATGGCCTAATGGATGAAACTGTAGCTAATGTGTTGAGGCATCAATGCTTCTTAGTAGTTCTCATATGAGTATGAGACCCCTATGCTCAAATATGTTGTTTAAACCTGTAGGTTACATATTTGTGACATGTTTGATGAAATGTTTGTCATGGCTAGTAGGGGTCCATTCAAGGGCTTGTTTAAGTATTTGTGTTTGTGTCATCTTTATATTCTTATATTTATGTTCTGAAGGTGTCATTTTGTTCTGGGAAGGGACCTGTGATCTGGGCCTGAAAAAGTGGCTCAAATCCCAAGGACAAAGGCACAACACTGGGAAGAAAAGTCCCTGGATGTTGGCATAACATGCAGTGGGAGCATCCAGAGCCCTCTGGATGCATACATGCCCATATCAAGGAAGCGTTTAGGAGTGTAATGGTTTAAAAACTCAATGGGACCCAAGGTTTGGTTACCTGAGAGGTTTGGATGGTTCCTGGGAGTTTTGTTACTGATGTGGAAGGTTTGTATGGTGCGTTTCTATTGGTTCCACTTACTTAATGTGACGTAGGAGGTTGAATCATATCATAGTAACTTCTCGTCACATGTTTAACCCAATTTTCCAGTTACTTCGGTAGATGCGGGAGGAGGGTGTTACAATGAATTCGAGGTGTGCTCATGCACTCAAGAGATCTATGGAGGGTGAAGGGAATAGTGTTAAAGGCTAAAGGGGTTAGGATTTGTGCTTTCCAAGTGCGTTCACGAACTCGAGAGGGTCAAGGAGGGCACAAGGTGCATTGTGGAAGGTTAAAGGATTCATATTGATGCTTTGATGATGCGTCGTGCGCTCATGCACTCGAGGGAGTCAAGAAGGGCATAGGGTGCATTACTGAAGGTTGAAGGATTCATGTTGATGCTTCGATGATGTGACATGTGCTCAAAAAAGAGGAAGGCATTCTTTGAGGGTGAAGTTTGAAAAGAGTAAGGGAAATGAGGATTAGGAGTGTGCTATGCACTCTTGGAGGGTGCAAGGTGCACTTCCAAACAATGAAGGAGTCCCTATCAAGGCTTCAAAGTGTGCCATACACTCCTAGCCTTAATGGGTTAACTTATACAACCAAAATTTATATAAGCATGGAAGATAGAATAAGGGGCGAACACAATGATTCTAGACATGAAATCAAGTGCGACACATACCAACTCATCAATAAGACTTAGACAGGCTTGAATAATGAAAAATACACATCAAAATTCCAACTTACAAACACTCTCCAAGTATAACGAACACAATGTGTGTGACTGCGACCAAAAATGTCATTTTACAAGATACCAAGGTGTTACAAACATGAAGTTCATTAAAGACTTTATAAACAATGCAACTGTTAGGTTCCTATACCAATAGGTGTCATATTTCATGATTGGCTATGGAAGTGCCAAATATGATCATCCTTTCCATGTTGCAAAGGTTCCATATTTTGTAAACAGATAAAGAAAATTAAAAAATATAAAGAGGGTATGCCCTAAAAGAAAAATCAAAGGGCAAGAAAAATGAATTGGTCAAAAAAGAAAGAAAATGAACCCCGAAGAAAGACCAGGAAAGTGGCTAGTAAAAAATGCCACTACTGTCCTACTCTTGCAAAGGATTTTAAAAATCATGCAATCAGTGATTGGGCCTCACTTGATGGATGGTCCAACAGCTCAATCTAGGCCAGTCCATATTTAAATTTCTTGTTGTAGAATAGAGAATGAAGGTCTGTCCAAACAGTTTAAGCTTGGCAGATCACTATATAAGATAGAGAAATAAAGGGCCCAACTGCTTAATCTGAGCCCTTGGAGGAGATAAGGATAGATTTAGATAGGAGGGTAGCCAAAGAAAAGAGGAAAACCAGGTTTTTCTAGTTCAAGTGCACCCAATCAAAAATGAAGAAAAAATGTTAGGAATTGTAGAATGGGTAAGTAGATTGAAGTTGTAGAAACAGGTCTATCAGCAGTGTCATCTTTTTTTAATATGATCTATTTTATGGATATCTCAAATACCATGGCAAAGGTGTGATGACATATCAGATGCTGCATGTCTAATTTCCCCTCTCTCCCCTCACAATAATCATTCACTAAAATCCCTCAAAGAGATTGGGATCTGCCCAAACTCTTAACTTCACTCCATTTTCAGAAAACTTAAGTGAAACTTCAGGTTTACTTAAAAGTTCAAGGCCACATTTCTTGTGTAAAGTTTTATTCTTGTGTAAAGTTTTATTTCTCCCCACACCCCCAAGTCCAGGTGATTCAACTTCATGCACCTAACATTTCCCCTTATATTCATATTAACATGCTAACCCTATTATATAAGTCCCACTCATATTTCCCCTCCCCTATTATATACAAAAATACATAAAAAACCTAAAAAATGTATAATATCCCTACCTTTGGAAACTATAGCCATATAGCAGAATTTTCGGGAATTATAACATTTACCAGAAACATTATAATAGCCCTCCACGTCATTGGAATTTATTTAACCCCCGGTTAAATAAATAACCACCCCTAACCCGCCCACATAAACCACATTATAACCCTTTGCGCATTATTAAATTGCATTTTATTTAACATTCGGTTAAATAAATAACCTATCCGCCAAAGCCCAAAGTTAAGAACATTTGCAAAACCCCCGCAAAACATTATAAAATGTTAAATCTTTGGGCGGGCCCCTGTGCCATTCCTTACTGTGAACTCGCCATCTCGTCAACCGTTGGATCGAACCCTCCAGATCCAATGGCTCCCATTGATATCAGAGCCGCCCCGGTGTACGAGAGTTAGCGCCCGATGGAAAGCAGTTTTCCTGCCGTACCCCGGGACGCGTGTCTCTTTTCTATTGCATCGGGCCCATTCTGACGCAAACCGCCCCCATACCAAAAGCGATCCAATGGAAACCACAAACCGCCTCTTGTTCCCGCTGCTTACATCATACACCACGTTTGCACCCACACCAGCACCCGCGTTACTATTCCATCCGCCGTGTCTGCCATGTCATCTGACCATGTTAGTGACCACGTCATCCGCCACGTCACCTTCCGTACCTAGCGCCAAAATGTCCAAAAAAGCCCAAATTTGTTCAAAAGTCATGAAAGTGATGTTTTTGTTTATTTTTTATGCGTCGTATAGTGGAGACTGTGCATGTGAATTACGTTGAATCCACCACTAACGTTCTAGTCTGCCACCCAGGCATGTTCATGCTGCAAACCTGACCTCCTCGGCTCCGTCTGCAACTGCATTTCGCACCAGACTCTTGTAAAATAGGTATTTACTCGACAGTCGCCCATAAACCCTGTTTTTTCGTGATTTCTCAGTTAAAATCACCGGGAGAGCTAAATTCGAGTCAAATACACTGTTGCCTGCAAACCTCTGCACTCTAAGTCACTGATTGACCGTCTTTCCAAGGGAAACCTGCTAATTCTGTGGTCCTCTGTCAATTGTCCGTCAAACTGCAAGTCGAGCTCATGTCCGCTTGCAAAACCACCAAAAAATGCCTGCAAAAGGAGCGCCCTTTCCACTATTTTTTAGCTTCCTAATTAAAAAACTCTGCAGGCTCTGTCTCTCCTTTGAATTTTACTCAGTGAGGCCATTTTCATATAAAACTCAAATTGCAGAATTCCTGTGAAAGACTCACTGTCAGTACTCTGTTTCTTGTTGAGACATAGACTCATAATCCAATTACAAACACAGTGAATCATGGAGGCTCCAGTGGCCCTAAATATTGCACCCTTGAATGCACCACATAGGGAGTTGGAGTGGCTACCTCTTACTAATAGAGATTTCCAGATTGAGGACATGGAGGGTGATAAACCTCACCTTCAGGCTTTTTGTGAAATAAGGAATAGATACAGGAATAAAACTGACATATTTAGAATCTGGGAGTCTAATATGCCTATATACTACTTGCCTTTAGTGAATGTCTTCCCTAACCTCATCCATCAATGTTGTGCTAATTATGAGCCTTCTCAAAAGGTAGTGATGGACCCTTCTGGCAATGTCCTCTTTCATATCACCCCTCAGTCTATAAATGAGATGTTGCACTTCAAGCCAACTCAGCCTTTGGTCCCTCTCTCCATGAAACATTTGCTGGATCAAGCCTCCAAGCTGTCCTCTGCAGAAGTTGATCGAATTGCCAAGATGTTCATGCCACCAGATTGCTACTCCAGATACAAAATTCCCTATCACCATGCCTGGTTTGATGAGCCTGGAAAATTGCTCATAGACATGATTTCTTACATCCTAGGATTCAGAACAAGTGAAATAGTGGATGAGACTGTCTTTGCTTTGATGTCCATGTTTGCTCCAAGACAGCCCCCTGCTGTCAAGTATGATTATGCCACCTTCATAGCTAACAAAATTCACGAGCAATTCATGAATTTAGACAGAGAGCGAGTGTTCAAGTAAACCTCATATATATACCATTTGCTGTTGTACTATCAACCTGACAGTTTCCCAATTCCCCTTAAAAAATTGGATGCTAAGGGGGAGCGAAGGTTTGTAATATTTTGGTCCTCAGTATTCCATCATGTTCGTAGGTCCCCATATATGTATTGTGAGTTTATTGACCTTTTCATATATCCAGCCACCTGTTTGTTGTCAACAAATCCTCCTGCTAGGCTCTCTGCTAAAATGCAGAAAATCTTACACCTCTCAAAGGAATACAGTATTGGTGACTGGTATTTTTAGCAAAACCATACAGTGATCAGGATCTATGGCTGTCAGTTAGCTCCCTATAAGCTGCCAAAGTATGTCCCTATGGGACAGTTTGCCCCAGAATACTACCGGAAATTCAATAGTTCAGATTTGACTCATTTCTATGCTGCTAGGAAAAAAGCACAGCTCAAGATAAGGCACCCACTGGGCCCTTTTATCTTTAATAAAAGGGAAGAAGCATGGAAGGAAGCTGACACTATTCTGAGAGAAAAACTTAAGCTGAAACAAAGTTTTCTTTGGTCACCATATGACCCTGAACATTTCATAAGCTTTAGAAGAGTCAAAAACAAGCTTACAGGATATGTGCACCATAGTATCCCTTAGATTGAACAATATGCTAATCAACAGGAGTGGATAGAAGGCACACTAGTTGAGGAACTTACTGAAGAAGAGAGATTAGAAAAAGAAATGAAAGAGTTTGAAAAGACACTTGACCTGGACTCTTTTGGACAGGTGTTTTTCACATTGCCTCGACACCTTGGAGCGGGCACATCATCTGCCACAACTTCACAACAGCCTGCCCAAGGGACTACTCCTCCTGCAGGGACATCTAAGGGCAAGGAAGTGCAGCATTCAGAGCAGCAGGAGACAATGGCAGACTGGCCAGATACAGCAAAAGAACAAAGTCAAGGGCAAGCCCCTTCAACACAAGCAAAGGCACCTGAAATCCCTGTGTTACAAACTCCTCTCAATGAGGAAAGAGCCAAGAAAAGGGACAGGCAGGAAGAGACACCCACAGGGGCATCCACAGAACAACAAGGAGAGAAAAGGCAAAGGTTGAACCCCTACTCTGAGGAAGAATTTACAGAGGAGACAGCAGGCAACCAAAGGGGTGAGGAAACAACCGAACAACGGATTCCTCCAAGTATGGAAACATCAGCTAGCTCCTTTCAGCAAGAGCAAGAGAGGCAACAAGGTGTGGAGGTTACATCCACCAAGCAACAGAGCAAGCAAGGCTCTGACATCAAGAAGGCATTCACTGAAATCAAGGCCAGAAATGAGCCGGTAAGGTTCCAGCTCTATAACCAATTACTAAGAATGGCTCCCACCAATCAACAGAGGCTAATGGCAGCCTATGATATCCAAGAAGGGAAAATGACCCTCAATCACTTCAGGCCTACAGTACAGTAGCCCTAGTCAGCTACTGATTATATCAGAACCAATCTGGAAGTCCTTGCTAAAGACATCCACCAAATGGACCAGATTGAGTTACACAAACAAATTGGAGAAATGGTGTACTCCACCTTGGCAGATAAAGCAATACTGGCCCACATATTGCAAAATTCACTTCATAATACTTCTGCCCAATTGGAATTGGAGAAAGCTTCCTCATTAGCCAAGGACAATAGAATCAAATCATTGGAGGAGATTATTATGGAGTTGGGACATGATCCCAACGATCCCAAGGGCATACAAGCTTTAATTAAGAAGAAAGAAGAAGACATAGCAGCCCTCAAAAAACAATTCAGGCTGCCAGCTACAATACATCCTCAAACCACAGAAGTAGCACAACAGAAAGAAGAGGAGGATGTAGTAAGTTTGCTAATGAGGATGAATGAAAGATTGCTAGAAATAGAGAAAGCCTTGGGGGCAGCACTGCAAGGAAAATAGGGAGAGTTGGCCTCTCAGCCGGCTCAAACAGCTCTAACTCTTGAAATTGCTCCTCCTACAGTCACCACAGCAGTCCCTCCTACTGATCCGACATCAACAGCAGGTACCTCAGCTCCAGCCTCAACTTCAGCAATAGTTACAGCAACAACTACAACAGCAACAGGACAAGAGGCCAGCCTGAGTATGGAGGAAATGATGAAAGAAATAAAAGCTCTGGAACTCCAAATGGCAGAATTAAAAGAAGCCAAAGAAAAGCTGGCCAAGATTGAGGTGAATTATGACAAATCAAAAATGGCTGTGGCTAAGAAGACAAGGGAAGTAAAGGCCCTGGAAAATAAGATAAAAGCCTTGGAAAAGGACCTTACTCTTCACAAGACTCTAACAGAAATCAAAACAATTTTGTGGAGTAAAATTGGCCAGTCCATCACTGATCAATGGACATCAATCCAGACTATTCATGACCAGATTGAGTTGATAGGGATAGCTCAATTTGAGACTCAAAAGGCCAGAACATTATTGGCAAACAAGCCCGAAGAGGCCAACAAAATGATCCATTTTTTGAATACTCATACTAGAGAACAGTTAGCAACTCTGGATATCAGGAACAGAACAGACACAATTCTGTTAGTGAAAAAGGTACTGACCATGAGGAATTTTGTGCAGACTTTGGAAAGAAAGTGCCAAGAGATGCAAGCAGAAATAAATACCTTCAGACAAAAGTTTGCAGTGTTGCAGAGCAAGGGGTTGCCCAGCTTACTGACCAGCAGTGGAAGACTGTTAACACATGAACAGTATGCTCGAAGGGTAAATACCTATATTACCAATCAAATCACAGCATCATCAAGCAGCACAGAAGAGACAGCACCTCCCTCTGGACAGGTTTTATATGACAAATTGGAAAATTTGTTTTATATTGAACATGAAATAAATCATCTTTTTGAGGTCCAGCCAAATTACTACACATACACTGAAGCTGATGAAACATTGATTAAGCTACAAAGACACCAGCTGCCTACAGATCAATGGTGGGAGGGCATGCTTGAGGTTTTGCCAAGGTAATTTTATTGCTCTTTTTTGGTTAGCTACACATTAGCAAATTCAAATATACGGGCCACGTACCAGAAAATCAAATTGACAAAGGATGGAATTCGCGCTAAAAGGCGTTAAGACAAACTCAGGCATAGGTGGCAAGTGGCAGCACATCAGGAATGCAAATCAGAGAAGCAGCTGTCAACCGACTAGTTGAGCTGAAAAGTCAACAATAGCGGAACACCTAAGGCGACCAGTACAACATAGTTACTCCTTCATTCAGTTCTGCGTGGTTTTTCCACAATCAGTTATTGCCTTTGCCAAAGTAGATGGATGAATTTATTACTTGATATTTTTCCTACGGGATATTTTGTAAACTCTTCTATAAATACTTCCCCAAGATATGTATTATTGTTGGCTGGTGAATATCATTCTGGACCTGCGCTTTATGTTTTGAGAAATCTTCTGAAGAAAAGATTGTTGGAATGTTTGCTGGTGAATTTGCTGGTTATGGAATCAATGGCAGAAGGATATATTGCAAAATTCTTGTGTTAATACATGGATCAATAAGTCTTCTTTACTCTTGTATTACTGTATATGTGTTTTATTTACCATCTAAATATCATGCTCTAAGTTATAGGAAAGAAGGATAACAAGAATTTGCTTTGTTGTACTCTGTGTTCAATTCCTGTAATTTCTTATGTTTTCTACAGGACTAGCATAGGCAAGAATTCTTGACTGCTCTTGTCTCCCTGGTTCTTTCACTCTAAATATCATCAAGGAATTCTTAACTACTCCCTGATAATGTTTATACAATTTCCCTCTATTAGCATAATGAAAGATTCTTGATTGCCTTTCATTCCCTGACTTCATTTCATCTTATTCCAGCTTGAAAATTGTTTCTGTGTTTAATTATCTTGCTCTGTAGTTTTCCTATTGCCAAAGACACCATACCCAGAGGTTTATTTCCATTAGACTCCATCAACCCAATGGTCTGAACTTCTCTCACATTACAGCCCTGCTCTACTGAATGTCATCTTCCAAACATCAAACAAAACTTATGCTTCATAACTAGCCTAACATATAACAAAACAAATCTAAATTATAAAGAGAGAGCCCTCTCTGGTTGCAGATTGGCTAGAATCTGCAGCTAAAAGACTGGTTAGTGGTTACCTCAGCTGTATTCCCTTCTGGAGGCAGGGAACAACCTGAGTGATAACATCATTGGCGAATCCACTGGGGAAAGAATGACTGTTTGTTACTGCTGTCTATTTTCTAAAGCTACAGATGGAGTCTGAAGTTAGACAAGTAGCCTTTGAAACTGTTTTTGCTGTGCATTTACAGGAGTAGATAAAAGTTGCTTCAGTCAATCTCCAGTATAGCTTTAGGCCTTAAACAGCTGTCCCAAAGATTTGATCAGTCTCCCTGTTTCAACATATTCAAAGGAAAGCCCAAAGCCTCCTATATTCCAAAAAGAGCTTCCTGCAGAATATTGTCAAAGACTGTGATCTTTAACATTTCTAGAAAATACCAAAAACAAATTTAGAAGTTGGCTCCAAAGAAGAAAGTCCGGTACACTAGGTCAAATCCTGATCCAGATCCTTCAGCTGTTTTTGAAAATCCTAACTTGATCTCTAAGACCCTTAGAGAACAAGAAAAACTAGAAAATTCTGTTGATTTAGACCTTGATATACTTCAGCAAAATCTTACAACATCTGAGCTCACCCCTGGGAAAGCAGCAGTCCTTTCTGTCAATACAACAACCTCTCCTAATTCCTCATCCACACCTCAAAGTATCCTCTCCACTCCCCCATCCACTGCACATATTTCCACACTGTCCCTGCTATTCCAGCTGTCTTATTTCTTCCTACCATCCCATTTATCCCTGTAAATATGGCAAACTGTTATGATCCTCTGCAGTTACCTGGAAATCCAGGGGCTATGCCTCAGGATTATCAGAGAAAAATCACATATTTTGATGGTACTGGCTCCTATACAGCCCAACAACACACTAAGAAAATGATGGACTACTTTGAGAACTATGAAATTGATGACAATGATGTCAGAATGAAAATTTTTGTTCAAAGTTTAACCGGTGAAGTAAGGACCTGGTTTAGGGCACTTGGGGCAAACACAATTGCTGATTTAGATGCCCTTTACCAAACCTTTCTCAATAGATGGGAAAAGAAGAAAGATCCATTGCACATCCTATCAGAGTATGACAGTTTAAAAAGAGGCCCGCAAGAAACTGTCCAAGACTATTGTGCTAGATTTAACAATGTGTACAATGCTATCCCTCAAAACCTTAGACCTCCACCTGACTTAGCCCTAATCAAATTCCCTGATGGATTTGACTCTGACATGGCATATCAGCTAAGAGAAAGAGCTCCTGCCAGCTTGGAAGACATGCAGAGCATAGCTGTTAGTGTAGAGGCAAATCTGATCTCTAAAAGAGCCCGAGCTAGAGCTGAAAGAAGGACTACTTTCAAAGAAGAGCCTTCAACATTTGAACAAAAACTAGATGCAATCATCAAAGGCATGGATAGGCTGGGTGATAGAGTGGAAACCATTGAAAGAAAATCTTCTTGGGAGGGTCAACCAAGTAACACCACTAGGAATCCGAACTTTAGAAAAAATTCAAATCCTAACACCGGGAAGGCTGGCCCTGATCAGAATATCAGACCTCCATTTCAAGAGAACTATGTCGAAGCCTCAACCTCTAGTGAGCCAACAGAGGACACCCAAATCAACCTAATGGGGTTAAACAGTGAGCAACAAATCTTTCTAACACAAGATGACCAAGAGGCCCATAATTTCAATCAATTTCAAACCAAATCCAGAGAGTCATTTGATTTCAGAGAAGGCTATGATGCAGCGGTCTATGAGGTTCATAAACAATACAAATTAAGAATTAGAACAATAGATGTGCCTAAACCTGCCAAGTTGAAAGATACCAAGCAGCCAAAGAAAACAAAAGATAAAGCTGCCCTGACAGAACTCCCTGCTAGAACAGATCCCAACCCAAAGGAAGCCACTGTGGAAGACATATCAGATGTACAGCCCTCAAAGAATCAACCATCCACATCCTTTCCCTCAAAAGAAAATCTAAACTCCCCTCCTGAAAATAATTTTAAAACAAATTTAGCTCAAAACAGCACTCATGATGAAGAGAAGGTTACTGAAAATACAACAGAAAAGGAAAAGCTTGCTGTCCACAATACAAGAATTCAAGTGGAAAAACCTTTTAACTTAGAAACAGAAATAGGCAAACTGAAAATAGCCATTCCTCTGTCTGAATTGGCTAAACATGAAGTTTATAGGGAACAAATCAATAGGTCACTTCAAATATCAGAGAATAGGGATGCAGTCAATGTTTTAGATGACCAACCAGAACTGATTTTTGGTCCTGAAGTCAATGGTAAAACCGTAGATGGAGGAGTTCCTCCATTCTATGTGAGCTTGAACATTCATGAAAAAGTGCTGCACAACGCAATGTTTGATTCAGGAGCTTCCCATAACCTAATGCCTAAGTCTGTGATGGAAAAGCTAGACCTAGATATCACAAGGCCATATAAAGACTTGTTCTCATTTGATTCCAGCGAGGTCAGGTGTCTAGGCCTAATTAAAGACCTTTGTGTATCTTTAGTCCAATATCCAGCTAAAACAATCTTGATGGATGTGGTGGTCACTGATATCCCACCTAAATATGGAATGCTTTTGTCCAGATCTTGGGGTGCAAAACTCCAAGGATCTTTGCAGCTAGACATGTCCTATGCCACCATTTCAGTCTTTGGACAGCCAAAGAGATTGTACCGGGAAACATTGATGAAATATGTGGTTAGTAGTCAAGAGAAACCCCAAAACTTCCCCATCTATTCTATGCATTCCGATATGGATTCATTCATCTTATACAATGCTGGGATGTGTCCCAAAACTGATGTCAAACTCCTGGGAACAACACAAACAAAAAACATGAATGAACAATCTAGTGCTCAAGATCAAAAAATTGTTGATGTGATTGATGCAACAAATGAACAAGACATAGCATATGAGCTACAAAATCCAAATCTGCCCACTGAGCAAGTTTCCAAAACTCCTAAGACTAGTCACAATCAAGAAATCCTATGGTACTTAGAGTTTGATGGGTCAGTGAACAAATTAGGAGCAGGGGCAGGGATTTGGATACACAATATGAAAAATGACCATGCTCAAGGTCATGCATATAGGCTAAATTTCAGATGTACAAACAATATGGCCGAGTATGAGGCCCTTTTGCTGGGACTCAAATTTATCAAAAGTATAGGGGCAACTAAGATTTCAATTCTAGGGGACTCAGACTTGATTATCCAATAGATAAAGGGAAGCTTTGTTACAAATGATCTTAGGCTAAGAGCTTACAGAGGTGCAGCCATTGAAATACTTAACACCTTCTCAGAATCTCAGCTCGCCAAAATTCCAAGAAATCACAATTTACATGCACATAGTTTTGCAACTTTTGCTAGCACTTGCAAACTGCCATTTGAGCCCAACCACCACTTTACTACTGAAATCAAACACAGACCCGCTGTCCCAGATAATGTCAAAAACTGGCAGGTGTTTGAAAATGATACACAAATAAATAATTTCCTGACTTTGAAAGAGGAATTCTCAAGTATAAACATTGACACAAGCACCATTGATGATCAACAGCAAATAGACAAAATTGAGCAGAACATATCAGCTGAAACAACAAATCTGATTTTGCATCCAACAACCTTTGACTGTAAAAATTTACAAGAACTGAAGCAAATGGACCTTGATGAGATGGCTGAGGGAGAATCTGAAGTAATTGAACTAAAAGATAATTTTCTGCCCACAGGGTTAACTCCTTTGGAGGATATATTTGATTCAAATGACATTCCAAGGAAACCAAAAATGCAACCTCTAAATGCAGAAATTGAGGACTGCAATATTGGAACCATAGAAAATCCCAAAATGGTAAAACTGTCCAAAACATTGCCTCCTGATCAAAAGCTGAAATACATTGAGTTGTTTAAAGAGTTCCAAGATGTCTTTGCATGGAGCTATGAGGACCTCAAGTCCTATGATACTTCCGTCATCCAACATACAATACCCTTGAAAGAAAATCAAAAACCTTTTAAACAAAAGCTTAGAAGGGTGAATCCTGTCCTCCTGCCCCTGATTGAGAAGGAAGTCAAAAGAATGTACGAAGCTGGAATAATTGCACCTATCAGGTTTTCAGAGTGGATTTCAAATCTAGTGCCTACTAGGAAGAAAACGGGAGAGATAAGACTCTGTGTTGACTTAAGAAATTTGAATAAAGTCTCTCTCAAAGACCACTACCCCTTACCAAAAATGGATCATATCCTACAAAGGGTAGTAGGAGCTTCTAGGATCTCACTGTTAGATGGATTCTCAAGATTCAACCAGATCTTAGTTCACCCGGATGATCAAGATAAAACTGCCTTTACAACACCTTGGGGAACCTTCAAATATGTCAAAATGCCTTTTGGACTTAAAAATGCAGGGGCCACATTTCAAAGAGCAATGGACATAGCCTTTGCAAAGGAGATCCATGATTTCTTAGTCATATACCTTGATGACCTCACTACTTTTTCAAAATTAGACCAAGAACATTTAGAGCATTTAAGACAAGTGTTCCTAATTTGCAGAAAATATGGCATATCATTGAACCCAAAGAAATCATTGTTCGGCCTAGAAGAAGGCAAACTCCTAGGTCACATAATCTCAAAAGATGGCATCAGAATTGACCCGGACAGAATTCAGGCTATCCTCCAAGTCCCTCACCCAAGAAACATCAAGGAACTACAAGCCTTTCTAGGGAAGATCAATTTCCTAAGAAGATTCATTCCCAATTTAGCCGAACTAGTAAGACTATTGAATAACATGCTAAAGAAAGATTCTAAAGTCAAATGGACAACAGAAGCTAAACAAGCCTTTGAGGAAATTAAAATGGCTTTGACTAAAACACCTGTTCTCACAAGCCCCAAGTTTGATAGAGATTTCATAATTTTTTCCTTTGCATCTCAGCATACTATTGCTGCTGTCCTACTACAAAAGGATGACCAAGGATGTGAGAAGCCTATTGCTTTCTTCAGCAAAGCACTTAGAGATGCTCCACTCAAATATCAAATTATGGAGAAACAAGCTTATGCCCTTGTAAAGGCCATCAAGGATTTCAGAGTTTATATCTTGTACTCACATGTCATAGCCTATGTCCCAAATGCTGTGGTCAAAGACATTCTGACTCAAGAAGGAATTGAGGGTAAAAGAGGCAAGTGGATAGCCAACATTTTAGAGTATGACATTGAAATCAAGCCTACAAAACTCATAAAAGGACAAGGGTTGGCTAAATTAATGACTGAAACCAATTTTCAAGCCCTTGACATAAATGAACTGGATAACGAACAGGAGATGGCGACTCCACAGATCAATCAAGCATTTTTACAATCACCTTGGTATGTTGACATATGTTTTGTATTGTTAAACCTGCAAGCTCCTCCAGGGTTATCCATAACTAAAAAGAGATTCTTGAAAATGAAGGCTTCAAAGTTTTGTATTATAGACAATGTTTTATTTTGGAAAAATCATGAAGGTATTTTGCTAAATTGCCTAATACAGGATGAAACTAACAAAATACTCAAGGAATTTCATGCAGGGGACTGCGGAGGACACTTGTATTGGAAGTCAATAGCTGATAAGATTCTAAGAGCTGGTTTTTATTGGCCCTCCCTGTTTGCTGATGTGAAAAAATTTGTAGTTTCTTGCCATAAATGTCAGATCTTTGAAGGCAAGAGAAAGCTGTTACCTTTACCCCTCAGACCCGTTTCAACTGAAAGACCATTTCAACAATGGGGTTTAGATTTCATTGGAGAAATTCATCCTTCCTCTTCTGGCCAACACAAGTGGATTCTCACTGCCACAGACTACTTTACCAAATGGATAGAAGCCATCCCTTGTAGGCAAGCAAATGACTCAATCATCATGCAATTCTTAGAAACCAATATTTTGTCTAGATTTGGCTCTCCAGAGAAGATTATTACAGACAATGCTGCTGCCTTTAAATCCAAAATAATGATCAATTTCTATCATAAGTACCACATTACCTTGGGCCACTCCACAACTTACTACCCTCAAGGTAATGGCCTAGCCAAATCCTCCAACAAAAGCCTGATCAACATCATCAAAAAAGTCTTGGAGGAGAATAAAAATAATTGGCATAAAAAGCTGGTAAATGCACTATGGGCAGACAGATTGACCACCAAAATATCTATTGGAACCAGCCCATATGAATTGGTTTATGGCATGGAAACTGTGTTCCCCTCATCCTTGAGAATCCTTGTAATCAAATTGTTGCAAGAGTTACAAGCAGAACCCAATGACATTCAAAGAAGAATCAATCAAACTATTCACTTGCAACAAACTAAAGAGGAAGTATATCAGAGAACTCAGGTTCTGCAAGATAGACTCAAGAAGATTTTTGACAAGAGAACAAAAGCTGAAGATTTCTTCATAGGAGACAAAGTGTTGAAGTGGGATTCTAGAAGGGAAGACAAAGGAAAGCACGGCAAATTTGATTTCCTTTGGAAAGGACCTTATGTCATTCAGGCTGTACAAGGAAACGACACCTATTTTTTGAAACTTTTGGATGGCACAGAAGTTGAGGAAGGGCCAGTCAATGGGCGAATGCTCAAGCATTATTTTGATCCTGTTTGATCAACATCACAAAACTGTATATTGTACATAAGTAGTGTCTATTTTAGCAGTTCATTACAACAATTAGATTAGGGATAAGATGCAGCAGATTTTGAGGAAAAAAGCAAGGAGTGGTGCCACCTTTTGTACATATTTGAATTTACCAGAAGAAATCAAAAAGAAATCTTGGGAGCCATGAAGATGACTGAACACTTAGACCAACCACCAGAATAGAGTTGTTATTCGGTTCACATTAGCTCACAAGAAGTATATACATTAGCTCACAAGAAGTATATACATGTTACAAAGATTCAGTTGTGTGTCTGCAGCAGAAGGAAGTTTCAGATCATAGCAAGAGTTGAAAATAAGGCCATCTGACCTGCTGTTCTTGGCTTTTCACCTGGAAAAGCCATCCCCAAGTGGAGCCATTGTTAGGTTCCTATACCAATAGGTGTCATATTTCATGATTGGCTATGGAAGTGCCAAATATGATCATCCTTTCCATGCTGCAAAGGTTCCATATTTTGTAAATAGATAAAGAAAATTAAAAATATAAAGAGGGTATGCCCTAAAAGAAAAATCAAGGGGCAAGAAAAATGAATTGGTCAAAAAAGAAAGAAAATGAACCCGAAGAAAGACCAGGAAAGTGGCTAGTCAAAAATGCCACTACTATCCTACTCTTGCAAAGGATTTCAAAAATCATGCAATCAGTGATTGGGCCTCACTTGATGGATGGTCCAACAGCTCAATCTGGGCCAGTCCATATTTAAATTTCCTGTTGTAGAATAGAGAATGAAGGTCTGTCCAAACAATTCAAGCCTGGAAGATCACTAGATAAGATAGAGAAATAAAGGGCCCAACTGCTTAATCTCAGCCCTTGGAGGAGATAAGGATAGATTTAGATAGGAGGGCAGCCAAAAGAAAAGAGGAAAATCAGGGTTTGCTAGTTCAAGTGCACCCAATCAAAAATGAAGAAAAAATGTTAGGAATTGTAGAATGGGTAAGTAGATTGAAGTTGCAGAAATAGGTCTATCAGCAGTGTCATCTTTTTTGAATATGATCTATTTTATGGATATCTCAAATACCATGGCAAAGGTGTGATGACAGATCAGATGTTGCATGTCTAATTCCCCCTCTCTCCCCTCACAATAATCATTCACTAACATCCCTCAAAGAGATTGGGATCTGCCCAAACTCTTAACTTCACTCCATTTTCAGAAAACTTAAGTGAAACTTCAGGTTTACTTAAAAGTTCAAAGCCACATTTCTTGTGTAAAGTTTTATTTCTCCCCACACCCCCAAGTCTAGGTGATTCAACTTCATGCACCTAGCATTTCCCCTTATATTCATATTAACATGCTAACCCTATTATATAACTCCCACTTATATTTCCCCTCCCCTATTATATATAAAAATACATAAAAAACCTAAAAAATGTATAATATCCCTACCTTTAGCAACTATAGCCATATAACAGAAGTTTCGGGAATTATAACGTTTACCAAAAACATTATAATAGCCCTCCGCATCGTTGGAATTTATTTAACCCCTGGTTAAATAAATAACCACCCCTAACCCGCCCACATAAACCACATTATAACCCTTTGCGCATTATTAAATTGCATTTTATTTAACATTCGGTTAAATAAATAATCGATCCGCCAAAGCCAAAAGTTAAAAACATTTGCAAAACCCTCGCAAAACATTATAAAATGTTAAATCTTTGGGCGGGCCCCTACGCCATACCTTACCGTCAACTCGCCATCCCGTCAACCGTTGGATCGCACCCTCCAGAGCCGCCCTGGTGAACGAGAGTTAGCACCCGATGGAAAGCAGTTTTCCTGCCGTACCCCGGGACGGGTGTCTCTTTTCTATTGCATCGGGCCTATTCTGATGCAAACCGCCCCCGTACCAAAAGTGGTCCGATGGAAACCACAAACTGCCTACTATTCCCGTTGCTTACGTCATACACCACATCTGCACCCATGCCAGCACCCGCGTTACTGTTTTGTCTACTGTGTCTGCCATGTCATCCGACCATGTCAGCAACCACGTCACCTTCTGTACCCTGCTATAGGACAAGGTTATGTCATGATGACGTCAGCACAAAAAGCGCCAAAAAGTCTAAAAAAGCCCAAATTTGTTCAAAAGTCATGAAAGTGATGTTTTTGTTTATTTTTTATGCGTCGTATAGTGGAGACTGTGCATGTGAATTACGTTGAATCCGCCACTAATGTTCCAGTCCGCCACCTAGGCATGTTCATGCTGCAAACCCGACCTCCTCGGCTCCATCTGCAATTGCATTTTGAACTAGACTCTTGTAAAATAGGTATTTACTCGACAGTCTCCCATAAACCTTGTTTTTTTCGTGATTTCTTAGTTAAAATCACCGGGAGAGCTAAATTCGAGTCAAATACATTGTTGCCTACGAACCTCTGCACTCTAAGTCACTGATTGACCATCTTTCCAAGGGAAACCTACTAATTCTGTGGTCCTCTGTCAATTGTCCGTCAAACTGCAAGTCGAGCTCATGTCCGCCTGCAAAACCACCAAAAAACGCCTGCAAAAGGAGCGCCCTTTCCACTGTTTTTTAGCTTCCTAATTAAAAAACTCTACAGGCTCTGTCTCTCCTTTGAATTTTACTCAATGAGGCCATTTCCATATAAAACTCAAATTGCAGAATTCCTGTGAAAGACCCACTGTTAGTACTCTGTTTCCTGTTGAGACATAGACTCATAATCCAATTACAAACACAGTGAATCATGGAGGCTCCAGTGGCCCTGAATATTGCACCCTTGAATGCACCACATAGGGAGTTGGAGTGGCTACCTCTTGCTGATAGAGATTTCCAGATTGAGGACATGGAGGGTGATAAACCTCACCTTCAGGCTTTTTGTGAAATAAGGAATAGATATAGGAATAAAACTGACATATTTAGAATCTGGGAGTCTAATATTCCTATATACTACCTGCCTTCAGTGAATGTCTTCCTTGACCTCATCCATCAATGTTGTGCTAATTATGAGCCTTCTCAAAGGGCAATGATGGACCCTTCTAGCAATGTCCTCTTTCATATCACCCCTCAATCTATAAATGAGATGCTGCACTTCAAGCCAACTCAGCCTTTGGTCCCTCTCTCCATGAAACATTTGCTAGATCAAGCCTCCAAGCTATCCTCTGCAGATGTTGACTGAATTGCCAAGGTGTTCATGCCACCAGATTGCTACTCCAGATACAAAATTCCCTATCACCATGCTTGGTTTGATGAGCCTAGAAAATTGCTCATAGACATGATTTCTTACATCCTGGGATTCAAAACAAGTGAAATAGTGGATGCGACTGTCTTTGCTTTGATGTCAATGTTTGCTCCAGGAAAGCCCCCTGCTGTCAAGTATGATTATGCCACCTTCATAGCTAACAGAGCACGCAAGGCTCTGACATCAAGAAGGCATTCACTAAAATCAAGGCCAGAAATGAGCCGGTAAGGTTCCAGATCTATAACCAATTACTAAGAATGGCTCCCACCAATCAACAGAGGCTAATGGTAGCCTATGATATCCAAGAAGGGAAAATGACCCTCAGTCACTTCAGGCCTACCGTACAGCAGCCCCAGTCAGCTGCTAATTATATCAGAACCAATCTAGAAGTCCTTGCTAAAGACATCCACCCAATGGACCAGATTGAGTTACACAAACAAATTGGAGAAATGGTGTACTCCACCTTGGCAGATAAAGCAATACTGGCCCACAGATTGCAAAATTCACTTCATAATACTTCTGCCCAATTAGAATTGGAGAAAGCTTCCTCATTAGCCAAGGACAATAGAATCAAATCATTGGAGGAGATTATTATGGAGCTGGGACATGATCCCAACGATCCCAAGGGAATACAAGCTTTAATTAAGAAGAAAGAAGAAGACATAGCAGCCCTCAGAAAACAACTCAGGTTGCCAGCCACAATACATCCTTAAACCACAGAAGTAGCACATCAGAAAGAAGAGGAGGATGTAGTAAGTTTGCTAATGAGGATGAATGAAAGACTGCTAGAAACAGAGAAAGCCTTGGGGGCAACACTGCAAGGAAAACAGGGAGAGTTGGCCTCTCAGCCGGCTCAAACAGCTCTAACTCTTGAAACTGCTCCTCCTACAGTCACCACAGCAGTCCCTCCTACTGATCCGGCATCAACAACAGGTACCTCAGCTCCAGCCTCAACTTCAGCAACAATTACAACAACAACTACAGTAGCAACAGGACAAGAGGCCAGCCTGAGTATGGAGGAAATGATGAAAGAAATAAAAGCTCTGGAACTCCAAATGGCAGAATTAAAAGAAGCCAAAGAAAATCTAGCCAAGATTGAGGTGAATTATGACAAATCAAAAATGGTTGTGGCTGAGAAGACAAGGGAAGTAAAGGCCCTGGAAAATAAGATAAAAGCCTTGGAAAAGGACCTTACTCTTCACAAGACTCTAACAGAAATCAAAACAATTTTGTGGAGTAAAATTGGCCAGTCCATCATTGATCAATGGACATCAATCCAGACTATTCATGACCAGATTGAGTTGATAGGGATAGCTCAATTTGAGACTCAAAAGGCCAGAACATTATTGGCAAACAAGCCCGAAGAGGCCAACAAAATGATCCATTTTTTGAATACTCATACTAGAGAATAGTTAGCAGCTCTGGATATGATGAACATAACAGACACAATTCTGTTAGTGAAAAAGGTACTGACCATGAGGAATTTTGTCTAGACTTTGGAAAGAAAGTGCTAAGATATGCAAGCAGAAATAAATACCTTCAAACAAAAGTTTGCAATGTTGCAGAGCAAGGGGTTTCCCAGCTTACTGACCAGCAGTGGAAGACTGTTAACACATGAACAGTATGCTCGAAGGGTAAATACCTATATTACCAATCAAATCACAGCAGCATCAAGCAGCATAGAAGAGATAGGACCTCCCTCTGGATAGGTTTTATATGACAAATTGGAAAATTTGTTTTATATTGAACATGAAATAAATAATCTTTTTGAGGTCCAGCCAAATTACTGCACATACACTGAAGCTGATGAAACATTGATTAAGCTACAGAGACACCAGCTGCCTACAGATCAATGGTGGGAGGGCATGCTTGAGGTTTTGCCAAGGTAATTTTATTGCTCTTTTCTGGTCAGCTGCACATTAGCAAATTCAAATATACGGGCCATGTTTTAGAAAATCAAATTGACAAAGGATGGAATTCGTGCTAAAAGGCGTTAAGACAAACTCAGGCATAGGTGGCAAGTGGCAGCACATCAGGAACGCAAATCAGAGAAGCAGCTGCCAACCGACTAGTTGAGCCAAAAAGTCAACAATAGCGGAACACCTAAGGCGCCTAGTGCAGCATAGTTACTCCATTTATTCTGTGTGGTTTTTCCATAATCAGTTATTTCCTTTGCCAAAGTAGATGGATGAATTTATTACTTTATATTTTTCCTATGGGATATTTTGTAAACTCTTCTATAAATACTTCCCCAAGATATGTATTATTGTTGGCTGGTGAATATCATTCTGGACCTGCGCTTTATGTTTTGAGAACTCTTCTGAAGAAAAGATTGCTGGAATGTTTTGCTGGTGAATTTGCTGGTTATGGAATCAATGGCAGAAGGATATATTGCAGAATTCTCGTGTTAATACATGGATCAATAAGTCTTCTTTACTCTTGTATTACTATATCTGTGTTTTATTTACCATCTAAATATCATGCTCTAAGTTACAGGAAAGAAGGATAACACAAAATTTTTCTTTGTTGTACTCTGTGTTCAATTCCTGTAATTTCTTATGTTTTCTAAAGGACTAGCATAGGCAAGAATTCTTGACTGCTCTTGTCTCCCTGGTTCTTTCACTCTAAATATCATCAAGGAATTCTTAACTGCTCCCTAATAATGTTTATACAATTTCCCTCTGTTAGCATAATGAAAGATTCTTTATTGCCTTTCATTCCCTGATTTCATTTCATCTTATTACAGCGTGAAAATTGTTTCTGTGTTTAATTATCTTGCTCTGTAGTTTTCCTATTGCCAAAGAGACCATACCCAGAGGTTTATTTCCATTAGACTCCATCAACCCAATGGTCTGAACTTCTCTCGCATTACAGCCCTGCTCTACTTAATGTCATCTTCCAAACATCAAACAAAACTTATGCTTCATAACTTGCCTAACATATAACAAAACAAATCTAAATTATAAAGAGAAGGCCCTCTCCGGTTGCAAATTGGCTAGAATCTGCAGCTAAAAGACTGGTTAGTGGTTACCTCGGTCGTATTCCCTTCTGGAGACAGGGAACAACTTGAGTGATAACATCATCGACACTTAAGAATAATCAAGAACACTTGAAACATGTAGAATGAATTGAAACAACACTTGAGACCCAAGCGACACTTGATGTGACAGTTAGGTAGACTCCAAAATTTGAATGTAGTGAAATTTGGAGGGTGTTGTAGAAGCAACAACACTTGGTGAATACTTCTGGCACATCAGGCATCTCTGCTATTTATACCTAATTTTAGATATGTTTTTCATCCTTGTCCTGAGGATGAACCACAATAGATGGTTCAAAACATCGACTCCAAAGCAACAATGTGATTATTCCGAAAATTTTATTTGATAACACTAGACAAACTTCAGATTCTCTACCTAGGAATAGATTTTCAGTCAAAGAGTTAGCCCTTCAGGAAGTATTTATTCACCAATCATATTTCCTTGACTTCCATTTTCGACCTAGGTTGTATATGTAGCACCTTACTTCACTTCACTTGGTTCAAACACACAAAAGGTATGCCATATCGCAATTGTTTCAATCTTGGAAAGGGTAATATGCATAGAGATTTTAAGATATTCAGAGTATGAATTTCATATCTGGTGTTGCTCCACTCCTAGCAGGCCTGGACAGTACCCCAATGGAGTCACTACAAGAGCACATCATTGCTTCGCTACCAGTGAGCCTGAAAAATACCCTGATAAAGTCACTTGCTTCACCTCCCTTTGTAGGAATCCTTTCCCTTATTTCACCCTTTATTTATTTATTTAATAAGATTGTGCTTCGACACTTATTATTTTCAATGGGCGGAAGAGGGATCCCAACTTATTGAGAGCAAAGGAGGTTGTTCCTTCAAAGAAGTATTTATATAACCTCTGATATTGGTTTTTCTTGCTATAGATTTTCCCCTTATCCTTTCTCTACTAGATTGGATAAGCATGTAACACACCAAGTAGATTTAACATCAAGTTGAGGATTTTGCATAGTAGAATAGATGTGGATTTAATATGTTACCTCAAGTTTTTCCTTTTGGGTGTATCGTATTTTCCGTCCATACTCAGCTCAACCTATGGCATCTTTGCAAAACAAAGAAGAAGAAATAGTAGATAGCCAAGTGTTGTGGTTGTCACATATTCTCTTTATTCCAATAAAAAGTCCTTTTGAGCCATGCACTCTTTCACACAATGTCTTATTTATGTACAATGACCAAGACACAAGACTAGATGGGACCTGACTTGATAGAAACACATAAAACTGAGACACGTGATAAAGAAAAGGAAAAAAAGGAAAATTGTACAAGAAACACAACTTAGAGATGCTACTAAATATAATGCTTAAAATCTTGGCCATTAATGGGAAGAGGTTTAGTCCTCCCATCTAAGGATTTTAGCTTGAAAGTATTATGACCGAGTTTCTCTTCAATGGTGTAGGGGCCAATCCATAGAGATTGGAACTTCGTGTTCTTTCCTTTATTTTTGAGGGATTTATCCCACTTCAATACTAAGTCACCCACATCGAAACTCTCAGTCCCTGCATACTTTTTGTGGATGGAAAATATTTCCATGGCCTTGAGCCTTTCTTCCTCAAGTTTAAGCAAATCATCTATCCTACTTTGAACCAAAAGGCAAGGTATACCTTGGGACTCCTGGGAGAATTGCAAGGTTGGGAGATATAGGTTTATAGGCAAGATATCTTCTTTTCCGTATAACATGAAGTACAGTGAGGTTTTGAGGTAAGGATTAGGAGTTACACGGTCAACCCACAATTAATTTATCAAAGCATTGTGCATGTTCCTTTGCTCAGAGGAAATGCTCTTCTTGATTATGCGAATGAGATTTTTGTTCATTGATTCTGCTAAACCATTTCCTTGTGGATAATAGTTAGATGCATGCTTCAATACAATACCATTTTCTAATGTGAATTCAGAAAGTTTCAATGAATAAAAATAAGTCACATTATCAAATAAAAGAGACATGAGAATGCCAAACCTAGTTATAATTTTCTAATTTAAGAATTGGATGACTTCTTGGTCGTTAACGTGTCTTAAAGGAACCACTTCTATCCAATGATTAAAATAATCTTTTTTTTTAGAATGTATTGGTGTTTCTTTGATGAATGTGGGAATATTTCTCCAATAACATCTAGTCCTCTGTGCTGGAATGGTTCCTCGACTACTATTGGGATCAGTGGGGCGGCTGACTTTCGATATTGGTTGCACATCTGTGACAAGTTGGGAACTTGCGAGCATAAGCATGAGCATATTTGAATAAAGTGGGCCAATAATAACCAACCCTCATTACCTTATGTGTTGTTGTATCACCCGCATAATGACAACCTACCGATCCATCGTGAATATCTCTTAGTCTCTTCTTTGTATCTTGAGGCTCAAGGCATATTAGCAAGACACCATTGCAATGCTTTCTATAAAGCACTCCATTAGTGAGCTGATAGGATAGATATTTAAGGTTAATTTCCATATTTTCTTTATTTTATAGATGTGTGGGAAAGGTGTCGTGCTCTAAGAATTGTCGTATGTACCAATACCATGGCACTGTTGAGTTTGTCTGGGGAACTTATTCAATGTTATACGTTTTTATCTTTTGATCCCATCCTGAAAGATCTTGCTCCAGAGCATGTCTTGCTTCTTCTGCTAATTTACAAAAGCCATGACCCTTAATAGTATGAGCTGGTTTGAAATCCATATCATATTCTTGTAAACATGTCATCTAATTTTCCCTCTTCTTACCGAGATCCTGCTGCATAAAGAGTGCTCTGACCATTGGACGAGTCACATTTATGATTGTGTGAGCTTGAAGGAGATAGGGCTTGAAATTTTTAAATGCCTTATATACAACATAAGCATGTTTATTGATGGCAGGGTAATTAAACTCTCACCCATGTAATACAACACTCATAAAAGAAATAGGCCATTCATTTCCTTCAGTATCCTTATGTGTCAATATGACAACAATAGATGAATATGAGGTGAAAGTATAAAATAGCAAATATTTTCCATAATCAATAATAAACAATGTAGGTGCATCAACAATAGCTTGTTTGATTTGAGCAAAAGCATATTTTCCCCTTTTGTCCCATTTATAAATCACATCTTTCTTAATCATCTCCTGTAATGGTTTAACTATTTGAGCATAGTTAGAGGTGAACTTGCACAGAAAATTAATATTCCCTAAGAAAGACTACATAGTGATGAAAAGGAGTCTTGGATATTACCCAAAATCCCCTTTTCTTAATAAAAATCGGCCCTTGACCTGTGGTAACAACCTACAGGCTTTATCGTAAGCGCTTAAGGCTTTAAGCCTTTTATGACCATGGACATATGAGGAATCAAAGCCACCTTTTTATCGGCACTCTTAATCACCCATCGGAAGCCACCACCCGAGCTTTAAAGCTCGCACACACCATCATCCATCTATCAGGAGTGACCCATCAGAAATACATGTATCGGGAGCGACCCACCATAAATACGTGGAAACCATATATATATAAAACCCCCCGTTTTATAACCGTGCCCACATATATATAATTATATGGAACATGGAACAATACAAAAACCCACTCTAATCAAAATACCGGACTTCAAATTATATATATACCTTTGCAATTTTCGGCAAGTCTGATATCTACCATCACCACCATAAACATTATACCGCGGACCTGATGACCCCCGATGAGGTTGCGGACCTGATCTACAATTCACCGCGGTTGATATTTCTATCGCATCCACCTCCGCCCAAAGGTAATTCGTCGGCGATCGGCGATCGCTCGATGCGCTATACACATATATGCATCCGCCGATATAGAACCGGACCCGACTTGGGAATTCAACCCGATATATAAAATATCGCGTCCACTTTCGTTTCTAAGGTTTCCGATGCGATATCGTTCCGCCGATATAGAACCGGACCCGACTTGGGAATTCAACCCGATATATAAAATATCGCGTCCACTTTCATTTCTAAGGTTTCCGATGCGATGGGATTTCGCCGAAGTTCCGATGCGATGGAAATACATGGACCCGATGAGTTCCGAAGGAAACCTTAATAGTATTTCAAGTCCGTTCAGTGCTCCGCTAAGGGTTTTGGCGCCGATTCTCTATGTAAATGGACTTTTCCGTTTACGGACTTTAGTTAACCCAGATTGGCTTTAAACACAAAATTGCTTACGGTTATGAATAAATGCACAGACAGATCAAATTGCATGAACTTTAAAAAGGCAACCAAACACACAAGGCCTCCACGGGCCTAATAAACAAAGCACTGCACAGAATACTGGATTTCTTCATAAAATACAGGGTCTCGGCCTTGGCCAGATTACACCATAAAATGACCTCTGTTACCAAATACAGTCCACCACACTTTGAGCTCTCGCTCCACTCCAGGCCTCCCCCTCTTCTCCACATTTGTCCTCTTTTTAACTCAATAATTTCTCTAACAATCTCTAGCAACAATATTCTATTTTTAAGAGATCTAACAGCAATCGTCTATCTCTTAGCTCTCATTCACACCTAAGCTAACAAATATTGTCCCTAATCCAAATAAAACAATGCCTTATTTATTACAATAACTAACAATTTGAGAAGTCATCCTTCTCGGTAATAGTCGATGAAATTTACTGTGATTAGCCACAACATGTGGACAATCCTCCACATTGCTGGCTAATGTCGATGCTCCTGCATCAGACTCCCGGGGAAGAAAGGATTTGTCCTTCAAACCTTCAGGACTCACTCCATATTTCTGTAGTTCAGCTGTTGTCAACCAACTGGAATCTTCCACTGGCTGCTCCTTCCACTTGACTAGATATTGGAAATATGTCTGCCCTCTGGTTTTCTTAGATACTCTTCGGTCTAAAATAGCTTCAACTTCTTTTTGAGATGCTTTTGGTACTTGTTCCTCCCAATCCACAGTTTGAATTTCATCACCTGTGACTTCTTTCTGCAACTCTGTTTCTGCCTCTCTGAATGGATACAAGTCTGCAATATTAAAAATGGGGGATATTCCGATCCCTTCTGGTAGCTCAATCTCATATGCATTAGCTGAAAATTTCCTTTTGATTTTACAGGGTCCTATTTTCTTCAGTTTCAGTTTATTATAAGTCCTTGTAGGAAATCTCTCCTTCCTCAAATATGCCATGACTAAATCTCCTACTTGAAATTCTTTTTCTCTCCTTTTCAGATCTGCTCTCTGTTTATATCTTCTGTTGCTTTCCTGTAATTTATCTTTGACTTCTTCTTGTAGCTTTTGCATTTGTTTAGCAAAATCTTCAGCACTTGCACTTCTGGCTTCCTGTTTTCCCAAATCTCTGAGCTCATATACTCCTCTCAGATGCATTCCAAAGACAATCTGGAATGGACTCATTCCTGTGCTTCGGTTTGGTGTATCATTGTAAGCAAATTCAGCTTGAGCTAATGCCAAATCCCACTGTTTGGGATTCTGATGAACCAGAGTTCTTAATATATTTCCCAAGCTTCTATTCACAACTTCAGTTTGTCTGTCGGTCTGAGGATGGTAGGCTGAACTAAACTAAGTTTAGTTCCCAGCTTCTTCCAAAGTGTTCTCCAGAAATGCCCTACAAATTTTGTATCCCGATCTGATACAATGCTCACAGGTAAACCATGCAATCTTACAATCTCAGAAAAGAACAAATTGGCTATGTGTGTGGCATCGCTAGTCTTCTTACAAGCAATAAAATGGGCCATTTTTGAAAATCTGTCTACAACAACATATATAGAATCATTTCCTCTCTGAGTTTTTGGTAAACCCAAAACAAAGTCCATACTCACTGCATCCCATGATCGATCTGGTATGGGAAATGGATGATATAGACCTGTATTTTGACTCCTTCCTTTGGAATACTGACATACCCTACATTTCTCAACAAACTTTTTAACATCAGTTTGCATTTTAGGCCAATAATAAAAAGCATTCACCTGAGTGAAAGTTTTGTCTTGTCCAAAATGACCAGACAATCCTCCACTGTGCTTTTCTCTAATGATGTTTTCTCTCATTGAACATTTAGGAATGCATAATTTGTTGCTCTTAAATAACAGGCCTCCTTGAATAAGGTAGTCCATCCATTGACTTCTGTTATGGCCCATTGGATTCTGCACTGTCGTGTAGATATCCCTAAAATCCTCATCATCATGATACATTTCTATCATCTCATCAAAACCTACAACACCCACTTTGAATTCTTGCAAAAGAAAACTTACCCTGCTCAACACATCTGCCACTTTATTAGACTTACCGCTTTTGTGCTTTATTACAAAAGTGAAACTTTGTAGAAATTCTACCCACTTGGCATGCTTCTGATTTAACTTTGGCTGATTATTAATGAACTGCAAAGCATGATTATCTGAATATAAAATGAATTCCTTTGGCAGTAAGTAATGCCTCCACTTTTTCAACGCCTGCACAATAGCGTAGAATTCTTTGTCATATGAAGAATATCTCCTTTTCGCATCATTTAATTTCTCGCTGAAATACGCTATCGGTCTTTGCTCTTGGCTCAACACCGCCCCAATTTCTTCTCCACTTGCATCAGTTTCCACTTGAAAGACTTTCTCGAAATTTGGCAATGCTAGAATAGGCTTTTCTGTTATCTTTCTTTTCAACAAATTAAAATTCCTGTCGGCTGCTTCTGTCCATTGAAATGGCTGATTGACCTCCCTGATTGTCTCAAGGATTGGTGCACAAACTTGACTGAACCCTTTTATAAACTTCCTGTAAAAACTAGCAAGTCCATGGAAACTTCTTACCTCGAATACACTCCTGGGAGTAGGCCAGTTTCTGATTGCTTGTACCTTTTCCAGATCCATTTTTAAAACTTCTCTGGAAATCACAAACCCCAAATATACCAGCTCCTCTTTCATGAAACTACATTTCTTCAAGTTAATTAGTAGTTTTTCCTTCTGCAGTGTTTTCAAGACTAACTTCAAATGTTCCAAATGTTCCTCTTTACTTTTGCTGAAAACCAAAATATCATCAAGGTAAACAACAACAAATTTACCTGTATATTCTTTTAGGACCTCGTTCATTAGTCTCATGAATGTGATGGGCGCATTAGTGAGCCCAAAAGGCATCACTAACCACTCATACAATCCACTATTTGTTTTGAATGCTGTCTTCCATTCATCGCCTTCCCGAATTCTAATCTGATGATACCCGCTTTTTAAATCTATCTTTGTAAAATACCTGGATCCACTTAAACAATCCATTAAATCATCCGTTCTGGGCAAAGAAAATCTATACCTGACTGTTATCTTATTGATAGTTCTGGAATCGGTGCACATGCGCCATTCTCCTCCCTTTTTCGGACTAAGCACCGTTGGCACAGCACACGGACTCAGACTTTCTCGGATCAGTCCCTTGTCCATTAACTCTTGAACCTGTCTTGCAACCTCTGCATTTTCCTGAGGAGTTAATCTATATGTAGCTTTATTAGGTAGACTTGCTCTTGGTATTAAGTCGATATGGTGACTTATACTCCTAATCGGTGGTAATTCATTTGGCAATTCATCCACAATGATATCCATGTAACTATTTAACACAGATTGAATTTCTTCAGGCAAATCATTTAAATTGGTGGAGGTTAAAATTACCTTTGGCCTTCCTACGATAGCGAAATGCACCTCTTTGCTTTTATCAACCTCTTGTAGCAGTTCCTTGCCACTCATCAACATAATACTATTTTCAGGCAGCTCTTTTTCAACATCATTCTTTACTGGCAGCAACGTATGTTTAACTCCGTCCTTCTCTATAGTATATGTATTCCTTCTCCCATCATGAATCGCCTTCCTGTCAAATTGCCACGGTCTTCCCAATAACACATGACATACATCCATGGGCATTATGTCACATAAGATCACGTCTTTGTATGTGCCGATTTGCATTTCCACATTACACTGCTCTGTCACAATGACTTGATGACCCTTCTGTAGCCAAGATACTTTGTAAGGTGCAGGATGCAATTTCCTTGTTAATCCGAGCTTTTCCACCATCTCTGTAGACACAAGATTGTCATTACTCCCGCTATCAATTATAACCTTACAGCACTTACCCTTTGACTTGCACGTAGTCTTGAACAAGTTCTTCCTTTGCGCAGGTTCTCCAATCTCCTTTTCTGATCTTAACAAAGTTCTTCTAAGCAGCAATGCTTCACCTTCTTCTGGTGGTTCTTCTACAAGTCGAGGTGGTTCCGGCTCTGCCTCAGCCACGTTTGCACCCCTCTGGCTTGCTGACTTGTTACGAGGACAGTCTCATGACATATGTCCCCATTCTCCATAGGTATAACACCTAACATCTCTTCCTCGCCCTCTTCCTCTGGGCGCGAATCTCCCTCTACTAGATTCACCCATCTGTGGTGATCTGCTGCTTGAACTCCCTGTGTCAATTTGGTGCTGTGTTCCTCTAGATCGGCCAGCTCCTCTACCTCTTGCTGAGCTCTTTCCTCTGTTCCTTTGACTTTGTTTTCTTAATATATTCTCTTCTACCTTCAATCCTGCTTGATAGGCATCCTCAACAATTTTCAAACTTAACAGACCAATCTCATCTTGAATCTCATACCTTAGCCCATTAACATATCTAGCTACTTTTTCCAAATCATCCTCTACATGCCCTATTCTGATACTTAATCTGTAAAATTCTTCAGTATATTCTTTAACAGACATTCCTTTTTGCTTCAGATTTTGCATCTACTTAAAAAGATTCAAATGATAATATTTCGGCAAAAACTTGGCTTTCAGTTTACTTACCATTTTATGCCACTGCTTGATCTTAGATTTCCCCTTTCTCGTTCTTGATGTCTGTACCTCGTCCCACCAGATGACTGCATGACCTTTCAATCTAGTTACTGCAAATTTTGCCTTCTTTTTCTCTTCAACCTCTTCATAATCGAAGTACTGATCTATGGATCTGATCCAATCCATGAGCTCCTAGGCATTCAGACTCCCTTCATACATAGGAATCTCCACTTTAGGTTTGCCTCCAACCTTTGCCAGCATCTTCAGGATTTTGATATTTTCATTCTCTTCTTCTGCTTCCACATCTGTATCAGATTCTTCTGTAGGACTCTCAGCTCCCTCGTTAGGCGCTCTTCTTTGGGCTGTCTCCATTGCCTCCATTCGTGCACGCAAACTCCGCACTTCTTCTATCAAAACTACATTTGGTTCTGGTCTCCCTCGACCAATTCCTCTTCTTGGCGGCATCTTTACTGTAAACACTATCTCTTCTGCTCTGATACCAAAATGATGAAAAGGAGTCTTGGATATTACCCAAAATCCCCTTTTCTTAATAAAAATCGGCCCTTGACCTGTGGTAACAACCTACAGGCTTTATCGGAAGCGCTTAAGGCTTTAAGCCTTTTATGACCATGGACATATGAGGAATCAAAGCCACCTTTTTATCGGCACTCTTAATCACCCATCGGAAGCCACCACCCAAGCTTTAAAGCTCGCAAGCACCATCATCCATCTATCGGGAGCGACCCATCATAAATACATGTATTGGGAGCAACCCACCATAAATACGTGGAAACCATATATATATAAAACCCCCCCGTTTTATAACTGTGCCCACATATATATAATTATATGGAACATGGAACAATACAAAAACCCACTCTAATCAAAATACCGAACTTCAAATTATATATATACCTTTGCAATTTTCGGCAAGTCCGATATCTGCCATCACCACCATAAACATTATACCGCGGACCCGATGACCCCCGATGAGGTTGCGGACCCGATCTACAATTCACCACGATTGATATTTCTATCGCATCCGCCTCCGCCCAAAGGTAATTCGTCGGCGATCGGCGATCGCTCGATGCGCTATACACATATATGCATCCGCCGATATAGAACCGGACCCAACTTGGGAATTCACCCCGATATATAAAATATCGCGTCCACTTTTGTTTCTAAGGTTTTCGATGCGATATCGTTCCGCCGATATAGAACCGGACCCGACTTGGGAATTCAACTCGATATATAAAATATCGCGTCCAATTTCATTTCTAAGGTTTCCGATGTGATGGGATTTCGCTGAAGTTCCGATGCGATGGAACTACACGGACCCGATGAGTCCCGAAGGAAACCTTAATATTATTTCAAGTCCGTTCAGTGCTCCGCTAAGGGTTTTGGTGCCGATTATCTATGTAAATGGAATTTTCTGTTTACGGACTTTAGTTAACCCAGATTGGCTTTAAACACAAAATTGCTTACGGTTATGAATAAACGCACAGACAGATCGAATTGCATGAACTTTAAAAAGGCAACCAAACACACAAGGCCTACACGGGCTGAATAAACAAAGCACTGCACAGAATACTGGATTTCTTCATAAAATACAGGGTCTTGGCCTTGGCCAGATTACACCATAAAATGACCTCTGTTACCAAATACAGTCCACCACACTTTGAGCTCTCGCTCCACTCCAGGCCTCCCCCTCTTCTCCACATTTGTCCTCTTTTTAACTCAATAATTTCTCTAACAATCTCTAGCAACAATATTCTATTTTTAAGAGATCTAACAGCAATCGTCTATCTCTTAGCTCTCATTCACACCTAAGCTAACAAATATTGTCCCTAATCTAAATAAAACAATGCCTTATTTATTACAATAACTAACAATTTGAGAAGTCATCCTTCTCGGTAATAGTCGATGAAATTTACTGTGATTAGCCACAACATGTGGACAATCCTCCACATTGCTGGCTAATGTCGATGCTCCTGCATCACATAGCCTTCTTATTTACCGGAACGGGATCTGAGTTATAGCTTTGATCCTTTTGGCATCAATTTTGATTCCACTCTTCACAATGATGTATCCTAATAGAGTACCTTCTAACACACCAAATATGCTTTTCTTGGGATTGAGAGAAATACCATATTTGTGACACCACTCAAATATTTGTTTTAGATGGCACACATGGTATGATCTTGTTTTGGAGAATATAGTTACATTATCCAAATAAACTACTACGCTTTGGCCAATCATACCATGGAAAGAAATTTCCATGGCTCTTTGAAATTTAGCACCAACATTGATAAGCCCAAATGGCATGCGCTTGAAGGCGAATGTTCCCCAATTGGTCCTTAAGGTGGTTTTAGGACGATTTGGTTCTTCCACTAGCACTAGATTATAGCCAAAAAAACCATCTAGTAGCGAGAACATCTAAAACCCATATATTGTTTGGAGGAGTTTCTCCATGGATGGCACCGGGGAATTGTCTTTTTCTGATGCTTGGTTGAAATTACGAAAGTCGACACATAGCCTTCTCTCACCAGACTTATTTTTGACAAGGACCAAATTTGAAACCCAAGTAGAGTGTATAACCTTGGAAATGATTTGAGCATCCTGGTGAGCAGTAGTATTGCAGCAATAATGCTGCAACTCCTGGGGCTTCCTACTTTACTTTTATCAACCTGGTAGTTCGTAACAAACTTGGAAGCGATGGTTCTGTATGCACAAGTACTAGTTCTTACTACAGGCTGTCACTTGGTTAGTTGGCGCAAGATAACTAGGAGCTCAAGCCAAATTCTATGAATTCCAAAAGAAGCTTTAAATGTGATGAAAGAAAGGAAAGCTTACTCTAACGAGGCTATTCTACTTGCAGAAAGAGAAAGAAAACTGAAATGTGAAGTAAACCTAGCAAACACTAATTTACCGACTAACCCTACTTTTACAAAAAGAGAGGTGAAAATCTAGGAAAGGAGTTCCATTACCTACTGAGGAAGTAAACTACACCTATTTAAGCTATTTCTAGAAGGAAATAAGAAAAAACATCTTTTTTCGATTTTTATGTATTTTATGTGAAATTGTTATGCATGTAATTTATTTTCTTGTGGATGTGGCAGCGATTAAGTGGTGATGGAGGGCGACTTTGGGATTTGCAGAGGTGTAGGAAGATGTGGAGGGGTCCTAGGAGGCCTCTGGCAACCTTTTGGAGGCTTTCCCTGCAATCGGACTTCAAAAAGTCATTTACAGGAAATTCTACAGGAGGCTGTAGGGGATCTATAGGCGGATCTATAGGAGGATCTACAGGAAGATGTCAAGGGTTGTTTTAGAGGGTTTAAAGGTGGAAAAATGGTGGGAAAGGGTAGCTAAAGACTAGAGGGATGTGTTAAGGTGTCTGAAGTTCATCAAGGATGATTAGGAAAGAAAATGATGGTTGGATTTGTTCAAGAGACGAGAGGAAAGCTTATGAGAAAAGTGCAGGAATTAGGGCAGATTTGTGAAGGGCTATGAATGACTTGTGAAACATGTAGCAAAATAGATGGTGATGGCAGCTTTATTGACTTATTATGAGCAGAGATGTACTGTAAGAGAGCTGCAAATCAAAACACTGAATCTAAGCAAGAAAAGAACTAGCTGCACCAAAAAAAGAACTATATCTCATGTTAACCTAAATTCTGATCTAGGAAAATAAAATGCTGAACAGTGCTATATGGAAAGGAAAGCATGGAAAGAGATTTATTACAGAAACATAAATGAGCATGGAAAAATGGATTTGAAGCAAAGCATTAACCTCTAAATCAAATTGTAACACTAGAAATTGCATGGAGGAAGCAAAACTGTGTTTTTATGGCAGCAAGCAGATCTTGACCTCAGTTCATGGTCCCAAAGGGAGGAAAGGAGGTCAAGGCTCTGTTGATGGCTTTTTTGTATCTTTTTCCTATAAATACTTAACCTACTTCAACAAACTGAAATGGAAATAGCTATGTAAATCACCAAAAAGCAACCTATTTTACTAAGGAAGAAATCTATCTAACAACAACTAATTCATGAACTGCAACAAAACATATAAATAAAAAATAAGATGTGTTGGGCAGCTTGGGTTGGGTCCTAACCCAAGAGCTTCAGCCCCCTGAAAGAACTCAGTGCTGGCTTAGAAAATATTTCATCTCCATTATCTGAGAAATATTTCTCACATTACATAAATCTGTTCACAAAAGTAAGCTCGAAATGAGCTGAGAAAAAGCTGCAAAAAAAGTGCGAAAAATTGACTAACATCCAACAAAATAATGAGGCCCTAAGCCTCTCTATTTATACCACTCGAACCCACAACAGCTCTCCTAAAATCAAGGAGGCTTGGCTCCCAAGACTTGAGATAGACATCAGTTCCTCTTCACTTGCTCGGCTACCCCTTTGATGCATTGATGTGGCTGCTTGTGCTTCGAGCCTTCTGAAGGAGGATTCAAGTAGGGAGTCATAAATGATGGAGACACCCTCCTACAAATCCTCTCCCTTGTTTTCCTCGAATATTGGCTGCCAAATGCTCATTAAATCTTTGATTTTGTCTCAAAATTGACCAAAAATCTGCATAAAGCACACATTAGACTTCTTGGCATCATGACTAACCCAACTCACTCTATTAGCATAAATATAATAAAAAACATGCAATAAACTAATGAGAATGGTGGATTAAGCTAAGTTAGGAGGCAAAATGAGCCCATATAATTACCCATTTATGGGGCTCATCATCACCCTCCTACTGAATGCGTTGCTCATCCTCTAAGCAACTAGCCTATCTCCTCATCCTTGATGGCCCTGACGGACTCTTGACATCCCATGATTCTGATGTGAGATCCTCCTCCTTATAATGGAATCCTACATTTCTGTCCACCTCTTCCCACCTCTTTTGTTCTTCTTCTTATTTTACACCTTCCAATAGGCCTAGCAGCAGTGGAGGACTCAATTTGAGGACAATCCAATTGGCCTTCAAACTCTACATAGAGCACTTGTACAGAGGCACTCTCCTTAATGCTTATTTCATCCTTGTTGGGGAGTGATACTCCCTGATTTGTAGACTATGTGGGAGAGTGTTCCACCTCCTCATACAAGCATGAATACAGTCTTCCCCAAGTAATCTTTCCATGTCTTCAAAATGTGCAATAGCCTAGGCTTGCTCATTGATATACTTAGGGGCACTTTGAGGATTATTTGCAAGTAGCTGGTGGACACTGATGAGAGCCATGGGGTGTGCTAGCTTAGCTCGGATCATTAAGGGTTCATTTTGCTCTTTTTCCATCAAGTTTTTGATTTCTGTCGCCCTTTTCTCCTCATGATTAATCCATGATGCCATGGCCATCAGCTGCAAGTCCCCCAGCCTAGCATTGGGGTCCCATAGGTTCATATCAGTGAGGGCCAAGTTATGCAAATAAAAATCTTCTATCTTTGCCTTGTATTCTATTGAACTTTGGTCACATAGGTCTGTAAATTGTTTATAATCCTGAAAAGCTATGCTGCATCTCTGTGCCAAGGTCTTGATTTGAAACTGTAGCCACTAGTCTTTGAGGTATACTCCATATTATTTGGCTAGTTTCCTGCACTGTAGTGCCTCCATAGACCAGCTGGACATGCATGCCAATTATGTGTCCTTTTCTTGTAGCTGCTTTCTTAACATTTCATTTTCTGCTTCCAAGTGAGATCTTCTGTTTGCTTCTGTATGTCTTACAGTGCTCAACTCCTGACCCATTTCTCTAAGCTTGCTCTCCATGTGGCCAATGTATTCCACCCCTTTGGACTTGGCAATTTGCTTCCATCTATGGCTCCTTACTCTCTCTTTTTCCAGCTCAAAGAAAAGTGGGACTGCAAACTTCTGTGGGATGATTTTTCCCCTTCAAGTAGATTGTAATAAGAGCCCAAACTAGGCTGGGGGTTAGGTTCTGGAATCTCTATTGTTTCATCCTTCCCCTTGGTCTTCTCTTCTTCCCTTTTCTCATGTTTCTTTGTCTCCTGTAGCTTTGTTAGGGTCTCCTGTAGAGCAGTCTGTGCCTCCTGTAGGACTGTTTTTGAGTCCTGTAGTTTTACTCTTTCCTTCCAAGTGGAATATCTAGGACTTCCTCTCTCATAAGTAATGGGGGTTTGGATGGAGGTTCTTCCCTTTTGATAATAGGGGAATCTTCAATTATGATAGGCTCTTTTGAGGATGGCTGTGGCTTCCCTATTTTTATTCTTGTGCTTTTTCGAGCCCTAAAATACATTGATGGTGGCCTTTTCCTCTTTTGTTTGGGTTTAACTGGGGTGCTGAGGGCAGCAAGAACAACTGCTTCTTCCCTTTCTAGTGTCTCAGGAGACACTTCTGTCTTCTTTTCCCCTTTTTCCTCTTCTTTTGTCTTCTCTGCCTCTGCTAGCTTTGTTTCCTCTAGCTCTGTTTTGGTTTCCTTCTCATCTTGTTTAGTTTCTGCCTTCTCTACTTTAGTCTTTTTCTTCTCTGGTTTAGTCCTTTTCTTTTCTGTTTTAGTCTTTTTCTTTTTCTGTCCTAGGTTCCTTCTTCTCTACTTTGGTCTCTTCCTCCTCTGTTTGAGTCTCTTCCTTCCCTGTTTTAGATTCTTCCTTCTCATCTTCTGTTTTGGTTTCCTCCTCTGTTCTAGGTTCTTCCTTCTCATCTTCTATTTTGGTTTCCTCCTCATCTTCCCCTTTTTGTTCTTCCCCCTCACTTTCAAAAGGACTGAGGTCATATGTGAGGGCTTTTATATCATCTTCTCCTGTCATATTTCTGAAGATCTCCCAGGCTATGGGGATTGTGAAAGTGTGGAGGGCTTCTTCCACTAGCAGTTTAATTAGTCCATGGTGAGCCAATTGATCTGGACCTCCTGCCTTCAATTTAATGTTGGAATCTATAAGGGACTATAGGAGGAAATAGGGAATGCTGAGTTTTTGGGGTGTGGGAATATCCATGCCATATCTCAGCTCATGCAGAAGTCTGAAATGATAACCATAAACTATGCTATACCTCCCTTCACAGGAAATGTACTTGATAATTTGGTAACTGACCTCATCCCAAGGGTAAGGTATGCTTGTTTTTTTGATGCCATTTTTTTCCTATATAGGATGCTCATTTGGTTGGAAGAAAGTTTTCTTGGCAACCTGACCCAATGGCTTTTCTTCTTTGCTCCAGGGTAGTCCAAGTGGAAGACTGGTAACAATACTGATAAACTTTGGGGTGATTTCCATGGTGAGACCTCTGAAAGTAACAGTGGCATGGGTCTTTGAGTGGGGTACCAAGGAAAGGGCAAACTCCTGAGTCACTTCTTCATCATACCCTCAAAGTTTTTCAAAAAATTGCATCCAATTGGCTCTGGTAAAAATGGCTACTACCTCGGGATGTTCATGGAGCCTGACTGAATTCAGGGGTTCCTTCCTCATAAATCCCCCTGTCATTATGTTTATAATCTTTTGGAATACCTCAGGTGGAGAAGGAGATATAAATTTTTGCCAAGGGGTGAACCATGCTTTCATACCACTTTGCGGTATCATATATGACTTAAAGAGAGTGCAACCCGCTTTGATACCACTTTGTAACACCCTCATTCCACATCTACCCAAATAACGGTTCAACCGGGGTAAATATGCAACGAGAGGCCAATATAATGGGATTCAACCTCCTAGGTGACCTTAAGGAAGCAGAATCGATGAAAAACAAACCACAGAAACCTTCCACATCAGCAACAGAAATCCTAGGAGCAAACCCAACCACTTAGGTAGCCAACCCCTGAGACCAACTAAAGTTTTATACCATTAAACCCCCATAATCTCCCTTGATATGGACAAGTACGCATCTAGGAGACTCCAGACACTCCCACAACATGGGTATGCATGCGTCTAGAGATTTTTCTCCTCAGACTTGTGCTTGTGACTTTGGGATTTGTGCCACTTTTTAAGGCCCAAAGCCCATAACTCAATGACACTTTTGGAAATGACTTTACACAACATAATAACGATGCATTTGCAAAAAAAATGACAAGGTCTAGACTGGACCCCTACTAGCGATGACAAGAATTTCGTCAAAAATGTCACAAGTATGTAATCTATAGGTTTAAACAACATATCTAAGAATAGGGGTCTCATACTTATATGAGAATTGCTAGGAAGCATTGTTCCTTGATATCATTGGTTGCATTGTCATCTATTAGGTCATAGATACATTATCCATTCATTTACAAATCAAAACGTGAGGAAATCCATACATAATCATTATCATAATACATGCTTATAACCATCATAATAAGAACAAAAATATCAAGGATACATTATCCATAGAATCCACATATAGACCAGTACATTTACACATAAGATTCCAAGGAAAGAACTCTTATTAATGAATGAAAAAGCCAACACAGGAGGCGACCACCACGTTTCACATGATCATAGAATGGCAAAGCCAATTATCTCTTCAGCCATTCACCCCCGTGCCATATTCCAAGCATGAATGTGGGACTCAAACCAAAAGAACCAACCAGGGCATCCTGGGGCTAAACCACCTCACCCTCATCAGTAGAAAGTAGACTTTACCATAATCCACACCGGATCAATACGCCAAAACAATAAACATGTAATAACAGGCTTTACCATGATCTCCACCAAATCACTAGGTCATAAAAGCATGGATGCCACCAGATTTATTCATCGACACCGTAAGGAATTTTCCTGTCTCCTATTCTCTCGAGATTTACCTCAATCCACACCAGATCACTAGGACCTAAACCGAGACCTACTCTTCAAGATTTACCGCATATCTCATCTTGGGATTACTAGGCCTGATGGAAAGCACCCACCTCTAGGCTTTACCATATATCCCTCCATTCACGGTTGAGGATTCCTATGCCTAATGAGGCAACACAAAAGCTGGATTTACCACAACCCATAGTCCGGTTCAAGGGTTACTAGTCCATGTGTGCTATTATTCAAAGATCCACCTCACTCAGCTTTGAATCCATATGAATATCTAGCTCAACCAAAACATGAGAATCCCATCACACCATGTCTATTCAGAAATGGAAATGCTACGCTGAAACACTGTCACACCTAGAAAAACCCATGATATAATAGCAAAGAACTTCATGCAATACCATGCATGCCAAATCTAGCAAGGAAAATACACATGCAAATTGATACCTACAAAGAATCCTGCTATAGCTTCTTGAGCCTTCTCTTCCTTGCTCGCTCCTTCCTTCCTCTTACCTTCTTTTCCTTTCTTGATCCAATACCAAAGTGCTCTAAGAAAACTCTAAGTGTCCAAGAGTGAGGCAGAGAGAGAGAATAATGAGAGAGCTCCAAAGCTGAACTGACAAAAGGTATCAACTAATCATCATAAGTATATTTATCAATTAGGCCTCTATTTTATTCATTTTCCATTATTTTTCTTCATTTTCCTCCTCACATGCAACCTGTGACCTTTCATCTCCCTTTTCTCCTAACTTTCATAAGTAAATGTGCCAAAATACCTATTTGCCTTTTTAATGCCTTTGCCAATTTCCTTAGCCATTAATAAATCACTAGTGATCCCCATCACTATGATTTTTCCCAACATTTAGCTTAGAATAAGTGTCCCATCGACTGTGGTTATTATTTTGCCTTTATTAAATTTTATTACATGGAATTTTCACCAAGGCAGTACAATCATCTCCAAGTTCAAATTGATAATATATCTTATCAGGAAGTTACCTCTTTGGATATTATTATTCAACATTTTCACATTCTACCTCAAGTGGAGGACGAAAACTATCAAATGCACAAATAGTTGGACACAATTAGGCTTAGTAATTCAAAGGAGTTTTAGAATTCGGTGGATAGTTCTATAGTTGAGTCCATAATTTCCAAACGTCATTTACTTCTTAGATTGAAAGTGGAATCATTGATAGAGGAGCAAGAATAATCTCTTAGGACAAATCCAACTAAGCACCCAAGTTGAGTTGAATTATTTTTATAGTTTGTACGTCTTAGAGCATTTGTAAAGAGTATATATTGCTAAGCACAATAATGAATCCATAATGTTCTTCTTGTGAATTCTAATAGCTATTGATGTAGTCCTTTTTGTTTTGGATTTTGGTTGTCAATTTGTAATTTAATTTTCGATGTGATCTTGTTGTGAGACATAGCAAAAAAAATTTTATTAATATAAATTTATGAGTTCTTGTGAAAAAATGATACATCTAGGCTTAAAATGGATAAGCTAGTGCATGGATATATATATATATATATATATATATATAATTCCTTGAAAGTGACCTTCCTAAATAGATTTAAAAGAAAACACTTCTTTAATCCCCAGGGGTCCAAATTGTAATTACATTGATTTTATATATATATGAAAGTGCCCTTCCTAAATGGATTTTAAAAAATCACTTCTTTAATCCCAAGGGGTCTAAATTGTAATTACCTTGCTTAGCTTAAGAATTTCAAAGCTAACTCTTGTGAAACAACACTTCCACAATTTTACTATGCAAACTCTTGACTCCTAATTAGGCAATATGGACTTCAGTCCCTATCTCTATGACATAAGTGCTTGTCTTATATTTTATTTGTCAAGACATGGTTGTGAGTCAACACCTATATGTCCACTTCCCTGCAAGGTTTATTGCTTCACAAAATTAGTACTTCATTTGACATGATTCACAATATTAGTAATTCATTTGATATGATTAACAATTACCCAAAAACCAATTTAGAAAATAATTAATATATTTGACTACATTTTAGTTATATTCACATTTATTAGTTTTTAATTAATATTTACAAGATATTAGAAATTTATTTGATATGGTTCATTAGTAACTTATTTGATATGGTTAACAATCGCATAAAACCAAATTTAGAAAATAATTAATATATTTGACTACATTTTATTTATTTTTGATATTATTATTTATTCATTTATTTATTTTGGAGGTACACAAGATTAGTTATTCATTTGATATGGTTAACAATTAGCTAAAAACCAATTTAGAAAACCATTTTTATATTTTGACTACAAAATGTATACTCGTATTATTATTTGCTAGTTTTTAATTAATTTTACACAATATTATTTGCTAGTTTTTAATTAATTTTACACAACATTAGAAATTTATTTGACATGGTTCACAACATTACTAACTTATTTGATATGATTAATAATTGCATAAATTAAATTTATAAAAAATTAATATATTTGGCTACATTTTATTTATTTCATATATTATTTTTTATTTATTTATTACAGGTATAACGATGTATATTCCATATGAGAAATATACATATTATGTAGATGTTGTAAATATCCATTATATCACTTGCGAGAATTTAACTTGATTAGGGAGAATTCAATTGTTATCTGTTACACCCAAGTTCATTTTCAATAATAACGTTAAACCCTACTAAATAATAAAATTATATATATAATTTTAAAATTTATTTAACTTACTTAACAATTATTCTTCCTTATCATTTTAAAATTATATAGATGATAGAGAGAGCCTTAACGAGAAACATTGAGGATGATTAAAAAATTAAATACAATGTGTTTTAGTAAATATTTTATGATAACAATAATCTTTGAAAACAATATTTAAAAATTTTGTTGTTAAAAGTAGGGATGATCTGCCAACGCGGTCAACCCCATAGAGGAGGTGGTCATAGGGAGCTATACGGAGTGTGTGTTGGGAGGTGAGGGAGATGAGTAACGAGGAACAGGGTGGTATGGAAATGGAGGGAGAACTTGCACAGGGACATACCCCCTTGTTGGGCCACGTAATTCAACCTTCCTCACTTGGCACAATTGTTGCTTAGTTGGGGGACATCCAGGCCAAGCTGGACATCCTCTTTGAGCACAAATATGAGGATCAAAATGAGTTTGTGGCGTATATCAATGACACCCAATATAACCATAATGAGATACTAGAGCAGTTGTCCTCTGTGAGATGTAACTAGTGTTGGAAAAATGAAAGACTGAATGACATCAAGGCATGTATGGCTTACATAGACTTCCATGTCCATGAAGGTCATGGTCCTCCAGTAGCTCTGGGTGGCCAAGATTTCCCCCCTCCTCCTTGATATGAGAATTACTAATTTCTTTCTAGTTTTGCATGTTTTTGGAATGTATGGCTATTTTTTCCATGGGAAATAGGGAATGAATGGATACATCTTTTACATAATCATTTGGCTCTCCTTGCTAAAAAATCTGGTCGGAGTGAAACAAGGAGACTCGTAAACTATTACCATGTACTCTTCTTTTTCTTGATAATATAATGGAAGCTTCTTTGATATATATATATATATATATATATATAAACCATGATGAATCAATAGCTTATTAGAGTAATATGGGTGAAGTCTAAGCTCATACTTTATGGTTGTCACTATAACATTAAGAGTATATCTAGTAGCTTGTAAGCCAGATATACTAGGAATTTATGACATAGCAAGAGTCGAGATATCCCAAACCCCATGAGGGATCTCTATCCCGAGGGTTTCTACTCTTCGAGCCTTCTCACAATGCACTAAACATGTCCTGAGAATTAAATCTAGATGGGGAAGATCACACACAATTTTCCCCACCACTCAAGCTAAATCCAAGGGAGTACACACACACAAGGAAAAAAGATTTATATTCATAAGGGATGAATATATGTGTTGTTTTCTAAAAAGAAGAATTAGCTTGGCTTTTCAACCCAACTTGAATTAGACCCAAAAAAGTATTAACCCCTTCTTTAACACCTATGTTTGCTACCATACACGATCATTAAAAAAAAACAAACTAACTATCAATTCAAAAATGCAATTTGAATTTCGCTGCAACCTTCCTCCTTTTTATAGAAAGAAAACCCAATTGTAATAAAGATCCATCATCATATCCTTAAAGAAAAAGAATTAAAACTAAAATTCCAAGGAGTTAAAATTCACAGCATCATAAAATTTATAGATATCTATAGAACCAATAGGGAGAGACAAAGCTTCTTTTGACAATTCATCTTCTTTCTTATTAAGCTACCTGAAGATGTGCCTAGACAAGAGCCAATAGAATGAAAGAATAAACTCCTTAAGGTCCTCCAACTAGTACAAAGTGATTAATTAGTTATTAAAAAAACAACTAAAATTTGCATATAAACAACCATTTTTCAGTCGGTGACCAATAGTAGCTAATTTACAGTATCTTATAACGTGACCAACTTTTAGTCATTTTTAGCTTAGTCATTAATTGGTTTCCTCAATTTTACCATCTAGTAGTATATTTAGTCATAAATTTTTCATTGGTTTAGTCATTAATTGTCGCAATTAATGACCAAATATACAAGAAATATATTATTATATGAATCCTTGAGAAAACGAATTAATGACCAAAGAAATAGGACCAAAATGTTGGTCGTGTTATAAGATATTGTAAATTAGCTACTAATAGTAGTCATATATATGCAAATTTTAGCCATAATTTGAAACCAATTAATGACCAAATAAATATGACTAACTTTTAGTTGTGTTATAAGATACTGTAAATTAGTTACTAATAGTCGTATATATGTAAAATTTAGTCATCATTTTAATAAAAAATTATCATTTGCAATAGTCATTTATCTTTTTTTGGTATTTTCATATTCATTATATAAATTACTGATTTAGTAGTTTCTATTCATTTCATTTAATTTCATTCATAATCATTATAAATGACTAATTTAGTCATATATTCATTTTATTCATGTTCATCATTAATTAATATAAACTAATAATTTAGTAGTTTTAAATTGATTTTATGTGTTCATTATTAATCAACATAAATTAATTAGTATGATTTTGCGACTAAATTTTTAAAAAAATGTCATAGAATGTGTATGTTTATCTAATATGATAATGCAAAGTTACATATGTTAATTACAAGACTAAATAATATCAAGTGCAAATAAAAATAATTTCAACCATATAAATTTTATTATATAAAATATCAAGTATTACAATATGAGTTTTCAACTTAATATCGATTGGACTATAATTTACACGTGAAATATTTTTTCACCATTTCAAAACATTATCACTATGTTGCCAAAGCATTGCAAGTGAATTCACCAACTCTGAAGGATTGACCATCAGTCTCTATGAGTGTGTCTTATGCCAGATATTGGCTCTAAGGGTATCACTAGAAAGATTCTCTTCTCTCTCTCATTTTGCATTTGTCGCTCCAGTGTTATTGTTCTCCTCTTTCTTCAATTGCTGCTTCTTACCATCAATATTGAGTTCCTCTCCTAAAAATGAAAGCAGATACAATGCAGAGTATAACACATGAAAGATGATGAATACTTGATATAAAATAAAGTAGACTATAAAAGATTTATAATACACATATCTCAACATCGATAGTGGCCACTATGCGGCTAGATGCCCTATATAAACAAAGCAAATAAAATGTCACCATAGAAAATAACACCTTAGGAACTTAGTATTCAACCTTCAACAAAACCTTAGGCACAATCATACCAACTAAGTTACATGTTAAAAATATCAGGCAATAGATAACTTGTGAAAACAAATGGAAAAAAAAGATCAGTGTAAAAAATATCCTTATTGCTTGTTCTAAAAGAGTCATGTTCCTTAAATTTGGATATTCTTTTGCCCACAGTAAAAGTTCCTCGCTATTATGACTTATGTTTTTAGGATCATGAGATTGATCCAACATCATATTGGACTGTGGAGACAAAATGATTCAACTTTGCAAGATGAGTACCTCACTTGGTTGAATGAAGGTGCTAGCTATGAGTAATGTCAAAACCTTAGGGAAACATAACACTAAGGCCTAAGAAAATATATCACCACTTGTCCACTAAAAGAAAAAATTTAAATCCCACAATAACCTATGGGAGTACATTTCGTTGGATGGATATCACACTTTGAGAGATGATTTTCTAATAAAATGAGAAGTGTACATATATTGTCACAATTCCCCTCACAGTTTGACTCCATAGTTGTGTCCTATAATATTAATCATAGCATACTATTTAATTATAAATTATGACTATCTGTTTATTATTAGTTTGAATAATTAGTCTGAAATTGCGTTTTAAGTATTTCTGTATTCATGAAAATATTCGGAAAAAAAGGTATTTTTTATGACTAGTTAATTTTGACTGAATCTAGATACACAAGAAATTATGGTGCCTTGGTGTTTCTCTAGCGGTTATCTGCTCATTGTGCCAATTTCTCCTATGTCCTCTACTGCTTTTGGTGAATTACTCTTTGACGATGTCCAATGAAAATGCAATGGACATTTATCCTCAATGTTTTTCTGAGCCAAAGGGAAGCTCCACAAGTAAAAACTAAAAAGTAGCCTCAAATATAGTATTGGGGGCCAAAATGCAGTAATTATATGACAATCCAAGAAACATTGCATGTTAATCATCTTCCCTTTAATATTGATTAATCATTTCTTTGCATGATCATGTAATACTAAAGTGTCAAGTATGGACATTTAAAGTTAGTCATCCATCAATATCACCTTTGAGAGTGCTCAGTAGTTAATACTTCCTATTACACACACAGTAGATCACCAACTTCAAGGATAGCAATATAAGCACAAAAAAAATGAAATTAAAATTAATGCTAGGAAGTCAAATGCGACTAATCTTGAGTCAAGAAAATACCAAGCCCTTCACATTAAAATCCCTTGGTTGCATCATTTTCACCTTTTATTTAATTTCTTCAATTGAGAACCTAACTTTCAAAAGAAAAAAATTCATTGAAAAAGGTCTCAAAATCCTAACAAATGCTCGAGTGATCGTTGTATTAATTAAATAGAAAGGAAAACGTTCGATATGCTTTTAACTTGCATAATATATTGAAGAATATGAATATTTCTCATCCCTTGCTCCTAATAAAATTGTAATCCGTGGGTTCCAATCAAGTAATCAATTTCCCTCCAAGATAGTTAAGAGATCACTTTGGAGAAGGACTTCTAGAAGCATTGGGATAGTAGAAATGAAATTAACTAGGAGGAACATGAAGCACTTTAGTGGGTGCTCCAAAATATTTGAATGCAACCGAAAATTATTTTATACTCCCTCCACACATTTTAAAATAGAAACCATTCAACTGCATCTCATTTATTTTCCACCTTTCTATAATATGTAATTCTTTGAGCAAGAATAGAACATTCATAAATATTTTCATGAAGGAGGACTCTTCATAATCCTAATAATTTGGGCTCTAAAAAATAAACAAGTTCATGTAGTGAATAAATCTTACATGGTAGATTTCAGTGATTAAAATAACAACTTTATTCTTAATTTCATTACAACAAAAATAAATTCAACCCTAACTAGTTGGGTTCTAACAAATCAAGAATTTCATGTAGTAAAGTAAACTTACATGGTAGATCCAAATTATTTGCAATGACAACTTTATTCTTGATCTTATTACAACATAGATAAATTCAAGAGTACATACATATTTCCTTATCTGAGACAAACTTTGAACACATTCCGAGATTTCATAGAAGTATAATGATACGATTTACCTATAGGATATGAGAAAGCTATCTACATCTAGCACCCATCGATGAACAATATTGTTATTGAGACACCATCTCATGGCACTAGAATCATTTAGATAGATAATGTTATAAAGATCCCTTGCAACACCTATTCAACACTACCTTGAAGCTTCAAATTCATCAATTGATTTACTTTAGTAGCAAATTGTAGTGAGATTTCATTAAATACAACCTGACAAAAGCCATTTATGATAGTTGTCTTTGCATTCTCTGGATTTATCCCCCTCTGGAAATAGAATAACTGATATTCCCCAATTTTTGAGGTACTTGCTTCATGTACAACATGGGCTATTGGGTTCTTCATGTGGAAACAGTTGCAAATATTAGATGTATAATGGAAACAAGCATGCAATTCAAGGTTTCTCCTAAAGTCCCTTGGGTGAATTATAAAACACCATCGACTTAAAACATGCTATATGGTAGTAACAAAAACCTACCCAATATCCCACTTAAGAATTCAAAATGTTTGAGATGTCTTAAACAATATCAACTGTTTAATTGCATAATCACACTAAAATAGACAAATCTTTAAAATGTTGAAAAGTGTGAAAAAAATGGAGTTGGAATATTATAGTTATGTCAGGGTAGATATAGATATGTAAAATGTAACTTCTATCCAAAACACATAAATGTAACTTCTATAGCTACCTGAAATGTAACTTCTATATAAAAAAAATGGAGTTCGAATATTATAGTTACGTGAAATGTAACTTCTATATAACATTCTAAATATCCTTTTTCATTCATTTAAGAGACTGACATTTTTTTTATCTTTAGTTAATAACTTAATACTCCACCAAAAATAGCATTGAATTGGTGCTTCACCAACCAAAGGGAAATTTTAAACCAGTGTGAAAATGCTTACTCATTCCCTTATCATATTTCTGATATTTTATTTGTGTGCGGATTTAAGCTAGTGTAATGTAACTTCTACATATTCGACAATTTAAATGAAAAAAATTATCTATATTGAAGTTATACAATTAACATATGCGCAATAAGATACAATATGCATGAGTTATAAGTAATATGACGTTTACATGTTATATCAAGGCAAACGTTTTCTCATCTCATTAACTCTTATCTTATAGTTGGTGATAGATATAGCCTTTAAAATTATGAGTCATCCTTGTCATATATTATATTTAATGATGGATATAGCTTTTAAAAGCATCAACCTTGTTTGTTATTTTATGTACAGTCAATTTAAATGGAAGTTCTCATAATTTTATTCAATATTATCTTGTACAAATGGAAATAAAATGATGTGGGGGTGGTGTTTCTAGTGATTTTCAAACTTGTTTTAATTACGTAAATTTAGCCTATTTAAAGTAAATAGTTGCACTAACCATATTATCTTCAAGATAGTAACTTTGCTTGAGGGCATCTTCATGACATCCACCATCTCTGAAAATTATGAAATATCAGTAGTATCTTGCACTAAATAGACAATGTTGGCATAGAATATTTTATTTTGTTTTTTACTCTGTGTCACAAATTTATTGATATTTTATGATTCTTGGTTTTGATTTCCATGCTAAGACTGGATTCATCATGCCTGCTAGGATTTTTAGTTTTTCACACATCATATTGCTCACTTCTAATTGTATCAAAAACAAAGAGTATGCACAATGACATGTAGTGACATGTGGGTGTCTATTTTACTCAATGATATGCTTGATTTTTTAGCGCATCCCAATCCTACCACAATGAAATTAAGAAAGAGAGACAAGGACACACGAAGGACTATCAAAAAATGAAATTAGAGACTTTAGAACGCAACTCTAATTGTACCTGAATGTAACGATAAGTATTTGCAGCTGCCTGGTCACCGATGAGCATCGAACCACACTGTGAAAAATTCCTTGCATTATGAGAATTTGGTTGCACCTACATTAATCCTCTGTAGTAGTTCCTTGACTTGCCTATAGATATAATTTTAGAAATAATCCTACTCCTGCAATTCTTCCCTATATGGATCATCTTTGTCCCCCCCCCTATTGATAGTTATTTTTCAAGGAAACTCTCCAATTGCATCATCACCTTTCAAAACAATGCTTGAGTATTTCCAGGTGATTGTCGAGCTAGTCTCTACTCAGGTCCATGAATTCCTTGATTTGTCTCCATCGCACAAACCTCTTTTCATAATAAAATTATAAACACCATGTCTACATTCCTCGTCCCTGACATACCAATTCTTTAAAGTGGAATACTTTATCATTTCTCCCTCGGTGTAATAGAGATCCACTATTGTGACATGGAGATGATTGGTGTCATAAAATGGTCCAGTGCATCCTTCAATATATGTCACAGAACTCCTCTCACCTCACACAATTCCTCTCATCTACAACAATAAGAGTCCTCTCAAATTGCTTGGTATCCATCTCATTCATCCTGAAATAAGTGGATATTTCCATGGGTGACAAAGTATTCTTGGGGATTTAATAGAAAGAGTTATCACTAAAAAAATAATACAATGCAGCATAATAGTTATCAGTAGGAGGAACAACCCTGCCAAGCTACTTCCTAACTAGATCAAGATACTCCTAAATTACCTCTTATAACGAACAAAAGATAACCTCAACTGCCTATAGAGTCTACCTATGCATGGTAACAATGAAAACACTGTCAAAAACAACATCTACAACAATGTTGGTCAATATCTTCTTCTAGTCAAGGGCATGCCCAACTTTTGAAATGCATCAAGAAGGCCAGGGTCCACCTCATCTAGGCTCCTCTTCTTCTTCTACTCTCTCTGTTTGGGTTTAGAATAATAGCAAAGGTCTTGGAGATTGATGGGTGGGAAAAAATTATTAGGCCATTTGAGTTCTTCCATTTTTGATCATTTTCTGTAAGCATTGAGTATAAATTGGAAAATCCATTTAGGTTCCTTCTTTTTCGCTGAAATTAACCTAGGCTTTGGAGAGTTGTAAGGTTTATATATCTAAGTATATGCTACTTAAAATATAGTAACATGGTTTAAAACTCTAGGCATTGAGATTCGAATCTAAGGATGAAACAAAAAAGATTTTATGTTCATGATTACAAGAAATTTTAATTTCATGTAATAAAGTTTGACGAAGGTCTAGTATTTTCATCCTACCAGAAAATTTTCTTGCATAACTCGAGCCCTTTGAATTTGGGCATGGTAGATTCCATTACACAAACAATCAACCACTAAAAAAAGGGTGAAAAGAAAAAATAAAATTTCATGCATTCTGACCCTAGAAAAGTTAGGGAGGAGGGAATTGATTTGTACAATAAGGATATGCAAAATTCTTACTTGTCCATTGTCTTTTAATGAATTGCTGGCCACAATCAAGATATTCATTATCATTAAACCCTTTGTACAATAAGGACATGCAAAATGCTTACTTGTGCATTGTCTTTTGATGAATTGTTGGCCGCAATCAAGATCTACATTATCATAATCATTAAACCCTCAATTGTAGATGAAATTTATGTTTTGATCATATAAACCCTCGAAATTGTTTACCCATAAGAACAAAAATCATCTTTAGTAAAAAGGAAGAACCCTCCAGAGTCCAAATTCATACCCATGTACAAATGGCTTTATGTTTTGAACATATAAACCCTCGAAACTGTTTACCCATAAGAACAAAAATCATCTTTAGTAAAAAGGAAGAACTCTCCAGAGTCCAAATTCATACCCATGTACAAATGGCCAAAATCTCCATGCCCAATGACCTTGCCCTTCCTCCATCTAATCGTTGATGCTATCCTAAGGTGTTTCCCATGCAAACTCCATCTGGGGTTCGAATCCCATGAAATCCATAGATCACATTGATGATCTTCCTTCTTCTGGAATTTCCACGCAGATATCAATAAGGCAGAGAAAAATGTAGTGCTATAATGTGATGTTGTAATATGTGAATATTTTATTTGAACCCAGCGCTAAACTGGAAATGAAAAAGAAAATAAATATTTATAATGGAAAAAATAAAAGAAATATTTATAATATAAAATAAAATATATAAATTGAAATTGGGTTAAATGATTTATTTTTAATAAGAATTTGTTATTTTTGCATACGCTAAATTAAAAAGAAGAAGAAGAAGTTAAAAATGATATTGGGATGAGTGTAAACATTTAAATATGGCCTCAATTAATAATAAAAAGTTAAATTAATAAAAATAACAAAATTCATTTTGTTATATTTTGATTTTGTTATTAACTTGTGAATAGACTTTGTTACAATACCATGTGCCAATACCATGGCTTATCAATACTACAAGTCCAAAATCCATAACTTATTTCACAACCAAAATATTTTATAACAATATGACAAGATTCTTAACCATGGATATTCACCCCGCATTATCGTAGATATTATTAACTTGTAAAAAATAGCCTTTGTTACAATGACATGGGTCAATACCATGGATTATCAATACCACATGCCCAAAAATAGAAATTATTTCACAATCAAAATATTTTATAACCATGAATATTGACCCTGACTTTACCATGGATATTGACCCTCACTTTACCATGGATATTAACTTGTAAATCAACTTTGTTACAATACTATGGGCCAATACCATGGCTTATCAATACCACATGCCAAAAAACCATAACTTATTTCATAGTAAAAATATTTTATTTTAATTTAATTTTACAACATTTTTTTAATTGAATCTAAAAGGGAAAATGTTACAATTTGAGATATATCTAAACCTTCTATCCTAACCACTACTATAAAAATTCCCATAGAAATTAAATTAAGGTTTTGATAGAATTAAGCTAAGATGGATCTATGTCGGTTCTTTATATATATAACCCACATAGATCCATCTTAGCTAAGGATCAAGGGATGAGAGCAAGCAAATTGACTAATTATAATATATTAAATATAGTGCATGATTTTTAAAAGTTTTTCATTATTTTATTTTCTTTGACATGATTGATCCAAAATATAGGTTTAATATTTTACAACCAATTTTTTTTTTTTTAATTTAGATAATTTATTAACCACAATACAATGTGATAAAATTTAAGAGAGAGTTGGGGAGGGGGTGAAGAGAGGGAGGGAGACAGTGATAAAGTTGGAGGGTAGAGAGAAAGATAAAGAGAGAGTGATGGGGGAGGGACAGAGAGTGAGGTACTGGGAGAGAGGGAGCGATAGGAAGGAAGAGAGAAGAGAGAGAGAGATGGAGTTGGAGGGGGAGAGAGAGGGAGGAAAGAACAAAGACATAGAGAGATAGAGGGTGAGAGAGAGAGGAGTGAGAAGGGAGAGATGGGGAGAGAGTGAGGGAAAGAGGAGAGGAGGGAAGATAAAGAAGAGGAGAGGATATAGATAAGGATATAAGGGGGAGGGAGAGAGATGGATAATCAAAGGGAGGGGGGGAGTTAGTGATAGAGTTGGACAGAAGAGAGAGAGAGAGAGAGAGAGAGAGAGAGAGAGAGAGAGGGAGAGGGAGAGGGAGAGTGATTTAGGGGGGAGATATAGAGGGATGTGGGAGATAAGGGATAGAGAGGAAGGAAGATAGAGATGAGGAGAGAGAGATGGAATTGGAGGGGGCAGGAGAGGGAGGAAACAAGAAAAACATAGAGGGAGAAAGGTGGAGAGAGAGAGGGGGTGACAAGGGAGTCATGGAGAGAGATTGAGGGAGAGAGGAGAGCGGAAGGGAGTAGAGAGAAGGATATAGATAGAGAGGGAGAGAAGGGGAAGAGAGAGAGTGTGTGTGTGTGTGTTTGGGGGGTGAGATAGAGAGAGGGAATAACAAAGAGACAAAAATACAAATATAGATATTATATAGTATTATATAACCAAACTAGATCCATATTAACCCTATAACTATCAAGTGCCGCGAGGGATCCAATCTCTCGAGGTGGAAACCTTACCTCAAGTTTTGCACTAGAAAAAAAAGTTTGCACCTCAAGAGATTGGATCCCTCTCGATGCTTGATAGATCTAGGGTTAAGATGGATCTAGGTCAGTTAATATGAAATTAAAGTAGTTTTTATTTGATATTATAGTCTTAAAAATTAAAATTTCTCTTCAAATTAATTTCAAATTGGAACTAGATCCAATTAGATTCAATGAATATATTTTTAAAAAATACATAAAATAATTTTTTTTATTAAAAAATATATTTTTAAAATTACAAATTATTAGAGATAAATAATGCAAAGTTGGCTCACCTATACACCATGTGAGGATGAAGAAGTGTTTAATGAAGGATAACCTTTTAACCAATCTTTAACAATGTTTCAATCCCATATCACTTGTAAGTTTAGAATGCTTGACATAATTAAGATGACTAACATAAAAAAAAAAATGATTCATATTAATGTAGTACTTGTTAGGTAGTTGTATTTTTGTTCTTAGTCTAAATTAATCATTCATGTTAGTCATTTTTAGTTGTATTACTTATTATCTAGTCACATATTTTAACCCGTGACTAAATTAGTGATTTATGTTAGTTGCTTTTGGTTCGTCACTTAAGATTGCTCATTTTTTATAGTATTTCACTTGGAAAAGTTGCGGCGACTAATGTTTTTAGTCACCTAGTCACTAATTTATCATTTTCTGCTAGTGTCCAACAAAAGGCCAATATAGATGTCATCTATAGAAACTTACTTAAGGGCCAATCAATGACCAACATTGAATCCCCCACCACTTTAACATTACATACACCTTTTTCCCATGCAACCTCGAGTAGAGTTTGCATGTTGCATGGCTATGAATTCATCTCTATTGTTAAAGCCTTTATCTGGGGTATATCTAACATGAAAAAAAATGATTATGGGATAGAAAAATAAAAACCCCCACCCCACAAAATGTTGGATGTCCTTGGTTGGCTCCATTGAAAAATCCTTGAGGGATATTGAAATCTAAATCAGGAATAACTAGAGCTCTTAGATCTTTTTTCTTAGGATTGACCATAAATTGCTTAGAGATCTTGGTAATTTGGCCCGTGAAAACTTCAAGAGGAATATCCATATTCTTAAAAAAACTTGAGTTGCATGCCCACCATAATATAAACACTGAGATAAGGAAAACCTTCAAATTTCTTCCCTGACTTTTCCACAAGCTAATCTTCTAAACAATCCTCTAGCTTATCTTTCTTCCATGAGCACTTTTGTTTAGAGAGTGACTTCAATATCCTTGAGACCCGCACTCTATGGGTACAAATGGTAACAAGTGTGTGTGTGTGTGTGAAAGAGAGAGAGAGAGAGATATTTTTAAAATTATTTTAACATTATAAATTCTTATTTTTTCATTTTAATTTAATCAAATCATTGAATGGAGGGGATCCTTGAATCATAAAGAAGGGGTGTTATACATCAATTTGGTGTTTTATTTGATGTGATCTTAAAATTAATCTATTATTATTAAAATTAAAAACATATCTTTTTCAAAAGAAAAAAATCATTATGTTAAAAAAGGATTGAATATACATATTTCAGCCCACAAAGGGCTTTATCAACACATTTTTCTCATGAACATAGAAAATATATCAAAATCGAGCCACTGTGAAAGACTTTCCAAACTAATTCAAAATTGAGACACTGTGAATTTTTTTTTCCTTTTTGACTAGCCAACATGAGCAAGATACATTCTTTATAGAAAATTAATTACACCTAATATCAACATAATTTTGTGTAGAAAAAAACCATACAATATGACCATAACAAAGGAAGATTAATTAAAACAAAATACTATAGTTTCTTGTTCGATACTATCAATTGGCTTAGAGATGCCAAAAGAAACAATCAACATGGAGATGGATTCCTTAGAAAGCTCATGAGCTTTACTATTTAGTTCTTGAAACACATGATTGAAATAAATAAATTCAAAGAAGGCTAATGCTTCTTGGATGTTCTGAAGAAAAGGATAATGGAAAATATTTTCTATTTGATGAAAAACCCTAACACCTAGATATTTTTGATACATTTCAACAAGGTAATTGAAAGAAGAGTTCTGATTGTAACAAATTCATCTTTGTTGTTTGAACCACAACCTGACATGTAAAAAATATGCATGACATAACTCTAGTTCAAGAATACCACAACACCTATGCCGAAAGAAGGAAGATGTCCTTGGTACACTCCATAGAAAAATCCATATCTTATTATATGGTTGAGAACATGCATGAGAAGATACCAACACTGAGATTGCTTTGGGGCCAATTTGAATTCATTGAAAAAATTGATAATCAGGCCTGTTGAAACTTCCACTGCAATTTCTAGTGATTTAATCTTTCAAGCCCACCAGATCCCATGGACCATGATACATGGGAAGGATTCAAATTGTTTAACAAAAGAATACACCAACCAATATTGCATACAATCTACCATTGGATATTTTGAAAATTCATATGCAGCTTGATTGTTGATGCAACCAACTCATAAACCTGCATTGTATAGGGGGGAAAAATAAATAAATGTGCTATTTTTCTTCAAAATATTTGCATAACAAACATCTATTAGGGTCAATCCACCCCCTTTTAAAACAGATTTCCTAGATCAGAAGTTTGTTGTTGAGGGCCAAACACATATTAATTTTACATTTAAGTGGAGTGTGAAGTTTCCAAAGATGTCTCCACCACAACTTTACTTCACCTACAAATTACGCTTCCATGATGGTAGAGTAGCCTAACTTGGATGTGAACTCACCCTTACCCAGGTTCTTTGACCAAACAATATAATATGCACCATCTTCCTTAAGAAGAATGAAATTAGAGACAAGTGAATTAATGTGGCTATACCATTCTGTAACTTTAGGATCTGATAGGTCAAAGTCAATTGAAGAGATCCATCCATCTTTACCTTGCAATTGTGGGTCTATGGCTTTGACATCTTCCAAAAAGAAAAAAACAACTGAAGATGATAATGAAGGGGAGGAGAAAGGAGAAACTCATCACTAGCCCCTAGCCATGGATCCTCCCCTAATATTTCTTTTTTCATTTACACACCACACTGCCCAATTACCAACAAGATGGAAAACAAATACTAGAGCTCATGTTGAAAATCCAACAAGGAAATCTTGGTTTAATTTTGTGCTTAAATTAAATAAGGAATAAAATTGTAATTCCACATCACAAGATAACTTTTACGAGTTAACTAAGTTAAATTGACTTAGTTGGCTCAGTTAATTAGAGTTGAGGGCCTAACTTGAGTCATGTAGAGTGTCTCCTACATTATAGGAGCCTTGGTTGAGTTTATTTTGAGTTGTAATTAATTAATTCAGTTTAACTGAGTTAAATTTAGTTAGACTAGTTCCAATCAATGGAGGAACTAGTAGGAGGTAAGGGATTGGGGTGTTGCCTCATGTGTTCAACCAGTTAAATGATGATTCACTCATAAATTACTCATGCATGTCAGATTTGAGAGTTACCCAGTTGATATTGGAGTTCACAGGTAGTGTACTATCAGTTGTATAATCATCCAAATTGTACAAGTGGTGCATGTAGTTAGAGGAAGGACTATGAGGATTGCACAATTCATATTGAGGAATTTCCATAATTAATTGGGGTCTAATTTCCGAGGAAACAATGTAATGAAATAGGGACTTGGGCAAGCCAAAATTTGGTTAAGTATTGGCCTGGTCTTATCTAAGAAACAGTGAGATAGATACAGATAGTGTAGAGGTTGCTCGGGCTTGAGAAAAGCATTGTAATCTTCTCATATTTTCTGACTAATGCAATATACAGATAGCAGGGGTTTTTTAGTTGTGGCTTTCCCCAAGAAATCATTATGTAACGTGTTGATTGAATTCTTTCTTTTGTATGCTTCAGGATTTCATGATAATTTAATTATTTCCGCTGATGAGTATAGTAGATTGAAGTCTATTGTTTTAGTAAATTACAATTAGCAGTTTGAATCTACAAGGAATTTCTACATGGTAACGGAACAAAAATCACTCTAGAAGAGGAGAATATGAGTTTGTCTTTTGAAGGTGAAATTGAATTTGTAGTATCATTCTACAGAGCAAGTAGGATGTCATTCTATAGATTAAGACTCGATATGCCCTTGAGGATAGTTCAAACTATATTGTTTGGAAGGACAATATGGAGGCAGTGTTGGAAGACAACGAGTTGAAATTACAAAAGATATTCCTAAGTCTTTAGGAACTGATGCTCAAGATTGGGCAGAGTGGAGTAAATGTGTTGCAAAGGCGAGAAGGATCATACTAGAAGGAGTTCAAGATCATATTGTCTCAAACCTCCAGAGAAGGATACACCATATGTATGTGGCAAGCCTTGGTTGACTTGTTTAAGAACAATAGTGACCACAGGAAGATGGCACTAAAGGACAAGCTTCAAAAGATCAAGATGGAGAAGGGTGACACAATGCCACAATACTTAAGAAAATTCACCCAATGTCAAGATGAGCTTGGGTGTGTCAGTATTACAGTTGTTGAAGATGATCTTGTGAGCCTAACACTTTTACACCTTCCCAAGAGTTGGCACAACTACCAAGATTTGGTAAATGGAAGGGAGCATCTACCAAAGTGGGAGTGTTTGTGGTCTGACTTGGTGCAAGAAGAGATAAGGCAAAGCACTAGATATGGAACCTAATCCAAGCATGATGATAAGGAGAAATGTGCCTTAGCTGGAAAGGCGAAGAAAGGGAAAGGAAAAAAATTCCAATCCAAAGGAGATTCCAGTCAGGGAGGAAAGAAGGACTTGTCGAAGATTAAATGTTTTCACTGTCATGAGTCAGGACATTATGCCATGAAGTATCCACATAATAAGGTTGACAAGAAGCCCTCATGAGGAGAGGCAAGTGAAGCTCTTGCTTCAGAATTCGAGTTGGATTTCACCCTCATTGCTTGAATGGTGACATCGACGATGGGTAGTGTGTGGTATCTGGATAGTGGAGCCTCATTCCATATGACCGAAAACAAAGAATTATTTAGTGAATTGGAGGAGAAGTACCTACAGATGCACATCGAAAAGGGATATGATGGAACGTATAGTGCGATCGACATCGATACTGTTACTTTTCAGAGAGAGTTTGATTCTCCTCTCACATTAAAAGATGTCATGTATGTTTTGGGTCTGAAGAATAATTTAGTTTCAGTTTCTATGTTGGAGGATCATGGCTACAATGTGATATTCAACAAAGGAAAGGATTTCCTTCATCACATCACCACAGGACAAGTGAAGTGGATTGAGGTTTGGGTGAATGACCTCTACAAATTGGATGTAGAAGATTGTGCTGCTTTAAGCACAAAAGCAGAGAAGGTACAAAGACGAGACATCAGTGAATTATGGCATATAATATTAGACCATCTTCAGCATGGAGTTTTGAAGATCATGCAACAGATTTTTATAGAACTTCCCAAGGGTACACTAGAGCAGAGAGATACATGCAAAGGGTGTACATTGGGGAAGTACACCAAAGCCACCTTTCATGATAAGGACAATTGAGCGCAAGCGATACTTGAAACAATTCACTCATATGTGTGTGGTTGTTCTCGATAGCCTCCATAAACAAGCACATGTATTATGTAATATTTTTAGATGATTTCTCACATAAGTGCTGGATTTTCTTCATGCAGAAGAAATATCAGACGTTCTCTAAATTTTATGAATTTAAAGCACTTGTTGAGAAATAAATTGGTAGGAAAGTGAAGGCTCTCAGTAGTGATAATGGTGGAGAGTATGTGTTGAATGAATTCAAGAACTTATGTGCATTAGAAGGCATTTGACAGGAGTTAATAGCACCCCATAACCCACAACAGAATGGGGTGGATGAAAGGAAGAACAAAAGTATTATGGGAGTTTCACGGGTGATGTTACATGATCAAGGCCTACCTTTGAAGTTGTGGACTAAAGCATGCAACACAACTGTATATGTGCAGAACAAGAGTCCTCATCGGATTCTTAGGATGAGTACACCAGAAGAAGATTTTTCAGGTAAGAAACCAGATGTGGCACACTTCAAGATATTTGGTTCATCAATTTATTGTCATATTACCAAGGATTCAAGGAAAAAGCTAGAGTCAACAACTGAGTTTGGCATATTTTTGGGGTACACTGATACACCTCAAAACTATCGGGTGAACCTGCCATGTCATAGGATGACAGTGGTTCGTACAGATGTGAAGTTATATGAAGAGATGTCCATGAGATGTTCCCTTGAGAGGGAGATTCAATTACATGCAGATGAGGAGATTTTAGCTCCAAAGGAAGAACCTCAAGATGATGTAGAACAACCACATGCAGAGGAGCAGAGATTGGAAGCACCCACTCATGCAGAGACTTCCAAAGATGGAAGGAAGTGCACCAGAGAAGTTGAAAGATTGATGCATGATGCTAGAGAGAATGTGGGAGCACCCACATCACAATGCAGACAGAGGAGGTCACCAGATCAGTACACTAACTACATGGCTATGATGAGAGAGAGTGTAGATATTGAGCCATCCTCATGTGAGGAAGCAATGCAAAAACCAGTATGGGTTGATTCCATGGTAGAGGAATATGACTCCATTATTAGAAACAATGTTTGGGACGTGGTCCCAAGACCAGTAGACAAGTCAATGGCGAGTTCTAGATGGCTTTACAAGGTAAAGAAAGCAGCAAATGGGAATTTTGAGAAACATAAGGCCAAATTTGTGGCTAGAGGGTTCTCTTAGGTGGAGAGAATTGATTACGATGAGACCTTTTCTCTAGTAGCAAGGTACTCTTCAATCAGATCTATTCTATCACTTTCAGCATAGATGGGATGGAAGATACATTAGCTGGATGTGAAGACAACATTCCTCAACTGAGTGATTAAGGAGGAGGTGTACGTTGAGCATGTGGAAGGATTTGAGACCTTCAACATAGAGTCACATGTGTGTAGACTCAAGTGAGCATTGTATGGATTGAAGTAAGCACCCCGTGCTTGGTACACCAGGATTGACAACAATTTCACCAGGCTGGCCTTCACCAAAATTGAAGCAGATGCAAACCTTTACCATATTGCAGTTGAAGGTAAATTATTGATTATGTTATTATATGTCTATGATTTAATTATAACAGGTGATGAGAAGTTGGTCGAATATTACAAAGAGGATCTTGCAAGAGAATTCAAGATGAAGGACCCGGGGCTCATGCATTATTTCCTTGGTATGGAATTATAGCAAGGAGATGAGGAATTGTTTGTATCTCAGGGAAAGTATGCCAACAAGATACTAAAGAAGTTCCACATGGAGAGAAACAAACCCATGGAGACTCCTCTGGTAGGGAATCAGAGGAAGGAAGATGATACTTCAGGTGAAGTAGTGAAGGCTATTATTTACAGGCAGCTTGTGGGTTCACTTATGTATTTGGTGAACACACGACCAAACATATGTTTTGTAGTTAACCAACTTAGTCAAGCATTGGTTAAGCCAACCAAACTATATTGGAAGGCAACTAAACATGTGTTGAGATACCTCAGAGGCACCACTCAATCTGGTGTTTGGTATAAATGAACAAAGGGAATGAAGTTTCAAGGCTTCACAGATGTAGATTGGGTAGAGAGTCCATCTGACAGGAAGCGCGCATCAGGGGGAATCTTCAATATTGGGTCAACAACAGTTTCTTGGTACAATAAGAAGCAGAGATCCGTTGCACTCAGTTTGGGAGAAGTAGAGTACATGGCTGCTAGTCAAGCAACTTGTGAGGCTACCTGGATGAGGAAAATCCTTGTTGGGTTATTTGGTTAGCAGACAGATCCTACATTGATTTACTATGACAATCAGAGTTGTATCAAACTCTATGAGAATCCAATTTTTCATGATCCGTCCAAACATATTGACATTTGGTATCACTATCTACGAGATTGTGTGCAAAGTAGAATCATGTTGTTGGAGTACATTCCTACAGATGAATAGGATGCAAACATCTTGACTAAGGCATTGTCAAAAGGAAAATTCGAGTTCCATAGAGGCAAGATTGGGTATCTGATAATCCCTTTCTTGTTGAGAGGGAGTTTTGAAAATGCAATAAGAAAATCTTGATTTAATTTTTTCCTTGAATTAAATTAGGAATAAAATTGTAATTCCACATCACAAGACAACTTTTATGAGTTAACTAAGTTCAATTGACTTAGTTGGGTCAGTTAATTCAAGTTGAGGGTCTAACTTGAGTCATGTAGAGTGTCTCCTACATTATAGGAGCCCTGGTTGAGTTTATTTTGAGTTGTAATTAATTAATTCATTTTAACTGTGTTAAAGTTGGTTAAACTAGTTCCAACTGATGGAGGAAATAGTAGGAGGTCAGACAGTGGGGTGTTGCTTCATGTGTTCAACCATTTAACTGATGATTCACTCATAAATAACTCATGCATGTTAGATTTGAGTGTTACCCACTTGATATTGGAGTTCAAGGGCAGTGTACTATCAATGGTATAATCATCCAAATTGTACAGTTGGTGCATGCATTTGGAGGAAGGCCTATGAGGATTGCACAATTCATATTGAGGAATATCCCTAATTAATAAGGGGCTAATTCCCAAGGAAACAACACAAGGAAATAGGGACTTGGGCAAGCCAAATTTTGGTTAATTATTGGCATGGGCTTGTCTAGGAAGCAGTGAGACATATAAAGATAGTGCAGAGGTTGGTTGGGCTTGAGCAAAGCATTGTAATCTTCTCATATTTTCTAACTAATGCAATATACAGATAATAGGGTTTTTTTAGCTGTGGCTTCCCCGAGGAAATCATTGTGTAATTTGTTGATTGAATTCTTTCTCTTGTATGCTTCATGATTTCATGATTGTTCAATGTTTTCGACTGATGAGTAGAGTAGATTCAAGTAAATTGCTTTAGTGAATTATAATTAATAGTTTTAATCTACAAGTAATTTTATAAATCACTAGACAGTGGAGACTTTGGCTTGCTTCCTAGGCTACTTATACCAATCCTCTATAGATAAATTGTCAATATATTTTGATGTCAATACTTGACCCCATAGGGAAACATTATGAATGATCCTACAAAAACTGCAAGCTGCCAATGCCTTATTGAAGAGGTAAATGTTTTTTAAATCCCATCCATCTAGCTTCTTTGGGAAGGCTACTCAACTCCATTTGACTTATGGTACACCTCCTAATTGACATGATCCAACTCAAATAAAACATAAGCTAAGATTCCCGATTTTTGTTAAAATACCTATGAGCACAAAGGTAATAGATAACCAACCAACATGAATACTCTCAATGATAGATTTCTGGTGAAGTTAACTTACCGCCTTTGGAGAGAATTATATTAACCAAAATGTGAATTGATCCTGTTAGACAACCACAATCAATCCATAAATCTATAGGTGTTTGGCTTGAGACAAAATATCAAATACTTAAATCTTGCTTCCAACACCCTGTGGGGATAGGGCAACAAAAGGGATAACTATTGAAGAATCTCATCAAGCAAAACATGAGAAATGAAACAAGATTTATTTAAATTTATCATTATTCTTATATTTTTGCAAAAGAGGTCCACAATAGCTTTAAGAGTAGAAAGTTCCTAGACAAATCAATAAGATAAATAGAGAATGCCATCCACAAAAATAAAATGAGAAAGAAGCCATCGAGTAGCAACCTTAACACCCCTAAAGAGACCCATGGCCTAAACCACATAGATAATTTTCTAAGCACCTCTACCATGAAAAGAAAAAGAAATGGAGAAAGAGGAAAACCTTGTTTGAGTCCTAGAGATGCCTTGAAAAGGGGAAAAACGGTTTATACTTATGAGGATTGCATATGATATTAATTGTCTACACCCCACGATATAGTTGATAGACTAAAGCCCAATTCAAGAGAACCAAACATAGAAAATTTTAGCTTACCTAATCATAAGCATTAAATATATCTAACTTAATATCCATCGCAAGAATAGGAGATTGATTCATGGAATAGATGGCCTCCTAATCAAGTGAGACCACATCATTGATTTTTCATCCATGGAGGAAACCAAATTGTTCCTCTAAGATAATATCACTCAATATTGGATTTCACCTATGAGAAATGACATTGGAGACAATATTGTATATTACATTGCAACAAGAGAGGGGTCTGAAGTTATTGAAAGAAACCCCATCCAACATCTTTGGGATATGGGTAAAGAAAGTGGGGTTGAATTCCCCAACATTTTCCTTGACTATCTTTACTCTTTAACCATCTTCAACAAATTTTGATTAAGAATCTCATAAAATTATATATAGAACTCAATGAAAGGCTATATGTATCAATACTCTTCCCTTTTTGCATGCAAAAGAGGGCATTCTTAACCTCCTCTTTTGAGACATCTTCCTCTAGAGCCCTATTCATATCCTTGTTTATAACAAAGGGGAAATTGTCGATACGTCAAGGATATCCTAGATAGGGTATCTAACTAAATCTGTAAATAAAGTTTCAAAATTTCTAACTTATTTTCTTACCATATCTTTAAAGGAATGCATAAAAAAGTCATCCTACATTTAAAAAATATATATTTCTTTTATAAATAATAATAAAATAAATTTATTAATATTAATATTATTATGAATTATAGTTAAAAGTCTATTATTATTAAATGTGTACTTGTGAGGCTAATCTTCCCTCATTTTTGAGTGATGTAGTAGAATCTAAAATTGTGATAGTATCCTCACATTTTCTCCTTTTTGAGTGATTGAGCTTTCATGGTTTTAATGACATACATAAATGAATTAACTAAATCATTAGTTTTTTCGAAATTGCTTGTATCATAAAATTGATTGTGTTTGACTTTTGGCTCTACAACCTTTGCTTCTAGGGTTTTTTCCTCAGTCATCAATGCCTTTCCCTCCAATGGTGCACCCATAGAGGGGGGCATGGAAGAGGCCCTTCCTACAGATATATAGTCACTTCTAAAGCCCATTAGGTTACCTTGTGCAAATTCCACAATTCCTCAGCACACAAACCATAGTCGGAGGTGAATCCATCTAATACAACCAACAATGAAGTTGTAGCTTCTACCTCCGCTACTCCAAAAATAAACAATAAAAAAACTAATGGTCCATGCCTTCCTCAGAGAGTTAAATCTACCCTCCTAGAAATCTAATCAGAAAAAATAGGGGAAAAAATGAAATATATGAGAGAGCATGTCAATATATGAAAATTTGTAGGTCTCTTTCCCTTGACACTACTACATATAGGACTAAATAGCGATGACATAGTTCGATGGTGTGGCCCATACTGTCGCAAAGGTTGTGAAAAATGTCATTATTTTTAGTTTTGGTGCCCGTGTTTGTCATAATTACGATGACAAATTTGTCGTGAGTAGTAATTGTGACTTATGATTTCAAAGGCGTAGTTATTGAAACTACATATCTTGTTTGTTGCAAGTGAGATGGACTATGGTTGGAGTTAGACTTGTGATGAATTGCATCCGTGGTCGCATTTTTGATGACCGTTGGTTTTTTGCACCCCGAGGTTAATGAAGAGACAATGGGTGGAAATTATGTTCTCACTATATGCTTATCAAAACTTAGGAATAATGGGTTTGGTCTTATTGATCAAACTAAACAAACATCTCAATAAATCAACAATAATGCTCGTAGTCAAGTGGTGACCTTCTATCGATTTGGGTGATCGTTTTTGTGTAGAAATATAGACAGAGAATGTCATACTTCGAAGGGCCTATGATATTTTGGAATATGTCAGCTCCATTATTAAAGGCATTCGAAGATGGGAAACATTTTATCCTGGAGAAAAAGAGCAAGTTGCATGCACGAATGCACAAGATAGTCCAAATTTTCATGGAGATAACATCCTTTCTAATATGAAACTTGATTTCTTTGAGTACAATTTCATACCTGCAACTCAAGTTGGCATTAATGGTGATTGCAGTGGTATTAATTCTCATTAGGATCCTTCGTTATTATATAGTGGACACCATCAATTATGTAAATGTATAGAGTTTGGGCGCAAAATCCTCTACTGCCAAATTATTAGTCTGGTTTGTTTCAATTCAGTGAAGATGGAGAACGACAATGGCTATGCAGAGGATTCGTTTGGACATATGATGTCACAAATGATAGGTTCCTTGGAATTCTTCAGTGATTCCATATCTAGGCATACAGAGATGATTTTGATGGAGTCTCGAGCTCAAAGCAAGCTTCTGTCATAGAGAATTGACTCCCTAGAAGTCAAACTAGACCATTTGTAGTTAGTGCCTGAAATGTTGAACTTTCAAATAGAGAACAAAGTGTTGGTCAATGATGTTGAATAAGGCGGTGTTCGTGTCATAGAAAATGAGGATAACATGTATATGCAGGGAAATTCTGTGCAAAATGAAGAAGGCAATTCCACTATTGAAGAAGAACATGAAGTCACTCCTCCGTAGTTATAGCCTGAAGAACTGAATAACCAAGTCAACTAGAATATGGAAGAAATTTAGAGTCTTGATTAGTATTAGATTAGTTATCATGTTATGTAAATATGCAATGCTCTTAGGTGTTTTCTGGCAAATCTATGGTGAAAATTAGTTTAGGATATAATCTAATAGCTCAGGGGGTAAGAATGTTAATCCATTAGAGCATTTTTGGACTATTGCAGAAGAATTTTTGGCATATGATGTACAAGTTTTTGGCCTTCAAACCTATTTTTTTTTATGAAATACACAACTGTTCCTTAAAAAAAATGTTGATGTTTGCTAACTTTTACCAATATTTTCTTGAATATTAAAGTGAAACTAAGATCTTCACTACAATTTCTTCATAAAAAAATTATGCTATCAATAACATCAATGACCAATGTATAACCCTCAGTTGTTCATTTAATTTGAGAAGAGCTTCCACCATAATTTCACAAGGGAAAAGATAGATTATAGTTGCAATATAGAAACAATATTATAATATTACGCATTATTTCTCTATATTCAATCATGTACAAGTAGTTCCTACATATCAATGAATGCAGATGCAAAAAATTGCATTCAAGTAATGCAACAAGATGAACAAAAAACTCATAATGGAAAGAATTTTTTTATTTTTTTTATTTTTATTTTTTAATTATTTATTTATTTATTTTTACCTTGGAATTAGACATGAAGCTCCTCTACATGAGTGTAAGTGAAGCTCCACTGAATTAGTGTAAGTAAAAAATTGAAATAAATATATTATATGGCATAGAACACATAACCACAACCAAAGCCTTGCTACATAGTACTTCAACCAAGTAGCAATCAATTAGGAAGGGATGACAACAACATTACACATCTACAAGGATACATGGATACCCACCATGTCTGAAATTTCAAATTCAATTATGTTGCCAACAACAAACACACTTCCTTAACAACACTTATGTGGCGGTCAAAATTCCCATTTTTTCATTGCGACAAGGAAAAAGGCATAACCTACAAACCATGGCTATGATATCACATTAAAAAAAATGTAAACAACCAAGCACATTGCATAAATAAATTCCAATATGAACCCTACACTTAGATGCATAACACGCTAACAATGAAACAACAACACAAAAGGTGGACGCTAAGGTTAGAGTAGAGAAAACCCCCAATAGGGAAAAATGCATTATCTTCCTAATGTGTGAAAAACCATACAAAGGACTACATTTATAATGTGAGACTCCAAAGTGGTCGCTTCAATTCTCATACAGAGAGGAACCTGAACCACCGAAAGATAGTTGCTATACAAGCAACTCTCTCATCAATTTGGCGCATCCACTTATCCTCACAACATGAAGGCCCTCTCTTTAACACTTCAGAAACTTCTTTATTTATAAGAGAAAATATAAAAAATCCTAATCCATAAACCATTAGGAATTAATATTGTAAATACATTGCAACAAACTTGCAAGCATTTAGTGTAACTTTCTAGCACACAACCTTAAGACCTATTATGTTTAGAGACTATCGTCTATGAATTATGCTCTAAAGAGGAGTAATTACCATAACCCATTTCCTCTTGAGAGAATATATCCACCATGATATCAAGACCATTGTTACGCTTCCTTCCTAACAAGATGAAAAATATAGCTAGATAGTAAATATCATTTTTTTGCATATATCTCATTCACTAGTTGTTATAGAAGATATTCATTGGACAAATAAAACAATGAGTGGAAATGTCACAGTTGAACCACTAAACAGAGTCACTGAGGAAAATGCACACGTAAGAACAATATATGTAGTAATCAAGTGGATCTTTAAAATTATTAAACATTTAGTTAATGGGGCATTAGTTCATTGGTGTAAACAAGAGTATTATGTCGTCTACTAGAGTTGCAATCTTTGATGCAATCTGCCCCACCCACATAGCATGAGTTTCAAATGGATAGGTATGTTTGTAAGTCTCAATAATATTGAAAAAGATAAACACCCTTCAATATTAACATCAAACCAAAGTATGATCTTTGTGGTGAATACTCTCAGGACATATTTTCCCTTCGAGTATTTATACATATTTTTTAAATTCCAACTCTTAGCTAGAATGAATAAAAAGTAATTACCTCATAATGTTAGTGTGCAAGCCCTAGGTCCTAGAATTTTAACAGGCTCTAATAACATATGTAAGATCATTAATCTTCCAAGTAGGTATATTACCTAAGTTACCCAAAATAGGTGTTTTTTTTAATGAACAAGAAGACTCCTTAAGAGCTTTACTCTTACAACCTTGCATGTGTTCCTTTACATCTTAGTGCTTGTGAACACATTATAGTTCCAATCATAACAATAAATGAAGGAAATGATGAATGATAGTTAAATCAAAGAAATTTTTGCTCATTCAATTATAACTAACAAATATATGAAGTTACTATTGCCATAAGGCACATATTTTCCTGAAAGATAATTAACATAGTCACCAAGATCTAGAGTTGATGCATTTGTAGCAGTATAACATACAATCAAGGAAATCAGGATGAATAATAGCACTAAAAATTAAAGGATCATAGAAAATAACAAATCCCAACAGACACAAATATAGAAAACAGAATTTTGAGGTTGTAGCAACTCAGACCTGAGGGAACAACAACTGTGACTTAAGGGAACAACAATTTCTACCTGAGGGAACAACAATTTTTACTTGAGGGAACAACAATTGGTACTTGAGGGAATAAACAATTGTTACTTGAGGGAACAAAATTAGTAATTCGAGGTAATATGATGTTCGTTGTGTGTGCAACATATAATTTTAAGGTTATGAATTGCAACAAACTGTGTATGTGTTCACAATTGTGATGACCTGTGGTTTTTTGCACCTAGAGGTTAATTCGATCATTTGTTTGACTGGTCATATTTGAATTTGACTCGTCCTATGTTGTTGAAATTGCGACGATAAATAAATATATAAATATCTCACATGTAAGAGATGTTGTGACATATTTGCTATAACTACAATAATTCTGAAAGGTTATAAGGTCTTTTTTATGAGCGAAAATTTGTTTTGTTTTATATAATTATTTTAATGTTGCGCTCAAGGAGAATTTCAAATAACATTAAATGGGGATCAACTAATCCACAAGGGGTCAATGATGGGAAATGTTATTTCCCTTGCAATTCTTGCAGGTGTAGATGTCAGTGGAGAATTTCATATGAAACAATTGATATACATTGTAGGGAGAATGGGCACATTGATGGGGAGAACGAATATCGTCTGGTGGTAAGTTGTTTTTTTCCCCTCTGGAAAAAACGTAATTTTCATTGATATATAAAAATTACATGTTGTATATGCATAAGCATATGCTGTAAGAGGCATTGCCCGTTAGAATAATTAAGTTCCAAAAAAGATAACCAAAAATTGATGCCTTTTATCCACACAGGGAAGCATCCTTTTCTGATATGTTCATCATATTGTTTTAACAAAAAAACTATAACATATAGATTGTCCATAGTTCTTACTGAAAGACTGAGAAATTAAATAAACATATGGATATTTACAGGTGGTAATTGAGCAAAAATCAATGTTCTAAGCTCCCTGTGAGCTTGCTATAACATCTATGTCCATGAAGGGCCGGTGGTAGTACTGGTAGAAATTTCCTTCTCTATGTTCTTGGATCATCCAAGTGCCAGATGGCCTGTGCGCAGCTTCTTTGGATAATTTGTCAGCATTTGCATTTCGCTCCCTAAAAATGTGATGACATGTAAAAGTGTCAAAAGAAGTAATAAGGCAATGAGATTCTTCCAGAATGTGTGATAGAGTGTATACATTGCATCTAGATTTTTTGTTAATCCAATCACAAACAATTTTTGAGTCTCCAAAGAGCTGAAGGTCTCGGCATTGGATTTGGAGTGCATGTTGTATGAGGAATTTTGCAGAGGATAGTTATGCGAAATTATTTGTACCTCCCCCTAGACCCATCTGTATATGGAGGGAGTGAGTATCAGAGAGGTGAAGAATGGCCCCTCCCCCGTATCTGTCCTCCTGGGCAGACCCATCAAAATAAGCCCAAGTTTTTGTATGGTCAATGGATTTAGGGATGATGGTTTGGGGTTGGGTTGTCTCTTCATCATCCGGAATGATGGAGTATTTGGAGATGATTCGGGAGGTGATGGAGGGCCAGTGTGGTGAGTTTTTTTGGAATATGAGGTTATTACGAGCCATCCACAGTCTCCAGCATATAAGTAAAGGGAGACTTTTAAGTTTTTGTGGGCAAGCACTTGTCCACCAATTTGACCAAGCTTCCATTACAAAAATGCCTTGCCACCTTGTCAAGGAAGAAATCATTGCTGAGATCGATTGCCATAACTCTCGGGTAGCCAGACATTCAATAAATAGATGTGATGCAAATTCATTGTTGCATTTACATAGGTGGTACCAGAAAGGGACATGATGAGCTTGCTTAAGTAGATTGTCTCTAGTGGGGATTTTGTTCTTGAGTATAGTCCACATGAGCAGTCTGCTCTTGCGGAGGGACTTTAGCTTCCATAGATGCTTCCACCATGACTCTAGCACTTGTGGGCGATGGTCTTCAGCAAGAACTAGATATCCCTCCTTAGGTGTGTATTTCCCAGTTTTTGAGAGTGCCCATATGACTTCATCTTCTTCCTCCTTAATTTGGATATGTGCCTCAATGAGGGCCATGATGAAGGTATTCCATTGTTGTGTCCATTGTTGGGGAATGTTTAATCTCTGGGCCATTTTCCAGGCTTGCTGAAATGGGGTGGAGCACTCAAAGTCTGCTATGTGGCCAATATGGGTGATGTTTCTGTCGCTGAGGAAAGATCTGAGGTTGTCTAGCAGCCTATATATGTTCCCACATCCAATCCATGGATCTAGACCGATCCTTACTTTCATTCTGGACTGAATTTTTCATGTGATGTCAGCCATCATCATGTCTAGTGATTTTATCACTGCCTTCCATATAATTGAAACCCTTGTATGTAATCTCTGCGTTTGGCCTATCCAATCTATCAGGTTTGAGAGGGAAATATATTTTGACCGTGCCACCTTAGTCCATAGGATATTTTTTGTAATAAGTTGCCATCCAAGTTTTGCTGCCAGAGCTATGGAGAAGTCTTCTAATTTCTTTATGCCCCATCCACCCCATTTCTTGGGCAGATTTATGGCCTCTCGCTTTACCCATGTGAATATTTTACCGAACTGCTGTCCCATCCAAAGGAATCTGTAGCATAAGGCCTGGATTCTGGATAGTATACTTCGGGGGATCCATGTTAGTGACATCCAGTAAACCCGGGTGGCCTCTAGGACAACTTTAATGAGAGTAAGTCTATCTGCCCTTGAGAGGTATTTGTAGTACCAAATGTTTAGTCTTTTCTCCATTTTGGAAATGAGCCAGGTCTAATCTATAATCTTGTATCCTAGAGGTTTCAGCTTGTAGCCCAGATATCTGAGACCATATTCCAGCCTAAGGAGAGTGTATGGAACCCTTACAACACATAATGTATTTCATGGGGAGAACATCTAGTCTCTGTGAGGGTCGACTTGTTGCAATTTACAGTCATGCCCGTGGTTGTTTGGAATAGGGGGTAGCCTTGTCGAAGACCTCTTTCGGAATAAAAAAAGGGAGAAGTTGCCCTATTGATAAGCACGCTGAAAGGTATGTTAGTGATGCAGCTCATGATCCATTTAATGAAATCAAAAGGGAACCCTAGGTGGGTTAAAAGCATTCTAATATACAACCAGTTTTCTCTATCAAAAGCTTTTGAAAGATCTACCTTTAGGATCATACCTTTGATTTTCTTGGAGTGCAAAGAGTGTAGTACCTCCTGGGCAGTTCCCACTGCTTCATGGATTTGGCGGTCTTGTAGAAAGGCAAATTGCTCCAGAGAAATATACTTGGATAGTATGGGTCGCATTCAGTTTTCAATAATCTTTTCCACGATCTTACAGATGCAGTTACATAATGATATAGGTCGGTAATCATCAAAGGAAGTGGGGTTGTTAGATTTCGGGATGAGGGCGATGAAGGTGGGGGTGAAAGATTCAAGAATCATTCCAGTGGTTCTGGTGTGTTCAATGACTTTGAGAAGATCCTCCCCCAAGGTTTCGAAGAAATCTGAATAGAAATTAATCGACCAGCCATCCGACCCTAGGCTCTTGTCCCTCTTAAACCATTTTATCATGGCTTCTAATTCTCTGATAGTAATCTCCTTGGTCAATTCCCTATCAGCCTCCTGATCCACAAAGCGAGGGAATAATTGAGCTACTTGAATGATCTCAGCAAGATTTGCAACAGGGGGGGCCCTGTAGGTCTGTTTAAAGTGAGAGTTCGCTAAAGAAGCCAACTGAGGGAAAGTATTGACAATGTGACCTTGCTCGTTTGAGAGTTGCTAGATGGTATTGATGGCTTTCCTGCCATTTGCAAACTTGTGATAGAACTTTGTATTGTCATCTCCCTCGAGTAGCTAGATCGCCCTACTTCTCAGTCTCCATGCTTCTTCACATTCCTTAAGGATTTTCCTTCTGTTGGCATATAGTTCAGTAAGTCTATTCTTTTGGTCGATCACTCTGTAGGCCCCTTCCAGGTCTTCTTCAATCTCTGTGATTTCCTTCTCAGCATTCAATAGAGTTTGATCATCTTTTATTCTCTTATTGTGGGCCTAGGATTTGGATAGTCTCTTCAACTCAATGAGATTGTGGGTGAATCCCTCTGTTATATTCCCACCAGCATGTGGGGGATGCACCTTCCATAAATCCTTGATCATTTGATTGTATGTGGGGTCTTTTAGCCAAGAGGAGCTGAACTTGAAAGGTCCCTTGGGTTTCCGAGGTCCCCTACTGATTTCCATGTAAATAGGTAGGTGATCAGAGACCCCTCCCGATCCCACCCATTGTCTATGAAGAAAGCCCAATGTGAGAAGTCCTTCCTTTATAAGGAAGCGATCAAGTCTTCGAGCAAGATAGTCCTTGCCCACTCTATTGTTCCTCTAGGTAGGTAAGAGCTTGGCAGAGGGGATGTCCAACAAATTATGGGTGTCCAGCAGATTCTCGAAATAGGCAGATAAAGGATCTAGTTGTGCATGATGTCCCCATGACTCAGAGTGTCCAATGGAGAAATTCAAGTCCCCTCCCATGATTAAGCAATCTTTCTGAAAAGCTTCTGAGCGTAGGAGGTGGTACCAGAAGGGAGGCCGGTGTTGACATGACCCATAAACATTTACAACTCTCATTTCCAAGCCCAAATTAGATGAAAAAAGGTTTGCCCCAATATGCCCAAGTCCTCCCCAACAGTTACAGAGTTTTATGGAGTGGGTGTTGAAACCCAGGGCTAGGCCTTCGGATCTTCCATTAGCATCTATACCTACAAATCTCCATCCAGGGAGCATAGCTTCGAGAAGGTGTGTAATGGTGTCTGTAGATCCCAGCGTTTCTTGGAGGAAGATAACATCAACGGGAAAGGAAAGTATCAGTCTGCGGAGGGCTAGTTTTTTATCGGGTCTAGCCAACCCTCTGCAATTGAAGGAGGCAATCTTCATGAGGGGGGGTTAGATGAGGGATTCGATGCTCTAAGTTCCCTATGAATGGTTGATTGCCTGCCCAAGGCGATCTCTCCTCCAGCCGGTAATTGAGCCTTTGGGAGGGAGGAGGGTCAGCCACTCAGAAGCTTGGGAGGAAGAGGGGATAAAGATAAATCAAGCTCGATATGATTCGGGGTTTTTAACTTCTACTTGGCCTTGGATCGAGTTTGATACCGAGGGGTAGTAGGGCCATCAACAAGTGTAGGAGTGATGTTGGGGGGGGGGATTCAGGAGTGATGTACTAGCGTCAGAGGAGGTGTGATAAGGTGAGGGAGAAGAAATGGGCAGAGAGGGTTGAGAGGGAGGGTTCACAATTCCATAAAATGAGCAAGCAACTGGAAAATCATTTAATCCATCAAAATCATGCATATTATAGGGATTAAGGGGTTTGGAATCATACCCGAAGAAACCACCGATCCTGCAACCACTCTTGCCCTGGTGAGAGGAGGAGAGGGAGGTCTAAGTAGAGGCCTTCCTCATTTCTTTGGGGTCCCCTGTGAGAGCGTCATGTCTGCATGAGGTGGGTCGCATTGGCTCCCATCTTCTTTGTTGGGGGGTTGATCCCCCTGTTCCTGATCTGCCTTTGGGGGAATTGTCCTTCCAGCTTCTCCCCTATCCTTGTTTTTATTGAAAGGGTAGTCCTTGTAGAGATGCCCAACCTTGTGGCATCTCCTGCATCTGAATGGAACCCCTTCATAATCCAGGTTCTGTCTCCGAGAGAAATTCCTCCATTGAATTGTGATATATTCCTGAAGCCCGTCACTAGTATCAATGTGTACCAGTATCCTTGCATACACCATCCTTCCTGTCGAAAGGTAGGATTTATCATACTCCAGATATGTTCCCAGGGAGTTCCCAATACACCTAAAGATGTCCTCTGACTAGAACTATAGAGGCAGACTAGGTAGTCTGACCCAAAGAGGGCTTGCTCCCAGCTGTTCTCTTTCTGGGTCGAAAAGTGGTGTCCACCTCCAAAGGAGCACCGGTGCTTGTTCGATATGCCATACCGCTAAGAGTACCTAGTTGGTATACTCTGCCCTGGCGAAAAGAAGCGTGAACCATCCTTTTACAAAGGTTTGAACCACAGATGTTTCAGCTAGATGATGCCCCCGTGGCCCACTACTTCAATCTCGTGGCACTGTAGAAATGGCCCCTGACTCTTCCAACCAGCACTCGCTCGGTTGTGTCCATCGCCTCACTCCACTGGAAATACTTACCCAAGCCTAGGAATACCTCCAATGCTTTTGGTTTCAGAACCCTTTGTTTCTTCACTTTCTGGGTTCCTTCATCGGGTATGGAATTCTAATGGGCGCCTTGGGTAGGGTCGGTCTCAAATGCCAGATTGTGCAGGAGGGGTTCAGAAGGAAAGACCCCCGAGATGGGAGGGACTTCCGTAATATTCCTAGATGGGGGGGCGGATGGGGGCGGCGCGAGATTCCCTAGATCTAAGGCTTTAGGATCACGGAGGAAGGAAAAGATGAGATGCCTTCAGAGGAGATGCCCAGACTAGGTTCTAGGGTTTGATCCACGAAATTTAGGGTAGAAGGAGACAAAGGCTGAGCAGTGAGGTCTGGAATGGAAGGGGAAGCCTCTGAGAGAGTAGCTACGAGCATGAGGGCCCTGAGATCGAGGGAAGTGAGGCAATGGTGTCGGTGAATTCGCAGCTGTAATGGTAGTTGTTGGCCGGGTTTACCTGGGGAGATGTCCAGATGGAGGTACCCACTAGTGGGTCTTCTGAGTAGTCTACTAGGTCCTCCATAACCGTAGCAATATTCATGCGCCAGCTGCCTTTAGAAACCAAGGTCGCCTATCACTGTAGTAACTGGGTAACAGACGGGGGTTAGTCGAGGAGGAGGGTAAGGGTAAAAACTCAAAGCGGTAAGAATGGAGGAGTGACCATAACAGCATAAATGGGGGCGGAGAGTGAGAATCGAGGTAGTGTATGGGAAGGCGATGAGGAGCAGCAGTGTGATCAGATGGTTGAAGGCACTGTGCATACTACAGGCTCTAGACGAAACCCTAACCCCATCCTGAACGTTGTTTCCTCATCGTGTCTGGTGGTAAGTTGTTATTTATATTGAATCATTATAATATATTTTCTTTATATTAATCATATTTGTAAAAAAAATTGTTGTTATAATATTTTTTCTATATACTAATTATTCCACATGATTGTTTGAAATCCTTATAAAGTTAAGGTGGCCCCCTATGTACTGTTATTTGAATATTGCACCAAGTATTAGTGCTAGTAACAAATGATGTTCTACAAGTTGAGGAAGATGGAGAAAATAATTAAGTAGCTTAAGATAATTATCCTATGCAAGAAGATGGCATTAATAACATAGTTCCAGATGATGGTGCAAATCAATCGATCCAAGACATGCTTGGCGATGAAAATTGTGATGATAAACATGTGTTAGAGAAGGCATTGACACGACATTATGAAGGCTCAAGGGAAAATATTATCTCTGCTAAATTATTGTTGGTGAACTTAAATGTTTTGAATGGTTTTTCAAACACTTGTATGGCATAGATCGTAAGGTATAATGTAATATGTTTCATCACATGAAAGTTCGATTTTTTTTACTTCCTATTTAGTGTTAATTAATGTCTAACATAAGAATGCAATATTATGATTAATATTGTTTACAATAATTAGTGATTTTTTGTGTTGTACAAGATTGTTAAGTGAATTTATGTTATCATTTCCAAATGAATTACCTCGCAGATACCGAGATGTATGTGTTAGTATGAAAGAAATTGGAATGAAGTATAAGGCTATAGATGTATGTCCTAATGATCATATTATATATTATGGACAACATACATAAAAAACAAATTGCCTGAAATGTAACAACAATAGATATCGAACTGATCAAATAACAAAAAAGGTGCCTCAAAAGGTTCTTCATCATATTCCCATAATTCCATGTTTGCAGTGATTGTTCAGGTGTGAAAGCATAGCAAAGTTTATGGATTACCATGCATGGAAGAGAAGTGAAGGAGGGTTTCTTCGAATGCCTAAAAGTGGTTATGAATTTAGGGAAATTGAGGAAAAATGGACGCATTTTAAATATGAACCTCGTGATGTAAGGCTTTCATTGGCAGCTAATGGTGTTAATCTATTTGGAGAGATTAGGTCTATTTACTCAATGTGGCTGATTTTTGTTATCAAGAATAACCTTCCTCCTTGGATGCCAATAAAGAGGGAGCACATTATATTGATAATGATTGTTCTAGGTATTTGTTTATAGTGATTTTTTGAATATTAATGTAACATTTTCATTTTTCTTGTTTGTTGCATAATATGCTATATTTATTTATTTACTTATATGTATGTATCATAGTAGTAATTATGTGTAATTTCAAACAATTAGGTAAGTACCAATTTAAAGATATGAATGTATATATCAAGCCTCTTATCGACAAGTTAATGAAGTTATGGGTCGAAATCACTATGTATGACATATGTAAACCAATAGGGGAGAGGCAATTTCAATTCCATGGAATACTTGTATGGACAATTCATGATGCCCTAGGACTAACACATTTTTGTGGTATGTAACATTTGATTGCACTTTAATAGTATATAATTATTTCAATTAGATCATATCATACATTTATTTTAAATAATCCCTTTGTTTATAATTGACATTAATCCATCTCTTGTAGGCCTTCAAACTAAGGGTAAATTTTCATGTCCAATTTGTGGTCCTTAGATGAAATCTCATCGTCAACAAGTTTGGGAAAGGAGGTGTTTGATGAGTATAGGCATTTCCTCTCTAAGAAACATAGGTATTGTGCTATTGAAGATATTTTTTTCGATGGCAAAGAAGGGAATGGATTAAAACCACAAAGACTGAAACATCACCTATGGAAGTTGGAATGATAGAAATCATTGGTGTGAAGGACATGGGATTCCACAAGGAATGAAAAGTTATCCTCCTTAATTTAGGAGTTTTCCCTACTATGAGCACCTAAGAATAGCCAATTTTTTTATACAATGCATATCAGGAAGAATGTGATAGAAAATTATTGCGGATCATAGATGGTAGGAGGGATAAAGAAAAAATCCAGAAAATTTGTAATGACATTGTGGAAGCCAAACATGAAATGAAGAGTGGGATACGATCAAATAGAAATGGAGATTGAAACAACCTTCTATGGTTGTTAGCATAGAAACAAAGTGATGATCTAAATGAGGTCATTCGAAGAATTAAATTTCCCACAATATTTTCTTCAAACATAAATAATATCTTAACAATGAAAGGTGAATTTGGTGGGATAAAAACACATGATTGGCATACCTTCATTAAGGTAATTATTTTGGTATATATATTTCTATATTGTTATATATACATATTTATGGTATTTTTTTTCAACTTTGGATTAAACAAATAATGATTCATTTTTATTGTTACAGTATGTTCTACCTCTATCTCTCCCAGACAACTTTGACAACAACGTCAGAGAAGTTATATATGATCTTGACAAATACATGACGTAAGTAGCAAGTTATATGTCAAGTGTTTTTTTAATTATTTGTTGATAAACTTAATGACATGGTGTGTTTTACTTGTAATGTAATATATTATGTTTTGTTGAAATGTGCAATTATTTTCTTGCATCATCTGTAGATGGTTGTCATTGAAATAAATACATAAAGATGATATAAATCATTGGAAGAGAGAAATTCCTTAGCTAATGTGTGAAATACAAAAGTATCTACCTCCTGAATTTTTCAATGCACAAGAACACTACCTCATACACCAAATTGAGGAGATTGAATTGTGTGGACCTATACACACAAGGCCAATGTGGATGGTGGAGAGGAACTTGAAATCATTGAAGGCTTTGGTTAGACAAAGAGCACGTCCTGAGGGTTCTATGGTGGAGGGATATATGGAATATCAATCCATGGTGTAATTTACTCATTATATTCCTATATTAACATATAATATGGATGTGGATTTCATTTGGGATGTGAACTCCATCAAAAAATCTAAAGGGGAGCACCTATTGGGGAAAGGTAGAACAACAAAAGTGAAAGATAATTAAATATTATATGACCTTGGAAAAATTATATGGTCTACAAAATTGGTTCAGAGGACCAATTAACACCAAGAATCAGAGCTCAAACCTATCATCTAAATAAGTCAATTTCGGAACCTAAAATGATCCAAAATATGTAAACCTCGGTATGTGTTGTTTTCTGCAAGAACCAAAACTATTTATTCGTCCATTCAAATACTAACTAAATGTGATTGCGTGGACTTACGACAAATTTGACGATATATGATACTCATATTATTTAGCATGTCATTCCCATTAAAGAAGGGGTGAAGCCTTTTTAGCAGAAGCTAAGGAAAGTTCATCCAACACTAGAGCCCCTAATCCAAAAGGAATTGAAGAAACTTATGGATGTGATGAGCCCCATAAATGGATAATTATATGGGCTCATTTGGCCTCCTAACTTAGCTTAATCCACCATTCTCATTAGTTTATTGCATGTTTTTTATTATATTTATGCTAATAGTGTGAGTTGGGTTAGTCATTATACCAAGAAGTCTAATGTGTGCTTTATGCATATTTTTGGTCAATTTTGAGACAAAATCAAAGGTTTAATGAGCATTTGGTAGCCAATATTCGAGGAAAACAAGGGAGAGGATTTTTAGGAGGGTGTCTCCCTCATTTATGACTCCCTACTTCAAATCCTCCTTCAAAAGGCTCGGAGCACAAGCAGCCACATCAATGCATCAAAGGGGCAACCAAGCAAGTGAAGAGGAACTGCTCTCTATCTCAAGTCTTGGGAGCCAAGCCTCCTTGATTTTAGGAGAGCTATTGGGGGCTCTAGTGGTATAAATAGAGAGGCTTAGGGCCTCATTAGGTTTTTGGATGTTAGTCAAAATTTTGCACTTTTATTGTAGCTTTTTCTCAGCTCATTTCGAGCTTACTTTTGTGAACAGATTTATGTAATGTGACTATTATTTTGATAATGGAGATGAAATGTTTTCTGAGCCAACACTGATTTCTTTCAGGGGGCTGAAGATCTTGGGTTAGGGCCCAACCCAAGCTACCCAACACCTCTTGTTTTTTACTTATATGTTTTGTTGCAGTTCATGAATTAGTTGTTGTTAGGTTGCTTTTTGGTGATTTACATAGCTGTTTCCATTTCAGTTTGCTGAAGTAGGTTAAGTAGTGACAGGAAAAAGATACAAAAATGCCATAAAAAGAGCCTTGACCTCCTTTCCTCCCTTTGGGACCATGAACTGAGGTCAAGATTTTCTTGCTGCCATAAAAACATAGTTTTGCTTCCTCCATGCAATTTCTAGTGTAACAATTTGATTTAGAGGTTAATGCTTTGCTTCAGATCCATTTTGCCATGCTCATTTTTGTTTCTGCAATAAATCTCTTTCCATGCTTTCCTTTCCATATAGCATTGTTTAGCATTTTATTTTCCTAGATCAAAATTTAGTTTAACATGAGATATAGTTCTGTTTTTGGTGCAGCTAGTTATTTTCTTGCTCAGATTCAGTGTTTTGATTTGCAGCTCTCTTACAGTACATCTCTGCTCATAATAAGTCCATAAAGCTACCATCACCATCTCTTTTGCTACATTTTTCACAAGTCATTCACAGCCCTTCACAAATTTGCCATAATTCCTACACTTTCCTCATAAGCTTTCCTCTCGTCTCTTGAACAAATCCAACCATCATTTTCTTTCCTAATCATCCTTGATGAACTTCAGACACCTTAACACATCCCTCTAGTATTTAGCTACCTTTCCGCACCATTTTTCCACCTTTAAAACCTCTAAAACAACCCTCGGCATCCTCTTGTAGATCCGCCTGTAGGTCCCCTGCATCCTCCTGTAGAATTTCTTATAAGTGACTTTTTGAAGTCCGATTGCAAGGAAAGCCTCCAGAAGGTTGCTAGAGGCCTCCTAGGACCCCTCCACACCTTCCTACACCTCTGAAATCCCAAATTCTCCCTCCATAACCATCTAATCGCTACCACATCCATAAGCAAATAAATTACATGCATAACAATTTCACATAAAAAACGAAAAAATATGTTTTTTCTTATTTCCTTCCAAAAATAGCTTGAATAGGTGTAGTTTACTTCCTCAGTAGGTAATGGCACTCCTTTCCTAGATTTTCACCTCTCTTTTTGCAAAAGTAGGGTTAGTCGGTAAATTAGGGTTTGCTAGGTTTACTTCACATTTCAGTCTTCTTTCTCTTTTTGCAAGTAGAATAGCCTCTGTAGAGTAAGCTTTCCTTTCTTTCATCACATTTAAAGCTTCTTTTGGAATTCATAGAAGTTGGCTTGAGCTCCTAGTGATCTTGTGCCAGCTGAACAAGTGACAGCCTGCAGTAAGAACTAGTACTTGTTCATACAACATCGTCGCTTCCAAGTTTGTTACGCACTACCGGGTTGATAAAAGTAAAGTAGGAAGCCCCAGGAGTTGCAGCATTATTGTTGTAATACTAGTGCTCACCACTTTTTGGTAATGTTGTCGGGGAAGCGTCAAAGTATTTTGTGATTACTTCTTTTCTTCTATTTTCTACTGCAACATTCTGTTAAGTAGTTCATTTAAGCAAAACTAGAGTAGTTGTTTCTCTCAATTTCTGCATTTCCTTGCTTTCATTTCAATTTCGCAACTTCAATTTCAGCAAAAGTATATTAGTCCTTTCAATTCTGCAATTTCCATTTCAGCAAAAGTAGATTAGTCCTTTCAATTCTGCAATTTTCATTCCAGATTAGTTATTTCCTTGCTTTCATTTCAAATCTGCAATTTCCTTTCAGCAAGTTCATTTCAGTTGTTGCAATTTGTTTGTTCAATCAACTTCAGTTTTGCAGGTACAAGCAGAAGAAAAACAAAAATCACTCAAAAAGAGATTTCCTTTCATGCCTCATAGGAACTGAGATAATTCAGGGAAATTCTTGCCCAACACCCCCACCACATCACAAAGCCACCCTTCTCTCTTCTTCGGTGGCAGTGATCCAGAAGAACCTTTAGGGGAACAACCAAAAATATTTGAAGAACCTATAGGAGAAGATGAGGAAGAAAACATCCCTCCTGAGACAATGGCTGAAAACAGAAATGTTAGGGGGAATGGAGAAAGAGTAGAGGGTACCTTTCCCATCCGAGAGACCAATGGGGACACTAAAATGAAGAACATGAGCCCTTCAGCCCTACCTCACTTCCATGGATTGACCACGGAAGATCCTGACACCTTTTTGTTTGAGTTTGTTGTTATCTGTCGAACCTATGACTATGCAGAAGATGAGAAGAAGTTGAAACTATTTCCTTCTACCCTCAAGGATGCAGCATTACACCGGTTCATGGGTTTACCTGGCAACAACATCACAACTTGGGCTGAGATGTAGCAAGCCTTTAATAAAAAATATCGGGACTATTGTAGGTCAAAAGATAGCAAGGAAGAAATTCCAAATGACCATGGGAAGTGATGAATCCTTGGAAGATTATGAAGAGAGGTTCTAGCTCAGTTATAAAAGGGCCAGGTGCACACTTGACCCCGAATCTTTGTAGTTGGTCCTTCTCAGGGGAATTCTGGAAGACCTTCTAGACACCCTCCATTTACTAGTTGGGGGAGACATCTACCAACTACCTTATGAAGACATAAAGACTGTTTTTAGAAACCATTCTAGGGCAGCGGGAAAGAGAGGTAGGGAGTCAACCCACAACTAGTACCTCCTCATCCAGTTCATCCCTTAAAGGTGAACTTGGAAACATGCTGGACAAGGAAAATTTTAAGGATGGAAATTTATCTTAAAGTTTAGAAACCTTGGCGAATCCCACTAGTCCATAATATGAAATCTATAAAATGTTTGGAGATATTTTTGTAAAAATATTCAAATTTATAATATTTTTATATAGTTTATATATAATTTTTTGGCGATTTTTAGGGTAAAATAATTTCATTCTATAAAATTTGGGCGAATCATTTTTACAAAAAAATGGAAATTAGCGAATCTTTTTTTTGGAAAAAGTATAGAAAATTAGCCCATGGGCGAATATTAGCCCCTAAAATTTTCCCTGATGCTGGAAGACTTCAAGAGTGAGATGCTGCAGACTCTTGCCATGCAAATGGATACCTTGCATATCAAAAGGAAACAAGAGGAAGCAGAGAGGGCTTTGGCCATTTTTTGTCCTAGGTGCACTAGAAGGCATCCTAGGAATGAATGTCCATTAAACTCTATAGAAGTTTATTCAGCCTATGAAGAAGATCATTCTACATATAAGTGCCCTTCCTTGCCCTTACTTAAAGTTGTATACCAAGGGGCCGAAGGAGCCACTGAACCACTCTATTTCATGAACCAAAAAAGACTGCATGGACCTAGACCATACTAGCAGGGAATGCAAGGGACATCTCAGGCATACAACAACCCCATTCAAGCCACTTCCATACCTTCTTGGGGCCCCCCTGCTCATCCTTCCTCGTCCACACCTCCTCCTTGGTCATATCCATCTCAATATCATGCCCAACCAGCCGCTTAGCCATTCCACTCCTATACTCAGCCACAACATTAGTGGAATGCATCTCATCAAGGGTGGAGGCCCCAGTACAACTCTCCCCCCGCTCTTTTGCCTCCACCACCTGCTCAACCGCAACCATTGCCTCCTGATCCACCAAGGCAACCCCAAATTCCTGCTCAACCGAAACCGAACCCGAACAATAGACAGGCTCAGCAATTATACAATGGGGAACCATCATACCCAACCTATGCTATGGAGATTCAGGAGATTAACCTACGATTTGGGAAGGTTCTCCCAGATAGCTAGCCTCCCCCTCAGGAGGTTGAGGAAGATAAAGAGGAAAGTGAATCGAAAGCAATTCCACCCTTTCCTGAGAGATTATCTAGAATAACACAGCCTACCCTGGAAGAAACTGAACTTCTAGGAGAATTGAAACAACTATGTGTAAAGATACCACTTCTCCAAGCCATAAAGGATGTGCCTATATACAATACGATGATCAAAGAGAAGTTATTCAGGCATCCAGGTAGGCACAAGAGAGATGCCCCAACCATCAATATCATAGGACAACTATCCGACTTTATGTTGGGGGAGGTAATCTGTCCAAAATATCTAGACCCTAGAAGCCCAGTAGTTGATGTCCACATCAATGGCACCATGATCCCCCATACCCTGATTGATCTAGGGGCTGCCATTAATGTGATGACCAAGGACACCATGCTCAAGCTCAAACTCCAGGGCTCCTTGAGAAAGACCACGACAGTACTACAGCTAGCAGACCACTCCACCGTGACCCCTGAGGGGATTATGGAGGATGTGATGGTCTCCATTGATTCTTGGGAGTACCTTGTTGATTTCTTGGTTCTCCAGCCAAAAGAAAAGCTCACTAGGTATCCTATCATCTTGGGAAGACCCTGGTTGGCTACTGCATATGCCTACATCAGTTGTCGAGCTAGGAACATGACAATCAAGAATGGGCATATGTCCAAGTAGCTAATCCTATACCCTCCTACCCAACCCTTGCTAGAACATGATCTACCTCTTTGGTTGGAGGAGGAGGATGAGGATGAAGTCTATTCTGCACCATTGTGTGCAGTAGAAACTGCCATGGGGTGGAAATCGCAGGATGAGGATGATATCATTGAAAATTTAATTCAAAATCCACCCCCTAGTATTTTTCCATTAGAAGATCTAGTGAAAGAAACGCAAGACACTCCCTTAGCTGATTTCTGTGTAGCTGACCCGACCTCTCTCCATGTTAAGAATATAGAGTTTGGCCCTGAAAGGACCTTGAAAATCAACTCATCCCTATCCACCTCCCAGGAGAAGGAACTGTTTAGCTTATTGAGAAAACATTTAAATGCCTTCACTTGGAGGTATAAGGAGACGAAGGGGGTGCACCCTTCAGTCTGTACTCATCACATTTACATTAAGGAAGATTGCAAACTAGTCAGGCAACCTCAAAGGAGGATAAATCTAGCCCTTAAGGACATTGTCAAGGAAGAATTCCAAAAGTTACTAGATGTAGGATTCATCTACCCCATCTTCGACAGTGAATGGGTCTCTCCTTTGGTGCTAGTGCCAAAGAAAAATGGTAGGTGGAGAATTTGTGTCGATTATTGGGAACTCAACAAGGCCACCAAAAAGGACCATTTTCCTTTGCCTTTCATAGATCAAGTGCTAGATGGTCTGGCAGGGAAAAATTTTTTCTCCTTCCTGGATGGGTTTAGCAGGTACAATTAGATTCAAATCAGCCCGGAAGACCAAGATAAGACCACTTTCACTTGTCCTTGGGGTACCTTTTCATATCTGGTCCTTCCTTTTGGTTTGTGCAATGCTTCCGCCACTTTCCAGAGAGCAGTATTGAGTATATTCTCTGAACTGGTTCATGATGCAGTGGAAATATATATGGATGATTTTACTCCTTATGGTTCTAACTTCCAGGAAGCTTTGTCTAACCTAGGAAAAGTTTTGGACAAGTGTATTGAAATGAATCTATCCCTCAGTCCAAAGAAATGTGAATTCTTGATGACTGAAGGGACCGTGCTAGGTCATGCAATATCTCAACAAGGATTGCAAGTGGACCCCAACAAAATTTCCATCATCCAAAGGGTCCCACCTCCTCAAAAGGTGAGAGATGTTCGAAGTTTCCTAGGCTTAGTGGGATATTACAGAAGATTCATTAAATATTTCAGTAAGTTAGCCTCTCCATTATTTGGTCTTTTGGGAAAAGATGTCGAGTTCATATGGACTGAAAACTGTCAAGAAGCTCTAGATACCTTGAAAAGTAAACTTGTGACTATCCCAATTTTGAGAGGCCCAAACTGAGCCCTTCCTTTCAACATTCACACATATGCCTCGAACAAAGAAATAGGAGCAGCCTTGGGGCAGATTGATGAAAAGTTTCCTTATGCCATATACTTTATAAGTAAAAATTTGTCCAAGGCAGAGTTAAATTACACGGTCACCGAGAAGGAACTCCTAGCTGTAGTACATTCCTTAAATAAGTTCAGACATTACATCACAGGGTATCAAACCTTTGTATACACCGATCATGCTGCAATTAGGTATTTAATTAACAAACCAGATGTAAATGCTCACATTATTAGATGGTTTCTTTTATTGCAGCAGTTTGATTTAACCATTATTGATAAGCCTAGTAAGGAAAATGTTGTTGCTGACTTTTTGTCTAGAGTAAATTTTCCTGCAGATGAGGAAGGAATGGTGGAGGATCAAATGCTAGATGAACACCTATTTTCTATCTCAGTACTATCCCCATGGTTTGCTAATATAGCAAATTACTTGGTTTCAGCACAGTTCCCACCACACCTGTCCGCAAAATAGAAGAGCAAGATCGTGAGAAAAAGTGCCCCTTTCACCTGGAATGGGGGAAATCTCTTCAAACTTGGCCCAGATCAGATCTTGAGAAGATGTGTCAGGGAGGAGGAAGTTTTTGACATTCTCCTGACCTGTCATGACGGGCCTTGTGGAGGCCATTTTGCAGCAAAGAGGACTGCCTTCAAAATTCTGCAAGCAGGTTACTATTGGCCCACTCTTCATCAAGATGTGAAGAGATATATCAGCCAATGTGATCGGTGCCAAAGGATGGGGAAACCTACTCCAAAGGATGAGATGCCCATTTAACCTCAAGTGAATTTTAAGCCATTTGAGAAGTGGGGCATGGACTTTGTGGGTCCTATCAACCCTCCTTCAAAACAGAAACAATACATCATTGTGTGCACCGATTATCTAACAAAATGGGCAGAGACAAAGGCAATCAAGGCAGCAACAGAAGAAAAAGTAGCTGAGTTTTTAAGAGAGAACATCTTCTATAAGTTCGGGTATCCAAGAGAACTGGTTATAGATCAAGGTAGTCAATTCACTTCCAATTTGATTGAAGACCTGCTCACACATCATAAAATCAAGCACATGACTTCCACCCCTTACCATCCATAAGCCAATGGGCAGGTGGAAGTCATCAACAGAGCTTTGGAAGGAATTCTGACCAAGGTAGTGAGCAGCACAAGAAAATATTGGGTAGATAGATTGGTTGAGGCCACCTGGACCTACAACACCACATGGAAGACCACCATAGGGTTCACATCCTATGAACTGGTCTATGGGAAGAAGGCTTTGCTGTCAATAGAATTTGAATACAATAAACTAAGGATGGCAGCTCAGCTAGACCTAGATCTCAACCATGCACAAAGGGAAAGGCTACTCCAGCTCAATGGATTGGATGAACAAAGATTGCAGGCCCTTCTTCACACAGAGGTAATCTAGCTTCAGAGGAAGATATGGCACGACAAAAATATCAAGGAGAAGCAATTCCAAGAAGGAGATTGGGCACTGCTCTATGAATCAAGGTATAAAGATTTCAAAGGCAAGCTGAGGACAAGATGGCTAGGACCCTACACTGTAGAAAAATGCAATGACAATGGTTTAGTTCTGATCAGAACCATTGATGAGGAAGCCATCCCCATGCTTGTCAATGGGCATAGATTGAAAATTTACAAGAAGCCCCTCTCCAAGCAAGAATTCATTGAAGATATGAATAAGACAATGTTGGTAGTGGAGTAGGTCTCAGCCTCCACTCCACCCACTCACTGAGAAGAAAAAAGAAAAATAATAAGGACTCAAGTGAAAACCTCTATGAGGTGCTTGAGTCCCATCATTGGGTTGAAAACCTCTTTGGAGGCGGCCCAGTGATGACAAAAACAAAAAAAGAGAGAGAATAAGATCCCTGGGTGAAAACCTCCATTGGAGGCACCCAGGGCAGGCAAGTAGGGTGAAAACCTCCTGGAGGCACCCTGGTTGTCTTTTCAAAAAAAAAAAAACAGAGAAAAAAGAAAAGAGAAAATTGACTTTTCAAATGCATTGCAGGTTACAGATGGACCACAGGAAGCAAGGGGACATGCCACAAAGCCTATTACACATCCTCTATACTCTTCTCCATCATTTCTAACTTTTTTTTCCACCTCTCTGTGTTTTTTCTGAAGACTGTGCATCCTACAGGAGACCCTGTGTGTTCTACAGGAGGCTCCTGTAGAAATCACAGAGAGCTCGAAATAGATTTTACAAACAGTTTGAGGAGCTGAGGATTTTCCTGGAGGGCATGTAGGCCATCCTATAACTATCCACCATCCTAACCCTCCATCCCACACCTGCACCACCTCATTTCCATTTGATTTCTTTCCTTCCTGCAAAAAAAAAACACAGAAACCAGTTTTAAAAAAAAAAAAGGAAACAAAAAGAACAACACCTCTGCAACTCACCTGTAGCTTACCAAATCCCTCTCCATTGCCATCAGAATCCTTAGTAGCATCCTCATAGCTCCCAACACAAGCATCAACTAAAAATTTTAGAGGGAGAAGTAGCTACAGGAGCTCCTGTAGGATTTCCTGTAGCAGTTGATCCCCTTAAAATCAAGCTCCAGCAGCAAAATAGGTGCAGCCACAGGAATGCAGGGGATGTCAGAAGCAAGATTCAGTTAAAGGGCACCTGTACAAAGAAACCGAGCACATATCAAGAAGCAAAAAGCATATAGCAGAAGGGATATAGGCATGCAGCACTGAAATCCGAGCATGCAGCAACAATAGAACCTGGCAGCACCGTAGCACGAGCATTCGACCTGCAGGTAAGTGTCTAACCCTCTCCTCTATTGCATCTGTATAATTCAAAAACTGCATGAATGAATGAGATGGTTGGGATTAAACCAGAAAGGTTCCTAGTTAACTGGCCACCCTCATCCAGTTTGATAGTGCTCATCCGGAGATCCAAAAGACACGTGTGTCTAGTCAACTCATGGAAAATCCAAAAGACAGGTAGTGGCGGATGTTTAAACTCCAACGCAAATGATGGGAAGTGATTGTGGGTAGAAGGCATGAAGACTCATGATGACACAGTAGTGGGGGACCAACGGTCTGAATAATGACAACGTACCCTTTTTGCCTCGAACTCATTCACCATATTTGTTTCCGTTTTATCATCATCCCCGCAGCTACAAAAAGCTCCATACCACCTCCATAGCCTCGAAACCACCGTTATCTGTCATTTTCAGTCCTACTCCTCTTATCGAGTTCTGCAGGAGCATTATCAGGTTCTACAGGAGCCGTAACAGGGTCTATAGGAGAGCCTACAGCCGTTTCTACAGGAGGTTCAGTAAGCAGTTTTACAGAAGAAAACATGGGATTTTCACTCAAATTCGGGCTTGAATAAGTAGGCTTTGTACAAACCCACCTTGGATATTCATATATACAAGGATTGATCCAATTTTAGGGAAGAATTAAGCCTAAAAAAGAAGAGGAATTATATTAAAAAAAGTTTTCCTGTTTCTTAAAGAAAAACACAGTCTTTTTCTCTGTTTCCTCTTTTTGTGGATGGGCAATGTGTGTGTCTCGTGCATTCATTTCGTTTGCATGTGTGTTAATCATCCTTGTAGTATATATGCTTGTTGCATATGCATGGTGTCGGTCATGGTTGTAGTGATGTCACCATGTGAAAGAGGATGTTGTTGTTCTAAAGTGTGTCATCATGAATGTATGATTGGTTACATGTTTTTTATGCTTGCATATTGTCAATGTACATTGGTATGATTATTGTTGTCATGCATGAGGTCAATGTATGTGTAGTTGATATGGTCATGCATTGATGATTGGACTCTAGCTAGAATTATGGTTATATGGTTATGTGCTTTATTATATGTATATATTCTATTCATAATGTATTTTTAATTAATCACATCATTGGTAAACTCTTCTCTAACGTTCATCTTAAATCTTAAATTATTTAATTTATTAATCTTATTTTCCAACAATGATTTTTGGGACATGATGCATCTCTATTATTTATACCTTATGATAGATCTAGATTTTCATCCTTTTACTGAGGATGAACCACCGTAGATGGTTTGAAACGTTGAATCAAAACCAATGATGTGATTAATCTGAAATACATTCTGAATAGCAATATGGATCATAAAAGTCTGAAATCAATGTATATATGTTGTCATGATTATGTTTGTACATATAGTACGTTGATTTGGATGATTTTGCAGATGAGATATTCTCCTTAAATTTTTCTAAGGTATGTTGGTATATTGTGATTTGGTTTAGTTGACATAGCATGCCTTGTAGGAAAGAGATCATAAATGACTAGCAAGATGGTAGACTACAAATATTCTCCCTATGAATTAGATGAGCAGCGTGGTGTTGGGCACTCTTCTAATTTAGCAGACAGATTGATAAGCTTGAAGGAAGAAATAAGGAGTTGTAAGGCGGACAATGACAAAATCATGTAGACATAAGAGAAAAAAGCACAAGTTAATGCAATACTTCTTCAGAGTTTTTCAAAATTGTAGTGGCAAGGGCCATTTTGGATTAGCCATCGACAGGAAGACATAACTAATGAGGCATATGGCAATAGGTCTCATGGTGGTCATAGGTCAGATAGAGATGACATTATTAGAGATGGAAGGTTATTGGATAGTCCGGATAGGATAGGTGATCGACACATGTATTACTCTAGTTCTGGTTCTGATAGGCATTATGATCATCATCATTATCATCCTTATAGGAGGAGCGATAGGGGATACATGCCAAATGAATTTAAGAAAGAAAAGCCACCTACTTTTGATGGAGATGTGAAGAAGCCGGAAGATGCAGAGGCTTAAATACTTGGGATGAAGAAGTTTTTTGAGTTGCATAATTACACAAATAATATTAAGGCCAAAGTAGCTATCTTTAGGCTGAGAGGTAAATAAGATATCTAGTGGGAAGATGTGAAGTGGATCAGAGACATCAGGATAGAGGACTTGATTTGGCATGAGTTCAAGAGGCTTTTCAGGAAGAAGTAATTTTCATAAAGGTACTACGACAGTAAGGTAAAAGAATTATATGAGCTAAAGATGGGATCAATGACAAGTGAAGGGTACACGACCAAGTTCCTGGAACTATTGAGGTATGTACCATATCTTAAAGATGAGAAGGCTAAAGTTCAACAATTTGTCAATGGTTAGCCATTAGAATTTAGAGATTGGATTCGGTATTATGAGCCTCAGTCACTTGAGGAAGTTATTGGGAAATTGAAGCATTGCTATGAGTAGACAAAGCATAAGAATGAGTCTCAGCAAGGATGGAAAGGGAAAGATAAAGGTAGAAGTAAATGGAAACTGAAAATAACAAGGCCTCAGAATGAAAAAGAGAAAGAAAATGTGGCACCACAAAAGAATTTCAATGCAACTAGATAAGGACAAGGGTCACAACAACAACATAAAGGTGATGGTACTGGTTGGTTGGAGTGTTGGACATGTGGTAAGGAATACCTTAAGAGATATTTTCCACAGAATCAGGGTGGTAGGCCTCATATATATAGTGCATAATAGGCATGGGCTGTTGGGGATGTGGGTCATAGCATTCCTCATATCTATGCAGCACTAGACAACAGACATGAAGACCATCATACATATATTATTGAAATGAACGGTAAGCTTTGTGATCAAGTTGTTTCTATTTTGATTGACCCTAGAGCTAATTATAGTTATGTTAGTCCTGAATTGGTGGATACATGTGGTTTGAATAAAGAAGTGCATGTAGGGTCTTGGTTAGTGAAGTTTTCTACATGTACAAAGAAGCGAGTCCATCATTGGGTAAGACCTTGTGAATTTGAGTTGAATGGCATGCCCACCACAGCAAATTTGAATGTATTACCGTTGGGATCATACAATATGTTCTTGGGCATGGATTGGTTGTACCTTCATAGGACCAAGGTGGATTTTTATGAAAAATCCATTGAGTGCTTGGATGACAATGGGGAACCAGGAGTCTTATAGGGAAAGAAAAAAGCCACATCAGTTAGGATGGTGACAACTATGTAGGCCAAGCGCAGTCACAGAAAAGGGTGTGTGTTATTTCAGTGCATAATTCTAGCAACGAAGGTAAGGAAGTTGAGGATGTAGATGTTTTGAGTAGGTATCCAGTTCTACAAAAAGTTTAGGATGTGTTTCTCGCAGAGATTTCAGAGTTTCCACCTCACACAGAAGTAGACTTTTCTATTGAATTAGTACCAGGGGTAGCACCAACATCAAAATCACCTTATAGGATGAGTACACCTGAGTTGGTAGAGTTAAAGTTGCAGCTGAAATAGATGCTTAACAAGGGATACATTAGGCCAAGTGTATCACCATGGGGCGCACCAGTATTGTTTGTAAAGAACAAGGATGGTACTCTTAGATTATGTTAACTACAGGCAGTTGAACAAAGTGACCATCAAGAACAAGTATCCATTGTAGAGGATTGATTACTTGTTTGATCATCTCAAAGGAGAAGAAATGTTCTCGAAGATTAATCTAAGATCTGGATATCATCAGGTACACATTAAAGAGGAGGACATTTACAAGACAACTTTCTAGACTAGGTATGTGAATTATGAGTTTGTTGTAGTTCCATTTAGTTTGACTAATGCTTCAACTACATTTATGTGTTTGATGAATAGTGTATTGCGTCCTTATTTGGACAAATTTGTTATTATATTCATTGATGACGTCTTGATATACTCCAAAAATGAAGAAGAGAATTCCAAGAATTTAGCAGCAATGTTGAGGTTTTTGAGAGAGAATCGGTTTTATACTAAGCTCAAAAAGTGTAATTTATTTCAAACAGAGGTGAATTATTTGGGACATGTTGTCTCCACGGAGCGAATAGGAGTGGATCTAGAAAAGGTAAGAGCTATCATGGAGTGGGAAGCTCCCAAGAATGTGGATGAGGTGAGATCTTTCATAGGGTTAGCAAGTTATTACATGAGGTTCATCAAGAACTTCTCACAGATTTTTTATCCTATCACAATATTGTAGAGGAAAGTTAAGAGGTTTGAATGGATAAAGGAGTGTGTGGCCAATTTTGAGCAACTCAAGCAGTTGTTGACACATGCACCAGTGTTAAAGATCACAGATCCGGACAAAGAATTTATATTATGTACAAATGCTTGCAAGAGAAGACTTGGTGGAGTCCTTATGCAGGAAGGATAGGTAGTGTGTTAGAAGTCACAAAAGTTGAATGAGCACGATCAGAACTATCTGAAGCATGATCTTGAGCTAGAAGCGATCATGCATGCATTGAATATGTGGAGGCGTTATCTTCTTGGCAGGAGGTTTGTATTGATGAGTGATCACAATGGATTGAGGTATCTATTTGACCAACCAAATATGAATGGCAGGTAGGCTCAGTGGTTGGCCACGATTAGTGAGTTTGACTTTTAGATCAGGTACATCAAAGGTAAGGAGAATAGGGTGGAAGATGCTCTTAGCAAGAAGATACATGTAAATCATATAGCAGCTATGAGTTCCTATGGGAGAGATCTACAAGATAGGGTATTGGAGGTAGGTCAGCAGGATAACATGTATATGGATAGTTTGCATAGGTTGCCGCAGAGTTCAGGTAGTGGTACAGGTACAAGTACAGGTGGTGGTATAAGTATAGGTACATATGCAGGTGCACAGGATGTGGACTAACGTCTCACAACAGATGGATTGGTCATATTTAGAGAAAGGATATATGTGTCAAACAACAGTGGGCTCAAGAAGGTGATCTTAATGGAGTTTCATGTGAAACCATATTTAGGTCACCTAGGCTATCAGAAGACATTGATCATAGTTAAAAAGTTTTATTATTGGTCGAATCTGAAGAAGGATGTAGCAGATTTTATGGCTAGATGTTTGGATTTTCAGTAGGTAACGACATAGTGTAGGCATCCAAGTGGACTGCTATAGTCAATTGTGATTCCATAATGAAAATGGGAGGTCATTTCCATGGACTTTATCACAAGAGGACAGTGAGACAACATGATTCCATCATGGTAGGGGTGGACATGTTGACAAAGGTATCACACTTCATTCCAGTGAAGTCTACATTCTCAGCGAGTGATGTAGCACAGGTCTTCATCAGGGACATGGTCAAATTGCATGGAGTTTTGAAGAAGACTGTGTCAAACAGGGATGAAAAGTTTTGGAAGGATTTGTTTATAGGTTTGGGTACAAAGTTGGCCTTAAATACAGCTTATCATCCACAAACAGATGGAAAAACTGAGAGGGTAAATAGGATATTGGAGGACATATTGAGGATGTACGTGATGCATTAGCAGTGAAAGTGGGAAGAGTATCTTCCACTGGTAGAGTTCGTTTTCAACAATGGGTATCGAGAATCTTTGAATATGAGTTTGTTTGAGGCATTGTATGGGCAGAATTGTAATACTCCCATCAGTTGGAGTGATCTAGTTAACAGGGTGTTGATTGGACCATACATGTTGGAAGACATGGAGCAGGAAATGTAGGTAATCAAGAAGAATTTGAAAGCAACATAGGATAGGCAGAAGAGATATGCAGATCGGAATAGGTTGTTAAAGGAGTTCTAGGTTATGGAACAGGTATACTTGTGCACCAAAACGAAGAAGAGATCCTTGCAGATTGGATCATGTGCCAAGCTAGCAACCCGATTTTATGGACCTTTCAGGATTATTGAGAGGATTAGGCCAGTAGCCTATCGATTTGCACTACGTCAGATGGTGAAATTCCATGATGTTCTCCATGTGTCATTACTTAAGAAGTATGTTAAATATTTTGATCATGTGATTGACTGGTTTGTATTGCAGGTGGAGCCAAATTGAGAATTCCAACCATAACCGTAGTGTATATTGCAAAAAAAGGTCTCATGCTCTGGAACCGAGCAATTGAGAATTAGTTGAAGCACTTTGGGTTTGATGAAGCTACATGGGAGATGTCGAATCAGATGAGGCTATGTATCCTTCCATATTTGTTGGTTGAGTGGATGTTTTGGTATATGTCTTGGTATATGTTTTTGGTACATGTTTTGGTGATGTTTGATATATGTACATATGTATACGGATGTAAATACTGCCATGATCTATGTTATAAAGCTCCAATAAGAGGTATAGGTGTCATGTCATTATAGTTGTCATGTTGTTATGTTGTCATGTTGGTTTTCTATTCAGCAGGGTGATCATTGGAAATATTGCATCGAGCTATGTTATAAAGCTCCATGGGCAGTATGTTTGCTTTTAGCAGTTTTGCTGAGGTATAGGTGTGGTTGAAAACCGAGGACTATGTCCCCCAAGGGGGAGGGTTTTGTAACATCCCTGGTGAAAATTCCATGTAATAAAAGTTCATAAAGGCAAAACAATAACCACAGTTGATGGGACACTTATTCCAAGATAAATGTTGGGCAAAAGCATAGTGATGGGGACCACTGGTGATTGATTAATGGATAAATAAATTGGCAAAGGAATTAAAAAGGGAAAAAAGGCATTTTGGCACATTTATTTATGAAAATAATGGAAATTAGGAGAAAATGGAGTTGAAAGGTCATGGGTTTCATGTGAGGAGGAAAATGAAGGAAAATAATGGAAAATGAATAAAATAGCGACCTAATTGATAAAAAGGCTTATGAGGATTAGTTGGTACCTTTTGTTAGTTTAGTTTTGGAGCTCTCTCATTATTCTCTCTCTCTCACTCACTCTTGGACACTTTAGAGTTTTCTTGGAGCACTTTGGTATTGGATCGAGAAAGACAAAGAAGGCAAGAGGAAGGAAGGAGCAAGCAAGGAAGAGTAGGATCAAACAACTACAACATGATTCTTTATAGGTATCGATTTGTATGTGTGTTTTCCTTGCTAGATTTGGCATGCATGGTATTACATGTGGTTATTTGTTGTTATGACATGGTTTTCTCCAGGTGTGACAGTGTTTTCATCCTAGCCTTGCCATTGATCGATAACCATGGTGTGATGGGGTTCTCATGTTTTGGTTGAGCTGGATTGTCAGATGGATTCAAAGCTGAGTGAGGTGGATATTTGAATAATATAGCACATGGCCTAGTAAACCCTAAACCGAAATGTGGGTTGTGGTAAAGCCAATTTTTGTGTTGCCTCGATGGGCCTAGGAATCCTCTACTAGTGAATGGTGGGATATATGATAAAGCCTAGAGGTGGATGCTCTCCATCAGGCCTAGTAATCTCAGGATGCGATATGTGATAAAGCCTAGAGAGTGGGTCTCGGTTTAGGGCCTATTGATTTGGTGTGGATTGCAGTAAAGCCTAAGAGACTAGGAGATAGGAAAATTCCTCACAGTGCAGGTGGAGAAATCTGGTGGCATCCATGCTTGTTCAAAGTAGTGCTCTAGTGGAGATCATGGTAAAGGTTGTTATTACATGTTTGTTGTTTTTGCCTAATGATATGGTTTGGATTACGGTAAAGCTTGGTTTCTATTGATGAGGGTGAGGTGGTTTAGCTTCGGGATTCCTTGGTTGGTTATTTTGGTTTGAGTCCCACATTCATGCTTGTAATATGGCATGGGGGTGAATGGCTAAAGAGAGAATTGGCTCATCCATTCTATGGTCATGTGGAATGTGATAGTCCCATCCCGAGTTGGCTTTTGCATTTATTAATAAGAGGTTCTTTCCTTGGCATCTTATGTGTAAATGTATTGGTTTATATGTGGATTCTATGGCTGATGGATCCTTGATATTTCTGTTGTTATTATGTTGGTTATAAGCATGTATTATGACAATGCTAATGTATGGCTCTCCCATTTTTTGATTTGTAAATGAATGGATAATGTATCTATGACCTAATAAATGATAATGCAACTAATGATATAAGGGAACAATGGTTCTTAGTGATTCTCGCATAAGTATGAGACCCCTATGCTCAAATTTGTTATTTAAACCTGTAGATTACATATTTGTGACATGTTTCACGAAATTATTGTCATGGCTAGTAGGGGTCCATTCCAGACCTTGTCATTGTTTTTTCAAATGCATCATTTTTATGTTGTGTAAATTCCTTTCCAAAAGTGTCATTGAGTTCTAGGTAGTGACCTAGGCTCTGGGCTTGAAAAGGTGGCACAAATCTCGAATTCGCAGGCACAGGTATGAGGAGAAAATTACCTAGATGCATGAATACCCATGTTGTGGGAGCATATGGAGTCTCGTGGACACATTCTTTTCCATATTAATGGAGCATCTGGGGGTTTAATGGTCTAAAAATTTAGTTGGTCTCAAGGGTTGGTTACCTGAGTGGTTGGGTAGACTCCTAGGAGTTATGTTTCTGATGTGGAAGGTTTTTGTGGTGTGTTTCCGTCGACTCCACTTCCTTAAGGTCACCTAGGAGGTTGAATCCCATTATAGTGGCCTCTCATTGCATATCTACCTTGGTTGGTTGGTTACTTGGTAGATGTGGGATGAGGGTGTTACAACGATACATTGTATCTAGCAATTCTTCCATTTGATCCTCAAGGTGGTGGAGAGCCTCTTTCATTTTTGAATAATTCATGAAGGACTAATTAAAAAATTCACTTGATTATTAAAGATTGAAATAATATTATAATGCAAGAGATGAAGACTCACCATAATATAGGTTGTGCTTGGGAGAGGAGGCAAGGTTCTACCTGCTATTGTGGAAAATACTAGCAACAAATCATCCATATTATCAAATCCCAAATATGTACCCTCATTGTATGATGGTTACCCTAATGCACACAATTGAACCTAGTCTCTTCCATATCCCACCAACATCATGGGAATTTAATACAAATTCCATAAGTTTGAGTTTTCCTCATGCATTCCTTGGGAATAAGTTGCATATAAATCTCCTACTTGGAGCATGGTTGGTTTCACATGATTAAGAGAAGGTGACATTATCGTATGTGATAATCATAAAGGGTAAAGTTAATTAAATCTCCCCCTCATTTAATTTTTAGTGTCATTTTCTAGGTGATCTGCTTGTGAGTTGTTTGCTCAGAGCACATTGTAGTGTTCCATGAAGGTGATGGATCTCAACCCTTCATGTATGTGGCATAAGATAGAGTTTACCATGGTATCTTGAGGAGAGGAGTGTATGATGCGATGGCTAAATATTTTTAGATTCACTTATGATAATTAGCTCCAGGTATCTTATAGAGTTGGCTAGGTTGATCTCTTGGAAAAGAGAATATGTCTTCAATTGAATATTCAAATCCAAGCCCAAATTCCAAGCATACAAAAATATTGTTGTTCCTCCAAGGTCAGTGAGGACCCCTATCACAACCCCAACAATGGTTGCGCCACTTATACCACTGAGGGTGTGAAACAACGATGATTTTTTTATCTTAAGGCACACAACTACTCACTCTCGGACTAAGCCTCTAACCTATGTTTCTTTTTGTGAAGCCACCATCAACTTGTGGAATAAGTTTTCTAGCAACTTCAACACAATAGCCCCTTGTTTATCTTTACACTTAGTGAATTATTCAACTTAAATACTTTAAAAGTTCATTTTTTTCAACAATATAACAATAGTAAACTTGCACAAGACAACAATCTTTATAAAATTCACTTCCTTTACATTACATGGGAGGGATAACTTCCAATAGAAAATATCACCTTTTTTTATTAACTTCAAACTTCAATATTTAAAATATAAAACAACTAGGTCAGTCGTTAACTAAACCAATGCCCTACCCGAAGTCACTAAAATCATACAAAGTCATGCATAAATCTAGGCTTGCACCTTGACCAATACCCACAACAAATTAGTGCAGTCCAATGACCTATATGTTCAACCAAAACCCAACCCTTAGAAACACAACTTGCTCAAAAACCTTCATGTGACCTTCTTGGTTCAGCTAGGTGAGCCAAGTCTTGCGACTTCATTTTGTGTCTAATGAATTCGCTTCCCACTTGGTTGTGTGTCCATCCTCACGACTTCTCTTTTACTTATATGTGTCAATTCCTCCTGGTTTGGGGAGTCATGCCCTTTGAGCCAACCCTCATTGAACCTTCACGTTGACTCAAACTCCATTGTCGTGCCCCTCGATTACCTTTGTGTGCATGCTAACATGCCCAATGTGCCTAGTGGGTCACGTGTCATGCACGACATGCCCACAATGCCTGTCATGTGGGAATATCACCCATGTGGGCATGCCCTCAGTGCATGCCTCTATGTCCCTTTGGTCCACATGCCCATGTCATGTAGTTTCTCATTCCACCATAGGTCCATTCCATCACACAACACCTTCATATTCTATTTCATGTTGGGAGTATCTGCCTGTGTGCAAGTGATCTCACCCTAAATCACCATCTTTCGTGTGTCATTTGGTGGGGCGCACTCACCTTTGTGTGGGTGTCTCGTCCCGCCACTTTGCCTAAGCCAACTTGGTTACTCTTCCTTGTGGGTATGTCATCATGTGTTGCCCCTCGTGCACAACTTTCCCATGTCATCACTAAGTCAGTCTAAGAAATCTCGGGCATGCATCTTAGGCATGCTTCGGCCAAGGGCCTAACATTCTCCCCCACTCTAAAATGGTTGTTCCTTAACAACACTCCACTTAACAAACTTCTTTACCAAGTCCAAATTATCATGAAGTGTCATCAACTCCAACATCATGGAAGAATCGTCCATCCCTCAATCATTCCTTCTACATGAACTCTCCACTTCCTTCACACAAACCTTCGTCAAGGCTCATGTCTCCTCTTCCTTTGACAAGACTCCATGTAAGGAATGTCTCTCAAAATCTCAAGGCCCTCAAAAATCAACATAAGTGTCACAAATATGCACACTGCTCCATCTCGTTATGGAAAATGTCCCCGTCCATCTCATGGTTGCAATGTGCCTCATTGCAACTACCATCATGCCAACTACTGAAATTCCATCTCTCGTGAACTCTTTCTACCATACTCCAACTCATCTCTATTATGCAACCAGCTCACATAATATAAGAAGAGATAGATCAATGACTTCAAATTTAGCCTCTTCAAGGGGGCAACCTCCTTTACATTACATAAATGAATAATTCTTGGATGATACAAATGACAAGACCTCCTTTCTATATATAGGAGTCTAAGGGGTCACAATATAATCAGAGCCGACATAACAATAATATTGTAAGGGCACAATAATAACAATAGTGGACTTCTATGGGGCACAATAATAACAATATGGGGACTACATGGGAACAACAATACAATAAGGGGGTTGCGCTAATAACAATAAGGGGCTACACTAGTAGTATAGGGACCTAACATGCCCCTCTCCTTCATAAAGTTTTGTCCTCAATGCTTGAGTAGTTCTAGATGCTTTTGTATAAAATTCTCATCCTCCCATGTGAAATCTTCAACAGGTAAGTTCTTCCACTTGATGAGATACTCTGAAATTGATTTATTTCATAGTTTTCAGGTTCTTGTTCCCGTGATTGCTTCAAATTCCACTATGATTTTTCCTTCCTTGTCAAGTTCCGAAAATATTGTTTGAAATGGGAGCTTGTCACCTATAACCTTCTTTAAGCATGAAACATGGAAAACTATATTAGGTCCCTATAATACTAGTGATTCCCCTATTACTATTGTCATTGAAGACCTTATTGTTATTATTGTGCCCCTATTGTCCCCATATTTTTATTAGTGTGCCCCATAGAAGTCCACTATTGTTATTGTTGTGCCCTTATATTATTATTGTTATGTCGGCTTTGATTATATTGTGAATCCTATATATAGAATGGAGGTTTAGTCATTTGTATCATCGAAGAATTGTTCATTTGTGTAATTTAAAGGAGGTTTCCCCCTCGAAGAGGCTGATTTCGAAGTCATTAATCTATCTTTTCTATCTCTTTGTGAGTTGGTTCATAACATTTGGTATTAGAGCTTGGATTATAGGGTTTCGCTGCTCCAAATAGGTCATCATGGAATTTTATCTATAATTTGTTTTCCGCAACATTTCAAAAGCTAACAAAAAAATGATTTGAGATGAAATCTCGATGATCCTCGGGTCTGAATTTCAGATCTTGTCTCGCTATATTTTCGGAGATATGATCTAAGGAAGTTAGGGTTTCTACAAGCTCCCGAATTACATCCCAAACAGGTGACCTTGGGAAAATCACCATAACTTTCTCTCTGAGTATCAGATTGAAATTTCATAAGAAGTTACAAAAAGAGGACGGACTATAGTTTTATTTGCATCGTTTTCAAGTCCTATTGTTGAAACAGTGACATGTGGAACTTCATACAAGTTCACTCTACTGAAAAAGTGTATAATCAGGTCATCTTGGGAGATTGGTCATAATTCTTTCTTGGAGAATCTAATTTTGATCACACTGGTGGCTTTGGAAATAGGACTCAGAGGGATACAACGTTTCGCAATTTCAGACCTTGGAGATCCGAAATTTCAGAGATACATCAGATTCAATATCGAGCTCCTACAAAGTGAAAAAAGGTGTGTAGTTTTTTTTAAATTTTGCATAAGTTTGGTTTTAAAAATTAGTTTAAAGGAATTCAAAGGGAATAGTGAAGCATAATTATCATTAATTGATGCCCCAAAGAAATAAAATGGAAACACCTAGTAAGAAACCTTAAATCTCTAGCATGAATCAGGAAGAAGAGGAAGAAATGCAACATGATATATCAAAATTACGAGACCAATTTCAACAAAACTCACTCTCACAAAAATTAACAAAAGCTAAGATGGATGGTTTAAAGAAAGGCGTGGAAGCTAAGATGGATGGCATGGAAGTTAAGTTGAATGACGTGGAAACTAAGATGGATGGTTTACAGAAAGGCATGGAAGCTAAGATTGAATGAAAAATGGAAGATTTGAAGACAAATTTGACAAAGTTGCTACAAGAAATGTTTACTAATGGTGAAAGGGTAGTAAAGGAAACTCATTATGAGAAAAAAAGAAATTTTAATCATGATTTCATAGACTCTAACATTGGATTGAAGACCCACCATGTTCCAAAGATCAATATGAGGAAGTTTGATGGCAAGGATCCCGTAACATGGATACTACAGATGGAGAAATATTTCAATATCCATAATGTGCAAAACACAAAAAAGGTATGCATTTCAACTTTATATTTGGAACCAAATCAATTTGTATGGTATCTATGGATTTTCTCTCGTAAACAAATTGTCACTTGGGCAATTTTTGCGGAAGAAATGATAGCACATTATGAGGATACAAAAAGCAACACCTTTTTTAGCCAATTGATAAATCTCAAACAAAAGGGTTCAATGACAGAGCACATTGAGGACTGCCAAAAATTGAATATAAGGGTAAAATATATCCCAGAGGAGCATGGGATTGATGTGTTCATAGGGAATTTAAAGGATAACATCCAACATGAGGTTCGCCTTTGGGAACCTAATTCATTGGAGAAGGCATTCAAGTTGGCAAGAAAAATGGAAAGAAAAATTATGGAAACCATGAAGCCTACCACTCACAACTATAAATATGGAAGTGTTGTTGCCCCTAACCTTCCACAACCTACAAGATTGACACCACAACAATTGGAAGAAAAAATAGGAAAAGGGTTGTGTTACAGTTGTGATAGAAAATACACTAAAGGTCATAAGTGTGCTGAGAATAAATTATTTTACATAGATTGTGAAGAGGAGGAAGAAAAGAAACAAAAACCGTCGAAAGAAGAGGATATACACCAGGAATAAACCCTAGACAAAGAAGAAATGAATCTGACCATATCTTGTAATGTATTGGTTGGAATTACCACTTCTCAAACTATCAAGATAGAAGGACATATCAAGAAGAAAAAGATAAAAGTGTTGATTGATTCGGGAAGTACCCATAATTTTATTCATTATAAGATAGTTGTAGTGGCCAATCTAGGGTGCTAGATTAGACTAGATTTATTATCAACCAGGGTCAGTAAACTTCGAGGCATGTGTTTACAGTCTATAGACATAAAGGATTCCTAACTAAGTGTTCATTGTGATAGGTTGCAGTACTTCTTTACAGAAGGTTAAGATATGTTTCCTCTCACCTTAACACTCAGATCACCTAACTTATCTAACTATCCTAAAGATGCAGCGTATTACTAGACTGAGATTTTAATCCCTTACAAGGATGCTATGCACAAAAGCTCTGTCTAGTTAACACTTGAGCATTCATGGAAAATCAAAAGCAATCAAAAGCACACTAAAATTTAAATGCATGAAAAACGAAGTCTATGGAGATGCTTCAAAATATAACGATAGATCAAATCTCTTACAAGATATGGTTCAATGATCTTAACGATGAAATCTTCAAGCTATCGCCATAAATACCATTTGTGAGAATTTCAAATCAAATCGACAAAATCATAAGCATGGAAATAACATTAAACACTATGCATTCTATTCGAATTCGAAAACTACTAAGGAAATGAAATTAATAGTATACCAATCCACGCAGGGCCCGTCCACGTTTCAATGGTACACTGAAGAAAACTCAAGCAACGAGAGATTTAACGCATAAACACTGTTGGAGTAAAACTGTGACTATATTCAAGTACTGTAGATTGCAATCACATACAAAATTTTTGTTCTCAAACGATGTACAGAGATAATAATCATAATTGTCCCGTTAACAAAAGTAATACACAATCTTTATCTGCCTGTCCCTATCGGGATCAAATGTACATTCATTGAGCAGTTGTTTCCACTTTTTACAAAGGAATGATTTTTGGTCATTTCTAATCTAAACCGATTTCCAAAAAGAAAACAAAACGAAACCGGTTTGGGAAACTATGGCTTTTACTGCCTTTGTAACCAAAACGTTGAGGTTTGACCAGTGTGGACCGCATAATTAGGAGCTTTTGATTTGCTGTAGAATCGATTTTTCACCATGCTTGTACATGCCAATTTTCGTTCCTATCCATTGCTTTGGCTTTCCTGTCATGCCACGTGTCAGATGATAAACCATTTACAGGATGTTATGACTTCCTGTAACCTTTTTATTGAAAATTCCTAATTTCTAACATAAAAACTCATAAATTAACTTTAATGAAAACTAACAACTATAATGCTATTAATTAATCAATTTCAAGGAATATAAGGGATCTATGGAGGAAAAGGTAGACAAATGATGGTGTTTTTAGAAGAAAAAGATGGTAATGGAATGGTACCAACATCTCCCCCAAGCTTAATGAATTAGCATGTCCTCATGCTAATTCCGATGTGCTGCCTCTAAACTTTATCCCTGCCTGTACCTCTGCTGCTTTCAACAATGCATCTATGTTCTTCTTAGCTTGGGCATCTTTCTGAATGTGGAGCTCATGTTTCAAACTCTTGTATTTCTCCTTGAGGGCTTTCTTTTGGGTATACCATTTGGTTTCCCACTTGCAAATGTCAGTTTGTTCAGCCTCGAGTTCTTTGATTTGCTCCTTCAACTTCTCATTTTTCTGTTGAGTCTCTTTACTCTGTGCTCCCAGCATTTCATTCTCTTTCTTGATGACTTTCTCCAACATGTTGGCCTCCATAAGTTCTTCTTTTAACTTTTCAATTTTCTTTTCCAGCCTCCTTTGTTTCTCAATTGCAGTTGGTGACTCTTTTCCTTGCCTATTGTTGCTCTCAACCTCCATTTCAGCTTCTAGTCTAGGTTGTGAGTGAGCACTTCTCTCGATGTCCATCGGTGCATGTGCATTTTATTCTGGTTGGTCTTCTTGTGGCTGGGTCTTTTGTGCTCTCCGGGATCTTCTTGTATATGTAGTGAAAATTTTATCTTGCTCCATTTTCTGGGCATGCTCTTGTCTCACTTTTCTCGTCCTCACACTACTAATGGGTGGAGGGATATTACTTGATTTGTGCACAAGAATCTCTTCATCAATGTCATGCATAAATCCTGAGTGCTCTTGCTGTTCTTGCTCATCCTCTTCATCTTTGATTTGGTTGGCAGCCAAAAATTCCTTCCACGTTTTTCCCCTTCTCTGTAATTCAAATTCAATGAGGATTTTAATTAACCCAAAATGACATAAGCTTTTGTCTTCATTACCCTTTCTCTTTTGGATAGTTTTTGACATCTTGGTCAAGCTCTGCAAGAGGAAATATGGTAAACTAATGGTGCACTGCCCTTTTAGATGTAACAGGAGTTTGATGTGGTATAAAAAGACTATGCTGTAGCGACCCTCACACGTAACAAATTTTTGGATGATATACACCATTTCGTCCCATGGATGCATCAGCCAGCTCCTAGGGACACCCTTCTTCCAGTTAACAGATGAAACCCTCGACCTAGACATGAATTGGGTCCATGATTTTTCTTTGAATTGTTTTGTTTTGGAGTATTTTTCTCCTTCCGGGCTGATCCCCAAGGATTGTGCTATGGTGTCTTCTAAGATCCTGAATGAGAAATTGCCTATCAATGCTTTCTCCCCATTAAATGTAAAGGCAAACTGTTTAGTTACTTCCTCATTGCTCCCATTAAACTTCTCCAAGAAGGGTAGCAATTGTTTTTCTTTTAAAATTGCAATGTAGTCATCGTGGTACTGAGAACTATCAAATGTGCTTGGCTCTACCCTATTAGTGATTTTGACAGAGAAACCCCTGCTCTAACCCTCTTCGTTTAGGCTTACTAATTTAACAAGGGTATTTTGGTTTGTTACCTCTGCTTTTCGCTCCGCGCAACTGACCTGATAGCGCCCTCTGTTCTTCGAGACCAGCTCCTTCAATGGCTTAAGTAGTGACCGGGTGACTGTCCTTGAATTATGGCGGAGGTGGAAACTTGTGAGCCCGGTTACTGTGCTTTCCTTTCGTAGCACTTGCTGTTCTCGGCCTTTGTTTTTAAAATCACAGCACTTGAATTGCTTAGTATGGAACGCCCTTTTTACAACTGAAAATGAAATAGAATTTTAACAACCGACTTGACCCATTTCGCTATAATGATAATAGAGCGTACTCATATTTCTATGACAGAGGAGTGACTGTACTGGGTTGTATGAATATTATCATGAGAACGCCGCAAGCATGTATGGAGTACTGGAGTATAACAACGGATAGTTGTTTGCATGAGTCGACTTGGTCGAACAATCATGTTATAACTCAGCCAATTCAAAAAAAACAATGAATGAAACCATGTAACATTTGGCTTTGTAATAGTTCACCACCTGTCCCTTGCTCATTGGTATTTGGCCGAATAAGGAGATGTTGGACCGATAGTAAAGTTTGATGGCCGATAAGGAGTTAATAACAAGGCTGGAAGGGTGGTATAATAGAGGATTTAAAAATCATAGGAGGAGGAGTATGGGGATAGGCTAGAGTGTTGGTAAATGATAGGAATTAGGAATATGACGAGGGTGATGGATATGTGGGTGGTTTTGAAATTGATCATAACCAGTCATAGTCACCACATTTAACACTAAAGTAATATAAGAATTTAAATGTTAAAAATAAAAATTACAATAATACATTACACGTTTATTGGTTGATCAAGAGTTGAGTTGGCATGCATAGATAGGACTAGTCTTTCTTGTTCAGATATGACTAATCTTTTTTGTCCATAACAGGTCCCTCTGAGATAAATTTGGATGCAACAGGTCCCTCTGAGATCTGGAGAATATGTGTGCAGCTTCTATGAAATCTGGAAAAGAACTATATATGTGCAGGTTCCTTGATCTTTGGTGTTTGATGGAGCCTCGGTGACAAGCAACCTTTGAATCTCTGTTGAAACTTTGTTGAAGCTTTGCTGAAGTAGCTTGAGATATTAGTCTCTAACAGGTCCCTTTTATGTTTGCTGAACAGGTCCCTCTAATGTTGATGCTGGTAACATGGTCTTCCAAACAGAACAGGTCCCACTACATAGTGCTTTTAAATAGGTCCCTCTGATTAGAACAAAGACAAAAACAACTTCTTTATTGAAATCTGAAGTGTTGAAACAAAATCTTTAAGAATTTACAATGAGGAGATGAGATAAGAACAAAATGTTGATGCTTCTCCCCCACTAAAGCTTCGACTTGTCCTCAAGTCATTACTCAATCGATGAATCAAACAGGAAACAAAAAGAAAAGGAATTCTTACCACCCAAAGAATTGGTTTTCAAGTAAGAATTTTGGGTTAGAGTGTGCCAAAGTCTCGTTTTCACATCTAAACCATTATTATTATTATTATTTTTAAATTTAATTTAATTTTTTTTTTTTTTGGAATTTCTAAATTGAAATTAAATGAACCAAGGCAGAGATACTATAGCTGAAGGCTGCAATATCTCAAACTCTCTTTGTTGAGATATAGTTTGAAGAAAATTTTGCTTGCTGATGGGCCTATTGTAAAGTTTCAAGCGATGGCCATTGACAGTAAAGGGGTGGCCTTCTCCATTAATGGTAATGAGCTTGACTGATCCATTGTCATAAACTTGAACGATTTTGTATGGGCCCATCCAATGTGTGGTAAATTTGGCTTTATGATCTCTGAATTTAGAATCAAAGAGTAAAGCCCAGTCTCCTTCTTTGAACTGCTTCTTCTTGATATGTGCATCATGCCACTGCTTCCTTTGTTTTTGCATGAGGAGTGTTGTCTCCTCTGCTTGCTGCCTCATTTCATCCAGCTAGTTCAACTGCTGAATTCTTTCTTGTTGTGCTTCATTAAGATCAATTCCCAAATCTGCAGCCATCTTAAAAGTATGTATTTGAAACTCAAAAGGAAGCATTACCTTTTTTCCACACACCAACTGATATGGTGTAAATCCTATAGTATTCTTCCACGTGATCCTATAAGCCCAGAGTGCATATTTGAGCTTCTCTTCCCAATTCTTTCTGTTCATTGCCACAGTCTTAGTGATAATTCCTTCCAAAGTTTTATTTGTGGATTCCACCTGGCCATTGGCCTGTGGATGGTAAGGTGTACTTCTTTTGTGCTTGATTTGATATTTTTCTGTGATGTCCTTAACTAACTTTGAAGTAAACTGAGTACCTTGATCAGTCACTATCTCTCTTGGTACTCCATACCTTACAAAAATCTCTTCAAAAAGGAAGTTTACCACTATTTGCTCAGTTGCTCGGACTAGTGCTTTAGCTTCAGCCCATTTTGTTACGTAATCAGTACATACTAAGATGTACTTCTTACCATTGGAAGTTGGATTAATGGGTCCTATGAAATCTAGAGCCCATTTTTCAAATGGCTCTAGGTGTACTTGAGGCTGAAGTGGCATCTCATCTGTAGTTGTTGGCCTACCCATTCTTTGACAGCTATCACAACTCTTCACGTACTTCTTGGAATCCTTAAAAATAGATGGCCAGTAGTATCCAAGACTAAGAATATTGAATGTTGTTCGTTTAGCTGCAAAATTCCCACCACACGGTTCATCATGGCAAGATTTTAAAATATCAATTATCTCATCATTTCTTACACATCGTCTAATAATCATATCATAACCAGTGTAAAATAAATTGCCATTAATCCATGAGTATCGAGCACTTTGTTTGACTAGCCTCTTCTTTTCCTTTGGAGTAAAGTATGGAGGTGTTCTTCCTGTGGACAAATAATTGGCCAAGTCAGCATACCAAGGATTCACTATTGAAATTGCAAATAGATTTTCATCTGGAAAAGAATCTTCAACCGGAACAACCTCACCTTGATTTTGCAGTCTAGAGAGAAAATCTGCCACCTGATTCTCCTTACCTGGTCTATCTAACACTGTGATGTTAAATTCCTGTAACAATAATAACCATCTGGTAACTCTGCCACTAGTTACTAGTTTATTCATTAAATGCTTAATGGAAGAATGGTCAGTATGTACAAAAACCTCATAACCAGTTATATAATGTCGGAATTTATTCACAGCATGTATGATGGCGAGCATTACTTTTTATGTGACTGTGTAGTTTAATTCTGCAGGTGTTAGATTTTTGCTAATGAAATAGATGGCATAATGACAAGACTCCTCTTTTTGGCCTAATGAGGCACCTACTGCAATATCAGATGCACCTGTAAAGATGTGAAATGGTAGGTTCCAGTTAGGTCCTTTTAAGACTGGTGTGGTTGACAACTTTTCTTTGAGTGTTTCAAATGCTTGCTGACAATGCTCATTCCAGTTGAAAGGTGTATCTTTTGCTAGAAGTTTAAACAGAGGTGAAGCTATTTTACTAAAATGTTTAATAAACCTTTTGTAATAGCTTGCATACCCAAGGAAACTTCTTACCTCTTTTTGAGTCTTCGGAATTGGCAAATTGACAATGATCTAGATTTTCGATGGATCAACTTTAATGCCTTGAAAAGAAATATAGTGGCCTAATCCTATCCCCTCATTTAACATCATAAAACACTTTTCATTGCTCAGGGACATATTAGCTTCAATACATCTCTTCAAAACTTTTTCAATATTCTCTAATGCATGCTCAAATGAATCACCATACACTGAAAAATCATCCATGTAAACTTCAACACAATCATGAACTAAATCAGAAAAAATAGCTAATACAGCTCTCTGAAATGTAGCTGGAGCATTGCAAAGTCCAAATGGAAAAACATTATAAGCATAAGTGCCCCAGGGACAAGTAAAAGTGGTTTTTTCCTGGTCCTCTAAGGCTATCCTGATCTGGTTGTAGCCACTGAAACCATCAAGAAAAGAGAATGATGATTTCCCAGCTAATGTGTCTAGCACTTGGTAAATAAATGGTAGTGGGAAATCATCTTTGAGCGTTGCTTTGTTCGAATATCAGTAATCAACACAAATCCACCACTTACCATTTTTCTTGGGCACTACTACCAATGGGGACACCCACTGACTGTCAAAGATAGGATAGATAAAATTGACTTTCAACAGTTTTTGTAATTCCTCTCTAACAATATCCTGGAGCATGGGGTTCATTTGTCTTTGTGGTTGCCTCACTGGTTTGATATTACTATCGGTATAAATATGGTGAGTGCATGTTTCAGGGTGAATCCCGTGCATATCGGTGTAGTCCCAAGCAAATGCTTTCTGGTATTTTCTCAATAATTGAATCAATTTTTCCTCCTGAGATGAGTCTAGGTGAGCGCCAATATTCAAAGCTTTTCGTGGACTAATCTCTATGGTCTTGCTCTGTGTGTTTGTGATAGATTGAATGGGAAAAATGTCTTGAAATGTTGTTTGCAAAGATTGAATGGTGCATGTTTCCTGAAAATTTTGTGCCAAAAGTTCATCTGCAGCATGGTATTGGTCATTTCTCAAATCTTCGGAAACATCAGGCTGAGAAAGGAACAACTCTACCAAATCATCATTATTATGTTCTTGAAAATCATAGATTTGGTTGATGCTAAAAACAGATTGAACTTCTTCTTTGTCATTGTATTTATCGTCAAGCCATAAATTGTGTGCTACTGCTGGTGATTGTGCTGATGGGTAAAGAGTGAGTTGTTTTCTTTCAGTTCCTCGTGAAATAATCATATTACCCGATCGACATCCTATGAATGCATCAGCAGTTGCTAACCATGGTCTACCAAGAATGATAGGGTGTCCTCCTAAATTGGATTTTGGTTGAAGAACTAAAAAGTCCACTGGATACTCCCAAGAGTCCAGTGAAACAATTATGTCCTCCAAAATCCCTTCAGGAATCACTTTAGACCTATCAGCGAGTTCTAGAACAATTGTTGTGTGTTGTAAATTTGTGAGCTGGAGTGTTTTCATGGTTTCAAGAGTCATGACATTTATTGCGGCCCCAAGATCAATTAAGGTGTTTGGAATATGTATGTTTTTAATGATTGTAGTGACTCTGGGAATACCAGGATCAACATACTTTTCCATTGAGATGGTGTTTGTCATAAGGCCAACTAAATGTCCAATAACATGAATGGTTTGTGGATCAACTCTTTTCCTAGTAGGCTTTTTAAGGCACAGTTCTTTGATGGCTATAGTATATATGGGAATGTCTTTTATGGCTTGTAGTAGTGGAATTTTTATATAGACATTCTTTAGATCATCTAAAACATCAAACTGTGGTATAGACATTGGAAGTTTTGTTTGGACCAATCGGTCTGGAAAAGGTGGTGGATGCAACGGTTGCATTTGCTTATTTTTGGTGTCATCATTTTGTTTTCTTTGAATTGAAGTTTCATTTTCATTTTCTTCATTTTCTTCTTGTTTATTAGCTGTTGGAGATTCTTTGTGAAGTACCTTACCTGACCTCAAATTAATATTTTGCAAGGGTAATGTGGGATATGAGGTTCCCTCATCTAGATTGTAGGTTGGTCTCTCTGCTCTGTTATTTGGATTTGGTACAGGTTGAGCAGGGATTTGAGTAGGTCTGGGAGGTTGTGAGTTAGATGGAAGTTGTAATTGTGGTGGATTTATTGGTGGAGGAGCAGGAAATGCTTGTTGAGTGGGTTGAGATTGATGTGGGTAAACAACTTGCTGCTGAGGATATTGCTGTATGGTTGAGGATATGGCGAGTATGGCTGATGATATTGTTGATATGGTTGCAAATATGGTTGGTATGGTTGAGGATATGAATGATATTGTTGAGAGTATTGCTGAGATGGTCTCCATTGTTGTTGTGGGTAATTTTGGTGCTGCCATGGCATGGGTACATTCCATGAATTCTGAGCATACATCTGATCATGTATAGGAAATTGCAAATTCTGGTTTGGGAACATACCTTGAGGTGCTGGTTTTGGCTGCCATGGTCTCTTTGCACCCATGTAATACACATTTTCCATATATGTGTTCGCTGCCACATTACAATTCTGCAAAACCTTGACTTTAGAGCAATGAAATATATCATGATTTTCAGTACAAAAGGCACAAACTTGAATGTTTTCTAATGGGAAGTCTTTTAAAGCATGTTTCTTCCGGCATTTTGGGCAAAAGATAGCCATCATCTGATCTTCCTCTTCTTGTCTCTTCTTAGCTTTTAAATGTCAATTTGGGTTCCTAAGGTACTTAATAGATCTGTTTTGAATTCCTCTAACAGGTTTCCTATTTCAGCCCTTGTGACACTTGCTGAAGAAGATTTTGTGGCTTTGGATGATATAGTTCCTTTTCCAATTTTGGCTTTGCTCCTAGAATACTTTTCACATAACTCAGCAATTTCTTCAAAAGGTAAAGTAGAAATATCACCTTTGCCCATCAAATTAAGATCATCTAAGTATTCCTCTCGAATGCCTTTCAAAAATATTGTTCGAATCAGATCAAGAGGCATGGTTCGGTGTTTTTATTTTTGTAAATTGTAAAAAACCACTCTAAGTACTCCTCTAAATTTTCATCCTCTTGTTGGTTCATCCTAAAGATATCATCTTTGGAATCTTTCGATATACAATAAGGTTGGTATTTCTTTAGGAATATTCTTCTCATGCCATCCCAATCAGTTATCGCGTGTTCACCAAGCCCCATGAACCATCTTAATGCTGATGCTTTTAATGTTTCTGGGAAGAGTCTAAGCCTATGGGCATCATTTGTGTAACCATATGTTTGACATACAATGTCAAACTCAAACAAGAATGAATCTCGGTCTTCTGAAGCCATGCCATAAAAGTTTGGTAGCATGGATGGGGGTATGTTTTTCATTTTTATTTCATCATCCTCCTCTGGTTCTTGGATAGGAAATTTAAAAGTTGACTCTTCCTCTTGACCTTGATTTGGTGGTCCTCTTTCTAATCCATGTCCTTCTTCAGCCATTTTGATAGGATCCCCTATTGATTTAATTTCTTGTTCAGTGTCACTTGTTTCAAAGAGAAGTTCAAGGAAAGATTGTTGAGTTACTGTGCTACTTTCTCCTTTTATAGAGGATTCAGGGAAATGTTTCTTCTGTGATTTGTGTGCTAATAGAATTTGCCTCTCGATTAGTGTGAGTCTTTGCCCTGATTTTTTTTTATCCTCTAACTTTTGTATGGTGACTTCCTTAGCTGATGTTGTGTGTTCAACGTTTCCTAAAGGGTCTGCTCCTGATGGTAGGTTAGTTTTTGGATGGGGGGTTTTTATCAATCTACCTTTATTATCTTTAGATCTAGGCATAAATAAACATGACTTCTAAATCTATGTTTTTGCTTGTTTTTTTTGAAACCTTCTAACTACGCCTCCCCGGCAACAGCGCCAAAATGTAGTGGCCAATCTAGGGTGCTAGATTATACTAGATTTATTATCAACCAGGGTCAGTAAACTTCGAGGCATGCGTCTACAGTCTATAGACATAAAGGATTCCTAACTAAGTGTTCATTGTGATAGGTTGCAGTACTTCTTTACAGAAGGTTAAGATATGTTTCCTCTCACCTTAACACTCAGATCACCTAACTTATCTAACTGTCCTAAAGATGCAGCGTATTACTAGACTGAGATTTTAATCCCCTTATAAGGATGCTATGCACAAAAGCTCTGTCTAGTTAACAATTGAGCATTCATGGAAAATCAAAAGCAATCAAAAGCACACTAAAATTTAAATGCATGAAAAACGAAGTCTATGGAGATGCTTCAAAATATAACGATAGATCAAATCTCTTACAAGATATGGTTCAATGATCTTAACGATGAAATCTTCAAGCTATCACCATAAATACCATTTGTGAGAATTTCAAATCAAATCGACAAAATCATAAGCATGGAAATAACATTAAACACTATGCGTTCTATTCAAATTCGAAAACTACTAAGGAAATGAAATTAACAGTATACCAATCCACGCAGGGCCCATCCACGTTTCAATGGTACACTAAAGAAAACTCAAGCAACGAGAGATTTAACGCATAAACACTGCTGGAGTAAAACCGTGACTATATTCAAGTACTGTAGATTGCAATAACATAGAAAAGTTCTGTTCTCAAATGATGTACAGAGATAATAATCGTAATTGTCCCGTTAACAAAAGTAATACACAGTCTTTATCTGCCTGTCCCTATCGAGATCAAATTTACATTCATTGAGCAGTTGTTTCCGCTTTTTACAAAGGAATGATTTTTGGTCATTTCTAATCTAAACCGATTTCCAAAAAGAAAACAAAACGAAACCGGTTTGGGAAACTATGGCTTTTACTGCCTTTGTAACCAAAACACTGAGCTTTGACCAGCGTGGACCGCATAACTAGGAGCTTTTGATTTGTGGTAGAATCGATTTTTCACCATGCTTGTACATTCCAGTTTTCGTTCCTATCCATTGCTTTGGCTTGCCTGTCATGCCACGTGTCAAATGATAAACCATTTACAGGATGTTATGACTTCCTGTAACCTTTTTATTGAAAATTCCTAATTTCTAACATAAAAACTCATAAATTAACTTTAATGCAAACTAACAACTATAATGCTATTAATTAATCAATTTCAAGGAATATAAGGGATCTATGGAGGAAAAGGTAGACAAATGATGGTGTTTTTAGAAGAAAAAGATGGTAATGGAATGGTACCAACAATAGCCAAGGAATTGAATTGCTTCCTATATCCAGCACTAGAGTGTCAAGTGATGGTTGCAAGTGGAGGAACCATAAATTGCTCTAGAAAGTGCCATAATATCAAGTTATCCATGGGAAAATATGTATTAAATGCCCAATGATTTCCATTCCAATGGGTGGTGTTGATGTTGTACTAAGAATCCAATGGCTACAATCCTTAGGTACAATAGATTTTAATTTTCAAGAACTTTTCATGAAATTTTGTTCGGAAGGAAAGGGATTTGAATTAAGGGGTATCACAGGGAAATCGGGAAAGATAATCAGCTCTAACAGAATGACAAAGTTTCTAAAGAAAGAACAATGAGTCGTAATTGCACAATTATGTTCGCTAGAGGTTCCCACATTGAAATCATCTATTTCTCCATATCTCCAAAAAGTCTTGGACAATCATTCCAAGTTATTTGAGATTCCCAAAGGCCTCCCACTTATTCGTAATCATGATCATGCTATTCATTTGGTTCCAGGAAGTGTTCCTCCAAACATCAGGGCTTACATATATCCCTATGCTCGAAAGAGTGAAATTGAATGTATGGTTGCAAAAATGCTAGGGGTTGGTGTAATTCAACCTAGTCAAAGTTCTTTCTCTGATCCAGTAGTATTGGTGTACAAGAATGATGGATCATGGCGCATGTGTCCGAATTATAGGGAGCTCAACAAGCTCATTATTAAAGATAAATTTCCCATTCCTGTCATTGATGAATTGCATGGATCAATTTACTTCACCAAGTGGGATCTTCATTCAGGATATCATCAAATCAGAATGAAGACTGAAGACATTCTGAAAACAACATTTAGAACTCATGAGGGTCATTATGAATTTTTGGTCATGCCTTTTGGCCTTACCAATGCGCCTTCTACATTTCAAGGTTTGATGAATTCCATTTTCAAACCCTTCCTTAGAAAATTTGTGTTAGTATTTTTTGATGATATACTAATCTACAGCAAGTCTTAGAAGGATCGTGTTCAACATGTTGATAGGGTGCTCAAAATATTGGAGGAGAAACAATTATATGAAAAAATATCCAAATGTTTCTTTGGAGTACAAGAGATGGAATATCTGGGTCATATTGTATCTCATGAAGGTGTTAAGGTAGACCCTAGCAAAATTAAAGCCATTAAGGAATGGAAAATCCCTACATCCATAAATCATCTGCAAAGATTTCTCGTGTTGACAGGGTATTATCGCAAGTTTGTTAAGAATTATGGGAGAAGAGCAGCACCTCTAACAACATTATTGAAGAAAGATTCATTTTGATGGACTCCAAAAGCAACAAAGGCCTTTGAACATCTTAAAGAGGCAATGTGCCAAGCACCTATCTTAGCTACACTGGACTACACAAAAACCTTTATTATGGAATGTGATGCCTCAGGAAATGGAATTGGTGTTGTTTTAACGCAAGAAGATAGACCCATTGCTTTTGAAAGTCGTCTAATCAAAGGAAATTATTTACACAAAACTATTTATGAGAAGGAAATGTTGGCAATACTACATGCACTTAAGAAATGATGACCCTACCTAATGGGAAGACACTTCAAGGTAAAAATGGATCATGATAGTCTTAAATAATTTTTAGAAGAAATATTATCTTTAGAAGAGCAGCAAAAATGAGTCACAAAGATGTTGGATTGTGACTTTGAGATCATCTACAAAAAAGGGAAGAAAAATGTTGTGGCAAATGCACTCTCAAGAAAGGATGAGGATATGGAAGCATTGCTTTGCGCCATTTCTATTATCCAACTAGATTGGATAAACGAAGAAAGGGATGAATGGAAGAATGATGAAGAATTGTGGGCACTAATTCAAAAGTTACAACAAGATCCCAGTACATTTGATACATTTAGCTAGAAAAATGATTTGTTATGGTACAAAGATCGCTTATACCTATGTAAGAATTCCCAACTCAAACAAAATATTGTTATGGAATTGCACACTTCTCCCTTAGGAGGGCACTCAGGATTTTTAAAAACTTACTACAGGGTTAAGAAGGAATTTTTTGGGATAGCCTTAAATCGGATATTCAAAAGTTTGTGGTGAAATGTTGGGTTTTCCAACAAAATAAAGTTGAAACAATTAAGACCCCAGGTCTATACAACCTTTATCATTCCAAGCCAATGTTGGGAGCAGGTTTCAATTGATTTTATCATGGGTTTACCCAAGTCCAAAGGAAAGAATGTCATCATGGCAGTGGTTGATAGACTTACCAAGTATGCACACTTTTGTGTATTATCTCATCCATTTAAAGCCAGTGCAGTTTCCACTGCATTTATGGAAACAATTCAGAAGCTACAGGGAAACCCAAATATTATTGTAAGCGACAGAGATCCCATTTTCACTAGAAATTTTTGGACAGAATTATTTTCTTGTCTCGGTACTCATTTAGCTCATAGCTCATCTTATCATCCTCAATATGATGGGAAAACTGAGATAGTAAACAAATGATTGGAAGGATATCTTTTTTTCTTTGTCTTTTATAAACAGACACAATGGATCAAATGGTTGCCTCTAGTTGAATGGTGGTATAACACTTCCTTCCATACTGCAGCAAAAATGACCCCATTTATGGCACTTTATGGATATCATCCACCATCCATAACATCATATTTAAGAGAAAATTCTAACGTTCAAGCAGTGGAATATCACATCGAGCATCAACAACAAGTTATCCAACTCTTAAAGGATAACCTCACTTTGGCACATAATAGAATGAAACAACAAGCAAATCAACATCGCAGCAAAAGAAGTTTTGATGTAGGTGACTGGGTATTCCTACGGCTACAACCATATAAACAAATTTCCCTCAAGCAAGCTAAGAAGGATAATAAATTATCACCAAAGTATTATGGTCCATACAAGGTGTTTCAAAAGATTGGTGCTATGGAAGACAAATTGGAGCTTCCTGCAGCTTCTCGAGTGCATCCAGTTTTCCTTGTTTCATGTTTAAAGAAGGTTATAGGCGACAAGCTCCTAGTTTAAACAATATTTCCAGAACTTGACAAGGAAGGAAAAATCATATTGAAACCTGAAGTAGTCATAGAAACAATAACTCGACAACTACGAAATTGATCAATTTTGGAGTATCCCATCAAGTAGAAGAACTTAACTGCTGAAGATTCCACATGGGAGGGAGAATTTTATACAGAAGCATGCAGAACTACTCAAGCATTGAGGAAACACATTTTTGAAGGAGAGGGGCGTGTTAGGTCCCTATAATACTAGTGATTCCCCCATTACTATTGTCATTGTAGCCCTTATTATTATTATTGTGCCCCTATTGTCCCCATATTGTAATTAGTGTGTCCCATAGAAGCCCATTATTGTTATTGTTGCACCCTTATATTATTATTGTTATGTCAACTTTGATTATATTGTGACCCCTTAGACTCCTATATATAGAAAGGAGGATTATTCATTTGTATCATCAAAGAATTGTTCATTTGTGTAATGTAAACAAGGTTTCCCCCTCGAAGAGGCCGATTTTGAAGTCGTTGATCTATCTTTTCTATATTTTTGTGAGATGGTTCATAACAAACTGGGTGCACTCGGGAAGATGTAGGAAGCTCCAATTTGTATGCCATAGTACCAATCTTTTGCAACACCTTGTAAGTACCATAGTACTTTGGTGATAATTTATTATCCTTCTTAGCTTGCTTCAGGGACATTTGTTTGTATGGTTGTTGCCGTAAAATAACCCAGTCGCCTACATCAAAACTTCTTTCGATGCAATGTTGATCTTCCTGTTGTTTCATTTGATTTTGTGCCAAAGTGAGGTTCTCCTTTAAGAGTTGGAGAACTTGTTGTTGATGCTTGATGTGATCTTTCATTGCTTGAACCTTAGAATTTTCTCTTAAAGATGATGTGATAGATGGTGTATGATATCACATAAAGTGTCATAAATGGGATCATTTTTGCTGAAGCATTGTACCACCATTCAACCAGAGGTAACCACTTGAGCCATTACATTCTTTTATCAGATACAAAGCAACGATGATATCCTCTAAACATTTGTTCACTATCTTCGTTTGTCCATCTATCTTGAGAGTTTGAGGAGAGGTAATTCCTGCCAATATGGTCAGATTCATTTCTTCCTTCTCTGGGGTTGGTTCCTAGTGTATATCCTCTTCTTTTGACTTTTCTTGATCCTTTTCTTCCTCCTCTTCACAATCTATGTAAAATATTTTCTTCTCAGCACACTTACGACCTTTAATGTATTTGTTATCAAAACTATAACAAAGTATGTTTTCTCCTTTTTCTTCCAATTGTTTTGGCATCAACCTTGTAGGCTATGGGAAGCTAGGAGAAACAACACTTCCATATTTATAGTTGTGAGTGGTACTATTCCTTGTTACCATAATTTTTCTTTCAAATTTTCTTGCCAACCTGAATGCCTTCTCCAATGAATCAGGTTCCCAAAGACGAACCTCATGTTGAATGTTATCCTTTAAAGTCCCTATGAAGACATCAATCCTTTGCTTCTTTGGAAAATCATTTACCCTTATATTCAATTTTTGAAAGTCCTCAATGTTCTCTTCCATTGAACACTTTTGTTTGAGATTTATCAATTGGCTAAAGAAGGTGTTTCTCTTTGTATACTCATAATCTGTTAGCATTTCCTCCATGAAAATTGATCAGGTGACAAGTGGTTTATGAGAACAAAGCCCTGTATACCATACAAATTGATTCGGTTCTAAATATAAAGATGCAATACGTAACTTTTGTAACAATTTCACATCATGTAGATTAAAATATTGCTCCATCTATAGTATCCAAGTTACTAGATCCCTGCCACCAAACTTCCTCATATCTCTTTTTCTTTCTCTTAGGATCTCGATCTTGAAATGTTTGTAACTCTATAATTTCGGATCTCCAAGTTGTGAATCTGATCTATATTGGATTCTTTAAGAAATAGTTACGCCCAATATTCCCCGATGACCTTATTATAGACTGGTTCATTAGAGCGAACTTTTACGAAGTGCCACGTGTCACTTTTTCAACCTTTGGCCCTGAAAATGATAACCAACAAACTATAGGCTGTCCTCTTTCTATCACCTTTTACAAAATTTGAATCTGATTCTCAGAGAGAAAGTTATGACGATTTTCCCAAAGTCACCTATTTGATATGGAATTCGGGAGCCTGTAAAAACCCTAACTTTCATGGATCATATCTCCGAAAGTATAGCGAGACAAGATCTGAAATTTGGACACAAGGTTGATGAATACTGCGGCTCAAATGGGTCTTAATTTAAGCTTCTGAAACTTTGTAGAAAAAATGTTATAGTGAAAATTCCATGATAAACGGTTTGAAGTAGCAAAACCCTAGAATCCAAAGCTGTGATACCAAATGTTATGCAAATAGCTCACAAAATAGAATAAGAGATAGATCAACGACTTAAAAAGTATCCTCTTCAAGGGGGAAACCTCTTTTACATTAAATAAATGAATAATTCTTGGATGATACAAATGACAAGGCCTCCTTTCTCTATATAGGAGTCTAAGGGGTCACAATATAATCAGAGCCGACATAACAATAATATTATAAGGGCACAATAATAACAATAGTGGGCTTCTATGGGGAACAATAATAACAATATGGGGACTACATGGGCACAACAATACAATAATGGGGTTTCACTAATATCAATAAGGGGCTAAACTAGTAGTATAGCGAACTAACAAACTCCAACACATCTTAATGCACTGTCAACCTCCATAACTCATACTAGTTGGGTGGCTAATCCAACTGTTGTGTCCAACCCATGATAATGCACCTTCTCATGCCTTCCTTTCTTATTTCTCTAGCACTTCATCACTCTATTCGTTAAGAAATCTTCCATACTCATCCAAGTGTTGCACTTCTGTATCTACGACTTGAAGATACATATCTCGTCATGCTTAAGTCCTCCAATAGAAAACCATCATCATCATCCCATATCCAAGTCCATGAATAAAATTCATCTCATCTCGAATATGCTCCTTGAATCTTCTATGAGGAGACAAGTCTTCACTTGCCTCGCCATCTCCATCTGTGTGTTGCCTAGGTCTGCACTAACAGTATCCATGAATTCTAAAGTCCTCCTCCTTCAATAAGGACCTCCATGGAACGATCACTCATCCCAACTCATATGGAAATGACTAAGTCTCGTCAAACTCAACCCATGCCTAAGTGTCTCGACCAAAGCTCCTTCACCACTGCAACCTCAAGGTGTTTCACCTTTGTCCCAAATTTGCAACAAACTAGATTCTCCAAGACCACCACAACATGAAGTTATCACTAGTCACAACCTCCTCCAAGTCATCTTCATCTCAAGCTTCTTCAAGCTATCAACACCATAGGCTCCTTCGAACCATCAACATTTCCACTCCTTCAAGCTCTTGGGTCACATCATTTCCAAAGATGGCATCCGTATAGATCCTGCACGTGTTGAAGCTATTCAGCAACTTGAGCAGCCCCAGAACAAAAAAGAAATACAGTCCTTTAATGGTAAGCTGAATTTTCTGCGTCGCTTCATTCCAAATCTTGCTGAGCATCTTAGAGAAATCACAAACATGCTGAAAAAGGACAGCCAGCTAAGGTGGACCGAAGAGGCGGTAAAATCTTTCAATTTGGTAAAGTTGGTTTTATCTTCAGCCCCTACTCTAATCAGTCTGGATTACACACAAGATTTTATTTTGTTTTCATTTGCTTCTGAGCACACATTGGCAGCTATATTAATGCAAAAAAGAGATGGAGTTAAGAAGCCCATTGCTTTTTTCAGCCGTATTATTAGAGATGGAGCATTAAAGTATAACATCATTGAAAAACAAGCACTTGCGCTTGTGAAGGCCTTGAAAGATTTCCGTGTGTATATATTGCATTCCCACATTATAGCTTATGTTCCTAACGTGGCAGTAAAGGATGTGTTGGTACAGACAGAACCGGAAGGAAGGCGGGGAAAGTGGATTGCTGCATTATTAGAGTATGATGTGGAAATTAAACCCACTAAGTTGATCAAAGGGCAAGATCTTGCCAAATTGATGGCTGAAACAAATTTACATGTCCTAGACATCAATTTGATAGCTGCCATGTCCGATGAAGATGAGGAGAATTCAACACAACAGGTATCTGACATCTTTATTTCTTCTCCTTGGTATGCTGATATTGTATATGTACTTCAAAATTTGTCTTCACCTCTCGGGATGCCTCGAAATAAGAGTAGGACATTGAAGTTGAAAGCAGCGAAGTTTTGCATCCTTAAATCTACACTATATTGGAAAGACCCAGGTGGAATATTGCTGAATTGTTTGGTTGAGGAGGAAGCCAAAACAGTGATGGAAGATTTTCATAAAGGTGACTGTGGGGGTCATTTGTTTTGGAAGACTACAGCAAATAAGATCCTAAGAGCAGATTTTTATTGGCCTTCATTGTTTTCAGATGTATATAAAGCTTTTAAGATTTGTCATGAGTGCCAAATTTTTCAAGGGAAACAGAAATTGCAGCCATTGCCTCTCAAACCAATTGAAGTCAGTGCACCATTTTAGCAGTGGGGCTTGGATTTTATCGGTGAGATTCATCCGGCATCGTCAGGACAGCATAGATGGATATTGACAGCTACAGACTACTTCACAAAATGGATTGAAGCTGTTATCACAAAATCAAGCACTGAAAGGCTGCTGATCAGGTAGACTCTATGTAACTGTTCCAGACCAATCTTTTGACTAAGGCTTAGCCTCCTTAGCCTGAGAGGGCTCTCTCAAAAAGTTATTGATTTTGACTATTGATAAGATGGCTAACTCTTGTAAAGTGAATTTAACAAACAAGCTGGCTGGACAGACATTACAAAGACTTCCATTGGGCTTATGGAGTTAATCATACTTCAGTAAACTATAACACTGCTCATGCATAGAAGTCAGGGCATGTGATGTTTAAATACTCAAAACAACATCTCATAGAAAACCTCAGTTTACAAATACACATAGGAAATCAGAGCAGCATAAGTGAATTCTGAGTGATTGTGTATTTATACAACTGTAAAAACATTAAGGATAAAGCAAAACCACATATCTTGAGCATTGAAACACTGTATGAATCCTGAGAAGAAAAGCAACAAATTGTATTACTGAAACTGAGTTTTTACACAAGCCAAAATAATACTTTGTTTTCTCAAATATCCAACCTCTATTACATTTCTGCTTCAGCTATATATAGAGCTCTTTTACCTAATTGAGGTTCCTCCTCCAGCGTGAGGGGAACTCTAATTCTGCCTATGATGACACCTGCTAACATTTGAAACTAACTAATAAATACAGCAGACTACAAATTGACAGCTCTAAAGTCCTAAAACAATTAGGATTCTAATTCGACATCATGCTGAAAATAGCATTTATTACAATCAAGATGGTGCTCCTACGAGAAAAAGGAGAAAACAGGCTCATTCTCTGACAAGTGGTCTCTTTTAGTTTGGCTGTGATAGGTGTCTGTAGTTGCTTGCTGGCCTTTAATGTAACATGTTTTCCATTTCCCTGAAACATAGGAAACTACCCCTATTTGTCGGTTCTCGGTTTGCCTCAAAATGTTCGAATCCAAAGAAGCATGCTTTTTATCTTTGATTACCCAAATAGAATAGATTGCCACGTTCATGATGTGCTGGCCACCGTTTTCATTTACCCGTGTGATGACAAAATCTTTCAAAAAGATTTGGCGCTTTGTCAATCATAATTGATCAACTCAATTGTAAGATGTAGCTACAGCAGTTTCGTAGCGCGCTACGAAACTGCTGTGTAATTTCAAAAACACAGCTTCTTCCCTGCCTTCATTCAAACCGAACTCATAATTGTTTGCATTGAAACAGATACATTTTCAGTGTGATTCTCACTAGCACTGGCAAGGAAATGTTGAAAACATGTCAAGAATGAGATTATCACACTTGAAGGCTCAGTATGACAACGCATGACCTGACTTTTGCGACAGTTTCTAAAATTGTTACCCTCCTTCCAAATGTGGGACTGTTCATTTTATCTAGTCCCTGAAGGCTTCCAACAATCAATTGAAATATTTCCCTCAGTAAATCATCATTATATGGTGCTTCAGGTGCCGTTATTCTAGCGATTTCACTAATGCAAGTAACAACAATGAGCCTGACATCTTTGTCTTGGTGCCTTAGAAGCTCTGGCTTTACCAACGCACTTATGGATGGAATCACTGCATCCTGCATTATAATACATAGCCTGTTGATTCTTGAGCAGACTTTCGACTTTGTGCAGTAATATAACCTTGTGACTTGCAGTGAATGTGGCAATGTTCTAGCAATGCAGTAGCATTCCCAAAAATAAAGTCACAATTACCTTCAATGTAACAGTCTCTTAGGTAGTGCTTCCCATAATGTAGATATGCAGTGTCCTGCCACCCCAAAAATCTGCAATTATAAAAAGCACATATGTCAGCTGTTACTCGAATAGCTTCAATAATTCTTCTCCCATATTCATCCTGAATCCTTTTGTCTGAAATTTGAGTTAAACTATTAATTGCAAGGCCTTCACTTCCCAGCATGCAGCTACCACAATCCTTTAACATGTCCTCTGAACCATTCTGATCATTAAAATGTTGCATCTGCAATACATCAAGTGACTCTTCTTTTGTCTTTATTGTGTCTAAATCTGAGAAATGGCTACCTTCCAATTGATGCACTCTATATTTTCTTTCTGTATCAAATTGACCATTGTTCTTGACAGTACTGTTTAGTTCATGGCATTCTTCAGACATGCTAGAATGTTCTGCATCAAGTGAAAAAAGTTGATAATCCTTTATCCAATTAATAATACCTATGGAAAGACCGAGTTCATGCAGCATAACACGTTCATCATAGTCAGCACATTCCTGTAAAAGTACTTGGGATGCATCTACTGCTAAAGTACTCAATCCTGACAAAAATATATTTGCAGCAAAGGTGCGGAATTCTGAAGGTATACAAACAAGGCAGTCCAATATGAATCTGGCAGCAACCCTGAGAGCCTGAGTGTCTTGATCAACCTTCTGAGATCTGTCATTGTAATCATGTAGAATATGTGGTTTTCCTAAAACCGATGCATGCACAGAAACATCATGAACATTCATCTCCCTCTGCTGATATTTCTTACAGTTAATGCAATTTTCTGTCTTATCCAAAGGCATAAAAGTTGTATGATCAAAACAGTCTACACAATTCTTTACCAATATATCTATCGCTTGACAAGCATGTGATTTCATGAGTGCTACAGGAGCATGATGCGTGCCACCATAAAGAGACACAATAGAAACAAGCTGCGCTGCCATTTTCTTTGCGGAGCCCTTCACTGCAACTGCCAAGAAGTCTTCCATCGTGGCTGAACTATCAATACGAACAACTTTTCCACTCCTTAACACAAGACAAAGCAAATCATTACTGGTACCTTCTTTGTCCAACCAGTTCAGAATTGGACCAAGCGTAGGAGAAAATACATGATCCCAGTGTGACTACTCCTCTAGTAAAGCAAGATACAGGAATCTTGGTAGTTTTGATTGTATTCTCCATAGACAATGCATACTTCCCGAGGTTGAGGGAAGCTGTTACAGATGGCTTGCTCTTTGATTCTTGAGTCAAACCACTGATGACAGAGAAGCCAATATCCCAAGGTTGAAGCGCCGAAGTGTCCTTCACTTTATCCTTGAACATGGTGAGAACGCAAACATTATTAAACTCTTCGTTCCACTCCCAAACACCATCTTCCCCGATGCTTTGCTCGGCCGTAAAGTTCCTCTTGACAGGACGCCGCTTAAAGGGGGAGCTGAGCTTGCCCTTGATACCCTTCCACTGTTTCATCATATTTGGCAAAACACATTAAACGGACTTCGTTGGCCATGGGATCCTCTGGGGCAATAGCTATCTTCGATATGTGCAGAGACCGAGGGGGCTTTGTCTTCATTTCCACCTTCGTTGGCAATCTCGGCACCCCATTAGATTGCAGGGATTCTGAATTGTTTAAACCCTATGAATTTTCTCCGTAGGCGCTCGGTTTCTTGGGGATTCTCTGATCTGAGACATCTTCGCTGGCGAGCTCGACCTTAGCTTCTTCTTCTCGTTCCCTGTCAATCAGAGTAATCACAGCATCCCTTACATTATTCTTAATTTCTTGGTAAACCAGATCACGAAAGCACATGAGACCAACTTCATTTAGCGCAGGAAGAGAACGCCTTGCAATAAAGTAACGATCCAAGTAATTAAAGAAACGTGAAAGCCACCGAACCATTATTTTGTGATTTCCCCATCGCTTTACAAGTTCTCTCAACATAAACTCATCATGTTTCTCCCTCAATGCAGGTAGTACCATCAAACTAATGTACTCTTCAAAAGACTCCCTGTATCTGTCATAGAATTGCTGCGAATAATCCTGCGGAGGATTTTGCGTGCACATGTTGTAACCATCGTTGTACAGCACTTCCATTGAATAAAACATCAAACCAATCATGCTAGGCCATGAAAATCTATACGGTTTTCTATGACTGCGGCATAATATGACCCTGTCCGCACATAATCTTGCAACATGTTCTACTGGTGAAGAAGTTGCCCATAATAGTGGAAATGACAGATGCTCTCTGCTCCATAGGTTTATGAATGACAAATGAATTCGGTGGCATGTAGCGGGCCTTGTTAACTTCTCCTTCAGATTCAGAACTGATGACAAGCATACACGCAGGAGCTTGAGAGCATGCCTTGTGTAAAATGCATCCACCCCAGAGCTATTTGCATGACAGTTGCTATGGATTCGAACAAATTCCCAATTTTGTAGTGCAACCTAAAACATGTTGCGCTGCGAAACTACAAAAAGGCTTTATGCGCATCAAACTAATGTGAGCGGTTTTGAAATTTTGGCATTAGAATTTTCAGTGATAACAGAAGCCATTCCCACCCGACAGGCCACGGATGCGGTAATTATTTCTTTCCTTGAAAATAATATACTGTCACGATTTGGCTGTCCAAGTAAGTTAATTACAGATAATGCAACAGCATTTAAATCAAAGAGAATGGTTGACTTTTGCTACAAGTATAATATCAGCTTGGGGCATTCTACCGCCTACCATCCACAAGGAAATGGGTTGGCAGAATCTTCAAATAAGTCCTTGGTAAATATCATTAAAAAGTTGCTGGAAATCAATAAGAAGAGATGGCATAAAAGGTTAGTGAATGCACTGTGGGCTGATAGGGTAAGTCATAAAAAGTCAATTGGCATGTCTCCTTTTGAGTTGGTGTACGGGACAGATGCAATGTTTCCTACTTCGCTTGCTATTCCGGTAGTTAAGTTGCTTCAAGAAGTTGATAGTGAGGAAGATCCTATGCAAAGATGGATTAATCAAATGATTCATTTACAGCAGACACGGGAGGAGGTTCTTCACAATACTCTCAAATTACAAGAGCGCATAAAGAAGATTTATGACAGGAAAGAAAAATCAGATGACTTCCAAATAGATGATGTGGTTTTGAAGTGGGATGCTCGGAATGAAGACAAAGGGAAGCACGGAAAATTTGATAATTTATGGAAGGGTCCCTATAAGATCGCAGCATATCGTGGCCAAAATGCTTTTCTTCTCAAGGAAATGAACGGAGATGATTATCCCAGAGGGTCGATCAATGGTCGGCTGCTGAAGAGGTACCATGTCTGAGCATTTGCTGTTCTTGTCACCATCATTGTATATACTGTTTTACTTATGTTTTATCGTATGTGTGTGCTGATCTTTCATCCTCAATCTGGGGCCCGCGGTGAAGGCTATAATTCTGAAGATGGAGATTGGTTGGTTTGAGGTTTGTCAAGGTGTTTTTATCAGTTCATTTTGTGTCCACAATTGAGTCAGTTTAGGTCAAAGTTGTGTCCAATTTTCAGTCAAATCTGCAGTTATTAAAGCTGTCAGAATTTGTGTCAAATGAGTAAATAATGACCCCATCGCCCAATGGTTGAAGACACTGGTCTGCTCTCCCAGAGGTTTGTGGTTCTTGGCACCTCCAAGGAGCTACCATCCCCATTGGAGCCAATGTTAGAGTCGGTCTAGAAGCCCTCCACCAGAGATCAAAGCTCTTTGCATTTCATGATTAGGTGTCCCATCAGTGTGATCATGTTGCATTCCGTTAGGCATGCCATAATCCTGGTGGAGGGAGTTTGTGTCGTTATTCCCCTTTTGTTTGGCACTGCTGGTTCAGGTTTGTTCAAGAAAATAAAGTCCTCAAAGGGTCATTCAACTTGCTTTAAGTTTTAAGGTCTTAGGTCTAGGGTTGAGTCCATTTTTGTCTTGAGAGGTCATAAAGGACTAGCAGGCCAGAGGGATGTTCTTCCTTAAATATTTTTTCAAAGATTCTCATCATTATACAGCTAAATTTTCACTTTGTTCTCAAAAACTCTGTTTTTGAAAACAAAGGTCATTATCTCATTTTTGTAAAAATTCTCAAAATTTCAAATTCTTCAAATGTCGAAGTGTAGCTTTGGTTTCCTTTGCCAAAGCATCCTAGAAGCTATCCCTGCTAGAATTTTCAGAAGAAATCATCATTTCAACCAATTTTTCAAAGAAATGAAATCAAAGGTTAGAGCCAATTAATTCAAAAAGTGTCAACTCTCAAAACATTACAAAGTGGGTTTTGGGCAAGTAAAAATTAAAAGGAAGCCTATAAATGCATGTCACTCCTCATTTGCAAACTCATTTGCCTCTCACAAGCTAAGTGTAATCTTGCAAAGGCGATTTTAGGAGTTCTTGAGCAAGTCGAGCAGTTTCAGGGGTGCGCTACGCATCAGGAGAGGCGCACTACGTGTCAGGCAGACTTTTCCAGTGTTAATTTACAAGTGCGCTACGCGTCAGGAGCGCACTACGCGTTGGGGATTCAGCTCAAAAAAAACTATCAGCTAGTTATCAAAACGACTTTTCTCTCAGGCAAAGTGCAGCATTTGAAAAAGTCAAAAAGCAGTTAATTGGGTGCCAAGTCAGCAATATATTTCAGTCATCTTGCCTTCATAACCATGTCAGAAACCGAATCAGATTATGAGCAGAGCTATGACAGTGGTTCAACACCAGAGGTAGAAGTGCCAAGGAGGCATCATAAGGGTGGTAAGGGTGGTCGGCATGTTAGAGAGGAGCCCACTTCATTGGCTCATTTGCAAGCTTGTCCACTTGCAATGTCATGTTTTCGATATCAATCATGCTTTGGATATTGTGAGAGGATCTCACAAATTCAACACCATAGAGAGCTGGTCCGCTTGTTTGTCCTACATTTGCACAATGGCCATGTTAACCTTGCAGGAGTAGATTTCACCTTATCACCTGAAATGGTTGCTCAAGCTACTGGGATACCAAATGTTGGGGAAGAATGGACCAAGCGCAAGCTGCAAGCAAATTTCATTATCAACCATACATCAAACCTAGATGCATGAGGCACCTTACTGCTATTTTTCCTTTCAGATTCCTAAGGGATGAGTATGCACCCTTGATGAGGCTCATTATCCGTTATTTCACTTGTGAGGGCAGATTTTCACATTTATATTCGTACCATATCCGTTCGTTGATGCATTTCACCCGGGTACAAATGATGAACATTCCATTTTTCATGTGCCGAAATATAGAGAAGATGGTGCCCGTAGTGCAAAGGAAAACTCCCGCACAGCAGCTCAAAAGTATATATCATTATGCACTGATCGAGATCATAGTGATGCATCAGTTGGCACAGCAGGGTATTGCTTGGGAGGATTTCATTTCTCGTGATTTCTTCATGGTGCCACAGCCACCTCCCGAGGTTGTCCGTGATGAGGGAGGGCCTTCACAGCAGTTTGATATTCCTGAGCCAGAACATGTCAGCACTCCTCCAGCTTATGTTACATATCAGAGAGGCCACAGGGCCTTATTTGCATCTGCACAGCGAGTATTATCTCCACATCAGGTGGAAGGGGTCTCGCCTTCTTCATCAGCACAGCGAGTGTTATCTCCACATCAGGTGGAAGGGGCCTCGCTTTCGACAGTAGCACAGGTACAGGAGAGAGGCAAGCAGCCCAAGATTGATGAGGGGCCATCAGGTGATCCAGTCATAGATGTTGTTGACCTTGATATCATTTCTCCTAGCCTAGAGTCAAAGGAGATCATCCAGCAACTAAGGGCTGAAAATGACTTGTTGCAGCAAAAGTTGGAGATGGCAAATTGGAAAATTACTTATTTAGAGTAGCGCAACAAGCAATTAGAGGATGAACACTCTCTTGATGAGTTGCGGAGGATCCGAGAAGACCGGAACTTGGCTCGCAAGAGACCCAGTGATTTGACACCTAAGGAGCAAAGCTCTATGCTCATTCAGGTGAACACACATTTAGAGAGGTTGATATCAAAGGCAAACAGGGACAAAGACATGCTCTGCCACATGAAGAACCACTATTGGGCCCGCATGCATGTGTGCAAAGCAAGAATGAAGGTACTTAAAGCACGCTTGGCCAAGGCACTAAAACGGAGGAAAAGGCCCGATCCGCTTCAAATTTTGGCCGAAGCCACCTTGAGGGAGCATGGTGCTCAGTGACACACCTTCAGCTCAAATTTCAGGAAATTTTGAGCAATTTTGGTCAATTTTGACTTTTTTGTGCCAAACACAGGTTTTTGCCCTCAACGCGTAGCGCGCCGCGCGCTACCCTTAAGTTGGGGAGGTCCATTTCAGGAAAACTCAGCATTTTTGGATTTGTCATGGAAAAATACACTTGCTCAGCCACTGCCAAGAAGTTTCATGAAGATTTGAGCCCCCAAAAGGTCAAAAAACAAGCAAAAAATGACCTTCTGCCACTTTTTGGACACACAGGAAGCAGTCTTGGGAGATTGCAATTTTGGAGGGGAAAATGGCCACCAAATTGAGAAATTCCACTTGGGTTGGAGAGTAGACATACAGACCTTTCCAGAAAGCCCACTTGTGCCTCATTTGGATGCCGGGAAGTGCCTAAAAAGTGGCCTGAAAGGCGCACTATGCATTGGGAAATGGCGCGCTACGCGTTGGGAAAATTTGCCAGTTTTGCTTCTTCAGCACAGGAAAACGCAGCAGTGACTAGTTTTGACTTTTTGGTTGGATTTTTCATCCTCCTTGATGTATTTGATGTAATTTCATGATTGACATGACACTTTTTACCTATTCTAGAAGATTCATTCATAAAATGGCAAAAAATTAATGAATGAATTGGTTTCCTAGCTTATAGAGGCAAGTTGTTTTGATTGCCTAGATTGTAGTGCTCAGTTTAGAATTGGTTGAAACAGCTCCTAGGATGATGAGCTCGACCCCTAGAGGCAAGGAAGTGTGTTAGCTTGCCTATATTATGTATTTTCTTAGTCATTTTCATGGTTGGACTCTTGAGGGATAAGCTTAGACTGTTTTACACTTTGTATCTCTGCAATTTTGGCAAAGGAAAGACCAGGGTTTTGCAGCACTATTTGGGATTCCTATGGTGTTTTGTGTTGATGGTGTGCTTCTCTCATGTACTTGTAAGTGTGTTATGTGTATCATTTTCCTACTTCTCTTTTCTGCACATTAAGTAAATGAAGTGTTAAGGTAGAATTCATAATTTATATGCTTTGCCTTTAAGTTTGCTTAATATCTATGTTTTCCTCTGTCTAAAGAGAACTCTCTAAGGTTTCTTGATCTCTTTAGCTCCTCACCAGTCATTCCTATCCATTCACTTAAATCAAAGGCATCAAGACAATCTCCTACCTTTCCCCAAAAAGACCTTTGCAAAAACTGTGTCTCATCCCCGCACCCAAAATTGTTGTGCTCAATTTTCCAACAAAACTCTAAAAAATTTAAAATCAAACTTTTCCTATCAGTTTACTAGCCTAAAATCAGTGTTCTTTATTGGTCATCTCCGCCCTTTGAAGACCTTTTGCCGAGATAGACCCAGAGAGAGCCCTCTCCTGCCCCGTAGGGCTAGCTACGAGGCTAAGTGGTTTGATGTTGCCTTGGATTTTGCCTTCTTCAGCCTGAGGCCAAATTCGAGCACTAACATATTGGCGACCATACTGGGGAGAACAAACTTGTTTGTAGATTTTTGTGTTTGTTTCATAAGTCTTAGACGGAGCCTGAAGTTATGCCAGGTAGCCTTCGAAACGCTTTTGCTTTGCATAAGCGGAAGTAGATAAACACTTCTTCAGTCAATCTCCGTGAGCTTGTGAATACGATCACTTCGATTGCATTTTACCCCAGTTCATTTGTAAACTCTGAACTTTTGGATGATTAGTTGAGAGTTTTCACAGGCTGATTGGTTATTTGTTCCTTGATATCCAAACTGGCTTCAGATTCTAATCACATATTCAAATCTCATTCATGTCCAGCTGTTTTTGAGTATCTTGAAGACATTGATTTTGACGAAAGCTTTGAGTTGTCTTTGTTCAAAACCAAATCTGAAAGTGCACTTGGTTCTCTAGTTCCCAACCCTGATTTTGCTGCTGCCCTTGAAATCGAGAGACACAATAAATTGGTTGAGAATTTCATCCTAAGACACCTTCAGATAGATATCCAAGTCACTAATCTTGCTGAGTTCCTCGAAACTATATCTAGCAATATTGGATCTACTATCACGGCTTCAGTTCCGCACGAACAGACTAATCCTCCTTTTATTTCTATATCCCCTATAGTTACACATCCTGAATCCAAAGTCAATTCTCCTTCCTCATCACATATCGCTTCTCCTCTGCCTACACCTCCATATACTCCTCACACTTCAGCTACACCTACTCCACCTGCTACTCCTAGACCCAATCTACCTAAAGCAATGGCTGCCCGGTTTGCCCCACTTGCTCTTCCTCAAAATCTGCATGATATGCCAGCTGATTATCAGAGTAAAATTCCCATGTTTGATGGCACTCCTCAGGGTGTTTCCGCTCAGTAGCATATAGACAAGATGACAACTTACTTTGATCTATATGAGATAGATGAGGAAGATGTAACTATGCGTTTGTTTGTACAAACATTTGATGGAGAAGTAAGAAAATGGTTCAGAGGTTTGACAGCTAGAAGCATACCCACATTGGAAGAACTTCAGAAGCAGTTTCTAGATCGATGGGAAATTAGAAAGGATCCACTTCAGATCAATGCTGAGTACAACAATCTCAAACGCAATCATGGTGAGTCTGTCCAAGATTACATTATCAGATTTAACACAGTTTACAATGCTATTCCAGATGATTTAAGACCATCTAGAAAATCAGCACTTCTCAAATTCCCGGATGGTTTTGATCCAGAGATGGCCTATTCATTGCGAGATAGAGATCCGCCTACCGTGGAGGATATGCAGAAAATCGCTGTTAGTGTCGAAGTGAATTTGAATGATAAAAGAGCGAGGATGAAAGCCGAAAAGCGAGTGACAATCAAAGAAGAAGCTTCTACATCAGATCAGCTCCTTCGCAAGGTAGAAAGGGTGGAAAGGTTGCTTGAAAATACTCATCTCAGCAAGCCGGAACCGCAGATCCGTAATCCTAATTTCCGAGGTCCACAGCAACCACAATACAGAATCAAGCAGCGTGAAACAAGGGCACAAGAAACAGCAGTTCAGCAGCAAGTAAAACCTCCGCTTCAGCAGAATTTTGTTAGCCAAGAATCCGAGGATGAAGGTGATACTATAGGAGAGGAAAATCACTTTTTCACTCCTGATGATCTGCCTACTTATATTACAGAAGAAGAAGAATTGATGAGAAACTCCATCATCCAACAGGATGAGGATTATATCTTATCAAATGATGCAGCCCTCGTGGAAGAATCGGAGGAATACCAAAGAGGATATCTCAATGCTTTGTCCGCTCAACAGAGACAATTAAGAAATCGAACTGTTCCCATAAATCCCATTCAGAGGAGGAAAGATACTTCAGCAAAAAATGATTCAGCTTCCCCACAGACAAAAGGAAAAGATATAATTGATCCCCCAGCAAGTCAAACATCTTTAGCGGAGAAGGTAAATCAGCCACCAAGCATAATGAAGGATAGAGTTGAAAGAAGAGAAGTTCCGGCCAAAGAAGGTGAAAAGGTTTCAGCATTTAGTTTGGAGAATGAAATTTCAAAGCTGAAAGTGTCTATTCCATTGACTGAAATCATGAAGAACACCACCTACCAAGGTCAAATTTCCAAAATTCTGAATATTGATCCAATGCTTGACACGGTAAATGTAGAAGATGATCAGCCGGAATTAATTTTTGGGCCTGCTTTAAATGGTGAGTCTCCTGAAAATGATGTTCCTCCCTTCTATATCAGTTTGAGGTTGCACGAGTATGTTTTACATAATGCTATGTTTGACTCAGGTGCTTCGCACAATTTGATGCCGAAAGCAATCATGGAAAGGCTGGGATTGGACATCACAAGAAGATATCATGATTTGTATTCATTTGATTCCAGCCGGGTAAAGTGTATTGGATTGATCAAGGACTTGGTGGTAAGCCTAGATCAAATTCCAGCTAAGAATGTCTTAATGGATGTGGTTGTGGCGGATATTCCTCCGCGTTTTGGTATGTTGCTTTCAAGATCTTGGGCAGCGAAGTTGAAAGGTACACTCCAGCTAGATTTTTCTTATGCTACAATTCCAGTCTTCGGTCAAATGAGAAAGTTATATCGGGAGCAAAAGATGAAATACATGATAACTAGCAAAGAAAAGCCAATAAATCATCCTGTAAATTATGTACATACAGATTTGGAATCGTTTGTTTTGTTTGCTGATAATTTTAATGAGGTAGATAGCCAGTTAGTTCAGGCAGAGGATATACCAGAGATTACTGAAAATTTTAGAGAAGTTCTACAAAAGGAAAGAGAAGAAAAGTCAGCTGCCATGAGGCAAACAGCTGAAGCTAAGGGGCAGCAAACAGAAAAAACATAGGCAACACAGTTTCAGCAGTTGGAGGAAGATGAAGATGGTCTTTGGACCATGGATTTTGATGGTGCTGTGGGCAGCGATGGTGCTAGTATTGGTGTGTGGATTCAAAGTCCCTTTACTGCCCAAGACAAAGTCCCAAGCAAGGTGAGAGTGTGTTCTTATAAACTAGCATTTGATTGTTCAAACAATGAGGCAGAATATGAGGCTCTTATTGCTGGCCTTAAAATTCTTCGCAAGCTGAAAGCAAAGAAGATTGCAGTCTATGGCGACTCTGAGTTGGTGATAAAGCAAGTTAAAGGTGAGTTTCAGGCCAAGCATCCTCGCATGAGAGCATATCGAAATGATGTCCTAGATATTTTGAAATTATTTTCTGAACATACTTTGACATGTGTGTCCCGCATACAAAATGGTGTTGTTGATGCATTGGCCAAGGCAGCAAGTAATTTAAAAATTCCAATGAATTCCAGCAACAAATTTTTATGTAAAACACCGCCCCACAGTTCCTGATAATCAACGATGTTGGCAAGTCTTCCAGGATGATGAAGAAATTAAAGATTTTCTGCAGATTGAAGGTGAGTTTAGAGATATTTCCATAGATATTGAACCAGAGGAGGTAAATCAAATGGATGTGCTGCAACTTAAGGATAATTTTATTCCTAAAGGATTGATTCCTTTGGGAGAGCTGTTTGATCAAGATGATGTGGCCCGCAAGCCAACATTGAGACCAACCAAAGAAGGTGTTGAGGAGGTAAACATTGGAGCAGCTGAGAATCCTAAAATGGTAAAGTTATCTAAGTCATTGTCACCAAAGGTAAAGAAGGAGTATGTCAGATTGTTGTCTTCGTTTTCTAATGTCTTTGCATGGGATTATTTAGATTTGAAAACATATGATACTAGTATCATTCAGCATACTATACCTATAAAGCCAAATCAAAAGCCTTTTCGTCAAAAGTTGAGGAGAATCAATCCTAAATTGCTGCCATTGATAGAAAAAGAAGTGAATAGGTTGTACAAGTCTAGAATCATAGTACCTATCAGATTTTCCGATTGGATATCAAATTTGGTACCCGTGAGAAAGAAGACCGGTGAGATCCGTTTATGCATTGACTTCAGAAATTTGAATAAGGTGTCTTTAAAGGACAATTATCCACTGCCCAAAATGGATCATATATTGCAGCGAGTGGTTGAAGCATCAAGGATGTCGCTACTTGATGGCTATTTCGGGTACAATCAGATTTTGGTGCATGAGGATGATCGTGATAAAACCGCATTCACTACTCCATGGGGTACATTTCATTATGCAAAAATGCCATTTGGTTTGAAAAATGTAGGTGCCACTTTTCAGCGTGCGATGGACATGGCCTTTGCCAATGAGAAAGATGTCTTTTTAGTTGTTTACCTTGATGATTTGACTGTATTTTCAAAATCTGATGAAGAACATTTATATCACTTGCAAATTGTTTTTCAAAAGTGCAGAAAATATGGTATTTGATTGAATCCAAAGAAGAGTCTTTTCGCCATGAGTGAAGGCAAGCTCTTGGGTCACATCATTTCCAAAGATGGCATCCGTATAGATCCTGCACGCGTTAAAGCTATTCAGCAACTTGAGCAGCCCCAGAACAAAAAAGAAATACAGTCCTTTAATGGTAAGATGAATTTTCTGCGTCGCTTCATTCCAAATCTTGCTGAGCATCTTAGAGAAATCACAAACATGTTGAAAAAGGACAGCCAACTAAGGTGAACCGAAGAGGCGGTAAAATCTTTCAATTTGGTAAAGTTGGTTTTATCTTCAGCCCCTACTCTAATCAGTCCGGATTACACACAAGATTTTATTTTGTTTTCATTTGCTTCTGAGCACACATTGGCAGCTATATTAATGCAAAAAAGAGATGGAGTTGAGAAGCCCATTGCTTTTTTCAGCCGTATTATTAGAGATGGAGCATTAAAGTATAACATCATTGAAAAACAAGCGCTTGCGCTTGTGAAGGCCTTGAAAGATTTCCGTGTGTATATATTGCATTCCCACATTATAGCTTATGTTCCTAACGCGGCAGTAAAGGATGTGTTGGTACAGATAGAACCGGAAGGAAGGCAGGGAAAGTGGATTGCTGCATTATTAGAGTATGATGTGGAAATTAAACCCACTAAGTTGATCAAAGGGCAAGGTCTTGCCAAATTGATGGCTGAAACAAATTTACATGTCCTAGACATCAATTTGATAGCTGCCATGTCCGATGAAGATGAGGAGAATTCAGCACAATTTGTCTTCAAATTTGTCTTCACCTCCCGGGATGCCTCGAAATAAGAGTAGGACATTGAAGTTGAAAGCAGCCAAGTTTTGCATCCTTAAATCTGCACTATATTGGAAAGACCCTGGTGGAATATTGCTGAATTGTTTGGTTGAGGAGGAAGCCAAAACAGTGGTGGAAGATTTTCATAAAGGTGACTGTGGGGGTCATTTGTTTTGGAAGACTACAGCAAATAAGATCCTAAGAGCAGGTTTTTATTGGCCTTCATTGTTTTCAGATGTATATAAAGCTGTTAAGAGTTGTCATGAGTGCCAAATTTTTCAAGGGAAACAGAAATTGCAGCCATTGCCTCTCAAACCAATTGAAGTCAGTGCACCATTTCAGCAGTGGGGCTTGGATTTTATCGGTGAGATTCATCCGGCATCGTCAGGACAGCATAGATGGATATTGACAGCTACAGACTACTTCACAAAATGGATTGAAGCCATTCCCACCCGGCAGGCCATGGATGCGGTAATTATTTCTTTCCTTGAAAATAATATACCGTCACGATTTGGCTGTCCAAGTAAGTTAATTACAGATAATGCAGCAGCATTTAAATCAAAGAGAATGGTTGACTTTTGCTACAAGTATAATATCAGCTTGGGGCATTCTACCGCCTACCATCCGCAAGGAAATGGGTTGGCAGAATCTTCAAATAAGTCCTTGGTAAATATCATTAAAAAGTTGCTGGAAATCAATAAGAAGAGCTGGCATAAAAAGTTAGTGAATGCACTGTGGGCTGATAGGGTAAGTCATAAAAAGTCAATTGGCATGTCTCCTTTTGAGTTGGTGTACGGGACAGATGCAATGTTTCCTACTTCGCTTGCTATTCCGGTAGTTAAGTTGCTTCAAGAAGTTGATAGTTGGGAAGATCCTATGCAAACACAGATTAATCAAATGATTCATTTACAGCAGACACGGGAGGAGGTTCTTCACAATACTCTCAAATTACAAGAGCGCATAAAGAAGATTTATGACAGGAAAGCAAAATCAGATGACTTCCAAATAGATGATGTGGTTTTGAAGTGGGATGCTCGGAATGAAGACAAAGGGAAGCACGACAAATTTGATAATTTATGGAAGGGTCCCTATAAGATCGCAGTATATCGTGGCCAAAATGCTTTTCTTCTCAAGGAAATGAACGGAGATGATTATCCCAGAGGGTCGATCAATGGTCGGCTGCTGAAGAGGTACCATGTTTGAGCATTTGCTGTTCTTGTCACCATCATTGTATATACCGTTTTACTTCTGTTTTATTGCATGTGTGTGCTGATCTTTCATCCTCAGTCTGGGGCCCGCGGTGAAGGCTATAATTCTGAAGATGGAGATTGGTTGGTTTGAGGTTTGTCAAGGTGTTTTTATCAGTTCATTTTGTGTCCACAATTGAGTCAGTTTAGGTCAAAGTTGTGTCCAATTTTCAGTCAAATCTGCAGTTATTAAAGCTGTCAGAATTTGTGTCAAATGAGTAAATAATGACTCCATCGCCCAATGGTTGAAGACACTGGTCTGCTCTCCCAGAGGTTTGCGGTTCTTGGCACCTCCAAGGAGCTACCATCCCCATTGGAGCCAATGTTAGAGTCGGTCTAGAAGCCCTCCACCAGAGATCAAAGCTCTTTGCATTTCATGATTAGGTGTCCCATCAGTGTGATCATGTTGCATTCTGTTAGGCATGCCATAATCCTAGTGGGGGGAGTTTGTGTCGTTATTCCCCTCTTGTTTGGCACTGCTGGTTCAGGTTTGTTCAAGTAAATAAAGTCCTCAAAGGGTCATTCAACTTGCTTTAAGTTTTAAGGTCTTAGGTCTAGGGTTGAGTCCATTTTTGTCTTGAGAGGTCATAAAGGACCAGCAAGCCAGAGGGATGTTCTTCCTTAAATATTTTTTCAAAGATTCTCATCATTGTACAGCTAAATTTTCACTTTGTTCTCAAAAACTCTGTTTTTGAAAACAAAGGTCATTATCTCATTTTTGTAAAAATTCTCAAAATTTCAAATTCTTCAAATGTCGAAGTGCAGCCTTGGTCTCCTTTGCCAAAGCATCCTAGAAGCTATCCCTGCAAAAAATTTCAGAAGAAATCATCATTTCAACCAATTTTTCAAAGAAATGAAATCAAAGGTCAGAGCCAATTAATTCAAAAAGTGTCAACTCTCAAAACATTACAAAGTGGGTTTTGGGAAAGTAAAAATTAAAAGGAAGCCTATAAAAGCATGTCACTCCTCATTTGCAAACTCATTTGCCTCTCACAAGCTAAGTGTAATCTTGCAAAGGCGATTTTAGGAGTTCTTGAGCAAGTCGAGCAGTTTCAGGGGCGCGCTACGCGTCAGGAGAGGCGCGCTACGCGTCGGGGGCGCGCTACGCATCAGGCAGACTTTTCTAGTGTTAATTTACAAGTGCGCTACGCATCAAGAGCGCGCTACGCGTTGGGCAGGGCGCGCTACATGTTGGGGATTCAACTCAAAAAAACTGTCAGCTAGTTATCAAAACGACTTTTCTCTCAGGAAAAGTGCAGCATTTGAAAAAGTCAAAAAGCAGTTAATTGGGTGCCAAGTCAGCAATATATTTCAGTCATCTTGCCTTCATAACCATGTCAGAAATCGAATCAGATTATGAGTAGAGCTATGACAGTGGTTCAACACCAGAGGTAGAAGTGCCAAGGAGGCATCATAAGGGTGGTAAGGGTGGTCGGCATGTTAGAGAGGAGCCCACTTCATTGGCTCATTTGCAAGCTTGTCCACTTGCAATGTCATGTTTTCGATATCAATCATGCTTTGGATATTGTGAGAGGATCTCACAAATTCAACACCATAGAGAGCTGGTCCGCTTGTTTGTCCTACATTTGCACAATGGCCATGTTAACCTTGCAGGAGTAGATTTCACCTTATCACCTGAAATGGTTGCTCAAGCTACTGGGATACCAAATGTTGGGGAAGAATGGACCAAGCGCAAGCTGCTAGGAAAATTTCATTATCAACCATACATCAAACCTGGATGCATGAGGCACCTTACTGCTATTTTTCCTTTCAGATTCCTAAGGGATGAGTATGCACCCTTGATGAGGCTCATTATGCGTTATTTCACTTGTGAGGGTAGATTTTCACATTTATATTCGTACCATATCCGTTTGTTGATGCATTTCACCCAGGTACGAATGATGAACATACCATTTTTCATGTGCCGAAATATAGAGAAGATGGTGCCCGTAGTGCAAAGGAAAACTCCCGCACAGCAGCTCAAAAGTATATATCATTATGCACTGATCGAGATCATAGTGATGCATCAGTTGGCACAGCAGGGTATTGCTTGGGAGGATTTCATTTCTCGTGATTTCTTCATGGTGCCACAGCCACCTCCCGAGGTTGTCTGTGATGAGGGAGGACCTTCACAGCAGTTTGATATTCCTGAGCCAGAACATGTCAGCACTCCTCCAGCTTATGTTACATATCAGAGAGGCCACGGGGCCTTATTTGCATCTGCACGGCAAGTATTATCTCCACATCAGGTGGAAGGGGTCTCGCCTTCTTCATCAGCACAGCGAGTGTTATCTCCACATCAGGTGGAAGGGGCCTCGCTTTCGACAGCAGCACAGGTACAGGAGAGAGGCAAGCAGCCCAAGATTGATGAGGGGCCATCAGGTGATCCAGGCATAGATGTTGTTGACCTTGATATCATTTCTCCTAGCCTAGAGTCAAAGGAGATCATCCAACAACTAAGGGCTGAAAATGACTTGTTGCAGCAAAAGTTGGAGATGGAAAATTGGACAATTACTTATTTAGAGCAGCGCAACAAGCAATTAGAGGATGAACACTCTCTTGATGAGTTGCGGAGGATCCGAGAAGACCGGAACTTGGCTCGCAAGAGACCCGGTGATTTGACACCTAAGGAGCAAAGCTCTATGCTGATTCAGGTGAACACACATTTAGAGAGGTTGATAGCAAAGGCAAACAGGGACAAAGACATTCTCCGCCACATGAAGAACCACTATTGGGCCCGCATGCATGTGTGCAAAGCAAGAATGAAGGTACTTAAAGCACGCTTGGCCAAGGCACTAAAACGGAGGAAAAGGCCCGATTTGCTTCAAATTTTGGCCGAAGCCACCTTGAGGGAGCATGGTGCTCAGTGGCACACCTTCAGCTCAAATTTCAGAAAATTTTGAGCAATTTTGGTCAATTTTGACTTTTTTGTGCCAAACACAGGTTTTTGCCCTCAACGCGTAGTGCGCCGCGCGCTACCCTTAAGTTGGGGAGGTCCATTTCAGGAAAACTCAGCATTTTTGGATTTTTCATGGAAAAATACACTTGCTCAGCCACTTCCAAGAAGTTTCATGAAGATTTGAGCCCCCAAAAGGTCAAAAAACAAGCAAAAAATGACCTTCTGCCACTTTTTGGACACACAGGAAGCAGTCTTGGGAGATTGCAATTTTGGAGGGGCAAATGGCCACCAAATTGAGAAATTCCACTTGGGCTGGAGAGTAGACATCCAGAACTTTCCCGCAAGCCCACTTGTGCCTCATTTGGATGCCAGGAAGTGCCTAAAAAGTGGCCTGAAAGGCGCGCTACACGTTGGGAAATGGCGCGCTACGCGTTGGGAAAATTTTCCAGTTTTGCTTCTTCAGCACAGGAAAACGCAGCAGTGACTAGTTTTGACTTTTTGGTTGGATTTTTCATCCTTCTTGATGTATTTTATGTAATTTCATGATTTACATGACACTTTTTACCTATTCTAGAATATTCATTCATAAAATGGCAAAAAATTAATGAATGAATTGGTTTCCTAGCTTATAGAGGCAAGTTGTTTTGATTGCCTAGATTGTAGTGCTCAGTTTAGAATTGGTTGAAACAGCTCCTAGGATGATGAGCTCGACCCCTAGAGGCAAGGAAGTGTGTTAGCTTGCCTATATTATGTATTTTCTTAGTCATTTTCATGGTTGGACTCTTAAGGGATAAGCTTAGACTGTTTTACACTTTGTATCTCTGTAATTTTGGCAAAGGAAAGACCAGGGTTTTGCAGCACTATTTGGGATTCCTGTGGTGTTTTGTGTTGATGGTGTGCTTCTCTCATGTACTTGTAAGTTTGTTATGTGTATCATTTTCCTACTTCTCTTTTCTGCACATTAAGTAAATGAAGTGTTAAGGTAGAATTCATAATTTATATGCTCTGCCTTTAAGTTTGCTTAATATCTATGTTTTCCTCTGTCTAAAGAGAACTCTCTAAGGTTTCTTGCTCTCTTTAGCTCCTCACTGGTCATTCCTATCCATTCACTTAAATCAAAGGCATCAATACAATCTCCTACCTTGCCCCAAAAAGACCTCTGCAAAAACTGTGTCTCATCCCCGCACCCAAAATTGTTGTGCTCAATTTTCCAACAAAACTCTAAAAAATTTAAAATCAAACTTTTCCTATCAGTTTACTAGCCTAAAATCAGTGTTCTTTATTCGTCATCTCTGCCCTTTGAAGACCTTTTGCCGAGATAGACCCGGAGAGAGCCCTCTCCTGCCCCGTAGGGCTAGCTACGAGGCTAAGTGGTTTGATGTTGCCTTGGATTTTGCCTTCTTCAGCCTGAGGCCAAATTCGAGTGCTAACAGATGTGTCAGAGTGATTTCCCAAAAAGAGGTATGACTGTCATGTCCATCGATAAGGACAATGTGCAAGTTGTGTCATAATGTGATCAATCTGAAAAGTTGTCTCCAAAAAAAATATATGCAACTTGGGAGAGGAAACAAGCCTGAGTGATGTAATCCTCTACCCTACGCCTTGGTCGCCACCTCTCTGAACGACATATTTCTAAACATGTGAATAAAGGATTTGAAGTCGAACATGTGAGAAATCATCTAATTACCAGTCAATAATGAAAACTATTAACGGACGCGAGGATGGCCACTGATAATGATGATGGTATCCAAGATGTCCAGTACAGACTAGCGAGTGTGAAAAGTTTGTTGTCGTCGAGCACCCGTAGAATCATTCAATAGGGATTCAATAGTGAAAACCCCCAATCAAATGCAAGGTAACCTGCCACTGAGGATTGCAATCTCCAGGGTACTTATATGTTTCTGGATCTGCTTCCTAGATAGAGTGTTGAAGTTGATAGGAAGAGACCTTTCAAAAGGTAGGCAATAATGTGTCCTACATCAGTTGACATGAAACAAGACAAGAATGATTCTTTTGGAGATAGATTAGAGCAATGGGTCAAAAAGACGGAGGACACTTGCAGTGATATGATAGTATGATTGATACCTGAAGCAAAGGATAGATGAATCCCTTGAAAAATAGAAAGCACGACATCAAGGTTACCAGGCAGCTTAGACTCATGAACACTAAAGAGTGTTAGGTGTAGGAACATCATAGTATGAAGGCTAAACTCATAGAATGGTAAGGTTTAGCGAGAAGCTGGCAAAATAGGTTTTCTAAGGGAGTCCCATGTTCAAGGGGTTGACCACTACCAAAATATCCTTCAGAATTGGATATTGAGCCACTGTTCTACCCAATTTTCCCCATATGATTAATTTTAATGAGTCCATACAAGTAAACTCGGTGGTATTTTCATATTTAGAGAATCTAAAGAGATCGTAAAGACAACTCCAAAGGGGTACCTTTGTCATGGTTGATGACCGGGTGCGACAAAGGGTTAATAGTATACCTGACACTATTCCTTTTCCATAAGTTAGTCCATTGAGTCTGAATAAAGTGATAAACCTATGCTCTAATAGATGCCCACCTCATTTTGTTATGAGTACATGGAGACAACGTGAACTTGATATACTTCATGAAATTTTAACAAGTCAAATGAAGAAAAACTCGACAGATGTTCATAAAATTTTAACGAGTGAGATGAAGAAAACTCGATATACCTTTTTTCAATTTAAGGAGCAAGAAAAAGAGATAAAAAGAGTTGCTCAGATCTTCTTCGTAGGACTTTTATGAGACCAAAGAAGGTAACTCGGGGGTTTTTCACTTAAAGAGCGAGAAAAAGACCCAAAAACAAACATGCTCATATCTTCTCCGTAGGAGTTTTACGAGCTCGAAGAAGGTAACTCAGGGATTTTTCAATTCAAGAGCGATAAAATGTCCTAAAAAAGAGCGCTCTCATCTCGAGTCAAACTTGGTCAAGTCTGCATAAAGACACTTAAAATATCATCAGAGCATAAGTAAAATTTGACAGAATATCAATATAGCGCATGTTTAAACAAGATAGGAATTAAAAGATTAAATTCTAATGACTAGCTAAAGTGAGGCATACCTCCAAAGTGACTATAAGAAGGGTGACAGACCCTCACTTTCGCTGTTGAATTTGGTGAGAGTGCTCTGGAGAGAAAAAGGAGCAGAACTTTCTCGAGCGATTGCGAGCAATCCAGGCGACCATTCGACGTTCCGTCAGTTCCATGTAGATGGCTTGATCTCTAACTTGCATTTAAATACTTAATTCAAGTATTTTTTTGGTCAGTTTTAAAGTTTTGAGCAACCCCTAGGTGGCTTGGCCGGCTAACGTGGTCGCCCAGGCTATTGTTGGGTTGTGTTATATTCTTTCCACGACTAGCTTCCCTAGTTAACTGGGGGGTTAGAGGGGGGGTGGAGCCCCCCCTTCATTGCGTCGATTGTGCAGGGGGGGGGTCATAGGGGGAATGTAAACCACCCCTGTATAGGGGTTTGAGGGGGGCAATTAGCCCCCCTCTACGGGGTCCGAGGCAGCACCCCGGGGAAAAAAAAATTGGACCCTATATTAGGTTGGCTAGACCTACCTATGGTTTTGTGCATGGTTTTCGCACATGGCTTTGGGCGTGATGGATTTTGGTCCATGGTATTGGATGCTTCGGCATGTATATATATGTATTGTAACACTTAAAGGAAAATAATGAAAAATCAAGCTGGTAGTCCCAATTTTGGGATCCAGGGGGAAATCTCTGTGTATATGTGTTTTATGTGTTATGATCTCGCATTGTTTATTTTCTGTGTTTTAGAATTCGTATGCAGGTAATTTCTGTACAGGGTTAAAACCTACATTTGGTATCAGAGTTGTTTTGGCTTCAAGGGGACACCTTTGTTGTTGAGGGGTTTCACTCGGGCCTGTGGAAGACCCTGTTCAGTGGGAGATCTGCGGGATCGATTCTGGTGGTGAAAGAAGATGGCAAGCAATGGAAAGATAGAGATCGAGAAATTTAATGGTTAGAGTTTTGAGTTGTGGAAACTCAAGATGGAAGATTTGTTGGTGGATAAAGATCAGTGGATCGTGGTATATCCGGGTACTAAACCAACGGGAGTGTCCGATGAAAAATGGAAGAAGTTGTGATGGGCCTCTAAATTAGACATAAATTAAGGCTCATGCATCTAACTTAAAACATAAATTAAAGCCTATGAACATCCTTCAACACATTAAACCTCTCTTTTTGCATTAGATAATTTATTTTTAACTTTAATATATTCATTAGGAAGGTTTATGAATAATTGGATATTTGTGCCTAATATTATTTATTTTTATGGAATATTATGAGAATATTGGACAGATTATGAAGAGTTGGAGGCGGAGATCATTTAGGTCTGGAGGATCAATAATAAATAATAATTCAACAAGATCTTATGGAATTATGGCACAAATTGTGGAACTCCAATGATTGAGCAAATCTAGGAATGTGTTCCACTAATCAAGGGACCATATCCACCAATCAAGGGAGCAATCCACTAATCAAGGGATATCGGTGGGGAAAGCTTCCTCCATCCATGAGGAAATATTCTTAATCGTTTTGTATAAGTACCAAGTCGAATTTTCCTCTAGGGAATGATTGAGAAAATCTAGGAATGTGTTCCCTACCATTTAATGCAAATTCCTAGTATTGGGGACTAGATCCACTAATCAATGGATTTTGGTGGGGAAATCTTCCTCCATTCATGGGGAATTATTCCTAATCACTTTGTATAAGTACCAAGTTGAATTTTCCTCTAGGAAGAGAGTTTTTCATTAGTGTTATTGTGGAGAGAGCTTGTATTTTTACAACTCCATTGTATTTTCTTGCAGGGTGTAATCGTATTGATGGAATAATGAAGATTGGTGTCATTTTCAGCTTCTAAATATTGTTCTCCTCCATAGGTCTTTGAGTTTCCTTGGGCTTGGCCATCCCAAGAACCTCAGAGCCCTTTTGTATCATTTTCTTTCCCTCTTTTCATTGCTTATTCACATGCATCTCTTGTTTTTATTTCTTTCTATTTCTCCATTTAGAATTAATGATTTTTTTTTGTAGGATTGAGTTAGATGGTTGATGTAGGTTCTTTTTCAGGATCACAAGCATTATTTCATCTTTGGAAAAGCTTTGTAAGTTCATAATAATCATTGAGTTGCTTGGATTAGTCTTGTTATTCCCAAATCTAGATTGTTGGACCTCCTTTTTAGCAAAGAACAATAAATTTCTTCTCTTTTTTAGAGCATGCTAACGAGCTTCAATCGAATTGATTCCACTTGCATTAGATCAAAAAAACATTCTAGTTCATAACAAAAATTACCACATTGCATTTGCACTTGATTTGGTTAGGCATCGTTTTAGATTTACTATCTCACTAGTTCTCAAATTTCTAGATTTTTGGCTAGTAATGTTTTTTATTTTTTTGGCATGGATTAACACAGGTCTTTTTGAGTGATTCCAATTGGAATAGGGACCTAAGACATCCTATTTAATAAAAAAAATTGTCCCATCCAATTTGGATTTGATTTTCTTGGTCATTAAACCCTCACCAATTTCAACATTTCATAAGGAAACTTCTCCAAGCTTTTTGAGCAAATCCATCCATCTCCCAACTTTGGTTTTGAGTTCTGAGTAATCCTAGGAATTTTCCCACTCCATTCCACCCATCACACACCTTTCCTAGGCCTCCCATCACTTCCAACACCTCACATTTTGCTCTCGGTTGTATCTTCTAGGTTCATGTAATTCCTATAGGATCATCCTGTAGGTTTCTAGTACATCTTGTAGGTTTTCCTGAAACAGCCTGTTTTGAGTCCGAATTGATGGAAAACCTCTAGGAAGTCACCAAAAGCTTCCCAACGGTCTCCCACACCATCCAACCATCTCCTAACCCTTCCATCCAACCTACAACATCCTTAATTCACCTTCCACATCACCAAAAGACATTAGTTTGCATACTTGATTTAGAATGAAAATACAAAAAGACAAAAATAGATTTATTTCAGTCCCTTTACTTGCACATTAGTGATGCTTGATGCTTCTTACTTCCATTCTTAGATAGTAGCATTTTCTTCATGATAATCTAGCATGATTGTAAAGCATAGTTTCTTGGCAATTAACTAGGACATGTTGTGATTTAGCATTGAATTTCCGTCTCTTTCCTTGTACTTTATTTCTTGCAATAAGTTAAGGCTCCATTTCGAACATTTCATTTTCTGCAATTAGTTTAGGATTTGACTTCAATATATGCGCTCCATTACATCATGACAACAAAGGAAGGACACATTGTATGCCGCACATATAATTTCGACACCTCTTAAGTTTGTATGAACCCCGAGTTGATAATTAAATTCGGTAGCCTTGGGAGTTGCAGCATTCTTGTTGCAATACCGAGGCTCATCACTTTTTGGCACCGTTTCCAGGGAGGTGTCAAAGTATGCATTGTTTTCTTCCCTAGTTGATTCATTTCTTTTTAATTTTTGCAAAAACAAAAAAATATTTTCATTAGGCATATTTAATTTCAAAAGTAGAAAATTGCATTGCATTATAGTTTTCATTCAATCATAAAAACAAAAACAAAATTCTCCAACACCAACCCACCCCCCATTTGATCACATGGTGCAGTAAGAGCCATATCACCATTCACTTTTGCAGGTAGAAGAAGAAGATGGCAAAGAACGTAGAAGAAATTGATGGCAGTGATGACAATGAGGAACATCCCTCCAAGATACCGATGGAAGTGTGCACATGAAGAACATCCCTCCATCTTTTCTTCCAAAATTTCATGGTCTAAGGTCAGAGGATCTAGAAACCTTTCTCTTTGAATTTGAGATTGTTTGTAGATCTTATGGTTACTTATTAAAAACTCAAAAATTGAGATTTTTCCAGCAACATTGAAGGATAGAGCTCTTAGATCGTTCATGAGTTTAGGGACTAATTCAATAAGATCATGGAATGATATGCAAAAGATATTTCTAGACAAATATAAATATCATGATCTTAAAGAAGAAATCTTTAGAATGAATTAAGGAGAAGATGAGAGTCTTGAGGATCTAATAGAGAGGTTCATGTATAATGTTAAGACTCAAGAGGGAAAAACTACATTATTTAGGATCTGACACACTAAAAAGCCTCTTACTTAGAACAATTAGGGATGAGTCAATTGATCTCCTCAATCTCGTGAGTAGAGGTGATGTATACCAATTATCATTTGAGGAAATTTGTTAAACATGCAAACACATATCAAGAGGAAAAGCAGGAGTAGGTAAATCAACATCAAGATCGGTAAGTCAAACAAAACTTGGAAATTTGTTTGATGATTTTAAAACAGAAATTCTTAGCAATCTAACAAAACAAGTAGAAATGTTAAGAATGAAAGATGAAGGAAAAGAAAATGTTGATATTTGTTTTGCAGAATCACATGATGTTAAACATTGTCCATCATTACCAAGGTTGAAGGAAGTCTACCGAGAGGACAATGGAGCAAGTCAATTTCCAATGCAGCTATGTTCTGTAGCTCCAAGAGAACCAGGGCAGCCTATTCAGTTGGATATGATGAAAGAGCCTAATTCACAATTTCAAGGTTATTCATATCCACCTCAAAGTAATTGGAACACACCTTTTCCTTGCAAACATTGGCCATCTCAACCCCAAAACCAATCTTAGCAACAAGGTTGGCAAGGAACTTATGGGAGCCATCCACAATATCCTCAATATTTTCCTCAATATCCTCCATTCCAAACTCCATGTTATCCCTACCATTCATCTCCACCACAACCACAACCCCAACCACATCCATTTCAAATATCCACTCCCACTCAACTACCTGTACCACCATTTCCAAACCCACACATTGAAGTAGCTCAACCCACTTACAATGCTGAGGTACAAAACTTCCAAACATCTCCTCTTGAGCTCAATTGTATTCACCATAGCTCAGGAAGCGTATTGCAAAAATAATATTATATTGGTATCATTGAAGGACCACATCCATAAGAAGAAGATTCAAACAAGAAGACTACAGAACCATAGGCTACGATTGATGAAGAGCATACATCAAAATCATAGATCGAGAGAACTCCCTCGTGGTTACCATCAAATCCTCCATGTATTCAAGAGAACAATCAACAAAAAGAGGAAGATTTGAAGGTCAAGGTAGAAGAAGACATGAAGAATGATCTAGATCTGCAAAAGGACAAAGGACATCACAACTATATTGAAATATGTTTCGAGACAGTCACTAAGTTGCAGCATCACTCTCTTCCTCAACTATGCTTGATCCTTTCAAAGTCAAATCATTTGGTCTCTGAAATCCAAGTACATGTCAAAACATACATTTCAAGCCTCCACATCATTTTGTCTGTCATCTTGATGAGCACATGGCTCCATTGTAAGTATTCTTATACTTGAAAGTGATTTTGTTCTTCAAGTAGGGTAGGGTAGAAAATAAAATAAAAAATGAAAAATAAGAGAAAAAATAAAAATCTCTGGTGAAAACCTCCTTTGAGGCACCTCGGATTGGCTCATTGATTGAAAACCTCCATGAGGTGGTCAATGGGTTGGGAAAAAGTAAAAAAGAGAAAAAAGAAAAGATCCTAGGTGAAAACCTCCTTTGAGGCACCTACGCAAACTTACTAGTTAAAAACCTCATTGAGGCGGCTAGTAGGCCTAAAAGAAAAAAGAGAAAAATAAATAAAAGAAGTCATTGCTCCATGCATCTCTTTGATAAATAAATGTACTCTCCAACATCTGCAAGCAATAAGAACAAGTTGGTACCAAAAGGAAAATTGATCAAGCCTAGTCAAAAGAAGCCAAATTTTGAATTTCTCCTACTTCGCTCAAATGCTCCAACAAGGCCAAGTCCATGCCAATCCATCACCCTCATCTATTTTCACCATCCATACATCATTCTCAAGCTTCTACCACTCATCTTTCTTGCTATCCTAAAAACCTACAAAATGCTCTGTTTTACTACAGAATACAAAAATACATAGAGCAGACTTTAAAACCATGCATCCATTTGCCAAGTTGTTTCAAGGGGGGATGAATATGGATAATGGTAACATGCTCAAGCAATTTCAGCAAATTCCAATGCACGGTTTCCAAGAAATTGGTCTCCATCACCTTCAGCCATTTTTGCATTTTTTCAATATCCATGCATCCATTTAAAAAGTTGTTTCATTGGGAGATGCATATGGATGATGGTAACATGCCCAAGCAATTTCAACAAATTCCAGTGCACAGTTTCCAAGAAATTGACCTCCATCACCTTCAGCCATTTTTTCTTTTTCTCGATATCCGTGCATCCATTGACCAAATTTTTTTCTATGGGGAGGTGCATAATGATGATGGCAATATGATCAAAAATTTTCAGCTCAATACATTCTACCATTTGGGAGATATGGACAAAAATTCGTTGTCCTATAAACCTACAAGATACAGAACAACACCTACAGGATTGGAAGTGAGTAGTTTTAAAGGAGATCCAGAGGTCAAAGAAGCTCCTCCCAAGCTTAGCAGTAGCATCAAGATCATCAGCATCACCATCCAACACCTGCACATCAACATCAACTCAGCAGCAGCATGCATGTCTCTCCAACAACAATCAGGTAGGCACAAGTATGCAATATTCTTGACCTCTTCTCTTGAACATATTATAGTTAGAAATTTGTTGTCAATGCATGAGAGATGAGGTTTTATAAGATAAGGATGGTTCATCAGTCTCAGCCGCTTTACACTAGTTGATTGCAGCTCACTCCTTCAGTCATGCAATGTTGAAAAGTCAAATTATGAAGGGTGATGATTTCAAGGAATGAGGATAGCAGTTAAAAAAAGAATTTTTTGCAAATTCCAAGTCACCACAGCACTCCAAGCCCTTGATCCACTTCATATTCATTATCTATTCATCATTCATCGATCCCATTTCATTCTTGAGAAAAAAAACAAGAAGAGCATCCTCTCCATTTTCACAAACCTACACCACTCCCTTTGAGCCCTAACATCATCATCCAATCCCTCTTCATCATTTCTCATCACTCCCATACAGTTAGAAGACTTTGAAAGAAGAAGGAATGACTACTATAGGAAGGAGGAAAGCTGCTACAAGAAGGAAGAAATGAAAAATTGTGCTAAAACCCAAAATGACAGTGCCTAAGAGAGACCTAATCAAAACAGTAAACTCCAAGGCCATTAGGCAATCATCTAGGCCACAAGGGAAAAGAAGAAGGCAACAAAAAGAAATAAGGCATTCACCATCAAAATATATATCAAACTAAAGTGATGAAAATAGGTGTTCCAAGAGGTCTTTAATATCTTTCTAGCTTTTGTCCAAGGCCTAAAAATTGGAGAAATGCATGGGAGTCAAGTTGAGGGCCTGCCCTAACCTCAGTTTATCATTTATTCTCAAAACTGGTTTCCTGTAATTTTAACAGGGTTTCCTGTAGGTTTCTTGTATTTTTGACAGGAATTCCTACAGGATGTCCTAGTTCTCATCTAAATGCATATTGAAGGTGTTAGAGGTGTTCAAATGGCGGAACAAGGTGGCAGAAGGTTGATAAGGATATGGAAGACCTTGCTAAACAAAAAAATATTCAAAAACTCATCTTGAATAAGGGAAAGAAAGCAAGCTAATGATCTCAAGAAACAATGATTTTTCTTTGAAAAAATACTTTTTTTGGCTTGTCCTTGCAGAGCTTACAGCCAAGATTCTTAATGCATAAGAGGGAGGCCACCAGGGCCATGAATGAGGCACAATGAGGTCACTAAGTTGCTCAGAGGATGAGCAACACTTTCAGCAGGGGGGTATGATGGGCCTCTAAATTAGACATAAATTAAGGCCCATGCCTCTAACTTAAAACATAAATTAAAGCCTATGACCATCCTTCAGCACATTAAAACTCTCTTTTTGCATTAGATAATTTATTTTTAACTTTAATATATTCATTAGGAAGGTTTATGAATAACTTGATATTTGTGCCTAATATTATTTACTTTTGTGGAATATTATGAGAATATTGGGCAGATTATGAAGAGTTGGAGGAGGAGATCATTTAGGGCCGGAGGATCAATAATAAATAATAAGTCAACAAGATCTTATGGAATTATGGCACAAATTGTGGAACTCCAATGATTGAGAAAATCTAAGAATGTGATCCACTAATCAAGGGAGAAGATCCACCAATCAAGGGAGCAGATCCACTAATCAAGGGATTTCGGTGGGGAAAGATTCCTCCATCCATGGGGAATGATTCTTAATCATTTTGTATATGTACCAAGTCAAATTTGCCTCTAGGGAATGATTGAGAAAATCTAGGAATGTGTTCCCTACCATTTAATGCAAATTCCTAGTATTGGGGACTAGTCATAGAAAATTTTAGGGGCGAATGTTCACCCTTTGGCGAAATTAAGGGGTTTTAAATTTTTAGTGGGCGAATATTTTGTATCATACTACATTTTTACAAATCACCTCAAATAGCCCACCTTATTTTAAGGGAGAGGGTAAAAAAGGTAAATTTAGCCCTTGAAATTAGGAGTTACAACCTTCCATTCGCCCATTTTCAAGAATAGGTTTTATTTAAGTGAATCCATTCGCCTATTTTCAAGAATAGGTTTTATTTAAGTGAATCCTATGGGCCAAAGGCCCAAATACCATATTTATAAAAGAGGTATGGTAAATTAATAAAAATATAAATAGATGAGAGGTATGGTAAATAAATAAAACATTTTTTATATTTACTCCATAAGTCACCTTATATACATGCAAGGGTGTAAACAAATAAATATATAAGTAAAGTGGAGGTATGGTAAATAAATAAAACGTCTTTTGGTAAATAAATAAAAATATAAATAAACCAGTGGTATGGTAAACAAATAAAGTATTTTTTTAATATTTACTCCATAAGTCACCTTATATTTACGAACACTCAAAAAATGCCTTATATTTAGGTGAAACCTATGGGCAAAATACCATGGACTAGATTGTTATTAATACCATGCAAAAAAACATTATTAACCCTAATATTAGTATTAATAAAAATAAAAATGGCACATGGTATTGACCCATGGTATTCACCAAAATGGCCCATGGTATTCACCTGGAATGTAGCCTATTTAAATGGGGGAATTAAACCAACATAGATCCATCTTTACTCTGGATCTACTAACCGCCGAGAGGTATCAAATATCGTGATATGCAAACTAACATAGAGTGAAAAAAATGGATGTTGTAATTTAATGTATGTTAGACATTTTAGCTTGGTTAAAATAAAAAATAAAATAAAAATCAACTATTAATTTTATTAATTTTTATAAATTACTAATAGTAATTTTTAAGCTCTAGGTTTATGATAACCCATGGTATTGACCCATGGTAATACCATGGTATTCATGTGAGCATAGACTATTTAAAGGGGAAATTCTATCATCTTATATCCATCTTAATTCTGGGTCTACCAAGTGCTCAGAGGGATAAATAGATTTCATCCCCCTAAGAGTGGTAGATGTGGAGTTAAGATGGATATAGGTTGGTTTTTATGATAATGAAGATATTAAATAGACTTCGGAAATTATATTCTAAAAACATCTTAAGGTGAATGGTTAAGGCATAGACATTGGACAAGTATATTTGTATACTTCTGTTTTAAACTGAAACAAATCCAGGGCTAAAAGGAATGGATTGATTGCACTAGTCATCCTTCTATAACTTTCCACCATGTGCTGCAGTAAATAGATTGTAATTTGGGTAATTTTTCTAATTGCAAACAGGAACATACTTGTGTATTGGCAGGGTGGTTACAAGGTCCCTAAAAGTGATGAATTTGAATTTTTCTTGGTTTTATATATAGTATTAGGTTTTTTCTCATGCTTTTTGTGAATGGCACGGGTGAATTTTATCCTACACCCACTAGGTTATCTATATGTAATTTCGGTGATTTTGATTTCAAAAGATATTTTAAAGAAATGCAATGATTTCATTTGTGTATTCAATAAACACGAGATTTTATAATTGAGTAAAATATTCGCTATGCCTGGTGAGAGATTCGCCAAAAAATTATATATACATATCATATTATTGATAAAATCGCCTTCCATTTTTCCTATATACCATGGAGATTCGCCCATTTATTATACATGTAAATTTAGGGGGGGTTCTTAAAATTTTCCCTGGGACTAGATCCATTAATCATGGGATTTTGGTGGGGAAAGCTTCCTCCATTCATTGGAAATGATTCCTAATCACTTTTTATAAGTACCAAGTCGAATTTTCCTCTAGGAAGAGAGTTTTTCATTAGTGTTATTGTGGAGAGAGCTTATTTTTCAGCAGCTCCATTGTATTTTCTTGCAGGGATGTAATCGTATTGATGGAATAATGAATATTGGTGTTATGTTCCGTTCTAAATATTTTTCTCCTCAATATATCTCTGAGTTTCCTCGGGCTTGGCCATCCCAGGAACATCAGAGCCCTTTTGTGTCATTTTCTTTCCCTCTTTTCATTGCTTATTCATATGCATCTCTTGTTTTTATTTCTTTCTATTTCTCCACTTTAGAATTAATGATTTATTGTTGTATGATTGATTTAAATGGTTTATGTAAGTCCTTTTTTAGGATCACAAGCATTATTTCATCCTTGGAAAAGCTTTGGAAGTTCATAATAATCATTGAATTGCTTGGATTATTCTTGTTATTCCCAAATCTAGATTGTTGGACCTCCTTTTTAGCAAAGAACAATAAATTTATTCTATTTTTTAGAGCATGCTAACGAGCTTCAATCAACTTGATTCCACTTGCATTAGATCAAAAAAACATTCTAGTTCATAACAAAAATTACCCCATTGCATTTGCACTTGATTTGGTTAGGCATCGTTTTAGATTTACTATCTCACTAGTTCTCAAATTTCTAGATTTTCGACTAGTAATGTTTTTTATTCTTTTGCATGGATTAAAATAGGTATTTTTTAGTGATTCCAATTGTAATAGGGACCTAAGACATCGTATTTAATAATAAAAAATTGTCCCATCCAATTTGGATTTGGTTTTCTTGGTCATTAAACCCTCACCAATTTCATCATTTCACAAGGAAACTTCTCCAAGCTTTTTGAGCAAATCCATCCATCTCCCAACTTTGGTTTTAAGTTCTGAGTGATCCTAAGAATTTTCCCACTCCATTCCACCTATCACACACATTTCCTAGGCTTCCCATCACCTCCAACACCTCACATTTTTCTCTCGGTTATATCCTGTAGGTTCATGTAATTCTTACAGGATCATCCTGTAGGTTTCTAGTACATTCTGTAGGTTTTCCTGAAACGGCCTGTTTTGAGTCCGAATTGATGGAAAACCTCTAGGAAGTCACCAAAAAAATCCCAAGGGTCTCCCACACCATCCAACCATCTCCTAACCCTTCCATCCAACCTCCAATATCCTTAATTCACCTTCCACATCACCAAAAGACATTAGTTTGCATACTTGATTTTGAATGAAAAGACAAAAAGACAAAAATAGATTTATTTCAGTCCCTTTACTTGAACATTAGTGATGCTTGATGCTTCTTACTTCCATTCTTAGATAGTAGCATTTGGTTCATGATAATTTAGTGTGATTTCAAAGCATAGTTTATTGGAAATTAATTAGGACATGGTGTGATTTAGCATTGAATTTCCATATCTTTCCTTGTACTTTCTTTCTTGTAATAAGTTAAGGCTCCATTTCGAACATTTCATTTTTTGCAATTAGTTTAGGATTTGACTTCAGTACATGCACTCCATTACATCATGAAAGCAAAGGAAGGACACATTGAATGCCGCACATATAGTGCCGACACCTCTTAAGTTTGTACGAACCCCGGGTTGATAATTAAAGTCGGTAGCCTCGGAAGTTGGAGCATATTTATTGCAATACCAAGGCTCATCACTTTTTTGCGCCATTGCCGAGGAGGTATCAAAGTATGCATTGTTTTCTTCCCTAGTTGATTTATTTCTTTTTAATTTTTGCAAAAACAAAAAATATTTTCATTAGGCATATTTAATTTCAAAAGTAGAAAAGTGCATTGCATTATAGTTTTCATTAAATCATAAAAACAAAAACAAAATTCTCCAACACCAACCCACCCCCCCATTTGATCACATGGTGCAGTAAGAGCCATATCACCATTCACTTTTGCAGGTAGAAGAAGAATATGGTGAAGAACGTAGAATAAATTGATGGCAGTGATGACAATGAGGAACATCCCTCTAAGATACTGATGGAAGTGTGCACATGAAGAACATCCCTCCATGTTTTCTTCCAAAATTTCATGGTCTAAGGTCAGAGGCTCTCGAAACCTTTCCCTTTGAATTTGAGATTGTTTGTAGATCTTATGGTTACTTATTAAAAACTCAAAAATTTAGATTTTTTCTGGCAACATTGAAGGATAGAGCTCTTAAATGGTTCATGATTTTAGGGACTAATTCAATAAGATCATGGAATGATATGCAAAAGATATTTCTAGACAAATATAAATATCATGATCTTAAAGAAGAAATTTTTAGAATGAATCAAAGAGAAGATGAGAGTCTTGAGGATCTAATATAGAGGTTCATGTATAATGTTAAGAGGGCAAAACTACATCATTTAGGATCTGACACACTAAAAACCCTCTTACTTAGGACAATTAGGGATGAGTGGATTGATCTCCTTAATCTCGTGAGTAGAGGTGATGTATATCAATTATCATTTGAGGAAATTTGTGAAACATGCAAACACATATCAAGAGGAAAAGCAAGAGTAGCTAAATCAACATCAAGATCAGTAAGTCAAGCTAAACTTGGAGATTTGTTTGATGATTTTAAAACAGAAATTCTTAGCAATCTAACAAAACAAGTAGAAATGTCAAGAATGCAAGATGAAGGAAAAGAAAATGTTGATATTTGTTTTTCAGAACCAAATTATGTTAAACATTGTCCATCATTACCAAGGTTGAATAAAGTCTACCATGAGGACAATGGAGCAAGTCAATTGCCAATGCAGCTATGTTATGTAGCTCCAAGAGAACCATGGCAGCTTGTTCAGTCAGATATGATGCAAGAGCCTAATTCACAATTTCAAGGTTATGCATATCCACCTCAAAGTAATAGGAACAGACCTTTTCCTTAGCAACATTGGCCATCTCAACCCCGAAACCAATCTTGGCAACAAGGTTGGCAAGGAACTTATGGGAGCCATCCATAATACCCTCAATATTTTCCTCAATATCCTCCATACCAAACTCCATGTTATCCCTACCATTCATCTCCACCACAATCACAACCCCAACGACATCCATCTCAAATATCCACTCCCACTCAACTACCTATACCACCATTTCCAAACCCACACATTGAGGTAGCTCAGCCCACTTACAATGCTGAGGTACAAAACTTCCAAACATCCCCTCTTAAGCTCAATGGTATTCACCATAGCTCAAGAAGCGTATTGCAAAAAAAATATTATCTTGATCTCATTGAAGGACCACATCCAAAAGAAGAAGATTCAAATAAGAAGACTACAGAACCATGGGCTGCAATTGATGAAGAGAATACATCAAAATCAGAGATCGAGAGAACTGCCTCATGGTTACCATCAAATCCTCCATGTATTCAAGAGAACAATCAACAAAAAGACGAATATTTGAAGGTCGTGGTAGAAGAAGACATGAATAATGATCCAGATCAGCAAAAGGACCAAGGACATCACAACTATATTAAAATATGGTTCCAGACAATCACTAAGTTGCAACATCATTCTCTTCCTCAACTATGCTTGATCCTTTCAAAGTCAAATCATTTGGTCTCTGAAATCTAGGTACATGTCAAAACATACATTTTAAGCCTCCACATCATTTTGTCTGTCATCTTGATGTGCACATGGCACCATTGGAAGTATTCTTATACTTGAAAGTGATTTTGTTTTTCAAGTAGGGTAGGGTAGAAAAAGAAAAAATTAAAAATTAAAAATAAGAGAAAAATTAAAAATCTCAGGTGAAAACCTCCTTTGAGGTGCCTCAAATTGGCTCATTGATTGAAAACCTCCATGAGGCGGTCAATGGGTTGGGAAAAAAGAAAAAAAGAAAAGATCCTAGGCAAAAACCTCCTTTGAGACTGATCTAGGTGGATCTTCAGATATAATGGCACGGAAAAACTTAGAAATACAAGTGGGCAGAATGAAGTCAACTTAAGAATAAAATATAGATCTCGTCTTTCTGATTCCAATGACGCAAACGGTACTTCAATCCAAATCCGGATGATGAAGTTATTGTAAAAAGAAGGACTCTCCAATCCTTAAGAAAATGAGGAGTTTCCTTTGAAAAAGGAGTCTTAAATCCTTAAGGCCAAATCACAATCGGAGGTCGCATGAGGGCGAACTTGAGGTTTGGGCCGTGGAACCCCCGATCGCCGATCTCCGATCAGATCGAATCGGCGGATTGGAGGCAATCGCAATCGGCAGTCACATATATATAAATGGATATCGGTGAGCGAATCGTGCGATCGACGATTGGCCATATCGGCAAAACCCTCATCAGTCACCCGAGGCAACACATATGGAAGACGTCGACGCCAATATCGGCAATCGGTGATTGGTGATTGGTCATTCCTGTGGACCAGGACAGCGACACAGTGATATGTCGATCCGTGACTTCAACGCGGACCCAATACAGATTATATTCCCAATTAAATAATATTTGAAATCCGGGTGAATGGTCTTTGGTTGATTTCTTAGTGTTTTCGAGATTTTTGAAGTGTTATCATTTTAAATGATAAAAGACTATTTATAGGAACGGTTGCGCTCGCCGATAATCCCACTCTACAAACCTCCATAGTTAACTGGGTAAGCCCCGTTGTAAATGGGATCTTGTCTGAGAAACCATTATATAAAGGGATCAATGGAAGAGCATGGGAGGAGGCAATTTTAATGGTTGCAGCACGCTGTTTCACAGAGGCCGAGAGCATCTATTGAGATGTTTTGAACAGTTACACAATTCCAATCCCTTCTGCAGCTGCAGGAAGCTTTGGTGTTGCATACCACTCCATCTTAGACATTCATTTCATAGCCATCAGGCAGATTGGAGGTATAAGCCTCTTTATGGACAGATTGATATTTGTAATTCTATTTATTCATGCCATTTAATAAGAAAGGCCTCCCCATTGTTAAGCTGGGCCCGGAGACGTAATCCAAATTGGACGAACTCCGTTATCAAGCCTTGGTGTTCTCTTTTGTGCCTTTTATGTGTTTTCTTCTCCTTTTCATATGTGCACATTTATGTGTTAGGCTACAATTTTATATGCAATTCTTTTCTAAACATCTATAAGCGAAAACATCCTGGATCAAGTGGTATCAAAGCAGGGCTTTTTAGATGTGAATTTCATGTTTGTATGCTAACAAGAGGTAGGCCTCAAAGAGGCAAAGGGAATCTAGAACCTTTCGTTCCAAAGGCAGGGCGTGCACCTCGAAGAAGAAACATGGCTTAAGAGGAAGCTCGTATTGAAGAGGAGCGCAATTTCAGAAAGACTTTCTACTCAATGGCAGAGAATATCAGTCAACTAGTTATAACACTAGAAAAGGCTGAAGAGAGGAATCCAGAAGGACAAGGTTCAGCACATGGGAATGATGGAGAATAACCCCCTCCTTCTCCTTCTGGTGTTGAAGGTTCTTCTTCCCCTCACCACCATAATCAGATAAATCCAAAGGATGCATCTAAGAAACCTTTTTTTAAATTAGATGTTAAATTTGATCTTCATGTGTTTAATGGTGAAAGTAACGCAGAAAAGCTTAACAATTGGATCAAGTAGATTAAGTTTTATTGTAGGATTCAGCAAATTTTAGAGGATGAGGTGAAAATCCAGCTGGCCTCGCTACGACTAGGCAGCATAGCTCTCGTTTGGTGGGAGAGTAAATTGCAGAGCAGTAAAAATGTGGGTAAGCTCTTTTCCTCATGGTCTACTTTTACTTCTGTGTTAAAAGGACAGTTTTATCCCTTAGGATACAAACAGAAATCTTTGATGAATTGGCAATATCTAAGGCAAGGCAAACGGAAAGATGTTCAGAGTTTTACAAAAGAATTTAGGAAGCAAGCACTGAATCTGGGTATTTCCCTAGATACACCAGAAGTTGTAACTAAGTACATTGGCTCACTGCATAGTTATATTAGACATTCATTGTTGTTGTTTGAACCAACCACTCTTGATTCGGCCAGCATAAAGGCAATCCATATTGAGAACAAGGGCAAAAGTGAGGGAGATGACCACTCAAAGAGAACCGTGGTAGCCAAAAGAAGGGGAGAAAAGCGCTATTGCACACATTGTGAGAAAGAGGGCCATGCTGAGGACAATTGCTGGAAGCTGCACCCTGAGCTAATACCTGAGAGGAATGACAGAATGGGAAAGCAGAAGGTCATCGCCACCGTGCAGCAAAGCCAAGATTCTGAGTCAGAGGAAGACGAGAAGGTCATAGCTACAAGATTTGCATGGAGTAGGCCCATTGACTTGGGGTCTGATTCCAGCGATGAGGCGAAGTTTGCAGCCCTTGGGATCGCGGCAGAAGGACCCATGGATTTGGGGTCTAATTCTGGCACTGAATCACGGATTTCCACCAACATAACGAGAGGGGCACTCACCGCAGCAGGACTCCTAGAACTTAAGAAGATCAACCACCACCTCCAAGCAGAAAACACAGAGCTAAGGAGGCTTTTACAGGAGGCAAGGGAAGAGAAACAAATATTATTACGCCAGCTGCAGGCCAAGGACAAGGCCTTGGGAAAGCCGCAACATAGCTATTTGGAGGTAAGAGGCGCTTCTCCAGATTCACATGATTTTCATGATGAAGAGTTTGCTGCTTTTGAAAAGCATACTACAGGGATTGGCTCCAAGCTATTGAAGAAAATGGGGTATCAAGGAAAAGGCCTCGGCATCAAAGGCCAAGGCATCATAAACCCCATTGAAGTCAAGGAGTTGCTGCACCATGCGGGGCTCGGATACACCACAAAGCAGCTAGGGTAAAGCTCCAATATAGTCAGTCATCAGCCAACAACCGACGACAAGGCTCCTCCATCACAATCCACTGATAGTGAAGGCTCCACGAATATCTATCGAAGGAACACCAAGAGAAAATGCCCCAAGGCAGTCCCGAAAGTCTGGAGGAGAAAGAACCATTGTATTCATTACAACCAGGAGGGGCACCAACAAACCCTGTGTCTGATACTCCACGCTCTGGAAACATCACTAGAGGAGCCCATAGGTGAACATGTCCAACAAATCACTCCACCCCATTCACAGTGGTCTGCTCTATTAAGTTGGTTTTCTTAAGAGTAGTAGCTTGTTAGGGCCACCATTGTAAATCATACATTGCAAGTAAATGTAAAAAATGATGATGTGTTTTCCATCATTTTGAAGATGCAACGATGATATTTTGGCCTTTCCTTATTAGTATTTGAGGCATTAATTACTTTTTATGTAATACTTGGCCAATGAGTGTGCTATGAACTCTTGGCAAGGAGTGGTTGTTGAGTCAGGTGTGGTGTGCGAAGAATGTACCAGTTTCACGTGCAGGTGATTGAAAGTGTGGATCAAGATAGCATTCTAATGCTTTTGGAGTATTATGTCCATCTTATTGTAAAACTTGACCACCGAGTATGAGTTATAAACTCGTGGAAAGTATGGGACGTTTGGGTCTTTAGTTTGGTCATGTTATTCAAAGCATGTGATTTGCAAACAATGTACTACAGGTTGCGGGGGAAGCAGGTGTTGGTTCGTCGCTTAAGGCTCTGAAGAGCAAATGTGAAGGAGATGGAAGAGAGACCTTTTCAGGAAATTTGCAATGCAGGCAGGGTATAGAGAAAGATGCAGAGTACTTTTTATGCTTTTGGAGGACCAAAAGCTCCTCAGTGGGGAGGATTGATCCAGGTGGATCTTCAGATATAATGGCACGGAAAAACTCAGAAATCCAGTGGGAAGAATGAAGTCAACTCAGAACTAGAATATAAATCTCGTCTTTCTAATTCCAATGGCGCAAATGGTACTTCAATTCGAGTTCGGATGATGAATTTATTGCAAAAAGAAGGGCTCTCCAATCCTTAAGAAAATGACGAATTTTCTTTCAAAAAGGAGTCTTAAAGCCTTAAGGCCAAATCACAATCGGAGGTCACATGAGGGTGGACTTAAGGTTTGGGCCGTGGAACTCCCGATTTCCGATCTCTGATCAGATCAGATTGGCAGATATATATATATATATATATATATATATATATATATGTATGTATCGACGAGCGAATAGTGCGATCGGCGATTGGCTGGATTGGCAGAACCCTTCTCAGTCACCTAGGGCAACACATATGGAGGATGCTGATGCGATCAGCCGACGCCGATATCGGTGATCGGTCATTCCCGCGAACCAGGACAGGGACACAGCAATATGCCAATCCGCGACTTCAGCACAGACCTGATACAGATTACATGCCCTTTTTAATAATATTTGAAATCTGGGTGAACGTTTTTTGGCAGATTTCTTAGTGTTTTTGGGATTTTTGAAGTGTTATCGTTTTAAATGATGAAAGGCTATTTACAGGAACGGTTGCGCCCGCTGATACTCCCACTCTACGAACCTCCGTAGTTAACCGGGCAAGCCCCGTTGTAAATGGGATCTTGTCCGAGAAACCATTATATAAAGGGATCAATGTAAGAGCACGGGAGGAGGAAATTTTAAAGGTTGCAGCACACTGTTTCGCAGAGGCTGAGAGCATCTATTGAGCTGTTTTGAACAGTTACACAATTCCAGTCCCTTCTACAGCTGCGGGAAGCTTTGGTGTTGCATACCACTCCATCTCAGGCATTCATTTCATAGCCATCAAGAAAATTGGAGGTATATTAGCCTCTTTATGGACAGATTATAATTGTAATTCTATTTATTCATGCCATTTAATAAGAAAGGCCTCCCCATTGTCGAATTGGGCCCGAAGACGTAGTCCAAATTGGATGAACTCCATTATCAAGCCTTGGTGTTCTCTTTTGTGCCTTTTATGTGTTTTCTTCTCCTTTTCATATGTGCACATTTATGTGTTAGGTTGCAATTTTATATGCAATTATTTTCTATACATCTATAAGTGAAAACATCTTGGATCAGAGACGCCTAGTTAGACCTACTAGTTGAAAACCTCATTGAGGCGGCTAGTAGGCCTAGAAGAAAAAAGAGAAAAATAAAAGAAGTCCTTGCTCCATGCATCTCTTTGATAAATGCATGTACTCTCCAACATCTGCAAGCAATAAGAACAAATTGGTATCAAAAGGAAAATTGATCAAGCCTAGTCAAAAGAAGTCAAATTTTGACTTTCTCCTACTTCGCTCAAATGCTCCAATAGGGCCAAAGCCATGCCAATCCATCACCATCATCTATTTTCACCATATAACCATCATTCTCAAACTTCTACCACTCATTTTCCTTGTTGTCCTAAAAAACTATAGGATGCTCTGTTTTACTACATGATGCAAAAATACATATAGAACAAATTTGTTTTTGTCATAACTTGAAAACCATGCATCCATTTGCCAAGCTGTTTTAGGGGGAGATGCATATGGATGATGGTAACATGCTCAAATAGTTTCAACAAATTCCAGTGCACGATTTCCAAGAAATTGGCCTCCATCACCTTCAGCGATTTTTGCATTTTCTCAATATCCATGCATCCATTTAAAAAGTTGTTTCATGGGGAAATGCATATGGATGATGGTAACATGCCCAATCAATTTCAGCAAATTCTAGTGCACGGTTTCCACGAAATTGGCCTCCATCACCTTCAGCCATTTTTAGATTTTCTCGAGATCCGTGCATCCATTGACCAAAATTTTTCTATGGGGAGGTACATAATGATGATGGCAACATGCTCAAAAAGTTTCAGTTCAATCTAGTCTACTGTTTGGGAGATATGGACAGAAATTCATTGTCCTATAAACCTACAAAATACAAAACAACACCTACAATATTGGCAGTGAGCAATTTTAAAGGAGATCCATAGGTCAAAGAAGCTCCTCCCAAGCTTAGCAGCAGCATCAGGATCATCAGCATCACCATCTAACACCTACACATCAACATCAACTCAGCAGCAGCTTGCATGTGTCTCCAACAACCATCAGGTAGGTACAGGTATGCAATATTCTTGACCTCTTCTCTTAAGCATATTATAATTATAAATTTGTTGTCAATGCATGAGAGATTGCGTTTTATAATCTAAGGATGGGTCAGCAGTCTCAGCCGCCTTCAACTAGTTGATTGCATCTCACTCCTTCACTCATGCAATGTTGAAAAGTCAAATTATGAAGGGTGATGATTTCAAGGAATGAGGACAACAGTTAAAAGAAGAAATTTTTGTAAAGGCCAAGTCACCACAACACTCCAAGCCCTCCATCCACTTCATATTCATTATCTATTCATCATTCATCGATCCCATTTCATTCTTGGGAAAAAAAAAACAAGAAGATCATCCTCTCCATTTTCACAAACCTACACCACTCCCTTTGAGCCCTAACATCATCATCCAATCCCTCTTCATCATTTCTCATCACTCCCATATAGTTAGAAGACTCTGAAAGAAGAAGGAATGACTACTACAGGAGGCAAAATGCTGCTACAAAAAGGAAGAAATGAAAAATTGTGCTAAAACCAAAATGACAGTGCCTAAGAGAGACCTAATCAAAACAGAGAACTCCAAGGCCATTAGGCAATCATCTAAGCCACAAGGGAGAAGAAGAAGGCAACAAAAAGAAATAAGGGATTCACCATCAAAATATAAATCAAACTATAGCGATGAAAAAAGGTGTTCCAAGAGGTCTCCAACATCTTTCTAGCTTTTGTCCAAGGCCTAAAAACGGGAGAAATGCATGGGAGTCAAGTTGAGGACCTGCCCTAACCTCAGTTTATCATTTATTCTCAAAACTGGTTTCCTGTAGTTTTAACAGGGTTTCCTGTAGGTTTCTTGTAGTTTTGACAGGGATTCCTACAGGATGTCCTAGTTCTCATCTAAATGCATTTTGAAGGTGTTAGAGGTGTTCAAATGGTGGAACAAGGTGGCAAAAGGTTGATAAGGAGATGGAAGACCTTGCTAAACAAAAAAATATTCAAGAACTCATCTTGAATAAGGGAAAGAAAGCAAGCTAATGGTCTCAAGAAACAATGATTTTTCTTTGAACAAATATGTTTTTGCGCTTGTCCTTGCAGAGCTTACAACCAAGATTCTTAATGCATAAGAAAGAGGCCACCAAGGCCATGGATGAGGCACAATGAGGTCACTAAGTTGCCCAGAGGATGAGCAACACTTTCAGCAAGGGGTATGATGGGCCTTTAAATTAGACATAAATTAAGGCCCGTGCCTCTAACTTAAGACATAAATTAAAGCCTATGACCATCCTTCAGTACATTAAACCTCTCTTTTTGCATTAAATAATTTATTTTTAACTTTAATATATTCATTAGGAAGGTTTATGAATAATTGGATATTTGAACCTAATATTATTTACTTTTGTGGAATACTATGAGAATATTGGGCAGATTATGAAGAGTTGGAGGAGGAGATCATTTAGGGCTGGAGGATGAATAATAAATAATAATTCAACAAGATCTTATGGAATTATGGCACAAATTGTGGAACTTCAATGATTGAACAAATCTAGGAATGTGTTCCACTAATCAAGGGAGCAGATCCACCAATCAAGGGAGAAGATCCACTAATCAAGGGATTTCGGTGGGGAAAGCTTCCTCCATCCATGGGGAATGATTCTTAATCATTTTGTATAAGTATCAAGTCGAATTTGCCTCTAGGGAATGATTGAGAAAATCTAGGAATGTGTTCCCTACCATTTAATGCAAATTCCTAGTATTGGGGACTATATCCACTCATCAAGGGATTTTGGTGGGGAAAGCTTCATCCATTCATGGGGAATGATTCCTAATAACTTTTTATAAGTACCAAGTTGAATTTTCCTATAGGAAGAGAGTTTTTCATTAGTGTTATTGTGGAGAGAGCTTGTATTTCTGCAGCTCCATTGTATTTTCTTGCAGGGATGTAATCGTATTGATGGAATAATGAAGATTGATGTCATGTTTAGCTTCTAAATATTGTTCTCCTCCATAGGTGTCTGAGTTTCCTTGGGATTTTTCATCCCAGGAACCTCAGAGCCCTTTTGTATCATTTTCTTTCCCTCTTTTCATTTCTTATTCACATGCATCTCTTGTTTTTATTTCTTTCTATTTCTCCATTTAGAATTAATGATTTCTTATTGTAGGATTGAGTTAAATGGTTGATGTAAGTCCTTTTTCAGGATCACAAGCATTATTTCATCCTTGGAAAATCTTTGGAAGTTCATAATAATCATTGAGTTGCTTGGATTAGTCTTGTTATTCCCAAATCTAGATTGTTGGACCTCCTTTTTAGCAAAGAACAATAAATTTCTTCTATTTTTTAGAGCATGCGAATGATCTTCAATCGAATTGATTCCCCTTGTATTAGATCACAAAAACATTTTAATTCATAACAAAAATTACCCCATTGCATTTGCACTTGATTCGGTTAGGGATCATTTTAGATTTACTATCTCACTAGTTCTCAAATTTCTAAATTTTCGACTAGTAATGTTTTTTTTTTTTTTTGCATGGGTTAACATAGGTATTTTTTAGTGATTCCAATTGGAATAGGGACCTAAGACATCCTTTCTAATAACAAAATTTGTCCCATCCAATTTGGATTCGATTTTCTTGGTCATTAAACCCTCGCCAATTTTATCACTTCACAAGGAAACTTCTCCAAGCTTTTTGAGCAAATCCATCCATCTCCCAACTTTGGTTTTGAGTTTTGAGTGATCCTAAGAATTTTCCCACTCCATTCCACCCATCACACACCTTTCCTAGGTATCCCATCACCTCCAACACCTCACATTTTTCTCTCGACTGTATCTTGTAGGTTCTTGTAATTCCTACAGGATCATCCTGTAGGTTTCTAGTACATCCTGTAGGTTTTCTTGAAACGGCCTGTTTTCAGTCTGAATTGATGGAAAACCTCTAGGAAGTCACCAAAAGCCTCCCAAGGGTCTCCCACACCATCCAACCATCTCCTAAACCTTCCATCCAACCTCCAACATCCTTAATTCACCTTCCACATCACCAAAAGACATTGGTTTGCATACTTGATTTTGCATGAATGGACAAAAAGACCAAAATAGATTTATTTCAGTCTCTTTACTTGCATATTAGTGATGCTTGATGCTTCTTACTTCCATTCTTAGATAGTAGCATTTGGTTCATGATAATTTAGTGTGATTGCAAAGCATAGTTTCCTGGCATTTAATTATGAAATGTTGTGATTTAGCATTGAATTTCGTCTCTTTCCTTGTACTTTCTTTCTTGCAATAAGTTAAGGCTCCATTTCGAACATTTCATTTTCTGCAATTATTTTAGGATTTGACTTTAGTACATGCACTCCATTACATCATGAGAGAAAAGGAGTAACACATTGTATGCCGCACATATAGTGCCGACACCTCTTAAGTTTTTACGAACCCCGGGTTGATAATTAAAGTTGGCAGCCTTGGGAGTTGCAGCATTCTTGTTGCAATACCGAGGCTCATCACTTTTTGGTGCCGTTGCAGGGGAGGTGTCAAAGTATGCATTGTTTTCTTCCCTAGTTGATTCATTTCTTTTTAATTTTTGCAAAAACAAAAAAAAATTTTCATTAGGCATATTTAATTTTAAAAGTAAAAAATTGCATTGCATTATAGTTTTCATTCAATTAGAAAAACAAAAAAAAAATTCTTCAACACCAACCTACCCCCTATTTGATCACATGGTGTAGTAAGAGCCATATCACCATTCACTTTTGCAGGTAGAAGAAGAAGATGGCGAAGAACGTAGCAGAAATTGATGGCGATGATGACAATGAGGAATATCCCTCCAAGATAATGATGGAAGTGTGCACATGAAGAACATCCCTCCATCTTTTCTTCCAAAATTTCATGGTCTAAGGTCAGATGATCCGGAAACCTTTCTCTTTGAATTTGAGATTGTTTGTAGATCTTATGGTTACTTATTAAAAACTAAAAAATTGAGATTGTTTCCGGCAACATTGAAGGATTGAGCTCTTAGATGGTTCATGAGTTTAGGGACTAATTCAATAAAATCGTGGAATGATATGCAAAAGATATTTCTAGAAAAATATAAAGATCGTGATCTTAAAGAAGAAATTTTTAGAATGAATCAAAGAGAAGATGAGAGTCTTGAGGATCTAATAGAGAGGTTCATGTATAATGTTAAGAGGGAAAAACTACATCATTTAGTATCCGATACACTAAAAACCCTCTTACTTAGAACAACTAGGGATGATTCGATTGATCTCCTTCATCTCGTGAGTAGAGGTGATGAATATCAATTATAATTTGAGGAAATTTGTGAAACATGCAAACACATATCAAGAGGAAAAGCAAGAATAGGTAAATCAACATCAAGATCCGTAAGTCAAGCTAAACTTGGAAATTTGTTTGATGATTTTAAAACAGAAATTCTTAGCAATCTAACAAAACAAGTAGAAATGTTAAGAATGAAAGATGAAGGAAAAGAAAATGCTGATATTTGTTCTGCAGAATCACATTATGTTAAACATTGTCCATCATTACCAAGGTTGAAGGAAGTCTACCAAGAGGACAATGGAGCAAGTCAATTGCCAATGCAACTATGTTATGTAGCTCCAAGAGAACCATGGCAGCCTATTCAGCCGGATATGGTGCAAGAGCCTAATTCACAATTTCAAGCTTACGCATATCCACCTCAAAGTAATTGGAACACACATTTTCCTTGGCAATATTGGCCATCTCAACCCCAAAACAAATCTTGGCAACAAGGTTGGCAAGGAACTTATGGGATCCATCCACAATACTCTCAAAATTTTCCTCAATATCCTCCATACCCAACGTCGTGTTATCCCTAACATTCATCTCCACCACAACCACAACCCCAACCACATCCATCTCAAATATCCACTCCCACTCAACTACTTATACCACCATTTCCAAACCCACACATTGAAGTAGCTCAGCCCACTTACAATGTTGAGGTACAAAACTTCCAAACATCTCCTCTTGAGCTCAATGGTATTCACCATAGTTCAGGAAGCATATTGCAAAAAAAAAATTATCTTGACATCATTGAAGGACCATATCCAGAATAAGAAGATTCAAATAAGAACACTACAGAACCATGGACTGCGATTGATGAAGAGCATACATATAAATCAGAGATCGAGATAACTCCCTCATGGTTACCATCAAATCCCCCATGTATTCAAGATAACAATCAACAAAAAGAGGAAGATTTGAAGGTCATGGTAGAAGAAGACATGAAGAATGATCCAGATCAGCGAAAGGACCAAGGACATCACAACTATATTGAAATATGGTTCCAGACAGTCACTAAGTTGCAGCATCACTCTCTTCCTCAAAACATACATTTCAAACCTCCATATCATTTTGTCTGTCATCTTGATGTGCACATGGCTCCATTGGAAGTATTCTTATACTTGAAATTGATTTTGTTTTTCAAGTAAGGTAGGGTAGAAAAATAAATATAAAATGAAAAATAAGAGAAAAAATAAAAATCTCAGGTTAAAACCTCCTTTGTCACGCCTCAGATTGGCTCATTGATTGAAAACCTCCATGAGGCGGTCAATGGGTTGGGAAAAAAGAAAAAAAGAGAAAAAAGAAAAGATCCTAGGTGAAAACCTCCTTTGAGGCACCTAGGTAGACCTACTAGTTGAAAACCTCTTTGAGGTGGCTAGTAGACCTACAAGAAAAAAGAGAAAAAAAATAAAAGAACTCCTTACTCCATGCATCTCTTTGATAAATGCATGTACTCTCCAACATCTGCAAGCAACAAGAACAAGTTGGCACCAAAAGGAAAACCGATCAAGCCTAGTAAAAAGAAGTCAAATTTTGACTTTCTCCTACTTTGCTCAAATGCTCCAACAAGGCCAAGGCCATGCCAATCCATCACCCTCATCTATTTTCACCATCCACCCATCATTCTCAAGCTTCTACCACTCATTTTCCTTGTTATCCTAAAAAACTACAGGATGCTCTATTTTACTACAGGATACAAAAATACATAGATCAAAATTTTTTTTTGCCATAACTTGAAAACCATGATTCCATTTGCCAAGTTGTTTTGTGGGGAGATGCATATGGATGATGGTAACATGCTCAAGCAGTTTTAGTAAATTCTAGTGCACTTTTTCCAAGAAATTGGCCTCCATCACATTCAGCCATTTTTGCATTTTCTCAATATCCGTGCATCCATTTAAAAAGTTGTTTCTTAGGGAGATGCATATGCATGATGGTAACATGCCCAAGAAATTTTAGAAAATTCCAGTTCACGGTTTCCATGAAATCGGCCTCCATCACCTTTAGCCATTTTTAGTTTTTCTCGAGATATGTGCATCCATTGACCAAAATGTTTCTATGGGGAGGTGCATAATGATGATGGAAACATGCTCAAAATGTTTCATCTCAATCCAGTCTGGGGTTTGGGAGATATGGATAAAAAGTTTAAGTATGGGGGATTTACGCAGTGCATTATATTAGATATCATTTTTGGGATTCAACTGCGTTAAGTAAGTCATTCAAACGTATGACCATTTCCATGAGAGGTAGTCGTAACTGACTAATTTCTCATGATTTTTGAATAGTTCACTTAGCACTCATTGCATCGGGTGATGCTCACAGGGGTGAAGAAGTGGGGTAGCAAGCTAATTGGGCTTGATTGTGGGGAAAAACTCCACAGTTAAACGCGCTTGAGCCAGAGGAGTTCTGGGATGGGTGACCTCCTGGGAAGTCCTGGTTACCGGGTGCAAGCCCCGGAAGTGATGATTGATGCTATGTGATTCGTTCTCCACATTTCACTAGTTTCAATCCCACTTCTTCACCCCTGTGAGCATCACCCGATGCAATGAGTGCTAAGTGAACTATTCAAAAATCATGAGAAATTAGTCAGTTACGACTACCTCTCATGGAAATGGTCATACGTTTGAATGACTTACTTAACGCAGTTGAATCCCAAAAATGATATCGGATAAAAAGTTGTTGTCCTATAAACCTACATGATACATAACAACACCTACAGGATTGGTAGTGAGCATTTTTAAAGGAGATCCAAAGGTCAAAGAAGCTCCTCCTGAGCTTAGAAGCAGCATCAGGATCATCAGCATCACCATCCAACACCTACACATCAACATCAACTTAGCAGTAGCATGCATGTCTCTCCAACAACCATCAGGTAGGTACACGTATGCAATATTCTTGACCTCTTCTCTTGAGCATATTATAGTTAGAAATTTGTTGTCAATGCATGAGAGATAAGGTTTTATAAGCTAAAGATGGGTCAGTGGTCTCAGCTGCCTTCAACTAGTTGATTGCAGCTCACTCCTTCACTCATGCAATGTTGAAAAGTCAAATTATGAAGGGTGGTGATTTCAAGGAATGAGGACAGCAGTTAAAAGAAGAAATATTTACAAAGGCCAAGTATCACAACACTCCAAGCCCTCCATCCACTTCATATTCATTATCTATTCATCAATCCCATTTCATTCTTGAGAAGAGCATGCTCTCCATTTTCACAAACCTACACCACTCCCTTTGAGCCCTAGCATCATCATCCAATCCCTCTTCATCATTTCTCATCACTCCCATACAATTAGAAGACTCTGAAGGAAGAAGGAATGACTACTACAGGAAGACAGAATGCTGCTACAAGAAGGAAGAAATGAAAATTTGTGCTAAACCCAAAATGATAGTGCATAAGAGAGACCTAATCAAAAAATAGAACTCCAAGTCCATTAGGCAATCATCTAGGCCACAAGGGAGAAGAAGAAGGCAAAAAAAACAAATAAGGAATTCACCATCAAAATATAAATCAAACTATAGTGATGAAAATACGTGTTCCAAGAGGTCTCCAATATCTTTCTAGCTTTTGTCCAAGGCCTAAAAATGGGAGAAATGCATGGGAGTCAAGTTGAGGGCCTGCCCTAACCTCAGTTTATCATTTATGCTCAAAACTGGTTTCCTGTAGTTTTAACACGGTTTCCTGTAGTTTTGACAGGAATTCCTATAGGATGTCCTAGTTCTCATCTAAATGCATTTTGAAGGTGTTAGAGGTGTTCAAATGGTGGAACAAGGTGGCAGAAGGTTGATAAGGATATGGAAGACCTTGCTAAATAAAAAAATATTCAAGAACTCATCTTGAATAAGGGAAAGAAAGAAAGCTAACAGTCTCAAGAAACAATGATTTTTCTTTGAACAAATATGTTTTTGGGCTTGTCCTTGCAGAGCTTACAGCCAAGATTTTTAATGCGTAAGAGAGAGGCCACCAGGTCCATGGATGAGGCACAATGAGGTCACTAAGTTGTTCAGAGGATGAGCAACACTTTCAGCAAGGGGGTATGATGGGCCTCTAAATTAGACATAAATTAAGGACCATGCCTCTAACTTAAAACATAAATTAAAGCCCATTACCATCCTTCAGCACATTAAACCTCTCTTTTTGCATTAGATAATTTATTTTTAACTTTAATATATTCATTAGGAAGGTTTATGAATAATTGGATATTTGTGCCTAATATTATTTATTTTTGTGAAATATTATGAGAATATTGGGCAGATTATGAAGAGTTTGAGGAGGAGATCATTTAGGGCTGGAGGATCAATAATAAATAATAAGTCAACAAGACCTTATGGAATTATGGCACAAATTGTGGAACTCCAATGATTGAGAAAACCTAGGAATGTGTTCCACTAATCAAGGGAGAAGATCCACCAATCAAGGGAGAAGATCCACTAATCAAGGGATTTCGGTGGGGAAAGCTTCCTCAATCCATGGGGAATGATTCTTAATCATTTTTTATAAGTACCAGGTCGAATTTGCCTCTAGGGAATGGTTGAGAAAACCTAGGAATGTATTCCCTGCCATTTAATGCAAATTCCTAGTATTGGTGACTAGATCCACTAATCAAGGAATTTTGGTGGGTAAAGATTCCTCAATTCATGGGGAGTGATTCCTAATCACTTTGTATAAGTACCATGTCGAATTTTCCTCTAGGAAAAGAGTTTTTCATTAGTGTTGTTGTGGAGAGAGCTTGTATTTCTGCAGCTCCATTGTATTTTCTTGCAGGGATGTAATCGTATTGATGGAATAATGAAGATTGGTGTCATGATCAGCTTCTAAATATTGTTCTCCTCCATAGGTCTCTGAGTTTCCTTGGGTTTTCCTATCCCAAGAACCTCAGAGCCCTTTTGTATCAATTTCTTTCCCTCTTTTCATTGCTTATTCATATGCATCTCTTGTTTTTATTTCTTTCTATTTCTCCATTTAGAATTAATGATTTCCTGTTGTAGGTTTGAGTTAATTGGTTGATGTAAGTTATTTTTCAGGATCACAAGCATTATTAAATCCTTCAAAAATCTTTGGAAGTTCATAATAATCATTGAGTTGCTTGGATTAGTCTTGTTATTCCCAAATCTAGATTGTTGAACCTCCTTTTTAGCAAAGAACAATAAATTTATTCTATTTTTTAGAGCATTCTAATGAGCTTCAATCGAATTGATTCCACTTGCATTAGATCACAAAAAAATTCTAGTTCATAACAAAAGTCACCCCATTGCATTTTCACTTGATTTGCTTAGGCATCATTTTAGATTTACTATCTCACTAGTTCTCAAATTTCTAGATTTTCGACTAGTAATGTTTTTTTTTTTTTTTTTTTGCATGGGTTAACATAGGTCTTTTTGACTGATTCCAATTGGAATAGGGACCTAAGACATCCTAGTTAATAACAAAACTTATCCCATCCAATTTGATTTGATTTTCTTGGTCATTAAACCCTCGTGCATTTCATCATTTCACAAGGAAACTTCTCCAAGCTTTTTGAGCAAATCCATCCATCTCCCAACTTTGGTTTTGAGTTTTCAGTGATCCTAGAAATTTTCCCACACCATTCCACCCATCACACACCTTTCCTAGGCCTCCCATCACCTCCAACACCTCACATTTTGCTCTCGGTTGTATTCTGTAGGTTCCTGTAATTCCTACAGGATCATCTTGTAGGTTTCTAGTACATCCTATAGCTTTTCCTGAAACGATCTGTTTTGAGTCCGAATTGATGGACAACCTCTAGGAAGTCACCAAAAGCCTCCCAAGGGTCTCCCACACCATCCAACCATCTCCTAACCCTTCCATCCAACCTCCAACATCCTTAATTCACCTTCCACATTACCAAAAGACATTAGTTTGCATACTTGATTTTGCATGAAAAGACAAAACGAAAAAAATAGATTTATTTCAGTCCCTTTACTTGCACATTAGTGATGCTTGATGCTTCTTACTTCCATTATTAGATAGTAGCATTTTGTTCATGATAATTTAGCGTGATTTCTAAGCATAGTTTCTTGGCAATTAATTAGGACATGTTGTGATTTAGCATTGAATTTTCGTCTCTTTCCTTGTACTTTATTTCTTATAATAAGTTAAGGCTCCATTTAGAACATTTCATTTTCTGCAATTAGTTTAGGATTTGACTTCAGTACATGCACTCCATTACATCATGACAAGAAAGGAAGGACGCATTGTATGTCGCACATATAGTTTCGATACCTCTTAAGTTTGTATGAACCCAGGGTTGATAATTAAAGTCGGTAGCCTTGGGAGTTGTAGCATTCTTGTTTCAATACTAAGGCTCACCACTTTTTGGCGCCATTGCCGTGGAGGTGTCAAAGTATGCATTTTTTTCTTCCCTAGTTGATTCATTTCTTTTTAATTTTTGCAAAAACAAAAAATATTTTCATAAGGCATATTTAATTTCAAAAGTAGAAAATTGCATTGCATTATAGTTTTCATTCAATCATAAAAACAAAAATAAAATTCTCCCACACCAACCCACCCCCCATTTGATCACATGGTGCAGTAAGATCCATATCACCATTCAATTTTGTAGGTAGAAGAAGAAGATTGCAAAGAACGTAGAAGAAATTGATGGCGATGATGACAATGAGGAACATCCCTCCAAGACACTGATGGAAGTGTGCACATGAAGAACATCCCTCCATATTTTCTTCCAAAATTTCATGGTCTAAGGTCAGAGGATCTAGAAACCTTTCTCTTTGAATTTGAGATTGTTTGCAGATCTTGTGGTTACTTATTAAAAACTAAAAAATTGATATTGTTTCTGGCAACATTGAAGGATAGAGCTCTTAGATGGTTCATGACTTTAGGGACTAATTCAATAAGATCATGGAATGATATGCAAAAGATATTTCTAGACAAATATAAAGATCATGATATTAAAGAAGAAATCTTTAGAATGAATCAAAGAGAATATGAGAGTCTTGAGGATATAATAGAGAGGTTCATGTATAATGTTAAGAGGGAAAAACTACGTCATTTAGGGTCTGACACACTAAAAACCCTCTTACTTAGAACAATTAGGGATGATTGGATTGATGTCCTTAATCTTGTGAGTAGAGGTGATGTATATCAATTATCATTTGAGGAAATTTGTGAAACATGCAAACACATATCAAGAGGAAAAGCAGGAGTAGGTAAATCAGCATCAAGATTGGTAAGTCAAGCTAAACTTGGAAATTTGTTTGATGATTTTAAAACAGAAATTCTTAGCAATCTAACAAAACAAGTAGAAATGCTAAGAATGCAAGATGAAGGAAAAGAAAATGTTGATATTTGTTTTGCAGAATCACATGATGTTAAACATTGTCCATCATTACCAAGGTTGAAGGAAGTCTACCAAGAGGAAAATGGAGCAAGTCAATTGCCAATGCAGCTATGTTATGTAGCTCCAAGAGAACCATGGCGATCTATTCAGCCGGATATGATGCAAGAGCCTAATTCACAATTTCAAGGTTATGCATATCCACCTCAAAGTAATTGGAACACACCTTTTCCTTGGCAACATTGGTCATCTCATCCACAAAACCAATCTTGGCAACAAGGTTGGCAAGGAACTTATGAGAGCCATCCACAATATCCTCAATATTTTCCTCAATATCCTCCATACCCAACTCCATGTTATCCCTACCATTCATCTCCACCACAACCACAACCCCATCCACATCCATCTTAAATATCCACTCCCACTCAACTACTTATACCACCATTTCCAAACCCACACATTGAAGTAGCTTAGCCCACTTACAATGCTGAGTTACAAAACTTCCAAACATATCCTCTTGAGCTCAATGGTACTCACCGTAGTTTAGAAAGCGTATTGCAAAAAAAGGATTATCTTTATATCATTGAAGGACCACATCCAGAAGAAGAAGATTCAAATAAGAAGACTACAGAACCATGGGCTGCCATTGATGAAGAGCATACATCAAAATCAGATATCGAGAGAACTCCCTCATGGTTTACATCAAATCCTCCATGTATTCAAGAGAACAATCAACAAATAGAGGAAGATTTGAAGGTCATGGTAGAAGAAGACATGAAGAATGATCCAGATCAGCAAAAGGACCAAGGACATCACAATTATATTGAACTATGGTTCCAAACAGTCACTAAGTTGCAGCATCACTCTCTTCCTCAACTATGCTTAATCCTTTCAAAGTCAAATCATTTGGTCTATGAAATCGAGGTACATGTCAAAACATACATTTCAAGCCTCCACATCATTTTTTCTGTCATCTTCATGTGCACATCGCTCCATTGGAAGTATTCTTATACTTGAAAGTGATTTTGTTTTTCAAGTAGGGTAAGGTAGAAAAATAAATAAAAAATGAAAAATAAGAGAAAAAATAAAAATCTCAGGTTAAAAACTCCTTTGAGGCACCTCAAATTGGCTCATTGATAGAAAACCTCCATGAGGCAGTCAATGGGTTGGGAAAAAAAAAAGAGATCCTAGGTGAAAACCTCCTTTGAGGCACCTAGGCAGACCTACTAGTTGAAAACCTCATTGAGGCGACTAGTAGGCCTAGAAGAAAAAAGAGAAAAAAAAATAAAAGAAGTCCTTGCTCCATTCATCTCTTTGATAAAACATCTGCAAGCAACAAGAACAAGTTGCTACCAAAAGGAAAATTGATCAAGCATAGTCAAAATAAGTCAAATTTTGACTTTCTCCTACTTCACTCAAATGCTCCAACAGGACCAAGGCCATGCCAATCCATCAACCTCATCTATTTTCACCATCCACCCATCATTCTCAAGTTTCTACCACTCATTTTCCTTGTTGTCCTAAAAAACTATAGGATGCTCTGTTTTACTACAAGATACAAAAATACATAGAGCAGAAATTTGTTTTTGCCATAACTCGAAAACCATGCATCCATTTTTCAAGCTGTTTCAGGGGAGATGCATATGGATGATGGTAACATGCTCAAGCAGTTTCAACAAATTCTAGTGCACGGTTTGCAAGAAATTGGCCTCCATCACCTTGAGCCATTTTTGCATTTTCTCAATATCCGTGCATCCATTTAAAAAGTTGTTTCATGGGGACATGGCTATGGATGATGGTAACATGCCCAAGCAATTTCAGCAAATTCTAGTGCACGATTTCCAAGAAATCGACCTCCATCACCCTCAGCCATTTTTAGTATTCCTCGAGATCTGTGCATCCATTGACCACAATTTTTTTATGGGGAGGTGCATAATGATGATGGAAACATGCTCAAAAAGGTTCAGCTCAATCCAGTCTACCATTTGGGAGATATGGACAAAAATTCGTTGTCCTACAAACCTACAGGATACAGAACAACACCTACAGGATTGGCAGTGAGCAGTTTTAAAGGAGATCCAAAGGTCAAAGAAGCTCCTACCGAGCTTAGCAGCAGTATCACCATCCAACACCTGCACATCAACATCAACTTAGTAGCAGCATGCATGCCTCTCCAACAACCATCAGGTAGGTACAAGTATGCAATATTCTTGACCTCTTCTCTTGAGCATATTATAGTTAGAAATTTGTTGTCAATGCATGAGAGACTAGGTTTTATAAGCTAAGGATGGGTCAGCGGTCTCAGCCGCCTTCAACTAGTTGATTGCAGCTCTCTCCCTCACTCATGGAATGTTGAAAAGTCAAATTATGAAGGGTGATTATTTCAAGGAATGAGGACAGAAATTAAAAGAAGAATTTTTTGCAAAGGCCAAGTCACCACAACACTCCAGGCCCTCCATCCACTTCATATTCATTATCTATTCATCATTCATTGATCCCATTTCATTCTTGAGAAAAAAAACAAGAAGAGCATCCTCTCCATTTTCACAAACTTACACTACTCCCTTTGAGCCCTAGCATCATCATCCAATCCCTCTTCATCATTTCTCATCACTCCCATACAGTTAGAAGACTATGAAGGAAAAATGAATGACTACTACAGAAAGGCAGAATGCTGCTACAAGAAGGAAGAAATGAAAAATTGTGCTAAAACCAAAAATGACAGTGCATAAGAGAAACCTAATCAAAACAAAGAACTCCAAGGCCATTAGGCAATCATCTAGGCCACAAGGGAGAAGAAGAAGGAAAAAAAAGAAATAAGGCATTCACCATCAAAATATAAATCAAACTACAGTGATGAAAATAGGTGTTCCAAGAGGTCTCCAATATCTTTCTAGCTTTTGTCTAAGGCCTAAAAATGGGAGAAATACATGGGAGTCAAGTTGAGGGCCTGCCCTAACCTCAATTTATCATTTATTCTCAAAACTAGTTTCTTGTAGTTTTAACAGGGTTTTGTTGTAGGTTTCTTGTATTTTTTACAGGAATTCCTACAGGATGTCCTAGTTCTCATCTAAATGCATTTTGAAGGTGTTAGAGGTGTTCAAATGGTGGAACAAGGTGGCAGAAGGTTGATAAGGATATGGAATACCTTGCTAAACAAAAAAAGATTCAAGAGCTCATCTTGAACAAGGGAAAGAAAGCAAGCTAATGGTCTCAAGAAACAATGATTTTTCTTTGAGCAAATATGTTTTTGGGCTTGTCCTTGCAGAGTTTACAGCCAATATTGTCAATGCATAAGAGAGAGGCCACCAGGGCCATGGATGAGGCACAATGAGGTCACTAAGTTGCTTAGAGGATGAGCAACACTTTCAGTAGGGGTGTATGACGGTCCTCTAAATTAGACATAAATTAAGGCCCATGCCTCTAACTTAAAACATAAATTAAAGCCTATGACCATCCTTCAGCACATTAAACCTCTCTTTTTGCATTGGATAATTTATTTTTAACTTTAATATATTCATTAGGAAGGTTTATGAATAATTGGGTATTTGTGCCTAATATTATTTATTTTTGTGGAATATTATGAGAATATTGGGCAGATTATGAAGAGTTGGAGGAGGAGATCATTTAGGCCTAGAGGATCAATAATAAATAATAATTCAACAATATCTTATGGAATTTTGGCACAAATTGTGGAACTCCAATGATTGAGAAAATCTAGAAATGTGTTCCACTAATCAAGGGAGCAAAACCACCAATCAAGGGAGCAGATCCACTAATCAAGGGAGTTCGGTGGGGAAAGATTCCTCCATCCATGGGGAATTATTCTTAATTATTTTGTATCAGTACCAAATCGAATTTGCGTCTAGGGAATGATTGAGAAAATCTAGGAATGTGTTCCCTGCCATTTAATGCAAATTCCTGTTATTGGGGACTAGATCCACTAATCAAGGGATTTTGGTGTGGAAATCTTCCTCCATTCATGGGGAGTGATTCCTAATCACTTTTTATAAGTACCAAGTCAAATTTGCCTCTAGGAAGAGATTTTTTCATTAGTGTTATTGTGGAGAGAGCTTGTATTTCGGCAGCTCCATTGTATTTTCTTGTAGGGATGTAATCGTCTTGATGGAATAATGAAGATTGGTGTCATGTTCAGCTTCTTAATATTGTTCTCCTCCATAGGTCTCTAATTTTCCTTGGGTTTGGCCATCCCAGGAACCTCAGAGCCCTTTTGTATCATTTTCTTTCCCTCTTTTCATTGCTTATTCACATGCATCTCTTATTTTTATTTCTTTCTATTTCTCCATTTAGAATTAATTATTTCTTATTGTAGGATTGAGTTAAATGGTTGAAGTAATTTCTTTTTCAGGATCAAAAGCATCATTTCATCAGTGGAAAAGATTTGGAAGTTCATAATAATCATTGAGTTGCTTGGATTAGTCTTGTTATTCCCAAATCTATATTGTCGGGCCTCCTTTTTAGCAAAGAACAATAAATTTCTTCTATTTTTTAGAGCATGCTAATGAGCTTCAATAGAATTTATTCCACTTGCATTAGAACACAAAAAAATTATAGTTCATAACAAAAATTAACCCATTTCATTTGCACTTGATTTGGTTAGGCATCGTTTTAGATTTACTATCTCACTAGTTCTCAAATTTCTAGATTTTAGACTAGTAATGATTTTTTTTTTTTTTTGCATGGGTTAACATAGGTATTTTTGAGTGATTCCAATTGGAATAGGGACCTAAGACATCCTAGTTAATAAAAAAAATTGTCCCACCTAATTTGGATTTCATTTTCTTGGTCACTAAACCCTCGCCAATTTCATCATTTCATAAGGAAACTTCTCCAAACTTTTTGAGAAAATCCATCTATCTCCCAACTTTGATTTTGAGTTCTGAGTGATCCTAGGAATTTTCCCACTCCATTACACCCATCACACACCTTTCCTAGGCCTCCCATCACCTCCAGGACCTCACATTTTTCTCTCGGTTGTATCATGTAGGTTCCTGTAATTCCTATAGGATCATCCTGTAGATTTCTAGTACATCCTGTAGGTTTTCCTGAAACGGCCTGTTTTGAGGCCGAATTGATCGAAAAACTGTAGGAAGTCACCAAAAGCCTCCCAAGGATCTCCCACACCATCCAATCATCTCCTAACCCTTCCATCCAACCTTCCAACATCCTTAATTCACCTTCCACCTCACCAAAAGAGATTAGTTTGCATACTTGATTTTGCATGAAAAGACAAAAAGACAAAAATAGATTTATTTCAGTCCCTTTACTTACACATTAGTGATGCTTGATGCTTCTTACTTCCATTCTTAGATAGTAGCATTTGGTTCATGATAATTTAGCATGATTTCAAAGCATATTTTCTTGGCAATTAATTAGGACATGGTGTGATTTAGCATTGAATTTTCGTCTATTTCCTTGTAGTTTCTTTCTTGCAATAAGTTAAGGCTCCATTTCGAACATTTCATTTTCTGCAATTAGTTTAGGATTTGACTTTAGTACATGCACTCCATTACATCATGACAGCAAAGGAAGGGCACATTGTATGCCGCACATATAGTGCTGACACCTCTTAAGTTTGTACGAACCCCGGGTTGATAATTAAAGTTGGTAGCATTGGGAGTTGCAGCATTCTTGTTGCAATATTGAGGCTCATCAAGTTGGATCGGAAGGCAAAGAGCACAATATGATTGTGTGTCTTAGATTCAGTATTACTGAATGTATCAGGGGAAGCTACGGCGAAGGCTTTGTGGGACAAGTTAGGGACTTTGTACCAATCTAAGTCTCTGGTGAATAAACTATTCCTACGTTAAAAGTTGTATAACCTGAGGATGAAAGATGGAGACTCGGTTACAGAGCATATGAACGCATTTAATACTGTGGTAAGTCAGTTATTATCTGTTCATATTAAAATTTTAGATGAAGATAAGTGCATCAGTTTGTTGTGTTCTCTAGCAGATTCGTGGGATAATCTGGTTATTGCAGTAGGTAGCAATGAAACTGCCTTGCAGTTTGATGAGATAGTCTCATCCTTGCTGACGGAGGAGATGAGACGAAAAAATATGGAGAGCCAAAATGGTGATGCCTTGTCTGTATGAGGACAGTCCCAGAACAGAAACAAAAATAAGTCATTGAGTGGAATATCTAAATCTAGAGGGAGATCTAAATCTCCAGGAAAACCTGTAAAGGTGTGCTGGAAATGCGGAAAGGAAGGGCACTACAAAATGGAATGTAAATCTAAAGCTCCTAACAAAGGAAATGGATTTGATGATGCTCCTTCTGCAAAGGTGAAAACCACCTCAAATGAAGGTGGGGATGTGTACTTGTCTTCTTCAAGTGCACATGTAGATAATGAGGCATGGTTGATTGACTCATGTGCATCATTTTACTTCACTCCCCATAGAGAGTGGTTTTGCGAGTATGAGAAATATGATGGTGGTGATGTCTTCTTAGGGGATGACAAGAAGGCTAAAATCATTGGTCGTGGAAAAGTTAAGTTGAATTTGCAAGGTGAAAGGATTAGAACACTTCCAGGTGTTTTGCATATTCCTGCATTGGCTAGAAATCTAATGTTGGATGATGTAGGTGTGAAAACAGTGTTCGAGAAGGATACCTACAAGATGGTTCGAGGAGCACTGGTATTGATGCAGGGAGTTCGGATTGGAACTCTGTACAAGCTGCAAGGTAGCACTATTGTTGATGGGTGCAACAGTTCTGTGGTTCCTGAAAGTGGAGCAGAAAATCTAGTGGTCTCTAGAAAAAAGACCATGCTATGGCATCCAAGGCTTGGAAATATTGGAGAGAAGGGCCTTCTAATACTTCATGGTAAAGGTATTGTAGAATGTATGACTAATAGATCTCTAGATTTTGATTTCTATGAAAATTGTGTATATGGGAAGCAGAATCGGGTGAGTTTTCCCCTCATTTGGTAAGAGGGCGAAACAGATATTAGAGCTTGTGCACAGTGATGTGTTTGGACCAGTGAAGGTTCCATCACTGGGTAAATCCGTGTACTATGTATCATTTATAGATGACTTCTCAAGGAATACATGGATATATTTCCTTAAGAAAAAATCTGAAGTCTTTGACAGGTTTAAAGAATTTAAGGATCTGGTGGAAAACCAGACAGAGAAGAAGATAAAGGTGTTGAGGACAGATAATGGTGGAGATTTTTGCAAGAAGGAATTTGAAGAATTATGTAATAAGTCTAGTATAGCATGGAAGAAGACTACTCCATACACACCTAAGAAAAATGGAGTTGTAGAAAGAATGAACAAGACATTGATGGAAAGGGCAAGAAGCATTCTCAATGGTGTCAATTAGGACAGGAATTCTGAGCAGAGACAATGGAGGCTGCATGTTACCTGGTGGTCTGAAATGGGGCACTAAAGGCTTCTTGTCAGCTTACAAGAACCTCTCCCACTCCAAAGCTTATATATTCCCAAGATCTATGCTTATGCTTGATAAATGCAGAATTAAAAGTGCTTGAAAGAGGTGTATGCTTGTGTTTGTCCTTAACTAATCATGTGCCTTAAATTCATTTGCTTAAACTAATATAAAATACATATAGCAGTAAATAAAGCAGCCAATAAGCAAACACATAAGACAACAAGTTTAATTAGGAGTTCACCCTGATATCTTGGGCTATGTCTCCATGAGCTCTAATCAACTCGACTAGGCTTTTTGGGATTATGGTAAACTTCTTTTACAAGTTCCACACTCAACTCCATTGGTTTACAACTAAACCTATGGGTTTAGAATAACATCTTATCTCGCTGGCTGTCCTCACTTTGCAGACAGATCTAGGCTTCTCTGGACTTGAATCCTTCAATCAGTGCTCTAATCTTCTTGAGCTTCTGGCTTCTCTGACTCCCTCAGAATTCTCTTAACTGTCGCTGGACTCCTTCTTCTGTCTTCAGCACACTCTGGACACCAACAACAGCTGGATCACTTGGTCTCTTTGTTGTTCTCTCGGCTCTGGCTCTCGGCTCTCGACTCTTTTCTCTTTGCTACTATCGACCCTCTGGTTCTACATAGCTATCTTGAGCTCTGGATCTTTGCTCTTTGCTGCTATCGACCCTCTAGTTTTGCACAGCTATCTTGAGCTCTAGCTCTACGTAGCTATGAGCTCCCTGAAGGGAGACTAACTTCTCAGTTGCTACATTTTTTTGTGAGCTCTCTTTGTCAATCGTGCTCTCTGGCTTTTGTGAGGAATCCTCCGACTCTGCGGCTTCCATCCATTCCACTCTGTGCAATCATTCTTCTGCCTCTGTGTTTCCTCTGCTCCCTGTGGCTTTGCGTCTGGCCCTCTGGCTCTCTGGCTCTGCGCTTGGCCATCTGGCTCTATGGCTTTGTGGCTCTGCGCGTTACAAATGCATCATTGTTACAAAACACCCGCTTGCAGCGTGGCACAATGATCAGGGACAGTTACAAAGGAATTGGGGCCTTTCTTCAGGCGAAAGCCCGAAAATGGAAAAAAATTCCAATACACAAAAATATACCGGAAATACGCTATCAGGCGCAAAATCCAGACTTCAAATAGAATGCAACTGCATCTATAAACCTATCGGGTCTGCCATTCCATCGTAAATCACAATCGCATGGCGTATTGGCCAAAAAACCCAATACACAGGAAATACAAAGAAATCCCGCATTTCTGGATTTCAAATATTATGAAATCGCATCCATAATTCCCATCAGGTCCGCCTTCTATCGACATATCGCAATCGCAAGTCGCAATGTGCATTGGCCCTTTGTATCGAGGATCACCAATCAAATCAGGACCATCCATTCTTTTTCCAATCCGACAGCTAATATCACACATCGCATATCGCTATTGCATTGGCCCTTTGTATTGGGGATCATCAATCGCCGATCGCCGATCAAATCCTAACACTGTTGATCTGACTCCTCGATCCAACGGTTGATATCGCATCATGGCATATCACATCAGCATATCGCATATGTAACAGCCCAGGGGTTCTTTCCATATAGCATGGACTATGCCGACCCGATCCATTGATCCGATCCCACTTTATTGCAATTAACTCCGCCTAGGTCCCAATATCGCATGTAGCCTACCTCCAACCCGATATATCAGAGATCGCTAATAGGGGGAGTCCTTCTGCCTTTGGTCTAAGTCCTCCTTTTAACCCTCCGATGCGATTTTTTCTTAAAGATCCTTTTATGCCATTTTTTCTAAGAATTTGCCTCCTTTTCAAAGGACAATGGTCAATCTTCTTTCTGCAATAACTTCTTCATGAAGTCCATTTTAGCCCATTCAAATTGCGGTAGATTCAGAATGATGACGAGATCATGAAATGGGACTATTTCCAAGAGCATTCCCTAGACTTTCATTTTCCTCTGTGAGGAACATTTTAGACATTGAAGTCTATTCTAGATCCATTTTGGATCACACCTTCCCACTAAAAAGAACTTTTGGTCTCCAAAAGACTGATATACTGATCTAAACAGTAAATGAGAGTAACAGCACCCTCTTCTTTTAGCCTCCATATACTTGCCTTCCATAGTGCCTCTGAACCAAAGCCTTTGACCACTTCCTTCCTGGATGTGCTGGTCCTCCTGGGAAGAACTGTTTTCCTCCTTGACTTCATGCAGAACTCCTGCTAAGAAGGTTACAAAAGGTAGTTTGAACTTCTCTTCCTTGATCATTGATCGAAAGTGGCTCAAACAAATGTGAAGTTACATCTGCTTCACAAAAAATTGCATTTGTACCTGTTTGACATGCTGTCAACAACCACTGTTAACAACAACAGAATTACTAATAACAACTGGATGGCCTAAATTCCTGCTTCAACAAAAGAAACAGATTTCACATCTTGTGAACACCTCCATGTCTTTACATCTGCATACAAATGATTGACTAGATAACAAGCCAACAAAACATGCCCTTAAAACAATTGACCCTTCAAGTCAAGCATGTCTTTACATCTTTTTCTACATGCTTTTCCAAATATGAAACACTTCATCATTATCTCCATATTGGAGACCAAATCAACTTTTTCCAAGTCAACGTTAACATTACGTGCATGCGAAGCAATCAACCCTTCAAGTTAATTACACATACATGTTCAAATGCAAGGAAATCATCAACATCCCTGAGTTCATGCATATCATGCTTATGCATGCATTTCATCCTTCAACTTTCACTTAAGTATACTATACTTTCGAAGCTGAAATGAACATAATGTTGCAGCAACAAAGTGAGTCTCCTACTCAGCTTTTCCATTCACCTTCTTGGTAAAAACCTGCAACTTGCATTCCATTAACAAAGAAATGCAAATAGATGTGTTATATCAATAGACATGCAATCTTAATTGGATAAGAACTCTAACCATTTCTTACCAATCCATTTCAAAGGTCCTTCCTTTGTCTGCAAATCAACATCAACATGTGAATCATCCTGAAACACATCAATCATGGAATCCTTCTTTCCATTCCTACCATTTTCTCTTTCCACCTTCTTCAAGTTTCGTGGAAGCATTGTTGGATTTAAAGTCCAACATTTTGCAGCAATATGTCCTTGCTTATGGCAGTAAGTGCAGCACTTGTGCATCCTCTTGACAACATGATTTGCCTTGTCCAATGGACCTTTGGCTTCTTGCTTCCTTTCCTTCAAAAGTTTCCTGTATGTGGCCATTCTCTTCCAACATCTAGAAACATTATGGTTATCCAAACCACAAAAGGAACATGCAATTCTTTTCCCATACTTATATGGAAACTTATCATGCTTTGCATAATCAAAAGAAATATTGTTAGAACCAGATTTATACCTTTCTCTTTCACCTCTATTGCCTTCATGAGGAGGTGAATTGAATGAAGAAGTAGCTCCCTTTGGAACACCATCAATTTCTTCAAGGCTTTCAGAGTTTCCACAACTCTCTAGTTCAAGTGCATGCTTATGAACACCTGCATCTTGCAAATGATGTTTCAAGCTATTGCATTCTCCATGAATAAAATCTTCACACTCTTGAGGTAGAAGACCTGAAATGAAACTCCTTCTTGGAACTGTTTCAATGGCCTTCATGGCAGCTTTGGAACTTTCTCCATAAGACTATCCATAGCCAAGGCCCAAATACTTAGGCCTTTCCTCAACCATTATCGGCTCAAAAATACCCTGTGCATGTTTACCCAAGCCTTTTCCTTCATATCCCATCTTGGACATTAACTTGGACCCTATGCCTCTGGTATGTTTTTCAAAAGAACCAATATAAACATTCTTAGAGGAATTTGAAGACAAATAGGAATTGTTTACCTCTTCTTCAAGCTGATACTTGACTAAGGCTTCTTTGGAAACAAAGATCTGTGTCTCCCACTCATGCATCCTTTTCAGGTTCATATTTGCAATATGAAGTTGCCTCTCCATTTCCTACAATTTGTCAGAAAGCAACTGCTTCATGGAATTCAACTGCTCTCTAAGTATGATGCTCTTCATTCCATCCTCATACATTTCTCTCACCATATCCATCATGGTGAACAAGTCTTGCTTCTTGTCTTCATCAAAGAATCTTGTGAAGAAAGAAGAATTTGAGGACTCACTTGTAGAAGTTGTCATTATCAGAAAGAACAAAAGAACTTCAAACAAGATTAACAAAGATCTTATTCAAGCAACCTTTTGCAACAAACCTCTTGTGCTTCAAGGATTGCTTTGAAGTCCTTTGGGATAAGAAGAATGCCTTTAGCCCTTCTCCTTCATGTCCTCTCCCGGACTTAGCTAACAGAAGCTCTCCCTGAACCTTTGTAAACTCAAACAACAATCAGTTTACAAAAAATCAAACAATCTGAATTTAGCTATTTGAACACCTTTCAAGTCAAACAAGCATATAGATTGCTCCGTCAATCAAGCATTCTTATCTGATATCACCTTATTTGATATAACCTTATTTGAAGATGGGGTTAATCAACCTGCTCTGATACCACCTGATCTAAAATGGGGCACTAAAGGCTTCTTGTCAGCTTACAAGAACCTCTCCCACTCCAAAGCTTATATATTCCCAAGATCTATGCTTATGCTTGATAAATTCGGAATTAAAAGTGCTTGAAAGAGGTGTATGCTTGTGTTTATCCTTAACTAATCATGTGCCTTAAATTCATTTGCTTAAACTGATATAAAATACATATAGCAGTAAATAAAGCAACCAATAAGCAAACACATAAGACAACAAGTTTAATTAGGAGTTCACCCTGATATCTTGGGCTACGTCTCCATGAGCTCTAATCAACTCGACTAGGCTTTTTGGGATTATGGTAAACTTCTTTTACAAGTTCCACACTCAACTCCATTGGTTTACAACTGAACCTATGGGTTTAGAATACCATCTTATCCTGTTGACTTTCCTCACTCTGCAAACAGATCTAGGCTTCTCTGGACTTGACTCCTTCATTTAGTGCTCTGAGCTTCTTGAGCTTCTGGCTTCTCTGACTCCCTCAGAATTCTCTTCACTGTCTCTGGACTCCTTTTGTCTTTAGCACACTCTGGACACCAGCAACAGCTGGTTCACTTGATCTCTTTGTTGTTCTCCCGGCTCTGGCTCTGGCTCTGGCTCTCGGCTCTGGCTCTAGCTCTCGCTCTCGCTCTGGCTCTAGCTCTCGGCTTTTGGCTCTCAGCTCTTTGCTCTTTGCTGCTATCGACCCTCTGGTTCTATGTAGCTATCTAGAGCTCTGGTTCTTTGCTCTTTGTTGTTATCGACCCTCTGGTTCTGTGCAACTATCTTGAGCTCTGGCTCTGCGCAGTTGTGAGCTCCCTGAAGGGAGACTAACTTCTCTGCTGCTACATTTTTTGTGAGCTCTCTTTGTCAATCGTGCTCTCTAGATTTTGTAAGGAATCCTCCGACTCTACAACTTCCATCCATTCCTCTCTGTGTAATCATTCTTCTACCTCTGTGTTTCTTCTGCTCCTTGTGGCTCTGTGTCTAGCCCTCTAGCTCTTTGGCTTTGTGGCTCTGCACATTACCATATGGCTTTGTGGCTCTACGTGTTACAAACACATCATTGTTACAAAATGCCCGCTTGCAGCGTGGCACAATGATCAGGGACAGTTACAAAGGAATCAGGGCCTTTCTTTAGGCAAAAACACGAAAACGGAACAAAATTCCAATACACAGAAATATACCGGAAATACACTATTGGGCACAAAATCTAGACTTCAAATAGAATGCAACCGCATCCATAAACCTATCGAGTCTGCCATTCCATCGCAAATCGCAATCGCATGGCGTATTGGCCAAAAATCCCAATACACAGAAAATACAAAGAAATCCTGCATTTTCAGATTTCAAATATTATGAAATCGCATCCATAATTCCCATCGGGTCCACCTTCTATCGACATATCGCAATCACAAGTCGCAATGTGCATTGACCCTTTGTATCGAGGATCGTTGATCAAATCAGGACTGTCCATTCTTTTTCCGATCCAGTGGCTAATATCGCACATCGCATATTGTTATCGCATTGGCCCTTTATATCAGGGATCACTGATCACCAATCAGATCCTGACCATTGATCTGAATCCTCAATCTAATAGTCGATATCACATCATGGCATATCGCATCGGCATATCACATATGTAACAGCTTGGGGGTTCTTTCCTTATACCATGGACTGTGCCAACCCAATCCACCGATCTAATTCTGCTTTATCACAATTGGCTCCGCCTGGGTCCCGATATCGCATGCAGCCTACCTCTGACCCGATATATTAGAGATCGCTAATCGGGGGAGTCCTTCCACTTTTGGTTTAAGTCCTCCTTTTAAGCCTCCTATGCGATTTTTCCTTAAAGAGCCTTTTATGCCATTTTTCTAAGAATTTGCCTCCTTTTCAAAGGACAATGGCCAATCTTCTTTCTTTGATAACTTCTTCATCTAAAGTCCATTTTAGCCCATTCAAATTGTAGTAGATTCATAATGACAAGATCTATGCAATGGGACTATTTCCAAGAGCATTCCCTGGAATTTCATTTTCCTCTGTGAGGAACATTTTAGACTTTGAAGTCTATTCTAGATCCATTTTGGATCACCGGGTCAACAGATCACCTTCATCAGCGTTGGAGGATAAGACTCCACAAGAGGTATGGACTGGTAAGAAACCCTCTCTTTCACATCTGAGGGTATTTGGATGTGATGCATATGTACATGTTCCAAAGGAGAAAAGAACAAAGTTGGATAGTAAATCTGAAAAGTGCATCTTTATTGGGTATAAGGATGGTTTAAAGGGTTATAAGCTTTGGAACCCAGTAACAAGGAAGGTTGTGTACAGCTGATATGTGGTGTTCAGAGAGGTGAAAGATGTTATTAAACATGAATTCCAACCAAAGGAACCTGAGAAGATAGAGTTTGAGCTAAAGGAGGAAGAATCAGCCTCTACAGCAGAAGAGGAATTAGAAGATGAAGAGCCACAAACTCTGGTTGTGAGAAGATCAGTTCGAGATAGAAGGCAGCCAGAAAGGTATAGTCCATCTGCTTTCTGTTCAAATTTTTATTTACCTATTACTGATGATGATCCCAGAACTGTGAAGGAAGAAATAGATTCAGAGGATGGAAAACTCTAGAAAGAGGCCATGGTTGATGAAATGAAATCTTTGCTCAAAAATGAGGCTTGGGATTTGGTGGAGTTGTCAGCTGGAAGGAAACCCATTGGCAGCAAATGGGTGTTCAAGAAGAAGACAAATGCAGAAGGAAAGGTGGAGAAATACAAAGCTCGATTGGTAGTAAAAGTTTATTCCTAGGTGCTGGGAATTGATTTTTGTGATATTTTTTCTCTTGTTGCCAAGGTAGCTTCTATTAGATTACTTTTATCTGTTGTTTCTGCTTTTGATTTTGAGGTAGAACAGAAGGATGTGAAGACAATATTTCTTCACAGGGATCTAGAAGAAGAGATCTACATGAAGCAACTTGAACACTTTGTGGTGAAGGGTAAGAAAGAACTGGTATGCAAGTTAAAGAAGTCTCCATATGGGTTAAAATAGTCACCAAGGATGTGGTATCAGAAATTTGATACATTTATACGAGGACTTGGCTTCACCAGAAGTAAAGCAGATCACTGTGTGTATTTTAAATTAATTGGTGACCATGTTATTTATCTAGTCTTGTATGTGGATGAAATGTTTCTAGTTGGAAATGAAAAAGAAATTATCCAGGATTTGAAGACCCAATTGTCCTCCAAATTCGACATGAAAGATATTGGTGCTGCAAACTATATTTTGGGCATGGAAATTAAAAGAGATTGGGCAAAGAGGAAGCTCTAGTTAAACTAGAGGAAGTATGTCGAGACAATACTGCAGAGGTTTAATATGCAGGATAATAAACCGGTGAAGGTTCCTATTCCTATAGGTGTAAAGTTATCTGTTGAAAAATGTCCCAAGACACAAGAAGAGGAAGAGAACATGTCCCGTGTTCCATATGCAAGTGCAGTCGATAGCCTGATCTATGCGATGGTTTGTACTAGACCAGACATTGCACATGCAGTGGGAGTACTAATCAGGTTTATGTCAAAACCATGGAAGGAGCATTGGACAGCAGTGAAGCGGGTTTTCAAGTATTTGTGTGGCACTAGTGATTATGGTTTGTGTTAACAAGGAAGACCAGGATTGGATAGAGTTTTGGATATTCATGGCTTTGTTCATGCACACTGGGTTGGAGATCTGGATCAGAGAAAATCTACAAGTGGGTATGTGTTTAACCTATTTGGAGGAACAGTTAGTTGGATGAGTAAGAAACAATCTGTAGTGGCACTATCAACTACAGAGGCAGAATACATGGCAGCCACTCATGCAAGCAAGGAAGTAGTTTGGTTGCAGAGATTGTGTTCAAGTATGAGGTTAGTATAGGGAGCTATAAGAATAGATTTTGATAGCCAAAGTGCAATTTTCTTAGCAAAAATCCCTCCTTACCATTCAAAGACAAAGCACATTGATGTTCAGTATCACTTTGTGAGGGATATGATAGAAGAAAAAAAGGTGTTGCTGGTAAAGGTGGACACTTTGAAGAATACTGCAGATGCATTGACAAAATTTGTGAGCTTTGAGAAGTTCTCTTGGTGTAGAGAAACAATGGGCGTTGCAGGGCTGGATAAACGACTAAGCTCTCCTGTGGCCCCCTATGGAAAGAAAACAAGAAGTGGGAGAATGTTGGGTTGTGTTATATTCTTTCCACGACTAGCTTCCCCAGTTAACCAAGGGGTTAGAGGGGAGGCAGAGTCCCCCCTTCATTGCACCGATTGCGCAGCAGGGGGGGTCACAGGGGGTTTGAGGGGGGCAGTTAGCCCCCCTCTATAGGGTCCAGGGCAGCGCCCCGGAAAAAAAAAAAAATTTGGACCCTATATTAGGTTAGGCGGACCTACCTATGGTTTTATGCATGGTTTTCGCACATGGTTTTGGGCGTGATGGTTTTTGTTCCATGGTATTGGATGCTTCGGCATGTATATATATGTATTGTAACATTGAAAGGAAAATAATGAAAAATCAAGCTGGTAGTCCCAGTTTTGGGATCCAGGGGAAAATCTCTGTGTATATGTGTTTTATGTGTTATGCTCTCGCATTGTTTATTTTCTGCGTTTAAGAATTTGTATACAGGTAATTTCTATACAGGGTTAAAACCTACAACTATGGGGCACATTAAACGCTCTACCCATAAAAGCGAGGGGTGTTAGCATGCCCTGTGGGCACTAGAGGGCCGCGTTAGATGGCCAAGCACAATTTAGCTTGGTCTTCTTGATTTCCTAGGGATTTATGCCAGCTAGATACTGATTCAAGGGTTGTTTTGTGCAAGAATCAAGCTTGCAAGATGAGTTTGTGGAGATAAAGAGCTCATGATGCCGAGGAACTACGAATTCTAAATGATTTGACATGTTTAGTGGCTTTGACACGATGTGGGTTATTGAAGTATGATAGACTTGACCTGATGAAGAGTCAAGAGGATCTCTTGAGTTTGATTATACAACGGTGGGATGAACGACATGGTGTGTTCATGATTGGGGACCATGAGCTCTCAATGGAGAGAGAAGACATATATTTCCTCATTGGTTTATCGTGTGGAGGTGTATGAGTAAACTTGGCATGAGGGAGACTAAATCCTAGGACCACCGTGGAGTTGATCCAAACATATTGCAAAGACAACAGTCGGCCAGTGAGCAACATAATTCCCATCGAGAGGATCATAACAAGACCAATGAGGTCCATTCTATGGATGATTTTGCACTTGCCAGGGTCTAAGAGTCATCATGTGGCTACAAAGGTCTAGTTTCTACTAGAATTGGACTGCTTGTAGTCGCAATTATTCAACTAGTGTGAGGGAGTCCTCCATCAAGTGAAATCGGAGTTGATAGCGTATAAGACATGGGCCTGAAGAGAGTTTGTGTATGGAACTTTGATTGTGTCCTTCATACTAGAGAGAGTTCCTATGATCAAGACTCACATGAGTCTTGGTATAGCCGGTCCCAAGGAGCCTAGAGAGGAGCGATGGGCAGCCCTAGCTCCTCATACAGGAGGGGGATTGATTAGATACTTCTTTGAGGATGACTTCTTTGACTAGCTCAGTGGCCAAATCGTGATAATTAAGGATTATCTGTATGTTGGCATGAACTATACAGGGGATCCAGAGTTGGTATTTCCACCTGACACTCAATGGGGGCCACTAGGTAAGAGAATAGATCAAAGTGAAAAAGTATTTTTTGTCTTTTGAAATTTATGAAAAAAATTGATTTATGGGTGAAAAAAATTGAGATGAAGCATTTTCTGACACAGATGTGGAACCAGTATGTCCTGTGGGCATGCCTTGCCATTCTAGGTGAGGTGATCAACTACTTGGGGCTGGAGCATCAACAAAGGGTGTGGCAACCACCGAAGAGGGAAATGACACACAGAGTCTGCGCAAGGTTACTAGGAACCTCGAAGGTTTGAGCATGGGTGTGTCACCTCCTCCCATGAGAGAGATATTGATTCACATGCAGCAGCACACAGTGGGTGTGCCAGAGCTATTTTTGGTGCCTCTGAGGAGGTTATCTAGAGCAATGATTTGTTACCATGAGCAATAGGCTTAGCAAGAGTAGGGTATGGCTAGCGAGTGTCAAAGCGAGGCTTAGCAAAGCCATTTTTGTAATTAAAACACCCAAGTCTTGGGATTTTTTGATGTAAAAAGACTCTACATGATCTATATATATATATATATATACAAATAATTTTTTGGCGATTAATGGTGTATGTGTTTTGTGATTCTTGTAAATTTGTAACTATGAAAATTTTACACTCGTCCATGTAACTATAAATAATGTTATAGATGCCAATCCAATACATAATTTTCTAATGAATTAGCTAATGAATTAGATTCTCTAGGAATGTGTTCATAAATAATAAACTCAAATTGACATTCTAAAAGTCGTACCCTTAAAAAGTAACATAACAAGATCAAATTGTGAATGTGATAGTGATTATTCAATTGCATAACAACTAGTTGAGATTCTAACCTGACCAATAGATTGGATATGTCACGAGATGTGGCTTGAGTAAGGAGTTTGATAATGGACATGTACTCAACAATATTGTTGGTGGAAGAACCAAGAAAATCTCCCCCATAACTAAGTAGCTCAGACTCAGGTGTGTAAAAAATCCAAGCAACTGATGCAATTTGTCGGGTGTGATGACTAGCACCAACTAGCATATCTGACATATGGTAAGGGTGATGAAGACATCTGTGCAATGAGAGACGTATATGAGACAAATACCCATATAAAAGCCAAAAAAAATCCAGACACACCAAAAGAAGCAAAACTTATATACATAAAATTACAAAGCAGATGCCCAGTAGAGCACCAGGAAAAATACTTTTTTTAGATAGAGCCAATTATGGGGCTCAGTGAGTTGGATTTCATTGAAGTCCTAAAGTTCATAGGCACCTTTAGAAAGAACCTTAGTAACGACATATGGACTGATCCATAATGGTTGAAGGGTTTTTTCCCCCAAGAGATCATGCTTCTAATCATAAAGTAAAACGAGGTCACCCTCTTGGTGAGAATGAAGCTTGACATGTTTGTCATATTGGGCTTTGACTTGCACTTATGTGCTTCGAGAGCCAATGTGTCATCTCAGCGAGTCTCATCTAGCTGATTTAGTGACAATAAGTGCTCTTTTGCGATAGTAGTGACAGGCAGGAGTTCAACAGCCAGTTTAAGGGAGGGAATCTGGCACTCGATAGGAAGAACTGCTTCCAGGTCGTAGGCAAGCTGAAATGGCGTGAATCCTGAAGCAGTTTTGACTCATGTTCAGTATTCCCAAAGAGAAGGATATAACATTCTATGACAATAGGTTTTATGATTGCCTACTAACTAGCGGATCATTGTTTTTAGGATGCCATTGATGACTTCCACTTGGCCATTGGTCTGTGGGTAGTAGGAGGAAGAATTTTCTTGCTGAAAATCGAGAAAAGATGTTAAGTCAGACATAATATGGTTATGAAAGTGGGAGCCATGGTATTTAAGGACCATGCGGGGTACACCGAAATGACAGATTACCTGATTGAATAGGAATAGAGCAACGATTTCTCCATCAACCCAGTAACTGGCAATGGCTCCAGCCCATTTCGTGAACCAGTCTACAACGACTATCATGTAGTTCAATACCCAATTTATCAAAGGGACCAATGGAAATAACCAGTTGAGAGGGACATGGGGTGCACGCATTTTATTTTTATAGATTTGACAAGGATGACACTACTAGACTACAGTAATACAATTTTTAAACAAGGTTTTCCAGTAGTATCTTGCACGCAAAATTTTCTAGGGAATAGCCATGCCATAAATATGACTGCCACATGCCTCAGCATGGAAATCATTAAGAATGTGTTCCACCTTGGAAAGTGTAAGAGAATGTCGAAGAATTGAGTCAATGCCACAATGATATAGAGTATCATTCAGCACTAAGTAGTACTTATCTTGGTGGCAGATATGATGACGGTCATCTAATGATAGATCTGGGTAGAAACGTTGTGTTTGGAGGTAGAAAATAATGTCTCCATACCAAGGATCAGTAGAATCAACCAGATAGAAAAAGTCATCATGCATAGGATCATGGGTTACTTCATCTAGGTCAACTCTGGGAAGGTCCGACAACAATTCAACGAAGACTAGGGATTTTTGGCTTTGGCAGTGGCGAAAATCAAATCAAATTATTAGAGGATCACAGTCCATTTGGAATATTTTCCTCCAATAACTTAACGAGACAAAATGAGTGTCGTGGGATTCTCCAGGGAAATGATAGTAGTCTGTCCCAAAAAGATGTAGTGTCAAAAGCAATTGACAGCAAAAACAATCACCAAGGATAGTTTCTCCATGTGTGGATATCTGAATTCGAGCCCAACAAGGCATTTTGATAGATAGTAAACCACATTCTCATTATGATCATCGTGATTTTGAACCAACACCACACCAATGGAGGATGCGAGGCTGCCAAGTATAAAAGAAAGTCGCACGAATATTCAGGACGACTAAGTAGTGGAGAAGATATGAGTGTCTATTTCAAGGCATAAAATGATCATTGAGCTTGATTGTCCCACAAGTACGGTACTCCTTTCTTGAGAAAGTGCATAAAGCCTTTCGTTAATTTGGCATAATTCACGATGAAACGACGTAAGAAGTTTGCCTTCCCTTGCAAACTTTGGAGTTGTAGGATGGATTGTGGTGCGAGAAATTGATTAATTACCTTTACCTTATTGGGATCAACCCGTATCCCATGTTTAGAGACAATGAAACCAAGAAGGTGTCTAGACTCAACAAAAAATACGCACTTATGTGGATTTAGACAGATGTTATAGAACCTACACCTAAGAAATATTGCTCGAAGATGAGCTAGGTGTTGGGCTCGTTTCCTAGAATGAGCCAGAAGATCATCCAAGTAAGCTTGAACAATATGTTTGATATCGTGAAATGCATAGTCCATAGCCCTCTGAAAGGTTGCACCCGCATTCTTGAGACCAAATGGGAGCTTCTGATATGCAAATGTTCCCCAAGGATAGATGAAGGTGGTTTTGTGCTGGTCTGCAGGTTTTATAGCAATTTGGTTATAGCCTGAGAAGCCATCCATGAAGGAGGACTCACAATTGGCGCAATCGTTGATTATTTGGTCAATGAACGGATTTGGATAGTTGTCTTTTGGACATGCGGCATTTAAATCATGGTAGTCGACACAGATGCAGATGGTACCTTGTTTTTTGTCTACAGGAACCAGATTGGAAACCCATTCAGTCAAGGGAACGAGATAGATGAAAACTACACCTAACAATTTTTCGACTTCAATATTGATAGCTGCAGTTTTGCGGGGGTGGATTGCTCGAATTCTTTTCCAGACAAGCCTGGAATTGTCATATCCCTTGATATTATGCTCGACAATAGAAGGATCTATGCTAGGAATTTCCTCGTAAGATCAAGAAAAAACATCACGGAATTCCTTGAAAAGGCAAGTGAATCTCGCAATTTCCTCAAGACTGCAGTCATCTCCAATATGAATGTTTTCCATGGTACCTTTTTTGACCGAGATATCGATGAGAATAGTCTTTGAAAAATTTCCCAAGTTCCCTTCTAAATCCATAGTTTGTACAGTCGTATAAGTCAAAGGAACAATCTCAGGTGGGTCAAAAAGAAATATTTGTAGAGGCGTCACGTTTGAATCATATATCGAAGCGTGGTGATGAGAATTTTCCCAAGATCGCTTCTCTAAAGACATGATCTCTCAAATAGCTTCGTCGAAAGGTAGGAATTCATTGAGGAGATCGTTAGAAGCATTCGTGATGGGAGAGGAAGTGGTACCATTAGCCGTAGCCAAATCAGTGGAAGAATCAAATGCAGATTGAACGGCTTGATAAGCCAATTTGGCTGGTGAAATTAGAATATGTTCTCCATAATAGTCAATGTATGAAGGGGTAAGGAGGATCCAAGGATAGGTTGGGGCATGAGGAATGGTTGAGACCATAGAAACTATTTTTGGAACCTCGGGCGACGGGAGAGGAAAGCAACCCAACAGGGAGGAACCCTTCAAAATACTGGTACCAACACTGACATAAGAGTTAGGTATACCACCCACTAAGGGCATGATACCGCTAGGAAACGGGGAGTAATTTGGGGTACAAAAGGACAGTTGGTCCATTATGACTATTTTCCCATCCAACGAGAAGAGGATGAGTTAGAAGACCGAAGAAATAATGACAGTTATGGCATAATTCCAACTGCGACCCAAAATCATATTATAGTCAAGATGATGATCTATGACTTCAATATCCACCATTACCATTTTCCCACTCAGAGTGATGGGGTAGCTGGAAAGGTATCCTTTTGGGATGAAAGTGTGGCCATCAAATTCTTTAAGGGAATTCGATGGCGGTGTGAGAGTGGGAGAACCCAGGGTGAGCCAACATGAATTGGACATTACGCAGGTCAAAGCACCTTCATCAATGACCATTCGATGGATAGCTCTGCCTTTCGATATAACTTGCACTTGAAATGAAAGTTGGTGGGAAAGGCGAGGCTTACTTTTCTCCATGTCAAAAATTGCTAGCATGGAATCCTGAGGGTCAATTCCACCAATGGCCGAAAGCAAAGCTTTCCATTGTGCTGGACAAGTTTGTAATCTTCGAGGGTAGACATGGATGACAGTGCTTGCGCCAAATATTCTACAATACTCTAGTTTTGGGCAGCATGTGCAGAGGTATTGTGTGTCGTGCAATGAAGTTCCCCCTTGGGGGGATGGATCACAAGGTCAATGATAGACCTTTTGATATGAAGATTGTTAGGCGGCAGTGGAATCAAACTCAAGGAAATGTCTTAAGCATTAGTGGATAGAGTTCCTTAATTTTTGGCTTGTGTTTGAAGATCAATTGTTCCAAAGGTGTAAAGAGTTGACGATCCTTTACCAGAGGAAGGAGGATGTGAACCGTCGTTGGCCCCTTGCAAGGGTTGTGGTGGGTTTCAAATAATATGGTGCTACTGCTGAGCAGGGAAAGGGTTGTTTAGGACCGTTGGGGTTCGACCAGTGTCATTTTGAGCAAGAAAATTTGTGCATTCCTAAAGATGAGGACATGTGTAAGTCATATGGTCCTCCGCACATATTTTTCAAGGGAACTTGATAGTTTTTTTCTTTCCCACTGTTATATTTGGAAATAGATTTCTATTTGGGGTTGTTCTATGTAATAGGCTACTCCTTAGAAGGAGAGGTATTTTTCTTATTCTTATTGTTCTTACTGTTGGGTTTTTGTGTAGACTGCACATAGCTTATCACAATAGTTTGAAGAGTAGTCGATTGGCTAGTAGAAGTGGTATCGACAGCTAACTAGGTAGCTTGCCCGCTGAGTAGTAGAGGCCGTCAACGTGTGCGTCAAGTTGCTGAGTAGTGGGAGCATTAGAAGTTTGAAGGGCATGGAGGATTACATCATAGAGTGTTCCAGACTTAGAGTAGATCAAATCTAAATGTTGGGCATGATGAATGGATTGGTCTTCTGTGACCGCACCACCTAAGGCAACATCTTTGAAATTTGGGAAAGCAATGACTTGCAGAACTAATCTGTTAACATGAAATCTAGAATGGGGGCTTTGACAAGCCTCTACCTACATCTCCATTCATGGATATGATTAGAGATGTGGTTAGATGTGTCTTGGCGTAGAGTGGTAAGGAGTTCCATTCCAGTTTCGTAGCAGATAGGAAGCTAGAAGTGCTTTAATAATTCCATTGCCAAGGCACCGAAGGTATTGACTGACATGTGTGGTATCTCAATGTACCACTTGGTAGCATTGCTAGTAAGGGTGTGAGGGAAGAGTCTAAGATGGATACTGTCATAAACCATGGAGTTCGATACACACCATAAATGGTAGGTGGTGACATGTGTAGTTAGATCATCTCCTTGTTTCGCTTCAAATCTTGGAATGTTGGAAGGTATCTTGTGCAGGATTGGGGGCCAATGCAAGTTATGATTGAAGGGATCATTAGTCAATTCATACAGATTTGGGATATCAAGTGTTTCCAGAAAAGGCAAAGGTGTAGGTGCCCCCGAGTCTAACCAAGGTGATGAAGAATGACTTGAAGGACCAAGACGTCCCCCCATCAAGTTATTTCTAACAGAATACATAGGATTCATTGGATAAAAACCTCTAGGTTGTGGTGGTGCAGTCATATAAGATGGCGGTCCATATGGGATATTAGGCTGGGGGGGAAAATGTTGGTTTCCCCCAAGATAAAAAGTACCCCCTTGATTCAATTGAGGTTGAGGAGGGGGTGCCCAAATGGATGTAGCAGGATTGGGTTGAGGGATATCACTAGCCATATAGTTGGTAGTAGGCACATTACTAACACTAGAATAGATTCCACTTGGGGGGTAAGTCAATCAACGAAGATCCAGGTTTTCCTATAAGCAATACGGGTAAAGAAATGCCCCATACTGGTATATGCATGTTGGGAACATTTCCCCAGGCATTTGAGCCTGGGGGTTCAAACTTAGAAATGGGTTCCAACGAAAAGGGTTGTTGAAGGCAGTCGTGCTAACAACGCTACTAGGAGCAATAGCCGGAGTTCCATCAGCTGCCACGAAAGGGGCATAAACCAAGATGTGTTGGATTCCACTCATAGCTGGTTTATCTAAATTGCTAGGACTAGGCATAGTCTGATAGTAGGGTAACCAGTCAACTGTGTAGTACTGACCATTGGTGGGGGATGTGGTGGTAGAGAAAAAATTTCCACAAAGGACCATGACTCATTAGTTGCTAGAGGAATATTGGATGTGGGTACTGACGAAGACATGACAGGTACAAGTGCTACCTGAACCAACACTGGTCCAAGAGGATCGATGAGGGGAGGATTATAAGGAGGTACTACTCCTTCGTTAAAGAAGTCCTCAGGCAATATGGTTTCTTGGGAAGTGTTATGTGATTCAGTGTTAGACATTGGAGACTGATTTCCCGAAGAGGGAGAATCTAGATCACCAAGGCTCAACAGATTCTCCAGGGTTAGTGGAAGAAGACCTCGTTGTTGTCTACATAGATGACCAGGACCGAATGTAGCCACAATCAAAGATATATTTTATCAAAAAAAATTAAACTAACATTTATTATAGTCTCAGTGATAACAAACTAACACCTAAAAATAAAAAAATACTCTAAAATACAATCAGCAAACAACCATGGGATATAGCTCGGTCTGATAACCACCACTTGCTAGAGATGAAACCCAGTATCACAGTGACTAAAAGAGAGAGCCAACCAAATGTACAGTTATGATTACTCTTGAGCTTCGCCTGGACCTTAGATTAAGGGGCCAAGTACTCTCATGAAGACGAGCACCCTCCCAAAAACTAAATACAAAGTAGGTTTGTCTGTTTAGGTACCAGTGCATCTTGCCCCATTCACCTTGTGTTCATCCCTAAAAAATTCGGCCACTAAGGTTACCTCAAATCACAGACACCACTGGGTGGGACATGGTCGTAGAGAGTACACTATGTGGGCAGGATACCTGAGTCATTGACTCAACTCCGATATCCCTGAGGGGATCCCAAGTACACATAATACCCACTAGAAATGTAATTGAAGGTGGGATACCTTCTCTCACACTCCAATGTTGTCTCACATTTAACTCCTTTGTAAGGGCATCAGTGTTGAATGATATGAGTGCAACAGGATTTTACTCTCATTAATGACACTATTCTCAGTTTTGTGATCTTGGGCAGTTTACTCACCACTTCCTAGCCCAAGACCCTAGCTTAGACTAATCTGTGTGTAAGCTCAAAACAGAGTTGATTATTACTTTTATTAAGCATTGGTTTTATGTGAACTTGTATTAAATTCTTCTGAGGGGTGTGTTATAGCACCATTTACCACCCTTGGTATATTTGATGCTCTATGACATGGCCTAGGGCAACCCTTCCCGACCAGACTTGGTCCATTTTCTAAAAAACAATGTTTTAAATTCCATACATTATTATGCCCTATCTAAAGCGCGCGTACACACGGGTCAGCCTATACCCAACCCACGTATATGTGTTAAATCATTAAAAATATAGAAAATATCCCTTAATTTTGGCGGGGTTTACAGGTTTGAATGGATACCCACCTACTATAGCCCATGGCCCAACTGTTTCCCAACTGAAAATACTAATTTGGAGAAGTATAAATACATCTCCATGGGAAGGCCTGAGTAGGAAGGATTAGATATTGATATTATAGTTGATTACATCCCTGATCAAGTCTGAAGATATCCCTGTGCCTTCTACACTACCAGTCATAGGAAACCCCTGTTTCCTTCTTGACATGTTCACCATCCCTTCATGACATCCTTGTGTATACTTATGGAGGAGGATTGTTGAGGCCTAGGCAGGATTGATCTGGAGGACGGTTTCGCTTGGAGCCAACAAACGACTCAGGTTGTAGTTCTTCTGTATTTTCTTTAGCTTACATTAATAAAGAGGCGTTGTCTTGTTCCTGATGATTATGGTATTTATGCCCATGATTTTCTTATAAATCTCACATTAATGCTTATTTGCTTACATGCTTATATGATCTAACCTTGATATCATGAACATGCTTTCAGTTATTTTTGGTGTATATTTTTTGCCTTGAACGAATTGCAGGTCTTAAAGCGCAAGGAAGAAGCAGAGGCTTTGAACCCTATGGGAACAACCTCAATTGTGGGACCTACGGGTAAGACCTTTTGTACCAAGTTTAATTGTTTAAGTATTAAGACTGCTTGTTTCTCTTTATGATGTGTGCCCTCCACTCTGTTGGGGTTCCCAACCCAAGACCCTAGGGTGATTCTACTGGAAACAGAATTGGTGAATCCGCTGGGGAAAGAATTCTTGTTTTTCCTATATTGGGTTATTTCTTCTTTATCATGGCCTGCTTGATTGATTTCTTGCTTTTACATTGTCTGTGACCTGTTTGCTTCCTGGGCATCAAGTCTAATATTTTGGATTTGGCTTGGATTTTTCGTTTTTCTTTATTGGGCTTTATATACGCACTTTTCAGAGGATACAGTAATGTATACACTCTAGTTTCTTCAAAGAAACTCATGTATACGTGAGTTTCCTTTGTTTCAGTCGCATATACACGCTTCTTTGTATGGAGTTTATTGTGACTCTGACATAAACCATGCGGGAAAAATGCTTTCATATTTTCATTCAATGAAAAAGAGATCTTAAAATGAGAGCTTATCTATACATCATTTCAATAACATTCATCCAAAATGAGTCCAAACACATACAAAAAATGTAGACCTACAATTCTCTCTAATAACTAACCTAATATATACATAATCAAACCAGCTAAAACAGAAAGCTAAAAAAAATCTTCCTTTTTTTTTTTTGAAAAACAAATGCACTTAAGCTATTTCCCTAAAAAGAAAAATGATCATGCAAACAACTAACCAAAATACAGTGCATATTTGTAGATCCCAATGACAGACTGGAATCCATAGGACCGAGTGAATGTCAAGATATTGGCTAAATAATGCTTCTCAGAAGAAAAAGTAGAGTGTTAGTAGCAGCACTAACCCTCTGTTGAAGAGAGTGGGGAGTGTTATAACGCCCTGGATTTCATAGTCAAGGTGTGTTTCAGAGACAGAGGTTGCAAAAAGGGTCAGTCAAGATCTGATAAAAAGTTGTGAATAGCAGAGGAGGTGGGGAAGCATACTAAGTGGTCAGACTGGGAACCAAGAAGAACAAGAAGGCCTGGAGAGAGAGAGATCTAGGAACTGAAAGATCACAACCAGGAACTAAGTAGTAGTCCCCAACGGAGTCACCAATTCTGCTATAGGGTTTATTACACGGGTAGTTGTGGATGAGATACCCTCTTGGGTCTTCCCGAGACCCAAGGCGGATTATTTTATATTAACTACAACTGTCACAAAGAAACATACATATATTCATATTAACCCATGATTGAAAAAGCAAAAATGAAAAGATTTACCTTAGTCCTTCATATAGCCCTGTTGGAGATCCCAGTGTGGTGAAGTGTAAGGCCTCTCTGCCAGCTCCTAGATCAAGACCTGCACATGAACAAGACAAAGCATAATCTTCACAGCATACGAACCTTGACAATCAACGCATTAACATACATGAGAATATAAAGTATCATACATCTAAGTTACTTATCAATTGCGCCATTGAACCAACATGTAAAGAAATACAATATCGACACCATCAAGTAGAAAGAACAGATTATGATATATATTATATGAGAGAAGAAGGATGATTACAACCATTTTGGCTAGATAAAGCCTCCTCTAATCCTTCAACTCCACTCTCTCTCCCTCTCAACTACTTGGAAGCATAACAATACTTAATCTCTTCAAACTTTCAACAACCATTTGACCCCTGTTACAATGACTGACCCCTTGTCAATTCCTCCATGAATTCCAATGAGTTAAAATCTAGGAACTTTCCTTGCTTTATCGTTTTTTTCCCTTTCCATGTGTCTTTAGATAAGATTGGCAATATCCAAAGTCAGGACTGAGACACGGGTTTCCTACTTTTTGAGCTGACAGTTGAGTGAAAAGTGGGATGTTAGTCAATCAAATTATGTTTTGACCTCCAGACCTTAAGAAAATCCAATAATGCTTCCCTTTAGGCAAAATAGAGCGTTAACCTAGGGACTAATGCTTTTTTTTGAGAGTTGAGCAACGTTATAACTCCTTTTGTCTATTTCTGGGGTGCGTTATAACTCCTTTGGTAATTGTGCCTAAAAAGAACGGTAAATGGAGGGTGTGCATTGATATCGAGAACTGAATAAAGCAACCCTTAAAGATCATTTTCCTTTTCCTTTTATAGATCAAGTGTTCGATACATTATAAGGTAAGAAGTATTTCTCATTCTTGGATGGTTTTAGTGGTTATAATCAAATTCAGGTAGCACCTGAAGATTAGGATAAAACCACATTTACTTGTCCATTGGGAACATATGCCTACCGAGTACTTCCTTTTGGGTTATGTAATGCACCTGCAACATTCCAAAGAGTAGTACTAGGGATTTTTTCTGATCTAATACATGATTGTGTAGAGGTATATATGGATGACTTTACAGTCTATGGCAATACATTTGAAGAATCTTTGGGGAATTTGGAAAAAGTTCTTAAAAGATGTAAAGAAGCAAACCTTTCACTAAGCCATGAAAAATGTTTTATGATGTTTACAGAAGGTATTGTTTTAGGACATCACATTTCAGGAGATGGGATTAAAGTCGACAAATCTAAAGTTGAAGTCATCTCTAAATTATCAATTCCAAATTGCTAAAAGGATGTTAGAAGTTTTAAAGGATTTACAGGATACTATAGAAGGTTTTTAGAAAATTTCACTAAAATAGCATCCCCACTCTTCAAATTTCTTACCAAAGATTGTGAATTCAATTGGAATTATGATTGTCAGTTGGCATTTGAAACCTTAAAAACAAAAATTTCTGAAGCACCCATTTTAAGAAGTCCAAATTGGAAACTTCCTTTCCATATTTCAATAGATGCTTTAGATACAGCTCTGGGAGCTGTATTCGGACAAAAATATTTGATTCCCTATGCCATTTACTATACAAGTAAGAATTTGACTCCCACTGAGTTAAATTATATTGTGACTGAAAAGGAATTTTTAGTTGTTGTTCATGCAATTAACAAGTTCAGACACTATATAACAGGCTATGAAACCTTTGTTCATACAGATCACTCTGCAATTAGATATTCAATGAATAAACCTATTACTAATGGAAGAATTACAAGATGGATTTTACTTTTGCAATAATTCAACATTATTGTGCTAGATAGACCTAGAAAACAAAACACAGTTGTTGATTTCTTGTCTAGGATTCAGAATATCAAAGAAGATTCTCTGGTTGAAGATAAGTTTCCTAATGAATATCTTTTTACAGTAACTACTCAAACTCCTTGGTTTGCAAATATTGCTAACTATTTAGTCACAGGAAAGTTACCTTCACATTTGTTTCCTAGAGAGAAAAGAAAAATTATTCAGGTAAGTGCAAGATATTCATGGATCACTAACGAATTGTATAAAACAGGCCCAGATCTTATGATCAGAAGGTGTGTCAGGGAAGATGAAATGCCCGAGATTCTTAAGGCATGTCATGATGAGCCATGTGGTGGACACTTTGCTGATAAGAGGATAGCCTATAAAATCCTTTCTTTAGGATATTATTCGTCATCCATCTTCAAAGATGCTAAAGAATAAATCAGGAGATGTGACAGTTGCCAAAGGGTAGGGAAACCTGCTCCCTCAAATGAAATGCCATTACAAATTCAGGTACTCATCGAACCTTTTGAAAAGTGGGCCTTAGATTTTTTTGGGCCAATTAATCCTCCATCTAAGCAGAAGAAGTATATATTGGTATGCACTGATTATGTCACTAAATGGATAGAAGCTAAAGCATTACCTTTTGCTAATGAAAAATCTGTAGTGAATTTTCTTTTTGAGGACATCTTTACTCGTTTTGGTGTTCCAAGATAAATTGTGACAGATCAGGGATCTCAATTTACATCTAACATGGTGGAAGGGCTTGTGGAAGAATACAAGATCAAACATAGGAAATCTACTCCTTATCATCCTCAAGCAAATGGTCAAGTGGAATCTACAAATAAAGTGATTAAAGGAATCCTCACCAAGACTGTGCATCTACATAGAAGAGATTGGGCGGAAAGGCTTCCTGAAGCCTTATGGGCCTATAGAACTACATGGAGGAACACAACGGGACATACACCCTATGAACTTGTTTATGGGAAACAAGTCTTGTTCCCTATAGAGTTCCAAATCAGAACTTTCAAGATGGCAGTCCAACTGGGACTAGATTTATTAGAGGCACAAAAGCATAGGCTAGAGAAATTAAATGAACTTGATGAAAGCAGGCAAGAGGCAGTTCAAAGGACTAGTATAGTCCAACAACAGAGGGCTAAATGCAATGACAAATATATCAAGGACAAGAGGTTTCAAGTGGGAGATTGGGCGCTATTGTTTGATTCAAAGTTTAAAGATTTTCAAGGGAAGTTTCAAACTCATTGGCTTGGGCCATATGAGATTGAAAAAGTCTTTAGTAATGGAGCAGTGAGGATAAGAACAATAGATGAAAGTAAAACTCCTCTTCTTGTGAATGGTCATAGATTAAAGATATATCAGAAACCAATTTCAAAAGAGGAGTTCATTAATATTTTCCAAGACAATTCTGAAATGAAGCTAGTGAAGAAGAATTCTTCTTCTCCACTAACTTAGTCTTTATTTTTCCTAAAAAAAAGGAAAAAAAAAAAGAAAAAGAAAAAAAAACAAATAAATAATTAAATTGTATAAGGTTGAAAACCAATCATTGATTGGCATACTTATACAGAAAATACAGGGTGAAAATCAGAGGTTTCTGACACCCTATATTTTCCATTTTATTTATGTAATAAGTAGTGACAAAAAGCTACAGTCACTCTACAGTTTAGGTTCTGCAAATTCATCATCTCATCTCACCTCACTCTGTTTTATTTTTGCAATTTCATTTCATCTCAATGTCATATTTCATCAATACATTTTTCAATTTTTCCTTTTACAGCTTTCATTTCATTTATCATCTTGTCTTACATCTCATTTCATTTCACTTACATAGCCACTTCCATTTCATTCATGATCCATAAGCCATATTTCAATTTCTTTTTCACGTTCTGCAGCTAATTCTGTTTTGTAGCTAATCTGATTTTGTAGCTACAATTTGTTTATCAATTCAGGCACAAGTGTACAGCTCATAATAAAATCATGTATGCAGGGAATTGAAAAAAAAAAATCAATTTTTGAAGACCAACCATGCTCAAGGTACCTGTGGATCAACATCAAAAAAATTAGCAAGCGAAAGGTAAAGGTTCCAAAGGTAAATGCAAAGATTTATTTCAAAAAGCAATTTGAAAACATAATTTTGTATATTATGTATAATCACATGTCTCCTTAATCGACCATCATTTGATTTGACTGCCACTATATCTCTGCCATATCTTCCATCTTTAATGACAAACAGTCTCAATGATTATTTCATAACAAACTTCCACTTCAAACTCCATAACCTGTACTCAAACGGTCCTCCACAACTCCACCTGTTAACAGGTCAAGATGACGATGTGACCTACCTATCTACGACTCTCTAAACCCTTACTGTCTATTTATTACACGCAAACCCTTAATTTTATCTCTCCTATAACACGCATTCATTCTATCACATAGACAGCAGTCATTCCATTTCCATATACACGCAGTCATTTCATATACACAGTATTTCCATTTTCTATATACACAGTCATTCCATTTTTCATATACACACAGTGTTTCCATTTTCATATATACGCAGTCATTCCATTTCCATACACACATTCATTCCATTTCTTAAATAGCACTCGCTTTATAGACAGTAAGAGTAATTTTGAAGATTAACATAAAACAGGGGATACGGGGCTTATTGTCAGGACAAAGCCCGTAGGGGTAAAGTATATGGAGGGGTATCCACAGCTTAAAGGGATGCTACAGAAGACCAGATGGTTAAATTTTATTGAGAAATTTGATGGCTACCACAAGGAAATTACCAAGTCTTTTGCAAGGTCATTTGATGGCACAGAAGTGGAGATAGGAGATATTAAATTTGCAGTCACAAAATCCTTCATAACAGAAGCAACAGAGTTGCCGAGACAAGGAGAAAGATGGTTTAAAAACAAAGAATTTCATGGTGAATCTTGGAAAGTGATCCTTAGAAATCCAGGTATGGATGTTACAGTATTTAGGAAGGGAATTCCTATTTCAGCACTCAAGAACAAATGGGGTAATATGATGTTGATATTGAAAAAATTCATTACATGTGAAGGAAGATTTGGGTTTATGTATGTTTACCATATACGCTTATTAATGAATTTATTAGAAAATGGAACCATCAACCTTCCCTTCTTCCTTCTAAACAGTATAAGAAGGATGGCTACAAATGTCCAAAAGAAAATTGAATCCATAGAAACAACTATGTATCATCATGGATTAGTGAAAATACTAGTTGAATTCCATTTGAAAAGTATAGGAGATACCTAGGAAGATTTCTTGGTAAGAAATTTTTTCCAGGATGCTCAAGAGTCACCTGAGGAGAGTCATGTTAAGAAAAGTAGGAGGAGCAAGATCAGCATTAACATTCAAAACAAATGTAGAACCTCCTCAAAAAAGAATGATGCAGAGACAGCTTCTAAACTAGAGGTTAGAAAGCAGACTAAACAGAAAGGAAAAATGAAAGAGAGAGTTGAAGAAATCAATGAAGACATTCCTAAACCTTCATCACCACAAGAATATGAACAATTACTCTCCGAAAGACTAACCAAGATTAGGGAGCAAATCAAGAAAAATAAGGAGATAGGGAAGAGGAAGAAGGACACAAGAGAAGAAACCATAAGCTTCCAAAACCTGAGAAGGAGCTCTAGACTCTGAGGTAAGGTGAGGAAGGTAACATCAAAAGGAGCCCAGTTCATAAACTTAGAGGAAGAAACCCCAGTTCAATCTCCTGACAGTATTCCACCTGAACACAGTCCACAAAACTCTCCTCCACAGAATTTTGAAGGCAACCCAAGCAGAGCTTCTCCTGGCATAGATCCAGTACAACAGCAAGTCTATGACTACATAGAGTCATTAGAGAGAAAGGATACCTCAATGGATCCAGGATCCTCAACCAATCTAGAGCAGCCTGTCAATCCACAAGAACTTCTAACTAGCTCTCTCAAACAAGAAATCTTTGAGTTAGAGATTTTGAACAGGCATATTCAAAAAGAAAATGAAACCTTGAGGGAACAGAACAATCTGGATAAATCCATTCATGACAACACAATGTTGCACCTAGGATTATGTTAAAAGAAAAATAGGAAGCTGAAGAGGAAAAATAGGAATTTGAGCAAAACACTTATCAACCTCAAATATAGACTTCTTATGAAGAAGCCCAGGATGGCAATCAGTGCAAGGAGAAGTAGGAAAAGGAAGTTGGATGTGCTGGCAGAAGTGCCAGAACAGTTGCAATAGGAGAAAGAAGTTCACATTTTTTAAAATTGCATGGGGACATGCAATGATTTTGCAGTGGGCGTATGTTGAGCCTCAAAATTTCTCTTTCCCTAGCAACTCTTCTCATTCATTTTCTTTGTTTCTCCATAAGAAAAATGCATTCTCATCACTAATAACTGGTATATACTGTCTTGAGGAGGACATTTAGTGATTTACATGTTATGATTTTTATGTTTTGCAGTTGATCCGGATTTAAACAGGAACACAACAAATTACAGAGATAACCATAAACATAGAGATGCAGTGAAATAATACTTCATTTCATTAATGTAAAATACTCAAATATGCTTACAAACAGAAATGGAAATAGACCAGCTAGGGCGATGGTAGCGTATCTCTGAGAAGAGATGTGGCAACTACATGCCTCTAAACTGTGTTACAATGAGGCTCTAAGGCCTATTTATTGTTGAGAAACAATGGAAAACCCTTAACATCCCAAAACCTAACCCTAGAAGATGAAACGCCAAATTGTGGGCCTTTTTTGGGTAAATTGGTACATCAATTTCCCGGGTCGTGACTTTGGCACCCGATCTCCGTTTGACGTGTACAATATCTCATTAGAAAGATCTATCCATGGACCCATGTTGCTCCCAGATTTCCCAAAAAACGTCATTTAGGGCCTCAAAATGGATCCGGAAGTTCCGGACCCGAAAAACTGCTAAAAATAGTAAATTGTGTTAAAGTTACGGAAACTGAAAAAATGAAAGAGATAGTCGTGGGGGTCCAAATGGGATAGCTGGGTGGCCTCCAACATCCACCTGGATCATAGGAAGCAATGGTCCCCATTGCGTTGAGTTCCTCCATCTGCTAAACTGGTGAGTTGTTCTACAATCTTGGATGTGTCCAGTAATGGTGGGAAGCATCGAGGGTGGTACACATTGAACATGCAGGCGAAGGAATGGAGGAATGTTGTCTTCCAAAGCATTATTTTCCACAGCCTTGGTAACGGTGTAAGGACCATGTCGACGTGGTTGGAGCTTCTGATGGGCTCTTGTAAGGCGTTCTTTCTGCAGATGCAACCAGACTTTGTTGCCCACCTGAAGCTTGTGTGGTACCCCTGTGGGTGAGGAGAAGTTGTTCCTGTGTTCTTTCATGACCATATCCTTCTGCTACTGCTGCGTGGAGGAACCCTTCATGGGGGTCATGGATGTGGTGACGATCCTCCCCTTATTTTGGGAGCGAACCAGACAGAAAATGAATTTCCTAGTCTGGGAGATGAGCTTGATGCCTTTCTTGGCAGTGCTCAAAGAGGTGGCGGTATATCCTGTATAATTAATTATCCAAAGAAATAATGACAACGTGAGGCCTTGACTCATACATGGCATGTCGCCTCCACAAGTATGGTTGGCCTAATAACACATCACAAACATCCAAAGGTGTAACATCACACAATCCCTCATCTGTGAAAGGCTTGATGTTGTAGGGAAGGCAGCACTGCTGGCGAACTTTGAGATCTCGTCCTTCATGAAGCCACCAAATACTGTATGGCTCCATGTGTGGTGTAGTTCGTAGGCCCAACTGCTTCACAACCTCTCCTGAAATGAGGTTCTTTTGGCTGCCACTGTCGACAATGAATTGTAGAGGCGAACCCTTCACACACATCTGTGAGTGGAAAAGACGTTCTCCCTCCTTTAGATCTTCGGGCTCATTCTTCTGAATCTTGGCAGTGGCAATAGTGGCATTGGGCTCTGCGTCAATGATTTTCTTCCCTTTTCCATTCCCCTTGTCGGGTTCTGACTTAGGGTCGGAACATGCATCTAATTCGGAAGCCTTCAACTCGGCCACCAATGACTGCTTGGTCCGACACTCACTTGTGTTATGAGTGGGACTCTTGTGGAACTCACACCACTTTCCTATGTCCTTCTTTGACTTCGTGGTGTTGTTCTTTTCTTGCAGCCTTGGCGGGTTGTCTTGGGTCACCTCGCCTTGGCTTTGTCCTTTGGTCTTCAGATTTGTGGATCTGAAGTCTCGCTTCTTCTGTTTGACTTTTGCTCGATTTTGACAGTGTATCGGTACGCTGTGCCGAGCGAGGAAATGTTTAGGAACTCCATCTCTTCCTGGATGTATCTGTGTAGGTAGCCGCGGTATTTGAGTACCAAATGCAACTCAGAGTCCTTGATACCCAACTGTGTGCGAAGGGTATGAAAAATGTTTGTGAACTTCGGCACATCTTGGTCCCTTCCCTGCCGCAGTGTGGTCCATTTGATGTATTTGTCCTCATAGATTTTGACAGGGTAGTACTGCTCCTTGACGGCATCCCGGAATGAATCCCAAGTGGGTGCAGCTGAAAATAGTGAGCCCGTACTTTCATCCTTCTGCTCGCAGTAGGTTTCCCAACAGTCCTTGACATGGGGGGCTGCTTTAAGAAGAGCGAAAATAATATTTTCTCGACTCGAAAATTCATGAACAGAAAAATACCCTTCTAGAAGATTTAACCATTTATCTATGGCATCTGCGTCAATCTGACCCTCGAATATGGGTATTTCAAAATTAACTTGTACCTTAAACGGTGTGGCGTTTCCAGAGTAGTTGCTGGAAGCCGATGCATCGCCTCTAGGTAGCCACTGAAGGATCTGGGCAAAGTTGTCCATCATTGCGTTCCTTTGTCACGCGAGGGCTTCTTCGAGCAAGATTTTGATAGGATCTCTTGCCCCCTCATCTTTCTTCTCATCCGCCATGGGAGGCCGTTGGGATTTACGAGGCTGGTCTTGTAAAGGTTCAACCAGTTCAAGCCCTAACTCTTTATATCCCGACCTCGTTGGGGACATGCAAAGAAAAACAGAGAAGAAAAGCAAACCGCTTTGATACCACTGATCCGGATTTAAATAGGAATGCAACAAATTATAGAGATAACCATAAACACAGAGATGCAGTGGAAATAATACTTCATTTCATTAATGTAAAATACTCAAATATGCTTACAAACAAAAATGGAAATAGACCAACTACAGCGATGGTAGCGTATCTCTAAGAAGAGATGTGGCGGCTACATCACTCTGAACTTTGTTACAATGAGGCTCGAAGGCCTATTTATTGTTGAGAAACAATGGAAAACCCTTAACATCCCAAAACCTAACCCTAGAAGATGAAACGCCAAATTGTGAGCCCCGTTTGGGTAAATTGGTACATCATTTTGCCGGGGTCGTAACTTTGGCACCCAATCTCCATTTAACGCGTACAATAGCTCGTTAGAAAGATCTATCCGAGAACTATAATTTTGGGAAGAGAAACATTGGCCCATGGACCCATGTTGCTGCCAGATTTCCCGAAAAACGTCGTTTTGGGCCTCAAAATAGCTCCGGAAGTTCAGGACCCGAAAAACTGCTAAAAATAGTAAATTGTGCTACAATTACGAAAACTGAGAAACTGAAAGAGACAGTCGTGGGGGTCCAAATGGGATAGGGGGGTGGCCACCAATATCCACCTAGATCAGTTGTTTGAATAAATTTTTGTATATTAGCTACAGAACGCAGCCTATTCTGCAGCTAACCAGCTGTTCCACAGCTACCTCCATGCTCTAACAGGTTCCAAGTGTCAGAAGGAGAAACTAGCCACATGGGCAGCTTTGAAATCATCATGACATGGACCCTGTCCTATTCATTCAGCCTAGGTCGACAAAGAAGATGGCATAAGACTACGGTCAATGGATAAGTCAAACACAAAGAGACCGAGGGTAACAGGACTTTGTTTCGTGGTTAATTAATGTGTTTCACAGTGATGGGAAGCGTTATCCGGAGCAACTACCTGTACCTACAGACTCCAATAGCCACCTGTACAAATGAATCCAACAGCCACCATGTCTTGGATTTATTTCTCCAGCAGCCGAGGAAGAAATTCCGCATATCTGTCTTCTACGTGTTTGGTTGTAGCATGCTTTTCTCCACAAACAGTTATATGATTTTTCTTATAAATACCTGTGTAAGGGATTGAAGAAGTTGGTAATAGTTTTAATGTGAAATCGAAGTTCTAGACTCTGTAATTTTTGGGCGTTTTGTGTCCCTATTTTAATATGAGAATACCACATGTTTTTATGAACATCTGAAGGAGTTTTCTTGGATTTGATTGAGCAAGCGTAGCCTAATCAGTTGCAGAGGGCCCCTGCACTGAAGAAGGTTTCATTTTATTTATTTTTCTTCTTCTTGTTAACTGTAAATTCATCATTTTCTTTCTAAAACAGTGTTTATAATCATTTTTCTTATTAACAATGTTTATAATGCAATTTCTATCATTTTCTTACTAACAGTGTTTATAATTTAGAGCAGTTTCCATTAGCTTGATTTCTTTTTAGTTCTTATCAGTAGTTTAGAAGATAGAACTCAATAGTGTAATCTTGTTTCTTCAATTAAAAACTAACCTTGTTTCAGGATGAGAGTAGGATTAAAGAATGAAAGGATACATTGTTGGATGGTTTACTTCATTCACTATTTTGCTAGTTTAAATTCTCAATTAAACTGATCAATGTCATTTACTGTCTTTGCCATTTCATTTTTAGTTTAAAATACTAACTCATGGTGTTAATGAATGTTTATGGAAAACCCTTCAAGTTGATAATTCATCCTTAACTAAGTGGTTGAACATTTCATCTATGCAATGAGTTATTCCTGCATCTTTGTATTTGCTTTCTCTTAAATTAATGAAGTACATAATTACTTAAATGTCATCCCAAGGAGACTTTCTCCCAAAATTGAGAGGTAGAGTAACCAAGTATTTCATTTAGTTTTATTTCTGTAATTAGTTAGACATCAATTGCAAATTTCACTTTCAGTTTTAATTCATGATTTGGAAATAATGGTAAAATAAGAATAGAAACTTTGTTTTCATTTCTTTCTTAGCTTTGTTTCCATATCTTTCTTAGCTTTGTTTTCATTTCTTTCTTAGCTCTGTTTTCATTTTTAGATTTTGAGCAGTCTTTAAGAAAGTTAGATTTAGTTTTGATAATTTACATTGTAAATCATTAGGAATTAAAAGACCAAAAACCCCCAAAACAACATAAAACATAAAAACAATGAAGTAAGAAGGGTTAGCTAGCACAAACAGTGCACTACACTTCATCAGTTTACGATACCTGGATTGATAATTTATGTAGAGCAATTTAGGACACTAAATTGACCAAACATATACCAAGGGTGTTACAAGACCCGCCCTCTTAAGGGGAACACTGTCCTCTGTGTTCTTACCGACGAATAAACTAAAACAAAATTGAGATTTATAAGCAGCTCTTACAACCACTTATTCAACAAATAAAATATGGGTATAGCACCCTTATTCACTCAACCATCTCCCTAGTGGCTTCATCAGGTTCTAAGTTCCTCCACTAACCTTAGCTTGTTTGGTCACTTGAATCTGAAGTGTAATCTTCCTCCAATGTCCAGCCATGCCATCCACTATGATCAATCCTCCTTCAGGAATCAATTTCATCTCGTTTCTTTCCGAGACACACCCAATGCATTGATGATCCCAATCAGTATGCACATGATTCCATGAAAACCAATTCACCTTTCGAGTTTCGGCATACCCTTATTTGCTTCATCAGCCCTTCGAGCTATCTATTTCTTCTTTCGTGCAATCTCTCACATTCCAAGTTCTATCATCCCCTTCTTTCTTTCCTCAATCCCTCAAGCGATCCATCCCTTGACAAGGGTTCCTCACATAGGAATAATTCTCTCAACCAAGGCATCCCTCTGCCTTTCTTTAATAAAACAACACGTGTCATGGAACACCTCATGCTGATCAGAGCATATCACAGGGTTCCAGTGTCACCATAATGGCCTACTTTCTGAAGTCTTCAACACCATTATGCTACTACACACTTTGATTTCATTAAGATGGTGTTGTTTACCTTGCACTCAACATCATATTCATCTATTATCAAGTTCAATGATTCTCATATATCACATACACATATGTCATGAGAGATAATCATAAAGTTTTAAATCAATTTATAACATAACACAATCATATTAAAACATAACTCAATTCATTACGAAAACAAACTTTAAACCAAGTTAAAGCATAATATTAAAAAAAATCTTTAAATTTATAATTAATAATTGTCTCTATAGCTTATTATTTGTTTCTTCACTAAGTGGTTTATCAGTTGAAGCAAGAACTTAGTGTTGTGTGTGATCCACACAATTTTCAGCCAGCTCTTCCCTCAACTCTAACTCACTGAGTAGTTCTCATCCCCAACACAAGCACTCATTGGAAATTGCATTGCTCCATGCAGTCTTTAGTACAGATCCATTGAACATAGGAATATTTCTTATCCCACCAACTACTCACCTTTATAAGCCCAGGAAATCTCCCTTCTAGAAAGTCTACCTAGCCAAAGGCTTTCCTGCATGGGCCCTTGTCTGTCACTCACCCTTCCATGCCTAGGAAACCCCCATTCTAGGTAGTTTACCTATCCAAGTGATTTCCTACATGCCCCCCCCATCAATCACTCACCCTTTTGGGCCTAGGAAACCCCCATTCCAAGTAGTCTACCTATCCAAGGGCTTTCCTATGTGGGGTAGTCATTAGAGTCTTATATCCCAGTAGTCATCTATCATGCTCTAATGACGTGTGTATGGACTCTTAAGGTCAAGTCACGGTTTGGCATGCTGCCCTACATTATTCATGGAGTCTTATAGTGAATGTCTCAATTATGACTTTGTCCCATGAGTTAAACAAAGTTCCACAGACTACAATTCCTTCCTAGTTATCTTCTTCCTGAGCTCCCATTTCCATCATGCCACTTGTGTCACAACATTTAGCTATTTCATCATTAATATGTTCATTAAATATAGAAGATTCATAGTGTTAAGGTTAGAAAGCCTCATGGTATCTATACACATGATCCATATTGAATCATTATATTGTTTGTCATCCATATTGATGCTTTCAGAGTGGAAAAAGTGGAGGAATCAACTCACAGGACCATTTTTATCGGCGGGACCTAGTTTGGCAAATTGTAGTCTGAAACATTCTAGGAGCATTTTGAGGCACTAAACGACATTTTTGGGGATAAAACTTTTTTTCTTTAGTGATTCCCTTTTTTTCATATTCTACACATAGATATCTTTCCAGCAACACAACAATCATGTCAATCAAAGTCTATACAAAAGTTATGCCACTAAGAAGTTGACCTTCTTATTTTCACCACCATAATTTGATAGGATGCCAAGTCAAACCCAATTATTCATGGAAAAGGGGCTAGCCACATGATTATGATGAAGAAGGCTCTAGAAGATTCCATATTGTAAATTTGGTTAAGAGTTGAGGTATGTAACACCGCCACCCCACATTTACTCGCTTTTGCAAGCCCTTTGGGTAAATGTGAAGCGAAGCGCCACTATGAAATGGCCAGACCTCCAAGCTTTAGTTATGGTAGTGGGGCCAACAACTGACAGCTCACAAACATCCCTCAAGGCTTACAGGACACTTAAGGACTAAATAACCACCCCAGGTGACCAAAACCTAAGCTAAAGCTATTTTTCTCTAACCTAACACCCTAGCCACATGCACAACATTGCTTTGATGCATTTGCAACCCAAATCCTCTAATTCAGAGGGTGCGGTCCAAAAATCTGAGCCACTTTTCCAGGCTAGCCTCCAGACCACTGCATGTAACTTCTTGAAACGATAAATGACATAATGATGAATTCATTCATACAAAACTTGAACAAGATCTGACTTAGAGCATGCTTAAGCCATAGCTGACATTTCGTTAAACACATGGATAACATAAGAGTTACAATTCATGAATGCATATCTAATCATAAGGGTTTGTATTCCATCTGATAATCATCAAGAAGGTTTAATACCCTCTCATATTAGATGCAATAAAACTTTTTATTCCATCCATTCATCAACCATTAATATACTTATTAGATCCTGAACAAGTCATAGCGAGAACACATTATAAATCCATCCTTACAACCAACATATAACCATATTATTAACCATGAAATAATATCCATCAAAACATCATAATAACAAGTACAATTGATCATAGATTATAATAGGAAAATATCGCTTATTAACCTTTGGAAAATCCAACCAAGTCAGGGACTTCCACGTACAGCCCAACCATATATTGGGCTAAACCAAATATTTATTTGATCCAATCACCCCTGTGCCATATTCCAAGCACGAATGTGGGATCTCAAGACATAAACAACCAAGGCTTCCCAAAGATTAAACCACCTCCACCCTCAGGCTACTACGATCTCGCCAAAATTGGTCAAGAGATCACAAAGCCCAAACAAGCTTGGATGCCTCATAATTTCTTCACCATTACCTTGAGGAATTTTCCTGTCTTCGCCCACCTATTGAGGGCTTCCCAGAGAAAACCATCTCCAACCCCAACCCTTGGGAATTTTCCTGATACCATCTCAACCAGTTCCAAAGCCTTCCAACAATCCAAAGCTCAACCAAGAAATGAATCCCATCACACCATGGTTACCTAAGAAATGGAAAGGTAAGGTTGAAACCATTTTCAAACCAGAAAAAACCCATGCCAATGACAGCAAATGAACCAAATGAACAAATGCATGTAACATGAATTCACACCTCATCTAGGAAATTACATATGCAAACTGTTACCTATAAAATCCTCATGTTAAATTTTTTTGATCCAACCCTCCTTGCTTGTACTTTAATTTCCTTTTCCTTCCTTTGATTTTCGTGTCCTTCCTTTGCCTTCCTTTCTCCAATGCCAAAGTGCTCCAAGAATGTTATATGCGTGCAAGAGTATGATAGAATGAAAGAATAGAAGAGAGCTCCAAAATTGAGCTAACAAAAGTTGTGAACCGATCCTCAAAAGCCTTTTTATCGTTAAGGCCTCTATTTTCTTCATTTTCCTTATAATTTCCCTCTCATGCAAATTTGTGTCTCTTCACCTTCCTTTTCTCCTATTTTCCTTTATTTTCCAATTAATGCCTCTTGCCTTTCCAATGCCTTTGCCAATTTCCTTAGCCATAATAAACAACAAGTGATGCCCACTATAGATTTTTTCCCAGCATTCAACTTGGAATATGTGTCCTATGACCTTGGTCTTATTTTGCCTTTATTGTCCTTTATTACATGAACTTTTAACCCAGGGTTATTACAAAAACCTCCCCCTTGGGGGAACACCTTCCTTGGTGTTTTATGACACCTATGACCAGAAAAACCACTGAAAACTAAAACATATTGTCTATGGAGATTTTTAACTTATCTCGATGCAATATTTACAATAACAACCTACTGAAAAGCCAAAATCAACATGAAAAACGTGGCAACATGACAATCACACCACTTATTGGAGCTTTATAACATAGCTCATTGCGGTATCTACAATAAAAACCTTACATAGATATGTACATATACCAAAACTCATTTGCCTCAACCAGGAAATAATGAAGGATACAAAGGTAGCATACGATCAGCCATCTCCCATGTATCTTCATCGAGCCCAATGTGCTTCCACTACACTTTAATTTGCTCGATTTGCTATATTCCTGAGCATGAGTTGTTTCCACTACAATATGCACTGAGGTTCCGACTAGAATTCTCCTTTTGGTTCCACCTGCAATACAAACTAGTCAGTCACATGACCAACATCTTTCACATATCTCTTAAGTAATGGAACATGGAAATCATCATGGACTTTCACTATTGATAGTAGTGCAAGTTTGTAGGCCACTGGTCCAATCCTCTCAAAGAATCTCAAAAGGCCCACAATACCAAGGTGCCAACTTGGCACATGACCCAATCCTCAAAGAACTCCTATTGGGATTGATGTGCAAGTACACATGCTCCCCAACCTGAAACTCCTTAAATGCCCTATTCTAATCTACATAGATCTTCTACCTAGCCTGTGTTGATTTTAGATTCCTCTTGATAACCTACATTTCTTATTCCATCTTAGCCAACATATCAGGTCCAATTAATAGCCTGTTTACTTGATCACTCCATCTAATAAGAGTATTACAACTCCGCCCATAAAGTGCCTCAAACTAACTCATCTTCTAAGATTCCCGATACCCATTATTATATACAAACTCTACCAGTGGAAGGTATTGTTTCCACCTCCTCTATTGATGCATGACATACATTCTCAACATATCCTCAAGAATCTCATTGACCCTCTCTATTTTTCCATATTTCTACGGATGATAAGTTATATTGAAAGCCAACCCTATCCCCAAACCCGCAAACAACTCTTTTCAAAACCTGGCAGTGAACTTGGCATCTCTGTCTGATATGATCTTCTTATGAACACCATGCGATCTCACTACCTCCTTGATGAAGACTTGAGCTACCTCACTAGTTGAATTAGTAGACTTCACTAGAATGAGGTGAGATACATTGGTTAACCACAACCATAATGGAATCATGTTGTTTATATCTTCTTCACAAAATCATAATGAAATCCATGGAAACGACCTCCCACTTCCATTATGGAATTGAAATCGACTACAATAAGCCACCTGGATTCTTTCACTCTATTTTTACCTGTAGAAAATCCAAACATCTAGCCACAAACTCAACCACTTCCTTTTTCAAGTTCAGCCAGTAGTAAAACTTATTCACAACTGTCAAAGTCTTATAATATCCTGGGTGACTTGAATATGGATTTACATGAAATTCCCTCAAGATAAGCTTCTTGAGTTCATTGTTGTCCAACACATAGATCATGTCCCTTAATCTCACCAAACCATCTACCATGAGATGATAATCCACATTATGATCACTTGTACTTTTCTGGTGTAACATGTGCTTAAGTTTTTGGTACCGGCCATCTTGCTACCCTACCTATAAGATCCACTCATGCAAGTCTCTCCCATATGAACTCATAGCTACAATGTGATTTACCTGCACTCTTCTTCTAAGACAATTTGAAAGCATGTTCTCTTTACCTTTAATGTACCTAATCTCAAATTCAAACTCAATGAGTGTGGCTAACCATCTAGCTTTCCTGGCATTCAGATTAGGTTGGTCAAATAAGTATCTCAACCCACAATCATCATTCATCAAAACAAACCTCCTACCAAGAAGATAGTGCCTCCATGAATGATCGCTGCCAACTCAATATCATGAGTCACATACTTTAGTTCATTCTCATTTAGTTTCTTTGACTCGTAGCATACCACATGTCCCTCCTACATCAAGATTCTAGCAAGTCCTCCCTTGCAAGAATATATACACACTACCAACTCTTTATCTGAATCTTCAATCTTTAGAATTGGATCATTTGTAAGCAACTTCTTCAACTATTCAAAACTAGTTGCACATTCCTCTATCCATTTAAATGTCTTTCCTTTCCTCTGCAAAGATGTAATATGATAGGAAATCCATGAAAATTTCATGATGAACCCCCTATAATAACCTACTAATCCCATGAATAATCAAACCTCATCCACATTCCAAGGAGTTGCCAATTCCATGATAGCTTTGATCATTTCTAGGTCCACTACTATACCTTCCTTGGAAACTACACTTACTAAGCTTGGCATATAACTGATGTTCTCTCAACCATCTTAACCTTGTTTCTAGGTGTTCTGCATGCTCATCCTCATTCTTATAATATATCAATATGTCATCAATGAATACTATCACAAACTTTTCCGGATAAGGACATAACACATTATTCATTAAACACATGAAAGTAGTTGGAGCATTAATCAAACCAAAAGGAACCACAACAAACTCATAATACCCATACCTGGTCCAGAAATAATTCTTTTAAATGTCCTCTTCTTTGATGCATACCTGATGATATCCTGATCTCAAATCAATCTTTGAGTACAGTGTTTCTCCCTTCAACGGATCAAACAAGTCATCAATCTGAGGCAATGGGTACATGTTCTTGATCTTCACCTTGTTAAGTTATCTTGTAATCAATGCACAACCTAAGAGTATCGTCCTTCCTCTTCACAAACAACAGTGCACCCCATGTCAATACACTTGGCCTTACATATCCTTTGTCAAGCATTTCCTTAAACTGCAACTTTAGTTCCACTAATTCTGGAATGCTCATCCTGTAAGGTTCCTTTGATGTCGGTGTTGCTCCTAGTACCAACTCAATAGATAAATTTTACTTCCCTATGAGGAGGAAACTCTAAAATTTCTACTGAAAATACATCCTAAAAATGGCGTAATACCAGATACCTCTTCAATACTTTTTCATCCTCAACATCCTTGCCTTTATCACTAGAAACATGCATTGCGAACAACACACACCCTTTCCTGCAACTGCGCTTTTCTTGCATAGTTGTAACCATTCTTACTGATGTAGGATTCTTCTTTCCTTGCAAGATTCCTTTTTCTCCATCATCATCCAAGCACTCAATAGCCTTCTCAACAATCTACCTTGGTCCTATGAAGGTACAACCAATCCATACCCAAAAGCATATTATATGATCACAACGGAATTACATTTAGATGCATTGATGTAGAGATACCATTTAGCTCAAATGCACAAGCTCTCACGCAATGATGAACTATTTTCTTAGTACGTGTAGCCAACTACACCAACCAAGACTCTACATGCACTTCTTTTCTTAAACCACACTTATCCACCAGGTTAGGATTAACATAACTATAATTAGATCTAGGGTCAATCAAAATGGAAACAACTCAATCACAAAGATTACCTTCCATATCAATAATGGATGTTTGGTGATCCACCTGCTTGTTGTCTAATGTTTCATAGATCTAAGAAATGCTCTTACCAACATCCCCAATTGTCTGCACCTCCTCAGGACTATAGATATGAGTTCTACCACCCTGATATAATGGACCATCCTTCTTATGATGATATTTGCCACAAATCCAACACTGCAACTGTTTTGTGCAACTACCCTTATTCTATTTCTCTCTAGGATGAGGTTTGTGTCCCTTCTCTACCACATTAAACTTCTTGTAAGGAGTAGCATTTTCCTCTCACCTGCATCCTATGGTCTTGCTCGCTTTAGTGGCCACTTTCCTTTGGTTTTGTCATTTCCTTTCCAATCACGCTTAGGCTCAGTATTATGCTTCCACTACTCATAACAGTACTTCAACATCCTAGTGACTTCCTATAACGATTGAGGCTCATCCCACTCAATCCGATCCTTGAATGCTAATGGTAGTCCACTAATAAATCTCTGAACCTTAGTATTATCATCCTTGAGGAAAGGCACATACCTCAAAAATTCAATAAACTTAGTCTTGTACTCCTCATTTTTCATAGGTCCCATCCTAAACTCATAGAACTCCTTAGCCTTACCGTCATATTGTCTCTCTTACAAGTACGTCTTCTGAAAGAGTCTTTAAAACTCATTCCAACTCAACTCCTCCATCCTGATGCCCTTGACACACTTCACATCTTCCCACTATATGTACGCTTTTCCCTTGAGACTAAAAATATATATATTGGCTTTCATATTATTTGTATAATAATGCAGCTCAAAGAACTTATTCATCCCAAGCAACTATGCTTCTACATCCTACAATTTCTTCATCTCTCCATCAATTGTAGGAGGCTTGGATTTCTTCAACTTATCCTGCAAGTATCCCCTCTCACTCCTCTTGTAAGGACAGTAACGATGATGACCATGATACATGTTTGAACTAGAACTAGTATATAACCCATAACCACTTCCTCTAATGTCAAGTGTATCCAAGAACCTACAATATTTGATTGTGTCATCCCTATCCAACCTATACCCTTCATGAGACTTGTTGCCATATCCCCCATTAGTCCTTTCCTCCTACCCATAAATGATATGTGGTTGTCCCTATCTTTGCAAATTTTATAAGCTCTGAAGGATAACTACATTGACTTCTACTTGCTTAGCCTATTCCCTAGCAAGTCTTTCTTGTGACTGAATTATCATGTCATTGTCTTCCTTGCAACTTTTGATTTCTTCCTTTAGACTTCTCAAGGTATCTGCTATGTTACGAAAGTAATATTCCCCATGTTTCCTAGTTGATCTATAAGGAAAGTCACATGAACAATAATCCACTATTCTGCTAGTCATTGTTGATCTTCTTATTCTTCCTACAAACATACCATGTCAGATAACCAAATATAAACATAATCAACATACCTCAGTGGAGTTCATGGGAGGCTATCTCATCTGTAAAATCAATCCAAATTATCATGATACACACAAACGAACACACATATATATACATGATCAAATTCATATATCGACAACATGCATGAAAACACTAACTACATACAATGACCTCATGCATGATAACCATAACCATGACAATGCATGCATAACGACATGCATCTATCCAATCCAATCAAATTATTTGAGCCATGATATGATACCAATATGTAACACCACCGCCCCACATTTACTCTCTTTTGCAAACCCTCTAGGTAAATGTGAAGCGGAGCACCACTATGACATGACCCGACCTCTAAGTTTCAACTATGAAAGTGGGGCCGACAACTGAAAACTCACATACATCCCTCAAGGCTTACAAGACACTCAGGGGCCAAAGAACCACCCCAAGTGACCAAAACCTAAGCTAAAGCTATTTTTCTCTGACCTAACACCCCAACCGCATGAAAAAGCCTGCAAGGGTGTGGTTATGACCCTCCAACTGCATGCACAATGTTGCCTCCATGTAGTTGCAACCCAAATCCTCTAGTTCATAGGGTGCGGTCCCGAGATCGACACCACTTTTCCAAGCTAGCCTCCAGACCACTGCCCAAAACTGCCTATAACTTATTAGAATGAAAAATTACATAATAAAGAATCCATTCATACAAAACTTGAACAATAAATGACTTAGAACATGCCTTATCCATAGTAGACATTTTTCAAACACATGTCTAACATAAGAGTTACAGGTCACAAATGCATATCTGATCATAAGGGTTTATGGTTCGTTTGATAATCATCAAGAAGGTCTAATTCCCTCTCATATTAGCTGCAATAACACTTATTAGTCCATGCATTCATCAACCATTCATATACTTATCAAATCCTAAACAAGTCATAGCTAGAGCACATTACAAATCCATGCTTATAACCAACATATAACCAGATTATTAACCATGAAAAAACAACCATCAAATCATCATAATAACAAGTAAAAGTTCTCATAAATTACAATAGGAAAATAAATCTTATTAACTTGTGCAAAAGCCAACCAAGTCAGGGACTTCCATGTACCACCCAACCATAGATTGAGCTGAACCAAATCATTTTTTCAACCAATCACCCTCATGCCATATTCCAAGCATGAATGTGGGATATCAAGACATAAACAACCATGGATTCCCATATATTAAGACACCTCCACCCTTAGGCTACCGCGATCTCGCCAAAACCGGTGTAGAGCACGAAGCCCAAACAAGCTTGGATGCCTCAATATTTCTTTACCATTACCTTGAGGAATTTTCATGTCTCCACCCACCTTTCAAGGGCTTCCTAGAGAAAACCATATCCACCCCCCAACCCTTGGGAATTTTCTTGAGACCACCTCACCTAGTCCCAAAACCTTTCCGCAATCCAAAGCTCAACCAAGAAATTAATCCCATCACAGCATGGCTATCCAAGAAATGGCAAGGCAAGGATGAAACCACTGTCAAACCAAGAAAAACCCATTCCAATGACAACAAATGAATCAAATGAACAAATGATTGTACCATGCATTTACACCTTATCTATGAAATCACACATGCATCCTGTTACCTGCAAAATCCTCCTGTTGAAGCTGCTTGATCCAAACTTCCTTCCTTGTCCTTTGATTTCCTTGTCCTTCCTTTGCTTTCCTTGTCCTTCCTTTGCCTTCCTTTCTCCAATGCTAGAGTGCTCCAAGAATGCTCTATATGTGCAAGAGTACGAGAGAATGAGAGAATATAAGAGAGCTCCAAAACTAAACTGAAAAAAGTTGTGAATTGATCCTCGGAAGCCTTTTTATCATTGAGGCCTCTATTTTCGTCATTTTCCTTAATTTTCCTTCTAATTTCCCTCTCATGCAAATTTGTGTCTCTTCACCTTCCTTTTCTCCTATTTTCCTTTATTTTTATAAATAAATGCCAATTAATGCTTCTTTCCTTTCCAATGCCTTTGTCAATTTCCTTAGCCATAATAAACAACAAGTGATGCTTACTATAGAGTTTTTTCCAACCTTCAGCTTGGAATATGTGTCCCATGACCTTGGTCTTATTTTTCCTTTATTATCCTTTATTACATGAACTTTTAACTTGGTGTTGTTACAAGGTGGTCAAACCTAACCACTAGCAAGCTATCAAGCTATGTTATAACCGAACCACTAGGAGGGAAAGGGGTTCCATTCTTTTGAGTGCATTTGTTCCAGATATATCACAAAAAATAGCCAAGAGGGATAAAATATAGAGCCAAAAGAGAGGATTCGTGCACTGTAGTATCCCATAGGCCACATGCCATACTTCTTTATACCTGAAACCATTTTCTATTCAGAGAAAGAGAGCAGAGCGACCTCACCTTCCAACTGGGTTTTCTCATGAAAGTGTTTCCTAGGTCATATCTTATGTCAAATTGTTGTTTGTGAGTTTTTATTTTAGTATTCTCTATTTTCTACATAATTTTAATTTGCATGCATATGCAATTAACATTAATCTACAAATTCAAAAATATAAAGAAAAAGAAAACCCTAATAATGTAGATTTCAAATTTTTAAATATAGTTTTATCATTTTTTTTGTGACAAATTGTCTAGTGGAATATCCACGGTAGTTTAAGGATCATATTGGTATCAGATCAGGATTCTTTAGGTATATGTGGAGATTTGCAGGGGATCTAGACACTATAACAAATCCTTGTTATGAGCTCCATTTTTTGCTCCCTTTTTTGTTTCCAAATATCGTTTTAGTGTATTTTTCTCCATATTTTTTAAAACGTCAATGCTATTTATCAGGATGGTGCAATTTTTTGCATTGCTTTTGCATGCCAAAACATTTAGGTGCTAATTCAAGAAATACTAGCATCGTAAATTGCAATTTCATTAGCACCAGTGATAGCATCAGGTTTAGCTCCTTTTTTGGCACCTACATTACCTCCTTGGTTAGCTCCCTTTTTAGCCCTATAATTAGCGCCATATGCTCCTAAATAGTTAATTAATTAAGGTGTTGGGGGTTAAGTGGATAGGGGCTTTTGAGGATTATGGTATTTAGGGATTTAGGGCAGAAGGATTAAGGGTCAAGGGATTAGGAGTTAGGGTTTAAGGGATTAGGAGTTAGGGTTTAAGGGCTTTGGTGCTTACGATTTAGGTAGTTTAATGGTCAATGATTGGGTTGTTTCAGGTTTGGATGGTATGTTGAAGCTTGTTGTTACAGGATTACATTGTAGTTCCCTTACTGATTTGTATTAATTAAGGTTTCGGGAGCTACTATTGTTACACATACAATTGCTTAAGCATGTGTTTCCTTTCCTAATCAAACTGGATCTAGGAAACCCAATTATTCGTCCAATTAATACATACCTCACCCTGCCATAATACTCCATGATTAGATCATTCTTACACCATCACATTTTATAATTAAACCAATGTAACCGCCACCACTTAAGATGGGGATAAATGTTGGGTCACGAAATTGTCATTTTTCCTACTTATTTTCCTATTTCTTTTATCCATTTTTTACCAACATGACCATATCTTATTATTGTAACAACCCTTATTCACCTAAGTATGTCCTTTTTTACTTTTCACTTTCTTAGTCCAACTTTACTTATAATTTGACATTAGAGCTAATTCCTTAGGTTTCTTTTTATCATAAAACTGATGTATGGGTTGCTTCAGGTTTGGATGGTCTGCCGAAGCTTAGTGTTACAGGATTACATTTCAATTCCTTTACTGATTTGGATTATGTTGACAGTTCTAGACCCGCCAACATCAGGGGATCACCCTAGTATGAAGTCCCAACTATACCTCACACCGTTTGGTGTGGGAGTCCCATCCAGTACGATGGCCCGATTTCCATTATCTTAAAGGTTTGCCTCAACTCTTGCTTGTCAGCACAGGAGAGTGGTCTGCTTTGTCTTGTGAGAAGTGAGGTTTGTGTGCCTGGTGATTGTAAGTGTCTCTTTTCTTAATGGTTCTTTCACCGTAGAGGGAGAAGGTGGGATTGAGTCCCAAGTCAGTTGGGAGAAGTCCCAACTCTATTAGGAACACACAACACAATAGGACGTGCACAACTTCCGGAGGAACAGTCCACACGGATGCAGCAGTCACAACTATTGTGTGTGGAGCATGATTGTTCATAGGTCTTTGTTTCAACCGGATGTATACCCCAGGAAGTTTGTACACCCCTCCACGCGGGGGGGTGTGGGGGGGTCCAGGGGCCAGTGGTCACCCAGCGGGGGCTCGGGGGTAGTGCCCCCGAAGCTAAAAATAGATGTAAAATTGCCTTGTAAAAGTATAGTAATTTTTAGTAAATTTGGGCTATTCATTAGGTGGATGATCTGACGGTAGAACTTATGTTTAGTTTAGGGTTTTTTCCCTAGAAGGCAACCCCTCTCTTTGTATGAGGGCATTGTATTTGAGGCTGAGAGATAGATGTGTACTCTGTGAGCGAGAAACAAAGAGGTGAGACTATGAGAGAAAACATAGGATATTATAGCGGATCTACTGTAGGTTGTGTCCCTTCATTTTGCTGGATAATAGAAAGGAAGGACTAGCTGTTCGGGGTGGACGTAGCCCAAACTAGGTGAACCACGTATATCTGTGTCTCTCTTGTTTTATGCGTTTTCTGTGTTTATATTTCTGCAATATTTTATGTGTTTCATTGCTCCGTAATATATAATTTTATAACAACAACACACAAGGGAAGATAACATGTATAATACTCAGTGGATTAGTCCACGTGAGAGCAACGGTTGTTATAGCAAGTTTTATGTGAAAGGTATGTCTAATGTCTGGGAGAGTAGTCTACATGGGCAAGATAGCATTAACATCATATACAACACATTTTCATTAACATATATGTATTACAACAAGTGAATTAGTTCAAGTGTTAAACATAGGTTAAAGAAACATGCATTACAAGTGTTAAAGATTAGTCTTACAACAGTTACAATACATGTGTGAAAACGTGTTGTCCTGTGAGCAGGCTTCTGAATTAAGCAAAAGTTCCAAGACACATCCTTACACCATACATCACTAACCCTGCTTGTGGGGTGTTGGAGCCACTACTTACTCCTCAAAGAAAATAGTACAGACTCTCAAGGCTATGTGGGAGGAGCTGAGGTGAAAAATTAATTTCCATGTACAAATGAGGGGGTATTTATAGCCAAGGGTGAAACTAACCCTTGTGGTTTTTCGACTACCGTCATGACTGTTTGACTTCCATGACTTTTCGACTTTACATGACTCTTCATACAACAAGTGGGTCTCTTGGACTTCCATGTTACAATACATTGAGTGACAGTATGGCCCACAATAGAGATGTGGACGACATGACTCATGACATGAATCGACATGACAGTGTTGGTACATTCATGTTGTTGTTGGTGTGCATGTCGAGCTGAAGTGTTGTTGGTGATGGATTTCCTCATGGTGTGTCATAGCTTCACCTCGGCATGGCAACATGCAGAGTCTTCGATGGTCATTGGGTTTTCTTGATGTTGCATTCGTGCATTGCTCCTTGCCTGTATGTTGGAAGGCTTGACAGGTTCGCCCGTTCACGAAAAGTGCATGCTCGTTTGTTCGTCCGTCCATGAACACATTTTGCATGTTTGCTCGTCCGTTCGTCCGTGAACACATCTTTGTATGATCGTTCGTTTGCGAGTAGATCTCTTTGCATGCATTGTTTGTTCGTCCATTGGCGAACCTATCCTTCTACATGTGCTCCCTTCATTCATCCCATCCATCGTCGCGCCATGTTTGTTTGTGTACCTGTATCTATAGTCACTCATGATGAGATGACATCAAATCCAAAAACCTCCTAGTCTACCATGATACATGATCGTTTCGGATGCAAGTGATTGGGAGAGGAGACAAGGTTGTGAGCTGGGATGGAGGCTCCAGGCACTATTGATGAAATTGTGCATGGGTCACTGGGTGATGAAGATGGGAAATTCAGATCGACAGTGACTGTCTGCAGGGTCTAGCTCAGCTGGAGGATAAAACTGCGCAAATTTTTTGAGGAACAGTCTGAGCTGTGGAAAGGCTGGGTAGACAAGATCTGCGCAATTTCTGGAACGAGCGGGCAACGGGAGCTTGGCAACAAAAACTACACAATTCCTGAGGGGAAATGGTAGTCAGCTACTAGGTCACTGGCAGAAAAAACTGTGCAATTCCTTAGGGGAACTGGCAGTCTGCTGTAAGGAGCTTGGTAGCAAAAACTGCACAATTCCTGGAGGGAACTTGCAGTCAGCTGCTGGAGCTTGGCAGCAAAAGCTACACAATTCTTGAGGGGAACTGTTAGTCGATTGTCGGGAGCTGCTGAAGGGAAAAACTATGCTGATGCTAGGAGGCTGGCCTACTGGTCACCTCTACGCAATTTCTGAGCTGAGTGGACTATTGGGCAGCAAAGGACTTGCTCATGAAAACTGCGCAATTTTCTTGGTGAGTAGTCGGTCGACTGTCGGGAGGGCTAGCTGGAAAAACTGCGCAATTTTCTGAGGGAGATAGGGATGGGCACTTGATGTCTGTCCAGCCTGTCTGCACAACTTTCTCAGTCAACGGAGTGGGCAAGGTCTGCAGCCTCTGCGCAATTTTTGGGGGGAGTCAGTCTCGGGGTGGTTGTTGGGTCAAACTCTCTGGTTGACCAGCATGAAGGTTGATTGATTTGCTTGCGGACAATGTAGCTTCAAATGGATTTCTTGGGGCTTCTGCGTTGTTCTGGGTGAGTCGAACGAGTTAACGGCAAGGTGATGGTCTGACATTCAGAGGGCAATCCAGTCATCAAAACTTCAGCAAAGTGACTAAGTGTGTGAACGAGCGAAAGATGCATACGTAATCTTGAAAACACACACTTACATGCCTTGACGACAAGACAACTTAAACCATCCAGACACACATGCTCAACATGACTGACCAATGGTGTAAACAACAAGCGTGACACTTGTGATTGATAGTTGGTTGACCATGATGACACTTGCACGATAGTGTATGTGACTCTCTGTGTGAGTGCAATAGATGTTTACATAGCAAACACAACAAGTACACACGGAGCAAAGACCCTGAGTATAACCAGAACATGGTCGCAAGCATGACATTGACATCAACATGAAAAACTTGGGTGAAATGATCAAGCAAGGTGGGTGCAAAGACTCACACAAGCTCACGGAGTGAACCCGAGTGTGCACAACCATCAAGTGAAACTCTCAAGGGAGGCTCCGAAATTGGGTGCAGGCCAAAATTTTGGAGGGTGGTTGTAGCCGCTACAACACTTGGTGACACACTCGTAGAACTCCAGCTTATCTATTTTAGTTCATTGATAGCACAGGGCCTTGGTCTTTCGGGCAGTATTGAATCATTGTGCACGTTACTTTGGCTTCCCCACTTACCCCATGGACATACATGGTTCACCTTTTTCCAACTTAGTCAAACACAATCAAGAGTTCATCTTGATCATAGTGTTTCGAATTCAGGAAGGGTAGTTTAGCTCGCGAGTTGAAGATTTTCAAAGTATAAGTTTTCATCTCTAGTGTTTCTCCACTGCTAGTAGGCCTGGACAGTACCCCAGTAGCGTCATGCAGGAACATCTGCATTTCTCCATTTCCAACGAGCCTAGTCAGTACCTGGGTGGAGTTGCATGTTTCACTTTTCTGCACAGGAAGCCTTTCTCTTCTTTCACCTTTGTATTTTTTCAAGAGGACTGTGCATAGGAACTTATTTAGTTTTGGGGTGGAAGAGGGATCCCGACTTATTGAGAGCATAAGGGGTTGTTCCTTCAGAGAAGCATGTAAGACCTCTGACATAGGTTTGCTTATTTATATTTTCCCCTTCTCCATTTCTACTAGTTGGATGTGCCTAAATACACAGAGCAGAAAGTTGAGTACAGGCATGAGGCTTCCCAGTGTGGACACAGGTTCATGGTTGGACCAAAACTTCCCTTGCGAATGGATTGTATTTTCCATCAAGACTGCATCGGCCGAAGGTTGTAACCAAGCACAGAGAAGACAGACACAAGGCTAGCCAAGTGCTGCAGTGTCACAAGTCTCTTCATATCTCATCCACATACTCATTCAAAATCCAGAACAAAGTAGTTGGTAGCACTTATTTCCATAAAAAAAATAGTAAGAGGTGTTAAGCAAACCAAACAAACAAAAACAAAAATAGTAAGCAAAGCAAACAAAGTGAAAACAACAACAAGCAAGAAAAGCAACCAAGTCAGCAAGCAAACAAACATGCAAACCAGAAAGCAAAGACAAGCGAAAAAGAAAACACTACTCCTACTCCTATGTTAAACAGTCAAGGGTTACGTGAAATGAAACTTCCAGTGAAGCCATCGTAGGCTTGCTGGAAATAACACTGAGAGGCGGGGAGGGGGGGGGGGGGGGGTGAATCAGTATTAGCAAGTCAATAATATTTCATTTCCATAATCATATTCATATACGCTACTTCAGTTAATATACAAAACTGTATTTAAGGCAACTAGCATATATCCTGCAAACTTATGATTTAGTTAATTCATCATATGTTGATCTTTAATCAGTGCATCATAACCATATAAACAGTAACCAGGTGCAGTAAAAACAGAACAAACAATCATACACATGAACACAAGATATAAGGTGGAAACCCAATGTGGGTGAAAACCACCTGCTGCAATTGTCTCTATCTTCTTTTTAATAAGAAACTTCTTTTTACAATTTTTGTACTGGTGCAGTCTTATACCAGTACGCAGGCTTCTACCTGCAAAAGGCTACAACCCTCTCTTATTCTCCAGCTTCTCCTGGAAGGGAGCTACAACCCCCTATCTCTTGTATTAGCTAATATGTTTACTAGTACGTAGGTGCCAGCCTACAGAAGGCTACAACCTTCTCTTTTCTTCCAGGGACCATGTTTCATAAATTTTCAGACTGGATCCATCAATAACATCATTCAAACATCAAATATATCTACATCAACCAATCTCCTTTGCACCAACCATAACTGAATCAATCAATCACTTTTCAGAATGCTGTAACCAGAATACAGTAACCAGAACCCAAAACACTGCAACAGCAAATAGAAGTAGCTAAAGCATATTTTATGAGGTATACGCTACTTCAATGTGTCGAACCTGTGTGCATATGCAATTTTCTCAAGGCGAACCTGTGTACAGATCTGCAAATCAAATTTAAGATGTATACGCTATTTTGAAATGCAAAACCAGCGTGTATATGCGCCTTTTCTAAAGTGAACCTGCGTACAGATCTGTAAATGATGATTTAATCTATACAACAATTCCAGATTTCAGTTATACCCAGATCATCATATTTACATACTACAACATGCACCATTTATTCAGATAAAAGATCAAAACCACACAAATATACTTCACTTCAAGCCTTAAGATATTGACCCATCATTAGATCTTATCCTTCATCAAGCGCTAAGGTTCATCCTTGATTTAGATCCAGCTATGCACCATAACCCAATAACCTGTATTCTAGATCTTGCTCTTCATCGGATATTCAATACTTGAGTACATTTGCCTAATGATCTTCTCCTCCTTTTATAATCTTAGCCCTTACTCAATACCATGGACCAAAACCACTTAGAACCAATACCTTGGACCAAATACCTGGGGTCAACACTTGGATCAGATACCTTGGACCAATACCATGGACCAAAACTTAGTTTTCCAACATGTACGCGCCTTTCCTTCTGTGAAAGTGCGTGTGTACGCTATACGCTCCTTTTGGTCTATTAACCCATGTGTACACGCAGCTTGGTCAATGGGGAACCTGCGTATACCTCTCTTTCTTTAATCTGTGAGTCTGAACTGTGATCTTTCATCTAAGTGAGTTGCCATCAAGGACAACACCTATGTCATTGTGCCAAATCTGTGTCATAATGCCAACAATCTCCCCCTTTGGACTTGATGGCAACCCCAAGTCACTCTCCCCCTTTTTCATCAAGGGAAAAGGGTTATGCTCCCCTTAAGTTCATGCAGATTTCTCTGATATGCTGAAGTGTGCTAATTGAGCTCCATGCTCCCCCTGAATATAAGCAAGGTCTACAAAAAGATGTTCTAAAAGAAGAACATGACTCTATACATACATCATAAATGACCTTCCTATCACCAATGACTCATACATACATCCATCTCCCAACCAAGTGGGGATATACCAAGTTTGACTCATCCACCCAACCAAGTGGGGATATATCAATTGTTTATACATGTTAAAACAAGAACATTACATCATCCATCCCATGCATAGTGGGGTAACAAAATAGGTCGTTTCATGACCTTGACATTAAAAGATATACATGACATAGAGACCAAATATCTGAAACAAGACCATGATAGTCATCAGCAACTATCATCAGCAGCATCTATCAATCAGCATCCAAACCAGCAACCATGATCTCCCCCTGAACCTGTTCCACCTGAATCAAAAACAACTGTGAATTTGTACCAAGATCTTCTAAGATAATGCCAAAAATGCATTATGAGAAGTATATGCTCCCCCTGAACCTGTGCCAAATGATCACTGTCAGACCCATATCAAACTCCTTTTATCCTGAGTCTGGCCCACTTCTTTTCTTCAAACCAACATATACGCGACTGTATCCACAGAAACCGGCGTATGTACGCGGATACGCTTCATGAAACTTGTGTATAACCGCTTTTCTCTGAAACAAATAAGTTTTAACAGCAGGATGATGCATCAACTACTCCCAGCTTCTGTCTGAGATATTCAAATGTCTCTCTGGGCAGTGGTTTGGTGAATATATTAACAACATGTTCTTTGGAGGGAACATACTCCAATTTGACCTTTTGTTCAAGCAATTGTTCACGTAGAAAATGATATTTGATGGGTATGTGCTTGGTCTTGGAATGCATGACTAGATTCTTTGAAATATTGATGGCACTTGTATTATCACATAGAATGGAGATGGGTGGAGTACATGTGATCTGAATGTCTTGCAATGTTTTCATCATCTAAAGGAGTTGTGTGTAGCAAGATGCAGCAGCCACATATTCTACTTGAGTTGTAGATAATGCAATTGAACTTTGTTTCTTGCTGAACCAAGACACTAATCTGGAACCCATGTAGAATGCACCACCACTAGTGCTTTTTCTATCATCAACGCTTCCTGGCCAATCTGCATCTATATATGCATGAAGTGTAAGATTTGTATCTCTAGGATACCATAAACCAAAATTTTGTGTTCCTTGAAGATATTTGAAAACCCTTTTGACTCCCTGAAGGTGTGATTCCTTTGGATTTGCTTGGAATCTTCCAACTATTCCCATTGCATGCATGATGTCTGGTCGGGTACCTGTTAAATAAAGCAACTGCCAATCATGGATCTGTAGGTTGGTTGATGTACTACTACTGATTCATCATTTGAGCTAAGATTGCATCCTGTTACCATTAGGGTACATACTGGTTTAGAATCTTCCATGCTGTATTTTTTCAAGATCTGCTTGAGATATTTGGTTTGTGACAGAAAAATACCATCTTTATTTTGTTGAACTTGTAGACCAAGAAAATATGTAAGCTCACCAAGCAAGGACATCTCAAATTCTTGCTGCATTACCGAAGCAAAATTCCAACTCATGGCTTCTTCATTACTACCAAAAATGATATCATCAGCATACACAACAAGTATTAGCAATTTATTATTGTCAATCTTTGTATATAGATTGCTATCAGCTGATCCTTTTGAAAAACCTTGTTGATGGAGGTATTTGTCAAGATGGTAATACCAGGCCCTTGGAGATTTTTTTAGACCATAGAGAGCCTTTCTGAGTCTGCATACAAGTTTTGCATCATTTCCAAGGATGAATCCGTCTGGTTGCTGAATATATACTTCTTCTTCTAAGTCTCCATTAAGAAAGGCAAATTTTACATCCATTTGGTATACTTTGAATTTCTGAAAACTAGAAAGAGCAAGGAACATTCTTATGGCTTCAAGTCTAGCAACAGGTGCAAAAGTTTCTTCAAAATCTATGCCTTCTTGTTGAGCATATCCTTTACAAACCAGTCTGGCCTTGTTTCTAATAACTTCTCCATTTTCATTCAGCTTGTTTTTGAATATCCATTTGGTTCCTATGATATTCTTATTATGAGGTCTAGGAACTAATTCCCAAGTATTATTCTTTTCAATTTGCTCAAGTTCTTCATTCATGGCCTTGACCCAACATTCATCTTTGCATGCTTCATTTACATTTTGAGGTTCGATGGAGGAAATAAATGCTAGATAGATTGAAGCTTCTGTAATAGTTCTTCTTGTCTGCACACCTACCTCTTTCTGTCCCAAAATTTGAGTCTTTCGATGATTTTTCTGAACATACCTGGATGGAGTCTTTTCTTCTGCCGTTATCTATTCTTCTGGTGCTTCATTGGTTTCTTCTTCAGAATTAGTATAATTTGATGTGGGAGGATAATCCTCATCTTCTCCACAATCTTCGGTTTTTACCTGCTTTGGATTTTTTCATGCTTCATCAACCACAACATCAATACTTTCAATAATTTTCCCAAGTATTTTATTATAACACTTATATCCTTTACTTTGGGAAGAGTAACCAAGGAGAATGCCTTCATCTGCTCTGGGTTCAAACTTGCCAAGTTTTTCATCAGTCCTTTTGATGTAACATTTGCTTCCAAAAACTTTGAAGTATTTTACAGTAGGAGTCTTACCATACCAAAGTTCATGTGGAGTTTGAGTACTATTTACCCGAACATTTTCTTGGTTGAGAATAGTGACGGCAGCGAATGCAGCTTCACCCCAGAAGGTTGCAGGAGTTCCAGACTCATTTAGCATAGCACGAGCCATATGTTGAACAGTTCTATTCATCCTTTCTACCATTCCATTTTGCTGAGAAGTCCTTGCAGTGGAGAATTGCCTTTTTATTCCATGTTCTTCACAAAATTCAAAGAATTCATCCGAGGTAAATTCCCCTCCTCGATCAGATCTGAGGCATTTGATTTTGCGATCTAATTCATTTTCAACCAAGGCTTTGAAAGCTTTGAATTTTTCAAATGCTTCATCTTTATGCTTTAGAATTCCTATCCAACACATTCTGGAAAAATCATCAATGAACAATATAAAGTATTCCTCTCCACGAGGTGACCTTTTCCTTGATGGTCCACATAAATCAGTATGAACAAGTTCAAGAGGCTTACTAGCTGATCCTTCCTTTTTAGGGAAGTGCGCTCTGGTTTGCTTACCAAATTGACATGATTTGCATATTGTATTTTCTGGGATGCTGATATCAGGAAGATCACGAACAGCCTGGAATCTGCATGCTTTTCTTATTTGAGAGAAGCTTAGATGCCCCAATCTTCTGTGCCATAGCCAGTGTTCATCATTTTTTCTTAGATAGCATTGTTGTTGTCCTCCCTTGAGTATGTATAAGTTGTTTGGAGTTCTTATACCTTTGATCACTGTTTCTCCTGTATCAAGCTCACGAACAACACATCCATTTGATCAAAATACTACTTCATTTCCTTGATCACACATTTGACTGACACTCAACAGGTTATGCTTTAGACCATCAACATACATAACATTCCCAGCTTTAACTTTTTCTTTTAAGAGAATAGAACCTTTACCTTTTATGACAGCAGGAGTGTCATTTCCAAATGAGACCTTCTTTTCCTTTTCTAAGGCATTATATGACTGAAGTTTTTCTTTATCACCTGTCATGTGTTTCGAGCATCCACTGTCGATGTACCACTGATTTTCTTGTCCTTCTGCATACAAGGCTATACCACATCTTTTTGTTTGTGGTTCTTTCTTTCTCCATATTTTGGGATTTAATGAAGTTTTCTCCTTCTGAGATGTTTGCCGAAATTTACTCCTGCATTCAGATTCTTCATGACCGAAGTTGTTGCAGATAGAGCATTCTATTTCATTTTCAAGAAGAGAAAAGTTATTGTAGGTCCGTTTCATGATCCCCATCACATTCCTTTGATTTCATGCTTCTCTAGTCACGATGGCCTTGTAAGAAACACATTGAGTAGCTTTGTGTCCAAAGTTGTGACATGAAAAACATTGGCCATTAAAGAAGTTCCTGTGATTATCGAATCTACTGACCTGGTGATTGTAGTTGCTATTGATATTCATTCTTGAAATAGATTGAGTATGATTTACCTGAGGTTGGTTGTAGCTTTTGTTCATCCTTGAAGTAAATTGAGCCTGATTTACCTGGTGATCTGCTTTATGCCTTTGCTGTCAATTGTCAAACTATTCACTGCTCTTTGCTGCATCAAGATAGCTTTTAGTGGAGGTTGACGGCTTTTGTGCTTGGGATGCTTCTTCAGTATATCCAAGACCTATCTTTATCAGAGGAGAACGTTGCACTTTGATAGTTTCATTTAAGGTTTCTGATCCTTTAGCAAATCTAAGATATAGAGCGTTTGTTTTCTCAATATCCTCTCTTAGACCCACAATTTCACATTCTAGTTTTTCATTGTGTTTTTCTCTTTCAGCAAGTTGGAATGTCAGAGTATTTATAATCATATTCTTTTCTTCTAAACAGATTTTGAGTTTAGAGGTTTCTTCATAAAGGTCATCTTCATCTAAAGCATCTAAGAAATCATCATCTTCAAAATCCATCAGAAGTCTATAGTCCTTACTATTTTCATCTTCATCATTATTTGATAAACCATCGCTATCTTCATGCGTATAGCAGCTCTTCTTACTTACACTTTGTTTTCTATTGCATTTTGTTGATTCCTTACCTTTATCAAGCTTATCTTTATGAGGACATTTGGCAGCATAATGACCGACTCTTCCACAAGAAAAACATTTGAAAGGTAGTTTACCTCTGAATCTTCCAGAACCCCATTGAAGGTTCTTGACAAAGTTTGCTTCTTCCTCTCCTTCTGAAATATGTCCCGATTCATTGAGTTCTTCTCTTCCTAAAGCTTTAATGCAGCTTCTCTCATATATGATGGACCTACTTTTCTCATTTCGAAAGTAGTTAAGATTTTGTGCAGCTGTGTCACAGTAATAGTCTGAAGATCCTGCTTTTCTTCTATGGCAAATACTTTTGATTCAAACTTAGTAGACAAGGATCTTAAAACCTTTTCAACTAAAGTAACTTCTTTTATCTCTTCACCCAAGTTCTTCATGCAATTAACAATCTCATCTATATGTAAGAAGTAACTAGCTATACTTTCATCATTGTGCATTTTGAGAGTTTCATATTGAATTCTGAGAGTTTGCAGTTTTGCACGTTTTACCTGATTGTCTCCTTCATAGCTTAGAACGATCTTGTCCCATATTTCTTTGGCGGTTTTGAGCTGCATAACTTTGACAAATTCTGATTGTGATAGACTCCCCAATAATGTATTGACAGCCTTGGCATTGGTTTCATATTGCTTTTTACCTATCGTATCTATAGGAATTGCTGATGGAAATGTATATCCTCCTTCCACGATTTCCCAGACATCTATTCCAAGAGATTGAAGATAGGTTGTGGTTCTTACCTTCCAATAAACAAAATTACTCCCATCAAAGATTGGTGGTCTAATGGATCCCTCTCTTTCGTAATTATTCATGATGATAGATCTTCCTTCAAGCGATCAAGCTTCTTCTGAAGGACCTGCTCTAATACCAATTGTTGGAAATAATGCTGAGAGGTGGGGTTGAATCAGTATTAGCAAGTCAATAATATTTCATTTCCATAATCAGATTCATATACGCTACTTCAGTTAATATACGCAATTGTATTTAAGGCAACTAGCGTATATCCTACAAACTTATGATTCAGTTAATTCATCATATGTTGATCTTTAATCAGTGCATCAGAACCATATAAACAGTAACCAGGTGCAGTAAAAACAGAACAGACAATCACACACATGAACACAAGATATAAGGTGGAAACCCAATGTGGGTGAAAACCACCTGCTGCAATTGTCTCTATCTTCTTTTTAATAAGAAACTTCTTTTTACAATTTTTGTACTGGTGCAATCTTATACCAGTATGCAGGCTTCTACCTGCAGAAGGCTACAACCTTCTCTCGTTCTCCAGCTTCTCCTAGAAGGGAGCTACAACCCCCTAGCTCTTGTACTAGATGATATGTTTACTAGTACGTAGGTGCCGGCCTACAGAAGGCTACAACCTTCTCTTTTCTTCCAGGGACCACGTTTCATAAATTTTCAGACTGGATCCATCAATAACATCATTCAAACATCAAATATATCTACATCAACCAATCTCCTTTGCACCAACCACAACTGAATCAATCAATCACTTTTCAAAATGTTGTAACCAGAATACAGTAACCAGAACCCAGAACACTGCAACAGCAAACAGAAGTAGCTAAAGCATATTTTATGAGGTATATGCTACTTCAATGTGTCGAACCTGTGTGCATACGCAATTTTCTCAAGGCGAACCTACGTACAGATCTTCAAATCAAATTTAAGATGTATACATTGTTTTGATATGCAGAACTAGCATGTATACGCGCCTTTTCTAAAGTGAACCTGCGTACAGATCTGTAAATGATGATTTAATCTTTACAACAATTCCAGATTTCAGCTATACCTAGATCATCATATTCACATACTACAACATGCGTCAGTTATTTAGATAAAAGATCAAAACCACACAAAGATACTTCACTTCAAGCCTTAAGATCTTGACCCATCATTAGATCTTATCCTTCATCAAGCGCTAAGGTTCATCCTTGATTCAGATCTAGCTATGCACCAGAACCCAATAACTTGTATTCTAGATCTTTCTCTTCATCAGATATTCAATACTTGAGTACATTTGCCTAATGATCTTGTCCTCCTTTAATAATCTTAGGCCTTACTCAATACCATGGACCAAAACCACTTAGAACCAATACCTTGGACCAAATACCTAGGGTCAACACTTTGGATCAGATACCTTGGACCAATACCATGGATCAAAATACCATGGACCAAAACTTATTTTTCCAACATGTACACACCTTTCCTTCTCTGAAAGTGCATGTGTACGCTATACGCTCCTTTTGGTCTGTTAACCTGCGTGTACATGTGGCTTGGTCAATGGGTAACCTGTGTATAACTCTCTTTATTTAATCTGTGAGTTTGAAATGTGATCTGTCATCTGAGTGAGTTTCCATCAAGGACAACACCTATGTCATAATGCCAAAAAGGGATACCCAACCTGCAGTCACAAAGGTACGAGCGATTAAAACAGATAAAAAATAGTGTGCAACAGAAAATGAAAAAACTTGAAAAACTTGCACACGAGAGAGAAGGTCTCGCATGTGGGCAGAAGAATGTGTCACAACCACCGAACACACATGCTTACCTCTTCCATGACTACTATTTTTCAACAAACCTCGAAGGCCTCTTGCGAGTGTGTGTTGTTCTGCACCAAGTTTCTTAGCGAGTGCGAGGAAGGACTGAAGCTTGTTACCTGCAACATGACTCGCCAAGTAAGATTGTTCCAGCCATTTAGCGATTGGATCATAAAATTCATGATGGTTGTTTTGAAAGATTCATGATCTTTGAGAAGATGGCTTCTTGATTCGAGGGAGGGGATCACAATGGGAATCTGATACGGATAGATAGATCTGTTCATTCTCATCATTCATGTCAAGACAGTGAGGGCCTACCATAGCCATCAACGCAGGTTGAGGTCCCTCACTTGCTTGACATAAATCGAAGAATAAAGATGTTACACAGTGAAAATAATAATGTGTGAAGCCACTGTCATTGGATGTAATGTTGGGAAAATGATAAACTGCATGACAGCCACGCAAGGTAGAAGAAAAATCAGACCAGTCGATCGAGATGGGAGATTCCCAGTTTGACATGAACAAAGAAATTTTTTTAACAATTATGTGAACGCTTTGAATGAGGGAACCAATTTCATTGTCCGCTAGACATGATAGAACACCCACCTGCAACAGGTGAAAAAGTGTGTAGACATCATGGTAATCACAGAAATGTAGAAAGGATGCCAACACTGTGAATGTGTGAAACCAATTGGGGTGTGGTGAAATGAGAGTAACTTGATTCACGCGATAGGTTGTGCGCTCGTCATCACACAGGGAGATTGCTGGTGTGATGAGTGGGCAGATTTGATGTGCGAAATTTGCAAAAAGACCAAGGAGTTGATTACAAGAGAAAACGACCAATAAGTATGATTCCAGATAAATATAGTCTTTGAGATGATCAACTTCGTTGTCCCATGATTGAATGAGGGACGGACATTCCCAACCCGAATTAGATGTAAGAGAGGTGCATGAAAACGAACATGCTGTAACAGACTCATGGATTCGATCATTAGTGAAAATCTGAAATTTTGAAATATCACACCCAGAATAGTAAATATTCTTTACACGGGGATCCACATCGAGTGTAGTGATGTAGATATATGGATTTTGCATGAGAAATGAGATCTAATTTGGTTTGGCGGGCTTACCAGAGTCGCGAGGTCGTGACATAACCATCAACGGACGTTGAAGTGCCTTGACTCCCTGGCATGCCCCGGAACTTTCTAGAATTGAAAACTTGCATTTTGAGATGTGAACCAGATCATGCATGGCGTGAGGATGGCTGTTGTTACTGATTTCAAAATTTCTCTTAGGATGACAGCCATCTCTGTCACAAGCTTCATCAAAATTTTCAGCAAGCTGACTTAATGATTTGTCTTCATGCAACACATAAGATGATGATGAGTGGCAAGAGTCTTGTGTGTTGAGACTATTTTCATCATGGACAACCTCATTTCCTTGTGTCGATTGAGGAGATAACTCATGGGATGAAGAAGCAAGAGAATGTGGAATATCTCTGACGCATGTTGATGTGCTGTGAATGATAGGACACACGGGCAAGTGAGGTGCAGAGGAAGCTTCGATATGGATGTTTTCTTTGACTGGTGCGCATTCCAGATTTGAGTTAGAGTGTACATGAGATGACAGTAGATCATATGATGTGCTTGGGCATTCATCACAACATACGGAAGCGTGGGAGTGATGACAGCCCAAGACTGGAGGTTGATCGAAAGAATTGATTGTGCATGATGTTTCACCAAGATTCACAGATCGAGAATCGATCAAGAATGGAAGCTCAATGTTTTGAGAGGAATTTATTATGTATTCATCGTCATGCTCCTCTGTTTGTCTGATGAGACTACCTTGCACATGACTGCAACTTGAGCCAGCAGCTTGGGAATCAAGAGAGTGCATGTAGCTAGCTTGTGAAGCAGATCGCTCAAGCGAGTCATGGTGCAAGGAGTCATGGCTTGCTGATTATGGAGGATGGAAGATATGCAGATTAGACTCAAGACTTGGGTTATGAATGGTGATGTCCTCTTGCAAAATGGAGGGATGAGTTTTTTCCATAGGCTTTATGCACCATTCTGGAATTTCCTCCATTGGGGCAGGATACAGCCGAGCAGATGGGTTGGGAACATGTTGCATAGATTTATCAGCTTTGCAACTACTGCGAGGGGGTACCCGATGCATAGATTTCTTAGATTTGTGGTTGCTACAAGGGGGAACCCTCTTCAAGACATGAGGTATGTTGTGATCTGCGAGAGTCGAGGAAGAAGGAAAATCAGGAGGTAAATCGTTTCGAGAGACCTGAACCAAGCGTTTCAGCTCTTGGCTCATGAAGTCAAGGTCCATAAACCATTCAGGAATTTCGTGACATAGGTGAAGGAAGCAAGTAGCAAAGTCCTCAACTAATTCGCCAGGCTTCATTCTTAAATGAGAGATTCTTTCATATACATCTTGGTGGTCACACTCATCAAAGGCTTGATGGAGCTCCTTGAGGAAAGTGAGAAGGGAATGGACGGAAGCAGGTGGCAGGGTATGACACCACTGATTAGCACAACCTTCAAGGGTGAGGAAGAAGAGTACGCAAACAAGCTCATCACTATCGATTTCATGAGATTCACAAAAATGAAGAAAATCATAAATGTGCTCGGTTACGAACATTCTGTCCTCACTGTCAAACTTTAACAAGGACAAGTGATCGAGAAGCTCATCGGGGATTGATAACTGATTAAGGGAGAATGAGAGAGACACCTCAAGAGCACGAATTGTGTATTATTCATTGGATAAGAGATTCAGCCTAGATGTATGGGCTCAGCTTGTCATCTGGCCCTCCTTCTAGCACCAACAAGTTAACATTGTTGGACCCACCAACATTAGGGGATCACCTCGGTATGAAGTCCCAACTAGACCTCACACCGTTTGGTGTGGGAGTCCCATCTGGTACGATGGACCGGTTTCCATTATCTTAAACATTTTCCTCAACTCTTGCTTGTCAGCATAGGAGAGTGGTCTGCTTTGTCTTGTGGTTTGCGTGCCTGGTGATTGTAAGTGTCTCTTGTTTCAATGGTTCTTTCACCATAGAGGGAGAGGGTGGGAGTGAGTCCCAAGTCGGTTGGGAGAAGTCCCAACTCTGCTAGGAACACACAACACAACAGGATGTGCACAGCTTCTGGTGGAACAGTCCACACGGATGTGACAGTCACAACACACAAGGGAAGATAACACATATAATACTTAGCGGATTAGTCCGTGCAAGTGCAATGGTTGTTATAGCAAGTTTTATGTGAAAGGTCTGTCTGATGTCTGAGAGAGTAGTCTACACAGGAAAGACAGCGTTAAAAACATATACAACACATTTTCATTAACATATATGTATTACAACAAGTGAATTAGTTCAAGTTTTAAACACAGGTTAAAGCAACATGCATTACAAGTGTTAAAGATTAGTCTTACAACAGTTACAATACATGTGTGAAAACATGTTGGCCTATGAGCAGGCTTTTGAATTAAGTGAAAGTTCCAAGACACATCATTACACCATATATCACTAACACTGTGTGCAAGGTGTTGGAGCCACTACTTACTCCTCAAAGAAAAGATTACAGACTCTCAAGGCTACGCGGAAGGAGCTGAGGTGAAAAAGTCCTTTCCATGTACAAATGAGGGGGTATTTATAGCTAAGGGTGAAACTGACCCTTGTGGATGTTCGACTACCCTCATGATTGTTTGACTTCCATGACTTTTCGACTTTACATAACTCTTCATACAACAAGTGGGTCTCTTGGACTTCCACGTTACAATACATTGATTGACAATATGGCCCACAGTAGATATGTGGACGACATGACCCATGACATGAATCGACATGACAGTGCTGGTACATTTGTGTTGCTGCTGGTGTGCATGTCGAGTTGCAGTGTTGCTAGTGATGGATGTCCTCATGGTGTGTCATAGCTTCACCTTCGCATGACAACATGAGCGGAGTCTTCAATGGCCGTTGGGTTCGCTTGATGTTGCATTCACACGTTAATCCTTGCTTGTATGTTGGAAGGCTTGACAGGTTCGTCGGTTCGTGAAAAGTGCATGTTCATCCATCCGTGAACACATTTTGCATGTTTGCTTGTCCGTCCATCCATGCACACATCTTTTGCATGATCGTCTGTTCGCAAGCACATCTCTTTGCACGCATTGTTTGTTCGTCTGTTGGTGAACCTGTCCTTCTTCATGTGCTCCCTTTGTTCATCCCATCTATTTTTCGCGCCATGTTTTTTGTGTACATGTATCTGCAGTCACTCATGAAGAGACAATATCAAATCCAAAAACCTCCTAGTCTACCATGATACATGATCGTTTCGGATGTAGGTGATCGGGAAAGGAGACAAGGTTGTGAGTTGAGATGGAGGCTCCAAGAACTGCTGATGAAAACTACACAGGGGTCACTAGGTGATGAAGATGGGAAATTTGGATCAACAATGACTGTCTGCGAGGTCTGGCTCAGCTAGAGGACAAAACTGCGCAATATTTGAGAAGAACAGTCTGGGCTGCGGAAAGGCTAGGCAGGTAATATCTGCGCAATTTCATAAATGAGCAGGCAGCGGGAGCTTGGCAGAAAAAACTGCGCAATTCCTGAGGGGAACTAGAGTCAGCCGTTGGGTCACTGGCAGCAAAAGATACACAATTCTTGAGGGGAACTGGCAGTCTTCTATCGGGAGCTTGGCAGCAAAAATTGCACAATTCCTAGAGGGTAGTAGTCAGTTGCTGGAGCTTGGCAGCAAAAACCACGCAATTCCTAAGGGGAACTATCAGTTGGCTGCCGGTAGCTGCTGGCGAGAAAAATTGTGCTAATACTGGGAAGTTGGCCTGTTGTTCACCTCTGTATAGTTTTTGAGCTGAGTGGACTATTGGGCAGCAGAGGACTTTCTCATGAAGACTACACAATTTTCTTGGTGAGCATCCGGTCAACTATTGGGAGGGTTGGCTGGAAAACTGCACAATTTTCTAAGGAAGACAGGGATAGGCACTTGGTGTTTGTCCGGCCTGTCTGTGCAACTTTCTCAATCAACGGAGCAGGCAAGTTTTGCAGCCTCTGCGCAATTTTTGGGGGGATTCAGTCCTAGGGTCGCTGTCAAGTCAAACTCTCTGGTTGACCAGCATGGAGGTTGATTGATTTTCTTGCGAACAGCGCAGCTTGAAATGGCTTGCTTGGTGCTTCTGCACTGTTCTGGATGAAATTCAATCGAGTCGACAACGGGGTGATGATCCGGTGGTCAGGGAATCCGGTTGTTAGAACTTCAACAAAGTGACTAAGCGTGTGAATGAGCGAAATATGCATACGTAATCTTGCAAACACACACTTACATGCATTGACGACGAGATGACTAAAACCATCTAGACACACATGCTCAACATGACTGACCAACGGTGTAAGTGACAAGCGCGACACTTGTGATTGATCATTGGTCAACAGTGACGACACTTTTGAAAGTGTATGTGACTCCATGTGTGAGTGCGACAGATGTTCACATAGAGAACACAACAAGTACACACGGAGCAAAGACCCTAAGTATAACCAAAACATGGTCGCAAGTATGACATTGACATCAACATGCAAAACTTGGGTGAAATGATCAAGCAAGGTGGGTGCGAAGGCTCACACGAGCTCACGGAGTGAACCCAAGTGTGCATATCCATCAAGTGAAACTCTCAAGGAAGGTTCCAAAATTGGGTGCAGGGCAAAATTTTGGAGGGTGGTTATAGCCGCTATAACAAATTAATTAAGGTTCTAGGAGTTTTTGTTGTTACATAAATAGTTGCTTAAGCACATGATTCCTTTCCTAATCAGACTCAATCTAGGAGCATGTCAAAGTCAAAAGAAACAGCTCATCACTTGGAGATATTTGTGGAGCATCCAGATCATTTGGCTAAGATATTTTGTAAATTTATTTGTTATTAAAGGAATTTGTTATAGTTTTACCCCTTCCATGGAAATCATTGTGAGCGAAGAATTGGAGAATAGGATTGGAAAGGGAAACACCAGATCTTTGTAATCCTGGTACTTTTATTAATGAAAATCTCAACTTTGTGGTACAATAATTTTCTCTAAGTAGTTTGTGTGATTTTTAGTACACTAGGCCCTGTTGAGGAGGAAGGGCCCTCCTTTTTAGCACGGATCATTGGTTAGTTAGAGTGGAATACATAATTGTATAAATATTTCTCAGTTATTTGATTGTTGTTATTGTTGCTGTTACAGTTAATTATGTGTGTAATTTAATTAATTGTGGTAAGCTTTGGATGGTGTGATAGCTTAAGTCCTGGACCGGTCCCTCAGTTTAGTGTGGTAGTGAATTATTTTATTTGTTGGTTTGGATTGCACTCCCTTTTATGTGTGGAGATTGAATGAGTAATGGTTTTTAGGAGTGTTGTGAGAGTGGTTGAATGACAAATTGGATAAATATTTATCAATTATGGGATTGTTGTTGTTACCGTTGTTGTTATAGTTAATTTTGTGTGTAATTTAATTAATTAAAATAAGCTTTGGATGGTGTGATAACTTAAGTCCTGGGTCAGTCCCTCAGTTTAGTGTGGCAGTGAATTATTTGCTTTGTTGTTACAGTTTGTATTGCACTTCCTTTTATGTGTGAAAATTGAATGAGTGATGGTTTTCAAGAGTGTTGTGAGAGTGGTTGAATGACATATTGCATAAATATTTCTCAGTTATGTGATTGTTGTTATTGTTGTTATTACAGTTAATTTTGTGTGTAATTTAATTAATTGCAATAAGCTTTGGATGGTGTGACAACTTAAGTCCTGGACCAGTCCCTCAGTTTAGTGTGGCAATGAATTATTTTCTTTGTTGTTACAGTTTGGATTGCACTTCCTTTTATGTGTGCAGATTGAATGAGTGATGGTTTTCAGGAGTGCTATGAGAGTGGTTGAATGACAGATTGCATAAATATTTCTCATTTATGTGATTGTTGTTACTATTGTTGTTATAGTTAATTTTGTGTGTAATTTAATTAATTGCAATAAACAATGTAAACTTTGAAACAGGAACTGATACTGTTACCCGTTTCGTAGAGAGAGCAAAGAAGTGACCTCATTTTGAAAAGGGGTGATGCAGAACGAACATGTTTTTTTTAGAGCATACTTTTTGGCACTTTAATTTTTTTATGTACATTATGTTTTAGAATCGTTTTAGAATGGTAGTGATTTTCATGCTAATTTAAAAAGCGAGTATTCTGCATCACCCCCTTTTTTTAAAAGACCTGTGTTTTGGCTTTAAATTTTCTAATGTATAAAATGTAAATAATTATTTTGTAAATTTGATCATTTTTGAAGTGGTCGTTTTCTTCACATTTTCTTGTTTTTTATTTTAATTTTAACTTTTTTTTTTAGTGAGGTTTTATTGTTTTGCATTTTTAAATTAGGAGGTCGATATTTAGAATTTTCGATATTCTACATATTTAGACATCCTTAATTAATTTTTGAATCCACATGAAATAATTGTTTGTAAAAAACAATATTTTTTAACAATGGACATAAAAATAACCATTTTTAACATAAATATAACTAAAAAACTACATGTTTTGATAATTTTTTGCTAGAATTGACATGTCAAAATCACAATTTTTATACGATAATTTTAACCAAAAACGATTAAATAATAGCTTTTTTTATGAATTTCATGTCAAAAAAATAATAATAATCACTTTTTTTTTTTTTTTAAATAATGATTAACTTAAAAATCAATGCGAAAATCACATATTACAAATATTGAACGTATAACAAACCTAATTGAGTGTTTATTATTCTCATAAAATGTTAAAGTCAAAACATTGCAAAGCTTGATTTACAAGCATAACTTAAATTTAATCAACAATGTCACGTAATCCAAACTCTTCGTCCTCTAGAGTTTCATCATTGTCTTTTTCCACAATATTTTCTGTTTCCTTTTGCTCACTTTCCTCTTCTAATAGGTCTTTGATGTCTGTGAATCTCCCAATGTATGTCTTTCCAAACATTCTATATAATGGTGGTTGGGTTTCCTTTGCCTTTTTTGCCACACGTGATTCACTAAAGTCCCCTTTATTCAACCCAATTTCTTGCATTGCATCTGGAAGAAATTGAAGAAGATTAATTCTTTACTGAATGAAATTGCACTGTACTGGATCTTTTTCAATTGCAATGCAATTTCTTCCTTTTTGAAGGCAACATGCTAGCGTTGTACCTAATTATCAAGCACAAAAGAAATAATGAACTAAATTAGTACAATGACATATTAATTAAAAAATAACATATTGAAATTCAATTCCATATAATAAAACTTAACTGAGCCAGAAAATAAATCCAGAACCCAATCTCCTTCATCTCACAAATGTCTATAAGATAGTTAATCAATAATTGTGGTTTTTAATAAATGTTAACTATCTCTCCTTTTGCTTTTGATTCCAAGAATCAACCAGCCACCAACCGGGTGGGCAGCTGGTGGCTGGGTGATTCCCACCAGCCGAGCGGGCGGCTGGTTCATTCCCAGAATCACCCAGCCACCAGCAGGGCGGGCGGCTGGTGGTTGGGTGATTCCGGGAATCAACCAGCCACCAGCCGGCCATTGGTTGATTCCGAGAATCAACCAGCCACCGACAAGCCGGGAATAAACCACCCACCAGCCGCCCACCCGACTAGTGGCTACCAGCTGGGCGGCTGGTGGCTGGGTGATTCCGGGAATCAACCAGCCACCCAGCCACCAGCTGGGTGGCCAGCTGGTGGTTGGTTGATTCCCAGAATCAACTAGCCACCAGCCGCCTTGCTGGTGGTTGGGTAATTCTGGGAATCAACCAGCCACCAGCATGGCGGCCGTCTAGTGACTGGTTGATTCCGAGAATCAACCAGCGACCAGCCGCCCGCCCGGCTGGTCGCTGGGTGATTTCGTAAATCAACCAGCCACCACCTCCAGCTGGCCACTCAACTGCTGACTGGTTGAATCCCGGAATCAACCAGCGACCAGCCGGCAACACCAGGCACCACCCGCGCGCCCGGCTAGTGGCTAGGTGATTCCGGGAATCAACCAGCCACCAACCGGGCGGCCGACTAGTGGCTAGTTGATTCCGGGAATCAACCGTCGGCTGGTGGCTGGGTGATTCCGGGAATCAACCAGCCACCAGTTGGGCGGCTAGCTGGTGGCTGTCGTCCAACTGGTGGCTGGTTGATTCCCAGAATCAACCAGCCACCAGCTGGCCGCCCGGCTGGTGGCTGGGTGATTCCCAGAATCACCCAGCCACCAGCCGGGCGGGGGAATCACCCAGCCACCAACCGGGCAGCCGGTTGGTGGCTGGTTGATTCCGGGAATCAACCAGCCACCAGCTGGCCGCCCGGCTGGTGCCTGGTTGATTCCGGGAATCAACCAGCCACCAGTCGGGCGGAGCCACCAGCCGGGCGGGCGGCTGGTGGCTAGTTGATTCCGGGAATCAACCAGCCGCCCGCTCGGCCGGTGGTTGGTTGATTCCGGGAATCACCCAGCCACCAGCCGCCCGCTCGGCCGGTGGCTGGTTGATTCCAGGAATCACCTAGCTACCAGTCGGGCGGGCGGCTGGTGGCTGGCTGATTCCCAAAATCAACCAGCTACCGGCCGAGCGGCCGCATGGTGGCTGGGTGATTCCTGGAATCAACTAGCCACTGGCCGGGTGGGCGGCTGGTTGACTCCTGGAATCAACTAGCCACCGGCTGGGCGGGCGGCTGGTTGATTCCCAGAATCAACCAACCACCAACTGGTCGTTCGGTTAGTGGTTGGTTGATTCCAGGAATCAACAGGCCACCAACCGGGCGGAGCCACCAACTGGCCACCCCGCTGATGGCTGGTTGATTCCGGGAATCAACAAGCCACCAGTCGGAATCAACCAACCACCAGCTGGCCGCCCGGCTGGTGGCGGGTTGCTTCCGGGAACCAACCAGCCACCAGCCGCCCGACCGACTGGTGGCTAGTTGATTCCCGGAATCATCCAGCCGGGCGGCTAGCTGGTGGCTGGTTGATTCCCAGAATCAACCAGCCACCAACCGGGTGAGCCATTAACTGGGTGGCCGGTTGGTGGCTGGTTGATTCCCGGAATCAACCAGCCACCAGCCGGGCGGGTGGCTGGTGGCTGGTTGATTCCAGTCCCGGCTGGTGGCTGGTTGATTCCGGGAATCGACGAGCCACCAGCCGCCCGCCCGGCCTATGGCTGGTTGATTCCGGGAATCACCCAGCCACCAGCCGGGCGGACGGCTGGTGGCTAGTTGATTCTTGGAATCAACCAGCCACCAGCCACCAACCAGCCCGCCCGCCCGGCCGGTGGCTGATTGATTCCGGGAATCACCCAGCTTTTGTCGACGCGTTTCGAACCAACCAGTGTGGTTCATCGTCAGGACAAGTTGAAGAACCAATCTGGCCTAGCTTGCTTAAATAGAGGTGCAGAGACTCCAGGGTTAAAAATACCAACGGCTAATTTTGACCAATGACCCTAGTCAAATTAGTTAAATTAATATTTACCTATTTTTGTAACTTTTTATAAAGACGTTAATTAAAAATATAAATAATAAATCAGTCTAATATTAATTAATTAATAAGAGAGTTCTAAGTAGTACCCTATAGGGTACTACTTAGAACTCTCTTATTAATTAATTAATATTAGACTGATTTATTATTTATATTTTTAATTAACGCCTTTATAAAAAGTTACAAAAATAGGTAAATATTAATTTAACTAATTTGACTAGGGTCATTGGTCAAAATTAGCCGTTGGTATTTTTAACCCTGGAGTCTCTGCACCTCTATTTAAGCAAGCTAGGCAGATTGGTTCTTCAACTTGTCCTGACGATGAACCACACTGGTTGGTTCGAAACGCGTCGACAAAAGATTGGTTATGTGATTTTGCCGAAGATTATCTAAACAATGTTATGGATCACAGAAGTCTAAATTCCTTAATCACCCAGCTACTAGTCAGGCGAGCGGCTGGTGGCTGGTTGATTTCTAGTTGATTCCCGGAATCAACCAGTCACCAACTAGGCGGCCAGCTGGTGGCTCCGCGCGGCTGGTGGCTGGTTGATTCCGGGAATCAACCAGCCATTAACCGGTTGCCTGGTTGGTGGCTGGTTGATCGGGCTGCTGGTGGCTGGTTGATTCCAAGAATCAATAAGCCACTAGCCGGAATCAACCAGCCGCCCGCCCAACTGGCCCGGTTGGTGGCTGGTTGATTCCCGGAATCATCCAGCCACCAGCCGGGCGGCCAGCTGGTGGCTGGTTGATTCTCGGAATCAACCAGCCACCAACCGAGCGGCCAGCTGGTGGCTGGTTGATTCCGGGAATCAACCAGCCACCAGCCGCCCACCCGGCTGGTGGCTGGTTGATTCCCGGAATCAACCTGCCACTAGCCGGGCAGCCAGCTGGTAGCTAGTTGATTCCCGGAATCAACCAGCCACCAACCGGGCGAGCCATCAACCGGGTGGCCGATTGGTGGCTGGTTGATTCCGGGAATCAACGAGCCACCAGCTGGCTGCCCGACTGGTCGCTGGTTGATTCCGGGAATCAACCAGCCACCAACCGGCCACCCTGTTGATGGCTGGTTGGGTGGCCTGTTGGTGGCTGGTTGATTCCCGGAATCAACCAGCCATCAGCTGGCCGCCCGGCTGGTGGCTGGTTGATTCCCGGAATCAACGAGCCACCAACCGCCCACCCGGCTGGTGGCTGGTTGATTCCAGGAATCAACCAGCCACCAGCGGGGCAGGCCGCTGGTGGCTCGTTGATTCCGGGAATCAACCAGCCACCAGCCAGGCGGCCAACTAGTGGCTGGTTGATTCTCATAATCAACCAGCCACCAACCACCCTCCCGGCTGGTGGCTGGTTGATTCCCCTGCCCGGCTGGTGCCTGGATGATTCCGGGAATCAACCAGCCACTGGCCGGGCTGGTGGCTGGTTGATTCCTGGAAGCTGGTGGCTGGTTGATTCCTGGAATCAACCGCGAATCAACCAGCCACCAGATGGCCGCCCGGCTGGTGGCTGGATGATTCGCAGAATCAACCAGCCACCAGTCGGGCGGCCATCTGGTGGCTGGTTGATTCCCGGCTGCTGGCTGGTTGATTCCGGGAATCAACCAGCCATCAACCGGCCACCCCAATCAACCGGTTGCCCGGTTGGTGGCTGGTTGATTATGGGAATCAACCAACCACGAGCTGGCCGCCCGGCTAGTGGCAGGTTGATTCCGGGGCCGGGCGGGCGGTTGATGCTTGGTTGATTCTGGTGCCTAGTTGATTTCGGGAATCAACCAGCCACCAACTGGGCAGCCGTCCGGTGGTTGGTTGATTCCCTGAATCACCCAACCACCAGTCGGGCGGGCGGCTGGTGGCTGGTCAACCAGCGACCTACAGGGCGGCCCGCTGGTGGCTGGTTGATTCTCGGAACCAGCCAGCCACCAACCGCCAGCCCGACTGGTGGCTGGGTGATTCCGGGAATCAACCAACCACCGGCCGGCCGGCCGGTGGTTGGTTGATTCCCGGAATCACCCAGCCCGACTGGTGGCTGGGTGATTCCGGGAATCAACCAACCACCGGCCGGCCGGCCGGTGGTTGGTTGATTCCCGGAATCAACCAGCCACCAGTCGGCTGCCGGGGTGGTGGCTGGTTGATTTTGGGAATCAACCAGCCACCAGCCAACCAGCCACCAGCTGGCCGCCCGGCTGGTGGCTGGTTGATTCCTAGAATCAACCAGCCACCAGCCGGGCGGCTGACCGGTGGCTGGTTGATTTTCGAAATCAATCAGCGACCAGCTGGCCGCCTAGCTGGTGGCTGGTTGATTCCGGGAATCAACCAGCCACCAGCCGCCCGCCCGACTGGTGGCTGGGTGATTCCGGGAATCAACCAACCACCGGCTGGTGGCTGGTTGATTCCTGGAATTAACGAGCCACCGATTGGCTGCCCGGCTGGTGGCTGGTTGATTCCGGGAATAAACCAGCCACCAGTCAAGCAGAGCCACCAGCCGGGCTTGATTCCGGGAATCAACCAGCCACCAGCCGCCCTCCCGACTGGTGGCTGGGTGATTCCCGGAATCAACCATCCACCGGCCAGGCGGGCGGCTGGTGGCTGGGTGATTCCCGGAATCAAACAGCCACCAGCCGGGAGGGCGGCTGGTGGCTGGTTCAACCAGCCCTCCCGGCCGGTGGCTGTTTGATTCTGAGAATCACCCAGCCACCAGCCAGGCGGCTAGTTGGTGGTTGGTTGATTTCCGAAATCAACCAGCCACTAGCCGCTCGCCCGGCTGGTGGCTGGTTGATTCCCGTGAATCAACCAGCCACCAACCGTGTGGTCAGCTGGTGGCTAGTTGATTCCCGGAATCAACCAGCCACCAACCGGTTGCCCGGTTGGTGGCTTGTTGATCCCAGGAATCAACCAGCGACTAGCCGGGCGGGCGGCTAGTATTTGATTTATTCCAGGAATCAATCAGCCACTAGCCGGCTGCCCAATTGGTGGCTGGTTGATTCCGGGAATCAACCAAACACCAGCCGGTCGCCCGGCTGGTGGGTGGTTGATTCCCATAATCAACCACCCACCAGCCCGCCCGACTGGTGGTCGGTTGATTCCCGGAACCATCAGCCGGGCGGCCAGCTGGTGGCTGGTTGATTCCCGGAATCAACCACCCGGCTGGTGGCTGGTTGATTCCCGGAATCAACCAGCTACCCAACGGCCACTTGGTTGATGGCTGATTGATTCCCAGAATCAACCAGCTACCCAACGGCCACTCGGTTGATGGCTGGTTGATTCCGGGAATCAACCAGCCATCAACCGAGTGGCCGGTTGGTGGCTGGTGGTCGGGTGGCTGGTGGCTGGTTGATTCCGGAAATCAACAAGCCACCAGCTAGCCGCCCGGCTGGTGGCTGGTTGATTCTGGGAATCAACGAGCCACCAGCCGCCCGCCCGGCCGATGGCTGGTTGATTCCGGGAATCACCTAGCCACCAACCGGGTGGGCGGCTGGTGGCTGGTTGATTCCGGGAATCAACCAGCCACCAGCCGGGCGGCCATTTGGTGGCTGGTTGATTTCGGGAATCAACCAGCCACCAGCCGGGCGCCCGGCTGGTGGCTGGTTGATTCCCGAATCAACCAGCCACCACCGGCCACCAACTGGTCGCCCGGTTGGTGGCTGGTTGATTCTGGGAATCAACCAACCACCAGCTAGTCGCCCGGCTAGTGGCAAGTTGATTCCGGGAATCAACCAGCCACCAGCCGGGCGGAGCCACTAGCCGGGCGGGCGGCTGGTGCCTGGTTGATTCCCGGAATCAACCAGCCACCAGCCGCTCGCCCGGCTGGTGGCTCGTTGATTCCCAGAATCAACCAGCCACCAGCTGGCCGAATCACCCATCCACCAATGAGGCGGGCAGCAGGTGGCTGGTTAATTCCGGGAATCAACCAGCCACCGGTCAGCCGCCCGGCTGGTGGCTGGTTGATTCCGGAAATCAACCAGCCACCGGTCAGCCGCCCGGCTGGTGGCTGGTTGATTCCGGAAATCAACCAGCCACCAGCCGGGCGTCCGGTGGGTGGCTGGTTGATTCCGGGAATCAACTAGCCGCCCGCCCGACTGGTGGCTGGGTGATTCCGGTAATCAACCAACCACCGGCCGACCGCCCGGCTGGTGGCTGGTTGATTCTTGGAATCAACCAGCCACCGGTCGGCCGCCCGGCTGGTGGTTGGTTGATCCCGGCTGGTTGATTCCGGGAATTAACCAGCCACAAGCTGGCCGCCCGGCTTCTGGCTGGTTGATTCCAGGAATCAACCCGCCACTAGCCACCCGGCTGGTGGCTTGTTGATTCTCGGAATCACCTAGCCACCAGCCGAGCGGAGCCACCAACCAAGGGGGCGGCTTGTCGCTGGTTGATTCCCGGAATTACCCAGCCACCAACCGGGTAGGCGGCTGGTGGCTAGTTGATTATGGGCAGTAGGTGGCAGGGTGATTTCGGGAATCAACCAGCCACCAGCCGCACAACCGCCCGCCCGGCTAGTGGCTGGGTGACTCCTGGAATCAGCTAGCCACCAGTCACCCGCCCAGCTAGTGGTTGAGTGATTCCGGGAATCAACCAGCCACCAGCCATCCACCTAGCTGGTAGCTGGGTGATTCCGGGAATCACCCAGCCACCAGCCAGACGGGCTGTCGGGGTGGGGTGGCCCGGAATCTCCCAGCCACCAGCCGGGCAAGCGGGCGGGCCACCAGGGTGGTGCCACCCTAGGCTGCGCCACCCTGGCGGCCCGCCCGCCTGCCCAGCTAGTGGCTGGGTGATTCCGGGAATCACCCAACCACCAGTCCCCTGCCCGGCTGGTGGCTGGGTGATTCTGGGAATCACCCAGCCACTAGCCGGGCAGAGGGAATCACCCAGCCACCAACCAGGCGAGCGGGCGGGCCGCCGAGGTGGCGCGGCCTTGGCTGGTGCCACCCAGTGGCCCGCCCGCCCGCCCGGCTGGTGGCTCGGCGATTCCGGGAATCGCCTAGCCACCAGCCGGGCGGGCTGCTGGTGGCTGGGTGATTCCAGCCACCTGGGTGATTCCCAGAATCACCCAGCCACAAGTCGGGCGGGCGCAGGCGGCTGGTGCTTGGGCGATTCCCGAAATCACCCAGCCACCAGCCGAGCGGGCGGGCGGGCCGCTGGGGTGGCCCGGCCTGGGCTGGTGCCACCCCGGTGGCCCGCCCGCCCGCCCGGCTAGTGGCTGGGCGATTCCGGGAATCACCCAACCACCAGCTGAGCGGGCGAGCAGGCCGCCGGGGTGGCACAGCTTAGGTTGGCGCCACGCCGACGGCCCGCCTGCCCACCTGGCTGGTGGCTTGGCGATTTCGGGAATTGCCCAGCCACCAGCCGCTCGCCCGGCTGGTGGATGGGTAATTCTGGGAATCACCCAGCCACTGGGCGGGCGGGCCGCCCGGGTGGCATGGCCTAGGTTGGCACCACACCTGCTGCCCGCCAGCCTGCCCGGCTGGTGGCTGGGGGATTTCAGGAATCACCCAATCACGAGCCGTGCCACCCCGGCGGCCTGCCCGCCCGCCCAGCTAGTGGTTGGTCGATTCCCGGAATTGACCAGCCACCAACCGGGTGGGCAGGCTGGCCGCCGGGGTGGCGCGGCTGGGCTGGCGCCACCCCAGCGGCCTGCCCGCCCACCCGGCTGGTGGCTGGGAAATTCCTGGAATCCTTTTTCTTTTGTATCTAGCATGTTATGGTTGAAAACATGTTGAATTTATACTTAGGAAAGAAAAATTATATCCTACCAAAAACATTAATGTGTTTTTTTCCTCATAAACAAATTTGTTTGGCACATAAAAATTTGGTTTTGCTAGCATTTTTTTTAAATTTTGATAATTGACCCTAAAAAAAAAGTCATTGTTCCAGTATCATCACTTTCGTTTTTAAGCTATATTTTGCATGAAAATTTCGTAGTAAATTTCGTAGTCATTGCCATTTTTAAAACATGTTCAAAATTGACCCCTAAAAATAAAATCATCGTTCCAGTATACACACTTTTCATTTTTAGCATTGTTTTTTATGTTTTTTCGGGATTTTTTTGCCAGAGTTCCCGTTTTGAGTTTATAGTTCCCGTTTCAAAGTTTACATTGTTAATAAGCTTTCAATGGTGTGACAACTTAAAAATTAGAATGGTCCCTTAGTTTAGTGTGGCAGTGAATTGTTTGCTTTGTTGTTACATTTTGGATTGCACTTCCTTTTGTGTGTGCATATTGAATGAGTGATGGTTTTTAGGAGTACTATGAGAGTGGATGAATGCCAAAGTAGCTTATTCTACAGTATTTCTTTGCATTGAATTTGTGTGAAGTATGTAACAGTTGTGTTGATTGTCGAGAGTGTTTGTGCCACGACTTTGGGTTGAGATTATTTTATACCATTCATCATCTTCCTTAGCATAGACTTTGTGCGACTGTCTTGTAAAAATTAAATCCTACCTGGATCGATAATAAAATGTAAGAGCGAGTCAACCAATATTAAATGAAATAATATAAAAATAATGAAGTTAACAAAGTTGCTTATTCAAATCATTTTGAGATATGGGCATTAATATTTTATTAACTTTTATGTCTTCACGAACATATGTTGATACAAAATGAATAGAAGAAGAATTCAAGTAATCCTATTTTTTTCTTCCAACAATTCGTACCATATCTTGAACATTATATTAACTCAAAAAAATATACAGTATTTACAGCCATGGGTTTCATCTCTACCCTAGGATGAGGAAACCAAAGAGAAAAAACAAAAGTTAAATACCCCTGAAGGGGGGAACTAGAGCTTACAACTTCCAAATTGTTTCTCAAAAATGTGTGGCCATACAAATTACACAAGATGGTTGAGCCTCGTGGCGTCTATATAGTAGCCTGAGGGGTAGTAGAAAAAGTGAATTGCAACAAAATTGGGGGTGCCTTAGTCGCAAAATGGTCACTTATGCATCGAGCATGAGGGGTTTTATCGCATTTATCACGACTGAAACAAAACGATATTGTTATGGAGGCCATCGAACAAAAAGGAGGAGAGAGAACCAATCTTGTGTTGATCAAGTGGTTGGAAGATAACACATGTTGCTTTGAAGGCAAACTAATGTTGAACCGGAGCTTCCACGTGCCTAAGAGCTGCCATGGGCCTGCACCGAACTAGTAGCCTCCATAAACTCCTCCACAATAAAACACTTGTATGATATGGGATGAGGGGGAGAAGGGGGGGAGCTTCAATTGTTTGAGGGGGAGCAAGGGGCATAGAGGGAGGTGGAGGAGCTTTGCGAAAGGGGGGAGGAGACAAACTGGATGGAGGGGAGTGCACATGAGACACAGTAGGGGTTGGGAGGATAGTCGATATCCAGGCCTTTGTCCATATGCTTCAGGGAGGAGGATGAGTGGCTAAAGAGTGTGAAGAGCTCAACATTCACTTGATGGCCTTGGTTTTAGCTTCTTCCTTTCTCTTCAAATGCCTGGGCAGGAGGTTACGGAGGGCCCAGAGGGATGAACGTCAACCACGACAGGTCTCTTCTTCTTCCATGGCCACCACCTCTCTATGAATGTGATCAGGTATGTTGTGGTCAAACAGAGTGGCTATGGAGGTGTCATCCAAGGTGGTTGGGGGTCATCCACGACCTCTACCCTGACCTAGGCAACGACCTCTCCCTTTGTCACTGCTTATGAGTGTGATGCAAGGGAAGCAAGTTGTAGGGATGAGGTGATAGGCAGTGGCAAGGATCACAAGGGCAGGAAACCAAAGGAATAATTATAGGGAGTCCAAGGCACTGCAAGTTAAAGAGCCTCGATTGACAAGTTGGTCCACGCATTCCGAGGTGACGTGATGACTAGAGTAATGAGGCATTGTTTCCATGAGCTTAAGGATGCCTTGCACATGCATGTAGCCATCAAGTCTGCTAGGGCGATCACCCATAGGTCACTTGGATCCGAGGGATTACTGTTGTTATAGTTAATTATGTGTAATTTAATTAATTACAGTAAGCTTTGGATGGTATGACAACTTAAGTCCAAGACGAGTCCCTAATTTTAGTGTGGCGGTGAATTATTTTCTTTGGCTTTACAGTTTAGATTGTTGGGAAGCCATACTACCTGGATTATAATTTTAACATCTAATTAGGAAGGAAACATCTAGTCCTAAGCAACTTATATCAAGAAAGACAATATCTAAATATTGTATTTAGCTTGTCCTATTTGACAACTCACAACTATATAGGCAAGTTCTAAAATATGTATTTGTAATATCTTTAAAAGACCATCAAGCTTCATGATAATGCAAGTGAAGGTTAGTGTTTTATCTTAATCTTGTTTGATTCTGTTTGATTCATTTGTTTCTGAGTCTAGTTTTTGGAAGATCCAACTGAGAGGTGAGGCTCTCTAAGCCTCACCTCCTATCAATTGCATATCAATTGTGCTTCCTTTTATGTGTGTATATTGAATGAGTGATGGTTTTCAGGAGTGTTGTGAGAGTGGTTGAATGACAGAGTAGTTTATTTTGTGATATTTCGTAACATTGAAGCTGTGTGGAGTGTGTAACAACTTTGTTGATTGATGAGATTCTATGTGCAATGACTTTGGATTGAGATTATTTTATGCTAGTCATCATCTGCCTTAGCATAGACATTGCATGATAGTCTTGTAAAAATTAAATCCTACCTAGATCGATAATTAAATGTAAGAGTGGGTCGACCAACATTAAAATGCAAACAATATAAAAATAATGAAGCTAACAAAGTTTCTTATTCAAATCATTCTGAGATACGAGAATTAATATTTTATTAACTTTTATGTCTTCACAAATATATGTTGATACAAAATAAATGGAAGAAGCATTTAAGTAATCCTATTTTTTTTTACCAAACAATTCATACCATATATTGAACACTTCAATGATATTGCCATAGGTAATCTGTATTAACACAAATAATACTAAATCATTTCAAAGTTTAGGCTTTAAGAATCATCATTTTTTAAACACGGATTACAAATAATTCTGGAAATTTAGAAGTCTTGTTCATTAACAACATTGTCTGCAACAATGTCATCTAGTGTATCATTGTCAATGTCCATATGATCTTTCAAGTAGTTAATATTATCATCATCCTCGTCTTGATTTGCATCATCTTCAACATCATTGAAATATGACTGTAGAATATCCATATTGTTACCATATGTATTTGGATCATCATTTTATATACCATTCATATTGTTGTCTTACATAACATCATGTAGCTTTGTATTAATGTTGTCTTATTGTGCTATCATCATGGATGTTTATTTATTCAATGTTCTCTAATCCCTCTCTCTCAATTTGTTTTCCACCATTGTTTTTTTCAATATCCACTAATGCATCATCAAATACATGCCTTAACCTTGGATCATAATTTATGACCAATATCCATTTCGGGTCCAAAATATCTTCATATAAAAATACCTGCACATGAACGAGTACATACATATATTAGACATATGTTATAACAATTTTATTGACTAATAAACACATGTATATATTCGCAATAAACAATGTATTAATAGATTATTGATCACTACTACTTCTAATCTTTGAGTTAAAGAAATACCCGCTCACAGTGAATTGGTAGAACTTAAGACTCCTTATCCTCTGGTAGGAACTTGGAGGAATCTATAGAAAACAATCCATTATGGGTATCGTGTCTTTGTGTCCTCGCAAATGCTTCATACCATCTACACCTAAAAATACAACATTTAAAAGAGCAGTAATCCAACTCAATAATTTCTTATATTTTCCCAACATATTGTAGATTCCCTTCAATAATATTATTATCTTTTGAGCTTGATCGACTGGATTGCTTGAAGTCAACCATGATGCCACAATTGAAGGATTGTCTCTTTACATCTACACGTTCTACACGATAATGTCAACCATATGCCCACATTGCTGGATATTTCCTTGCCTGTGAAAGACCATTTATTTCGGTTAAAACAAATATAATGATGAATATTAAAATAGTTAATAGTGTCAAAATTTTAAGGAAACAACATTATGTAAAATTCCAACTGTACTTTTCTTTCACATCCTCTAGACATGTTGATTTAATCTTCTATTATGTTTGAATCTAACCTTCATATTCTATTTGATTTTGAATTTGTTCAGTAACTCATTCTAGTTTGTAATCTTTGGCCCATTCTCCTTGAAGATTAATAGGAAATGGGGTATTCCTTGGATTTTATATTTTAAATTGTCTCCTTTCTTCTAACACTTCTTCTCTCTTTTTATCATACAAATCAATCCATTTGTTCATAAAGTCCATGTGGTACAAAATGAACTTGTCAAGTATAGCACTTTTGTCTACACCTATTACATGTCAACATGCTTATTTCAAACTCCAAAGGCCATGTTGTTAATTTGATAAATAAATTACAGAGTAAATTAATGATCGCAGTAAAAACAACCATAATGATCATGAGTTTACTTATTAATTTCTACTTTAACACCATTATATTGTGTTTTCTCTCCATCAATAATATCTAATGCTCGTTCTTCATCCCAGAAACATGACCCATCTTCGAAATCCTTACCAAGGAATTCACATAGGAAGAAAAATGCTTCATTCAATACACACCCTTCAACTATGCAACACTCTGGATGTGCCTTTTGTTATACATATCTTTTTAGAGTTTTCATATACCTCTCAAAGAAAAACATCCACCTCGTCGATATGAAACCCACAAATTCAATGTCATCGACTAGGTGTATAAGTAAATGGACTTGTAGGTTCATGAAAATTGAAGGGAGATCCTTCTCAAATCCCATCCCATGTACTATAGTCTTGACCAACCTCTTCTTCAATGCAATTATTTGTTGTGTCTAAAGTTTCCTTTGTCATATCCTCTTCCACCCGTTGTGCTCTTCATGATTTAATAGTCTTAGGTCCACGCCCACGTACATATGTTTTTTTTTCTTTTGCTATTTAAATGCTTAGGTTGTGCACTTGTTCCAATCTCCATATGAAATATCAACAACATGCATTAATTTATTTCAAGATTGGATAATACACTATAAATTATAATAATACTATGAAAAAGGATGGATGTATCACAAAATGTTTCCTAAGTCAAGTCAAAATTTGATAATTACTTGATGTCCTGCGACATTTGTTGTGTCCTTATTTAATATGACACGATGTGTTGCCATGACCTTGTCTTGCCCCTATAATACATAACATAGTCAATGATGTTTAGTACACCAATTATATAACTTCAACCAATATGTTATCCAACACAAAGCCTCAATTTCCTCATATATTTGACATATCAATATCATGTTTTGGATTGAAAAAAAAAACAACATATTTATATAACTTTATCTCGTCTATGTTGTAGCATTTGTGAATTCATAAACACCATCCTCCTTTGGTTGAGGTTGCTTTTTCTTATTACCTTTATTGTATCTACAGATTTTGTATTTGATTCTATGGCCACCCACTTTCCTCTCATTGATTTAGTAGGTCTACATCGTCCACATCCTCTGCCCATGGCCTCCTCTAGATCCTATAATACACAACAATGACATTAGTCACATAACATCTATGCACTTCGTTGTTGCTCCATCCAATTTTATAAACGCACAATCGATTTAAGCTCAACTGGTTTTCACTGCACCTTTCTAACTAAAATTCCCCTATTTTCAATATATACCATTTTTGTTAATTTCTACTCCCAATATGGTGACTTGACACAACTCTTATAAATCCTAGGTGAGGATTATAAAAACTAATGGAATTATTTTTATTTTTTTCATATTTTCATTTAACTTAATTCAAACCCTTCATCCATAATTTTAAACCACCAAATATATGTATTTTTGTATATTTAAAAAAATCCTTTGACCCTATATGCTAAAGAATATACTATTTTCAAATTTTGATTTTTAAGTCTTCTAAATAAACTCAATATATAATATGATAATTAGTAAGTTAACTTGTGGATGAGATATATTTGCAATGCCACCATCCACCCTATAAAGGAGTAAAGAATGAGTGGTGGAATCAAAAATGTTTGTGTCACATGTATACATAATCACTAAGCAACGCAACCTTTAAAGGTGAAAATGTGTGTATGTGAGTATAACTAGTGGATTGTTACATTAAGAGTCATTGGCTATTAAAATAAAATTAGAAAGTTTGAAATCACACCAAATTTATTAGTGGGCTAGGAAAATATAACATAAAACACCCTTCATTGCAGGGTCAAAACACTATTTATAGGGCTTTACATCCACCAACATTTCAGCCTATCCCATGGGCCTATGCACATTGCACTTCGAATATTGGTATTCAACTAGCACAACCACATTAAAAAATGTGGTTGACAAACACCGATAGGCATATATTAAGCACATTTATTAATATTTATATCAACCACATTTATTAATATTTATAATAATAATAATTATTATTACTATTATTATTATATAATTATAATTATCCCATGTGCCTATGTGCATTGCACATCCAATATTCGTATTCAATCAAACCTCATACAAAATGACAATAACATGAAAGCCTCCCACATTGACAATGCATGAATAAACCAAATAAAAAAAAATTAAAAATGAAAACCCACCAATCTATAATTGGTGTGCACAATGGATAAACATATTGTGTATCCCAACTATTCAACCAAAACAATGTAGTAAATTCATCATATTTCCATTCTAATACTCACCAACTACAAATTGAGGGAGCTTTGAAGTTATGTGCGGAGTAGGAGTAGGCCACGGCTGGAGCAATGTGTTGAGGCTACGAAAGCAAATAACTAATTGATTGGATCTTTGTTGATGGTGGGAAGAGATATTGATGGACCTCTCCCCCTCTATTTTGGATTTCAATAAAAAGAAATGATTTGTGGGTGTGATTCGGCCTCTAGTAATCACGAAATCAATTTGTGCATGTCATTTACCCCCTACCAGAGACGAAAATCAAACCCCTGTCCATCCATTTTGAACTACTATTTTTTAAAACAGTTAGAGGCAAGGGAGTAAAACGTAGGGAGAAAGGATTTTCAACAGTGTAGACGAAAAAAATCGCCCTAGGATACAAAAAAATGTCAAGCAGCAACAAAGGGAAACGAGCGAAAGGATCTGATTCTTGCGAGAATGAGGTATTTCATACTCAATTTATAGATTTTCACATGTTTCCATTGCTTGTTTGAATTGTATTTTTTAGGTTTTAGTTTCAAAATTATAAAAGAAGAAATTAGGGTTTTTTTTTTTTTCTAATTTTAAAATAAAATAAAAAAATTATTGTACATATATAGGGACATGACAGTTAGAAACTAAAAGAGGAAATGGCTTCTATATTGGGGGTAAAATCAATAAATAAACTAGAAGGTATGGAATTTTCCATGCTTGCCACATACATGGAAGAACATACTAAAGGCACTGAAATAAACCAACCAAGGTAACCTCGTCAAAGGGAATTGATTGATTCCCCATCAACTCTTGGATCGAGCAAAAGATTTAGGAAAAAATCAATCACAATAACCTCTAAGAATGTGGAACAAGGAATAGAGATGTCCAATGTCCCACCCACTCCTGGGACACAAATTTCTTCCACCACCAGTACAGATACTTATGCATCTTGCATTGGTACATACGAAACTGCGGTAGATTATGATGTTGTCTCTAACAAAATATGATGTTATCTGGATGAGAATAAGGTATCATTAGTTGAATTTCAATAACTTACCTGGATATTATTATGTTAATATGTCAATTTTCATTTCTTGTGTTGATTTTTTATTTATTTGTACCTTGATTTCTTTTGTGCTCCCATCTGTCATAGCGCCCTTATAAATCACCAACCTTTCACTATGATCAAGTCCTTCGAAATAAATATCCAATCATGGATTTATTAAGTTCTTTGCTAAAAACCCTAGGCCAAAGGAGGGATGCAATAGTACCATGTAATACATAACTCATAGACAACCAAACAGATTACATGAGATTGATTATAGATGCTTGGGTTGAGAGCACATTACATGGGATTGATTATCAACCCAAGATACATGCGTTGAGGAGCATGGGATGATTGCCTTGGAAAGAAAGAAGCCCTGTGATGAAGAACACTTGACACTTGCAACCCATGCTTAGAGAGTGCACCACCTGAGGATTGGTCTCTTGATGTGTATACCTTAGAGAGAAAGCACTTCACTTGGAGACCTTATCTTATGCATTAAATTAAATTTATTCTATAATTAGTCCACTTTACCAATGTTGGCCTCCCTCACCTACGCTATATAGAGGGAAGAGAATGTCTTTGTATACATTATACTCAGTATTCCATCTATATAATTGTCATGGAAATTTATTAGTGCTTGTGCAATAGAGGAAGACCTAGAGTTTGTCACGTAAACCCTAGTGAAGAAATGAAGACGAATTCTAGCACTAGGGATGATCTTGAGTCATAGCACTTGTCTTAGAAATTATTTTCCATATGGTAGGATGAAGGGTGTATTGAGGTCTAAAACATTTTTTTTGTAGTGATATATATATTGAATGAATTAAGAAGATATGTAGGGACATGGATATTAGAATAGGAACATTTACGATGTAGGCTTGTGTTGGAGGTTGTTTGAACTATGAAGGCCTGGTTTCAAAGAAAGGACCTGAAACTCTATAGGACACTTCTTTTTTTAGTCTTATGAGGAGTATGTTTACCACACAACTTGGTGATTTTTCACAATTAAATTCTTCCTACATTCTAGACTACAGCACAAGTATGCTCACTATTCCAGCTCTATCAGACCCTTATTAATCCTAAAACAATCAAACAAGTGGGGAAGGTGACGATAGACCTATAGATGCAATGTGAACTAGTTTTGGAGAAATTAATGAATAAATTCAACTAGCCTACTTATCTATGATTACAACCTTTAAAATTGACATTGTAGTATGGAGAGAAGAACATAAAGAAATTCGAGGTTTAAAGCATAGGGCTAAACAAAATCCTATACATTAGATCTATAGAAGAGAGCATGAAATGAAAGAAAATAAGATGCAGAGACTAGAAAGTGCTTCATTAATGTTTCTTAGATAAAAGTCACAGGTATCTCAACTATTCACACATCATTGATAAATTTGTTAATGAAAGTTTAGATAAATCGATAGCTTTATTACAAAGGTCTCAAAAGAAGAATAACACAAATGCAAAATTACTAAGAAACACCTCTTTGGCTTCCCACTTTCAAGATTTGACAAGCAAGATGAAATAGCTTGTTGTTATGAAATCTGATGTTACGACATCTGTTATGGCATATGTTGTTACAACATTTGTTGTCACATCATTTTCTTCTAAATGCATTGTTACCTATGTTTGTGCTTCTATACTTTTTTTCTTAATCCCCCAAGTGTTGGTGTAGTGTTGGGTGGAAGAAACATATCTTTGGATACCCACTTTCAAGCTTTGACAATCAATTTGAAATGGCTTTCTACCCCCTCAATTTTTACAACATTTGTTGTTACAACGTCCATTGTTACAGCATCTGTTGTTACACCATCCTCTGTAATGGTCATTGTTTCAGTAGTTTCAATAATATCAGTTGTTATAGCATCATCTTTTACAATTGTTTCAACATTTTCAACAGTGATGAGTGTTACAACATCAGTTGTTACAACATTTTTAGCAGATTTAACATTGACATGTTGTTATGGCATCTGTTGTTACAACATCCGCTATTACAACATCTACTTCTCAATCCGTTGTTACCTATGTTTGTGCTTCTTAATTTTTTGTCTTGATCCCCCATGTTGTATCTTTGTAGACAGTCCTCGGCTAAAGAACTAAGCCAAAACATTAATGTGAGGAATTGAGATGAATTGAAAGAGGAATTTAGAATGTTAAACATTCTCCCTGAACATTTAATCATCTAATAATTGCAGATATGTATAGATGAACCTATATAGTCAACATAAATATATCCAAGTACAACATAGAATCAACAATCTAAAGATTTATTAGAAGTAAATTAAACAGATGGTTCAATTTCTATCTCAGTAGTGAACATAACTTTGTTGAGGGGCATCAGGGATATTGATACTCAATCTAGCATTTGATACTCAGAAGTACAAAATTGTTGTCATGAACAAAAACCAAAAGCCTTTGATTATATCCAAGTTGAATTTTTTTACAACAATAATTCAAAAACTTGCTCCAGGTATCAACCCTTTCTTATTCAAAAATAAGGTAAATATAGAGTTCTTTACAAAATATCCTCTCTCTTAAAATATTTACATTCAAAGTATTCTCTTTTTTTTTTTAAAGAACGGTTATATTTATATTAAACAATTTCAATTTCAGCCAAAACCATTACATTCAAAAGTAACAACAGTTCCACATCCCTCCAAAAATGCTCTAACTAGAGACAGTGATATTTCAGAGTTTTCTTCTCCAAATTTTATAGATCATTTTCCTTATAGATTCTCTAAAAAACCCCATTAATATTTACATTAAAAATAAAAAATAAAAACTATTTCTATATTCTAGCTAGTCAGTTTCTTTTGACTCGTGTTGCCTGATTTCTTCAATATCAGCCACTTCTGCTTCCCCCTGCATCCTCAGCTTCATGTTTTTCATCCTCTTATTTGATTTCCAATTATACTATGAACTCCAGGAGGGGGATCCCTTCTCATTTCAAGGTGGTTCATTGTCACCTTTCTCCCAAATTCCAAACACTTCCTTTAGAACAGACACAACTGTAATCTCTACCTTCTCTTCCAAATTCTCCACTTTTTGGTCAAGATTCACTATTTTCGACATGATGAGCTCCATTTTCACCTGAACATTCTCCACATCTTTCCTCAAGCCTTCCATCTGACCTGAAACGAGGGTAAAGTAGATAGGGATTCAGATATTATTTTCCCTCCAATCCATGAAATCATTTCCTCCACTTTATGCCTGAACGCACCGAGGGAATTCTCAAAAGAGTCTCTGACGCCATTTCTAGACAGAGAATCCATTTCTTCAGCACAATGAGGATGTGCATCAATCCACAACGCATATACCCTCCATAACCATCTTCTTATAGCCAAAATCAGCTCCATACTGATGGTGCAAGAGGTCCCTTCATTTTTAATGCTCTTCAATAGTGCACTTCCTGCAACCAAATTAATTTTCATTGCTTCTTGTTGTGAGATGAATTCACGCATGATCGACTTGAGGAAATCCTCCTTGAGCTCAGAGAACATAATTCCTTCACTGCATCTTTGCCTTAAATCTCAGCTTATGAACTCCCAATTATCCTTAATCTTGTCTTGATTCCTCTTAATTATCCATCATGAGATTGATGGATCCAGCTTATCGCTAGGACTCCCACCGCAGAACAGATGTGCCAAGGAGTAAATTAGGTAATTAATCATCTTGTCAAACAGTTCACCCTTCTCCATATTCTTCCAGCCTTTTCCATTTATAAATGTTCATGGGATGTGACATTTGGAATATATGTTCCCATCCTCCCTAATTTCACCATGCTGTAGGATGACGGTCCAATTAGCTTGTTCATCCACCGACATATTATTTTCCCTTTTAATATGATAAAATTCTATGTTTTCAAACTTTTCCAATAATAAATATATTCTTTGCATATATTTATTACATTTAATATAATAAAATTCTATGGTTTAGATTAGGGTCCTTACTTTGAGACCATTTAATACATTTTTGTATGGTAATAAGGGAATCTCCAAAGACTGATAATTGTGTTATTCCTTCAACTGTTGCCAACCTCAGCCCATCAGCTAACATTTGAAGTAGATTCTTACTGCTAATCTCTCCCTTGATTCCAGCAAACTTTGTCTTGTCCCCTGCCTCCCTCTTCAACAATCTTTCATTTTGGTCTTTTGTTACCATCTAGCCATATGAATTTTTAAATGATGGAAGACCTCCCTCTTGCAAAATAGAAAATTTTACGTAGAATTTATTGATTTGCACTAGAATATTTTCACACTTTTCCTTTGTCTTCAACATCATAATTTTATTCATAATTAAATGGCAAACAATCAATAAAATGGTGGCAAGTGATATTTATTACTAAAAATCGGAGGGGCGGTGGGTGCGAAATTCATATGTCGTTGCCACGCTGCAAAATTTGTTTTCGAAAAATAACTTTTTGCACCCCCCCCCATTAAATGTCAAGCAAGTGGGGGGCCACGTAATACAACAAGAGTGGTCAATCACCACCAATAGAAAATGCACGATAGTTAGTGTGCAGCGATTTGACATTTTATTTATTAAAATAAAACAAAATAATATATTGCAACATTATATATTTGTGCGCAAACTATTACAAAGTGCAATAAAAACATTTTTTTTAATTTTAATCAAAATTTTGAAATTTTCAATGTAACAAGAAAATGTTACAACACCCCAAGTGCTGGTGTAGTGTTGGGTGGCATAAACACCTCTTTGGTTGCCCACTTTCAAGCTTTGAAAAGAAATATTAAATCGCTTTCCACCCCCTCAATTGTTACAACATCTGTTGTTACAGGATCTGGTGTAATGGTCATTGTTTTAGTAGTTTCAATAGTAACAGTTGTTATAGCATTAAATTTTACAACAGTTTCAACATTTTCAACAGTAATGGGTGTTACACCATTAGCTGCTACAACATTTTTAGCATATTTAACATCGACATGTTGTTATGGCATTTTTTTATTACAACATTCATTGTTACAGAAGCATCTATTTTTCAATCCATTGTTAACTATTTTTGTGCTTCTCAATTTGTTTTCTTGATCCACTAAATGTTGTAGTGTTTGGTGGCAGAAACACCTCTTTGACTACCCAATTTCAAGCTCTGATAAGCAAGATGAAATAGCTTGTTGTTACAACATCTTCTCCTCAATCCGTTGCTACCTATTTTTGTGCTTCTCAATTTCTTTTCTTGATCCCCCAAGTGCTGGTGTAGTTTTCTGTGGCAGAAACACCTCTTTGGATGCCCACTTTCAAGCTTTGATAAGCAATATGAAAATTTATTAATATGAAGTATTTTGTGTCTATGATTAGTGAATTAATGAATGAATGTTATATGTTAATGAATAATTGCTATATGTTTTTTATGTACACGACCTTGTTTCATATTATGTAAACATATTTTTTATAATAAAATTTATTCATATGAAATATTTTGTGGATCTACGAATGAATGAATGTTTGCTATTTGTTTTTTTATGTATCATAATTTCTTGCTTTCTACTATTTCCTATATAGTAGATAGTTTTGGTACTAGGGAATTGAGAGTGATGTGGGGGGGGAGGGCCATGAGAGCTTCCACCTTCACATGGTTGGCCCTGTTCAATGGAGAATGAATTAGGATTTGGATAATCTTGGAGAAAAAAACCCAAAATCCAACAGAGAAAAAACAAAGTCAATGTTGAATTCACTACTACTTTGTTGAGTGGAGGGAGTTTTTCTCCAAGATTAAATTACTCCAATAATTAATTCTCAAAACCGAGAGGAGCTCATTCAGGTATTCATGCACTAAATTCATTTAAATTATTATTTATTCATGCAATTAAATTTAATATTTGGTCAAATTTAATCTAAGTTTGCCTCATTAGTCTCATGAATATGTGTAGGACAACTAGTACCAATTTGGATGTTGAAGTGGAACGACTATAGGAAGAAAATAACTCAAAATGGTAACATTGCATTTCACATTCAAGGTAAGTTACTTTCAAGTTTATGCTTTTTTTCTTTTGCATAATGCACTACACTACTTACTGCATTTGTAGTCATATGAGTGGTAGATATTTGAAGTAACTTGACATTTATTCCTGTATTTTAAAGGGATTTGTTGTACAACCTCGTAATTCCAACTTACAAAGTTCTTTAGATTGGCAAGAACATACTACCACATACAGAAGAAGGTATGAGAACCGCTAATTCAAAGGTGTATTTTTTGTTTTTAATTGTCACTATCCAGTTAGAAGATGGAATGGGGTTGATATCATGAGTAGAAAGATGAGGGGTACATGTAGTTGTGATGTTGTGTTATTGCCCATTGCTTACATGTTCAATTTCTATTTAGTTTATACCTTCAACAGAAATACTACAAGCATTAAAATCATTTACAATTTTATATTATGCAACAAAGAACTTTTGTATCTAATACATTAGAAGCTTTGTGAACTTGCTTGCTCTAGGAAGAAATTTAATTTGTACATTCCAGTACCTACTAATTCTAGGTTTTACAATACCTAAATTGAAATGGCAATTTTGAGTGAATTGCAATCTTCTAATCTTGTGTAGATATTAATTTAACAAGAATACAAGGGAGTCAAGTTGGGAGAAGCATTTAGAATTGATGACACCAATTGAGGTGAGATAATACTATATTTCTATCATTATATACTTGGGTTAGTTATCTTAATATATCATAACTAAGGTAAAAAGATGTTGCATTTGTGAAATCTAGCACATTTATTTATTGTGATTTATTGTTTACAACAACAACAAAAAACATTCCTGGTTTCATTGACATTGGTTGGCGTTATAGACAGCCTCTTATACCACTCACCCCTTTCGACGCCTTCGACTTTCTACATCCATAGGACAAAAATTGTTCATGGCTTAAACTCACTCCGCTGTCATACTAGATCTCACCTTTAGACAACTATAGTTACCTTCACTTGAAGAAATAGAGGAAATAAGGTTACTTTAAACCGAACATAGATAGAATTCTTGTTATCTAGCATAAGTAAGATCTCTCTAAATGGGAAAGCAATAATCGATGAGTTATCTTGGTGGGCCTATGGCTATTACTCGCACCATTGTTGATCTAAAACTAATCAGAGGTGAGGCTTAGAGAGCCTCACCTCTCAACCGAATCTTCCAAAAACTCGACTCAGAAACAAATGAATCACAAACAATACACAAGATAAGATAAAAGACTCTAACATTCACTTGTATTATCACGAGGCTTGATAGACTTTTTAAAGAGATTAGAAATACATATTTAGAACTTGCATCCTTTGTTGTGAGTTTCCAAACAGGAAAAGACTAAATAATTTATTTAGATATTGTCTTTCTTGATATAAGTTTCCTATGACTAGATGTTTCCTTCCCCATTAGATCAAGCCCCAAGGAGTGACTTGCTATGATAACAATTGATCTACAATTCATTGGAGGTGAGGCTTAGAGAGCCTCACCTCTCAGCTGGATCTTACAAACTCTACTCAGAATTAATGAATCAAACACAATCACACAAATAAGATAAATGAATCTAACATTCACTTGTATTATTACGAGGTTTGATAGCCTTTTTAAATATATTACAAATACATATTTAGAACCTGCCTCCTTTGTTGTGAGTTGCTAAACAGGAAAAATCTAAATACATTATTTAGATATTTCCCTTCTTGATATAAGTTTCACAAGACTAGATGTTTACTTCCTCATTAGATGTTACCATTATGAACCAGGTAGTCTCGTTGCCCAACTGTCCTAATATCCCTCAGTTCAGAGGTTACCTTGTGGCTTATTGCGCAAATCCAACTACACCACCTGTCACACCTGCATTAAGACCTAGACCTTCCTTCTCCCTATAACACTTAATCAAGGATGGTGGAAAGGAAAAAAGGAAAAATCCCATGCCATCATCAGTCAATTGTTACTTTGTTTGCACCTAATCATTTGCAAGAGTAGATGAAAAAGTACATACATTTTTTTAACAAATATATCCATCAAGCACAATGCTTATTTATGCATGTACATACTATTGCCAATTTGAAGAAGTACATAGCTCTGTTTACATTGATTCTTTCAAAAACCATTCCCTTTGGAGGTGATATCTCAGATGTAAATTTTATCCATGTGGTGGATATAACATGTTTGGATGAGAATAAAAAGGAGGTTTATGACTTGAATGGAGAGATTCTAATACATACTGATGGCACTGAATTTATATCTAAGCATTTGACTTCATAAAGCCCAACAAATGTATTTTAAGGAAAACATTTAAGCAATCAAATTCGAGAGGCCTACCCCTTGGCTCAAGCTCAGGAGGGCTAGCACCATAGGGCACCTTAATAAACCACTGACGTTGGCACCAATTATTGACGTTTATCCGGAGGTCTATAAGACCTCTGAGAATGAGCCCTGGTTGAAATAACCAACTCAGGTAAATTATGGTCAGGTCGAAACAATGTAAACTTTGAAACGGGAACTGGTATGATTACCCGTTTCGTTGAGTTAGCAAAAAAGTCAACCGATTTTGAAAAGTGGTGATGCAAAATACACTTCTTCTTTTTTTGGAGCATATTTTTTACACTTTAAATTTTCTTATGCATGAAATATAAATATTTGTTTTTAAATGTTAGTGATTTTCATGATGATTTTGAAATGTGTTGATGCAGCATCAGCCTTTTTTTTAGAGGGCTTATTTTTGACACTTTAAATTTTTTAATGTAATAAGCGTGGATATTTTTTAAATGTTACGTTTTTTGACACTTTAAAATTCTTTATGTCCATTTTTTTTTAAATCATGATTACTTAACAATTTTTCTAGTTGTCTTATTTTTCTTTTTCTTTTTTTAATTTTGATTACTTAAAAAAATAATAACAATAATCTCGTAAACCATTAAAAAATTGGGAAAAAAAAAAAAAAAAACAAAAACAAAAACAAAAACAAAATTTAAAAAAAAAACTATAAAATTAAGTAAATAAAAATAGAAAAATTTAAAAAAGCATTAACAAAAAACTAAAAAAAATTAAAAATTAAAACAAACTAGATTTAAAAAAAATAAAAAATAAATAAAATAAATAAATAAATTAAATTAAATTAAATTAAAATTAAAAAACTATAAAATTAAGATTAAAAAAAAAAAAACCAAAATATACTCAAATTAAAAAAAAAAAAAAAAAAAAAAAAAACAAAACAAACAAAAACAAAAAATAAACCAAAAAACAATTAAAAAAAAAAAAAAAAAAAATCGAAAAATATTTTTTTGCGCCCTCCCCCCCCCCCCCCCAATTAAATGTCGAGCAAGTGGGGGGGTTGCGTAATACAACAAGAGTGGTCAATCACCACCAATAAAAAATGCACGATAGTTAGTGTGCAGCCATTTGAAAATTTATTAATTAAAATAAAACAAAATAATATATTGCAACATTATATATTTGTGCGCAAACTATTACAAAGTACATTAAAAACAATTTTTTTTTTAATTTTAATCAAAATTTTGAAATTTTCAATGTAACAAGAAAATGTTACAAAACCACAAGTGTTGGTGTAGTATTGGGTGGCATAAACACCTCTTTGCTTTCCCACTTTCAAGCTTTGAAAATAAATATTAAATCTCTTTCTACCCCCTCAATTGTTACAACATCTGTTGCTACAAGATCTGGTGTAATGGTCATTGTTTCAGTAGTTTCAATAGTAACAGTTGTTATAGCATTAACTTTTACAAAAGTTTCAACATTTTCAACAGTAATGGGTGTTACACTGTTAGCTGCTACAACATTTACAGCATATTTAACATTGACATGTTGTTATGGCATTTTTTATTACAACATTCATTGTTACAGCAACATCTATTTTTCAATCCATTGTTAACTAACTTTGTGCTTCTCAATTTGTTTTCTTGATCCCCTAAATGTTGTAGTGTTTGGTCGCAGAAGCACCTCTTTGACTACCCACTTTCAAGCTCTAATAAGCAAGATGAAATGGCTTTTTGTTACAACATCTTCTTCTCAATCCATTGCTACCTATGTTTGTTCTTCTAAATTTCTTTTCTTGATCCCCCACGTACTGGTGTAGTTTTAGGTGGAAGAAACACCTCTTTGGCTGCCCACTTTCAAGCTTTGACAAGAAATATGAAAATTTATTAATATGAAGTATTTTGTGTCTATGATTAGTGAATGAACGATTGAATGTTATATGTTAATGAATAATTGCTATATGTTTATTTATGTACACAAACTTGTTTCATATTATGTAAACATGCTTTTTATAATAAAATTTATTGATATGAAATATTTTATGGATCTACGAATGAATGAATGTTTGCTATTTTTTTTTTATGTATCATAATGTCTTGCTTTCTACTATTTCCTATATAATAGATAGTTTTGGTACTAGGGAATTGAGAGTGATGTTAGAGGGGCGAGGGGCCATGAGAGCTTCCACCTTCATGTGTTTGGCCCTGTTCAATGGAGAATAAATTAGGATTTGGATAATCTTGGAGAAAAGAACCTACGATCCAAAAGAGAAAAAACAAAGTCAATGTTGAATTCACTGCTACTTTGTCGAGTGGAGGGAGGTTTTCTCCAAGATTAAATTACTCCAATAATTAATTCTCGAAACCGAGAGGAGATCATTTGGGTATTCATGCACTCAAGTCCTTTAAATTATTATTTATTAATGTAATTAAATTTAATATTTGATCAAATTTAATCTAAGTTTGCCTCATTAGTCTCATGAATATGTGTAGGACAACTAGTATCAATTTGGATGTTGAAGTGGAATGACTATCGGAAGAAAATAGCTCAAAATGATAACATTGCATTTCGCATTCAAGGTAAGTTACTTTCAAGTTTATGCCTTTTTTCTTCTGCATAATGCACTACACTACTTACCGTATTTGTAGTCATATGAGTGGTAGATATTTGAAGTAACTTGACATTTTTTCCTATATTTTAAAGGGAGTTTTTGTACAATCTAGTAATTCCAACTTACAAAGTTCTTTAGATTGGCAAGAACATACTACCACATATGGAAGAAGGTATGAGAACCGGTAATTCAAAGGTGTATTTTTTGTTTTTAATTGTCACTATCCAGTCAGAAGATGGAATGGGGTTGATATCATGAATAGCAAGATGAGGGATACATGTAGTTGTGATGTTGTGCTATTTCCCAATTGAGGTGACATAATACTATATTTCTATCATTAATGCTTGGGTTAGTTATCTTAGTATATCATAACTAAGGCAAAAATATGTTGCATTTGTGAAATCTATCGCATTTATTTATTGTGATTTATTGTTTACAACAAAAAAAAACATTCATGGTTTCACTAACCTTGGTTGGCGTTATAAAGAGCCTCTTATACCACTCACCCCTTTCGACGCCTTTGACTTTCTACATCCATAGGACAAAAATTGTTCACGGCTTAAACCCACTCCGTCGTCGTACTAGATCTCACCTTTAGACAACTATAGTTACCTTCATGTGAAGAAATAGAGGAAACAAGGTTACTTTAAACCGAACATAGATAGATTTCTTGTTATCTAGCATAAGTAAGATCTCCCTAAATGGGAAATCAATAATCAATGAGTTATCTTGGTGGGCCTATCGCTATTACTCGCACCACTGTTGAGCTGAAATTGATCAGAGGTGAGGCTTAGAGAGCCTCACCTCTCAACCAGATCTTCCAAAAACTTGACTCGGAAACAAATGAATCATAAACAATACACAAGATAAGATAAAAGACTCTAACATTCACTTGTATTATCATGAGGCTTGATAGACTTTTTAAAGAGATTACAAATACATATTTAGAACTTGCCTCCTTTGTTGTGAGTTTCCAAATAGGAAAAGGCTAAATACTTTATTTAGATATTGTCTTTCTTGATATAAGTTTCCTATGACCGGATGTTTCCTTCCCCATTAGATCAGGCCCCAAGGAGCAACTTGCTATGATACCAATTGATCTACAATTCATTGGAGATGAGGCTTAGAGAGCCTCACCTCTCAGCTAGATCTTACAAACTCTACTCAGAATTAATGAATCAAACACAATCACACAGACAAGATAAACGAATCTAACATTCAATTTTATTATCACGAGGATTGATAGCATTTTTAAAAATATTACAAATACATTTTTAAAACCTGCCTCCTTTGTTGTGAGTTGCCAAACAGGAAAAATCTAAATACATTATTTAGATATTTCCTTTCTTGATATGAGTTTCAGAGGACTAGATGTTTCATTCCTCATTAGATGTTACCATTATGAACCAAGTAGTCTCACTGCCCAACTGTCCTAAGATCCCTCAGTTCAGAGGTTCCCTTGTGGCTTATTGCACAAATCCAACTACACCACCTGTCACACCTACATTAAGACCTAGACCTTCCTTCTCCCTATAACACTTAATCAAGGATGGTGGAAAGGAAAAAAGGAAAAATCCCATGTCATCATCAGTCAATTGTTACTTTGTTTGCACCAAATCATTTGCAGAAGTAGATGAAAAAAGTACATACATTTTTTTTAACAAATATATCCATCAGGCACAATGCTTATTTATGCATGTACATATTATTTCCAATTTGAAGAAGTACATAGCTCCATTTACATTGATTCTTTCAAAAACCATTCCCTTTGGAGGTGATATCTCAGATTTATCCATGTGGTGGATATAACATGTTTAGATGAGAATAAAAAGAAGGTTTATGACTTGAATGGAGAGCTTCTAATACATACTGATGGCACTGAATTTATATCTGAGGATTTGACTTCACAATGCCCAAAAAATGTATTTTAAGGAAAACATTTAAGCAATCAAATTCAAGGCCTACCCCTTGGCTCAAGCTTAGGAGGGCTAGCACCATAGGGCACCTTAATAAACCATCGACGTTGGCACCAATTATTGGCGTTTATCCAGAGGTCTATACGACCTCTAAGAATGAGCCCTGATCGAAATAACCAACTCAGGTAAATTATGGTCAGGTCGAAACAATGTAAACTTTGAAACGAGAACTGATACGATTACCCGTTTCGTTGAGGTAGCAAAAAAGTCAACCAATTTTGAAAAGTGGTGATGCAAAATACACTTCTTCTTTTTTCGGAGCATATTTTTGACACTTTAAATTTTCTTATGTATCAAATATAAATATTTGTTTTTAAATGTTAGTGATTTTCATGCTGATTTTGAAATGTGTTGATGTAGCATCAACCTTTTTTTTAGACGGCTTATTTTTGACACTTTAAATTTTTTAATATATTAAGTGTGGATATTTTTTTTAAATGTTACATTTTTTGACACTTTAAATTTTTTATGTCCAATTTTTTTTAAATCATGATTACTTAACAAATTTTCTAGTTGTCTTATTTTTCTTTTTTTAAATGTTCATTACTTAAAAAAGCAAATATAAAAAAGACAAAAGAAAAAAACATAAAAAATTGTAAATAAAAAAAATTATCTTGTAAACCATAAAAAAAATTTGGGAAAACAAAAAAACAAAATTTAAAAAAACTATAAAATTAAGTAAATAAAAATAGAAAATTTTAAAAAGCATTAGCAAAAAACTAAAAAAAAATTTAAAACAAACTAGATTAAAAAAATAAATAAATAAATAAAAATTAACAACAATAAAAAAAAAAACCCAAAAAAAAAAAAAAAAAAACTATTAAAATTAAGACTAAAAACATTTAAAAAAAAAACTAAAATATACTCAAGTTAAAAAATAAACCAAAAAACAATTAAAATTTTTTATATATATATATATATATATTCAAATTTAAAAAACAAAAAATAAAAATTGAAATTTTAAAAAAATATATCTATTTTTTTATTTAAAATTAAAAAAAAATAAAATAAAATAATATATATATATATATATATATATATATATATATTTGATTTAAAATAAAAAATAAAGTTTTTAAAAATATATATTTTTCGATATATATATATATATATATGTGCCTCGCCCAACTGCCCGTGGGGGCACAGAGCTGCACCCAACTCTGCCGCTCAGGGCCGCGCCCCCATGGGCGAACGGGCAGCAGCAGCCCGATTAGTTGTGCGCAGCTTCGCCGCCCAAGGCCACACCCTCGCAGGCTGCCGAGCGGGGCGCACAATTTTTTTTAATCGAAAAATATGTATTTTTTTAAATTTTAAATTTTTTTTTTAATTTAAATCGAAAATATATGTTTTTTTTTCTTAATTTTAAATGTTTTCTGGTATTTTTTAATTTGAATATATATATATATATTATTTTTTGGTTTTTTTTTTTAATTTGAATATATTTGTTAGAATATTTCGACACATAGGAAATAGTTAAGTATAACTTGGGATAGAATTGAAGGATGTACAAATATGACATAATAGGAGAAGGAAGGAGGCATTAGAGCCTATCCCCCCTTAGTGACAACTTCTTGAACTCCAATATCAACACAACAAACACATTGAACTACGCATGCACTTCATCAGAAAGCTCATTCATGACCATGTTCTTAAAGTGCAATATTGTTTAACCGATGATCAAGTTGCAGACATCTTTACAAAGGCTCTCACAGAGGCGAAATTTACTAAATTTCGGTTTATGGTTGGAATTCAGGAAGTTGTCACTAAGGGGGGATAGGCTCTAATGCCTCCTTCCTTCTCCTATTGTGTCATATTTGTACATCCTTCAATCCTATCCCAAGTTGTTCTTAAGAGCGGATGTTAGGATATTCTGACACATAGGAAATACTTAAATATAACTTGGTCTAGTATAGAGTTAGGTAAAGTGTGTTTCTTTACTATGTACTTTTGTAACTTACAATCCGATGGTCACGATATGTTCTACACATGAAGTGATCTGACGGTTCATTCCCTCCTCGGTATTACGACACTTGATCCGTGGCTTAACACCTGATTGGTCCATGATCTCTATTTAAAGAGAATGGAGGGTCATTTGTAAGGTCACCGTTTATGAGAGAAGCTTATGTAAATTTTCTTTCTTTTATTAATAAATTGCCTGAAGTGGTCGTGTTGGCTCAGGTCGTGGATTGTTTCCCTCTTTGAGGATTTTAACCACGTCAAGAATACGGGTGTATTGATCTGTGATCTATTTGTGAGCAGTGTCCTTTGGTGTTCTATCTGAGGAACTTGCCCTGTAAATTCCTACAATACTTTAGTTTTTTTGGGTTTTTTTAATGTTTTTAATCTTAATTTTTATAGTTTTTTATTTTATTTTTTTGTTTTTTTTTTGTTAATTTTCTAAAAAAAAATTAATCTAGTTTGTTTTTAATTTATTTATTTTTATTTTTTTTAGTTTTTTGTTAATTTTTTTTAAATTTTTCTGTTTTTATTTACTTAATTTTATATTTTTTTTATTTTTTATTTTTTCCAAAAAATTTTATGGTTTGCTAAAAAAAAAAACATTTTTTGGAAAATATGTTTTTTTTATTTTTTATTTTTTTCGGTTTTTCTAATTCTTATCTTTTATAGGTTAATTTTGTTTTTTGTTTCAACGTTTTTATGATTGATTTTTTTTTATTATGTTTGATTTTTTTTTTGCCCTTTTTATATATTTGATTTTTTTTTAATATATATTTTTATTCACTGTTTTGTTTTTTTTTTTAACTTTATTTTTGCTTTTTTCATTGTTTTAATTTTTATTTTATGTTTTTATTATTCTTTTGAAATTTTAATGTTTTTCGTAGTCATTGTAAAATCTTTTACGCCACTATTTAAAATGTTGAAAATTTACCCTAGAAAAAAAAAAGTGTTATTCCAGCATCAACACTTTTCATTTTGAGGGTGTTTTTTGCACAATTTTTGAACAAAAAATTGGTTTTCACTACCATTTTTAAAACATGTTGAAAAATAATAATAATAAATAATAAGTGTTATTCCAACATCAACAACTTTCGTTTTTAGCACTGTTTTTCATATTTTTTGGGGTTTTTTTGGCTACAATTCACGTTTTGAGTTTATAGTTCGTATTTCAAAGTTTACATTGTTTCGAAACTTGCTCTTACAATGGTCGTAAAGATCCCGGTCGAAATCATTGTTAAAGGCAGGGTCATGATCCCTTAGTCGATCCATGACATAGGTTGAAGGAAAAATCGATGTGGTGCAAAAGGGCAAGCCTTAAACGTATAACGAAAATTCGGAAAAACCTTGCATCACTCCAAATCCTAGCTGTGGAGACTCTTCATTGGTGTGGCCTAGTTTTTCATTTAACGCAATTGGATGAGGAAGTGAGGACGTGGCCCAAAGGTACAACGCCGAAATATTAACCCGGAGGCTTATGTGGCGCAACTATGGGATCGATTGAGATGATGTCAACTGACAAGCCAGCAAGGAAATTCTACGATTGGTCAAAAGTGGACCCTCTTGACAGGTCAGTGATGGGCTCATGCGGTGAGCTGAGGTCGTTGCTTTCGAAAAAGCCTAATATATATATATATATATATATAGTAACAACTCTAGTTAAGAGGCCCTTATGACGAGTTGGGAAGTCAAGTAGAGTTCGAAGGAAAAAAATAAATAAATATGTTGGGTTGGGTGATGTTACACGTCCATTGTTACATCATCTGCTTCCCAATCCATTGTTACCAATGTTTGTGCTTCTCAATTTGTTTTCTTGATCCCCCAAGTGTTGTATTGTTGGGTGGCAAAAACACCTCTTTGGCTGCCCACTTTCAAACTTTGACAAGAAAAATGAAATGGCTTTCGACCCCCTCAGTTGTTACAACATCCATTGTTATAGCATCCGCAGTAATGGTCATTGTTTCAGTAGTTTCAATAGTAGCAGTTGTTATAGCATCACCTTGTACAGTAATTTCAACATTTTCAACAGTAATGGGTGTTACAACATCAACTACTACACCATTTTCAACATATTTAGCATTGACATGCTATTATGGCATTTTTTCTTACAACATTTGTTGTTACAACATTCGATATTATAACATCTGCTTCTCAATCTATTGTTACCTATGTTTGTGCTTCTCAATTCGTTGTCTTGACCCCAAATGTTGGTGTAGAGTTGGGTGGCAAAAACACCTCTTTGGCTGCCCATTTCAAGATTTAACAAGCAATATCGAATGGATTGTTGTTACAAAATTCGTTGTTACAACATCTATTTCTCAATCCGTTGTTACCCATGTTTGTGCTCCTCAATTTTTTTTCTTGATCCCCTAAATGTTGGTGTAGTGTTGGGTGGCAGAAACATCTCTTTGGCTACCCACTTTCAAGCTTTAACAAGCAAGATGAAATGGATTTCTACCCCCTCAATTGTTACAACATTTGTTGTTACATCCATTGTTACAACATCTGCTCTAATGGTCATTGTTTCAGTAGTTTCAATAGTAGCAGTTGTTATAGCATCAAATTTTACAAAAGTTTCAACATTTTCAATAATAATGGGTGTTACAACATTTTCAACATATTAAACATTGGAATGTTGTTATGGCATAAATTATTACAACACATTAGAGAAAATTTCAGCTTAAAAGTGGCCTCCTAAGGAAAATTAATAAAATAAGAGTTATGAATTTTAGAGGGAAAGGAAGAAAACTACTATTTTAATTGTATTTTTGGCTCTTCTCCTTATTGGTTTACTCATATTTCAAGTGTAGACACTCGTTGGATGCGAAATTAAATTTTGTATCTAACAAGTACCCATTATGCATACTTTTGAGAATACCCACATTGATAAAAATTGAAGATACATTGAAAACATGTGTTCAACACATGTTTTTAATGTATCTTCAATTTTTATCAATGTGGGTATTCTCAAAAGTATGCATAATGGGTACTCATTGGATGCAGAATTTAATTATTCATCCAACGAGTATCTACACTTGAAATTTGATTAAACCTATAAGGAGATAAGCCAAAAATACAATTGAAAAAAAAAATGGTTTTTTAATATTTTCCCTCAAAAATATTTACATGTACCTATTTTTATACTTAAAGGATTTTGATTGGTTTACATATTATGTATGTGAAAATTTCAGGATGAAATTTTCTCTAATGTCTACTATTACAACATCCATTGTTACAACATCTCCTTCTCAATTCGTTGTTACCTATGTTTGTGCTTCTCAATTTGTTTTCTTGACCCCCCTAGTGTTGATGTAGTGTTTGGTGGCGAAAATACCTCTTTGGCTGCCCACATTCAAGATCTGGCAAGCAAGATGAAATGGTTTGTTGTTACAGCATCCATTGTTATAGCATCCGTTGTTACAACATCTTAGTTGTAACTTATTTAAAATTTTATTATCGTATGTGCACTTTGACATCATGTAATATGATTATTATTTCATTTCATATGTTTTAATATTAGATATGTAATAGAGAAATTAATTATTGCATGAAATAAATAATAACTTTTCATTCTAAATGTTTTTTTTTGCAGAACAAGGATCTTCCAAAATATCTGAATGATCCTCATCACATAGATCTAGACTATGTTGCCTTTGATGTTGAGATGTAAGATGATGCTCATGATGACATGAATAAGATGATAACAAGGTCAATGTTGATACAAAAGATGATGATGATGATGATTGTTATACGAGATTTACAATTGAGGACAAAATTATCTCTCCTAGGTCGGTGGCTAACCTAGAACAACAGATAGACAAGGAACCCAATGATTTTCCTTAAAGTAAATATATGATGGAGTGAGGCCTAACTGGAATCCTTCACACACTTCGCTCCTTTAGCTTGGAAGATCCAATTCCAACTCTGAATGCCAAAATTAGAACCTACACAGTCAGATACCACAAGCCAAGAAACTATGAGATCTATGCATAATCATCTAAGTACTTCATTCAATAGATCAACATGGTATTGAAATAAGTGAAATAACAACATCACATATATGAAAGAAATGAATTATTTGCATTAAAATAAATGGAAGGAGATTACAACCATAAGTAGCAGTTAATCTTGTAGAAGAGCTCCTCCAAGTTTTTGACTTGTCCTTTCCTTGTCACAATATGCACCTCCAATCACCCTAAATGAATGAGATGATGACCACTCACTACAACAGCATAAGGGAAAAATCACTCTCCAAAATCCAACCCCTAACCACATAGAAGGCTGGTAATATATGGAGAAGTAGGGTAATTTGGGAGTTCTTATCCAGTTACTAATCTAGGGTAAGAGATCCACCTTTGATGGAAGGATAGGATCAAAGGATAAGTGGTGAAAACTCCAAAGTAGTGTGGGATAGGATCTAAATTTTTTATCCAAGGTAAGTAGTTAAAACAACTTCTGGAAACTCTTATAAGGGGAAGCTTCTGGAATCCCAATCATTCTCTGGGATTTCTAGAACCAACGCAAATGCAAAGGGGAGCAACCTGTTGGTGACCAATGTAGGCCATAGTGGAGCAACCTGTAGGTGAACGCGCCTCGATAGGCTTGCAGGGAGCGTTGGTCCTCACACTGGCTCAGATGATGCAGTTTAGGGCTGAAACACTAGGGGATGAATGGAGCATGATTAGGGATTTGTGCAATATGGTGATAGGGGGGAATAGGCTGTTGATTGATCCCATTAGGAGGCTCACTGATTAGATGTGAAAAAATGACCTATAATAGAATGCCCCCTAAAGTGCAAAGTCAGAGGTGATGACTGATGACTGAAGTTCTTTACCTTGTGACAAGTCGGGATCAAGGACAATCGATGAGTTTCATCTACTACAATACATTTACAACTTGACATCTTTGTTTTCTAAGGGAGGCATACCCATACTCGTCCCATAATCTAACATAACATGTATAAGGATCAAAAGACATGTCCACATATGCAACTAGTGGACCCATGACTTGATGACTATCTATATGATCACGACCATCATACATTGTGATCTTTGTATAACTCCTCAAATCACAACCGAGATGGATGAAACTAGATTTAGGGTCTTCCATCTCGTTCACATGACCAACTAATGTACAATTCTAACCATGTGAATCAATGAGCTGAGGTCGAACATGGAAGACACCATTTGATTACCTACCGATGATGTAATTCGTTAATAGACGTGAGAGAAACCATTGATGATTTAATGGCTCTTAAGGTACTATAGTAAAATTTGTATGGTGTAAGTAAATGAGTTGATATTGAACACCACACAGAGTCTTTCAGTCGAGGGCCATTGATGTAAACCTGTCGCCGAGGAAACTTTCCATTAATGTATGCAAGCACCAAGGTACCAAAGGTGTGTTTATAAGTCAATTTCCTAGATGATGTGCTAATGTCGACAGGAAGTGACCTATCACAAGAGGGCCTTGATGTATCCCCCATCAACGACACGAAACGGGTAGCATGATTGAGAGAAAATGATGTTGATATGGAACTAGATCAGGAAAGGCAGACATTAAATGAAGGCTTAAGAGTATTGTAGCAGAGATCAAATGAATGACTTCTCTTGAACACATCGGTGACACTAAATGGTGTTGGTAGCATTGACCCAAAACAAAAATGGATGTTCTGAAAACTGTATGATAACCAAAAGACAAGCAGATTACCCAACTCAACAGCGACGGAGATGAAGTGGAAGAGTGTCATGTTCAAGAGAGACTGGCCGCCATTAGAAAAATGGAATCTTGTGTTTTTCCCAATTTCCCCAACCATACTAGTGAGTACCTCTTTATTTTTTAATAGGCTTGAGGAGGATAACATATGCTTGATCTATAAGTTCATCCTTCGGATGAATCCCTCTTAGTATATTTAACGAACCTTGAGAAGGAGTGGTTCGGGCTCGTCATGTTCAACAATTCCATCATTGTTTGATGTTTTAACGGGTCCAGTGAAGGTAAAACTCGATATCTTTTTCATGTTTAAAGAGTTTGAAAAAGAGGCGAAAAAGAAAAACCAAATGTCTCTTTTTGTAGGTAGTCCCTTAGGTCTAAAAAGGTAGAAAATAATACCTAAGAGAACACATTAGCCATGTTCGACTAAAGTATTCATTTTTCATAGCTAGTCTATCTCAATCTGGAAAATGGTTAAACTTATACTGAGTATACGTCTTTTCAATTACTTTTACAGGTTCGAAAAGACAAGTGTTGGGCCATCTTTTCATATTTTGGGAGTCTGAAAAGAGTTGAAAGAGGACTTCGAGGGGGGTTCCTTTTTCATAGGTTTATAGAGCCTGAAAAGGAGATAAAATCATACTTTGTGGTCTATGATTAGTGAATGAATGAATGAATGTTATATGTTAATGAATATTTGTTATATGTTTCTTTATGTACACGACCTTGTTCATATTATGTAAACATATTTTATAATAAAATTTATTGATATGAAATATTTTATGGATCTATGAATGAATGAATGTTTTCTATTTGTTTTTTATGTATCTTAATGTCTTTCTTTCTAGTATTTCCTATATAGTAGATAGTTTGGGTACTATGGAATTGAGAGTGATGTGAGGGGGGGAGGGGCCATGAGAGCTTCCACCTTCACCTGGTTGGCCCTATTCAATAGAGAATAAATTAGGATTTGGATAATCTTGGAGCAAAAAATCCACGATTCAATAGAGGAATAACAAAGTCAATGTTGACTTCACTGCTACTTCATCGAGTGGAGGGAGGTTTTCTCCAAGATTAAACTACTCCAATAATTTATTCTCGAAACTGAGAGGAGCTCATTCAGGTATTCATGCACTCAAGTCCTTTTAATTATTATTTATTCATGCAATTAAATTTAATATTTGATCAAATTTAATCTAAGTTTGCCTCATTAGTCTCATGAATATGTGTAGGACAACTAGTATCAATTTGGATGTTGAAGTGGAACAACTATCAGAAGCAAATAGCTCAAAATGGTAACATTACATTTAGCATTCAAGGTAAGTTACTTTCAAGTTGATGCCTTTTTTCTTTTGCATAATGCACTACACTACTTACCGTATTTGTAGTCATATGAGTGGTAGATATTTGAACTAACTTGACATTTCTTCTATATTTTAAAGGGAGTTGTCATACAACTTAGTATTTCCAACTTACAAAGTTCTTTAGATTGGAAAGAACATACTACCACAGATGGAAGAAGGTACGAGAACTGGTAATTCAAAGGTGTATTTTCTGTTTTTAATTGTCGCTATCTAGTCAGAAGATGGAATGGTGTTGATATCATGAATAGAAATATGAGGCATAAATGTAGTTGTGATCTTGTGCTCTTTCCCATTGCTTACATGTTCAATTTCTATTTAGTTTATACCTTCAACAGAAATACTACAAGCATTAAAATCATTTACAATTTTATATTACGCAACAAAGAACTTTTGTATCTAATACATTAGAAGCTTTGTGGACTTGCTTGCTTTAGGAAGAAATTTAATTTGTACATTCCAATACCTATTAATTCTAGGTTTTACAATAACTAAATTGAAATGGCACTTTTGAGAGAATTGCAATCTTTTGATCTTGTGTAGATATTAATTTAAAAAGAATACAAGGGGGTCAAGTTGGAATAAGCATTTAGATGTGATGACACCAATTGAGGTGAGAGAATACTAGATTTCTATAATTGTATGCTTGGGTTAGTTATCTTAATAATCACAGCTAAGGTAAAAAGATGTTGCATTTGTGATATCTAGTGCATTTATTTATTGTGATTTATTGTTTACAAAAAAAAACCATTCTTGGTTTCACTGACCTTGCTTGGAATTAGAAAGAGCCTCTTATACACCTCAACCCTTTCAAAACCTTCAAATTTATACATCCATAGGACAAGAATTATTCATGCATTAGACCCACTCCGTCATCATACTAGATCTCACCTTTAGACAACTATAGTTACCTTCACGTAAAGAAATAGAGGAAATAAGGTTACTTTAAACCGAACATAGATATAATTCTTGTTATCTAGCATAAATAAGATCTCTCTAAATGGGAAAGCAATAATTGATGAGTTGTCCTGGTGGGCCAATCGCCATTACTCGCACCATTGTTGATCTGAAACTGATCAGAGGTGAGGCTTAGAGAGCCTCACCTCTCATCCAAATCTTCAAAAAACCTGACTTAGAAACAAATGAATCACAAACAATACGTAAGATAAGATAAAATACTTTACCATTCACTTGTATTATCACTATGCTTGATAGACTTTTTAAAGATATTACAAATACATATTTAAAACTTGCCTCCTTTGTTGTGAGTTTCCAAACAGGAAAAAGCTAAATACATTATTTAGATATTGTCTTTCTTTATATAAGTTTCCTAGGACTAGATGTTTCCTTCCTCATTAGATCAGGCCCCAAGGAGTGACTTGCTTTGATACCAATTGATCTAGAATTCATCAGAGGTGAGGCTTAGAGAGCCTCACCTCTCAGTTGGATCTTACAAACTTTACTCAGAATTAATGAATCAAACACAATCACACAGATAAGATAAAATACTCTAACATTCACTTGTATTATCATGAGGCTTGATAGCCTTTTTAAAGAGATTACAAATACATATTTAGAACTTGCCTCCTTTGTTGTGAGTTTCCAAACAGGAAAATCTAAATACATTATTTAGATATTTCCTTTCTTGATATAAGTTTCCTAGGACTAGATGTTTCCTTCCTCATTATATGTTACCATTATGAGTCAGGCAGTCTATTGCCCAACTATCCTAAGATCCTTCAGTTTAGAGGTGCCCTTGTGGCTTATTGCGCAAATGCAACTACACCACCTGTCACACCTGCATAAAAACCTAGGCCTTCCTTCTCCCTATAGCACTAAATCAAGGATGGTGGCTAGGAAAAAAGGAAAAATCCCATGTCATCATCAGCCAATTGTTACTTTGTTTGCACTGAATAATTTGCAAAAGTAGATGAAAAAAATGCATACATTTTTTTAACAAATCTATCCATCGGGTGCAAAGCCTAATTATGCATGTACATACTATTTCCAGTTTGAAGAAGTACATAGTTATGTTTACATTAATTCTTTCAAAAACCATTCCCTTTGGAGGTGATATCTTAGATTTATCCATGTGGCGTATATAACATGTTTGGATGAGAATAAAAAGGAGTTTTATCACTTGAATGGAGAGCTTCTAATACATATTGATGGCACTGGATTTATATCTAAGGATTTGACTTCACAATTCCCAAAAAATGTATTTTAAGGAAAACATTTAAGTAATCAAATTATAGAGGCATGCCCCTTGGCTCAAGCTCAGGAGGGCTAACACCATAGAGGGAACTCCATCGAGGTCTAGTAACTCATAAGCCCCTTTTGCGAGGACTCGCTTGACAATGTATGGGCCCAGCCACATAGGCTGGAAATTTCCTAGACCTAACTTGTCAGCCTCCTAGTCATATAAGAGAACCAGATCTCCTTCTGAGAAGAGTTTAGGCTTGACACTCTTGTCATATTTCACATTGATGCGTCTTTTATGAGCTTCATTTTCTAACATGACATCATGTTGGGTTTCATCTAAACGAGTTAGATGTAAAAGACGCTCCTCCTCTTCGGAAGTAGCAGGATGAAGTTAAATAGCTAGTTTCAGCGTTGTTACTTCGCATTCGATGGGATGGATCGCTTCCAAAGCATACACCAAGTGGAAGGGTGTGAATCTAGTAGCAGTCCTAACTAAGGTTTAGTATGCCCACAAGGAAACATAGAGAAGCAAGTTCCAGTTCCAGTCCAATTTATGGACCCCTATCATGTGTTGAAGCATAGTATTAAGAACTTTTTTAATTTCCTCAACTTGTTCGTTAGCCTGAGGGTAATAGGGAGTGGATTTTTCATGTGAAAGTCCCAATTTGGTAGCTAATTCGATCATCATATGATTCTGATAGTGCTTCCCGTGATCCATTACTATTTCTTGCGGAACACCGAACCTAGCAATCACGAGGTTGAAGAAAAAGTATGCAATCATTTCGTCGGTGTTATTGAATGTAGGCATCGCTTTGGCCCACTTAGTAAAGTAGTCAACAGCGACAATAATATAGCCATGCCCCTCGGCCGAGTGAGGGTTACATGTCATAAAGTCGATACCCCATTTTGTAAAGGGACCAATGGTGAAAATGGGATGCAACGGAGCAGGCAGAGCACAGATCTTACGATCATATATCTCGCACGCATGACACTTCTAGACTGTGAGGATACAGTTGCAGAAAGTGGTGGGTCAAAAGTAACCAACTCTTAAGATAAATTGTGCAGTAGCGTAACCAGATAAATGTTTGCCGCCTGCCCCTGATTGGAATTCATTGAGGACTTTCTAGACCTCCTCGAGAATGAGGCACCTCCGTAAAATTGTATCGATACCATGACAGTTAAGGGTGTTGTCGATAATCACATAATTTTGGGCTTGATACTAGATACATCGTTGCTCTGAGTGAGAAGTATTAGGTCAAAAAGTCTAGGCCTGGGGATAGATCAAAAAATCTCCATACCATGGGTTAGATGATGAGATCAAAAACAATGACGCGTTTGGGATGGAATCTTCATATGTAGATTCAAAATCAAGGGAAGGGAGATCGCTCATTAGCTCGAAAAAAACTAAGGATTTATTTGACTTGGATTTGATAAATTCCAGGTCAAACTCTTCGAGAATAACAATACCCTTAGAGTATTTGCCTCCCAGCAATTCACATGACAATATGTATGTCATAGGGTTGCAATCTGAAATGACTGTAGCTTTGTGAAGCAAGATGTAATGGTGAAAATTTTGGACAGCTTGAATGGTTGCCAAAGCCAACTTTTCTAAATGAGGATACCAGATCTTGGTATCATTGAGGTTCTGACTCAGATAATAAATGGGATGTTTAGTCCCTGTATCATCTTCTTGGACCAACACCATAGCTATAGTATAGATCGCGTCAATAAGGTACATGAAATAATCGCACTGATAGTCAGGGGGATATAAGAGAGATGCCTGAACCAGTACATATTTCAAGGCATCAAACGTTTTCTGTGAAGCATCATCCCAATGGAAGGGAATCCCTTTTTTCAGTAAGCGAGTAAATCATTTGGTCAGCTCAGCATAGTTAGGGATGAACCTCCTCAGGAAGTTAGCTTTCCCTGGGAGTCTTTGTAACTGAACGAGGAAGGAAAGCGCAAGAAAGTCAATGATTGCCTAGAATTTTAAAGGATCAATGTGAATTCCTTGTTTCGAAATGAAAAAACCAAGGAGTCGACCAGAATCAACACATAACACACATTTATGCGGGTTAAGTCAAATGTTATAATGTCTACAACGAATAAAAATGGCCCATAAATGCATGAGGTGATCAGCCCGATGCTTGGAGTGAGTTGGGAGATCATCCAGATACGGATGCACGATATGCTTGATGTCGTGGAAAGCGTAATCCATCGCATGTTGAAACAAGTACCCTGCATTCTTTAAACTGAAAGGGTGATTTCTATAAGAAAAATTACCCCATGGAAAAATAAATGTGGTTTTAGGTTAGTCCGTTGGGAGAATGTTGATTTGATTATAGCTTGAGAATCCATCCATAAAATAATAAATCTTGTAGTCAGCGTAGTCATCAACAACCTACTCAATAAATGGGGTCGAGTAGTTACCTTTCAGACAAACTTGATTATGTCCCAATAATCGACACATACTCGGATCATGCCTTGTTTCTTCATGATAGGAACAACATTCGATACCCAATCATTTAAAGGAATGGGGTATATGAAACCATCTAGAAGAAGCTTTTCGAATTATACTTTTATCCCAGTAGCTTTCCCGCAATGGATCAAGCAAAGGTGCTACCAAACGGGTTTGGCATCAGGATACGTCTTGATTTTGTGCACCACTATGTTTGGGTCGATACCTGGGATTTCTTTATATGTCCAAGAAAATACATCTCTGAACTCATGAAAAGGGGATCAATAAATCTCGATTTTAGATGAAGAACAAGATGCTTTGATGTATAAATTTTTTACTATTCCTGGTTTGATCGAAATATCTAGAGGAAACATTTCTTCGATATTCAAAAGGTTCTTTTCAGAGTCAATATCATGAACGGAGACAAAATTTGTAAAGGGTTTGAAAAAATTAGGTAGGTACACACCACTGAGATTATATTAAATGGTATCTAGGAAGGAGGAATGATGATGATGTTCATCCGACAGTGCATCATTTGACATCATGATCTCCATGATGCTTTCGTCAATAGATAATGTACACGAGAGAGGATCAGAGGGTGTGCCATAATCCAGTGATCGATCTACCCAATTGGTCGAAGAAAAAGTATGGGTTGCAAAAGTCAAGTATATGGCTTCGTAATCTTGCTCAATGGGGCTAAGTGGAATTTGGTCTCCAAAACTATTGATGTCAATTTCATCAGGTACAATCCATGGATCGGTAAGGATTGTAGAGGATGATATCATGTTGATATAAGAAACCGAAGGGGAGGAGTTGGGAAGGAGAGGGGGAGGGAGCGAAAATGTTCCCATAAGTGATGAATCCTTCAACAAACCAACTTTGACATGCTGATAGGAATGTAGGGCTTCCCCTATAAGAGGGACACTTCCAGTAACATTGGAATCAGAGGAAAAAAAGGTGAGTTGATTTATGGCCACGATCCCATCTTTAGGAGGAAAGGAGATTATGCAGAAGTAAGTCAAAACAATGGAATCCATATCATAAACCCATGTATGTCATAGTAGAAAATCATAATCCAGAGGTCCATCAATAAATTCTACTTCAACGGAGACTACTTCGCCCCCTAGTTCCACTTGGAGGGAATTCAAAATCCCACAAGGTTTGTATGTCCTTCCATCAAATGATTTTAATTTGGTGGTCGATTGACTCAGTTGGGGTGAACCAATCACCTTCCATCAAGACAAGGATATGATGCAGGTCGAGGATCCCTCGTCCACAATAGAGTGATGAATGTTCTTACCATGGACAACGACTTGAATCATAAAATCTAATTGAGCTTAAAGTCGAGGGGTATAGTTTTCATGAGAGAAAACCACTAGGTTGGAATTCAATGGATCCACAAATTTGATAGTTGACAACAAGGCCTTCTTTTGGGTGGGGTATTTTTGCAACACCTCAAGAGTCAACATATTTGATGGAGGCAAAGCCAAGTCTTCAACTACATTGTAATTTGAGCGGCTCTCGAACAAGGGTTGAAAGTAGACTTATGGATAACACCCTTCGGAGGCTTGATAGTCAATTCTGTATGAATCTAAGGTGGAATAGGATCAGATGAAGGTGGTGTCAAACTGGTAGGTTGATCAGTAGCCTGACCATTCGATGGATTCACATTACCAGAGTCCTTACTTCGAGTGTCCACCATGACATCAGATTTCAGCTTTGGGGAAGAAAGCATCAAAACTGTGTTAGAGGAAGAAGTATCCTAGGCAACCATATGAGTCTCCTGATTAGGAAATGGGTCAGTAAACACAGCAAGAGAAGTGGATGATTTAAGAAATTGATTCACTTAAGCGTGATGTGAATAATCACGTGTAAAGTTATCCTCGTTACAAAGCAAGCGTGGGTATCGAGGCTTTCATTTCTCATCGGAAGACGAATTTATTTGTTTATCTTGCGGTGAGGAATTTTTCTTTTTCTTACCTTTACCTTTCTTCTTGCTTTCGGGTTGTTGTTCAGACCTTCCTTTATCAAATGAGATGGCATTTATCTCGGAAGCAGAAACCATAGGAGGTTGGGATGGAGGGTTTTGTGCAAGAGAGGTAAGAGCAATACCAGATGGTTTACTCGCCAACTACGAACTGGCGGAACCTATAATGCCATCAACAGCATAAGATTATTTACCAGGTGGAGGAGGAACAATATTTGAGGGTCTCAGAGCATTTGGTATCTTATCATAGAGCGTGCTCAATTGGGTATAAACCATATCTAAATATTGAGAACATGCAATAAATTTCTCTTCAGTCACGACTCCACCTTTGGCCACATCTTTTGTTATGGGAACTAACAAATATTTGACAAACCATTCCGCTAACAACTGATCGGGAACATAAGTCTTGACAACCTGGCGACAACGCCTCCACTCATGAATGTGATCTGAAATGTGAGTAGAGTCTGATTGTTTGAAGTTAGTCAATAGTTACCTTCCAATTTTGCATCTGATGGCCAACTAGAAATGTGTCAGGAAGGCAATGGCTAAAGTGTTGAAGTCGTGAAATGATGCTTTAGGTAACTCAATATACCATTTGGTTGTGGTACCTATAAGCATTCATTGGAAAAAACGGATTTGAAAGGAATCATGATTAAGGGATTTGGATGAACACCATAGATGATATGTCATAACATGCATCAACAGGTTTTCTCTAGGATTCCCAATGAATTTTGGGATATTAGAAGGAAACTTAGTGGGAATAATAGGCCACCATGGCGAATGAGCAATGGGGTCATTAGTAATCCGAGTTAAATCCGGTAATTCAAGAGTAGCCACAAAAGGCAACTCTCGATTAAATTCTAGAGGTAGGTGACCTGGATATGAAGGCATAGCTTGGGAACATGCACTTGCATTCCTAGGTAAGTAGGGTTTTGATAATAAGGAACCTAGTTACCAGAATATGGAGAGTTCTGATAACCAGCATACAAGTGAGTTTGTTTACCATCCCAGGATGGCGATAAAATTGTTGGAATGGTTGGGATTTGGATTTGCTGGCCTTGAAAAGACACTTGATGTGATTCATATTGTTTCCTGATAGGGATTTGCATTGCCCCCTACTACACGTTCGATTGAGACTACACCAAATTTTGAATAATCTGACCTACCGAAACTTGAGGAGTACCTTGCGCAAGTGATTGAGAAGGTAAGGGACCTTGTACATGTTAAATAATCGCGATCTGGGGAGAACCAGAGATTGTTGGAATGGGTTGTAAAGGTTTCCTCACATGTGTTTGAGCTTCTTGAGGTGCTGACAGATAGGTAGGAATTTGTGATGAAGATGGTACAATTTGAGGATTTAGCAATTGATCCCAAAATGAACCAGGTTGAACAGGTAAAGTAGGTTTCCAAACACTGGAATCCATTCCAGGGTAAGGAGGACTATAACTAGACTAGTTACCATACTGAGGTATACCAATAAAAGTTTTCCCCTCTGCCATGGGAGGAGGGGATGATGGATGCAAATGTGATCCAGATGGAGGGTACCCAACATAAGGAGGGTTGGGTTGTTGAGGGTAGCTTTGACCACTGATATAAGGGCCAGCTTGCTACTCTATTGAAGGTGTAGATGGAGGACGAGGAGCAGACAGTGTGGCATTCATAAGAGAAGTACAAGACATTATTCCTGAATTGGATGACATGGGAGAGGTCCAAGGATTGGAAGACACACTAGAAAAAGTACCAGATAACGAATGATAGTTAGGCGGGATGGATGCACCACCATATAAATGAGTTTCTAGTGATGTCGCAAACTTGGATGAGGAAGTGACACTTGATGTCTCAACCATAGTGGTGGACATAGGCTAGGAGTTTGAATCAGTTCCATTCATGGTTAATAATCCCAATGAATATTGTAACAAGATATTTGCAGGTAGGCCCAAAGAATCAGGTAAAGGATATTGTGTCGAAGGTTGAAAAGACAGAAGAGGATCTGTTTGATAAAAAAGAAGTCCTTCCCAATGAATGGGAGTAGAAGGACGAGGCTCTTTTTGAGGGATTTCTTCAATACTCAAAAGTCTGTATGGAAGAGTTCACCGTTAGGCCCAAGATATATTGATTATGTCTAAGACAAAGGAAGAGAGGAGTAAGGTCCCAAAGAATTGGGTGAAGATAGTTGAGGATCCTCAAGTTTAATAACCTTAGGAAACAAAGTTTCTGACTGGGGGAGATCAAATTCAATGACCTCAAGTAACAAAGTTTCAGAGACTTCTGTTTGAATTGTGTTAGTGTCACCAACAGGTTTAGATGTAATCTCGGGTTCAGAACTCAAAGGTACAGATGATTCTTGTTGATCAATATCAGGTGGAGGGCCAAAATTAGTCCCTGATTTAGTAGCTTGCATTTTCTTATGCTTTGGACGACGGTTAGGAGTAGCCTCTAGAGGAAGAGGAGCCTTATTTTACATTCTATGTGAACTATAGGGAGGGGGATTTTTTCTTCCACATTGGATAATATTTTATTAACACAAAAGGAAATAAATCAAAAAGAGGGTAATTTAAGCATAAAGGATTACCAAGCAATCGTGAACTACAATATACACCTTGGCGAACCAAGGACTTAACGTATGGTAGCCAATCTCCCCGAATGTTGTGTTCGGTGTATCACGATATACAAGGCTGCAAAATTAGTTACCTACAGATGGATAGCAACCTATTGGGAACTCCCAAAATATACAGGAGGGTACGTAGGAGTGTAGTCTGTAGTAGTGTTGTCTAATGCGTAACCGTTCGATGAGAGCGTTCCCATATACTTTACGTGCATGGAGCACCACCAATATACTCGAAGGTATGTGGAATACTCTCCTATACACTTGTTGGGTAATTTAATTGACTGTTAAATTACTTGCATTTATATGTCAATCCAGATATGTGAGCTTGCGAAGTACACTACACCATATGTGCTAGGAGATTAGCTTTCAATATTTATGAAAAACTAAAATGAATTGGAAAATTCAAAAGAAAATTAGATTCATTAGATTATTTAATATAAACTATGAAAGTACTAAGTTTTTAGAAAGGAAATTAATGTTAAAGTAGAAAAAAAACATAAAGATTATTACTCTAAGAAAACACGAGATTTTATACTATGAAACCATGGAGATTTTGTTCTAAAACTTACAAACTTTAATCTATGGAAAGCATGAGTTTTCAATCTATGATAAGCATAAATAATTAATCTATGTAAAACAAGCCATTCATGAGAATATGAAAGAAATGGAAAGCATATATACTATTCTCACAGGTCTCCAGGGGGGCCTCCTGAGGACTACAAGGTGTTGAAAATTCAGATCAAGAGAATAGATTTAAATCACAAATTTCATTCAGAGCTACACCATATTAAAAAAATTACATTCAATGGAAAAAAATAGAGTTTCTCTCCTTCAATCAACAGTGACAATTACAAATTATGATCATCCTTGACATCTCTAATCATCCCTCTCATCAAAGAGACTGCAATTTATAGAATTTTCAGACAATTAACAAACTCAAAATTTTCTTGCTTTAATTTTGGTCATTATATCAAATCAAATAAAATTTCATGGATTTTTGGATCAAAGAGCAGCCTAGATCTGATCAAACTTATCTCTATGCCACGAATTTGCTAAAGAACAGCTCGTTCAAGCCTTTTTGTTGACTATGCATTAAATGAAAAATTGAAAAACCATATATCCACGTAATTTGCAAAATAAGGCTCCAAAGAACTTAGAAAATATCTCAAATGGTAACGAATTTGAGAAAACTACTCATAGAAAACTTAATTAGGCTCATTCTGAACAAAACTAATGTTTTTGTTTTCCGAAATTCGCTTGCATTTGCTCAGAAAACACGTTTGAAGTTGACTAGTCAAAATTGTTGCATTTTTCCCTTGATCTTTTGTTGGAGGTCCACATGTGCGAGCTGGGTGGAATTTGACCAATACAAATCCATATTGGAGCTTCTAGAAATAATGTCCATGTGTCATATTTCCTTCTAGAGTGGTGCTACTACCTCAACCATGGAGATAACTATCGAAACTTGACAAAACTGCAACAACTTGAATTTGCTAAATTGTCATTAGTAAAACCATGAAAAATCTTCTTAATCTACTAAAAATAATGGAAATAATAATAATAAACCATTTAAACATGTATGCATGAATTCGGTGTGTTTATGAAGAAATATGGTTAAAAATGATGACAATGCGTGAATAGAATAATGCGAAAATGGATGGTTTCATCAACAAAATTATGACAAATTGGAAACCCAACAACACTCACATACGTGGAACGGGATTTCACCCCCGGGATGCAATGATGGCAAACAAGGAAAAATCCTATGTTTAACATCGAAACATGTCTCTAGCCTAGACCTCTAAATGTTTGTGTTAATGTTATAAATGCTCCTTAGGTTGATTCAATAAATTTTACCGTTTATCTTTGCTTATGTTTCAATTTTAGGGCTCACCGCGAATGTCACCTGAATATCCTAAAATGAAAATCTAGCATGAGAAAATAGAAATCCTTTCTCTTTCAATGAAAATCTAACTAAGGAAGGGAAGAAATAATCAAGATGAAACACACAATATGCAGCAAACAAGACACAAGATGAAATTTCCTTTCCGGTGCAACTGTTCTTATGCTAATGCACATACAAAACCCTAAATGGCAATGCAAAATTTTTCTTTTCACCACACTTAATTTTCGAAATGAAGAAAACTAAGATGCAAATGTTCAATTATTGATTCAATTACACTTTTCAGAATGAGGACTAGAACAACAATTCATCTAAGTGATCAATAATCAAATGAAATCAATTTTCAAGCGACCAAGTGATAAGAACAAAGAAAAATAAAAACCAATTCTTACCAAAGGAAAACAACGCAAATGCAAACCAAATGGAGACTTTAAATAGACCACAAGACATTGAAGACTCAAGGAAGTTCAGTTGGAAGTGGGATGATTGCAACGCTGGTATAGAGTGGGCCAAGGTGAGGTGCAACACTCTGTCAAAGGCACAGGGGGTGCCTTGGGCCTGGGAAAGAGATTCTGCCACAAAATTTGCAAACAAATCTCAATGAAATCACTTCCTAGGTTTGTTCTTGGTTGGATGATACAACAAAGGTCTGTCAAGGGGGTAATCAAACACAATGGACAAGGATACCACCAAGGGAATACTTTGTTACCCAGCATGGTCGTCACTTTGTTATACAAAATTTATGATTGCAGACAAAAGTATCTCCCCTAGGTCGATGGCTAACCTAGAACAATAGGGAGACAAGGAACCCAATGCTTTTCCTTAAAGTAAATATATGATGGATTGAGGCCTACCTGGAATCCTTTACACACTTCGCTCCTTATTTAGCTTGTAAGCTCCAATTCCAGCGCTGAATGCCAAAATTAGAACCTCCACAGTCAGATAACACAAGCCAAGAAACTACGAGTTCTATGCAGTATTATCTAAGTACTTCATTCAATATATCAAAATGGTATTGAAATAAGTGAAATAACAACATCACATATAGGAAAACAATATATTATTTTAATTAAAATAAATGGAAGGAGATTACAACCATAAGTAGCAGTTGATCTTATAGAAGAGATCCTCCAAGTTGTTGACGTGTCCTTTCCTTGTCACAATATGCACCTCCAATCACCCTAAATGTATGAGATGATGACCACTCACTGCATCAGCATAAGGCAGAATCACTCTCCAAAATCCAACCCCCAACCACATAGAAGGTTGGGAATATATAGAGAAGTAGGGTAAGTTGGGATTTTTTATCCAATTACCAATCTAGGGTAAAAATCCACCTTTGATGGAAGGATAGGATCAAAGGATAAGTGGTGAAAACTCCAAAGTAGGGTAGGATAGGATCTGAATGTTTTATCCAAGATAAGTAGTTAAAACAACTTCGGGAAACTCCTAGAAGGGGAAGCTTCCAAAATCCCGATCATTCTCCCAGATTTCTAGAACCAACATAGGTGTAAAGGGGAGCAACCTGTTGGTGACCAACGCAGCCCATAGTGGAGCAACCTGTAGGTGAACGCACCTTGGTAGTCTTACAGGAGTGTTGGTCCTCAAACTGGCTCAGATGATGCAGTTTAGGGCTGAAACTTTGGGGGATGAAGGGAACATGCTTAAGGCTTTGTGCAAGATGGCGACAAGGGGGAATAAGATTTTGATTGATCCCATTAGGAAGCTCACTGATTAGAGGTAACAAAATGGCCTATAACAATGATGATGATGATGATGATGAAGTTGTTGGTAGTAGCTAGTGACATTCATGATCATCTAGGTTGCATCATGGATAAATTTTTATATATTGTTATGATGTTGATTTTCATGGTTAGTATCATATGTATCATTTTCACGGCCTCCTCTACCATATTATTGAGTTCTATCTTTTCAGCATGTATCATTTTGACTTAAATCATTTTGACATGACGTATCATATTGACTTGTATCATTTTGTCTTACATAATTCATCATTTTTATTTATATCATTTGTACATGATGTATCATTTTGACTTATGTCAATTGTTGGACATGCATCATTTTCACATGTTATTTTTTTTCAAAGGAACAGGGATATTTCTAATAATCAAACTGGAATCTGGCAAGTTCCATTACATTGAAAAGCATCAAAATTTCTAGAGTCCTCCAAAATTTCTCTGACCAGTATCTTTGGGTATGCAGTAATGTTTTTTCCAAATTTACTACATCATTCTTCTTGTAATTTCTCCAAAATACCCCATTAATACTTACATACCTACATAACATAATCTACCTAGCTATTACTATGAAATTAACTACCTGGCTCCCTCCACATTGTTCTGGTTGAGTTCCTCCGTAGCAGCCTTGTCTACTTCCTCCTGCTGGAATAGTTCCACTGCTCCAAAATTTCAAATTCATCCATAATCAATTGGATTCTTTGTAGAGTTGCTCTTGTATTCGGGTCCTTGCAATGATTAAATTTGATACATTTTTCAATTGTAATGAGAGAGTCTCCAAAGACATATATGATGATGATCTTATCAGTATTTACTCGTCAATTTTTATATGTTGAAAGTGGTTGATGATTTGGATGCATATTTATTATGTGTGATGGTTTTGATTTACTGCTCATGATGGATGTTGTCAAAGTCACTTAAATTATAGATATTTGACTCACTTGTTTTAATTATAGATAATGATTGTGTTACAAAAATCATCTTGTTATTTTATATATATTGGATGTTGTAGATTCTATTTTGATGGAGATTTAATAAGTATAATGATGTTGTTAATTTGTATGGATGTATGTTTCCCTAAAAGTTCTTTATAAATGTTATCCTATAAAATATTTCAAATGCATTCATATGATGTATAATCATATAACTTATTTAAGAGACATGATATATTTAACTAATTAAATTGAAATAAAACATATTAATTTAACTGTATGCAAAACAATAATCATTTTTTGGAAGCAAACAAAGAAGAAATAATGGAAGCAAAATTGGAAACCACACTAGAATCAAAACTCAAAGCCAAATTAGAAACAAAATTGAACATATATCCTGGGGCTACACCTAGTTCTAAACTTGTCACTAAACCTGCATTATTTCCTACGATTGGAAGCGAAAAAAATAAGCAATAATGGAAGCAAAATTGGAAGCCACACTAGAAGCAAAACTGGACCCAAAATTTGAAGCCACACTAAAATCCAAACTGGAAGCAAAATTGGAAGCCACACTAGAAGAAAAACTGGAAGCAAAATTGGAAGAGTCACACTAGAAGAAAAATTGGAAGCCACACTAGAAGAAAAATTCGAAGTCAAACTGGAAGCAAAATTGGAATCCAAACTAGAAGAAAAATTGGAAGCCACACTAGAAGAAAAATGTGAAGCCAAATTGGATGTTAAATTGGAAGCAAAACCAGGAGCCAAATTGGAAGCAAGTCCCGACACTATTTCTGGTGATAAAATGGAACTATTCCAGGCGCAATTTACAACGTTATCCCTGGTTCTATTTATGGCGTTATTTCTGGCGAGACGTACAATGCAACTCCAAGCAAATTGTGGGGCGCTATTTCAGGCATTATTTATGGAACTATTATTCCAATGGTAGTTTCAATGTTGTTTCTGGAGAAATTTACGGAAAAAATAAAAATAAAAATAAATAAATAAATAAAAATAAAGTTAAAATTTAAAAAAAATAAAATAAAATAAAAAATAAAAATAAAAATAAAAAAATTTAAAAAAAAAATTAAAAAAAAAATATGGCACTAATACAAACATACCTGGTCGCACCCGGTTTTGTGCCAGGAAATGTGTCCAATTCGTGAAGTGAAAACACTAGAATCCAGCGCAATTTTAGGCAATATTTCCCTATTCTGTTGTAGTGAGATTGACTAGGCCAAAAGTCGTAAAAACCTAATCATGGCCAACAAATTTGTAATTAATCCTAAACAGGAGAGGTTTTCACAACTAGAAGAACAAATTGCAGATATAAGTTGTAATATGAATCTCCTCATGTCAACCCTAAGCAATAAGCTTAAGATATTTGGAGAATATGAGAGTTCTAATGCAGAACACATATAATAGGGGAGATCAAGATATTGGGAAGAAATAAAGAACTAATCTAAGAAATGACCCAAGAAAGATCAACCAAGTTCGAGTGTCATGAATCATTCAAAATGTTAAGAAATTTACTGCATAACATAAATAATTACCGAGAGGAATAAATATAAAAATAACCAGCAACAACCATAAACACATAAACAAAAATGTTTATCCAGGAAAACCCCAAATCCAGGGAAAAACCCAACCTAATAAGATCTCATTAGCATTGGCCAAAACCCTGGCCAATCCGACCAAGAGAGACTTCACCACTCACCTCCAGTTCTTGCATTACAATGAAGTCCTTCCAGCCTTTTATAAGCGCCATTACATATAATACCATGGGCAAAATGCTATGGGTGCACAATACCATGTGCCCCAAAACTATCATTGTTTAACCTAGTCAACTTTGACTCTATCCTGAGTCAAGTTTACCTAACAATTCCCCCCTTAAACTTGACTTGGGGTTCCTTGACTAACTCTAGCCAAACCTACTAAGTGAGACAATCCCGCTTACTCTAGCTCTTACCCCCATTAGAGTTTTTACCAAGGTATTGTTAACCCGACATCCCCCCTATCACCTAGGTCTAACCCAGACTTTACCAGTGATCACCGAGGGGTACACATGCCTTACCAGGTCTTACAGTAGTATGCCCATTTACATGCAATAATTTTGACTTCATTAATTTTTTTTTGTTTATTGCTGTTGCGATTATGATCCATCCTCTCTCAATTTGATTTGCTCAAAAACTTCTATCAAACCATTGCGCGACGATAACCTCATAGATTCCAACACCGGTGGCCTCATGTAGCAAAAAACGAACAATTTTGAAGCCGCATGAACAATACCTTATTTAAATAGCTGCATGAATCCCGGACAATTTGTCAGCATGTTCCAAGCCAGTAAATATCGCAAATGCACTGTGATCCCTGGCGGTGACGGCACTATCTTCTGCACATTCTCCTCGAGGTTCTTCCACGTACAATTGTTCCACCATTATTTTCCAGACCCAGATCTGTAAAAAGGTTGCATTGATCTCATTAGGCACTATAAACCCCTGGCATCAAAGAATCCCTTTGAAGCCAATATCTGGCTCTGATACCAGTTGTTAAGAAATTTACTGCATAACATAAATAATTACCGAGAGGAATAAATATAAAAATAACCAGCAACAACCATAAACACATAAACACAAATGTTTATTCGGGAAAAACCCAACCTAATAAGATCTCATTAGCATTGGCCAAAACCCTAGCCAATCCAACCAAGTGAGCCTTCACCGCTCACCTCCAGGTCCTGCATTATAATGAAGTCCTTCCAGCCTTTTATAAGCGCCATTACATATAATACCACAGGAAAAATACTATGGGTGCACAATACCATGTGCCCCAAAACCATCATTGTTTAACCTAGTCAACTTTGACTCTATCCTAAGTCAAGTTTACCTAACACAAAATCCTTGCTCAAAATGGAAGCGAAGGTCGATATCAAGTCGTACCAAGGTGAGATAAACAGTTTGAAGCTAAATCATTTGTTGCAACAATTAGAATTGTATTTCGATGTCCACCATGTTGAGGAAGAACATAAGATTTCATTTATATAGCTAAAATTAAACGACCATGCCCTCACTTGGTATAAAATCCACATAGAGACCCTGAGGTTAGAGAAATAACATCCATTGACTAAGTGAAAGGAGTTCAAAACCCTCATAAAGTCACAATTATTTAGCCTATTGGGTATGTAGAGGACCAGCAGATCTGGTGTCACTGTTTCAGGAAAAATCAAGGGAAGGGAATATAGGAGTACACCACAAACTTCAGAAGGATGGACATAATGTTGGGTATCTCCCCAAATAACATATATGTACTCCTTAAGTATCTAGGGATCTACAAAACCATTGGTGAAAGAAAGTGATGTTTTTTAAGTCTAGATAAGACTGTGGTCAAGGCTTGTGTACAAGCATAATACCTAGAGAAAATAGGTTGAAGAAAGGGAAATAAAGTGGATCCAAGAAGAAGGAGAAACAAGAAGCTTTTGAAGGGAAGACGAAGTGGAAAAGGGGGAAGATAAAAACATTACAGACATAGCACACTAGTGCAAAGATCCCAACAACCACTGCAACATTGATGACCATACAAAGGAAAAGTGTTGGAATTTGTATCTAAAGCTTAACCCAAAGAACAAAAAGAAAGACAATAGGAAGAAGAACCTCATGGCCACCAATTTGAGCAACCAAGTTTAAATCACCTTCCACGTGGATTAGAATATTGTTGTATGTCAGTGCAAAAGGTGGCGAATCTGAGTAGCCTTCAGCAACATGAAGAGAAATAAATGACCAAACTCTTCCACATAAAGATACAATTCAAGAAGACAAAAATTAATGCTCTATTTGACTCAGCATCAAAGGTGAATCTCATTGCAGTAGAGTTATCAACAAATTGGGATTGGAAGTTTGTGATCATCCAAGCCCATACCATATTAGGATGGGTAAATAAGGATGTTGAGTTAAAAGAAACAAAATAGCACAAAATTAGATTTTCTATTAGTGCTAATTTTACTGATGAAGTAGTACTAGATGTGGTTGTCCTTGATGTATGTAGAGTGTTGTTTGGAAGTTCCTACATGTACATGCGAGATGTAATATTCATGTGGAGTTCCAACTAGTACCGGATCGTCAATGATGGAAAATCATTTGCCATCAATGCGCACAAACAAAAGTCAAAAATTTCACTGGTAAGTGCCAAGCAAGCCAAGAAATTGATTAGTTCCAACAAGAAATATGTTTTATTGATTTTAATATAAAATCAATCTATAGAAGAGGTTGTAAGAGGAAATGCATCCATGGAAGGGTGTATTCATAAACATAAACAACAACTGGAAGAGTTGATACATGCGTATAGGGATGTGTTCTAGGAGACTAAAGGGTTTCCACCTAAGAGGGAAGTGGAGCACAAGATCCAACTATTGTCAGACTCCCCATTACCAAATATTGGGTTGTATAGGAAGTCTATTATAGAAGCAAGTGAGGTGTAGAAATAGTTGGAGAAACTACTGGAACATGGTGTCATTCGACCGAGTACATCACCATGTGGGTCACCCATCATCATTGTGCCCAAGAAGGATGAGACTTGGAAGATGTGTATTGATTACAAGGAATTGAGCAAAATCATTCTTAAGAACATATAACCCCTACCCAAGATAGATGATATGTTGGATCAGTTGCAACAAGCAAAGTACTTCACCAAACTAGACTTATAGTCTGGATATCACCAGGTTTAAGTCAAAGAAGAAGATACATGGCCTTTAAAACTAGGAAAGTTTTGTATGAGTGGCTAGTCATTCCATTTGGCCTATGCAATGCACTAGCTACATTTATGAGTTAAATGAATGATATATTATTCCCTTTTATAGATTCATTTGTCATTATATATGATGGACCTCCAAATTAGACACAAATTAAGTCCCATCTAGCCTTTCCTAGGCACATAAACGCTATATTAAATCTCTCCTTCTACAATTAATAATATATTTTAGCTTTAATATTTTGTTAGGAAGGTTTAGAGATAATTGCATATTTGTGCCTAATATTGTTTATTTTTGTAGAATATTATGAGAATATTGGGCAGATTGTGAAGATTTGGAGGATGTTAAACACACACATGGAAAAGACAAATAGGAAAGATAATCAGAAGAGTACATTTATTATTAACAAATGATATACATTTATAGTACATGGTGTGACCCTTGGATTCAAAATCCAAGTGGTCTCTTGGACTCCTTTTGGCTGTTCAGCTTCCACACCAACCCTTAGAAGATTAGGTGTCCAACATTCCCCCCCTTAATCCGAAGGGTTATGTATGAGTCCAAGAAGAGAGCTGTAATACAAAATGTGCAAAAATGCATGGCAGCACTAGGCTGAATGTGCTCTCTGAAATGTTGGTATAAAGGGTGGTGGTTTAAGGATGACCACCAACACTAGAATGCTTAGTGCAGTTCCTGGAACTCTTCCAAGTCCGGCATGAAGCTCAAGTCTTCTACTAGAGGAAGTGCTCCTATTGTTTTGAAGAGGAAAACCTTCAACCATGAAAGGGAGGTCTCACCCTGCATAAAAGGGAGAATCTCAACCTGAAAAGTGAGGTCTCAACCTGTGATGGTTTAAGTATTACCACCAACTCTGGAATGCTTAATGCAATTCCTGGAACTCTTCCAAAAATGGCAAGAAGCTAAAGTCTTCTGCTAGAGGAAGTGTCCCCAATTATTTGTAGAGGTATCACCAACTGAAGGCATGCTCAGGGGTATCTTTGTCTCTAGCTACAACTTTGAATCTAGTGTGGCAGGTTGTGGCTTAGGCTCGCTTGATGTGACTTTGAATCTTTTAGATTACCATCATTTCCCCCCCTGTTAGATACAAGTTGAGATGATGGAGAAAACTCAACTGCAAGACTGTTCAATACTCTAGAACAAGTTCTGACATGTGACTGGAATATCTTCTTGGCTATTGATGCCCATTTCCAAGAAGTGATCCATCCAAGATGAATCTTTGTTCTTGCAGGAGGTTTGTTTCGGAAGCATCTATGTGAAGAATGGGTGGTTTCATGACAGTGCTTACATGGATGAAGATCAAAACAGTGATCTTTCATATGGCCAACTCGGTCACAATGTTGGCATTTCACAATCTGTTGTTGTGGAATAGGGGCAGAATCTGGAATAGCTGGAGGTGAATTGTCATGAGGAGCAGGTGAAGATGAACCGTCCTGAAGAAATCTAACACTTTGAAATTGGATTGGTTTGGAGTAGTCTGGAATATGAAAGGACACATCCTTGCCATATCCAAGACCAGTTTTGTGCTTGTTGTGGACAAGCTCTTCCCAACATCTGATGACCGACTTGGGAAGTTCAAACTCAACTTCTGCATCTACATGTAACTCTGATGCTTTATTGGGCAATGGATCTTAATGAACTTCAACAATATTGACTTGCTACTGATGGGTTGTTAAGTTTTGGTATGTTCTATGCGAGAGCAATTTATTTAAATTTTCACAGTTAGCAATCACATCAACATTAAAGTAAACTGCAGATAGAACATATATATAAATCGCAGAAGACAAGCCAAGACAAGAGGACATAAGATGTGGTGCTAGCCAGGGACAAACCCCACAATGTGGGGAAACCCTTGATCAATTCTTCTTTTATGTTCTTCAAAGTTCAGCAGAGAAAGTGAGAGAGATAGTACATTTACAATAGAAGTCAACACTTTAACTTTTGATATTGCTTGAGATCAGTTGAAGACACATTGCTTCAATTGATTCTCTAAGGTGACTCCTTCACCTATCATAGTGCTACATCTCATCCATTTGCCACACCTTACCATGTAGTACCATCATGCTGCATCATGCATCATCATGCTGCTCATGATCTCATCACTATGTTGCCCATACATCATGATGCCCATGATCTACATCATGCTTCCCATACGTCATGTTGCTCATACATCATGCTATACTCCAAGTCACTGTTGCATGTCACCGAGATCCATATACCAGATCTCTAATCCTCTTTTCCATCCCTGTTGAGATCCTCCTCATTTCAGCACCATTGAAGCCATCATTATGGAGATCTTCACTGTTGCTTCATATCAATGTGATCCACTCATTGTGATCTCTATGCTTTCATGGATGCACTAAGACAGTCATTACATTATGTCAATGAGCTCTTCATTGAAGTCATCATTATGTGGACTGTTGCAATATACCTTTGTCATCACTGTATATTTGTTGAGACAGTGATTCTCATTACTACTTTATTATGTAACCCTTGTCACTGTTATGCTGCTGAGACTACATCATTCCTTTATCATTTGTACCAAACAATATGATAAATCCTGTAGAGTGGATCTGCTCCAATACTCACATGAAAGAATTTGAGATACCTCCTTCAGATCATAGGTATGATGAGACTCTTCTTCACTGCAATGACGTTATTCATTGCTCCTGGCATCAAGGTTGTGACTGCACCAAAACCCTAGGTGCAGTCAAACCCTACTGCGGCTCCTCTCTATGTGACTGTTGCTTCTTATCTCCATTGCAACATATTCCATATCTGCGTATGACCTACGTATAATTTATGTAGAGTTGTTGTGTATGACAGCGTATATGCGTATATAGAATTGTTGTGTATGACAACGTATATGTTACGCGTACATCATGTATAGAGTTCTACATATTATATGTCACCATGACTGCAATTTAAATGTTGTGTATATGCATGACAGCGTATAGAGGCATGCCAACATATAGAGGTTGTGCTATATTCTTCATTATATGTATGATAGCATATGTGCCATTGCTTCGTATATGCAAGAGTCTCCATTGTTGTGCGTGTATATGCATGAGTCTCCATTGTTGTGCGTGTATATGCATGAGTCTCCATTGTTGTGCGTGTATAGTGTCTTCATGAACGTGTAGCATCTAGGGCATTAGCTAGGGCATCATCTACAGCTATTATACACTTAGCCCAACGTATCTTCATTAGTGTCTCTCCACCAAAAACCCAAGACATGGAGAGGAGGAGATCACGTGAAGAATGTGTATAAAATGACTTCAAGTCTTCTCTTATTTATACTAAAATGTAAATGATGAATGGACATGGCTATTGGGCTTCCGAGCCTACATAAGATGCTGGCCGACTTGACAATTAGTCTTATAATACAAATAAATTCATAACTCCGTAAATACTTATCGTTAGATCAATACTACACATCTCGATGAGAGGGATCCAATAAAAATATCAGCTGCCATAAATAAGATGACCAACATGGAGTTTGGCCCTAGTTGCCAATTTAACATGGGTGGTTGTCTCAATGTTCTGAATAAAAACAGGTTCAAAATGATGTCTATTTTGATGTAGCTCTTCTTGCTGTAGTTGTGATTCAAGCTGCAAGAAATCAATTTTGTCTTGTACATTTTGCAAGAAAGTTTGAATGTTAAAGAGAGTGTCTTTGTTGACCTTCACCGTGTCTTCAACAGTAGACAACATTAATGTTCTCAATAGCTCTAAAAAATCATTGATTCTAGCCATTGTCTCAGCAAAAATGAAGACCTCAAAGGATTTCAACTAGAAATGCACCATTGTTCTTTAAGCTTCTTTTATTATGGCTTCAATTGATAAAATAAATCCCAAGAGATAGAGGTGGAGCTGGGCCCAAAATAGTAAAAAAAATCTGATATATTTATGCAATTATCTCCAAAATAACGTTGTAATTTGACTTTATATGTTTCAATGATTTAAATAACAGCCACGCACCAACCATGCATCATATATGTGAGCCAACATACCCATACCAAATTACAGTCTTCATAGAAAGATACCAATGAACCATGCACAATCTTCCACATACATATATCACGGCTTTCACACACCACAGATCAGTTGCAACAAGTATACATACCATTCAAGCTGACATCATGCTCCAAATAATGTATCACTTCCTCTTTGTAATAGCCCAAACGCAAAATAATGCACCATATAAAATCGCAACAATTACACTCAGGGCCATGTTGTATGGCAGAACACAAGGCTTTTCCTTCATTGTGTTCTAGCTAAGAAGTTTCTCTTTCAATATAATGACCCAGCATTATGCTTCGACACAATTGTTGATAGCTTAGCAATACAGATGCAAATTCTGTTGTTCCAGCTTCTTTTATTGATAAGCCTCAGCTGGAAACTGGTGACAAAATTATAATGCCTCCATCAACTCTTAACCATCTGGCATCTCTGCACATAGATTATCTAATGCTTTTTGAGCTTCATACACAGCATACATCACACTATACGTTCTGAGAACTGCATCAACGTTCTGAAGGAGGAATTCGAGGGAACAATTTCGTTGCACAGTGGTGAGGCCGATTGTGAGCGAGTGAGGCTAACTGTGTGTGGGGGGAGTTGACTGTGGAGCCAACAATGGTATGGAGCCGAGTGCGGTGGACTGTGGACCATTCAACACACAATACTTTTGATGAGAGAAAGTCTGCTTCGTTTGATACGAGAAAGCTAGCTCCGTTTGATGAGAGATCACGTGATGGTCAGCAAGTAGCTGGGGGAGATACTGTAACCATATAGAGCATATGGGAGTCAAAGCTATGAAACATAACCAACCATTTTAAGGCAGGCTAATAAAATACCTTGATGCTCTCACTAAATTCTTATGACAATCAAGAAACAAGCCGTAGTATTTTACAAAACAGGGGAGCATAATCACGAAAGAATTCTCAACGATGCAATGTTAATATATAAGGAGTCGACTGTGTTAAAAAGAACAATGAACAATATAGTTCTTATAATACCAATACGGAAGAGTGGTGTGTGGTTCCACCATGGAGTAATACACAACATTCAACACATCAGTGATATCATTCGCCACCCTCTCTCTCTGTGCTTGCCAACTTCTTGAACAGAGAATTAAACAAGCTTTCACAGATTCAAGTTGAACTTCTTATATTCTTCCACAAAGAAAAGTTATATAAAAATCAAAAATTTTCTGGTCATTGAAAATGGAAATTGCTGAAATTTCTGGTCTGCACGAGTGCTCAGCTTGGTGGTCTCAATTGCCCAATGATTTGCAGGAGAACGTATTGGCATGGTTGCCAGCGGAAAGGTTATGTAAATATTGCGTCATCTGTAAAGAATGGAATTCCCTCCTTTCATCCACACAATTCATAACTAACGATTGGGTTGCGGCACCTCCAAACAAGAAACCTTGGCTTCTTTTGTTCCATAACCTCAACTCGTTGAATTGCGTGGCTCTCTACTTCTACACAAGCACGTGGAAAAGACTTTCCCTCGCCTTCTTAAGGAGACAGTATGATGTTCGCCTCTTTTGGGTGCAGGCAACGGCCACAGGCCTTTTTTTGGCAACCATGTTAGGGTCTTTTAATAATGACCGTTTTGTATATACGCATATTGTTTGCAATCCTCTTACAATGAATTGTTCGCCATTTTCCCAATATTCATCTCCAATTGTGAATGAAACTTCATTCAATAAATAAACGCTTCCGCATCTGCCCATATGTCTGCATACTTATTCTTATACTTTCTATTCTTATGGCCCTCGTCCCACTCCCATCTTCACTGTTGTGGTAGCATTTAAACAGCGGTGGGTGATTAAAGTGAAGAAGAAGAGACAAGCTTCAGCAGCGGAAAACGCATATGGCAAAAAAATCCAATGTACTCAAATAAATTTACACAAATACAAACAAAATAATGTTTTGTTATCGAATGGAATGGATTCTACAAGGAAGCGCTGAGGATGTATTATGAAATGCAACGCGCAGGGATAGAGCCTGACAAATTGGCTTTTATTTCTGTAATCAATGCATGCGGTAGCCTAACAGATCTACAAGCAGGCATTAAGGTTCACGAAGATGTATGGAAGCAGCAGAATGCAAAACAGCATTACCACAGAATGCCAAACACAGGAAGCATTATACCACGACTGTGTATTCAAACCAGTGGAAGCGTCAAAGCTGCTAGGCTAGCCAAAATCAACATAATAATAGTGAGAGAGATGTCAGTCTGCAGAGGATTTAGAACATAGGCAGAATAGGAGTTACAAATTAAAGAGGGAAGCCAAAAATGGCACTGGAGAAATGACAGAGGTTGCAGCTAGAATTTAGCTAAGAAAATATTCATGAAATTCAGAACTGACGGCAGAAATGACCTGCACAGAAAGGCCATAAAACAAGTGGCTCAAATATGAGCAAGGCAAGATATTGCCCACTCTGATACCATGTTAAACACACACATGGCAAAGACAAATAGGAAAGATAATCAGGAGAGTACATTTATTATTAACAAATGATATACATTTACAGTACATGGTGTGACCCTTGGATTCATATTCCAAGTGGTGTCTTGGACTCCTTTTGGCTGTTCAGCTTCCACACCAACCCTTAGAGGATTAGGTGTCCAACAAAGGAGGATATAATCTAGGGAAACACTCCCTACTATAGGATGGAAAAATATTTGATAATAAATGAACACGGTATTATGAAATTGTTTCACAAATTCTGGCGCTCCAGTGGTTGAGAAAATCTAGGAATGTGCTCCCTGTCATTTAATGTAGATTCCTAGTGTTGAGAACCAAATCCACTATTTGAGGGATTTTGGAGGGAAAAGATTCCTCCTTTCAAGGAGAATGGTTCCTCATCACTTTTTATAAGTACCAATTCGAATTGGCCTCTAGGGGAATGCATTTCTTAGTCTTATGGCTGAGAAAACTTGTTGTTTAGCAGCTCCACTTTCATTTTTAGCAGGGATGTATTTGGATTGATTCAAATAATGAAGTTTGGTGACATTTTTAGCTTCTAAAGCTTGGTTTCATTCATAGGACTCTAAGTTTCCTTGGTCTTGGCCATCCCAGGAGCCTCAAAGCCCTCTTTTATAACTTCTTTATTTCCTTTGAATGTCTTTTTCACATACATATCTTATTTCGGCATTTACTATCCATGCTTCTTTTGTTGTAGGTTACATTGTTTAAATGATTGAAATGAGTTTTTTTGTAGTTTATTTAAAGATTCACACACATTATGCATCCTTATAACAACTTTGAAAATTCATATTCATCATTGAGCTACTTGGATTGGTCTACTAATTCACAAATCTAGAATTTCTGGAAATGCCTTGTATCAAAATAGTAGTAATTTTATGTTATTTTTTAAAACATGTTAATGAGATTAATTTGAGTTTATTCCACTTGTATTAGGTCATAAAAACATTCAAGTTAGTAACAAAAATCACCCCGTATCATTTTCACTTAATTAGGTTAGGCATTTGGTAGGCTAACTAGCTCACTAGTTCTTGAATTTCTAGCTCTTAGAGTAGTAATTTTCTGCTATTTTTTAGCACGTGTTAACAAGGGTATTTTGGAGTGATTCCACTTGGAATGGAGTCCTAATACATCCTAATTAATTAAAAAAAATCTCATTCCATTGTAATTTTATTTACTTGGTAATTTGGCAAGTTCTCTCACTCTTGTAGCAAAACAAGGTCTCCTGTAGCACTCCTGTATCACGTGTAAACTTGACCAGATTTTCTCCAAAATCTTGGTTTTTGTCCCTTAGGCTTGAATAATGACCCCTAGGCTCCAAAACCATGATTGCGTAAGACCAAAAAACATCTTAAGTCTTACCTCTTCTCCATTTCATTTCACCTTTGCAATTTGGATTAGTGGATAGATTCAAGACTTAAAGAGCATAATGAAGATTTTTCATGATTGCTTTATGAAGCACCTTGTGAACTCTATTGAAAAAATCTATCTTGAATGCATTGATTGAAGAATGATTTCATTTTGTTTCATACATCTTAAGGTATGGTTTCCATTTCCAACATTTCTATTTCTATTTCAAAAGTAACTAGGATTTCCTTTCTGCAAAAGTAATTAGGTTTCCTTTCTGCAAATAGAGTAACATTTCCATTTCTCCAACTAGTTTAGTCTTGTGTTTCATTGCATTCACTTCATTGCATCAAATCAACGAAAAAAATGACACATTTCATGTTTCACATATAGTGATGACACCTCTTAAGTTTGTACGAACCTTGGGTTGATAATTTAAGTTGGTAACCTTGGGAGTTGCAGCATTCTTGCTGCAATATTGGGACTCATCACTTTTTGGCATTGTTGTCGGGGAGGTGTCAAAGTATGCATTTTTTTCTTCCCTAGTTGATCCATTTCTGCAACAACAACAAAAAATTTCACTAGGCATATTTCATTTCAAAAAATGGCATTGCATTAGCATTCTTATTCAAAAAAAATATAAAAACATAAAAGAATTACTCCAACACCAAACCCCCCCATTTGATCACGTGGTGCAGTAAGAACCACATCACCATCCACTTTTGTAGATATAATAAGAAGAGGTGGTAGAGAAGGTAGAAGAAATGGATGGAGATGATGACAATGAAAAAGATCCTCTTGGACATCCCTCCATCTTTGCTTCCCAACTTCCATGGTATGAGGTTAGAGGATCCGGAAACCTTTCTCTTTGAATTTGAAATCCTTTTTGGTTACTTATTAAACACTCAAAAGTTGATATTGTTTCTGGCAAAATTGAAGGATAGAAATCTTAAATGGTTCATAAGTTTAGGGGATAATTTAATAAGATCATGGAATGATATGCAAAAGATATTTCTAGAAAAATATAAATATCATAATCTTAAAGAGGAAAACTTTAGAATGACTCAAAAAGAAAATGATAGCCTTGAGGATCTAATAGAGAGCTTCATGTATAATGTTAATAGGGAAAAATTACATCATTTAGGATCTGACACACTAAAAACCCTCTTACTTAGAACAATTAGAGATGAGCGGATTGATCTCCTTGATTTCATGAGTAGAGGTGATGTATACCAATTATCATTTGAAGAAATTTGTGAAACATGCAAACACATATCAAGAGAAAGGGCAAGAGTAAGTAAAGCAACATCAAGATTGGTAATTCAAGCTAAACTTGGAAATTTGCTTGATCACTTTAAAACATAAATTCTTAGCAATCTAAGCAAACAAATAGAAATGTTAAGAATACAAGATGAGAAAAAAGAAGATGTTGATATTTGTGTTATCCATGAAAAATCACATGTTATTAAATATTGCTCATCATTACCGAGGTTGGAGGAAGTTTACCAAGATGACAATGGAGCAAGTCAATCACCAAAGCAGCTATGTTATGTAGCTCCAAGAAGACCATGGAAGCCTATCAACCTGGTATGATGCAAGAACCTAATTCATGATTTCAAGGTTATGCACATCCATATCAAAGTAATTAGAACACACCCTTTCCTTGGCAACCTTGGTCATCTCAACCCCAAAACCAATCTTGGCAACAAGGTTGGAAAGAACCTTATGGGATAAATCCACAATATCCTCCATACCCAACTCCATGCTATCCCTACCATCCACCTCCACCACAACCATAACCTCAAAGATCCACTCCCACTCAACTACATGTACCACCATTTCAAACACAAACAATGAAGTAACTCAACCCACTTACAATGCTAAGGTACAATACTTCCAAACAACCCCTCTTTATCTAAATGGTATTCATCTTAGATCAAGAAGAGTGTTGTAAAAAAGATACTCTCTTGATGTCATTGAAGGACAACATTCAGAAAAAGAATAATCAAATCAAGAGACCAAAGAATCATGGGTTGCACTTGATGAAGAGGAGACATCAAAATCAGAGATTGAGAAAGTTCCATCATGTTTACCATCAAATTCTCCATGTGTTCAAGAGAACAATCAACAAAAAGAGGAAGATTTGAATGTCATGGTAGAAGAGGACATATAAGAGATCCAAATGTGCATGTGGACTAGGGGAATCACAACTATATTAAAATATGGTTCCAAATGATCATTAAGTCGCAACAACACACTCTCCTTCAACAATTCCTAATCTCATCTAAGTCAAAACACTTGGTCTCTCATATTTAGGTACATGTCAAAGCATATCTTTCAACCCTACACGCAATTGTATATGTGATCTTGATGTGCACATGGCTTCATTGGAAGTATTCCTATACTTGAAAGAGATTTTGTTTTTTTCAAGTAGGTAGGATAGAGGAATAAAATAAAAAAGGAAAAAGGAAAAAGAGGGAAATAAAATAAAAGAAGAAAATAAAATCTCAGGTGAAAACCTCGTTTGAGGCTCATGAGATTGACTCATTGATTAAAAACCTACATGAGGCAGTCAATGGGTTGGAAAAAAGAGAAAAAGGATAAAAAGAAAAGATCATAGGTGAAAACCTCCTTTGAGGTGCCTAGGCATACCTACTAGTTGAAAACCTCATTGAGACGACTAGTAGGCCTAAGAAAAGAGGAAAAATGAAAAAAAAAAAAAAAAAAATTGTTTTCTCCATGTATCTCTCTTTGATGAATGCAGGTGCTCTCCAACCTTTGCAAGCAACAAGAACAAGTTAGCACCAAAAGAAAAAGTTGATAAAAAACCTAGTCAAAGAAAGTCAAACTTGGGCTTTCTCCTCCTTTTCTCAAATTCTCCAACAGGACCAAGCTCATGTCAATCAATCACCCTCATCCATTTCCAAAATCCACCCCTCATTTCCAATCCTTTCCCATTCATTTTTCTCATTGTCCTAAAATGCTACAGGAAGGTTTTGTTTTGCTACAAGAAGCCAAAATACACAGGGGAATTTTTTTTTTTTTACCATATCTCGAAAACCATGTGTCCATTGGCGTATTTGTTTCATGGGAATATGCATATGGATGATGATAACATGCTCAAGGAATTTCAGTAAATTCCAATACACATTTTTCAAGAAATTGGCCATCATCACTTACAACCATTTTTTCTTTTTTCTCGATATCCGTGCATCCATTGGCCAAAATTGTTTATGGGGAGATGCATAAGGTTGATGGAAACGTTCTCACCAAATTTCAAGTCAAGATAATATATCATTTGAGAGATATGGATAAAATAATTCTACTATAGGAGCATTCCAGAATTGCTACAGGAGTGTGATTGGCATAGAGAGAGAGATCAAATCCTATGTTTTCCTTCGGTGAATGAATAAATAAGTCTACCACACCTCATCATCCATCCCCCACACCATTTAGTCACTTCTCCATCCAAAAACTCATCTTTGTCCATGAAAAATCCCCAATTTCACCCCTTCTTTCATTACTTTCACCACAACCAAGGTTTTTTATCCTTGTCGATAGATTGATCATGAATTATAAATGTTTTTGGAAGCATTATATGAAGGATATTGTTTTCAATAGGGTTTTTTTGGGTGTTACAAGAAGAAATACATTCTTATAGCAGTCTGCAATTACCTTGCAAGACCACAATTGAGAGCGCCAAAATGAAGAACCAATCATCATGAAGACATTGGAGAGTAATTTCCTCAATTTTGGGCAGTTACATGACCTCTGTAAAGTTTCTACAAGATCACTATTCATCTCCAACAACAACCTTTGATCCATGGTGGCACCTATATTTTTATCACATGAATCATGGAACTTCAATCAACAATGAGAAGATTCCATCCAATGAAAAATAATTGATGAAAGTGACATTTTGTACCTCAAAGAGAATTCCAACAGCTTCATCAATGTTCCAACAACCTCATGCAAGCATCAACAAGTCAATCATCAACTACAACACTCACATCATGAGCATCTCAGCAACAACATTTTAGCCAGGGATGTGAAGCAACAGCAAAAACAACAAAAAACCTAGAAGACCTCCAGATTCAAGGCTATCAGCAATAGGACCTCCAATATATTATCACATGCAGCTTCAGGATCATCAGTAGCAGCTTCAAAACCACCAAAAGCAGCTTCAATAGTCATATCAACAACCTCAATATCACCTGCAAAAACACATCAAGGGTAAGGCTCAGGTATGCAATCCTCTAAACCTTTCCTATGAACTTATTTTAGCTTGAAAAACATTGCAAGTGTATGAAGGAAAAGGTTTTTTATAGCCAAAATTAGTAACAGAGCAACCTCAACCTTATCTCATAGTTAGCTTCACTTTTCCACCAAGACACACGCACGTGTGGAGAGGAACAAGACAAAAATGAAGAGGACTTGAAAAAGTGGGTGATACTCATTTAGTCGTGATGGAGGACAAGGAGTGCCAAGGGGTAAGTGAGGGACAACTCAGTTAACAAAAAAAAATACTTTGAGCTTATTTTGCATGCAATGAAAAAAAAAGAGAAAAAATAAATTGAAAAAATAAAAAAATAAAAGGTGGACCCACCACCTCTTGGCATGCAAAGATTAGGTGCTACAGGAAGGGACAAAAATTCTACAAGAAGAACAAAACTACTACAAGAGGAACATAACTGCTACAGGAAGGAACAATTTACTACAGGAAGGAGCAATTTGCTACAAGAAAGCTATCAAAGTGATACAGGCAGACAAATTATGTGTAGAACAACCACTAGAGCCTTGGAGAGCAAGGAAATATTCAAAGGAAATGACAAGGGTACAAATAGAGATGCTATAAATGAAAAAAGAATTGCTACATGATGAAGAAAAAGTGTTACAGGAAGGGACAACAATAACTCAAGATGAGGGAGAAGGTCCACAAGGACTCCAAGAGCCCACTCCACAACCTGGTATTGGATCCTATTACAAATTTATTACAAAAAGAGGCATAACTCACCAGTGGATGCAAATTGCAAAATCCAAGGAAGTAGAAGATGTAGGGAATTGAATGATTTAAGGCTAAGGGAGTATGTCATGAAAGAGCAACTACAATTAGAAAACAACAAGCTAAGGGAGAAGCTACAGGAAAAGGAGGTACAACTTGCCACCATGGCAAGTTTGTCCATGGAAGCCATCCAATGCAGGCATCCATCCAAATCATATTCCAATGAGCTAAGGAAGAGAATTCCATGAATAATGACAAGGGAAGAAGATCGATATGTTGCTCAGAGGATGAGCAACAGTTTCAGTAGGGGGGTATGATGGGCCTCCAAATTAGACACAAATTAAGGCCCATCTAACCTTTCCTAGGCACATAAAGGCTATATTAAATTTCTCCTTCTACATTTAATAATGTTTTTTAGCTTTAATATATTCATAGAAAGGTTTAGAGATAATTGCAAATTTGTGCCTAATAATATTTATTTTTGTAGAATATTGTGAGAATATTGGGCAAATTGTGAAGATCTGGAGGAGGAGATAATATAGGGACTTTCTCCCTAATACATGATGGACCAGTATTAGATAATAAATGAATAGAATATTATGAAATTATTGCACAAATTCTGGAGCTCTAGTGGTTAAGAAAGTCTAGGAATGTGCTCCCTGTCATTTAATGCAGATTCCTAGTGTTGAGAACCAAATCCACTATTTGAGGGATTTTGGAGGAGAAATATTCCTCCTGTCAAGGAGAATGGTTCCTCATCACTTTGTATAAGTAACAATTCGAATTGGCCTCTAGGGGCATGCATTTCTTAGTCTTCTAGTGGAGAAAACCTGTTATTTAGCAGCTCCACTTTCATTTCTAACGGGGATGTACTTGGATTGATTCAAATAATGAAGTTTGGTGCCATTTTTAGATTCTAAAGTTCAGTTTCCTTCATAGGAATCTGAGTTTCCTTGGGCTTGGCCATCACAGGAGCCTCAGAGCCCTCTTTATTTAATTTTTTTATTTCCTTCGAATGTATTTTTCACTTGCATCTCTTTTTTCTACATTTACTATTCATGCTTCTTTTGTTGTAGGTTACATTGGTTAAATGATTGGAGTGAGTTGTTTTGCAGTTATTTACAGATTCAAAAGCATGATGCATCCTTATAAAAACTTTGAAAAATCATATTTATCATTGAGCTACTTGGATTGGTCTACTAATTCACAAATCTAGAATTTCTGGAAATGCCTTGCAGCAAAATAGTAGTAATTTTATGTTATTTTTAAGAATGTTTTAATGAGCTTCATTGTAACACCCCCTCCCAAGTCTACCTAAAGTAACCATGCCAACTAGGGTAAACATGAGGAGATATGCTACTATGATTGGATTCAACCTCCTATGTCACCTTAAGGAAGTGGAATCGACAGAACATCACATGCAGACTTCCAACATCACCAACAGAACCCTCAAGAGACAATTCAACCACTCAGACAACATGTCCATGGGTCCCATTGCTATTCTGCATATCTTAGGCCATAGTCAATATCATACTATGGGAAAGGGAGCAACTAGAAACCCAAAGTCACTCTAACAGGCCTGCCTACCAACGATTGTGGACCAAAATTGCTAGTTCTGTGCCAGCGATCCCAAGATTTAACCCACTTTTCTAGCCCAGAATCCTAGCCTCTACCAAGAACTTGTTGTAACTTCTAGAATTCATTAAAAACATGATAAAAATGTTGATCAATCAAAAATCAACCTCAGGACTAGGCCTGAGAATCCCCAACCGAGACTGACATTCTGTCAAACACTTGGCATCAATGCAACCTACAGGTCTAGGATACAAGACATAGCATAAAAATTTGAAACAACTTATGAAACATAGCCAGAAGGATCACCTCCTTCTCCATTGAACTACTACATTATCAATTAGCTCTTGGATCCATCCATTTAATAGTTACAATTAAATATATGAAATAACCATGACATAAACCAGTCATTCAACCATGCTTATAACAAACATAAAACCATATAAATCTCAGAGGTATGACAACCATTAAATCCACATATAAATCAGTGCAAAAGTAAGAGAACTTAGCTTTTATTAATCATAGGAAAATCCGACCAAGTTCAATATTTCCACGTACCACCCGACCATAGACATGGTTGAACCAGTTCTCTCTTTCATCCAGTCACCCCTGTTCCATATTCCAAGCATGAATGTGGGATCGCATAGAACAACTAATTCAAGAACAATCAAGGGAATCGATAGGTTAAACCACCTCCACCCTCATCAAACCATGATCACACCAAAATCAGTGCTTCGATCACAACTAAACTGAACTTGGAATTCCATCTGGAATCCATCACTATCCTTGAGGATTTTTCTGTCTCCTTGTCTCTTAAGCTTTACTACAATCCAAATCCAAACCACTAGGCCCTAAACCGAGACGACTCCCTCAGTATTTACCGTGTATCCCGCCAAAACCAGTCAAGGGATTCCTAGGCCTTTGGGAATGAACCTTGACACCACCTATGCCCCGGATTCTAAAATCCATCCGACAATTCCAAAGCTTAAAAACCGAAATAGCATCCCAACATACCATGGCATCCGGAAAAAGGTCAGGCTACGCTGAAATCCACTTTCATAACCCGGAAAAACCATGCCACCGATAGAAAGAGAACCATACACCAACATGCAAAGCCATGCATGTCCAAACTAGCTAGGAAATCATACATGCAAAAGGTTACCTGCAAGTATTCATTCGGAAGATGCTTGAGTCCTACTTTCATTTCCTTGATCCTTGCTTGCTTTTCCTTTCCTTTCCTTGTTTTCCCTTTCCTTTGCTCCAAACTATAGTGCTCCAAGAGTGAGAGAGAGAGAGATAATAATGAGAGAGCTCCAAACTTGAACTGACAAAAGGTTACATTAACCAAGCTTAAGCCAAGAGCTTGCCAAATGATCCTCAGAAGCCTTTTTATGAGTGAGGCCTCTATTTTATTCATTTTCCATTATTTTCCTTCAATTTACTCCTCACATGCAACCTGTGACCCTTCACCTTCCTTTTCTCCTATTTTCCTTTATTTTCATAAATAAATGTGCCAAAAATGCATTTTAATGCCTTTTCCAATTTTCCTTAGCCAAAACACACTTCCAGTGATTCCCACTAGGATATATTTTCCCAACATTTAGCTTGGAATACATGTCCCTTACCTATGATCTTGTTTTACCTTTATTTACATTATTACATGAATTTTTCACCAAGGTTGTTACATAACCCTCTAATCCAAGTCCGAGTGTGAAGAAGGACCTTACTAAGACCTTTTACTTTCATGATGTGTTAAAATTTCTTTTTAAAAGAAAGTTAAGGAATCCAAGTGCATGTAGAAAATAAGAGGAACAATATAATCATCAACACATGGAAACATAAGCCGTTGTTAAAGGAGTTCGTCCATGAGGGACCACGTCTCCAAGCCCCAGTCAAGGTGGTGTAGGTTGCTACATTAGGTGCTATCAATAAAAGTGATATACACAAGAGTTTGTTGTCTCGATCATACAAGGAAGAATGCCCTCACGCAGGAGTGGCTCTAAGAGATATTCCACAACTAGAACTCTCCATCAAAACTCGTATCAGTATGACACAAAACATGCATGGTGCGCATCCCGCCAATAAGGCACAAAAGGAATGTCAAAGCAAAACACATGCACAACGACAACAAGAGTATCCCAGCAACATACAACAAGGGATCTCAAAGCATAAAGTACATCATATGAAGATTCCTCATAACATGAAGCAAGGAATCATGACAACATGAAAATAAAGAAGATCATGCATAAATATCAATCTAGGATCTGCAGCATAATGTAAAAGAAGAAATATATGAAATAATCATATACCTCACACCAACCACGGGTCATCTGAAGATATGAATGAAGAAGTGGATAAAACGATCCACAGTGAACATCTGTTCACATCATCATTGCGTAGGCACAGTCCGCTCCCAATCTGTCACGACCTCACTATGAATGGCCATATGAAGAAGCGCTGCTCTGAAGCAACTGTCAAAGTGTTGAAGCTTGTTGAAACATTGATCTCACAGCATCAATATGCAAGAAGAATAAATGATCGAAGAAGAATCCATTAAAAGAAGCATTAATCAACAGATGAATCGATCATGAGAAGAAGAAACGATCATAAGAGAAGAACTACTGTGGACTCTCAACTCTGTAGCTCTCGGCTATCTGGCTTCATAGCATTTGGGTTTAATTTGTAGCTCTGTGAATCTGCCAGAATTTCAAGCACTCTCTAGCTATCATGCTTCATTGTAGCTCTCTACGGCGCTCTAGCTATCTCTATGCAATGCCTGGCCCTTTCATTCTGCGGCTCTCCATCAGCGCAACCTCCTCATTGAGGTCTCTGGCACTCAGGCTCTCTAGCATTCCCCAACATAGGCTCTCGGGCTCTCTGGTACAGACTCTCTCCCTCTGGCACGCCCCCCTCATCTTTGTTACCCATCATGTTTTATAACACGTTTTGGGACAAGGCCGCATCTAAATCAGAGGTCTGTTGGCTTAGAATGGAAGTCGTTTGCATATAAGCATCGGTGTGCAACAAACCTCTGAAATTAGGCCTTTTTTATGATTTTAAACGATTAGGCAAAAATCTGAAAAACACTGAAAATCATTGAAAAATCCGACAATTCGGATTTCAAAATTTATAAAATTGGACTTATAAAGTTATCGGGTTCGGGATATATACAAGTCAGGATTGCAAGGCGCCTATCGCCGATTTCGCCGATTAGATCTAGACCGTTGATCGGTTCCAGATCGGATGGTCTAGATTAAATTACATCCCGCTTATCGCATTGCCCGCTGATCTCCCAATTAAATCCTGGCCATTGATCGGTTTCCAGATCCGATGGCTAAGATTAAATCGCATATCACTATCGCATCGGCCCGGGGTCCTTCACTGATACATGGTATATGCCAATGCCAATTGCCGATATTATCACTAATCGCATGTCTGCTCGTCGATGTACTTGTAAGTCCTCCAATTGCGATTGCCTCCGATCTGATCAGAGATCGGAAATCGGGGGTTCCATGGCCTAAAGCTTAAATCCGCCCATATGCAATCTCCAATTGCGATTTGGCCTTAAAGGCTTAAGACCCCTTTCAAAGGAAATTCCTAATTTTCTTAAGGACTAAAGGATCCTTCTTTGGGTGATAACTTCATCATCCAGACTCGGATTGACGAACCATTCGCACCTCCACGGTCAGAAAGATGAGCTCTTCGATCTGGTCTTGGTTCGAAGTCATTCCAAAGACTTTGATTTTTGAGCGTTCATGCCATGGTGTCTAAAGATCCACCTGGATCAATCCTCCCCACTAAGGAGCTTTTGGTCCTCCAAAAGCATAAAAAGTAATCTGTATCCTTCTCTGTACCCTGTCTGCATCACAAATGTCCTAAAAAGGTCTCGCTTCCATCTCCTTCACCTTTGTTATTTGGAGCCTTAAGTGACGAGCCAACACCTACTTCTGCAACCTGCAGTACATTATTTTCAAATCACATGCTTTGAATAACATGACCAAACTAAAGACCCAAACGCCCCCTACTTGCCACAAGTTTATAACACATACTCAGTGGACAAGTTTACAATAAGACAGATGTAATACTCCAGATATGACAACAGGGCCAACTCATCATGGTTGCTTCAAAAAGTGATGGAAAACACATCATCACTGCAACACATGATTTACATTCATAAGGCCAAACACTATTGTGTGGACAAGTGATGGAAACATAACATCACTTTCAGAGTTTTAACATGCAACTCAAAATACGACTCAAAACATGACCAAACATCATTGTTGCTGACCAGGTGATGGAAACTCATCATCACTTTTACACTTTAAAAATGAAACAAATGATTTACAAAGAATGACCATGAAACGACAGCAAGTCAAAAAACCATTTTTCACTTATCAATGTGAATGGGTCACCTCCTTGAGGTGGTTTTGCTTGTCGAACAACTGTTCTTCCTGCTTCACGCACAGACGCTTTGTCTTTAAGGCACTACTCTGAATGGAGCTTCCAACAAGTGGCTCTATGATGGCCATGTCTGTCGCAATGGCTACAGTATGTTTTCTTCCTCCATACCTATGTAACCTGTTTCTTTTCACATTGTCGAGAGGGTTTTTCATGCCTCATGAGTGCTGCCATTCTTTTCCAACACTTGGAAAAGGTATGGTTAGTTAAACCACAAAAAGTGCATGTTTTTCGATGCCTTTGTCTTTGTTCATTATTAACAATATGATCATAATGAAAATTCGAAGATCAAAAGTGGTTATACCTTCCTCTGCTATCTTTGATGTCAGTATGGCGATGAGAGCTTGCCTCAGCTCTCTCCTTGCAATGGAAACTGTCATGGGATGATGGGGATGTTTTCCCATCATTCTCTTTCCTCGACGATGTCTCGGACGAATCTGACACCTTTGAGCACTCTCCTTTAGTGTACCTCGAGCCTGCAAATGGATGTTCATGCACAACCTCCAAAGGTTGAGTGATGCCTTGGTTATTAGCACCAAGTTTTTTCTCCTCATGCCTCATCCTTGTAAGGAGCCTCAACTTTGTCCCTGTAATTGCGATCTCCAAATCTCCAATAACATCATACAATGAGAAGGTGAAATTGAAAGGAAATCAACATCTTTTACCTTCTCTTTCAATTTGGAAAGATCTGATGAGGGCTGCTCATCATTTGGTGGTTTGCTAACTGTCTCAGTGCATTCCCCAACTTCTTTCTTGACATACCCAAGTCCTGCCTGACGGGGTAATTCCTCTACTTGGATGGGATTGACAATGCCTTGGCCATTAACGCCCAAGCCTTTTCCTTCATATCCCATTCTCTTCAATAGTTTGGAGCTAATTCTGTGGTATGATTTTCAAACACAGCGAAATCATCATCAGGAAATATACATGAAGATGGAGAACTACTTTTGACCTCACTTGAGTCACGCTGCAGCTTTTCCAAGGCCTCGTCCTTTGCTTGCAGCGGTCGTAGCAAACTTTGTTTTTCCTCTTTCTCTTCATGTAGATGCATCTCCAATTCATCATTCTCTGTTTGAAGATTATGTTTGTCTTGCTTCAGTTCTTTCATGGCCTCTTCTATGGCTTTCAACTAAAACTGTAAGCGCTCCTTTTCCCCTGTTTCTTTCTGTAGAGTTTCATACACAATTTCCACTTTCTTAGAAATGTTGAGCATGGTCTCGCACATTGCTCTTTCATCCTCTGTCATTGCACGTTCCGTTGTTCATGCTGCAATTCACATCAATGTTAAGACCTGCTCTAATACCACTTGATCCAGGTCCGGGTGTGAAGAAGGACCTTACCAAGACCTTTTACTTTCGTGATGTGTTAAAATTGCTTTTTAAAAGAACATTAAGGAATCCAAGTGCATGCAGAAAAGAAGAGGAACAATATAATCATCAACACATGGAAACATAAGCCGTTGTTAACGGATTTCATCCAGGAGGGACTACGTCTTCAGGCCCCAGTCAAGGTGGTGTAGGCCGCTGCATTAGGTGTTGTCAATAAAAGTGATATACACAAGAGTTTTTTGTCTCGATCATACAAGGAAGAATGCCCTCACGCAGGAGTGGCTCTAAGAGATATTCCACAACTAGAACTCTCCATCAAAACTCCTATCAGTATGACACAAAACATGCATGGTGCGCATCCCGCCAACAAGGCACAAAAGGGATGTCAAAGCAAAACACATGCACAATGACAACAAGAGTATCCCAGCAACATACAACAAGGGATCTCAAAGCATAAAGTACATCATATGAAGATTCCTCATAACATGAAGTAAGGAATCATGACAACATGAAAATAAAGAAGATCCTGCATCAATATCAATCTAGGATCTGCAACATAATGTAAAAGAAGAAATATATGAAATAATCATATACCTCACACCAACCATGGGCCATCTGAAGATATGAATGAAGAAGTGGATAAAACGATCCACAGTGAACATCTGTTCACATCATCATTGCGCAGGCACAGTCCGCTCCCAATCTGTCATGGCCTCACTGTGAATGGCCATATGAAGAAGCGCTGCTCTGAAGTGTTGAAAATGGCAATAAGAAATGCTAAATTTAGGAAGTGCTAAAAATAGAACTGCTAAAAATAGCACTTCTAAAAATAGCAGTTTTGCCAATGAGAATTTTGGCTAACTTGGGTGAGAGGTGAAACTGCTAAAAATAACATTTCTGGGTCCCTTCCTATTTATAGCAGTCCCTGGTCTATCTATAGGAAGTAAATTCGAATTTGGTCTTACCAGCAGTTTGGAATATTAATTAAGTAATTCTCCATGAGTTAATTAGTTAAGGAAAAGCAAACTTGAAGTCTTTGTGAGAACATGCAATTATTTCTCCACTAATTGGGGAATGTGTCCTTGATTTGCTCCACTGATTGAGGAATTAAGGATGAGTTCTATATTGAGAAGATCAGTTGACTTAGTTTAACTTAGTCAAGTTCAGTTAGATTAATTTAACAAGTTGTTAAATTAATGAGATATAGTTTTTTGATGCTTGCATGCATGTGACAACTATTATTTTCAGATAACTGTGTATTCACTCATGGATAATTGATGCATTTCAGTTCTGTCAGAGACCCAGTTGAGATCAGATGTGGGACAGTGTACTATCAGATGCTAGGATATTTCTAGTAAGTATTCCTTGCATGGGGAAGGAAGCTTCTTCCTTCTATGACTGCGTTGTTGGACCTAAGGTGATAGCAGGTATGATCAGACCAATTTACATGTGTTTTGTAATTGGACCCCAATAAAAACTACGCAAGGAAATAGGAGCTTGGACCTGAGGTGCAGCCTTTATATACAGAGCTAGGTAGTCCATGAGCTACATCATCAGAGTACAGAGAGAGCAGGATAGCTTTTGAGCTAATTCTTTTTGTATGTTGTTGAGGATTTCCACTTGATTGATAATACAATGTTGGGGTTTTATGCTGGTGCTTTCCCCAGTGATACATTATGTGTTTTGTGTGATTGATTCCTTCTTATCAGTTATATGTGTTCTTATTGATGTTGCTCATGGTTGACTAGCTTCCGCAAAGTTTATGGTAGATGTAGATCTAGTATTATGCTTTAGTACATTACATATATCATTTTGATCTGCAGGTGAAATTTATACATGATATCAGTGAGCTAGCTAATTTGTAGAGAAAATTCTACATGGTATCGGAGCAAAGGTGATCAAAGGAGAAAACAGCATACTGAGAGGAGATTTCAAAGTTTTGAGTTTTGGGTCGAGAGTTTGCAAAGCAGATATAAAAATTTTTGTACAAAATTTTCAAAAACAAATATCAGATTTGGATTCCTTACGGAAAAAGACCCAAATTCAAAAAAAAAAATCAGCTAAATCGGAGTTCAGATGAGGGAGATATCGTTGATTTAAAATCAGCTCTTTTTCCTAGAAAATTTCGTGATGGCAGGAAATATGAAACAGATTGGTGTGCTAGCCAAGAACCTGTATGCACTTGAGGCACAAGATGCATGTAAAGCCTTGAGGAGCAAGGCAAAGGTTAGATACTTGGTGGTTGAGAGGGAGAGTAAATTACCTCTCAACATGCGGCGCCAGAAGAAGTCTCAGACGATTGTGGAGGAGACACAATTGGTGAAGCAGTGTTAGGAGGTTGTGGAGTAGCCACAACTAGGGAAGTCGAGAGGAGACAGAGTGGAGGCACCCACTCATGCAGAGACCTCCAGTAGGGGGAAGCTTCGATCCAGGTAGGCATAGGGATCACTTGCAGCCATACCTCCAGGGAGGAGGTGGGGTGATGTGGAGTGATTGTCCCAAGGAGGAGGGGTAGGATCCTTGAGGTACCCAACCTCTTTGATTCGACTTTGCCACAGGATCCCTGATGAGGAGTAGCAGAACTGACTGATTGGGTAGACACAGATGTAGATGGAGCGGCAGAGAGAGCTAGAGTGCAGGGAATCCCAGGACAGTGCAGAGCTAGCAGGCTGCAGCAATGCGAGAGGCTCAAGTGTGTTGCACTAGTGCAGGGTAGCACAGAGAGTTGTGCAACGGTGCGAGATGCATGGAGATGTTACAGTAGCGCAGAGGTCAGAGAAGGAGCACTTTTTCAGCAGCAGGTAGAGCTTCAGCATCAGAGGATGTTTCTAGCCCAACAGAGAGGTCAGTTGGGAGATTTTTTGTTCTGAGAGTTGTTGGAGCAACCACACATGGTAGAGGTGTTGCATGCAGAACATTCCGAAGGTACAGGATCGGGTTCAAGAGGAATCCTTTCTTGTTGAGAGGGAGTGTTGAAAATGGCAACAAGAAATGCTAAATTTAGGAAGTGCTAAAAATAGAACTGCTAAAAATAACACTTCTAAAAATAGCAGTTTGGCCAATGAGCATTTTGGCCACCTTGGGTGAGAGGTGAAACTGCTAAAAATAGCATTTCTGGGTCCCTTCCTATTTATAGCAGTCCCTGGTCTATCTATAGGAAGTAAATTCGAATTTGGTCTTACCAACAGTTTGGAATATTAATTAATTAATTCTCCATGAGTTAATTAGTTAAGGAAAAGCAAACTTGAAGTCTTTGTGAGAACATGCAATTATTTCTCCACTAATTGGGGAATGTGTCCTTGATTTGCTCCACTGATTGAGGAATTAAGGATGAGTTCTATATTGAGAGGATCAGTTGACTTAGTTTAACTTAGTCAAGTTCAGTTAGATTAATTTAACAAGTTGTTAAATTAATGAGATATAGTTTGTTGATGCTTGCATGCATGTGACAACTATTATTTTCATATAACTGTGTATTCACTCATGGATAACTGATGCATGTCAGTTCTGTCAGAGACCCAGTTGAGATCAGATGTGGGACAGTGTACTATCAGATGCTAGGATATTTCTAGTAAGTATTCCTTGCATGGGGAAGGAAGCTTCTTCCTTCTATGACTGCGTAGTTGGACCTAAGGTGATAGCAGGTATGATCAGGCCAATTTACATGTGTTTTGTAATTGGACCCAAATCAAAATTGCGCAAGGAAATAGGAGCTTGGACCTGAGGTGCAACCTTTATATACGGGGCTAGGTAGTCTGAGCTACATCATCAGAGTACAGAGAAAGCAGGATAGCTTTTGAGCTAATACTTTTTGTATGTTGTTGAGGATTTCCACTTGATTGATAATACAGTGTTGGGGTTTTATGCTGGTGCTTTCCCCAGTGATATATTCTGTGTTATGTGTGATTGCTTCCTTCTTATCAGTTATATGTGTTCTTATTGATGTTGCTCATGGTTGATTAGCTTCCGCAAAGTTTATGGTAGATGTAGATCTAGTATTATGCTTTAGTACATTGCATATATCAGTTTGATCTGCAGGTGAAATTTCTACATGATATCAGTGAGCTAGCTGATTTGTAGAGAAAATTCTACATGAAGCAACTATCAAAGTGTTGAAGCTTGTTGAAACACTGATCTCACAGCATCAATATGCAAGAAGAATAAACGATCGAAGAAGAATCCATTAAAAGATGCATTAATCAACAGATGAATCCATCATGAGAAGAAGAATCGATCATAAGAGAAGAACTGCTCTGGACTCTCGGCTCTGTAGCTCTCGACTATCTGGCTTCATAGTGTTCGGGTTTGTCTACAGCTTTGCGAATCTGCCAGAATTTCAAGCACTCTCTGGCTATCACGCTTCGTTGTAGCTCTCTGCAGCGCTCTAGATATCTCTGTGCAATGCCTGGCCCTTTCGTTCTGCAGCTCTCCATCGGTGCAACCTCCTCATTGAGGTCTTTGGCACTCATTCTCTCTATCATTCCCCAAAACAGGCTCTCGGGCCCTCTGGTACAGACTCTCTTCCTCTGGCACGCCCCCCGCATCTCTGTTACCCATCGTGTTTTATAACACGTTTTGGGACAGGGCCGCATCTAAATCGTAGGTCTGTTAGCTTAGAATGGAAGTCGTTTGCATAGAAGCATCGATATGCAATGAACCTCTAAAATTAGGTCTTTTTATCATTTTAAACGATAAGGCAAAAATCCGCAAAACACTGAAAATCATTGAAAAATCTGACAATTCGGATTTCAAAATTTATAAAATCAGACTTATAAAGTTATCAGGTCCGGGATATATCGCAAGGCGCTGATTGTCGATCGCCGATGTTGCCGACTAGATCTAGACCGTTGATCGGTTCCAGATCAGACGGTCCAGATTAAATCGCATCCCACTTATCGCATTGCCCGCTGATCTCCCGATTAAATCCTGGTCGTTGATCGGTTTCCCGATCCGACGGCTGAGATTAAATTGCATATCGCTATCACATCGACCCAGGGTCCTTCGCCGATACATGGTATATGATGACGCCGATCGTTGACACCGATTGCCGATATTATCGTTGATCGCATGTCTACTCGCTAATATACATGTAAGTCCTCCAATTGCGGTTGCCTCCAATCCGCCGATCCGATATGATCGGAGATCGGCGATCAAGGGTTCCATGGCCCAAAGCTTAAATCCACCCATATGCAACCTCCGATTGTGATTTGGTCTTAAAGGCTTAAGACACCTTTTCAAAGGAAATTCCTCATTTTCTTAAGGACTAAAGGATCCTTCTTCGGGCGATAAATTCATCATAAGGACTCGGATTGACGAACCGTTCGCACCTCCACGCTCAGGAAGATGAGCTCTTTGATCTGGTCCTAGTTCAAAATCATTCCAAAGACTTTTATCTTTGAGCGTTCATGCCATGGTGTCTGAAGATCCACCTAGATCACCCTCCCCCTTGGGGAACACCGTCCTTGGTGTTAAACCACACCAAAGACCTCAGCAAGGCCGTTGAAAATCAAACATATTGCCCATGGAGCTTTATAACTTAGCTCATTGCAGTATTTACAATGGAAGACCTGGTCAAAAGCAAAACATCATGACAACATACCACATATTGGAGCTTTATAATAGAGCTCATTACGATATTTACAATAACCACATATACACATATTCACATTTTCTAAATCAAAAAATAAAGGATACGATGTCTGTATCAATCAACAAGGAATCCAAAGGATCACACCTACTAGTGTTAACCTCCTTCCCAGGAAGTCCAAAATCCACTACCACAGTCAAAGTTTCATCTAATTCCCAACGCTATAATCCTGCGCCACTTGTCCCCTCAGTGAACAGTTACCTACTAATTGTTCCAGGGTGCACTCCCAATGTGCATTTGATTCCATCTGGCAATGCTAATGACCAAAACAAATATATCCGCGGCCTTCCCTTCCCTGCTACACCATCCCTCGGGAAATCTAGTCACCCCCTTTCGTGCAATCACTCACCTTCCAAGTTCCTCTGAATCCCCTAACCCGGGTGACCCATCCCTTGGCAAGGCTTCTTTGCATCGGGAGATCAAACAACCAAGGCATATACCTGCCTCAAACCATCATACCTGTCATAGCATGCTCATGGCAATCAATGGACACTATTGGGTACCAGTGTCCCACAATGGCCCTGCTCTTGGAGTGTTTTACCAACATACTATTGCATGTTCCAATTACTTTTGCTATTGTTTCTAGTTCTTGCATTCGATTTCAACCACCCAACCAGGCATGTTCATGTATTATTGTTCCAAGCACATAATTTCCATTAGATTCAAACAAATTGAAATAACCTCAAATCATACCTCATTGGTAGTTCATCAATAAGGTATATTTTCAATCCTTCTTACTTCCTGTCACATAAGTCAAACTAACTGTTTGATCAAAACATCATGTATAAACATATCACATCTGGTTAGCTCAAAACACAACAATTATAGATCAACATCATAAATCACATGTAACCATCATAAACCAGAATCATAGATCACATATAATCATCATATACCATAGTCATAAATCACATGCATAATAAAACTGGAATAAAATGATGATACTTATCCTTTCATCAGTCCTTATCTTCTACCTTTGTCTTTATTTCGTACGCACTCCAGATCAGTTTCCACACCCGACAAACACCAGTGCCTTCTCCTCAACCATGTGCACATACACAATTTGCATCACACACATACAACACCATGCAATACATGCATCTACACCAGTATGATATGTACCACATGTACGCAGTAACACCTATACACTGCAACCACCTGCACCACGTGCGCACTGCATCACACGTACACGGCACCACCTATACAACGTGTACACAATGCCACATGTACATTATACCATTATACAACTTGTACACAATACCACATGTACACAGTACCACACACACGACATGTACACGACACCTTATGTACACAACGCCACATGCATGACATGTACACAGCACCACCAAGACATAGCACTTCATATCCAACATGTACATAGCATCATCTGTACCCAACAATGCATATCCAACATGTGTACAACACCATATGAACACAACACTGCATATCCATCATGTACATAGCACCATCTATACCCAGCACTGCATATGCAATATTTGCACAACACTATATGTACCATTCTCACATCCGAAGGCACATTGTGCCTACCAAGGAAACTTGCTTCCAGTATCTTATCCATGCTTGTTCTAGCACACCGCAGACCACGTTGCTTTCATTTCACTGTTGTATCCCTCGGTATAACCTGTCCATAACATAGACATAATATAATCACATAATATCAACTCATAAACACATGATATTGACCTCATACATTTTTCAGTACTAATCTTCCCACTTGATTCCCATAAGACCAAGAACCTCGTCATGACATTCTCCTGCATAAGAAATCATTCCTACACAAGAACGATTCTTGATGACCCTGTCAAACAGTGACATAGATACATGGACACATACATACATATACATAAATATTAGCATAAAAAAATCATGGTCCTGTCAGGCAACGACATACATACACACATATACATACATATAAATGTCAACATAATCATGATGACAACATAATTTCCAGATATTATTTAAAGTTCAAGGTTAAGAGAAATCCCTTTATGCGTGCGACACATGCGCAACATAGAGAACAACATTTCCCAACATAGCCAAGGCATCTGACACCTCAAATCCATTTACTTTACCTTTTCTAGTTACCTTTCTCATGTTTGTACTACCACTGTCAATTTACCACAATGGACCAACCAGTCCAATTGACTGTCATAGTATCACCTTTCACTGCGCTTACTCATGCACAGAGCTTCATCCCAATCTTACATTACCTTTCGAGTACCACACAGCTATCACCGAGCTACATCAACTTTATTCTTCCCCGACCAATTCCCAAGACTCTAAACATAAAAGGGAAGACAAGAAACAACAAGAAGAAAATCATAAAAACCAATAACAACAATATGACACCACAACCAAAGTGGCAAGGCCTTGCACGAGACACACTCAAAATCACAAATCAAGCACAACAATCACAAAAGACCAAAAGTACAAGATTGACATCAAACATCATGTTGGAGAGGTAAATCCCCTCTGCGGACAGAGGCGATCCCTACCAGCCCAGAACGGGTCTAGCAACAATCAAACAATGCTAACACGCAGGTTCCTAATTGCAAATTAAAGGTAAATGATGAGAGCCTACTTGGATTCCAACGCTAGTGTTGTAGAAGAGTCGACACTCCCGTTCCTTTGCTCCGGCCGGTCACGATCTTCGTGAATGGACACCTGCACATGCAAAGAATGACACAAATACAAGCATAAAATCCAATAGATGCAATTATATATTAGTCAGAAAAGATATAACTCAAACATCATTACAATGAACAACAAGAGTGGAACCATAATGATAGTCATCTATTATTGATAATCAACAAAAAAGAATACAACCATAGTTCTGACGTCAAATCCTCCTTTGGCTGGGTGATCAGCTACATATGCCTTGCAAAGCTTGTTGGGATTGGGAAAAAGCCTCTCTCTCTTTGATTATGAATGCAAAGAAGACTCTTACAGCAATCTCTTAGACTTCTGAAAGTATAATTCTCCCTATGCTCGAACTAGCTTGTCAAATGCAACAGAACAAGCTTTTATAGATGGAGGAGAAGGAGATAAGATCAATCACACCATCTATGGGATTGGGATTATCCTAAAAAAGCTATTATGGATAGAGGAAAGGGAGATACGATGAATCAGGACATCCATGGGATTGGCATTATCCTTAAAAAGCTTCATGAGTCGAAAGGAAAAAACCGTCGCGCGTGCGTTTGTTAAAAAGCTTTTCCAAACTCGGTTGGCGCAGGTATAGTTCTGAGACAGAGCGCCAACTGGCACGCCCTCTTTGGAGGATTTCCCCCATTGGTGCGGGTAATACACTAGGGATCCGCGCTAATGGAAAAAGGGGACTTTTTAAGGATATTCTGTAGGAGATGTCTTCAGGGCATATGAAGTCCATACTTAGGGGAACATAATGCAAGTGTTTTCAAGTTATGTCACTTCTCACAGGTCCCGGAATGAGTCCTCCAAAGTGCGGGAAAGGGGTAACAAGGACAGTGACAAATGGTGACAAATTACTATGTAACAGATGCCCCCTAAAGCATGAGGCCCGAGAGAGAGAGAGGGGTGAAATGCTTTACAAGAACACATGCAACTGCCGCCAGAGAATCTGCATAGAGAGGTACAACTGATATCTCAAGTACATGATATATGTGGTATGGGCGCAGCCATCCATAACAGAGTACATAATAATCTAGATCCAAGGTATGGGCGCAGCCATCCGGTGAGGATCGATGAATAGACTCAGGCATGGTCGCAGCCATCCAGTGAATGAGTCATGTAATAATCACAATAATCCACAAAATCACAGCCTGGATTCCAACAGACAAAATCCAGGGTCTTGCGCTCCATCTCGACCCGAACAAAAGTACAAGTTCAAGCATGCGAATACATGAGTTGAAGTCGAACATGCATGAACATCGTCTGATTACCAGTTAATAATGAAAACTGTTAACAGACGCGAGAGGTACCACCAATAATGACAATGGCCCTCAAGGTACTATAGGTACAATCTACGGCGTGCGAATCAGTGAGCTGGCATCGAACACCCATAGAATCATTCGATCGGAGGCCAATGATGAAAACCTCACGTTGAACACGAAGAACCTGCCATTGAGGCATGCAAGCTCCAAGGCACCGGAAGGGAGTCTCTAGATCAGCTTCCTGGATAATGAGCTGAAGTCGACAGGAAGTGACCTTGATCGAAGGTGGGCCATAGTGTTTCCCACATCATCGACACGAGATAGAGGAAGAATGTTGTGGTGAATCAGAATTATGTGAGCTATCAGAGGGAGGTTGTTATTCTGCAGAGATCAACTTCTCTTGAACATATCGGCAGCACGACAGTGGACTTGGCAGTATTTGACATCAATGGATCAAAGGTCATGGTGACGAGGCAATGAGCAAATGAGAGGTCAAACAGGATCACCCAAATCCACGGAGGCAAGTGACAAACGAGATGAGATGTCCCCACCTAGACATGAAAGTAGATAAGTGCCATGTTCAAGAGCGACATACTACCCACATGACAATAATTATGGTTCCCTTTTTCCCCCACCATTTCTGGCGAGTACCCCAGTTATTTTTTATTAACAAGCTTGACGGGGATAGCATATGCTTGTAAAGCGTCATCTCGACGGACTCCAATGTCATCAAGTTTTAACGAGTCTGATAGAGGAAGAACACGGCGTCTTTTCATGTTTAGAGAGTTTGAAAACACAGCAGAAAAGAAAACTCCAGGGGTGTCCTTTTTCGTAAAGTTGTGTCTCTCGAGCCCGAAAAAGTATAAAACAATGCAAGAACCACCCGACCATTACGATCGAGGAGTACTTTTCATGAGTAGTGATTTCGACCTGAAAAAGTAAAAAAGCGATCGAAGCCACGTCGCTTCGTAACCATTAACGAACCTGAAACGACAAGGGTCCGACGATCTTTTCGTTTTTACACGGTCGGAAAAGAGTTTAAAGACGACCGCCTCTTATTTACGTTTAACGAGTCAAGAGGGGTAACTCGGCGATCTTTTCACATTTAAACGGTCGGAAAAGAGCTGAAAGTAGACCTCCATTTTTATTCTCTTTAACGAGTCAAAAAAGGAAAAATACTCGGCTATCTTTTCATCTTTTACGAGTCAGAAAAGAGCTTAAAAGGAGACTCGTCCTGGAGGAACGAGTGGTATAAAGGGTAGCAACTGGTTCCGGTAATGGTGGAACTGCTCAAAACATATAATGGTCAAGAGGCTGGCTAATAAAACCACTCATCGCTGCAGTTCCTCAGGAAAGGATAAACAACCAAGTGAAAGCATATGATCAGCTAAAGAGATGGTGTCGATGGAATGAAACAACCAAGGTTCATCTAGCAAAATGTAGCGGATAGGCGGCAATCACAAGATGTAAATTAGGTATGGGTTCATTTTTACACAAGCTTGAACCATGGAGAACTCTGCTTGGATTCAGTTTCATGTTTACACAAGCTTGAAACGAAAAACTATGCTTGTTATGAGTTCGCATGCCCCCAGCATAATGACGCAAAATGAGGTACATGCCCCCCAAGCTTCATTGCATTCAACAAAGTGGATGGAATGAAGGTTCACTCTCGAGATCTATGAAAGACTCGACTTGTATTTTACGAGATCTTAATCAAAGACTCGATTTGGAAAGGAGGAGATGTTTCATTTTTTAATGAGGTTGACCTAGGAAAAGAACTATCCTCATAACCCTTATTTCATTTTTTAATGAGCTTGACACAAGATCAGGAACTATGCTCGGCTAGACCTAGTTTCATTTTTTAAGGAGCTTGACATAGGAAAATGAACTATGCTCCGCCAGACCTAGTTTCATTTTTTAAAGAGCTTGACATAGGAAAACGAACTATGCTCCGCCCTAACTTCATCATAATGAACAGGAAGTCGGTGCTTCCGAGAGTGCCGCTCCCGGTGGGAGGAAAACATTTCGGAAGTCAGGGTCCAATACCCCCAGGACACTATGCACAATGGTAGCATCACTGGATCCAGGCACGGGATAAGTTGCCACGTAGTTGATCTGTGGTGGGGCAGATACAACTGGTGGATGAAAACCAGGAGGGGATGACGACTACGCAAGAGGGACCCGGGGACAAACGAACGATAATTGATCTATAGTCATGATTCTTCCATCGTGTGGAAAGCAAACCACACGGAAAAGTGAAGAGACCAGGGCCCCCATGGCATATACATAGTCACGGCCAAGGAGAAGACTGAAATCTAAAGCACCTTGGGTAACCGATACGTCTATATAGACGGTTTTTCCTCCCAAAGTAATAGGGAACTTTGGAAGGATCCCTAATGGTTGACTAGTTCCTCCGTCAAAAGCCGTCAAATTCGGCGCGATTGGCACAAGTTGTGGGGAACCCAAAGCTTGCCAAGTAGTGGCAGGCATAAGACTGACAGATGCACCCTCATCCAAAATAGTGCCAGGTATTGCCCTATTATAGGCGTGTACCGTGACCCAGAAAGGCACATGGGATGGAAGGCGGGAGGTGGTCAAATGACTCCAGCCGAAGGAAACGACTGAACTACTTGGTGGGGGAATCGTATGATTGCCCCCCTGCTCTAAAGGGACAGAAGCAGGACTCTCGGGAGCAGCTGGGATAGGAGAATCATTTCCGGACGCAGGAGAATCTGAGGAGACGAGAAGAACATGGGAGTGATGCTCTTCCGAAACAGAGTGGTCGACGGGTGGTGAACTCGAGTCAACACTCTTTACGACCAATGGTTGGTCTGGAACAGGCTTGGCACAGCCAGGTTCAGGAAGAGGGGCCCGGACACGAGAAGAATTTGAATCAATCACTTTGTCAACAGGGGGACGATCTGCGGCTACAGAAAGACGTTGATAGCCAATGGGTAGTTGGGGTGAAGGAGCTGTAAGACTTTCCAAGACAACAGAGGCTTTATCCATGAGCGGACAAAGGTGAAGGGGATGATTGCCTTCACAAAGTCTACAAGGGATTCGAATCTTCCCTTTTCCCTTACCATTTCCAGCTAATAGGGTAGCATCGTCGTGAGCTCCAGAGGACGATGAGGGGCAGGCCGGATCATGAGACCATACTTCTAAGACCCTGGGAATGCCAGGACAATCGCGAAGAAGATGGTCCTCCTTGCATAATCTACAAGGAAATTTGACCTTCCGCGGAGGAGCAGAAGGTGGCTCGATGGGAGGTGTACTCGAGGGACTAGCTGCAATTTTAGCCTCTCCCTTAGGAGACTTCTTCTTCTTCGTCTTCTTCTTCTTCTTCTTCTTCTTCTTCTTAGTCACCTGGTTACTCGAATCTAGACTTTCACCAGGCGAAGTAGAAGATGAGGACGTAGAAACAGGTGAAGAAGGGGAGAGGTCCACCTTAGAATCAACATGATGTTGTTCAGGTGGAGGGACTAATTGACCAGAAGTTGAGACGGCAGGGACCAAAGAGGTTGGGAACAACCAAACAGGCAACCCAACAGTTAACCCTGGGAGGGACAACATTGCAATGTAAGGAGCACCAACATTCCCAAAAGGAGTGAAAAGACCAGGGTTTCCGTTAGAGGGGATCCCTGGGTTGGTGAACCCCGGAAAGGTTGCCATCGAAAAAGAAGCCTACTCAAGCTAACGCAAACAATATCTAACCGAGTAAATTTGAATCATGGCCGAATAAATTTTAAGACAAAGGAACCGAACTTGACCTTTTCACTTTTTAAGAGTCGAGAAAAGGACAAAAAGATGACTCTAGTCTCCTTCGAATGTTTAATGAGCCTGAAGTGACAAAATGCTCAGCTAAGCCTTTTCTTTTAGGGAGTCTGAAAAGGATCAAAAGTGACTACTCTGGAGAAACTAGGCAAAGGGTTTACCAAACAAATCCGTAAAACTGCATATACACCTTGGCAATCATATGAAAACCAAGGACTTTCCGTACGGCAGTCAATCTTCCCGAATGTTGTGTTCAGTGCGTTACAGCTTGTAAGGCCGAAGACACGGCTTCCTGTGGATAAAGGATGATAACCTAGTGGGGTCTCCCCATATACTCAACGGTACGTGGGAGCACAAATCCGTGCTAGAACACTATTGAGTTACAAAAGGAGGAATCACCCAACCTTAATGTGAAACAACAGTGACTAGGTTTAACGACGCCGGAACACGTCTCTAGCCTAGACCTCTAGATGTATGCGTTAAGTTCCAATGCGTTTTTAGATTCATTCAGTTCATTTTGTGGTTGATCTTTGATTAGGTTTCAGTTTCCAGGTCCTACCGTATGTAATCTCTCACAATTTCCTAAATGCAAGCTATATGCCAAAATATATCATTTCATTTGGTGAACGCTAGCTACGAGAGAGTTGAGATCTTTCAATCAAACAAAATGATCATAAAACAATCAACAATGACTCTAATGCAGCTAATGGCAATAAACGAAACTTTTCTTTAAAGTCACTAATCACTAATAACAATGAAAAGCTCTAATTTCCATTAACTACTGCAACACAAAAGAGATTGTTCGTTTTCTTTTTGATGGAAAAATGCACTAAACAAATTTTGAGAGATAATAACAAAGAGTAAAAGAAACAAATTTCACTCAATGAAAACACAATCAAGTCCCTGAAACACCAAGACAATCTTTCAAACCAAGAAAAATCACAAAAACCTCAATGAGCTATGTGATCTAAGCCCAAAACGAAGCCAAGCGGAATCCAAGTGAAAAAGAAGTGAATCACTCGAATAACGCAATAAAAAGCTTAACAATCACTAAACAAGTGCAAGAGAGTAACCAAAAAGTTGACTGGACAATCAAAGAACCAAAAACTCCTATGGAAGGCTCGATGCATAAAGCCACTAGATGCCCTAGGGCTGGAATGTGAAATCGATGGAAAGAGGCAAACACCCGAAGGATGAAGGTCAAAAACCAGTCAAACAAGACTCTAACACATTCAAGTGATTGAAAGATAGTATCCAGACACAAAAACCAAGCTTGGAAGGCTCGAAACAAGCAAACTCTAAAAGTTTCCCTGGGCTGGCGCGACTTTCAGGCTAAAAGTAGCGCCAATTGAGGATTGGCGCGGGTTGTACATTGACAAGTGGCGCCAACTGGCACGACTGTCATGCAAAAAAAGAGCGCCAATCAAGTTTTCTATGCTAAAATAAAAAACAAGTAATCCAAGACTAGGCCAGCAGTATCCAGACAGACCAGGCAGTAAGAGACAGCAAAGAATCCAACCCAGAAAGCTATCTAAGCAATCAAAACAAGAGAAAACCAAAGAGACAAGACAAACTCCAAGTTGTTTAGTTCGTAAACCAAACCGGAGATTGACTGAAGTGGCGTTGATCTACTTCACTAATGCAAAGCAATAGCGTTTCGAAGGCTATCTGACCGTACTTCAGGCTCCGTCTAAAGTTTACAAATCAAACAACAAGCTAAGTCCCCAGTGGAGTTGCCAAATTGTTGGAGAGGTAAATCCCCTCTGCGGACAGAGGCGATCCCTACTAGCCCAGAACAGGTCTAGCAACAATCAAACAATGCTAACACGTAGGTTCCTAATTGCAAATTAAAGGTAAATGATGAGAGCCTACTTGGATTCCAACGCTAGTGTTGTAGAAGAGTCGACACTCCCGTTCCTTTGCTCCGGCCGGTCACGATCCTCACGATCTTCATGAATGGACACCTGCACATGCAAAGAACGACACAAATACAAGCATAAAATCCAATAGATGCAATTATATATCAGTCAGAAAAGATATAACTCAAACATCATTACAATGAACAACAAGAGTGGAACCATAATGATAGTCATCTATTATTGATAATCAACAAAGAAGAATACAACCATAGTTCTGACGTCAAATCCTCCTTTGGCTGGGTGATCAGCTACATATGCCTTGCAAAGCTTGTTGGGATTGGGAACAAGCCTCTCTCTCTTTGATTATGAATGCAAAGAAGACTCTTACAGCAATCTCTTAGACTTCTGAAAGTATAATTCTCCCTATGCTCGAACTAGCTTGTCAAATGCAACAGAACAAGCTTTTATAGATGGAGGAGAAGGAGATAAGATCAATCACACCATCTATGGGATTGGGATTATCCTAAAAAAGCTATTATGGATAGAGGAAAGGGAGATACGATGAATCAGGACATCCATGGGATTGGCATTATCCTTAAAAAGCTTCATGAGTTGAAAGGAAAAAACCTTCGCGCGTGCGTTTGTTAAAAAGCTTTTCCAAACTCGGTTGGTGCGGGTATAGTTCTGAGACAGAGCGCCAACTGGCGTGCCCTCTTTGGAGGATTTCCCCCATTGGCGCGGGTAATACACTAGGGATCCGCGCTAATGGAAAAAGGGGACTTTTTAAGGATATTCTGCAGGAGATGTCTTCAGGGCATATGAAGTCCATACTTAGGGGAACATAATGCAAGTGTTTTCAAGTTATGTCACTTCTCACAGGTCCCGGAATGAGTCCTCCAAAGTGCGGGAAAGGGGTAATAGGGATGGTGACAAAGGGTAACAAATTACTTTGTAACACACCATGACTCAATCCCCATGGTTCCCAGTGCCTCCAAAGGAAAATGCAACCTGAGCCTTCTTCAAGTTTTCATGGCAACCTCTCTTGCCATGTAACTCCCTGCATCATACTTCCATAAACACATAATTGTTAGTGCATAAATAAATATAAAAATACACCAAATACCTTATCTTGTTGTGTCAAGCACATTTCCTTGTAGCTGAACACGTCCATGTCATGTCTCAAGGGACTCCAATTCCCTTGACAAATCCACTTGTAACTAGAGACAACTAATAGACCTGTCACTTTCATGTCCATGAATATAGCACATATCCACATAATTTCAAGCAAATCAAGGTTAAGAAGACTTCTTGTGTGCAAAGTACTCATTCGTTTGGAATTAGGGTTTCCAAACATAGCCAAATGAATTCTTGTCCAATTCCTTTCTTTTACCTTTTTACTTTGTTGCAATCAAGTCTCACTATGTACTGTCACATCACCCAACTGTTAGTTTTAAAACACACCAATTGTTATCTTGTCACTCTAATAACAAGCATGTTGCACTATAGCTTGCTCACACATGTCAGTCTCACATTCCACATATCAAGACAATCATATCTATCAATTTGAAATAAAATTAACAATCATGTCGTAATCCATAGTCAACTCATAGTCCTTAGACACAATGCTACAACTATCACCTACTATACCCGAGTACATGTCAATTGTCTCAACATATATGTGTTAGTACAATCATCTTAAAACAAGATCATTTGAACACATACTCATATTATGCAATTCATCAAACATTCAACCAACTTTCAACCATACCATGTTAAATAAATCAACTAGATGACGTAATAGACACCAAACACTCAAACACCCAATAGACGACATAATCAAACGGTCAAGCACCAAGTATATGATGTAAGAAAACTCATACCTTAATGTATCTCAGGGGAGGAAATCTTGTCTGCACAATCAATCCATATTAGCACGATATATCTTCACAATATATTAACCCAAACATAAATAAGATCATGATATCCAAATAGTCACTAGCTAGCATGTTTACATCATAACTCATACACAATTATCATTCACACATATGCAAAGTCAATCTAGATTAGTACAACACCATATCACAAATATGTCGGCTCATACCTGAATGTCGTAACCCTAACCATCTGCATAGGCCAATCCAATTTAGCATGATACATATAACATCAATATATTAATGTAATAACCCTAATCATCAAGTTACTAGCATATAACAACAACAAGTTAACCTATCATGCTCATCAACAACATATAACATAATCATCAGGTTATCTAATATAAAACAACAATAGCAATGCATACAACAATGGGTTACCATCATTCTTGACTATCTGACTCATGTGCATATGACTATGCTAATCAACTATAATCTATCATGCACGTAACCATAACATCAAAATACATGTACATAACCTAATGCATATAACAATCCTTGAATTACATACCTACATACCAAACATACAATACTTGTATGACGGTTTTTTCTTACCCCCAAAGTCCAATGCTACAACTTCATTATGATGATCTTCATCTCCTGCTCTATTTCAGCCAACACATTAGCATCATAACATACCAATATCACCTTGATCACCTAAATTGCATACCATGACTTCATGCATAACTATAACCAAGACCATACAGCATAACAATTGCATATAGACATATATCGAATAAGTGCATCAACGCATAAACATCATTCTAGTGAGGGTCCAGTCATCAATGCATGACCATGTCAACAATACATGCTATGACTTCATGCATGAAAATAACCATTACTCCATTATACACATTTCCATATGCAACCATCAACATGCATAAGCAATGCCTAATAAAATACACATACGCATGTAGCCGAGCATAAGTGATCAATTCTTGTAACCAACCTACAAGACTAATACATGTAATCAAACATACAAGAATGCAACCTACCATACAAGGATGTAATCAAGCTTCATATAATCATGTAACCAGTCATATACTCCTGATGATGCATCCCACAAAATCAACATCAAGTTCCTCATGACAACCTTACTACAATCATGATCAACATGATGCAATGCAACAAGCACATGGAATGCAAGTGTAAGAGACACACATGCAACTGACATGCATGCATGACCAACACATTCACCCAAAGAGAGTGCAACCACGCTCTGATACCAATCTATAACACCCCCTCCCAGTTATACCCAAAGTAACCATGCCAACCGAGGTAAAAATGAGGAGAGATGCTACTATGATCAAATTCAACATCCTATGTCACCTTAAGGAAGTGGAATTGAAGGAATATCACATACAGTCATCCAACATCATCAACATAACCCTCAGGAGATAAGTCAGCCACTCAGACAGCATGTCCCTGGGTCCCACTGCTATTCTACAGCTCTTAGGCCATAGTCGCTCTCATGCTATGGGCAAGGGAGCGACCAGAAACCCAAAGTCGCTCTCACAGGCTTGCCTACCAGTGACTGTGGACCAAAATTGCTAGTTTTGTGCCAGCGACCTCGGGATTTAAGCCACTTTTCTAGCCCATAATCCTGGCCTCTGCCCAGAACTTGTTGTAACTTCCATAATTCATTAAAAACATGATAACAATGTTGATCAATCAAAAATCACCCTTAGGACTAGGCCTGAGCATCCCCAACCGGGACTGACATTCTATCAAACACTTGGCATCAATGCAACCTACAGGTCTAGGATACAAGACAGAGCACAAACAACTAAAACATAACCAGAAGGATCACCTCCTTCTCCATTGAACTACTACATCATCAATTAGGTCTTGCATCCATCCATTTAACAGTTACAAGTAAATATATGAAATAACCATGACATAAACCAGTCATTCAACCATGCTTATAACCAGCATAAAACCATATAAATATCAGAGGTATGACATCCATTAAACCCACATGTAAATCAGTGCAAAAGTAAGAGAACTTAGCTTTTATTAATCATAGGCAAATCTAACCAGGTTCAAGACTTCCACGTACCACCCGACCATAGACATAGATGAACCAAATCACTCTTTCAGCCAGTCACCCTCGTGCAATATTCCAAGCATGAATGTGGGATCTCATAGAACAAATAATTCAAGAAAAACCAAGGGAATCCAATGGTTAAACCACCTCCACCCTCATCAAACTGTGATCACACCAAAATCGGTCCTCTGATCACAACCAAACCGAACTTGGAATGTCATCTGGAATCCATCACTATCCTTGAGGAATTTTCCATCTCCTTATCTCTCAGGCTTTACTGCAATCCAAACCCAGATCACTAGGCCCTAAACCGAGACTTCTCCCTCAAGATTTACCGTGTATCCCGTAAAAACTGGTCAAGGGATTCCTAGGCCTTCGAGAATGAACCTTAGGACCACCTCGCCCCAAATTTTGAAATCCATACGGTAATTCCAATGTTCAAAAACTGAAATAACATCCCAACATACCATGGCATCCGGAAAAATTCTAGGCTAGGCTAAAATCCACTATCATAACCTGACAAAACCATGCCATCGATAGCAAGAGAACCATACACCAACAGGAAAATCCTTGCATGTCCAAACCAGCTAGGAAATCACACATGAAAAAGGTTACCTACAAGTATTCCTGCTGAAGCTGCTTGAGTACTACTTTTCTTTCCTTGATCCTTGCTTGCTTTTCCTTTCCTTCCCTTTCCTTGCTTTCCCTTTCCTTTGCTCCAAAATAGAGTGCTCCAAGAAAACTTTAAGTGACCAAGAGTGAGAGACAGAAAGAGAGAATAATGAGAGAGATCCAAACTTGAACTGACAAAAGGTTACATTGACCAAGCTTGAGCCAAGAGCCTGCCAACTGATCCTCAGAAGCGTTTTTAAGAATGAGGCATCTATTTTCTTCGTTTTCCATTAATTTCCTACAATTTTCTCCTCACATGCAACCTGTGACATTTCACCTTCCTTTTCTCCTATTTTCCTTTATTTTCATAAATAAATGTGCCAAAAATTCATTTTTTCATTTTAATGCCTTTACCTTAGCCTTTTCCAATTTTCCTTAGCCAAAACACACATCCAGTGATGCCCACTAGGATATTTTCCCAACATTGAGCTTGGAATACATGTCCCTTACCCGTGGTCTTGTTTTACATTTATTTACATTATTACATGAATTTTTCACTAGGGTTGTTACTTTCACTTGAGTTGATTCCACTTGTATTGGGTCATAAAAACATTCAATTTAATAATAAAATTTAACCCATAGCAATTTCACTTTATTAGGTTAGGCATTTGGTAGGTTAACTAGCTCACTAGTTCTTGACTTTCTAGTTTTTGGAGTAGTAATTTTCTACTATTTTTTAGCACTTGTTAATAGGGGTATTTTAGAGTGATTCCAATTAAAATGGAGTCCTAAGACATCGTACTTAATAATAATAAAAATTCCCATTCCTTTTTTATTTGATTTGGTTGGGCATTCAACAAGTTATCTCGCTCATGTGGAAAAAGAGGGCCTCTTGTAATACCTCTTGTAGCACTCCTGTAGCACATGTAAACTTGATCGGATTTGCTCCAAAAGCTTGGTTTTTGTCCCTTAGGATTGAATAATAACCTCAGGCTCCAAAACCACGATTGAGTAAGACCCAAAAACTTCTTAAGTCTTGCCTCTTATCCATTGCAATTCACCTCTGCAATTTGGATTAGTGGACAGATTCATGACTTGAAGAGCATAATGATGATTTTCATGATTACTTTATGAAGCACCTTGTGAACTCTATTGATAAAATATATCTTGAATTTAGTGATTGAATAATGATTTCATTTTGTTTCATACATCTTAAGCTATGGTTTACATTTCCAAAATTTTTATTTTTATTTATATTTCTATTCCTATTTCTATTTCTATTTCAAAAGTAGCTAGGATTTCCTCTCTGCAAAAGTAATTAGGTTTCCTTTCTGAAAATAGAGTAACATTTCCATTTCTGCAATTAGTTTAGTCTTGGATTTCATGGAATTCACTTCATTGCATCATATCAACGAAATAAGAACGCATTGCATGTTGCACATATAGTGTTGGCACCTCTTAAGTTTGTACAAACCCCGGGTGGGTTGATAATTTGAGTTGGTAGCCTTGGGAGTTGCAGCATTCTTGTTGCAATACTGGGGCTCATCAATGTATTTGGATGATATACTTGTATACAGTGCTACCTAGGAGGAGCACATATCACATTTGACGAAGGTGTTGGAGACATTAAAGAAGCACCAACAACTAGCAAATATGAAGAAGTGTGAGTTTGCACAACAATCTTTAGTGTATTTGGGGTATGTGATGAGTGGCAGAGAGTTGAATACAGATCTTGCTAAGATGTAGTCAATCATGAAATGGTCGATGCCTACTAATGATTCTAAGGTTAGTATTTTTGTTGGGTAAACAAAATATATGAGGAAGTTCATAGCCTCATCTTCAGTTGTAGCAGTGCCACTCCACACCATAACAAAAAGTGGCAAGAGTTCCTGTGGGGAAAGGGTCAACAAAGGGCCTTTGAGGAGCTAAATAAAAATATTATTCAAGCACTAATTATGGCATTACCATAACTTGTAGCATCCCTTTGAGTGGAGATAAATGTGAGTGGGTATTTTATGCAAGTGGGTATGTTATGGGAGTGGTCTTGAAGCAGGGAGGAAGGCATGTATGCTACCATTCTGAAGTATTTCATGAGGTAATTTTTAACTACCCTACCTACAACAAGGAGATCTATGCCCTAGTGAAAGTTGTGAATAAGTGGAAGAAATATTTTATGGGAAAGGAGATAGTAATCCACACAGATCACCAGCCACTGTAGTACTTGTAGGCCCAAAGTAAGCTACAACAAATGGGCATCACAAGTGGATGAGGTTTCTACATCGGTTTCATTTAGTGATTAAGTACAAGAAGGGAAGCACAAACAAGTTGGCCAACATTCTTTCAAGTCCACCCACATAAAAGATCACAACTTTGGGAACTTTAATGCACAAGGATCCATTCACCCATGATGCATACAAAAAGGCATATTCTGAGGATGAGGACTTCAAGGAGGTGTTTCAACAGTTGTAGAGTTAGATTCATGTGCACGATGGTGACAACATCGTTGACTACCATATACAAGATGGGTTACTCTACATGCTAGATAATTTATGTGTTCCTAAAGGTGATCGATTACAACTTATCAGAAAAGCTCACACCTCCAAGGTTGCATGGCACTTTGGTGTAGGGAAGACAGTGGCAAACTTGTAGAAGTATGTGTATTGGCCCAAGATGCAAGAACAAGTAGCTAGGTACATAAGTAGATGCATGCTTTGTTGTACCGACAAGCCTAATAATATGAAATAGTCTATATCATCCCTTACCTATACCTACTCATCCTTGGGAAAGCATTTCCATGGAATTTGTGGGAGGTTTACCAGCAATCGGGAAGGGACATGATTGCTTGTTTGTGGTAGTTGATAGGTTTAGCAAGATGAGCATTTTGATGCCTTGTGAAAATACCATCAATGGGAAGGAAGCAAAAAACTTGTTCTTTGGATAGGTCTAGGTGCACTTTGGGATACCAAGGAACATCATTTTAGACAGGGACACATATTTCTCAATGAATTTTGGACTACATTGTGGGAGAAGATGGAAACCAAGTTGAAAAGGTCTATGTTGGGTCCCCATAATACTAGTGATTACCCCATTACTATTGTAGTTATAGCCCTTATTAATATTGTTGTGCCCCTATTGCCCCCATATTGTTATTACTATGCCCCATAGAATCCCTCTATTGTTATTTTTGTGGCTTTATATTATTATTGTTAGGTCGGCTGGATTATATTGTGACTCCTTAGACTCCTATATAGAAAGGAGGTTTTGTCATTTGAATCATCGAAGAATTGTTCATTTATGTAATGTAAAGGAGGTTTCCCCCTCGAAGAGGCTGAATTCTAAGGCGTTGATCTATCTTTTCTATCTTTTCTTGAGCTAGTTTCATAACATTTGGTATCAGAGCTTTGGATTCTAGGGTTTCGCTGCTCCAAACAGGTCATCGTGGAATTTTCGCTATAACTTTTTTTGGAGATGTTTCAGATGTTGCAAAAAAAACCCATTTGAGAAGAAATCACGCTGAACCTCGGGTCCAAATTTCAGAGCTTTTCGCGCTATATTTGCGGAGATATGATCTGAGGAAGTTGGTCTTTTTGCAGACTCCTGAATTACATTCCAAACAGGTGACCTGGGGAAAATAGTCATAACTTTCTTTCTGAGCATCGGATTAAAATTTCGTAAGAAGTTACAGAAAGAGGACGGACTGTAGTTTTCTTGTATATATTTTGTAGAGTCAAAGGTAGAAACAGTGACACGTGGCACTTCACACAAGTTCGCTCTACTGAACTAGTCTACAATCAGGTCACTGCGGGAGATTGTGTATAACTCTTTCTTGGAGAATCCAATTTGGATCAGACTAGTGGCATTGGAAAGAGGACACAGAAGGCTACTACAGTTCACAATTTCAGAACTGGATGATTCGAAATTACAGAGATACATCAGATTCAATATCAGGCTTCTACAAAGTGAAAAAAGGTGTGTAGTTTTTTTTTTTTTTTTTGCGTAAGCTTGGTTTGAAGGAATTCAAAGAGCATAGTAAAGCATTATTATCGGTAATTGATGCCCTGAGGAAAGAAAATGCAAACACTTAGTAAGCAACCTGAAAGCTCTAGCATGACTTATGAAAAAGAGGAAGAAATGCAACATGATATAGCAAAATTATGAGACCAAGTGCAACAAGTGTCACTTGCACAAAAAGGAACAGAATCTAAGATGGATGGTTTTAAAAAAAGATGTAGAAGTTAAGATGGATGGTTTAAATAAAGGCGTAGAAGCTAAGATGGACGATTTGAAGATAGATTTTAAGACAGACATGGAAGAATTGAAGAAGTTGCTACAAGAAAGGGTCACTAATGGTGAAAGGGTAGTAAAGGAAACTCATGATGAGAACAAAAGAAATGTTAATCATGATTCCATAGACTCTAATGTTGGATCAAAGACCCACCACATTCCAAAAATTGATATGAGGGAGTTTGATGGCAAGGATCCCGCAACATGGATATTACAGATGGAGCAATTCTTCGATCTCAATAATGTGCAAAACACACAAAAGGTACATATGGAAACTTTATATTTGGAACCAAATCAGTTTGTATGGTATCAATGGCTTTGCTCTCGTAAACAATTTATCACTTGGGCAATTTTTACGGAAGAATTGATAGCACATTATGAGGATACAAAAAGCAACACTTTTTTTAGCCAATTGATAAGTCTCAAACAAAAGGGTTCAATAATGGAGCACATTGAGGAGTTCCAAAAATTGAACATAAGGGTAAAAGATATTCCAGAGGAGCATAGGATTGATGTGTTCATAGGGTCTTTAAAGGATAATATCCAACATGATGTTCGCCTTTGGGAACCTGATTCATTAGAGAAGGCATTTAGGTTAGCAAGAAAAATGGAAAGCAAAATTATGGCAACCAGGAAGCATACCACTCACAACTATAAAGACGGAAGTGTTGTTGCCCCTAGTCTTCCACAACCTATAAGGTTGACACCACAATAATTGGAAGAAAAAAGAGCAAAAGGGCTTTGTTACAGTTGTGATAGCAAATACATTAAAGGTCATAAGTGTGCTGAGAAGAAATTATTCTACATAGATTGTGAAGTGGAAGAAGAAAAGGAGCAAGAAAGGTCAAAAGAAGAGGATATACTCCAGGAACAAAGCCTAGATGAAGTACAAATAAATCCAACCATATCTTGTAATGCATTGGTGGGAATTACCACTCCTCAAACCATCAAGATAGAAGGACAAATCAAGAAGAAAAAGGTAATAGTGTTGATTGATTCAAGAAGCACCCACAATTTTATTCATTGTAAGGTAGCAAAAGAATTGAATTGCTTCCTATATCCAGCACCAGAGTGTCAAGTGATGATTGCAAATGGAGGAACAATAAATTGCTCTGGAAAGTGCCATAATATCAAGCTATCCATGGGAGAATATGTATTGACTAGCCCAATGCTTTCCATTCCAATGGGAGGTGCTGATGTTGTACTAGGAGTCCAATGGCTACAATCCTTGGGTACAATAGCTTTTAATTTTCAAGAACTTTTCATCAAATTTTCTACGGAAGGAAAGGAAGTTGAATTAAGGGGTATTGCAGGGAAACCAGGAAAGATAATCAGCACTAATGGTATGACAAAGCTTCTAAAAAAGGAGCAAAGAGGTGTAATTGCACAATTATGTTCGCTAGATGTTTCCACATCGGAATCATCTATTTCTCCAGATCTCCAAAAAGTCCTGGACAATCATTCCAAGTTATTTGAGACTCCCAAAGGTCTCCCACCTATGCGTGATCATGATCATGCTATTCATCTGATTCCAGGAAGTGTTCCTCCAAACATCAAGCCATACAGATATCCCTATGTCCAAAAGAGTGAAATTGAACGTATGGTTGCAGAAATGCTAGAGGCTGGTATAATTCAACTGAGTCAAAGTTCTTTCTCTGCTCCAGTAGTATTGGTGCACAAGAAGGATGGATCATGGCGCATGTGTCCGGATTATAGGGAGCTCAACAAGCTCACTATTAAAGATAAGTTCCCCATTCCTGTCATTGATGAATTACTGGATGAATTGCATGGATCAATTTACTTCACCAAGTTGGATCTTCGTTCAGGATATCATCAAATCAGAATGAAGATTGAAGACATTCCTAAAACAGCATTTAGAACTCATGAGGGTCATTATGAATTTTTGGTCATGCCTTTTGGCCTTACCAATGCACCTTCAACATTTCAAGGTTTGATGAATTCAATTTTCAAACCATTCCTTAGAAAATTTGTGTTAGTATTTTTTGATGATATACTAATCTACAACAAGTCTTGGAAGGATCATGTTGAACATGTTGACAGGGTGCTACAACTATTGGAGGAGAAACAATTATATGCAAAAAGATCCAAATGTTTCTTTGGAGTCCAGGAGGTGGAATATCTGGGTCATATTGTATCTCATGAAGGAGTTAAGGTAGACCCTAGCAAAATTAAATCCATTAAGGAATGGAAAATCCCCACATCCATAAAGCATCTGCGAGGATTTCTCGGGTTGAAAGGGTATTATCGCAAGTTTGTTAAGAATTATGGGAGAATAGCAGCACCTCTAACAACATTATTGAAGAAAGATGCATTTTCATGGACTCCGGAAGCAACAAAGGCCTTTGAACATCTTAAAGAGGCAATGTGCCAAGCACCGGTCTTAGCTACACCGGACTTCACAAAAACCTTTATTGTGGAATGTGATGCTTCAGGAAATGGAATTGGTGTTGTTCTAATGCAAGATGAAAGACCCATTGCTTTTGAAAGTCGTCCAATCAAGGGAAAGTTTTTAAGCAAAGCTATTTATGAGAAGGAAATGTTGGCAATACTCCATGCACTTAAGAAATGGCGACCCTACCTAATGGGAAGACACTTCAAGGTAAAAACGGATCATGATAGCCTTAAATACTTTTTAGAACAAAGATTATCCTCTGAAGAGCAACAAAAGTGGGTCACAAAGATGTTGGGTTATGACTTTGAAATCATCTACAAAAAAGGGAAGCAAAATGTGGTGGCAGATGCACTCTCAAGAAAGGATGAGGATGTGGAAGCATTGTTGTGCGCCATTTCTATTATCCAACCAGATTGGATAAATGAAGCAAGGGAGGAGTGGAAGAATGACGAAGAAGTGTGGGCACTTATTCGAATGTTACAACAAGATTCCAGTACGTCTGATACATTTAGCTGGCAAAATGATTCGTTATGGTACAAAGATCGCTTATACCTCTGTAAGAATTCCCAGCTAAAACAAAAGATTCTTATGGAATTGCACACTTCTCCCTTAGGAGGGCACTTAGGATTTTTAAAAACTTACCATAGGGTTAAGAAGGAATTTTTTTGGGATGGCCTTAAATCAGATATTCAAAAGTTTGTGGCGGAATGTTTGGTTTGCCAACAAAATAAAGTTGAAACAATTAAGACACTGGGTCTATTACAACCTTTATCCATTCCAAGCCAATGTTGGGAGGAGGTTTCAATGGATTTTATCACAGGTTTACCCAAGTCTGAGGGAAAGAGTGTCATCATGGTGGTAGTTGATAGACTTACCAAGTATGCACACTTTTGTGCATTGTCACATCAATTTAAATCCAGTACAGTTTCTACTGCATTTATGGAAACAATTCAAAAGCTACATGGAAACCCAAAGATTATTGTAAGTGACAGAGATCCCATTTTCATTGGAAATTTTTGGACAGAATTATTTTCTTGTCTTGGTACTCAGTTAGCTCATAGCTCATCTTATCATCCTCAATCTGATGGGCAAACTGAGATAGTAAACAAATTTTTGGAAGGATATCTTCGTTGCTTTGTATCTGATAAACAGACATAATGGGTCAAATGGTTGCCTCTGGCTGAATGGTGGTATAACACTTCCTTCCATACAGCAACAAAAATGACCCCATTTATGGCACTTTATGGGTATCAACCACCATCCATCACATCATATTTAAGAGAAAATTATAAGGTTCAGGCAGTGGAACATCACATTGAACATCAAAAACAAGTCCTCCAACTCTTAAAGGATAACCTCGTTTTGGCATAGAATAGAATGAAACAACAGGCAGATCAACATCGCAGTGAAAGAAGTTTTGATGTAGGTGATTGGGTATTCCTACGACTACAACCATATAAGCAAATGTCCCTCAAGCAAGCTAAGAAGGATAATAAATTATCACCAAAGTATTATGGTCCGTACAAGGTGTTGCAAAAGATTGGTACTATGGCATACAAATTGGAGCTTCCTGCAGCTTCTCAATTGCACCCAGTTTTCCATGTTTCATGTTTAAAGAAGGTTATAGGTGACAAGCTCCCAGTTCAAACAATATTGCCAGAACTTGACGAGGAAGGAAAAATTATATTGGAACCAGAAGCAGTCACAGAAACAAGAACTCGACAGCTACGAAATCGATCAATTTCAGAGTATCTTATCAAGTGGAAGAACTTATCCGCTGAAGATTCCACATGGGAGGATGAGAATTTTATGCAGAAGTATCCAGAACTACTCAAGCGTTGAGGACAACACTTTTTTGAAGGAGAGGGGCATGTTGGGTCCCCATAATACTAGTGATTACCCCATTACTATTGTAGTTATAGCCCTTATTAATATTGTTGTGCCCCTATTGCCCCCATATTGTTATTACTGTGCCCCATAGAATCCCTCTATTGTTATTTTTGTGGCTTTATATTATTATTGTTAGGTCGGCTGGATTATATTGTGACTCCTTAGACTCCTATATATAGAAAGGAGGTTTTGTCATTTGAATCATCGAAGAATTGTTCATTTATGTAATGTAAAGGAGGTTGCCCCCTCGAAGAGGCTGAATTCTAAGGCGTTGATCTATCTTTTCTATCTTTTCTTGAGCTAGTTTCATAACAGTCTACAACATTCCATGCACAAACATATGCGCAGAATAAACTAGTCAACAAGACTTTGGTTCAACTTTTGAGGGGTTATAAATCAAAGGCATCCAAAGACCTGGGATGAAAATATGGTATATATACAACACTCTCATTATAGAGCAGTTCACACTTCTACTGGTAAGTCCCCATTTAAAACTTGTTTTGGATAATTTTCACCTTCACCTTTATATATTGTGTATGGGTCGGAAGGAGGAGTGAGGGAGGATCTTACAGGAGATTCCTGAGGGGTGAAAAATTTGTTGAGAATATCAAGCAGATCCATATACAAGTACAAGAGACACTGCATAAGTCATAGGAAAAATATAAGGCTAGGCATGATCAACACAAACAAAGAAATTGTTCAAGGTGGGAGACAAATTATGGCTAAAACATAACAAGGAGAGGCTACAAGGGCCTTGCAAGAAAATCAAGGCTCTGGAGTATGGTCCCTTTAAGATACTGGAAAAGGTGGGCGATAATACCTATCGACTCAGTCTACCAGCATTCATGTCTATTTACTTAGTTGTGAATGTAGAGAATCTAAAACTCTATGAGCCTTCCATGCTAGACCAAGAAGAGGAACAATTCCTACCTCCTGTGGAGGATTTAGCATTAGAAATTCAGGTACAGTTGACAAAATATATTGTTTTTTAGAAGAGGTTCAAAACTACGAGAGAAGGGCAACATGACCTTTGGAATATTGGGTTGAAAGGAAAAGATAAATGGTACACCTAAGAGAAGGTGGAGGAAAAATTTCCTCACCTCGTTTCCTAGAAGATTTTGGGGACCAAAAGCCTCCCAAAATAGAGTGGTGTGGTTTGGATTGGATCATTATATTATTTTTCATCCATCTTAATGCTTTTAGAGTGGAAAAAGTGTAGGAATAAGCTCGAAGGACCATTTTTACTGTCAAGACTAAGATTGGCGAATTAAGGTTTGAGACCTTCCAAGAGCATTTTGAGGCATTGAACAAAATGTTGTGGGGTTCAAATTTGCCACTTTAGCGCTGCACCTCTTCTCCATAATCTACATATAGAGACCTTCCCAACGACACAAGAATCACATCAATTAGGGTTTGTATGCTGCTAGGAAGCCAACCTTCATGTTTTCACCACCATAACTCAATAGGATGTGACATTAGCTCCCATTATTCATGGAAAAGGGGCTAGCCACTAGTAGGCTATTAGGTTGTGTTATAATCGGGCCACTAGGAGGAAAAGAGGTTCCATTATTTTGAGCCTATTTGTTCCATAGATGAGAAAAAAATAGCCGAGAGGGATAGGAGATAAAGCACACAGAGAGGATTTTTGCACTGTAGTAGCCCAGGAGCTACATGCCACACTTCTTTGTACTCACAACCATTTTCTATTTAGAGAAAGAGAGCAAAGGAACCTCACCTTCCAACTGAGTTTTCTCCCGAAAGGTTTTCTTAGGCTCATGGACCTATTGGATTTTATTAAGTACACACAATTGACAATTCAATTTTGTTTTTTATACTCGGTAAAATTTTAAAAGAAAAACATTCCAATACCCCAGATATTTTAATCCACATAACACACTCAAAAGGCACACATGTCATGATGACTCACTTTATTGATGCCATTCTGACACATGGAATTATCCAAATGGTCGGGACACCTCTTTACTGTCATGAATGATATCATCATGAATGGCTTGGGGATGAGCTCAAACTTTGTGTTTTTTGAACTACATAGTGCTCTAAACAAACCCAACCCATAATACTTTATTTGAGATCCACTTCCCCACAAAAATCAACTCTTTATGTTTCACAATGTGAGGACCTTCTCAAAGACGAAACAAGGAATTTAATGGCATTTAATAAGTTTTTGGGTCGAAGCCTTTACTGGCCCTTATGCATAGAAATCAAGCTTCAAATAAATTAAGCATTATTTGATAACCCATTGGTTTGCAAACCTTGAACACATTAAGATCTTTTTGTTTATTTTGCTTGCATAAGGTTCTCTCTAGACCAAACACGTTATTTAGTTTATTCCATATATTTTTTAAAGCCAAAACTCAAGCTAGTTCATAGCTTTATGTACATAAGTTTCTTGATAGATGTGAGAGTTGGATGCATCCAAGGCTCTTACAATGTGTACTAATGACAGGGGTCCACATGTTGACTTATCCATGCAATGCCATCCATAAAGACAACAACATTGACTATTGCATGTTGGCATGGCCAATTATATCCCACCACATGGAAAAGTGATGTCAATAAAATATACATCATTAGCTTATGTGGTGGCATGCACAAATGCCACATGACATTGTCAAGCATTGGGTGCTTACATGGTTTAAGGGATATATTTGTCATAAATATGATAAAATGTTGTGTTTGGTTTGTAACAGACCTAAATTGTTTTTATATCGATTTGTTTTGGTTCTTAGTTGGGTCTATCAAAATAATAGTGTATTATGACAACATAAAAAAAATCAGTCAACCATAGGAAATGAACTCAAAAATATTATAAGGTAGAATCATATTATGTGTTTGAATTGCGGAAACTTTTTCTCTATTTAAATAAAATGAAGGAACCTAGCCCCAAGGTTTAGATTAGTTGGTCGAGTCACCATCGTTAGAGCACCTCTGTTATTGAGAGGTCACAAGTTCAATTATCTCGACACTCTAGGTGTTAGGCTCCATGGTTGAGCCAACAGAAAGTGATCCTTTTGGATAGATCTTCCTAGTAGAAATATTTTGTAGATGTAGTGGTCACTGATCTCCAGACACCATTAATCACATTTAAAAAAACGAAAGAACCTAAATTATCCTACTTATTGGATCCACATTGATGATGTTATCAAAATCTAATCAAAAACCCCTTTTAGGCTTTTGTCAATACCTTAACTAGAACCACTAAATTTAAGACAAACCTATCCTTTCTTCATTGAATCATGTAACACTCCCATATGGAACACCTAAAATAACAAAAGTTCCTCTTTCTTTATCCACCATATCCATCCTTAAGCCCTTCAATATTTCAATCCCTTATTTTCAAAGTAAGCTAGTTTAGTTTTAGTTTTCCAATTAAACACCAATATGAGGGGAAAACATTGTACTCAAACAACGATACTTGTTAAGCTAGAATTAATTCCAATTCCATTTTGTTTACGATGTGGTATGTCACATTTAAATATTTCATCTTTCTTTAAAATTCCCCTTTAATCGGGTTAGAATACGCTAGAGAATTTCCATGAAGCTCCACAAGGATTTACGAATAATTAGACTTTGACAAAGTGAATTATTAAACAGCTACCTTTAGGATTGACTAATGATTTCGCTATCAATGCCATTTACAGGTGTAAATAAACTTGATAGTGGACAAAGTGATAGTTAAAGAAAAAGTGATGTGCTAAAATAAAGTTAAAAATGGAAGGATGCTCTTATGTTTCAAACATTCACTTGCCTTCTTTGTGATGGGAGAACCATTCAACCTCAATTGCATTTATTATCAAAATAACTCACTTAATGATCAAAATAAAGAACGATTTTGAAAATGACATGAAAATGATACGTTGAAAATTATTCCCATGGCCCACGATAAAAGACCACGATAAAAGATTCATGAAGTTGATTGGGTCTACATAAAAACCATAATTTGCTTTGAATCTTGATTATATAAAATATAAATGATACATTATTATTTAGAATGCGGATATTTTATTAAGTTTTTATAATAGTGGACCATTATACAAAATAATAAATTGTTTATTTTATTATTATTTAAAAAATAATAATAAATAAAGTTACTAATGTAATGGTAAGATCTAATGTATGAATTTGATCTAATTAAATGATTTTTTTAAATAATATATTTGATATTTTCCAATAAATTTTCTTGTACTTTCAGTCTATGTTTAAATATTAAATCTTAATATTTAGTATGCAAATTCAATTATTTTTTAATAAATTATAAGAAAATACAATTTAATTTTATATTCCAATTTATACATATTAAACATAATATTTTATTCTATTAACTCTTCTTTTTTTCTATTTCTTTATATTGCATCTTCTCAAATAATTTATACATTGTTTTTTATAATATTATTTTTTTCCCTCTTTAATATAAAACATTAAATTTAAATAATTTCTATTTATTTTATCATATAAACAAAATTATTTATTTAAAAATATAATTCCAATTAGATGAAATAAAAATTCCATTTGATATGCCCTCCCAAATAGCTCTTAAAAATTGGCTCAATTGAAGAATCATTCTATGCATATAAATAATTACAATCCTCCCTATCTAAGTAAATATAATGCCCTCTTGTAAACTTGTAAATAGTTTAGTTACTTGGTTGTGGGTTATATGAAGGCCTTAAACACACACACACACTATATGTAACTAATTCATAAAATCACATTGAAAGGCTATGCGTAGAGAGCTCACACCTTGAGGTAGTTGAAAATTTATGGGCAAGGCGATTACCTGCCTGAACTTCTCCTGGGAATGAAGATTTCCCAAAAAGTGGGGGAGAAGGCCAATAGGGTGGAATGAACTTGAGGCTACCTAAAGGAGAAGATTGTGAATCAGTCTAGAAATATATTGATATTGTGAGGAATTTCTGAGTTGGTGTAGCCAGTGGAATTCCAAGTGGAACCTGGCGTTCAAACGAAGAAATTTGGACTATGTTTGGTTGGGACTAGATGGTCTTAGACACTGTGCAAAAGTTTGTTCCAAACTACTGGGTGTGAATTTGGCCCGAGGGGAGATGCAGTTGTGACTGGTCTCGCAAGTTGGGAGGAGCATTGCCTTCTTTGTCGTTTTGTGGCTCAATAAATAAATAACATGAAAGGAATAGATAAGTACAATGCAACTCTGTCTATTGAATAACAAGTTACTGATGGAATGGTTTCACTACTATTACTTGTGGAATTTCCTGAATTAATATGTGAATGGTTTTATTGTAAATCAATGAAATTGTATGTCAGAAAGATGAACTGTAAAGATTCATGTTAGGGTTTTCCTTTTTCTTTCTTTGCTTTCAGAAGAAATTTTGGGCTAGATTCCAAGCCGAGTCAATGGAGTTAACAACCTGGGCTCAGTCCCTCTTTCCAGGAAAATGAATTAGGAAAGACATATCGATACTTGTAGACTAAGAAGAAAGAAATATGTGCATTATAATACATTAAACTTTTACAAATTGTCAAGTCTTGAACTGTTTGTTAAAATACAAAAGTCACTTCATTCAGTTAATCTATAAGAGTCTAAGGTTATCTAAGTGCCAAGCCAAGACACCAACAACCCAAGGTAGTCCCTCTACCTTACAGGAGTCTGATCTAAATAAGTAAATATTAACTAAAGAAACAAATAACTGAGATAAGAACCCTATATATGTATTATCATTAATTCAAGGAAATATATTTATGTACTCTCCAAGGCTAATAGAGAGCTTTTTGCTTCAAAAAGGAAAAATGTAGTGCAAGAATATGTAATAACCCATCAACATCAAGTAGGGGTGTAACTCGTATACTGACATAAACTTAACAAGAAGCTTGAATTCTAAATTTGATTGAATACAGTGTAATATCTAGAATTAAAAACGTTAACCTAAGGATAAAAACCAAGCCATTGTGGTCTATAATCATTTAGGCAAGATAGTATTCACAGAAGCTAATAAAAGGAAACTTCTAAGGAAGTGTTTAACTATGGAATTTTTTTGTAATATTATAGAAGGGTATATACAGGTACAGAGGAAGACCAAATCCTGTATGAGTTAAATCTTGTAAGGAGCTCAAAAACATAACTTTCATTTAATGAAACATTAATTTAATGAATAAAATTCACACAGAATAAATCATTAAGGAAGTCGAATTCAGGTATTCACTTCAACATTGGAAATGGAGAGAAAATAAAACTAAAAACAGAGTTAACCGTTAAAAACGTTCTATACAAAAAAAAAAAATGTCGATAAGTAAATTGAATCCATATGGTAAAACCTAATTTTCATTGGATCCTTTAATCATACAAAAAAATTATTTATTAAAAACCAGAGTATGTAGTTGGAGCAACGTATGAACCATATGAACCTTTAACAGAAAATCCTTAAGATTTACAGTCATGAGATCTCCCTATCACTTGTGGAATTTAAAACTTCAAGTAATACTTAGTCTATGACAATAGTAAATAATTATGGGGTCGAGGGTTGAAACCCTAAAAACCCTCGGACGACTAAACTTCAAATAGCAACAAGAAATTCTGATAGAGAACATTAAGGAGGGATTCATGTCAGTAAGAGAATAATTGTTGCACCTGGGAAGAAAGGGATGAGAACCAACCACACAGAAGTCCGTTGACACCCATTTCCAAGAGGATCATACCCGAATAATTTTCAAAATATGCTATTTTCCTACAAATGAAAAAACAGGGACAAAAAATCAAGCCATGAAACAACTTGCGTAGAAAATCGAGTATATAAAAGTGGGGTAGAAATTTTTACCTAAGAGGGAAGGAAACTTAAATCCCTTCAAGGGTCGCACATTCTGAGATTTGGATGACCCAAAAAAAATTTAGATAACCTATAGGAGCTAGGTGAGGGTTTTGAGCAGTTTAAGTCATATCTACAACTGGTCTAACCATAGCAATGCCTTCTAGGGGACCAAAATTTACTCAGAGTCGAGAAGTGGTATGAGAACATGAAAAGAACTCCTTGCAAGCTTGCAAATAAATTGAAAATACATCAAGAAATAGAAAATTAACCTAAGTAATGCTATCTAAGAACTCATTGTAGCAAGGGTATTGTTGAATCACCTAGTAGGTGGGTGCAGAGAGAAGATTTGTAGCATATGAACGAATAACCAACAAAAGTTGTAGAGCTCTCCACCAAGATGGCAATGAGAAAGTTACCCCCTCATGACGTTCGAAGGAGGAAATGGTTACCTCTAACCGCTCCTTTCCATCTGAGTCATTGACGAAAAACCTAGCCAACCTGAACCATAGATCAAATGTTGTACTCATCCCAAAAGTCTTCCACTTGGTAGACAAGGGTTAAATGTTGAGAGAGTTCGAAAGGTTTCCTGGGTTATGAACTTTTTATATGCTTATAGATTATATATTGTCATCAAAAAATTATGATAGCCTAAGTATGAATGCACATATTTTCATGCACAAGGTCCGAGGGAATGCTAAAGGAAAATCTTGGGGTCACATATAGTAAACATTTTTTTTGTGGTTGGGAACTTTACCAAATGTATGTTATCGACATTAAGTGAGTATCATTGAATAAAACTTGACTTTACCTAGTGCATAAGTTGATACAATGACATAATTTAAGGATAAATATATTTTTTTGATATGTTATAGGTGGTATCAAGGCCAATGTGAATGCATTGTGGCCTAAATCGGGTGACCATGATGCTAACAAAATTGTGTTTATGTTCCATAGATAAAGAGAGAAATGAGGAGAGTAAGTGTTAGGATGCCTGCCACATCTACTCAAGTTCGTATTGGTCCCAACTCAATACTAATACAAGGGGCAAACACATAAATGTGGGTCCAACTAGGAGAAGAACCACAAAATGCTATGACCATGATGATGGAAACTTTGCAATTGTTGTAGACAAAGGTGGAAAAATTGAGAGCTGGTAATGAAAAACTGACGAGAGATTAGGAAAGAAACATTAAAATCTTAACAGATTGGCAGAATCAGAGGAATTCAACCCCAACTGTAGATAATGGCAGTCGAGCAGAATCCCATCGACTAAGGGAAAACAACCCCACTAAAAGAAGCCCTACAAAAGAGTCAGAGGGTGGAAGAGGATCAGAGGCAGAAAACGAAGAATTTGGAAACACCTCCCGGGATAAAGTACATAAGGGAGAAAAAATATAGAAATTGGAATTTCAAGGGGAGTTTAAGAAGATCAAACCCCAACGTTTGATGGTGAATTAGAGGAGGTTGCTAAAGCTTGGCTAGTCAATATCAATAAATACTTCCAAATATATGAATATGATGATAAATTGAAAGCTTCCCTGGAAATCTATCAATTACAAGGGAAACGTTATGGTGGGAATAGGTAAATGCAGTGCAAGGTTTGGATGAACAGGGAATTACCTGGGAGAAGTTTCAGTAGTATTTCAAAAGAAAGTATTTAATTGAGTGTTTTTACGTAAAGCTAGGGAGTTTCATGACCTCTGGCTGGGACAACTGGCAATGGATGAGTACATAGCCAAAGTTACCCCCTTGTTGAGATACGTTCCTTACATACATGAGGATAATTTGAAAGTACACATATTTATAAGTAGTTTGCCCACATTTATGAAAGTGCATTTGGAATTTGATAATCCTAAGACTATGGATGAGGTAATACACAAGGCACGAATCTCTTATCAGTAGATGAAGTAGAAAGGGGATGGTGGAAAATGTGGACATATAAGAAAGGGGAAAATCATTTTCAAAATAATAAAGGTAAAAAGTTTGCAAATTCCAAAGGTTCATATAAAAATCTACAGAACAAAAGTTCAGGCAGAGATCAACAAAAAGTTAAACCACATAATGAATTAAAAACAGTTGATCAATCCAAGAAACCTAAGTTTGATCAGTTTGCAAGACCTCCACTGTAGTGTTAGGGATTTGGAGAGCCCCATTATATTAAAAATTTTCCTTACTGAAGAAGGCCAAAACATGAAGCACACATCCAGGAGGCACCTACAGTAGAGGTGGTTGCAAGAAGTCTACCTAAGATCAATGCAGCATTGGAAGATCATCAAGCAGAGTAGCAACTAGCTATGTTGGAATTCGAAGGTAAAGTATTTAACGAAGCAATGACTATTTTAATCGACCCTTTAGCCAGTTTAAGTTATATAAGCCCTAAGATAGTTTAATTATGTCAATTACAAATGGAAAAAATTAGGAATCTATGGCTAGTGCAGTTAGCCACGGGGGCCAAGAGAAGAGTAATGGCTAAGGTGAATAATTTCCCTATTATGTTGGCAAATCAACCAATAATAACAGATTTAAATGTTTTTCCCTTAGGGTCATATGTTATATTAGTTGGCATGGACTGGCTTGAAAAACATTAGTCCCTCGTAAATTGTAAAGCTAAAACTATCAGTTTTCTTAATGAAGAAGGGGTTAGACAAGAGATTCAGGGAATTAGAAGACCCCTGAAATTAAGAACAATTAAAGCTTCTCAATTAGCGAAGTGCATAAGGAAAAGGTGTCAAATTTATGTTGTACAAGTGGGGTACACTAATTCCAAGGAAAATATTGCCACTTTAGAAAATTTACTCATTGTACAAGAATTTATTGATGTATTTCCAGAAGAGGTCCCTAGATTGTTGCCTAAACGGGATATAGAATTTACTTTTGAACTAATTTCGGGAGCTACTCTAGTGTCCAGAGCACATTACTGCATACTAAAGCTAACTGAATTGAAAATATAGCTACATGAGCTACTAGATAAGAGGTATATCCACCCAAGTGTGTCACCTTGGGGAGCTCATGTACTTTTTGTCAGGTAGAAGGATGGTACCTTACGAATTTGCATTGATTATAGACAATTAAACAAATTAACAGTTAAGAACAAATACCCAATACCCCGTATATAAAATCTGTTCAGTCAAGTAAAGGGCGCTACTATGTTTTCAAAATTTGATTTACACTCCTGATACCATCAGATTCGAATTAAGGAGGAATATGTATGTAAATTTGCCTTTAGAACTTGCTATAGGCACTACGAGTTTGTCGTCTTGCCTTTTGGGCTTACTAATGCCCCAACAATGTTCATGTGTCTTATGAATAACATATTTCATCAATACCTTGATAAATTCATATTAATATTTATTGATGATATCCTTATTTATTCCAGAAATATGGAAGAGCATAAAAGACATCTGCAAATTGCATTACAAACCCTACGAGAGCATAAGCTATATGCTAAGTATACCAAATGTGAATTTTACAAGGATTGGATTTAATATTTAAGACATGTCATTTCGTAGGATGGGATAGTTGTAGATCCTGAAAAGATTAATACCATAATGGAATGGCCTGTTCCTCATAATGTGGAAGACATTAGATCCTTTTTGGGATTAACTGGGTACTACCATCATTTCATTGAAGGATTTTCCAGAGTAGTCCATCCCCTTAAATCTTTACAAAATAAAGGGAAAGATTTTTTATGGAAAACTAAATATCAAAGCAACTTTGACCAACTGAAACATCTTCTTACTACAACTCCTATTTTAAGGATTGCAGACCCAAGGAATGAATTTATGGTTTGCACAGATGCTTGTAAAGAAGGGGTGGGAGGAGTCTTAATTCAAGAAGGTAGAGTTGTAGCGTATGAGCCTTGGAAATTAAAGGAACATGAACAAAAATATTCATCTTATGACTTGGAATTAATAACAATGGTTCATGCCTTAAAGATGTGGTGACACTATTTACTTGGAAAGAAGTTTATATTGATGACTAATCACATTAGCTTAACCAACTATTTTAAACAACCCACTCTAAATGCACAAAAAGAAATATGGGATGCATTTTTTAGTGAGTTCAATTTTGAGATTAAACACCTAAAGGGCAGAGAAAACTAAGTGGTCGATGCCTTAAGCAGAAAATTATATTTTTTGTATGAAGTTTCATTCAACTAAGTTAAAACTAGCTTTACAGAATAGTTTAAAGATGTTATTTTGAGGGATCTAGAGTACCAATATTTGTGGCAACAAGAAAAATTATAGAACAACAATGAAAAAAAGTTGGGATATGATATTGATGAAGATAATTTGTTGAATTATAGAGGCTGAGTTTATGTTCCTAACAAACAAGGTTTGAAACAATCAATTCTTAATGAAAGCCATAAAAGCCCTTCAATTACTCATCCTAGCTATCAAAAAGTAATTATTGCTCTAAGATAAGATTATTTATGGCCTGGTAAGAAAAAGGAAGTAGCGGAGTATTTGACAAAGTGCCTAGAATGCCAATAGGTAAAGGTTGAGCATTAACATCTAGTAAGATTGCAACACCCCTTGCCCATTCCTGAGTGGAAATGGGAGATTATTATGCTTGAATTTATTACTGGTTTACCTAAATCTAGAAGGCAGAATGATTCCATAATGGTTGTAGTGGATAAGTTAAGTAAGGATGCACATTTTATACCATTGAAATCTACTTATAAAACAATTCAAATTGCTAATATTTTTATGAGAGATATTTTTGGATTGCATGGTATGCCTAAGATAGTAATATATGAAGGGATGTGAAATTCACATATGCCTTTTGGAAAGCCTTGTTCACTAGATTTGGTACGCAGATATTGTTCAATATTGCTTACCACCCTAAAACGGATGGACAAACTGAGTGAGTGAACCAAATTCTTAAAGATATGATAAGGATGTATGTGATGCAACAACCGACTAAATGGGAGGACTAGTTTCATTTGGTGGAGTTCGCTTACAATAAAAGTTACCATGCCTCTTTAAAAATAAGTCCATTTGAAGCATTATATGGATGCAAATGCATAACACCTATTAATTGGAGTGGTCCTTAGCATAAACTAATTTTAGGGCTGGATATGCTGAAGGAGATGGAAAGTATTGTCAAAAAAGTGAGAATGAATCTAAAATCCACACAGGATAGACAAAATACTTATGCAGACAAAAGGAAAGTTATCGAGAATTTCAAGTTGGGGATCACGTCTACGTGCGGGTCAAACCCAGGAAGAGCACCTTGGAGTGGGGAGGTTATGCGAAGCTAACCTGTCGCTTTTGCGACCCTTTTCATATCCTTGCCTGCATCAAGCATGTGGCTTATCAGTTAGCCCTACCTAGTCACATATATGTGCACAATGTGTTTCATGTTTCACTATTGAAAAAGTATATCTATGATCCTAGACATATTATTAGTTGGCAAGATATATAGGTAAGTGATAGATGAAGTAAAATTTATATGAATGTCCTCTAATAATTATTAGTTAAGGAAGAACTAATGATGGCTTTTAATTGTGTACAGGTCGAACCTAACGAGGAATTTCTAGTCGAACCCCTATGTATTCTAGGTCAGAGATAAATAACGTTGCAGAAGCGAGTTATCACACAAGTTAAAGTGCAGTGGAGGCACTTTAGCCTAGAAGAGGCTACTTGGGAAGACAAGAATTTTATAAAATAAGCTTATCCTGGCTTGTTCCAAGGACTAGGAAACATCGAGACGATGTTTCACTCAAGGGGAGAGATGTAATGCCCCCTTGTAAAACTTCTAAATATATTTTATTTACTTTTCTTGTTGGTAATAAAAGAGTTACTTGTTTGTGGGTCATATGAAGGCCTTATAAATATTAAGACACACACACACACACACACATATATATCAAATGATATCATATGCATCTAATTCATAAAGCCACATTGAAAGGCTATGCGTAGAGAGCTCACACCTTGAGGTAGTTGGAACAATTATGGGCAAGGCAGTTACATGCCCAAAATTCTCCCAGAAATGAAGATTTCCCAAAAAGTGGGGGAGAAGGCCAATATGGTGGAATGAATATGAGGCTACCTAGAGGAGAAGGTTGAGAATCAGTCTTGAAAGATATTGATATTGTGAGGAATTTCTGAGCTGGTGTAGGTAGTGGAATTCCAAGTGGAACTTGGTCTTCAAACTGAGAAATATGGACTATGTCTGGTTGGGACTAGATGGTCTCAGACACTATGCAAAAGTCTATTCCAAACTACTGGGTGTGAAAATGGCTCGGGGGGAGATGCAGTTGTGATCGGTCTCGTAGGTTGGGAGGAGCATTTCCTTCTTTGTGGTTTTGTGGCTCAATAATTAAATAACACGAAAGGAACAGATAAGTACAATGCAACTTTGTTTATTGAATAGAAGTTTATTGATGGAATGGTTTCACTACTGTTACTTATGGAATTTCTTGAATTAATGTGTGAATGGTTTTATTGTAAATCAATGAAATCGTATGTCAAAAAGATGAACTGTAAAGATTCATGTTAGGGTTTTCCTTTTTCTTTATTTTATTTCAGAAGAAATTCTGGTTTAGATCCTAGGCCAGGTCGATGGATTCGATAGCCTAGGCTTAGTCCCACTTTCCAAGAAAATTAGGAAAAACATAACGAGACCTGTAGACTAAGGAAAAAGAAATTTGTGCATTGTAATACATTGAACTTTTACAAATTGTCAAGTCCTAAACTGATTTGAGCTTAAACAGGAATGCAACAAATTACAGATATAACCATAAATATAGAGATGCAATAGAAATAACACTTCATTTCATGAATATCAGAATACTGAAATATGCTTACAAACATAATGGAAATAAACTAACTTGGGCGATGGTAGCTTATCTCTGAGAAGAGATGTGGTGGCTACATGCCTCTGAACTGTGTTACAATGAGGCTCAAGAGCCTATTTATTATTGAACAACAAGATAAAACCCTAAACAACCAAAACCCTAATCCCAGGAGATGTAACGCCAAGTGTTTGTGGGCCTCGTTGGGGTTAGTTGGGCAGCCAACTTCCCGGGGTCGTAACTTGGTCATATTATCTCTGTTTGGCACGTACTATACCTTGTTGGAAAGGTATCCCCAAGAACAACAGGATTTGCAAAAGGATTTGAGCCTGCAACGAACCTCAAAAAAATACCGTTTAGGGGGTCAAAACTGCTCCGAAATTTCATGACTCAAAAAATTACTAAAAATAGTAAATGTGGAAATAAACAAGGAAACAGATGAAACCGATTGGAGGTCTAGGTGGAATAGGCAGGTGGCCACTAATATCCACCTGGATTAGTCCTCCCCCCTTAGGAATTAATGGTCCCCATTGCGTGCAAAGCTTCCATGAGGTGAGGAAATTTTTGTTGAACCTGGTCCCTGGTGAACCACTTGCCCTGGTGAAGGAGTTGGCCTGCTTTGATAACTCGATATAGCTCGATCCTCTGTTAGCTAGTGTTCTTGATCTGCATGTCCATGAGCTAATCAATTGTGGCATGTTCCATGCAGTCTGGGTTGACCTCTATTGGCGTGAGTTGTTCTGCAATGTCAGATGTGTCCGACAATGGTGGAAAGTATGACTGAAGACGGTCTAAATTGAACACTGGGTGCACACCAAGGAACGGTGGGATGTTGAGCTCGAAGGCATTGTCACCGACAGCCATGGTGATTGTGTATGGCCCATATCAAAGCAAGTGAAGTTGGTGGTGGGGTCCAATGAGGCTCTCCTTCTGCAAATGTATCCAAGCTTTGTCGCCCACCTGGAACTTGTGTGGCACTCGATGTTGATCATGGTGATGATTGTACTTAGCATTAGTTCTGTCCAATATATCATGGACCCGCTGGCTAATGTGTTGAATGCACTCAATGAAGTTGTTATCCTTGTCGACTTCGAACTGGATGTAAGCTGAATCTGCCTGAGTGGTTGCAAATGGTATGGCCACATCAATGGGACATAATATATGAAATCACAGCCCTACCTGAAAGGGGCTATGGCCTGTTGAGTTGTGGAGATCTCTATTGTAGTTGCGTTGAACATAGGGGAGACTTTCATCCCATGTGCTTGGATGCTTCGAGTTGTACATGCGCAGAATGTGTATAATCATCCTGTTGACAACCTATGTTTGGGCATCAGTTTGGGGATGGAAAGTTGTGGACTTAGTAAGTTTTAACATCGACCAGAGACTTGACCAAAATGCACTCAAGAATACATTGTCCCGATCTGAGACAATGGACTATGGGATCCCAAAGTGCACCCACACTCGCTCAAAGAAGAGCTTAGCATTGGCCTCTACTGTGGTACTCTTCTTGCAGGCTGCTATGATGGCCATCTTAGAGAATTTGTCGACGACCACGAAAACGTAGTCGTTTTCGTGCTTAGTAGAAGGAAAGCCCAACATGTAATCCATCGAGATAGATTCCCAAGGTCGACTAGGAGTAGGTAGAGGAGTATATAGGCCTTGCTTCTTGATGGTGGGTTTGGAAATGGCGCATCCGGTGCAAGATCTAATGTACTTCCCAACCTCTTGACAAATTTTTGACCAATAAAAATACTTCTGCAACACCGCCACTATTTTCTCTACTCTGAAATGTCCAGCGACCCGAATGTAGTGAGCCTCTAAAATCATCTTGGCACGCTTGCTTGAAGGAACATAGATGTGTCCTAGGCAGCATAACAATGCATCCTGAAGGTGAAAATTTGGAACTTTCTTCCCTTCCAAGAGTGTCTAGTGTGTCCTGTCAAATTCTGGATCGCTCTGGTAAAGATGCGGCCACCCTGAAGTCTCTTTCCCACAAGAGTCGAGCACAGTGATCAACGCCATGACTGGTGGTCAGCTGAGGCAATCTGCAACATTATTGGTGCTGATCTTCTTGTACTTAATGTTCAAATGGAATTGTTGCAGGTAGGTGGACCAATTCTGATCGTGATAGTTCTGCAACTTCCCTTGTGTCTGTATGAACTGCAGGGGTCAATTGTCTGTGTAGATGATCGTTTCCTTCCCCATAATGTAATGATTCCATTAATGACATGCCTACATAATGGAATACATTTATTTGTCATAAGTGGGATACTTTCGGACTGTGTCTGAAAGTGTCTCACTATGGTAAGCCACTAGATGCCCCTACTAAGTAAGAACTGCACAAATAGCATAGTCGGAGGTGTCTATCTCAATCTCAAATGGTTGTTGCAAGTCTAGTAATGTGGGCACTGGTGAAGAGCAGAGGTGATGCTTCAACTCGGAAACCACCTTCTGTTGGGTTTCAGAACAAAAAAACTTTTCTTTTGCTCTGCCCTTGGTGACTTGACTTAAAGGCCAAGTGATATGAGAGAACCCCAACATGAACCAGCTGTAGAATTTGGCAAGACCCAGAAAGATATGGGGCTATGTTAGAGTGGTTGGGACTAGTCAATCTTGAATGACTTGTATCTTGGCTAGGTCCACATGCACACCCTTCTCATCAATGATGTACCGCACATATTGAACCTGGGTCATGCCAAAAGTGCATTTCTCTAGATTAGCACACAACTTGTGTTGTCACAGGGTTTGAAGGACCTGTCAAATATGGTGGAAGTGCTCTTCCCAACTTTGGTTGAAGATCAAGATGTCATCTAAATACACAACCACGAATGCATTGGTGAAAGGTTGCAAGATGTCGTCCATTAATCTCATGAAGGTGGCAGGGGAATTCATCAACCCAAAAGGCATGAGAAACCATTCGAAAAGGCCCTACTTAGATCTAAAGGTAGTCTTCCACACATCGGAGGGTTCGATAGGCACCTGGTGATAGTTGGACTTCAAGTCAATCTTGTTGAAATAGTTTGCCCCCTTAAGCAGGTCCAGAAGGTCATCAATCCGTGGGATTGAGTACCTATTCTAGATAGTGATCTTGTCCAATGTCCAACAGTTAATACAGAGTCTCCAGGTCTTGTCCTTCTTCTGTACCAATATAATTGGGCTCCCACATGGTTATGAGATTGGCATGATGTGCCCTTTCTGCAACAACTCCTGAATCTATCTCTTGATCTCATCATTCTCCAAAACAGAGTGTCGATAGATCAGTCCCTTGGGTAGCGGCATGCTCGGGGTCAAATTGATGGAGTGCTTGACCTGACAGTGCAGAGGTACCCCTATAGGGGAGGCGAAAATGTCCCTGTACCACTCCACGACCTTGTCCATTTGTTGTTGATGTGCAGTGGAGCCCTGTCTGGAAGTCGTGGCCACAACCTTCTTCTTTCCCTAAGGGCGTATCATAAGGAAAACAAATTTCCTGGACTAGGAAATAATCTTACTACATTTCTTTGCAGTGATCAAAGAGATGCTGGTAGGCAGGGCTACCTCCGATATCTTGTACAACTTATTGCCCAAAGTAATAATCACATAGCAAGGTCTAGACTCATATACAACATGTTGCTTCCACAAGTATTCTTGTCCTAATAATACATCACAAACTTCAAGATTAGAAATATCTCACAATACCTCATCCGTGAAGGGCTTAATGCTATAGGGAAGGCAACACTGCTGGCTAATGTGGAAATCTCGTCATTGGTGAAGCCACCCGATGGTGTAAGGTTGCAGATGTGTTGTCATCAATAGGCCCAACTGCTTCACGACCTCTGCTGAAATGAGGTTCTTTTGGCTCCCGATGTCGACAATGAACTATAGTGAAGAACCCTTCACCCACATCTATGAGTGGAAGAGGTGTTCCCCCTCCTCTCGATCTTCAGGCTCATTCTTCTGGATCTTGGTGGTGGCCACGACGGCACTGGGCTTTGCGTCAATGATTTTCTTCCCTTTTTCATTCCCCTTGTCAGGTTCTAATTCAGAGTCAGAACCTACGTCTAATTCAGAAGCCTTCAGCTTTGCCACCAGTGATTTCTTGGCCCGATACTCACTTGTGTTGTGAGTGGAGCTCTTATGGAACTCACACCATTTTCCTATGTCCTTCTTTGGCTTCGTGGTGTTGTTATTTTCTTGTGGCTTTGACAAGTTGCCCTAGGTCACCCCGCCTTGGCTTTGGCCTTTTCTCTGTGGTTTGGGGGCGCCTTTTCCTTACTTCGGATTTGTAGATCCAAAGTCTCGCTTCTTCTGTTTAGACTTCTTCCAGATCTTGACAATGTATTGGTATGTTGTGCCGAGCGAGGAGATGTCCAAGAACTCCATCTCGTCCTGGATGTACTTTTGTAGACAGCCGTGGTAATTGAGTACCAAATGCCACTCAGAATCCTTGATACCCAACTTCATGTGGAGGGTATGGAAAACATTTTTGAAGCCCAACACATCTTGGCCCCTTCCCTGCCGCAGTGTGGTCCACTTTATGTATTTATCTTCATAGCTCCTGACAAGGTAATATTGTTCCTTGATGGTGTCTCAGAAATAATCTCGAGTGGGTGCGGCTGAAAACAATGAGGATTCATTATCGTCCTTTTTTTCACAATATGTTTCCCACTAGTCCTTGACATGTGGGGTGGATTTGAGAAGTGCACAAGTAATCTTTTCCTGATTAGAAAAGTCATGAACTAAAAAATATCCTTCCAAAAGATTCAACCATTTATCTACATCGTATGCATCTATCTAGCCCTCAAATATGGGAATATCAAAGTTAAATTGTACCTTAAAAGGAGTGACACCTCTAGAGTGGTTGCTGGATGAAGATGTGTCCCCTGCGAGTAGCCATCAAAGGATCTTGGCAAAGTTATCCATCATTGCGTCCCTCTATGGCTCGAGGGCTTCCTCAAGCAATATTTTGAAAGGATATCCTACCCCCTTGTCTTTAGTTTCTTCCGCCACGGGAGGTCGTCGAGGTTTGTGGGACTGGTCTCGCAAAGGATCAACCAAATCGAGCCCTAACTCCTTATACTCGGACCTCGTTGGGGACATGCAAAGAAAAATAGAGAACAAGCAGACCGCTCTGATACCATTGATCCGAGCTTAAACGGGAACGCAACAAGTTACAAATATAACCCTAAATACAAAGATCCAACAGAAATAACACTTCATTTCATTAATATCAGAATACTGAAATATGCTTCCAAACATAATGGAAATAAACCAGCTTGGGGGATGGTAGCTTATCTTTGAGATGAGATGTGGCGGCTACATGCCTCTGAACTATGTTACAATGAGGCTTAAGGGCTATTTATTATTGAACAACAAGAGAAAACCCTAACCTGAGGAGATGTAACGCCAAGAATTTGTGGGCCCTGTTGGGGTTAGTTAGGCAACCAGCTTCCCGAGGTCATAAATTGGTCATATTATATTCAATTGGCATGTATAATACCTTGTTGGAAATGTATCCCCAAGCACTACAAGATTTGTGGTGGCTCTGGGGCCTGCAACAAACCTCAAAAAAACGCCGTTTAGGGGGTCAAAACTGCTCTGGAAGTTCAGGACGTGAAAAAATGCTAAAAATAGTAAATGCTTAAATAAACAAGGAAACAGATGAAACTGACTAGATTTCTAGGTGGAATAGGTGGGTGGCCACCAATATCCACCTGGATCATGAACTGTTTGTTAAAATAAGAAAGTAGTTTCTTTTGTTTAATCTATAAGGGTCTGGGGTTAACACGGGGTCAAGCCAGGACACCAACAATTCAAGGCAGCCCCTCTACCTTACAGGTGTCTGATCTAAACAAGTAAATCTTAACTGAGGAAATGAATAACTAAGGAAAAAACTCTCTATATGTATTACCATTAATTCAAGGAAATATTTTTTTGTACTATCCAAGGCTAATAGAGATCTTTCTGCTTCAAAAAGGAAAACTGTAGTGCAAGAATATATAATAATCCATCAACATCAAGTAGGGGTGTAATTCATATACTGGCGTAAACTTAACAATCAACCTGAATTCTAAATTTTACTGGATGCAGTGTAATATCTAGAATTAACAGTGTTAACCTAAGGATAAAACTTAGGCCCTTGTGGTCTATAATCATTTAGGCAAAATAGTATTCACATAAGCTAATAAAATGAAACTTCTAAGGAAGTTCTTAACTATGGAAACTTTTCGTAATATTACAGAAGGGTATATACAAGTACAGAGGAAGACCAAACATATATGAGTTAAATCACATAAGGAGCTCATGAGCAAAACTTTCATTTAATGAAACACTAATTTAATGACTAAAATTCACACAAATGAAATCATTAGGGAAGTCGAATTTAGGTATTCACTTCAGTATTGGAAATGGAGAGAAAAGAAAATTAAAAATAGAGTTAACCATTAACAACATTCTATAGAAATAAATAAATAAATAAAATCTGACAAGAAGATTGAATCCATACAACAAAACCAGATGTTCATTAGATCCTTTAACCATGCAAAAAAATATTTATTAAAAACCAGATTCTGCAGTCAGAGCGACATATGAATCATATGAACCTTTAACAAGAAATCCTTAAGATTTTACAGTAATGAGATATCCCTATCACTTATGGAATTTAAAACTTCAATAAATACTTAGTCTATGATAATAGTAACTAACTCTAGGGCCGACGGTTGAAACCTTACAAGCCCTCGGACAACTGAACTTTAAATAGCAGCAAGAAATTCTAATAGAGAACATCAAGGAGGGATTCATGCTAGTAAGAGAACAATCGTTGCACCTGGGAAGAAATGGATGAGAACTAATCACAAAGAAGCTTGTTGACACCCATTCCCAAGAGGATCACACCTGAATAATTTTCGAAATATGCTATTTTCCCGAAAACGAAAAAAAGGGACGGACAATCAAGCCATGGAACAACCTGTGTAGAAAATGAATATATAAAAATGGGGTAGAAAGTTTTACCTAAAAGGGAAGGAAACTTAAATCTCTTCAAGGGCCATGCATTCTGAGATTTGGATGACTAATAAACTTTTTAGAGAACCTAGAGGAGCTAGGTGAGGGTTCTTAGTAGTTTAAGTCGTATCTACGGTTGGTCTAACCATAGCAATTCCTTCCAGGGGACCAAAATTTATTCAGAGCCGAGAATTGGTATGAGAACATGAAAAGAACTCCGTATAATCCTACAACTAAATTAAAAATCCATCAAGAAATAGAAAATTAACCTAACTAATGCTAGCCAAGAACTAAATCTAGCAAGGGTATTGTTGAATCACCTAGTGGGTGGGTGCAAAGAGAAGATTTACAACATAGGAACAGACAACCAACAAAAGTTGCAGAGCTCTCCACCGAGATAGCAACAAGCAAATGATCCCCCTCATGACGTTCAGACAAGGGAGTGGTTACCTCTAACTGTTGCTTTACATTTGAGTTGTTGATGAAAAATGTATCCAACCTGAACCTTAGATCAAATGTTGTACTCGTCCCAAAATATTGCCACTCGACAGAGAAGGGTTAAGTGTCGAGAGAGTTCAAAAGGTTGCATGGGTTATGAAATTTCGATATGCTTATAGATTATATATTGTCATCAAAAAATTATGATAGCCTAAGTATGAATGCACATTTTTGCATACACAAGGTCTAAGGGCGTGCTAAGGGAAAACCCTAGGGTCACATATAGTAAACATTTCTTTGCGGCTGGGAACTTTACCAAATGTATGCTATCAACATTAAGTAAGTATAATCGAATCAAACTTGACTTTACCTAGTGCTTAAGTTGATACAGTGACAAAATTTTATTTAAGGAACATATATATATATATATATATATATATATATATATATATATATATATATTTCTTTCTTTTTTGGGGTATGTTACAAGTAACATGACGAATGTTGAAAGTAAATGTATATTCTTCATGTAGAATATACAACGTTGTATATGTGAAAAAAAAATTACAACCCTCCATACACATAAATAATTACAATACTATTACATATATAACTAGACTAGATCCATCTTAATCCCGGATCTATCAAACACCGAGAGGGATCAAGTCTCTCGAGGTGTAAACCTATTTTCTGAGTGAAATTTTCGAGGAAAGGTTTGCACCTTGATATATTTAATCCCTATTGATGCTTGATAGGTTCGGGGTTAAGATGGATCTAGGTTGGTTATATAATATCTATATTTGTATCTATGTGTTTCTTCCTTATTCCCTCTCTCTATCACACCCCCCAGACATACACACTCTCTTCATATCTATCTATCTATCTCTTCCCCCCTCCCTCTTCCTCTTCCCCTCTCTCTCTTCCCATTATCTCTCTCTCTCTTCCCCTTATCTCCCACTCTCTACCCCCTTCTCTCTCTCTTCCCTCCCGGTCTCCTCTCTCCCTCATTGTCTCTCCATCTATCCCTTGTCACTCCCTCTCTCTCTCCACCTTTCTCCCTCTGTCTTTCTTCTTCCCTCCCTCTCTCTCCCCCTCCAAAGTCATCTCTCATTATCTCCTTCTCTCTCTCTCTTGAGTCCTCTCTCTCTTCCTTCCTCTCTCTCCCTTTCTCTCCCACCTCCCTCTGTCTCTCCCCGCCTCATTACTCTCTCTCTCTCTCTCTTCCCTCCAACTCTATCACTATCTCCCTCCCTCTCTCCTTCTCTCTCTCCCCTCCATCTCTGTGTCTCCCTCTCTCTCTCTCCTCTTCTCTTCTCTATTTTCTCTCCTCTCCTCTCTCCCTCTCTCTCCATCTCCAACTTGTCACTCCCTCTCTCTCTCCACCTCTATCTCTCTGTCTTTGTTCTTTCCTGTAGGTTTTAACCCCGTAAAGAAATTACCTGCATACGAATTCTAAAACATAGAAAATAAACAATGCGAGAGCATAACACATAAAACACATATACATAGATATTTTCCCCTGGATCCCAAACCCGGGACTACCAACTTGATTTTTCATTATGTTCCTTTCAATGTTACAATACATGTTTATACATGCTGAAGCATCCAATACCATGGATCGAAAACCATCGCGTCCAAAACCATGGACCAAAAACCATCACGTCCGAAACCATGTGCGAAAATCATGCACAAAACCATAGGTAGGTCTACCCAACCTAATATAGGGTCCAAAAAAAAAAAAAACTGGGCTGCCCCAGACCCCATAGAGTGGGGTTACCTGCACCCCTCAAACCCCTTGTGATCCCCCCACTACGTAATCGACGCAATGAAGGGGGGGTTCTGCTCCTCTTCTAACCCCCCGGTTAACTACGTGGGCTAGTTGTGGATAGAATATAACACAACCCAACATTATCCCACTTGTTGTTTTCTTTCCACAGGGGCCCACAAGAGAGCCTAGTCATTTATCCAGCCCTGCAATGCCCATTGTTTCTCTACACCAAGAGAACTTCTCAGAGCTCACATATTTTTTCAACGCATCTGCAGTATTCTTCAAAGTGTCCACCTTTACCAGAAAAACCTTTTTGTCTTCTATCATATCCCTCACAAAGTGATACTGAACATCAATGTGCTTTGTCTTTGAATGATATGCAGGGTTCTTTGCCAAGAAAATTGCACTTTGGCTGTCACAATCTATCCTTATAGCTCCTTGTACTAACCCCATACTTGAATACAATCTCTGCAACCAAACTACTTCCTTGCTTGCATGAGTGGCTGCCATGTATTCTGCCTCTGTAGTTGATAGTGCCACTACAGATTGTTTCTTACTCATCCAACTGATTGCACCTCCAAATAGGTTAAACACATACCCACTTGTATATCTTCTTTGATCTAGATCTCCAGTCCAGTCTGCATCAACAAAGCCACGAATACCAACACTCTGTCCAATCATGGTCTTCCTTGGTAGCACAAACCATAATCACTAGTGCCACGCAAATACCTGAAAACCCGCTTCACTGCTGTCTAGTGCTCCTTCCCTGGTTTTGACATAAACCTGCTTAATACTCTAGTTGCATGTGCAATGTCTAGTCTAGTACAAACCATCACATACATCAGGCTACCGACTGCACTTACATATGGAACACGGAACATGTCCTCTTCCTCTTCTTGTGTCTTGGGACACTGTTCAACAGATAACTTTACACCTACATGAATAGGAACCTTCACCGGTTTACTGTCCTGCATATTAAACCTCTGCAATATTGTCTTGACATACTTCCTCTGGTTCAACCAGAGCTTCCTCTTTGTCCAATCTCTTTTAATTTCCATGCCCAAAATATAGTTTGCAGCACCAAGATCTTTCATGTCGAATTTGGAGGACAAATGGGTCTTCAAATCCTGGATAATTTCTTTGTCATTTCCAACCAGCAACATATCATTCACATACAAGACCAGATAAATAACATGGTCACCAATTAATTTAAAATACACACAGTGATCTACTTTTCTTCTGGTGAAGCCAAGTCCCCGTATAAATGCATCAAATTTCTGATACCACATCCCTGGTGATTGATTTAACCCATACAGAGACTTCTTTAACTTGCATACCAGTTCTTTCTTACCCTTCACCGCAAAACCTTCAGGTTGCTTCATGTAGATCTTCTCTTCCAGATCCCCGTGAAGAAATGTTGTCTTCACATCCATCTATTCTACCTCAAAATCAAAAGCAACAGTAACAGATAAAAGTAATCTGATAGAAGTTACCTTGGCAACAGGAGAAAAAATATCACCAAAATCAATTCCCGACACCTAGGAATAACCTTTTGCTACTAACCGAGATTTGTATTTCTCCACCTTTCCTTCTGCATTTATCTTCTTCTTGAACACCCATTTGCTGCCAATGGTTTTCCTTCCAGCCGACAACTCCACCATATCCCAAGCCTCATTTTTGTGCAAAGATGCCATTTCATCAACAATGGCCTCTTTCCAGAGTTTTCCATCCTCTGAATCTACTGCTTCCTTCATAGTTCTGGGATCATCATCAGTAATAGATAAAGCAAAATTTGAACAGAAAGCATATGGACTATACCTTTCTGGCTGCCTTCTTTCTCAAACTGATCTTCTCACACCCGGAGTTTGTGGCTCTTCATCTTTTGATTCCTCCTCTGCTGTAGGGTCCGATTCTTCCTCCTTTAGCTCAAACTCTATCTTCTCAGGTTCCTTTGGTTGGACTTCATGTTTAATAACATCTTTCACCTCTTTGAACACCACATCTCGGCTGTACACAACCTTCCTTGTTACTGGGTTCCAAAACTTATAACCCTTTAAACCATCCTTACCCAATAAAGATGCACTTTTCAGATTTACTATCTAACTTGGTTCATTTCTCCTTTGGAACATGTACATATGCATCACATCCAAATACCCTCAGATGTGAAAGAGAGGGTTTCTTACCAGTCCATACCTCTTGTGGAGTCTTATCCTCCAACGTTGATGAAGATGATCTGTTGACTAGGTAACATGTTGTCTCCACCTCCTCTGCCCAGAATTCTTGTCCTAACCCGACACCACTGATCATGCTTCTTGCCCTTTCCATCAACATCTTGTTCATTCTTTCTGCAACTCCATTTTGCTGAGGTGTATATGGAGTAATATTCTACCATGCTATACCACACTTCTTACAGAATTCTTCAAATTCCTTACTGCAAAACTCTCCACCGTTATCTGTCCTCAGCACCTTTACCTTCTTCTCTGTCTGGTTTTCCACCAGAGCCTTAAATTCTTTAAACCTGTCAAAGACTTCAGATTTCTTCTTAAGGAAATATATCCATGTATTCCTTGAGAATTCATATATAAATGATACATAGTACACAGAATTACCCAGTGATGGAACCTTCATAGGTCCAAACACATCACTGTGCACAAGCTCTAATATATGCTTCGCCCTTTTACCACCAGAGGAGAAACTCAGCTGATTGTGCTTCCCATATACACAATTTTCACAGAAATCAAAATCCAAAGAGCTATTACTCATACCTTCTACCATACCTTTACCATGAAGTATTCGAAGGCCCTTCTCTCCAATATGTCCAAGCCTTTGATGCCACAACATGGTCTTCTCTCCAGGGACCACTAGATTTTCTGCTCCACTTTCAAGAACCACAGAATTTTTGCACCCATCAACAACAGTGCTACCTTGCAGCTTGTACAGAGTTCTAATTCAAACTCCCCGCATCAATACCAGTGCCCCCCGAACCATCTTGCAGGTATCCTTCTCGAACACTGTTTTTACACCTGCATCATCCAGCTTGTTTACAGAAATCAAATTTCTGGCTAATGCAAGAATATGCAGAACACCCGGAAGTGTTCTAACCCTTCCACCTTGCAACTTCAACTTTACTTTTCCGTGACCAATGATTCTAGCCTTCCTGTCATCCCCCAAGAAGACATCACCACCATCATATTTCTCATACTCGTAGAACCATTCTCTATGGGGAGTGAAGTGAAAGGATGCACCTGAGTCAATCAACCATGCCTCATGATCTACATGTGTACTTGAGGAAGCCAAGTACACATCCGCACCTTCATCTGAGGTGGTTTTCGCCTCTGCAGAAGGAGTATCACCAGATCCCTTTCCTTTATTAGGAGCTTTAGATTTACAGTCCCTTTTGTAGTGCCCTTCCTTTCCGCATTTCCAGCACACCACCTTTACAGGTTTTCTTGGAGATTTAGATCTCCCTCTAGATTTAGACCTCCCACTCGATGACTTATTTTTGTTTTTGTTCTAGGACCGTCCTCGTACAAACAAGGCATCACCTTTCTGGCTCTCCATATTTTTCCGTCTCATTTCCTACATAAGCAAGGATGAGACTGTTTCATCAAACTGCAAGGTAGTTGCATTATTGCCTATTGCAATAACCAGACTATCCCACGAATCTGGTAGAGAACACAACAAATTGATGCACTTGTCTTCATCTAAAATTTTAATATCAACAGATAATAACTGACTTACCACAGTATTAAATTTGTTTAGATGCTCTGTCACCGAGTCTCCATCTTTCATCCTCAGATTATACAGATTTTTCCGTAGGAGTAGTTTATTCACCAGAGACTTAGATTGGTACAAAGTCCCTAACTTGTCCCACAAAGCCTTCACCGTAGCTTCCCCTGATACATTCAGCAATACTGAATCTGAGACACACAATCGTATTATGCTATTTGCCTTCCGATCCAACTTCTTCCATTCTTCATCAGACTCTCCCGTTGGTTTAATACCTGGATCTATCACGATCCACTGATCTTTATCCACCAACAGATCCTCCATCTTGAGCTTCCATAACTCAAAACTCTCACGATTAAATTTCTCGATCTTTATCTTTCCACTGCTTGCCATCTTCTTTCACCACCAGAATCGATCTTGCAGATCTCCCACTGAACAGGGTCTACCACAGGCCTAAGCGAAACCCCTCAGCAACCAAGGCGTCCCCTTGAAGCCAAAACAACTCTGATACCAAATGTAGGTTTTAACCCCGTACAGAAATTACCTGCATATGAATTCTAAAACACAGAAAATAAGCAATGCGAGAGCATAACACATATACACATAGATTTTCCCCTGGATCCCAAAACTGGGACTACCAACTTGATTTTTCATTATGTTCCTTTCAATGTTATAATACATATTTATACATGCCGAAGCATCCAATACCATAGATCGAAAACCATCATGTCCAAAACCATGTGCGAAAATAATGCACAAAACCATAGGTAGGTCTATCCAACCTAATATAGGGTCCAAAAACAAAATTTTCTAGGGCATTGCCCCAGACCCCATAGAGTGGGGTTACCTGCACTCCTCAAACCCCCTTTGACCCCCCACTACGCAATCGGCGCAACAAAAGGGGGGCTCCACCCCCCTTCTAACCCCTTGGTTAACTATGTGGGCTAGTCGTGGAAAGAATATAACACAACCCAACATTTCCTCCCTTTCTCTATCCCCCAACTCCATCTTTCTCCCTCCCTCCCTCCTTCTCTCTCTCCCCTCGTCTCTCTCTTCCTTCCTCTCTCTCCCTCTCTCTCTCTCTCTCTCTGTTGTCCAACTTTGTCACTATCTCCCCCCCCCACTCTTAACTTTGATCCCATTGTATTGTGTTTAAGAAAGTATCTAAATTAAAAAAACTCAATTGGTTGTAAAATATTAAACCTATATTTCAGATCAATCATGTCAAAGAAAATACAATAATGAAAAACTTAAAAGAATCATGCACTACCTTTCCTCTATTATTGTTAGTTACTTTGATTGCTCTCATTCACAAGTTCATAATATCAATGACAAATTGGGGCTAAATATCCATGGTTAAGAATTTTTTCATACTGTTATAAAATATTTTGACTATGAAATAAGTTATGTTTTTTGGACATGTGGTATTGATAAGCCATGATATTGTAACGAAGCCTATTTACAAGTTAATTATTATCCAATTTTAAGGTCACAACCAAGCCAAACACCAAATTGGTGTATGAGACCCCCTTGTTTGCGGGACAAGGGACCCATCCAATTTTAAGGCCACGACTAAGCCAAAAATCAAATTGGTGTATGAGACCCCCTTGTTTGTGGGACAAGGGATCCACCTCCACGCAACGATTTGAATGCTAAGTCTACGAAGGAATACATACTTTACCCCCCTTTGGTTTTGAACCTATGACCTCTTAGGAGGAAACACATGCTCTTAACCATTAGGCCCACTCAAGCTGTATCCATCCTTAGTTAAGATGGATCTATGCTGGTCCTTAATAATATTATTTATATTATATACATTTCACATATTTATATATAAAAGTATACTCATTTTTAATTTTATTAAAACTTGATTTAATTTCTATGGGAATATTCTTAGTCTTGAGGATAGAGGGTTTAGATATATCTCAAAAGTAATTATAACATTTTACCTCTTAGATTTAATTAAAAAAATGTTATAACTTAAATTAACTTAACTTAAATTAAATTAAATATTTATAAAATATTTTGAATGCGAAATAAGTTATGGTTGTTGGGCATGTGGTATTGATCAACCATGGTATTGTAACAAAGCCTATTTACAAGTTAATAATATCCAGGTAAAGTGGGGTTGAATATCCATGGTGAAGAATCTTGTCATATTGTTATAAAATAATTTGATTGTGAAATACGTTATGTTTTTTGGGCATGTGGTATTTATAAGCCATTGTATTGTAACAAAACATATTTACAAGTTAATTAAATAGAGGGTAAAGTGAGGGTGAATATCTATGGTTAAGAATTTGTCATATTGTTATAAAATATTTTGATTGTGAAATAAATTATGGTGTGTGGGCATGTGATATTGATGAGCCATGGTATTGTAACAAATCCTATTCCCAAGTTAATAATAAAATCAAAATATAACAAATTGAATTTTATTATTTTTATCACTTTAATTTAAATGTTTACACTCACCCTTACTAGGGTTTATATTAATTTTAAGTTTTTATTTATTACTTTTAACTTTTTATTAATAATTGAGCTAACAATTAAATTTTTACACTCAACTCTGAAATCACTTTTAACTTTTTATTATTTTTCAATTGAGTGGACATTTAAAATTGTTTATATACTTACATTACACCTACACATCTACTGGGTTGTAGAGTATCTTTAAACACAAAAAATATTTATTCTCTCTGAGCACATTTACAAATATTATCAAAATTTTAATTAAAAAGGAAAAACATAAAAAAAAACATTAAATGATTCGAATTAGTTCATTTATGTATATAACAAAAACCATGACAACGAGATTACTCAAAAAAAAAAAAGGAAAGGTGAGGATGCACTCACAACTTTGGATTTTATTCACATCACTCTTTTTTTTTTTGAATTTCGTCCATAGATTTCTATTAATAGCAAAAAATATTACAAAGATAAAGTTTTATATTCAATTGTCCATAGTGACTAATTAGAAGACTACTGAGACACTCTTTGAGCCAAGGTATTTAAGTATGAAAACCTTGGAGTTACATCTAATAAGAAAAAACTATGACAACCAAACCAAAAAGAAAATTATCGTGCAAGCTATAACAATTGTGATAGAACATAAATACAAAAGTAGGAGATAGGTACCAATAGCTAGGAACAAACCATAAACTTAGTTTGTAAAAAAGAAGAAGCAATGGACATATTAGTTTAGAATGATGACTGGAGAGAGAGGAGAGTTTTCTTCTATGGAGTTCAATGGTGGGACACTATTTAGAGGTGGCACATTGATCATTGCGTCCTCATTTTGATGACCAGTTGACTCTGTCCCAGAATCAGAGGCCACAAACTTTTCCACTATAATTAGATAGACTATTATATCATTGAGGTCATATCTAGTATCCCTCATAATTCTCTTGAGATCCTCTTTTCCATCAAAGAGCTTGTAGTTGTCTACTTGTTTGTTCTGAATTACCATAATAAGAAATGTTTCCATTTGCCGATGTAGGGTGATGGAATGAAGAAAATACAATATTCTCTTCCTAAGTTTCCCAGGATCAAGAACCCATTTCAGAGAATTGCCACCAACTTCAGAGTCATAATGGCACATTCGATCCCCAAAATCCCTTTCTTCCAAGTCCAAAATCTCCTTTCTGACTTTCAGTGGAGTTGCATAAAAAAAATTACCTTTTGGTTCCCAACCAAACAACTGACAATGTTTGGACGAATATGCCCTCAAAGCACCTCCCTGACGACAAGGGAGTTGTTTCCGCGGTGCCATTTCCACAGGTAACTTGCCAACAGAACACAAGACTGAGACTCCAAACCCCTAGGGCAATAAACGACTCAAAAATGAGGAAAGACGAGACCTTGCGAGCACATATTTTTTTTTGTAAGCTTGGTGAGACTACATCTTCATCATGTCCAATATATCACCCCGATCGGGGTGAGGAATTGAACTGATGATTTCACATCAAGGAGTGCCATAACAGAGCACCCTATCACTGTCAATCCAAGACCCCACGGACCATCAGGGCACATATTTGAAAACGTTGAATTTTACTTATAATTTATAATAATAATATTAATGATTTTTTAATTCAGACTTCTGTGATCCATAATATGTTTGACAAAGAATCTTTCGGTAAAAATCACATAGGAGAAAATCTCGTCGACGCGTTTCGAACCAACTAGTGTGGTTCATCTTCAAGACAAGATAAGGAACTGATCTAGGCATCGAAATAAATAGATGTAAAGAAAAGCCAAGTAGCCATTAGATTCTAACCACTAGTTTGACTCAAGAATTGTTATTAATATTAATAAAAATTATTATATAAAAAGAAATAATTTATTCAAAATGAATTAATAATAATATTTATTTATAATGTTTATAAATTTATATAAATTAATTATAAGTAACGTTATTAAAAATAATTGGTAATAATGTTTTTATTATTACAAATAATATTATTAATAAAGAAAATTATAATAATAATATTACCAAAGATTATAGCCGCTAGTTTGATTAAAGCATTGTTATTAATAAAATAAAAATTATTCTATAGTAAGAAAAAATTATTCAAAATAAATTTATTATAAATAATATTTTTTTATAATATTTATAAATTTAATATTTATTTATAATATTTATAAATCTATGAAAAGGAAATTGTTTAAAATAACTATATTAAAAAGAATTATTAAAAATAATTAGAAATACAATTTATTATTATTATTATTATAAAAAAGATTGATTATAATAATATTCCAAAATAAGATAAATAAAAAAAGACACCAATAAAATTATAATATTTTTATTATTATAATTATTTTTATTAACAAATAAATAAGAAAAAAAAAGAACTTCAGCAAAAAAAAAAACTTAGGAAGATAGCGTAGGGACTCAACACCCGCTGATACTCCAACCAGCATATCTATTTAGATTTAAAGGTTTTTTTCCAATTTCCAAGGCCTCCCTAAATTTACAATGATGATCGTGGTCAGTCCTTACAATGACCCTAACATCTTCGATGCAAATGTGATGATTTGTCTTTTCTGCATGTTCTGTTAAAGCGGAGGAGCAAGATCTACCATGCTTGATGTCAACAACGTGCTCGTAAATTCTTTGATTTATTGATCGAACCGTTTCACCAATATATGAAGTCCCAGAGGAGCAAGGAATGATGTAAATACCTTTCCCATCTTTAGGGTTCACAGGGTCCTTAACTGATCTTAGGGAGTTCCAAATAGTGCTAAGGGGCCTAAATGTCGAAGGAATATTATGCTTTTTTAGGACCCTTGCAATCTTATCCGTGGTCCCTTGAATGAACGGAAGGTGCACTTTAGAAAATCAATCCTTTGGATCATTCCTCTTCCTAGGACCTCTTTCCGCCTTAAGGAAGGCTCTAAGACACTGGGACCTGCTATAGCCATTCTTATTAAAAACCTTAAGGAGGCGGATTTTTTCATCTTTGAGGTGATTTTCATCAGAAACTTGTAACGCCCGAGTGGCCAAGGTGTTGAGAACACCGAGTTTTTGAGCACGGAAATGATGTGAACTCACATGAAGATATTGCTCTGTGTGAGTTTTCTTCCGAAACCCTTGATGAGAGAAAGAACTATCAACCCTTTTTGAAATAAGAACATCAATAAAATGAATGGTACCATCAACTTCACATTCCAGAGTGAATTTTATGGAATTAGATTGGTTGTTAAGATGTTGGAAAAATAACTCCAACTTTTCTTTGCCATGAGACCAGATGACGCAAGTGTCATCCACAAACCTTTTCCAAAGTTTGGGTTGGTATAAAGCCGATGACAAGGCCTTGGATTCAAAATCCTCCATTAAAAGATTAGCCACCATAAGGGAAGGGGGTGAACCCATGGCAACGCCACATGTTGGCTCATAAAAATCCCCTTCGAAGCTAAAGAAAGTAGAGGTGAGACAAATTTTAACTAAATAAGTAGCGTCAAGATTGGTAATGTGATTGATGACTTCAATGGTCTCATTAATGGGAATATTAGTGTATAAGGAGACCACATCAAAACTCACCAGATTATCTTATGGATCTATTTTGATACCCTTAAAATCGTTAACGAATAAAGACGAATCTTTGACAAAGGATTTAGTTTGGCTAATGAGAGGTTTAAGCTTATTAGCTAAAAATTTAGTGAGAAGATAAGTTGGCCTTCCTATGGTGTTGACTATGGGGTGTAGGGGGCCCCTTCCTTATGGATCTTTGGAAGACCATAAATCCTAGGGTTAAGAGTCCTATTCTCAATGAGCTTCTTGCTAAGGGAGCTAACAATGCTACTAGATTTTATGACTAAAGCAATTGTTCTAGAAATATTTTTTAGGGGATTTTGTCAAATTTTCTGTAGCTCCCGCTATTATATAGGTGATCTAACATCTTTCTCATGTAATCCTCTTTGTCTAGGATAACAACAACACCCCTTTGTTAGCTTTAAGAACGATGATGTCCTTGTTATTGTTCAAGGCTTTAAGGTTAATGATTTTATATGTATATTTACTTAATAATATTACTAAGATTATATATATATATTTTATTAATGATTTTATATGTATATTTTTATTAATAATATTACTAAGATTATTTTATATGTATATTTTATTAATAATATTACTAAGATTATATATATATATATATATATATATTAATTAATATTAATAATTTTTAAGGTTAATGATTTTATATGTATATTTTATTAATAATATTACTGAGATTATATATATTTTTTATTAATAATAATATGAATAGTTTTTATTTTATTTTATGATAAATAATTTTTAAGTTTTTATTATGATGATGATGATGGTTAACGTCCCTTGAGACCAAACATTGGTCTATAGGACCTAAAAACAAATTATTTAATTTGATTTAAGATTTTATTCTTATGCTCAAAAAGCTTGGAGAGAAGCCTTCCGAGCTCACTATAATTTTGACATTGTAAAAGGCTAGGAAGGTCAATATTGTAACAAAGATTGTGAAACTGAGATCTAATGTGGTTGTACGCGGGGCACTCTAAGAGGAAGTGGTTTTCATCCTCGATGTTCCAATTCTCACATATATGGTAGATCCTTTCCATCCATGGCGTTTTAGGAACTGCCCAACGCCCTGTTTCACTATGGAGCTCATGAGAATTCGTTCTAATATTTGCTATATTAATTTTCTTCTTTGAGCTAGTTAAAATAGAGAGATACTTTTGATCTTTTAGGGTGGGGTTGATGACCTTCTTATAATAACTTAATTTTCTTTTAGCCGCTAAATCTTTCTCACACCACATTTTTTCTTTGAACTTAGAAATAACAATATCTTTAATGTTATTTATGTCTTGCAATGCATCATTCTCGTTGATCTCCCAATAGTTTAACCAGGCCCTTGTGTCTTTATGCCACCCCCGATTGAGCCTTAGGTGGTTTTGGCTAGAATTTAAAGCTAGCTTAGGAAGTCTATGATCGTCTATGTTATTGAGTTTGTGCTTGTACATCATAAACCTAATCATAGCTAGGCTCTCAATAGGGGAAAGACCTGCTTCTATAAGGAGAATAGGATAGGGTGTATTACTTTTAATTTTCAGGTTATAAGTTATAAAACGCTTCTGGATTTGCTCAATCTTTCTCCATGATTCTCTGGAGATGCTGCAACCCCAAACCTCATAGCCATATAAGATAACAGGAGAGACTAAAGTTTCAAGGAGGAACTTCTTTTTATCCCACATTATGAGGTTTGTTGTTTTACAATTATTTTCAAGACCAAAATAAGCTTTCCACCCTATTAATCTTTTTCTAATGCTATGGTTCCAGTTAGTTCAAATAAAAAATATAATATTTATTATAAAAATATTCTAATTTTTAAATATATATGAAATATTTTTATTTTTTAAATATATAACAAGATGATCTAATTTTATTATTTAAATATATAATAAATAGAAATAAAGTTAAAACCATTTAAGTAAATTATAATTTTTTAAATAATATTAATGAGGATTTAATTTATTGATAATGCAAATGTTGTTATTATAACAAGTTTTTAGGATGTAAATGCAATTAATTTTTGAAGCAATTTAATTTATTGTTTATTTTAATCTTTTATTCATCATTTTTTTTTGTTGGTTTGTTAAGTTGTTTAAGTTTTCTAGAGATTACATTAGATTTGATTTGTGGGTTGAGAAATCACCACCCAAGAGCATTTAAGTTGTCAAAAACACTTAGGGATCGTACTCAGTTTGGGCCAAACCAACACTTAACATGGTTGGGTTTCTGGGCCAAACCAACACTTTACATGGTTGGATTTACTTAACATGGTTGGGTTTCTGGGCCAAACCAACACTTAACATGGTTGGATTTTTGCCCATAGAGTTTCGAAGAGTGACCTTCACATCATAGAGTGACTTAACAATACACCCCATCACTGTGTGTTCTACGCCTCATGGGTTATTTAAAAAATAATTATAAATTAAGAAAGATAGAAGATAATAGCTAATAATAAAATTAAATAAATTTTAAATAAAATAGTTATTATAATTAATAAATACAATTATTTATTATTTTATTTTTTTGTCTTCCAACATGGTTATGATATATGGAATTAGTTTTTGATTGAAAAAAATGTAATTTATGAATATCTGTACCATCAAAGTCATATGGTAATCACACTAGACTTAGGCCATTTAAACATATAATAAATAAATATTATATAATTTTATTTTTCAAAGGCTTAGTTTCATCTGAATTCACCAAAATCCAGCAATACAATTTCAAGATTTTTTATTGTTTAAAACACATCTTTGAATGCATACATAGATTCAACACCCTCAAAAGCCTCTAAGATACTTGAATTATGCAGATTAAACAATTTAAACTTAAATTTTTAAAAATCTTTGTAAATTTTTGATTCAAATTAACCTAGAAAAATATCTTGGAAAAAACTATTTCATTCATAAATTAGAATAAGTTTTTTTCCAATATATTAAAAATATATATGATATAATTTTATTATTTAAATATATAATAAATAGAAATAAAACTAAAAATTAATTATATAATAAATACAAATAAGATTAAAATAAATTATAAAATTTTAAATAATATTAATGAGGATTTAATTTATAAATTAGAATAAGTTTTTTTCCAAATATATAGAAAATATATATGATATAATTTTATTATTTAAATATATAATAAATAGAAATAAAACTAAAAATTAATTATATAATAAATACAAATAAGATTAAAATAAATTATAAAATTTTAAATAATATTAATGAGGATTTAATTCATTGATGAAGTAGGTGTTGTTATTATAATTTTTTCCCAGATTTACGTTGCAAATTAATTTGGAAACAATTCCATTCATTGTTTTCCTTTCACATTCCGCTCATCATTTAAAAATTAATTATAAACTAAAAAGGATAGAAGATAATAATGTAGTTGTCTATAACGAGATTTTTTGAAAGCCTTTCCGGTGGGTTTTTCCGGTAGAAATCCGGCGGGAATTTATTGGAATCGCAAGTTTGATAGCTAATTTCTGCACAATGAAAGCGTCCCAGGGGTTTTTCAGGGTGCTGAATCCAAATATGCAGTTAAAAAACCGTTTTAAGTGCAACAAATCAAGATTTAACCTCAATTTCTTCTGCCTGATTCCGTCACCGGAATCTCCAAAAAGTCGCATTATAGACAACTCCGATAATAATTAATGATAAAATTAAATAAATTTTAAATAAAATAATTATTATAATTGAGAAATATAATTATTTATTATTATTATTTTTCATTAATAATAGTATGTTTATGATGGTGAGATTAGCTTTTGTTTTAAAAAACTATAATATATGATTATTTACATTTTTAAAGTCATAATGAGATTATATTAGATTTAGGCTACATCAATATTTAAAATGGTTGGATTTTTGTTTTGTATTTTTTATTAAATATGGACTTTACTAATTTTGGTAGTTTTATAAAATGAAACCCCTTAAATCTAATCATGTAGTAGGATTTAAGTTTTTAAAATGAAAACATGGAGGTGGGCTTTGATATATTTATGTGTGCATGAGTCATAACACTATTAATATAATCTTTTTAGGTGTCCCATGGCTTCTAGGGTAAGCAATCTTCATGAAAACTAAAACTTGCCCAATGATAAACAACTCCTCCCTTTTCACCATTGCATCTAACCCTTTTGGGAATTATGAAAAACTTAAAAGACATGAGGGTGACATTTAATCAAATTTATGTGTACATGAGTCATGATACCATTTAATATAATCTTTTTGAGTGCAACTGCACATTCAACCACTACCTCAACGTATCCCCGGCTTTAGGCTAAGCCATAAACCTTCTGTAATGGTGAAATTTTTTTCAACATACACCATTAAATCTAACTCCTTTAAACATATAATCAAAATAATATTATAATATTATTAAAAATAAATATTAATTTAATACTAATAAATAATAATATAAAAAATAAATAAAATATAATAAAATATATTAATCAATAAATATGGAATATTATTCAACGTACACCATTGAATCTAACTCCTTTAAACATATGATCATAATAATATTATAATATTATTAAAAATAAATATTAATTTAATATTAATAAATAATAATAATAATAAATGCAATAAAATTTATTAATCAGGAGGAATGATGTGTTTTTTCTTTGCTTAAATTTAATTCTTACGAGTGACATGTATGTTAAGCTGATATCAAAAAGTATTTTATTTATTAAATTCCACTTTAAATTTGAACTTATGACTTTTTACGAGGAAACACATGATGAGAGAAAGTGACCCCTAGGATATATCCAACTCTCTGTGGGGTCGTGATGTCTGGCTCTTGCTAAACCATAAGTTATTGGTGTATTTGGCTTGTGGGAAAGTGTCTGGCTCTTGCTAAACCATAAGTTGGGATAAGTTATTGGTTGTGATGTCTCAACTCTTGCTAAACCATAAGTTATTGGTATATTTGGCTTGTGGGTTTTTGGATATACTCTTGGTGTTATAGTGGCAACCAAAAGATTTTATCGTAAGTCTTACCTAGATTACTCTAATGAGTTATTGATTCACAAACCAACCAACATAAACATGTGTCTGGCTCTTGCTAAACCATAAGTTGGGATAAGTTATTGGTCATGATGTCTCAACTCTTGCTAAAGCATAAGTTATTGGTATATTTACCTAGATTACTTAATGAGTTATTGATTCACAAACCAACCAACATAAACATGTGTCTGGCTCTTGCTAAACCATAAGTTGGGATAAGTTATTGGTCATGATGTCTCAACTCTTGCTAAAGCATAAGTTATTGGTATATTTGGCCTGTGGGTTTTTGGATATACTCTTGGTGTTATAGTGGCAACCAAAAGATTTTATCGTAGGTCTTACCTAGATTACTCTAATGAGTTATCGATTCACAAACCAACCAACATAAACATGTCCCTTTATAGGAATTGAACCAGGGGCTTACATCAAGGAGTGCCTTAACAGAGCACCCTGCCACCATCTATCTAAGGCCCTGTGGACATATTAAACACACATTTTTTTTGTTAGTATGGAAAATATGTTTTTTGCAAGGAAAGCATTTTATCGATTAATATCTCAAAACAATATGAATCACAAAAGTTTGAACTTAGAGACAATATTATTATATGTTTTTTTTTACTGATCGAAAAACATTTGCATTCAATTTCTTTGAATAGATATGGCTAACCGAGTTTACGGAATGTCGATTATCGACCCAATGGACAGTCTCCCATATCAACACATCGAAAAATATAAGGAAATATTCTGTTGAGCAACCATATGGATTTTGCAGATTATCCTACTCCTCCAGCTCTTAAAACTGAGGAAATCTATTAATGCTATCATGCAACTCAGTGCCATTCATATTTTAACATTGAGCCACTTACTAAGTTGTTGTTACCCTAGTTGAGTGAAGTTTTACAAACTAATTTTATTTATTTATTCTAATTAATATTACATTTCTTGTCTTTTTATTAATATTAAATGGTTGTTATATATAATTTTGGATTTAAAATAGTATTAATGGAATTGCTTAGTTGTTATTAATTTTTGTTAATAATGTGTATTGAATAATATTTATAACTTTTATATTTCAATGTTATTATGATTTTAGATACAATTTATTTTAATATTTATTAATAATTTACAGATATTCTGTTATTAAATAATAATTAATATTACTCACTAGTTGTTCTTATTTAATATATATTAACTTCTTATTAAATAATAATAATATAGCTAATATTTATGAGTAATATATATATATATATATATAATTTTATTGCATAATAAATTTATAGATATTTTCAAATCATTAATATATATTTAAACATTTTTATATTCAATTTAATTAAGAACCACCAACCTATAAATTTTTGTTTAACAACTGAATTATGATATATTTTAGTACTCTTAATTTTTTTTTACCGTAACTTTTCACTTTTCCCAATTAAAAAAATAATAATATAAAAAATGAGTATATAATTTTAAGTAAAAACGAAAATATTTTCTGAAGGGTTTTGTAAGAGAAATCTATATTAGAAATGCTTTTATTCGTTTATTGAGTCCGAAATATTAACTATTTGTAAATCGTGCCGGACTACGTTCAACTTAATTAAAAAAATAACACACAACGTAAAACTCTGTGAATAGTCGAGTCCCTAGGAGATGACTTGGACTTTGGAATTGTCCGAGTGCCAAGCATAAGGAGATGCCTTCGTATTTGGCATTATGAACAACTCTGACTCAATTTGGCAAATATAATACTGGTTAAAAAGATAAGTGATTAATATTTTAATTGAAAAGTAGTTATTTTTGGATATGTTTAGGAGCCAAATAAAAAACTTAGGTAAATTTGAAAAGTTAACTATATCATTGAATTGGAACCCACTAAAAGTGGGGAGTGACACATCCTAGTGACAACGTATACCCCAATAACAACATATTAAAAGATGAATAATCGCTTCAGGAAATTAGTGTGAAAGTACAACATTGTAATAAAGAAAAAGCAACTTTAGAATGGTGGTTCACATCTTCGTTAGCATATTATCCCACATTGATTGATAGCAATGTTCTGTCATGCAATGCTAGAGAAGGGTAGTGCAATTTCTTTTGCTGCAACACAGAAAGTGCAAACTTCACATCAAAATTTTGGGTGACGGAATCCGTGACAGACCCCGAGACAAAACATCTGATTATGCTGTAGCATGACCAACCCATTTCAAAGAAAGGTGCAGATCATATACTATGCTAACAACCGCGGAGCTCTGGGCTTTGATTTCCAAAGAACGTTGACCGAAGATTTGAGAAGCTCCCACCTCTCATGCAAAACACAATGTAACAGTTAATTAAATGCCTGGTAGCGGTCAGCTAAGCAAAGCTGGAAAATTTAAAGAGATGAAATCCATTTCATTGCTAATTTCAATTGTCAAACCAAATCACAATTCAAGAAGGATTAAAGTTAAAAAAAGAAGTAAGGAATTCAATTCAACAACGAGAAAATCCATTTGGGTGTTAGGTGGATTTGAATTTGGGTTCCAATTGAATTGAAGGTTCAGAGGATGCTCTTGGGTTTGAATTTCACGTTCACCTTTTTAACTAATTGATTCTCTTTGCTGCATCATACCCATGATTAAGGTATGCTCTCTACTTCTCTCAAGTTTGCAGTTTAAAACTGCATGCCATTTGCAATTTTCATATATTGGTTGGGGACCCAGTTGATTCATTCAGAAGCAGGCAGTGTACGCACACTTGAGTTCTTTTTTATGCTACAGACCTACTGTAAGTTATGGTTTAGAAGCCAGAAGTACTTCCTGCGATGGATAGTTGGGACCATATTAGTCACATGTTCTGTGTAATTTTACCCGAATTTCGAGCATCCAGAGGCTTGCAGCTGGGTTTTGTGTAGGTTCTATCAAATAATTCAGACAGTAGAGCTTATGCTTGATGCCTCATTTTATTAACACTAGGGCTAAGACACTGAATTAGGGATGAGTTCCGGGACCAATGTGCTTGAAATCAGTGCAGGGGAGGGAGGAGGGGAAGCAATGGATTCTGAAGCTGGGCAGTCCCTAAAAAGGCCTTTAGTTTCTTCAAGGGCTTCTGTTGCTGCTGTTCACGATGATTGCGAGGTGGCAATTATAGAGAAACCTCCTGACTTTCCTCAGCCAGCCAGAAAGAGAGGAAAGACTGTCTATGACGTTGGCTCAGTGAACGATGAATGCTGCATATTGGATTTTGATCCAGAGAAGATTGTTGCTGTCTCAGAGACCATTGAGAATGAATCAGAGGACTTGACTGTAACCGCCGAACGCGGGCATGTATGTTTCATTCCGTGCTTCATTTCTCTACGGCTAATTGAAGAATGCATAAAGATTGTGTGGTTTAATATAAAATATGTATATTTTCCTCTATTTGTGCATGTTTGGAGCATGCCAAGGGGGTGATATTTCAAATGGATTGCGTTTGTGCCGCTGTACCATGCAGTTTTTGAAAACAATTTGATCATTTCAGGTCTTTTTTCCCCTGTTTTTAATGAAGTATATACGGTATTTTATAGTTTTTGAATACGTTTTGATCCTTTCAAGTTTATTTATTTATTTATTTTTCTCTCCCGTATCTTTATCAATAAAAAGCTTCATTTAATTATTGTATAGCTCAAAGTATATACATGGCATTTTATAGACAAAACATGGGCCGCAACAAGCAATCTCCATGAGCTAATAAGATAGCCAGCTAATAAGCTTTAAAAGCATAAACAAAATTGTGCAGGATCAGATGGCCTGCACAATTGGTGATCATGCTTGTATTTGGTGGACTGTTGTCTTTTTCTTTGTGGGGCGGCCCTCATCTGTCAATAGTCAGCTTAGGATTGTTGATGATGCTCATCCACCTATTGTTGCCCTATTCAGGCTCAGAAGGCTTCTTAACCTTAGAAATGGCCAAGGCTAGTTGTGGGAACTTCTTGTTCGAAGGGGCAGGGAGAGAAGGCCTGCCTTCCTTGTGGCTCACTGATAGAATGACCAACACAGTCCCAATGTCCACCTCTAGACCTGTGAGACTGAACCGAGTGGGTTGGGGAGTTCCCAACGATTGTTGCAAGGTGCATGACCCCAAATCTTGAGCAATTGGCACAGGTTCTAAACCTTCGCTGTGATACGCAAATGGAGATTTGCACATATCACAGAGCCATCATGTTAGGCAAATCCTTTACCATGCTGGACTCTTTTAAACAAAGATTCATTTCTTCTTTTCAAAACGAAGAAGGGAATTTCTTCTATGATCATCTTAAATATTGCACTGACCTCAACAACCCAAGGAAATTCACCTCCTAAAAGGTTTGTTTTTGAGGATATGGGGAAGGGAGAAGCTGACTGTAGAACTTAGAAACTCATTCTCACGCCGATGACAAAATCACAAAACTAGAACAAATGCTTTACGATTTCCTTTTTGACACACAATGGGCATTTTAGTTGGGCCACCTCCAGTGTTGGAAATGCTGGCTTGGAGATAGGTCACCAAGGGCCAATGACCAAGTGAAGAATGCCTTTCCTGGGTCCAGATAATGCTCCCAAGTATATCTAAGCCTATAGAGTCAAGTTTTCTGTTTTGATTTAAGTCTCCATTATTTTTGATAGAGATTTTCAAGTATAGTTGCTCTATATCTTATTACTATTGATGTTTCAAACCTTACTTGGGTTCATCTTCAGGATTGTATGAATGCTGAGAGAGATAGCAACGTGGCTTGCTTATTAAAATTTAATAGACTATTTAAGAAAAAGAAATAAAATACCAACCAACAAGGTCAGTCTAAAGTAAAACCACCAAATAATACCTTATCCTACCTATCTACCAATTAACAATTAAAGATTAAACCAAATATTCTGAAAACTAACTGAAACAAGCCAAAGGAAGAAAAAAGAGAATTCTCAAATATTAATACAAAATAATATCGCTAACAAAAATGGAAAAGGAAATCTATAAAATAATTCTAACAAACAAGAGAAAAAAGGAAAGATATTTGTTAAGAATGGCATCCAAGACAGGTTTTGTACTCAACCATCTATATGCATCAGCTGGCATGTATTGCTTGAAGGCCTTGGCATGATTCCATCTCCAGTCCCTTCACCAAGCTATCAAAGCTAGCAACCTAAGTTTGATGAACAAATTGTTCATAATTTCATAAGGCTTTTGACCCGTTCCAAAATTAAGGAATTTTTCGTTTAAATTTTGTCAGGGACCAAGCCTTCCACTCCTAGGCTTGAGTATCAAAATGATTCATGACTTTTTGATGCTTTTCCAAAACACACTTGGCTGAGAACCAGATGGTTTCTACTAGAGCTTTGCCTTTATACAGCAAAACAGGTGACCACCAAATGGAGTGTTCATTGAAGGAGAGTCATGTTTTGAGTGAGTGACCTTTACAGTGGAGCCTAGTCTTCAAAACATCCTAAGCTTTCTAAATATTTTTTGCAACAAACATTCCTATATCTCTGCATGGGCTATGTTACCCACCAAAATGGGTAACCCAATAGGAGAAAACTTTTCTCCTCCATTTTACAGCCAACAACGCTTGCCAGCCACTGTTTGCTGATGATATGCCATGTGCCTCTGCCATTTGCATCAACCATGTGCTTCTCACCATCCAGCATTTACACTTGAATGAAGGCGGGCTGCTATTCAAAAGGTACTTTGATCATTTTGCAATCGGGTGCTTATACTTGTTTGTTTTGGGCATTTAGTATGAATATAGGGGTGATCTGGAAGATCGACAGATCTTGACTGTAATTTTGTTCTCTCACCTTACTAGGGGGGTTGATTTTTAACCTTAGTCTAGTGGGACCTCCCTTAAGGCCCTTTAGGGTTATAGAAGGGACACTACTTGGAAAACCATGGTTGAGATAGCATGTTCATCTTCCCTATACCATACTTATCACTTTCCATGACACATTACAAGGTCCATATCTCACCTCCATTCTTTGGGTTCAACTTGCAATTGTTTCTTTGGGATTTGGCACTCATATATTCACATGCCTTGAGTAGAGTGGGAAAGTTTTTCCCTGGAGGTTGATGCAACTAAAAAAAAGAAAAAGCATATCATGACCACAACAAAACAAAAGAAAAATAATCAAAATGCAAAAAGTGGCCGGGACATAAAGATTAGCACGTGGGCAAAAGCCTAGCATGAACTCTACCTTCCTCATATGGTCATCACCTGGTTCTTGAGCACATGATGCTCCATTACATTAAAGAGGAACCCTTGCATGTCTTAACCCTGATGAGTGATGAACTAACTCATCTTAATGGGTAAACCGTAATAAAATTGCTACATCATGAAAAGCAAGCTCTAACCCTTGAGCTATACTCGGTAATACAAGGAATAATCAAGAAGAAGTAAAAGGTGCATAAGAGGGGTGGAAAAATTAGGGGCAAGGAATTTATGCCTCCACAAATGCTCCCTCCTTTACATCTATACACTTAGGATGTGGACACCCCCATTAGCTAGTCCCTTTGACCATGGCACTTGGCCATGAAGCCTTCTTCCATTCACTACCACATTATTTTCACTAACACCTAGTGCTTGAGGGGTTGACCTTGGAACTGTCACTTTCCCTTGAGGGTTGGAAGCACCTAATAGGGTTGGCTATTAGTCACCTCTACCAAGTCAGGGAACACCTTTATGGGACTTGGCCTAGTTAGATATCGGAAGGTGATCCTTGTTTGAAGTATTAACATGCCCTTAACATTCATGTTTGGTCCACTTAGATGCATGTATGATCTTAGTCTCTGATGGATGGTTTCTTTCACTTGAGTTCATGTTGCTTTTGTTAGGTGGTCTAGGCCTTGAAGACACCCACTCCATAGGTACCCACACCTTTCAAAGAAGTACATGGCCTAAGTAGATGCGATGTTGACGAACTAGAGCCTCTTGACAACATGAGCAAATGTTACATGTCCCAGAGTACCTCCAAAACCCACAAAGTTGGTCAACTTTGACCTAGATTTGAGGATTCTTCATCATGACACCACTAGACCTAGTATGCCCCCAGGCTGGCCTTGACAACAAGTATATCCAATCATCATCATATGCCAATATAGAAGCTCCAAGACAAAAATGAAGATACCCAAACATCAAAATTCATCCATCCATCCAATTTTTTCCTCCAAAAAGAATAGCGAAAATCTCTTAAGAGAGAATGATCAATCCAAGTGGTGATGAGCGAATGAATCAACTCATCATCTATTTATACAATGTCTAATGGATTTGATTTAGCTTATTTTGGCCTAATTTAGGTCCTAGAATAAAATAATGTGCAAAATAACAAGTACTTTTGGTGACAAGCCCACCAAATAACTTAATAACACATGAATAAGCCTCTCAAGAGGGTCGAATGATCATCTAAGTGAGTCGTTGGGCCTTTGAGGAGGCCTGATGAAGTCCAAGGGGTGCCATGATGAAGAAAATGACTCCAAACATAGTGGACAAGGGGTTGGCCCCTTGTTATCCAATCAAGAACCCATGGTGCTCCCTAGTGGGTGTGGGGGCACAAGGACAACCTCATGGGTCTTCAAATGGATCAAATATGCATGTAAACCATCTGTAAGGGCCAGAGTGATGACATAAACCCTCCATTTGCAACGGGAGGCATCCTGGAACATCTGCCAGGTGTATGGTGCAATTGTGGAGTCGATTGGGCATGGTGGACTAGGTTCATTATCGTCATCCAAAAGGTGGAACACAAGCCATCATGGACATTGCTAGGGATCCATGAAGTGGTATCTGCTATGGTGGAGACCCATGGCTCTCAATGCTCACCCTACAAGTGCCAATGTGGCCCTCTGGAGAGCTAGGACCCCGTATAGGGAGACCAAGCCCTAAATGAAGACCCACTTGCAATCCTGCATAAGATCCAATGCATCCCCTTGCCCTCCAATACAACAAATCATTAGAATAATCAAGTAATAATGCTTACAAGTTATGGGATCAATGGGGCACTTCATGGTGGCATGCCCTTCCATAGTGGGCTTTGGCAAGTACAAGTGTCTCCAAGCTCAAAAGGGGGTTAACCAAGGACCCTATTAGGTGGTTTCAACCTCTAAAGGGGGTGGCATGTCCATAGTACATCCTTTAAGAGGTAGGTGGAAAATGATATAATGATGGAATGGAGTGGGGACCAGGGGAATCATCCAAACCACGTATATGAGTGTAGGAGAGAGAAAATCGTGGTACATGAGTTACCCCAGCCTTTGTTTTCCACCTTTCTTCATATTCCTTTTGTCTTTGATTGATTTTTCTTCGTAACTGCTTGGGGCCCCAGGGAATGGAGAGCATGGTGTGTAATATGTAGCAGTGGATACCCCCTTTGAGGTGGGGCAGTTCATCGCCCACTAGGGGTTGGGACAATCATGAGTTCCTTAATGATAGAGGGGGGCTCATCTAGGGCCCATAGGAACCAAGGTGATGGCCATGAATAGGGGTAGAGCTCATGTTCGGCTTTCGCCCATGTGCTAAATTTGTATGTCCTGGCCATGTTTTGCATTTTGTGGTACATTTCCTGTTGAGAGTGGCCAATTATGCTTTTTACTTTCTTTTTAGTTGCATCAACCTCCCAGGCATTGTTTTAGGCCCATCCCAAGGTGTGGGCAAGGGGAGTGGGAGGCTAACCCTATGTGCACCCAGTCATATGGACCTAGATGGGAAAAGAGGTGAATGGGGTTAAGATGAGTGGAAAGGGAGCAATGTGGGTGGTGTCGGGAAGCGGGACCACACAACCAAAATCGAGATTTCCAATGTAGTGACAACCCTAAAGCTAATGGCCAGTAAAGAAAATCCCACGAGACTAGGATACAAGGATAACCACAAAATCGGGCAATGGAGACAAGAATACAAACCTAACCCACTCTTTCCACCGAATCCCCTCACCAATTCATGCCCTAAAGTGCCCATGACAAGTAAGGAAAACTATTCAATTATACCAATGAAAAGCCATACCTTTGGGGTTAGGAGGCCCACTTCAAACATACATTTATAACAGATGGGCGAGGGACCACATGGCTAGCTCAAGTGGCGGAGAAAATGGCACATCGAGCTATCTGCGGGCCGCAAGGGGCTATTGGGTAACCACAAAATCGAGCAATGGAGACAAGAATACAAACCTAACCCACTCTTTCCGCTGAATCCCCCCACCAATTCATGCCCTAAAGTGCCCATGATAAGTAAGGAAAACTATTCAATCATACCAATGAAAAGCCATGCCTTTGGGGTTGGGAGGCCCACCTTTAAACATACATTCATAATAGACGGGCGACGGACCACATGGCTGGCTCAAGTGGCGGAGAAAATGGCACATCGAGCTATCTGTGGGCCGCAAGGGGCTGTTGGTTGCCGTCTGAGGACCATTTAGGAGAAATTTTTTCTCCCGTATATACTACCCATGGGCCATAGGTGGTGGGTAATATCTGGCTCCAACTGTGGCATGAGCTCTCGAAAAATTGCGCGAAGCTACTTGAACGGAAGGTCATGAGAACACTAGCAATCTCTTGGTTACCGTAGACCTTGTTACCTGCACACACCAAAGACCAAACACATGGGGCAACATGTTTTTGTGGTGTCTTATGATCACCCATGCTTAGTAATAGGCCATAAAATCAACATAAAAGTAAAGGGATGCAAATTTAATCCAAATGCAACTAATCTACCATGATAAATATCACATGATGTTAGTTCTGATGAAAAAATGAGCATGCAATGCATCCTACCCTAACATGCATATGACGAAGCTAAAATTAAGTGTAATCATAAAGCCAATGCAACCAACATATCATCAAGTCAATATAAATATGCCTACCTATATGATTACTCATGCAACAAATCCCAAAGCGAATGCAAACCCAAACACATGGAGGATGTTGCGGGCAGGAGGTGGGAAAGTATGGTTTCCATGTGAGGTAAGAGGAATCCTAAGAGAAGGAATACGAGTCAATCTAGAATTGCGGACTCTTCCCTCTAAGTACACAATGGTGGAATGAATGATTATCCTTAAGAAATTCTTATCACAGTCATTTCTCATAATATTGTGCTTCGTAGATGTCACAAAGTTGCGATGAGAGGGGAACGAAGGGTGAGGGAAAGAAGGAGTGCAACAAATAGGTTGGTCAAGGTGATGGTTATGTTGGAGTTGGGAGGTCATGGAGTTATTAAAACCTTGAGGGTGTGTCCAAGGAGGAAAGTATAATCAATGAGGGGCTCTTCCTCGACACTATACTTGAAAGGGGGAAAGGGATCACGATCACTTGAGATTGTATGACAAGGGGTGAGGGAATCACTTGATGAAGACTCAATATGATGAACACTAGGAAAAGGCAAAAGGGAGGGTGAAGTATTGTATTCAACGAGTTTCTCTTCCCCAAAATCATAATTTAAAGGCTCAAGCAATTTGAACATGGGATCATAACGAGGACATGTAGGAGCAAAGGAATTATCAATTTCATCATCACTAGTATCAGAGATAGGGTCTCCCCTAAAAAGAGAATCAATCAACTCCAATTGCCCTTTTTCATGCAAGGGAAAATGATAATTCTCCTTCCCAACGATATCAATGGATATGTCATCATAAACAATGCCTGAGAGAAAGCGAGGACCAATCTTAACCTCATCCTCCTTGTTGATGTCATAAATGGGAGCACAATCAAATTCAGGACCAACAATTTCCCATTTCTTCTTTTCAATATGGAATAATCTTCAATGTCATCTTTCAAAGGGCTAACAGGGTCACCTTCCTCAAGGTTCTTAAAAGGAGAGTCATCAGGAGTAATATCCTTGAGAAAGGTATGGTTAGTATCAACTTCACTTTCCATAGACTCATCCTTCCCAACATATGTGTTCTTAAAATCCTCCTTTTCATCATGTAAACCCAAGGAGGACTTATCTTCCTGCTCATAACTTAGATCCTCAAGGATATCTCCAACCTCTTCATTTTCATTACTGGGTGCATGAGATCTCTCTTCTTCTTTGCTTACCTTATCGAAGGGTGTTAAATTATGGTATGTTCTATGCTTAAGAGCAATTTACTTCAAATCTTCTTATTAGCCCAATATCAATTTCCAGAATTGCAATCACATCAACATGATAGTAAAATGCAGATAGAACATAAATGTAAACAGTAGAAGACAAGCCAAGACAAGAGACACAAGATGTGGCACCAGCCAGGGACAAACCCCAATGCGGGGAAACCCTTTGATCAATTCTTCTTATATTCTTCAATAATTCAGCAAAGAGAGAGAGATAGTACAATTTCACAAATCTGTGATTTTATAATAGCAGCAATAAAACCCTAACCAGCAAAGTCAAAGTTGGTCAAACAACTCACAAATGACCTCAAGTCAACCTTGGTCAACTCGGCCTCCAACAACAATGATAGGCAGCCCAAAACAGTCCAAGAAAGATGGTCAAACAGTGGTCAACGCAGGTGCAAGTTTGCAGTCAACTCTCAATAGTCAACGCTAGTCAAATCTGTGGTCAAAACAGGTCAACACTTTGCTGTCCAGAACTGTGGCTTGCTTGGAAGAGGCTCCCCACACTAATCTATAGTCAAACTAACCTCCTCGCTGGTCAACGCAGTCAAACCCAACCTTGCTGCTCCTCGGTCAACCTAAGTCAACGCTATTGCAATAGTCTTGCATCCTCCTTCTTCCCACGAGTGAGAGACCTGCTCCTCCTACGCATACCCAATCAAGCTAGGAGAGAGAAGAGATGAGAAGATGAGATGAGTGGTATAATGCCACAAGGTCTCCTCCTTTTATATGCCACGTTGAGGATAAACTGGGGGTGAGAAACATTGTTTTTCTTGTTGGCCGACTTTGACAAATTGTCAATAATACAAATAAATTCATATCTCCATGAATACATGTCGGAATCGGATGATCGTTAGATCAATCCTACACCTCTCGATGAGAGGAATCCAAGAAAAATATCAGCTGCCATAAATGAGGTGACCCACATGGAGTTTGGCCCTAGTTGCCAATTTTAACACTCCCTCTCAACTAGGGAGAACTCCATCTGCTAATCCATCTGTCTGTCGGTACTATCTCTGCCATCAAATGCACTACCCTGCAATTCTCTGCTCTGCTGAACTATGAAGAAGAAGAAGTGATCGAGAATGTATCATATCATCCTCTACCGACCCGAAGTCAGTCCTAGATAAAAGAGTGTCTCATGGCACTCTTACTAACCCGAAGTTAGTCTCGATGAAGAGAGTGTGTCATACCACTCTTACTGATCCGAAATCAGTTCCAAAAGAGAGTGAGTTATATCACTCTTACTGACCCGAAGTCAGTTCCAATTGATCCCAAATCAATGTCATCCTAGCATAGGGAGTACGGTAGATACACGATGCGTCCATCGGTACTACTATGGTCCTTATCCTCATTTCCCTACTGATTGGCTAGATGAGAGGTACTTCCCATGAGTCCCAGACTGCATGGGTAGGATGTCTCAGCAGGAGAAGGATGAACCACTCTTCCTGCCTACATGTCGCCACGGGGTATCACAGGGGAAGGATGAACCACTCGCCCTGTACATAGAAAACTACTAGGGGAAGGCTAAACCACTCACCCTATACATAGAAAACCACTAGGGGAAAGCTAAACCACTCACCCTATGGTTGCTCATCGCTCCAAGAAGTACCCCAAGCCCCCCGGAGCTCCCAGAGCTCAATGTATGTATCATACAGGACCCTCATAAGAGGGTCTCTCCACGACTCCTAGTCGTTCTCGGAAAGTCAAGAATTTGACCTTTCCTAGGGGCTTCATCAGAATGTCGGCAACTTGCTCATTAGACTCGATATGATGGAGCCTTATTGCTCCTCGTTGTACCATATCCCGAATAAATTGGTACCTGATATCAATGTGCTTGGAGCGATCATGAAATATGAGATTCTATGATAAACGAATCTCACTCTGGTTGTCGTAGAGGATCACGTAGTATCCAGCACATGACCAAAAAACTCACTAAAGAGCTTCTGCAACCAGATAGCTTCGCAACAATGTACTCGGCCTTAGCGGTGCTCAAAGCCACCGACTTCTGCTTCCTGCTCATCCAGGAAATCGAAGCAGAACCCAAAGAGAAACAACACCTGGAAGTGCTCTTTCGGTCCACCACACTGCCTGCCCAATTAGCATCGGAATAACCATGCAACCTCACATCTCCGGCAGTGTATCTCAGTCCATGAGTGATTGTGCCCCGAAGATATCTCAAAAGATTCTTGGCACCAATCCAATGTGAGTGATGAGGCTCAACCATATATTGGCTCAACGTGTTGACTGCAAAACATATATCCGGACAGGAGTTCACCAAGAACATCAATGCTCCTATGAGTTGACGATACTCAGAAGCATTTCCCAATACAGGTCTGGCAGCACTACTACATAACTTCTTGAAGTTAAGCTCCATTGGGGTAGTCACAGGCTTGCAGTCCACCATACCAAATCTCTCCAATATCTTCACTACGTATTTTCCTTGAGATAGGAAAATTTCTCCTGGCTTTTGCCAGACCTCCAGCCCTAGGAAATAGTGCATCAGTCCTAGGTCCTTCATCTCAAATTCAGAAGCCAACTCCCTCTTACATTTGTGAATGAGAGGGTCTGCACCTATCAAAAAGAGGTCGTCAACATACAACACCAGTATGAGAGGCTTATCATCTTCAACCTTAAAGTAACAGTTCGGATCGGCTTCACTCCTAGTGAATCCCAACTTCATCAAATAGCTATCGATCCTCTCATACCAAGCTCGGGGTGCTTGCTTAAGCCCATAGAGAGCTTTCTTCAACCTGAATACATGAGATTCCCGATTATGAATCTCAAACCCCACGGGTTGTTCCACATAGACTTCTTCTTTAATCGAACCATGCAAGAATGTGGTCTTGACATCCATCTGTTGTAGGTTCCATCCTTGCGAGTTAGCAAGGGCTATGATCGAGCAGATGGTGGTGTATCGGGAAACAGGTGCAAATATCTCATCATAATCCACACCTTCCTTTTGAGAGAAGCCTCGAGCAACAAAGCGAGCCTTGTACTTTTCAACACTCCCATCAACTCCATGCTTGATTTTGTAAAGCCATTTCGAGGTGACAACTGTTTTGTCCTGGGGTCTGGGGACCACATCCCAGACATCATTCTTCATGATGGACTCGTATTCTTCATTCATAGCATCCTTCCATACTTGATGCTTTACGACTTCTTCGAACGATGTAGGCTTGTTTTGAATGATGGTGCTCATAATGGTCAAGTATCCTTGATACCTGGTCGGCTTCTTGCTTTCACGGAAAGTCCCTCTGGGTGCAATATGTCTCTCGGCATCTTCAAGAGTCCCCCTAAGCCATGAGGGCCTCTTCCTAGAAGAGGAAGGCTCTTGCGGAGGGGGATCAATAGGATCCATAGGTTCTTCAACATCAGATATCGTTTCATCTTCCTTTTCATCCGGCTTTTGGTGTCAGCTTCTTTATCTTTCCTTAGAATAGGAAGATTGTCAACCTTGCTAAGAGCCATATCTTCGTCAAAGGTGACATCATGACTTATTTCGACTTCCCTTTGACCAACCACATAGATTCTATAGCCCTTAAAATTTTCGCTATAGCCCACAAAGATTCCTTTCTTTCCAGATGCACCCAATTTGCTTCTTTTCTCTTTCAGCACATGAAAATATATAGGACTTCCAAAAATTCTAAAATGAGAGACATCAAGTTTCCTACCAGTGAACATTTCTTCGGGAGTCTTGCAATCCAATGCTTGATGAGGGCATTGATTTTGAACATATACGACGGTATTCGTAGCTTCGGCCCATAGAAACTTCGAAAGCTTTTGATCATGGAGCATGGCACGAATGGCTTCCACAATCGTACGATTCTTCCTTTCATCCACACCATTTTGCTCAGGAGTGTATGGTGTTGTGGTCTCCCTCTTAATGCTAGCTTTTTTGCAAAAGTCATGAAACTCATTGGAGTCATACTCGGTCCCATTATCAGTCCTTAAAATCTTGATTCTCTTCTCTGTTTGATTCTCGATCAAGGCTTTGAAGTGACGGAACCAGGTGAACACTTCATCCTTCTTTTTCAAGAAGTATATCCAAGTCTTGCGAGAATAATCATCTGTAGAAGTGAGATAATATAGATATCCTCCCAAAGAGTTCACGAGCATCATACCAGATATGTTGGAGTGAACCAACTGCAAAATGTCAGAGGTCTTGCTATGGCTTGAGGGAAATGGTCCCCTTTTGAGCTTTCCTTCGGCACATCCCGGACATATACCTTCATGCTCTACTTTGAACTCGGGCATCCCTGTCACCATCTGTCTCACATCGGGTAGAGCCTTATAATGAAGTGTTGAAAATAGTGTAACTAGGTTCGGTCTTCATCATGTAAAATATTGTAACGATGTAATTTGGTATCAAGAAAAATTCGTTTTATTTTTGTCTTGGTCTAGTCGTGGCTCCAATTGAAGAGCCTTAGGATGAGTCATATAAAAGAAAGACAAGCATGTATTGTTACACGTGTAAATGTAATTGTTGTATGTCAAAAATCCTTCTAGATCATCAATGAAATACTCCAACATGTACCCACGGATTTGATGGAAAGAAACTACTTAAAATAAATTGTTTGGACAATTCTGGAAGGCTCTCATTATGTCGGCCTAATCTAGGATCACGTTGGCTTAGAGGTGATGAGGCAAGCCTATATAAAGGCTATGTTGGCACCTTCTCACAACACAATAATCCTCACTCATTACATGAAGGATAGCGAAGTGAAAGGGTCGAAGAAGAAGGGTAGCCGCAGTCAATGAGGATGTCTGTTCCCTCATCCGAGTTCATCACCAAACATGCTCTCAAGTGCGGCTGTCTAATCTGATCTGGGGCATCATGTCATATGGGTATATTGCTGGGTTATAGATCCAATCTAGCCGCAGTTTGCATAAGGAAGCCAACGTGAGAGAGATCGAAGTCATCAAAGGGCTAGAAGAGCCCTATCTCTCCCATCACGTGGATCTACATCCTGAAGCAGAAGATTTTGTCTTCGCAGCCCTATAACTGTCATTCCGTTGACATCACCAAATCTCAGATCAAGAGTTGTTGTGTGTGTGATGGATCTACACGAAGAGCGAAGATAAAAAGAGGCTAGAAGAGCCTATCCGAGACCATCATTACTGTCTGTCATACTCTTGCTACAGATCTGATATACTGTTCAGAATTGCAGAAAGATACATAATGCTTGGGTACATGGTTGGAGGTATTGTCATCTGATGTTGAAGGTATTATTGAGTCAATGTTCGGGTCATGTAATTTCTCAATAAAGATTCTATAAGAAAGAGTTCAAAGGGTTTTTCCTCTCGTTGTTTGGAGAGGTTTTTGCCTTGGCATGGTGCCAATATCTTGTGTTCCTGTGCATCTTGATCTTCTTGTTTTTGATAGTTGGTTGATGATAATAATTCATGTAAACAATAAGGAGCAGAATCTAAAGAAATAATATCACAAGCAGTTATCACAGTTAAGAGAAATCGAATATTTAAAATTTCCCTTCATTTCTCAACATGAAGGTGGGAAAACCTCCGGTGCCATAGTTAAGATTGTAGAGATTTGTTGCAAGACATGACTCCCAACGGACTTCCTCCAACTGATATAAAGAGTCAACCTGAAACCCAAGAGTGAAAGCATCTTTAAAATTCTTTTTCCAAACACGTACCTTGCCATCGATGAATGCTACCTTGTAGCCTTTGTCTTCCATTGCCAAAATGGACACCAGGTTCTTCTTGAGATTAGGTACATATAAGACTTCTTGCAAATGGATTGTGTTACCCTGATTTAATTGAAGAGTAACATTCCCTACACCCTTTATGGGATAGGTGGAATTGTCTCCAAGAATAATCTCCAAGTTTGTCTCTTTCTCTATTAGATTAGAGAGAGCTTCCTTATAACCAGTGAAGTGCCTTGAGGCACCACTATCAATAAGCCAATTGCCCAACGAGTTCGGAGGAGAGGTAGTGGAGAGGGCCGATATCAGATAATACTCATCTTGCTTATTGTTAACAACATTTGATTCATACCTGGAGTTCCTTGCTTTCTTGGAGGGTTGACCACTTCCTTGATTTCCCGCATTCCTCTTTCCTTTGCCATTGAACCTGCCATTCCTTTGATTGTGGTTGGAGTTGCCCCTGGAGTGATTTTGATCATCATCATGTGATGTGTCCTTTCTATTTGGACACTCCCTCGCATAGTGGCCAAATTTATTGCAAACGAAGCATCTTCCCTTCCTTCCACCCTTCGATCCGGGCTTTCCTTTGAAATGACCTTTAGACCCAGAATTATTTCTCCTTTTTGCATGAGAGGAGAAAGCAGCGGGGTTGCCTTTGCTTGAAGGCATTTCTTGCTCCACCATCCTTGTCTTTTCCTGAATGCATCTCGACATCAATTCTTCAAATCCAAGAATTCGATCATTGTTGAGAAGAGTGGTTCTAAATATATACCATTCAGATGGGAGTCCTCCAAGGGTAGTGATAGTTAGTTCCCTATCAAGAATGACTTCTCCAATCGATAGAAGATCATTCTCGATCTCATTGATCCTTAAGAAGTAGGATTGAATATCCTCGTCCTTGCCCTTCTCAATATCCTTCAGCTTATTTTTTAGGAACAAAACTTGATTTGCATCACTAACTTTAAACAAGCTTACTAGTCTGTCGTAGATCTCCTTGGAGGTGTTCAACTCGGAAATGTAGGCCACCAGACGCTTGTTAATTGAGTCTCTGATAATATTCTTCTCTTTGACCTCACCCTTAGTGTACTTGTTCCTTGTAGCAGCCGGTGCATTTGATGGAGGCTCCGTAATTCTACCCCTCACATAGTCCAACACTTCTTGCTCTTCTAATGTCAGATCAAGAGACATCTTCCATCCGTGATAGTCAGACTTCTCATGGAGTTTGTCTTCGGTCGGGAAGTGGGATGAGGAACCCATGAAGCCTTTTGACCTTTCCAACTGTCTTCAGTGATTGCTCTTTCACTCTTGCTTGGGCTTTGTCTTCACCTCAGCTCTGATACCATGTTAAATTATGGTATGTTCTATGCTTAAGAGAAATTTACTTCAAATCTTCTTATTAGCCCAATATCAATTTCCAGAATTGCAATCACATCAACATGATAGTAAAATGCAGATAGAACATAAATGTAAACAGTAGAAGACAAGCCAAGACAAGAGACACAAGATGTGGCACCAGCCAGGGACAAACCCCAATGTGGGGAAACCCTTTGATCAATTCTTCTTATATTCTTCAATAATTCAGCAAAGAGAGAGAGATAGTACAATTTCACAAATCTATGATTTTATAACAGCAGCAATAAAACCCTAACCAGCAAAGTCAAATTTGGTCAAACAACTTAGAAATGACCTCAATTGAACCTTGGTCAACTCGGCCTCCAACAGCAATGATAGGTAGCCCAAAATAGTCCAAGAAAGATGGTCAAATAGTGGTCAACGCAGGTGCAGGTTTGCCGTCAACTCTCAACAGTCAACGCTGGTTAAATCCATAATCAAAACAGTTAACGGTTTGCTGTCCAACACTGCAGCTTGCTTGGAAGAGGCTCCCCACACTAATCCACAGTCAAACTAAACTCCTCGCTGGTCAATGCAGTCAAACCCAACCTTGTTGCTCCTCGGTCAACCTAAGTCAACTATGCTGCAACAGTCCTGCGTCCTCCTTCTTCCCACGTGTGAGAGACTTGCTCCTCCTACACATACCCAATCAAGCTAGGAGAGAGAAGAGATGAGAAGATGAGATGAGTGGTATAATGCCACAAGGTCTCCTCCTTTTATATGCCACGTTGAGGATAAACTAGGGGTGAGAAACACTGTTTTGCTTGCTGGTCGACCTTGACAAATTGTCAAGAATACAAATAAATTCATATATCCATGAATACATGTCGGAAGCAGATGATCGTTAGATCAATCCTACACCTCTTGATGAGAGGAATCTAAGAAAAATATCAGCTGCCATAAATGAGGTGACCCACATGGAGTTTGGCCCTAGTTGCCAATTTTAACAAAGGGCTTCTCAAAGCTCAAATGAGCTTGGCTCCCCTTGCTTTCTTGATTAGGATTACTTTGATCGGTCCATTTCTTCACGAAGGCATCCTCGAACTGATCAAAATCTTCAATACTTCTTGGAGGGAGGTTGACAAACCAGCCCCTAGCCTCACCCTCAAGTGATAATGCAAAGAGCATCATGAAGATATCATCGTCATGCTCATTAGGAATCCATTAGGGCAACCATTTATTTCTTGGCATCGACACTATTTCCATCAAACTTGGGCAATCATTCATAATGCTTAGCAATTAATAGGTGCGGAGGAATGGGAGAGGCCCTTGAGTTTAGTGCCTTAAATGAATTTAGGCATTGAACGACATCTTCAACCACCTTTAGTTTGAGCTTCTCGTGTGCCAAGAAGCAATCAACTAAAGTGGGTAAAGAAGGGATACTTTTAGGTTTGCATGATTTTTCAAGCCAACCCCCTAGGTGCAGTCCCAATAGAGATGAGGAACTGATGAATGTGAACATCTTCATGAACGATGTTGGCCTTCGAGATATATGCCATGAAACTAGCCACATGGTCAACTGCTGAAGATGGGTCATCATCAAACGTAGGCAATATTTCCCCATGATCACAATTAATGGCGTTTGGGTATCCTGGGATCCATTTAATATCCATTGTTGGGTGTCTTGTTTTCTAATCCCACATGGTTTTGATTACTCTATAGGGAGCATATGTGGAGTCGCCAGGGTGATTGAAATTTCCTTCACAAATGCTTGCTTCACCCTACAAGCATTGACTTTGAATTTTAATGAGGAATTAGGACTTCGTTCCTCCAATGGAGTCACCAATAATGATATGTCAATATGTCGTACGGGGGAACAAAACACACGTCTCATGTCCTCGGCAAGGACGCCACAATGTTACTGCTCAAACTAGCAAGGGTCCTAGGATGGGGGTCCTATATGGAAACTACTAGGTCAAGGGCAACAATGGAGCAATAGCCCATTGCCACCTTAGCTAAGGCTCCCTGCTCTTTACAAACTTTAACCAATTGGAGGAGACTCGGTATAATGAGGATCACAAAGATGAATGGATCAATGATAGCGTGAAAGGTGATCCTAGAAGCCTATTCAGAAGAGAGGCTCAAATGTATGGCTTACTTACTTGGAAAGCAAGATGAAAGGCTCTCTAAGAAGAGCTTAGGGGAATTCCAAGGGCTAGGGTTTGAGTGTATGACTGGTTAAGGAGATTCCTAGCCCCTAAAATCCTTGTGGAAACTTGGATTCCAAGTGGTTATTGTGGATTGGTCTTTAAAATGTTATGGGACCACATGGGGCTAAGTGGACCCAAAATTAGGTCAAGGGGGTGGAATTGATCAACCAAGGGTGTGCTTGACCTAGGGCAAGAAACGGTCCTCAAGCTAGGGCTTGCAATATCTTGAGATCCCACCGTCAGATTTGCTTCAAATTTGGAGGTACTCTAGAGAAAACTCCAGCGTAGTTGTGGACCAAATATTGAAGTATTTGGATGGCTAAATTGTGAGATAAGTGATGCCCTAGGTGACGTATGTAGGCTAGGTCTAGAAAGAAAGGGAGAAGGTGAGAAAAATTTGGTTTAAGGTGATCACTTATGGAAGACCAGTGCCTATTCCTTTGGGAGAAATGGAGTCGAGAAGATTCCAATGATTAGGATGGTTTCATTAAGTCAAGGAGGCCTTTAGAAAAATTTCAAATGATAGTAAGGGCATTAGGAAAATTGCTTCAAGGTGTTTATACTTCAATGTGCAATATGTGATGACTTATCAAGATAAATTTCAATGAAATATATCTAGGAACATTCACTTATTCAAACATGGCCCATAACATGATGCAACGCTAATAAAAGACAAATTTATACCCTTTCACCAAAGAAAAGCAACAAAATTTCGGCCTAGTATAGCGAAAATCCCAACATCATTTATGTGACATAGAAAAGAATGACAAAATAGCATTAAAAGAGCACTTCCATGTGAGAACAAGTATATCCAATCATCATCATATGCCAATACAAAAGCCCCAAGACCAAAATGAAGATATCCAAACATCAAAATCCATCCATCCATCCAATTTCGTCCTCGAAAAAGAATAGCAAAAATCTTTTAAGAGAGAGTGATTAATCCAAGTGATAATGAGAGAATGAATAAACTCATCATCTATTTATACAATGTCTAATGAATTTGATTTAGCTTATTTTGGCGTAATTTAGCCCCTAGAATAAAATAATGTGTAAAATAACAAGTACTTTTGATGACAAGCCCACCAAATAGCTTAATAACACATGAATAAGCCTCTCAAGAGGGTCAAATGATCATCCAAGTGAGTCGTTGGGCCTTTGAGGAGGCCTGATGAAGTCCAAGGGGTGCCATGATGAAGAAAATGACTCCAAACATAGTGGACAAGGGGTTGGCCCCTTGTTATCCAATCAAGAACCTGTGGTGCTCCCAAGTGGGTGTGGGGGCACAAGGACAACCTCATGGGTCTCCAAATGGATCAAATATGTCTGTAAACCATCTGTAAGGGCCAAAGTGATGACATAAACCCTCCATTTGCAGCAGGAGGCATCCTGGAACATCTGCCAAGTGTATGGTGCAACTGTGGAGCCAACTGGGCATGGTGGACCAGGTGCATCATCCTCATCCAAAAGGTGGAACACAAGCCATCAAGGGAAATTGCTGGGGATCCATGAAGTGGTACCTGCTATGATGGAGACCCATGACTCTCAACACTCACCCTACAAGTGCCAATGTGGCCCTCTGGAGAGCTAGGACCCCGTATAGGGAGACCAAGCCCTAAATGAAGACCCACTTGCAATCCTGCATAAGTTCCAATGCGTCCCCTTGCCCTCCATTGCAAAAATCATTAGAATAATCAAGTAATAATGCTTACAAGTTATGGGATCAATGGGGCACTTCATGGTGGCATGCCCTTCCATAGTGGTCATTGGCAAGTACAAGTGTCTCCAAGCTCAAAAGCGGGTTAACCAAGGACCTTATTAGGTGGTTCCAACCTCTAAAGGGGGTGGCATGTCCATAGTACCTCCTTTAAGAGATAGGTGGCAAAAATATAATGATGGAATGGAGTGGGGACCAGGGGAATCATCCAAATCACATGTCCCACACCTGGGTATATGAGTGTAGGAGGGAGCAAATCGTGGTACATGAGTTAACCCGACCTTTTTTTTTCCACCCTTCTTCATATGCCTTTTGCCTTTGACTGATTTTTCTTCATAACTGCCCGGGGTTCCAGGGAATGGAGAGCACGATGTGTAATATGTAGTAGTGGATACCCCCTTTGAGGTGGGGCAGTTCATCGCCCACTAGGGGTTGGGACAACCATGAGTTCCTTAATGATGGAGGGGGGCTCATCTAGGGCCGATAGGAACCAAGGTGAGCTCATGTTCGACTTTTGCCCACGTGTTAAATTTGTATGTCTCGATCACCTTTTGCATTTTGTGGTACATTTCCTATTGAGAGTGGCCAAATTATGCTTTTTACTTTCTTTTTAGTTGCATCAACCTTTGGTGCATCGTTCCGGGTCCGTCCATTGTTATATGGTTTCAAGTTCCTTAACTAAGTTGTTGAAGGGGACATCATGAACTCACCTATTAGATGTTGACCATTATGATGCCCTCATGAGAGCATTCTTTCGAAGTTTGAATTTGAATTTGGTATGATATAGAAAAAATTTGGATGGAAAAGAATCAGTATGAAAAAAGTCCAACACTATGCATTTAGTGTAATGCTTGAGAAAAAAATGTAATTTTGTGGCAAAGAAATGATTAGAATTTAGGACATTCAAGCAAGCGTGTGAGTTTCAGGGTGGGAGTATTGGCAGAAGGAAAGAGTAGCTTGCATGATTTTTGTCAATTTTCCATGAAACTCCGCAACTACTTAGATGAATAACTGAAAACAAGGCAATTGAAAACTGAAACCAATTTTACTTTCACCAAGATACAAAGTTTCTTAACAAATTAGAAGCAACAGAATAAACACGAGAGATAAAAATGCAATCACACAAATTGACATGCTTGTTTACCCAGGAAACCCAAATGGGAAAACCTGCTATCTTTGTTGTGGTATTTTATTGATTGTTCTTGAGCAATTAGATCTATTACAAAGCAATCTGTCTTTGAGAAAGCGTTCTACTTCTTCTCACTAATCTCAACTGATACAATTGATCTCAGCTTGCCTTGATCACTGCTTGATCTCAACCCTCTAACACACAACTGTTACCCTTCTTCCTCCTTGACTTGCCCTGCCTCTTGCTTAATCCTGCTCCTCCTTCCTTATGCATTGGAGCCCCTATTTCCTTGCATGCAAGGGGCTCATATTTCCTAGCGCACTTGTGGCTCCTATTCTCTTGCACATATCTACACAAGTCTCCTATTTGTTAGCGCACTCGTGGCTCCTATTTCTTAGGATGCAAGCTTCCTCAAATCTACGCACAATCAATCTCCTAAATCCTTGTGCACTTGTGATCTCCTATTTCTTAGGACACAAGCTATCTGTGCTCTCCATAATCAAGGATGATCTTACAAACTCATGAACCGTCTTGTTTCACAAACCTTGTGTACAAAACTTATGATTTCCTATGCCTTCATCCTCTCCTCTTTATAGACCCAATTCGAGCATGCAAGAGGCGTAGCTCAATTTAGAAAATTGAGTTTTGATTGACGAGTTAACTGAGAGTCCAACTGATTTTCTCTCCAATCAACACTTGGAGTATTAACTCGTTCTCCTTTCAATCAAGGCTGAAGACTAACTCGCTCAAACTGAACTTGTAACTGCCACCTTGTTATGTAGTCAAATTGATGAAGACTCCTCTTAACTAAAGCTCCAACTCTACACATGCCATCATGATGATTATTCCTGTAAGTTGGAAACTCATCCTAACTGAAACCTAACTCATGAGCTCACTATCATACTAAGAGAAAGACAAATCGAGGTCTTCATTGGCTAATGCACAAGCCAAAAGACCTTTATTCGCTACATTTTCAACACTTCCTCTTAGCGAGGAAGGTACTTCTAGAAGAACATCCTCCACCTAGATCTGTCTCCAACATCACCATGTTATGCACTGATGTCGCTGCTCCCTCTGAACTAGAAGAATTCCCTGCTTTCCGCTGCAGAATTTGATCTGAATACTTGTTCCTTCCAATCATTGTCCTAGGATCCATGTCTATCACCTCAGTCATAAGTGCCATGTACTCTGTATAACTCTGTGACTTCTTACTCTACCCGAGCATATAGCTAGGAGTCTCAACTCGCTCCTGGGCCTCTTGATCGACCCACCTGGCTCTCCTCCTTGTGCTAGGAGTCACTGACTGAGTGGATGACTCTTCTTGTCCTAGTCCCTTCTCCTCATCATCCTACTGGTCGACCCACTTGCCAACTAGATGAGACTCAAACTATGATATTGGCTGAGGCTCCTTCTTGGGAGCTCTAACCTGCTCTTGCTCTAAGGACTCCCTTAGAGCTTTGCTCTCCTCAACCCTCATGTCTCTACTCTGCGCACTTCCTGCCTTGCTTCTCAAGGCTGCGCTTGTCTCAACTTGTAGCAGGTACAAATTCTTCATCTTCACACATATTTTCTTCTTACATACAAAATATAAGTGCTTGAGGTAAGTCTTACCTGTGCTAAATATGACATCATAACCCTTGTCCTCAAGGGTAGCTACTGAAACAAGGTTCTTCTTCAGCCCTGGAACATAGAGGACATCTTTGAGATGGAGAGAGCTACCTCACTCCCTCTCAAAATTGACAATACCAACTCCCCTAGTTGCGTACTTGCCATCATCTCATAGCTCAATTTGAAACTGCATGTCCTTCTCCTTTAGGTGGCTAAAATACTCCTTGTTCTCAGTCATGTGGAATGATGCTCCTGAATCAATATACCATACACTGCTATCTATTGAGCTTGCCATGTAAGCTATCAATGAGAAATATTTCTTGAATTGAGAAGAAAATGCATCTACCTTAGCTGATGCAGCCACATGATCCTTACTGGACTCCTTCTTCCAATTAGGACACTAAGTAATTGTTGAGAAATCAAGTGCATTATATAGATTAGGTTCTTTAGGAATATTTTTCTTAGACTTTGACAAATTCTTGTGATTTCTCTTTTCTTCTTATTAGTTCTTCTTTAATTTATTATGTTCCTTTCATCAAGACAAATGCCAAACAAAGATGATCACAATAAGGGACACAAGATGTAGGCACTTAGCTAGGGAAAAACCTCTATCTAGGGGAAAACCCAATCCAACTCTTCCACTAGTAAATTAAGATGAGACAATCCAAGACCCTTTAGACCTAGACAAAAACTTCCCCCAAACACTAAGTTAGCCCTTCCTCCTTGTAGATGATCCCTGCCAAAGTCTCCAAGTGTTAGCTTCCCAGTTGCAACAACAATCTAGAATTTCGGCCCCCAACAATAGAATTTCGGAGTTGCAGTAGATTTAGAATTTTGGCCTCAGCTATAGCCCAAAAACTTCGCAAGTGTAAGAGATAGATTGCCCAAGAACTCGATTTAGGTCTTCCTAGCTTCTTCCTTCCTTCTCTAGCTACTTTGCACTTCTTTTCTACTTCTTTCTCTTGTAGATCGGACTTCATGAGTGAGTACTTCAAATAGGTCGAGTTGCCTCTCTATATATAGCCTTTCTGTTGGGTCGAATAGTCCTAATCCAGACTAACTTCATGAGGACATGGCCGACTTGGTGTGGAGGTGACAAATGACCTTTTTGACTCAAAAATAATTCTTTGTACATGATACAAAAACCCAAGAAGGGTCTAATAAAAATGATAATGACTCTATTGACTCAAGACAAAACCTAAAAGCCTTCAATGGAGGCTTTGACCTAAAAAACATTGACCCAAGCATGAAACCCATGCTTTAATAAGTCAATTTCTTTTACAATAAAATTTATTTTTCTTTCTTTTCATTAAATACAATTATGAAGACAGACACTAGTTACATTCTTCACACTCCCTCTTAACTAGGGAGATATTCATAATTACATACATACAGAGGAACATGGAAGATCTCAAAATGATATACTCTATGAAGAGTCGCAACGCACACAGTGCTACAAATTAGATACCTGACCAGGGTACTCTAATAAGGTGGGACTAAGGTGTACTCAAGCTTTAGCTACTCTAGGCACCATCAGGGTTATAAGCTCTAACACCAACCCAGGGATCTAGGTGTGTATCTAAGGTCGGAGCTCCATGACCATTGCCACCCTCGCTACTTCGGGATCTAGACATCAACACATAGGCTGAAAAGGTGTCCTCCCAAGAATCTTGTTTCCAGAAGATGCTTCATCTCTCCTTATCAATTAAATCAAATAAATATCCACCAGCGTGCTTCAAACCTTTTTCGGAGAGATTGCACAATCACAACCTCAATCAGTAATAAACCTTCAAATATATATACAAGTTAACACAAACCTTCAGGGTCTTCAATCATCTTGATGCTCATATCAACATCAAGTTATTCAGATTCAACTTGTCGGAAGCTTTCTTTTTTCATTTCTTTAATAGAACCAAATACAACCTCAGTACTTCTCAAGTCTTTTGTTTGCAACTTCATGAATTATGAACATCTATTTAAAGTACTTTTATTCATTCTTTTCTTCGAGGTATTTTCTATGACTGTTATTATATGCCCTCCCTCTCAACTGGGGAGATGTACCTTTTCTTCTATCCAACCTCCCTCTCAACTTAGGGAGAACAATAACATCGGATATACTTCATTCTTTCTCATGTCATCAAGGTCATCTTGATCATCATCAATCTTATAACTTCCTTCATCATGCTCATCATTATTATCATCTTCAATTACGAACATCTTGAAGATTATGTACCTACAAAACTTTAATAGCAAGTACAACCAAATACAAATATATAGAAGCATGAAGTCAATTATATCAAAATCATGTCATTACAATGGAAGCATCAAAACATTCAAGCTTTAGACATCAAATACCTAAACCTGGTTAAGTCCGTAATCAGCAAAGGTCATATCTTTTATATTCTAGACTTCAACAACTTGCTAGGGTTTTGTCATAAACCCTAGACTCCATCTTCGAGACACAAAGCCTTAGATATTAGCAATAACAATCCAATCATAGTACTATACATCTAAGGTTTCAGGCTTCAACAATATGCTTTTAGAATTACATGTCATAATCTACCAGGGTTTGTTGCAAACCCTAGATTTCATCTTCAAAACTAAATCATATCAATAATTGAAAACAATATACTTCTAGGGTTTCATTATCATGCCCTAGAATATCAATCTCTACTAGGGTTTTGTTATATACCCTAGATTTTATCAACTATCAAGATAGCATACTCGCATATACATATCTAGGGTTTCATTATCATGCACTAGCATCTCATATCAATATCTATTAGGTAAACCCTAGATACAAACATTAATACATCAAAGTTAGATATGCAACAATTTTGACCAAGCTAGGGTTTCGATCATATGGACGATTATACACCTAGGGTTTCATTCCTAGGATCTTACTTTAGTTATTACAAGGATTTTGTTTATAAACCCTAATTCACTAAACCCTAAAAATATAGGGTTTCATTATATAACTTAGACATTAACAACAAACCCTAAAGGACTAGGGTTTTTACCACGACATTATCAAAACCCTAAACTTCAAAAGAATAGGATTTCTAGACTTTATCAACAATCCCTAAGTAGATTAGGGTTTCATTATTTAACATTGACATACCCTTAGCAACAAGAGGCTAGGGTTTTACAGTGAACCCTAAGGGTTAGGGTTTCACAAGAATGATCAAATGACAAGAGATAATATAACAAGGGTAGATTCAATCTAATGATTAATCACCCTAACAAGAATCTCTATGATTCAAAATCCTATACATGAAAGGATTAGTAATATAGAACAAATTTCAACCTTTGTAATATGAATGCTCTTTGTAATATGAAGAAGATTTACTATAAATATTTATACGTACCTTGAGTTACTCCTTTTACAAACCTAGTAAGTTTTTCTTAATGAATGGCTTCCTCTGAAATATGATAACATCTTTATTACCATTCTTAATATATACCTACAACATTTATTGACAAGCATAATCAAAATATACAAGTACACTAGCATGGTGATTAGGATTTCCATTACCTTAATGATTGATATATATCTTGGACTATTTACAAATCCTAAACATTTGTTAGATGGAGACCAATTGAATGAGAGTGACATTAGCAATCTTTTAATCATACAATTAACTAACCTTAAGATATCAAACTTAAATGAGCAGGTTATACATACCTTAAGACATACATACCTTTATTTGATACTCCATTGAGCTTATTGCTCCTATTGCAAACTGTAGACATAATGTTAGATGTATGAGACAAAAGAATAAAAACAATGCTTACTTGATCTTGATGAAATCTTCAAGGATTCTTCCATGAGCTAGTGCATGACATATTTACTGTTTGAAGACTTCTTCCTTCAAGACTGAGATTCTTTTATTGTTTAAGAGAGGAGGCTCCACAGGTCGGCTTACTGTCTCCTTGTTTAGGAACAGACTGTGTATTTATATATGCTCATTGTATCTATGAATGCTCAAATTCTCAATACATTTATGGATCTTATATCACAAAGTCTTATACTACTTCCACAGGTTGGCGAATGACTGTAGCTAGGCCTAGTATGCCAACAATTTTGGTCTCTTTTATACTCAGAGACAAAATAGGAATCTCGACTCCCTTTTTCTTGGTAACTGTAGCCTTCAGTTCAGATCAACTTGAAGATTATACAATTTGCAAGGAGATCCTTCAAACAAGAAACATGCTCATGACTTCTTGTACTTTGAATGCATAGAAAATCGGGAATTTGGATGGAGGTTGTAGACCTTGTGAGGTCTCTTTTGACCTTCTCTCCTATACCAAGAAGTGCAGCCTCCCTTGGGCTGGTAGACAATCCTTTTGTCCTTTCAAAAACAAGGTTCTTTATACCTTTGCTCTCCTAGAATAGATCTATGGCTTTGTAACAAAGCTTAGGGTTGGATAAGGGTGTCCAAGAGCTTCTATCATTTTTTCAATGAATGCGGTTTATAGAGGACTATTAGATTAGCCCTAGGTCTCCTTGAATAGGGCTTATATGTCCTCCAAATGCTCTCACTAGCCTTGGCCTTATCTCTGTAATTAGGGCTTGATGAATTGCCCAAAAAATCTTTCTTCTTGCCTTTACTGATTCAATCTAGGGTAATTGTATTCTTTGAGATGGTATAGATCCAAATCAATCTTCTTTTCTTCCCTCTTTACAAAGCCCTAGCTCTTATTCCATGTTGAGAAATCAAGGGCATTATACAGATTAGGTTCTTTAGCAAGATTTCTCTTAGACTTTGACATTTTTTTGTGATTTCTCTTTTCTTCTTATTAGTTCTTCTTTCAATTTATTATGTTCCTTTCATCAAGAAAAATGCCAAACAAAGAAGATCACAACAAGGTACACAAGATGTAGGCACTCAGCCAGGGCAAAACCCCTATCTAGGGGAAAACCCAATCCAACTCTTCCACTAGTAAATCAAGATGAGACAATCCAAGACCCTTTAGACCTAGACAAAAACTTCCTCCAAACACCATGTTAGCCCTTCCTCCTTGTAGATGACCCCTGCCAAAGTCTCCAAGTGTAAGCTTCCCAGTTGTAGTTACAATCCAAAATTTCAGCCCCTAGCTACAAATTTTCGGCCCCCAACAACAGAATTTCGGACTTGCAATAGATTCAAAATTTCAGCCCCAACAACGGAATTTCGAACTTGCAGTAGATTCAAAATTTCGGCCCTAGCTACATCCCATAAACCTTGCACGTGTGAGAGATAGATTTCCCAAGAAATCGATTTAGGTCTTCCTAGCTTCTTCCTTCCTTATCTAGCTACTTCACTCTTCTTTTTTGCTTATTTCTCTTGTAGATTGAACTTCATGAGTGAGTACTTCAAAGTTCAAATAGGTCGAGTTGCCTCTCTATATATAACCTTTCTGTTGGGTCGAATAGTCCTAATCTAGGCCGACCTCATGAGGACAAGGCCGACTTGGTTTGGAGGTGACAATTAACCTTTTTGACTCAAAAATAATTCTTTTTACATGATACAAAAGCCCAAGAAGGGTTTAATAAAAATGATAATAACTCTATTGACTCAAGACAAAACCTAGAAGCCTTCATTGGAGGCTTTGACCTAGAAAACATTGACTCGAGCATGAAACCCATGCTTTAATAATTCAATTTCTTTAAAATAATTTTTTCTTTCTTTCTTTTCATCAAAATACAATTATGAAGATCACCGCTAGTTACATTCTTCAACAGTAGCGTAGTGCTCGAACTCATGGCAATGGAAGCACTTGATCTTGCTCAAATCCTTCTTCTTCTATTTGCCCTTCTGACTATACTTCGCCTCTCCTTGCCATTCTTGCCCTTGGTTTTCTTTCCTTTCCCTGCCAGGGAAAAGTTCTCCTTACCTTTGTCATAACTAATCTCCCAAATCTCGTCCCTCTTTGGATTTCTTCTTGGACACACACTCCATAGCCTTGTTGAAGAATCTAGGGCATCTAGTTAGCATGAGATTCTTTTGACGATGATAACTATTTGTGAGGTACTTTTTACTTTTTGTTATTAGAACAATATTCTCTTATTATTATTAGAGTGTGTTCTTCTTCTTACTTCATCAGACAACTACCAAAACAAAAGAGACATGAACACAAGATGTTGGATCTCAGCCAGGGTAAAACCTCTCACACCTAGAGAGGAAAACCCTTATGCAAATTTCTCTTATTGAAGCTTCAATTGACAAATTCCAAACCCGACCCTTGATCAGTGGATCCTCCAAGCACAAGACACAGTCTCTCTTTTGCACCTTCCTTTATGTTCTTCAATTAAAGCCTCCTTCTGCATTGCACCTTGATCTCTTCCTTTGCACTTCTTCCGGCAACTAGTAGCTCGACTATGGAAACCCTAGGTCTCCTTGATAGCCTATTTCATAATGTATTCCTTCCTTCTTCTTCTCGCTTGGCAGGCTTCCTTTTGCTTGATGATTGAGCTAGAGAATGAGACCTTCCTTGAGGGATATTTCCGAGTTGAGAGGCTGATCCTCCTTGCCCTACTGCAGGTCTGATTTCTTTGCACGTGTGGCTGATAGACTTGTTCTTGACCCTTTTTCTTGCTCCCTTTCTTCGCTTTAGGTTGGACCCACTTCGCTTGAGATGGAGGCCTATTTGGAGCCTCTTTTTCACCCAAACAAAACTCTTCTTATGCTGCTACACTTGCAGATCTGATATGACAGCAGACAGACCCTTTTTCCTTCGCATGTGTGGCAAAGATTAGCCCCAAAACAGCCCTCCCAAACTCGTTTTCTACTTCCCCTTCTTTGCTGCCCTAGAAGCACCTTTCTTCTCCTTTTTCGCACTTCTTTCTTGACTCTTTTCTTCGCTGATTTCAGAGATCACTTGATGCTTCATTTGAGAGGTCAAACTGCCCTATATATAGGAGATTGTCCCTCCTATTTGGGCCGACTTGAGCCAGTGAGGCCAACTTGACTTTAAGTGCACCAAAAATTCATTTCTTTAGCCGACTTGGAGAGGAGACTTGTCTTTGCTTTGGAGGATCACCTTTGACATATTTACATAGTGTAACTTGCCCTTAAATGGGTCTTTCATAATTACATTGACTCTTTGACTTTCCTATAGCACTTCAACATGTGCTAGACCTATGCAATGAGCAAGAAACTCATTTTTACAATTGACAGAAATAATAATTATTTTTCTTTTATAGGTACAAAGATCAAAATTACATTTATGAAGACCGAACCTAGTTACACTTTCTTCAATAAGCCTCTCCCATCCTGGTAGATTTTCTCTACCACTAATTGCATCCTGGAAATTCTCCCACGACTTATGAAGTCCCAGTAATGCAAGACTCACAAGGTGTTTATCTACTATAGTCTCGTCCACTCTAGCTAGCTCATCCCGAACATGGGTGAACTTGGAAAAATATGTGATGGTGGGCTCTTCTTTGCTCATCTAGATATTTCCTAGCTTGTCCATTAGAGGAAGCTTCCTGACATCCCTTGAACCTTGATATAGATCTAAGATGGCTTTAAAAATCTCATATGATGTCTTCTTCTCATGGAGATGAGGAATAATATGGTTTATGACCCCCTCAAGAATGATCCTCCTTGTCTTGGTGTCATTCTTGTTATGTTGTATCAACTGTTGGGCATCTTGAGGTGGCAATATTTGCTGCTTCACAAACTTGAGCACCCCATTATCCTCCAACACTACTGAGATATGCTCCTTCCACGAGCAGAAGTTTGAGGCTCCCTCTAAACTGTGATTTGCCCTTAGTCCTAGGAACACCATACTGCTATCCAAGGAATTGCTCTTCAAAACTCTAGTGCAAGCCTTCTACCTAATCTGCGCTCTTCACTCACTGATCAATTTGATGCTAGTCTTTATGCTGATCTCTACTATGATACCATGTTAATTTTCCATGAAACTCTGCAACTACTTAGATAATAATTGAAAACAAGGCAACTAAAAACTAAAACCGAATTTTCTTTCACCAAGATACAAAGTTTCGTAACAAATTAGAAGCAACAGAATAAACACTAGAGATAAAAACACAATCACACAAATTGAAACACTTGTTTACCCAGGAAACCTAAAAGGGAAAACCTGCTATCTTTGTTGTGGTATTTTATTGATTGTTCTTTAGCAGTTGGATCTATTACATAGCAATTTGTCTCCGAGAAAGTGTTTTGCTTCTTCTCACTAATCTCAACTGATACAATTGATCTCGGCTTGCCTTGATCACTACTTGATCCCAACCCTCTAGCACACAACTATTCCCTTGCTGCCTCCTTGACTTGCCTTGCCTCTTGCTTAATCCCGCTCCTCCTTCCTTGCGCACTAGAGCCCCTATTTACTTGCACACTTCTCCTATTACGTTGTGCACAAGGAGCTCCTATTTCCTAGCGCACTAGTGGCTCCTATTCTCTTTGCGTAAATCTCTTCAAGTCTCCGATTTCTTACCACACTTGTGGCTCCTATTTCTTAGGACACAAGGTTCCTCAAATATTTGCACAATCAATCTCCTAAATCCTTGTGCACTTGTGATCTCCTATTTCTTAGGACACAAGCTCTCTGCGCTCTCCACAATCAAGGATGATCTCACAAACTCGTGAACTGTCTTGTCTCACAAACCTTGTGTACAAAACTTATGATTTCTTGTTCCTTCATCCTCCTCTTTATAGACCCAATTTGAGCATGCAAGGGGCCTAGCTCAATTTAGAAACTTGAGTTCTGATTGACGAGTTAACTGAGAGTCCAACTGATTCTCTCTCCAATCAACACTTGGAGTATTAACTTGCTCTCCCTTCAATCAAGACTGAAGACTAACTCGCTTTAACTGAACTTGTGATTGCCACCTCATTTTGTAGTCAAACTGATGAAGACTCCACTTAATTGAAACTCCAACTCTATGCATGCCATCTTGATAATTATTCCAGTAAACTAGAAATAAACTCATTCTAGTTGAAGAGTAACTCATAAGCTCACACTCACACTAGAGAATGACAAATCGAGGTCTTCACTGGCTAAGGCACAAGCCAAAAGACCTTTACTTGCTTCATTTTCAACAAGATTTAGTATGCGAGTATTGATGAGAGCAACTTGTGAAGTCGAATAACTTATACCAACTTCCTCAACTCTGATGACACATGCCTCAGTAAGGAATATGACCGTGATAGAACCCCACGTACAGAGATCCATGTGGGTTTAGAGTAAGAGCTTTTTACTAGGTGGTTTTGCCTTGATCATTGTGAAGTTGAAGTCATACAGATTTTATGCATTTCAAACTGAATAATTTAGCTGAATAATCAAATTTCCAAATTTTTGAATTCTTGGGGCCAATTCAGTTGAATTTGGTAACTTTTCTCCAAGGAAAACCTCGCAAGAAAACTCTCGGACACTTCGTTACACCTGCAAATGGTACCTAGTGCAAACCCATTGGCATTGATTATGGCCCCTAACTTAACAAGGACATCAAGTGAGGCATGCAATGGAGGTAGGCAGCTTGGGTAATCGATCTTGAAACCTCTTGCACAAACCCCAAAGCACTCAAGCACTCGAGCTCATTGACTAGGGTATTTGAATTTGTTAACTATGTTTGAAAGCCTCCATCACTTTTTTCCACGTCTATATAAAGTCTATATATATGTTATAGCAGAATGTATTAGGGGGCTGAATCCACATGAAATTTGTGTAGATGAAATTGCATGTTGATCTTGCTAATAAGCTACTTTGAGAGGAACAAAATGGTTGAGAGCAATTTGAGTATCTATTATAAAGGATAAAATATCTTGTTAATACCCATTTAAACCAATTTAGCTTTTTGTACGTGTGTTATGTCCCCTTGATGATGGAGGGAAACCAACTCTAGGAGGTCACTCACCTTCCTTGACACAAACAACACAAAAGGGAATCTACCCCTGTGAGTGTTTGAACTTGGGCTGTTACATGGTGACATCCCATTGCAACCACCAAGTCACAAGAGAGATTTTTGACATATAGATAGAATTTCAGGTATGAACTGTGTTATTCTCTTTTTTGGTTGTGTCATATTTGATGAACTATTACTTGCATACTTTTGGTTCCATTTTTTTTAGATGGAAGCACCTTGTCCGAATTTTTGATAGCAAAATCACCTCATATACCACTTTAGGAAGTTTTAAGCTCCAAGATAATGTCACTTTTGGTGTCTATCTCCAATTTTTTTATCAAATAAAACTCTAAAGTAAGGACATTAGAGTCAACAAAAACAGAATGAGAAGTATGTTACCGCTCAAACTAGCAGGGGACCTAAAGGGGATCCCTAAAGGGCAAATGCTAGGCCAAGGGCAACAAATGGAGACTTAGCCCATTGTCACCTTAGCTAAGGCTCCCTTCTATTTACGGACTTTCACCGATGGGAGGAGACTCGATATGTATGGAGTCACTAATGAATGATAAGTCAATGGATGTGAGTGATCCAAACCCTTTCCCAGAAAAGTTTGAAGGATTGAGCTTGCTTGCTCTCTAAGCAAGGTACTATGTGTTTCTAGGGAAGAAGAAGAGAGGATTTTGAGGGTAGGGTTATGGGGATAGATTTTGTGAAGGAGTTATCCAATCCCTAAAATCCTTGTTAGAATTGGTATCCCGGATGGTTCTTGAAGAATGGTGTTTTGAAGGAGCGGGACCACACGGGGCCAAGTGGACCTGGTCTAGGATATGAGGAAGGTATGAAGCAAACAATGATATTATTACCCTAGACAAGGTGGGGAAAGGATCAAGAGAATAGTTTCACTTGAAGATGCTGTCTTGACCCTATGAGGTACTAGCCTTGGGGATGGCAGGGCAAGTTTTGATCCCAAAGCTAGGGCTTGACTTTTCTTCCAACTCCACTATCAGAATGGCTTCAAAATTGGAGGAGGGCTAGAGGAAAGGCCAACGCAGGAGACCCTAGGAGATCAAATTTTTTTTATGGCTAGCTTGTCGGGAAATTGATGCCCTAGTCACCCAAATGTGGCTAGTCTTGGAAGGATGTGAGAAAATGTGGATTTTAGTGACCACCCTTGGTAGATCAGTGCCTTAATCTTTGGGAGAATGGAGTCTATGTTGAGAAAGAGTAGGATTTCTTGGTTTCCTGTCAAGGAGGCCTCAAGATCACTTCGTTTGCCTTCTAGGTCAAGAAGAAGCAACCTTGTAGCTTTTATACTTCGATGTGCAAGATAAATGGCTTTTCAAGGTCAAATTTTACCCTTAGGAGATTTCGCTCCTATTACATGGCCGATACATTGAAGGAAATGCTATAATAGAGACAAATTCTACAATATTAAACAGTAAATGCATGCAACAATTATGCCCTAGAACAATGAAAATCCCAATCCGACATATATCACAAAAGTAAACATCAGAAGCACGTACTTACATGTAATAGAGTATATCTAGCCATTCACAATTGACAATAAAGAAGCTCCAAGAGAAGATATACGAATATCCATTCATCAAAACTCATGCATAAAATCTCCAATTCATCCTTAGAAAAAGTGCGAAATTCTCAAGAGAGATAAGAGATCCAAAATCAAAGTGATGATGAGAAATGAACTCATCTCACTCCTATTTATACACAACTTAGGAGTTCGAATTAGCTTCCTTGGCCTACATAAGCCCCAAAAATAAAATAATGTGCTAATAATACAACTTTTGGTGACAAGCTCATAAATGAAAAAGTAAGCCTCTCAAGAGGTCAAATAATAATCTATGCATGTCGTACGGCCCTCTAAGAGGCCTAAGGAGGTCCATGGGTGCCACAATGAAGAATAGGGCCCTCAAAAGCAGTGGGCAAGGGGTTGGCCCCTTGTAATAACTTGTGGTGCTACAAATGACATGTGGGGGCACGCAAGTGTCCTCATGGGTCTCCAAAAAAATCGAAGATGCCTGTAGATCTCCTGCAAGGGCTAGGATGATGGTGTAGGTGATGCCACATCATCGTGCAAGTCGTGGATCATCTGCCAAGTGTATGGTGTAGATATGGGGCCAGTTGGGCATGATGGATTAGGTGCATCTTTCTTGTCCAATAAGTGAACCACGAGCAATCTCTGAATGGATGTGGGGATCCATGGAGTGTAATCTGCTACTGTGGAGGCCCATGGTTCTCAACGCTCACCCTACGTGTGCTAATGTAGCCCTCGGAGGATTAGGACCCCGTATAGGGAGACCAAACCCAAATGGAAACCATCTGCAATCTTGCATAAGATCCAATGCGTTCCCTAGCCTTCCAGTACAACAAGTCATTAGAGAAATCGAGTAAATGAGCTTACCTAATCATGGACCACAAGTGGAGACTTCATAATGGCTTGCGCTTCCATAATGGGTTTCGAAAAGTGCCAATGTCTCCTAAACTCCAAATGGGGTTAACCAAGTGCCCTATTAGGTGGTTTCTACTTCTAAAGGGGATAATATAGTTAAGGTACATCCTCTAAAAGGTGGTGGCATGTGGCAGATAGGTGAATGAAGTAGGGAATGAGAAGAGGCAACCGTGGGTCACATGCTGGGGTACAAGGGTAGCTGATAAGAGGGAAGCCCATACTTGGGTTTATAATGTATTGAAGGGAGCAATCGTGGTACATGAGGTGCCCCGATCTTAATTTTTCCACCCTTCTTTTATGCCTTTTGCCTTTTTTATGATTTTCTTTGATTCACTGCTCGGGCTCAAGGGGTTAGAGCATGATGTGTAAGATATAGTAGTGGAATCCCCTTTTTAAGGTGGGGTGGTTCATTGCCCCCAGGGGTTGGGACAATCATGGGTTCCTATATGATGAAGAAGGCTCATAGAACCTGTAGGAACCAGGGTGATGGCCATGATGATGGGGTAGAGCTCATGTATTGGATTTTTCCCACGTGCTAAAATGTTTTTGTCCTGACCATCTTTTGCATTTTGTGGTACTTTTCCTATTGAATGTTGCCATATATGCTTTTAACTTTCTTTTCAGCGACATCAACCTCCAGGCTTTATTCTAGGCCATGACCCAAGGTGTGGGCAAGGGGAAGGGGCAAGCTAACCCTATGTGGATCCAATGGATGGATGTGGACCTAGGCGGGAAAAATGATGGATGGGGTGATAATGGATGGAAATAGGGTAATATAAGCGGATAAGGGAGCAGGACCATGCAACCAAAATTAGGGTTTCGTGTGAAATACCATCCCTAGAACCAAATGGTCAATAAAAGAGATCCCACGGGACTAGAATTCGAGGTTAATTCCTAGAAGGGGTCTAGGGACAGAAGCATAGACCTAGCCCATTTTTCCGCCAAATCCTCCCATTAATCCATGCCCAAAAGTGCCAATTTCCAAATGACAAGGCATACCTTTCAGATTCGGGAGGCCCGACTTCAAACATATGATCGTGGCAGATGGGCGAGGGACCACATGGCTGGCTCAGGTGGCAGAGAAAATGGCACAATGAGCTAGCTAGTGGTTGCTAGCCGAGGACCACCTTGAGAGAAAATTTTCTCCTAGGGATATTACCCACGAAGTGGTGGGTAACAAAGTATACAACTAATAATTCATCAAATATGATATGTCTAAGAAATAGGATAACACAATTCATACATGGAATTCTATCTGTTACTCAAAAATCTCTTTTGTGGGATAATGGTTGAGATGTGGTGCCACTATATAACAACCTAAGTTCAAATCCTGGTAGGTGTATAATGGACCAAAACAATACAACTAATAGATATCAAATATGACACAACCAAGATAGAGCATAACATAGTTCATACATGGCATTCTATCTATATGTCAAAAGTCTATCTTGTGTGTGTAGAGGGACACCTCAACGTTTGGAATATCCATACCATTTTGGGAAGGGATGACAGTGAATGTAGAAGAACACTTGAAATTGGCTTAAAAATTCAAATGATAAAGTGTTGTCAAAGCCATCGTACCTTCATATTTTGAATTGTATTTGCCAAGACAGTGAGGGACTTTGTAAGTGAGTAACCAAGTCTAGGACTTGGAGTTGACTTAGCCTATGGAATCCAAACTTGTTGACCCATAACCTTTTGGGAACTATGATGTGATCAACCTCCTAGGAAGTGAATGACCAAGTCATATTCAAGCAAGTTGGACTTAATAAAGAGGTGTTGTTGATTTATCAATTGGCCAATGATGGAGCCAACAAATTTCCAACCTACAATGTGGTGGAGCATCAAGAATCACCTCAAACAAGCAAAACACTGCAAGTTTTGTCAATGCCAAAATCTTTAGTTTAGATGTTACAAAGTCCTTTAGCAAGGTGCAATCCTAGGGGCACTTAGGAAGGTTTTCATTGTCATTGCAACAACCCTTCCTCTTGCTTTAGGGTGGTTTCTTTTTGGCACAAGGGTGGAAACCCTAGAAATGATTGTTCTAAGGTTTTATTTTGTTAAGGTCCTACCTTAGCCTACCTACTTAGGGTACTTAGGAGTTAGTCAATTAATGTAGGAGACCATCTTTTTTGAATAAGACCTATTAGATAGTTAGTGGATAATATTTTGATGTAAAAGTGTCCTCTTTATCGAATAAGGCCCACTAGGTAGTTGGTACTCATTAATAATTGGACCACAAGTAGTTAGGGTTTTGTTGTTGAGAATCTATTTATAGACCTAGGATGCTATGGAATGTTTTTGTCTGGAAATGTTGTAATTAGAGCTCAATTTAATGAGAGGTTGCACTACCTTAAGCAGCGAGTGAACATAACTTTCTTTCTTCATTGATCATTAATACGAGGATAAATTTTGCATATTCCATCTCATTTGTATCTTGTCTCTATTTTTCCACGTTTATGTTGTTGAAATACCTTATCTGTGATTCAAGTATAAGGGTTAAGGATCACTACAAGTGGTATCAAAGCTCTTTTCCAAGGCAACACACATTTGAATTTTAGTAGAAATTTGTTGAAGCTATTGATGTGTTTTGACATCTTTAAATAACATAGAGATCTATCATTTGATAGGAAAATATAGGGTTGGGAAAGAACACATGCAGAAAATGTTAGTGGTGTCCCCTGCTTTGACACCCTTGTAACCTCTTTTTGGTACCTCTTTGAGTAGTACCCCGTTAGACAACACTTGTATATGGAATTGAATTCCATGTATTCTCAAGTATACCAGATTTCCTTTGAGTGCACCTAAAATTGGTCTTACATAATCTTGTGGTTGTCTTGTTGCTATAGGACACCAAGAATAACATTTGGGGATATTGCATACTAGGGAATTGGGTAGTATGGCTAAGTGTATAGTCTATACTCGGTTTCGTGAAGGATGCAATTGAGTATATCAGTGGAAACTCTTTGGTATATCAGAGAGCTATAGCACTTGACATTTCCTTGCCCTTAGGACCTTGAAAACCCTGGCCTCTAAAATATAACCATGAAATTCATACATCATTGGAAGTTTGGGTCTTTCCAATACCATTATGGAAGACATATCTTAAAAGATTCCTTGCGCTATGTTGATCTTGTGGGGATACGTCTCTAGTAACCATTTTGGATGGTTTCTATAGTACAATTGTTGGTGATATATCCAAAAGACTCCTCTCAAGGCATTAGCCGCATTGAGATAAATCATGCAATTGGAAGAGTGGCACTAATACTAGTTACCCAAATGTGCGGTCACAATATCCTCATATCATTTGGGGTTGGAGGGTGGTGGGGAAACAAGGCTTACAGATTCCTATTGGTAGTTTGTGAAAATTTTCAAAAAATTTGCCACTCCCTAGACAACAATAGTAAAAACAAATTCCTTTGTATGGAATGGGGTTGTTGCATGTCTTCTCAAATTTTTAGGTCACCATATGCACTATTTCGGTCATAGTAGTGCTTGATTTTACTAAGACTTTTGTCTTTGAATGTCATGCTTTGGAGCTCCAAGAAGCTAGGGAGTTTTCTCTTTGAGTTGTGTTTGACGTTTACCTTACCATAAATTACGCCTTGGACCCATTTGAAGGTAGGGCATTCAACTTCAAGGGTTTTCTTCTTGCTTGCATCTTCTATCCTCACGGTATTATACCCTGAGTTCAATCTAGGAACATGGCGCTCCATTAGTGATACAATAAAAGTAATGTAAGCCATGTAACCATGTATCAAATGTGGAAATCTCGTGAAAAAGTGTGCCTCTAAAAAATTTAAAATCCTCCATCATGCCAACCATACTTCTTCTACACCTTTGTCCTAGCTCCAGATAATGAGTGGTGCTTGGGAAAGATAGAACAAGGTGCATAGCCTCCAAGTTTGACCTACAACCCATAACTTCTACTAAACTCCTACGGTCTTTTGCGATGCTTGATGAGGAAATCCCATGAAAATTTGAAACGACCGCTTCATTTTCATGGGGAAACAGTTGGCTCCATATGGGAATTGTAATGCCTCATGGGGTGCAAGAGAACTCTACAGTCTTTACTGAATATGTTCTTGCAAGGTGAATTAAATGGCTTGCTACCCACAGTGGGATGGATGAAAAACTTTGCATCCCTACCACATAATACAAAATTTTATCAATCCCAATTTATGACAAAATAATTGAGAATGTTAATCGAAATACCCATTTTGAAGGGATGATAAGTCATGAGCCCAAAATGGCAAAGAGAGCATAAATGGAATATGCTACTTCTGAACATTGAGCTTATTCTTTCTATCCTTCTCTACAACCATAAGATGCAAATGCTAAGTGAAATCAAAGAGCTAGTGAAACCAATATATCATCTCGATGACAACATTCTAACGACCCTTGGTTGATTTTCTATGTAAATAGAATAAGACCAAGGTCACAGGACACGTATTCCAAGCTGAATGCTGGGCAAAACATAGTGATGGGTATCACTTGTGATTAATTAATGGCTATGAAAATTGACAAAGTTATTGGCAAAGGCAAAGTGGTAATAATTGGCATTTTATTTTATGAAATAAAAGAAAATAGGAGAAAAGGAAGGTGAAGAGACAAATTTGCATGCTAAGGAAATTAGAGGAAAAATTGAGGAAAATGAAGAAAATAGAGGCCTCAATGATAAAAGGGATTCCGAGGATTAGTTCACAACTTTTCCAGTTTAGTTTTGGAGCTCTAATTTCATTCTCTCATACTCTTGCACACTTAGAGAAATCTTGGAGCATGCTTGAAGCACTCTAGTATTCACTTCGATTTGGAGAAAGAAGGCAAAGGAAAATAGGGAGCACAAGGAAACATTTGGATCAACAACTACAACTGGATTGCTTTGCAGGTAACAAGTTGCATGTGTGATTTACTTGCTGATTTCTGGATGCATGGTATATGCATGTGATTTTCTAGTTATGTGTTGTCATTGCCATGGAGGTTTCCCTGGATTGAAAATGGCTTTAGTCTTGCCTTGCCATTTGTTGGATAACCATGGTGTTTTGGCTTTTTCCTCTCGTTGTTTTTTTGATTGGTGCTCAAGTTCCCATGGCTGTGGGTTGGAACAAACGCTTTGGAAGCCCTGGAACAACTTGGGTTGAGTTACTAGCCTTGGAACCTAGGTTGGGACAAACACTCTAAAGCCCTTGGTGGGTTGAGTTACTAGCCCTGGAGCTTAGGTTGGGACAAATGCTTTGGAGCGCTTGGTGGGTTGAGTTACTAGTCCCTGGAACTGGGTTGGACAAATGCTCTGGAGCCTTGGAAGGATGTGGGTTGAGTTACTAGTTCCTGGAGCCCTGGACAACTTGGGTAGAGACTGATCTGGTTGGTGTTAGTAATGTCCGACCGTGGAGGTGGAATCATTGTGGTTGAGGGTTGAGGTGGTTTGGCCTCTGGAAGCCCTAGTTTGGTTTTGTTTTGGTTTATTCCATGAGATCCCACATTTATGCTTGAAATATGGCACGGGGGTGATTGGCTGAAAGAGATTTGGTTCAGCCTAATCTATGGTCGGGTGGTACGTGGAAGTCCTTGACTTGGTTGGTATTTTCATATATTAATAAGAGCTATTCTTCTATTATGATTCATGTATACTTGTAGTGATTATGTTGGTGATATTATGGCTGAGTTTCCATGGTTTCTATGTTGGTTATTTGTTGGTTACATGATGTATGTTATCTATGGATCATGTCATGATTTGTTTAGTTATCTAATGGTTGATGAATATATGGACTAATAAGTGTTGTTGCAACTATGTGGAGAGGACATAGATCCTTCTTGGTGATTCTCAGATGAATCTTAGACTCTTATGATCAAATATGCATTCATGACCTGTAGCTTACATGTTTGCCATGTGTTTGACGAAATGTCTAGTGTGTTCTAGGTAGTCTAGGTCAACTTTTGCCTTCAAGTTTGAATGATTAACATTGTCGTTATGAGAAATATGCTTGTAGAAAGTTACAAGAAGTTTTGGGTAGTGGTCTGGAGACTAGCTTAGAAAAGTGGCTCAGATCCTAGGACTGTAGACACAAAACTGAAGATCTGGGGTCATAACGACATGGAGCAAGGCTTGTGAGTGCGGTTGGAGGCTCGCAACTACATGCAAGCAGTATCAAGGGTGTGGTTACAGGTCTAGGTCAGTGAAGCAAGTTTCTAGCACAGGGATTGACCACTTGGGGTGTTTCTTCAACTCTTGGGTGATTTGTAGTCCCTATAGGATGTTAGTTTGTGGCCAATTTGTAAGCCCCACTCCTTAACTGGAACTAGGCCGGGTCAGGTCATAGTGACACTCGTCTCATGTTTACCCTAGCGGGATCGTGAATTTGGGTAAATGTGTGAAGGGGTGGTCACAAAATGGTATGAGAGTGAGGTTGCAGCACTGGACCTCGGTGTAGATGTGATTGTTATGTATGCATGTCCGATTGTCTATGTGTTTGTCATGCATGCACGCTGGTTATTTCTCGTGATGGTCATTGTTGTAGTTGTGTCATCTTGTAGAAGTTGATGATGTTGGTATGTTATGATGATTGATATATTGATGTTATATATATTATGCTAGTCTGGACTGATTTGTGTAGACGAAATAACCTCCCTCGAACTTCATTGAGGTATGTTGGTTTATGTTTATATTTGGTTATCTAACATGGTATGTTTGCAGGAAGAGGAAGATCAGAGATGACAAGCATGATGGTGGATTACAGTTCATGTGACTCCCCTTATAGATCATTTGAACAACAAGGAGATGAGTACTCTCCTGGCATTACAGACACCTTGAGAATTCTGAAGGTAGAGATCAGAAGTTGTAAGGTGGATAATGACAGGATAATTCAGTCATAGGAAAGACTTGCCAGAGCTCAGGATAAACAAGTAGAGGTTGATGCAATGATCCTTCAAAGTGTTTTTAGGTTTGTAGAGACAGGGACAACCACGAATCAGTTATGGACAGGAGGATAGGACAAATGGGGCATATGGTAGCAGGTCTCATGGAGGACACATGTCAGACAGGGATGACACAGTCAGAGGTGGTAGATGGATGGATACACTTGATAGGAGAGGTAGTGGTTATGGGTTCTATTCTAGTTTTGGATCAGAGAGACATCATTGTCATCATCGCTATCATCCTTATAGGAGGAGTGAGAAGCAGTGCTTGCCAGAAACCAAAAGATGCAAAAGCATGGCTACTTGGGATAAAGAAGTTCTTCGAGCTACATGATTATACAACGAATATGAAAGCCAGGATAGCCATTTTTAGTCTCAAGGGAAAAGCAAACATCTAGTGGGAAGATGTGAAGTGTGTCAGAGGCATCAAGATAAAGGAGTTGAGTTGGCATGAGTTTAAGAGACTTTTCAGAAATAAATATTTGTCAGAGAGATACTATGACGTTAAGGCTAAGGAGTTCTACGAATTGAAGATGGGGTGATAAAGAAGTTCTTCGAGCTGCATGATTATACAAAGAATATGAAAGCTAGGATAGCCATTTTTAGTCTCAAGGGAAAAAAAACATCTAGTGGGAAGATGTGAAGTGTGTCAGAGGCATCAAGATAGAGGAGTTGAGTTGGCATGAGTTTATGAGACTTTTTAGAAAGAAATATTTTTCAGAGAGATACTATGATGGTAAGGCTAAGGAGTTCTACGAATTGAAGATGGGGTTTATGACAGATGAAGAGTATATGACTAAGTTTTTGGAGTTGTTGAGATATGTGCCATATCTTAAGGATGAGAAGACGAAGGTTCAAAGATTTGTTAGTGGATTTCCATTAGCATTTAAGGATTAGATTGAGTATGATGAGCCTCAGACATTGGAGGAAGTAATTGGGAAGTTGAAGTATTGTTATGAGTAGTATAAGCATAAGTCGGAGCCTAAGCAGGGTTGGAAAGGTAATGACAAGACTAAAGGAAAGTGGGATAAGAAGTGAGGAAGACCTCAGGATGCAGGTAACAAGGAGAATGCAATGTCGTACAAGAAATTCAATGCAATTGACAGAGGACAGGGATTTCAGTCTGAGGAGCAGAACAAGGGTGATGGCAAGAAGCCTTTGCAGTGTTGGACTTGTGGCAAGGATCATCATAGGAGAGATTGTCCACAACATTAGGGTGGCAGACCTTAGATTTACAGTGCTCAGGAGGCACAGACAGTTGGGGATGTTGGATAGAGTATTCCTCAGATTTATGCAGCATTGGATAATAGACAGGCTGATCATCAGACATCTATTGTTAGGGTTCCACCCTAACCCCCTATTTTATGTAGTAGGATCGAGTCATAGTTATAGTTAAGTAAAGAGTCAATAAAGCCCATATTAATAGTAAGTGGTTAACCTGCTTTTGATGACGAGACCACAGTTAGTTGCAAATGGGCCATGGTATTAGATAGATGGTATTAATAAGAACCATGGTATTGCTCCATGGTATTGCATGTATGAGTCATATATAAAGGATAGAGACTCCCTACGAGGAGCATCGTGTCTTATTTTGTAATCGAGCTCTGCTCTATTGGAGGTTGCCCCCTTGAAGAGGCAAGTGAACATTGCTTTCTGAATAATAAAATACTTGCTGTTATTTCTCACTGTTCTATGTTCTGGGTATATTTCTGCGCATATTTGGTATCCTTGTATCGTCTTGCAGGTTAAGAGCATAACAAGTGGTATCAGAGCGCTTTCCAGGGCCGTGGGATCTCCATTTTTTAGCAAATTTTTTTTGGCTAGAGACGTGTTCCGGCGTCTTTAAACCACGAGATCTATCATTGAGCGCATAAACCTGTGTATTTGGGGAGGCATGCACACAGGAAATACAAGAGGTGGTCACGCTTGTTGGACTCCCTTGTAACCCCTGTGGGTACCCCTTCGAGTAGTAGCGCATTAGATAGAACCGCGCACAGACTGTCTTCCAAGTACCCTCTGGTATATCGGAAGCCCCCTGGCTCCCTTGAAACCTCGCCATAGATAAACCGTCGACCGTCTTGCTGCTACAGTACATCGAGAACAACACTCGGAGAGATTACTCGCCCGTACGATAGGGTAGTCGGGTTGTACGACTAAGGGTACGGTTGATCCTCCTTGGTTAGTGCCCTGAAAAATTGGGCCGAGTACTACTGTCAGACCCTTATGTATATTGCGATCTGTAGCACTTGACACTCCTCGAGACCATAGTTCCCTTTTCTATCTTTGGATCATGCATAATCTCTGCCAGATTAGATCTCGCAAGTGGGGTTTTGCAGCAGCAGCAGCAATCAGTCCCGTAATTTAGATTTAACAGAACAACCATTCAGATCTATTAGATCCATCAGATCCACAACAGCAATCTATTCTGCCACTCAGATCTATCCGATCAGCCATTCAGATCTCTCAGATCCACCAGATCCGCCATCTAGATTTGAGTAGTTGTGTGGGTTCCTATACTGGGGCGTGATTTTCGCAGGACTTTTGGCAGCATTGACATTTCGGGGATTCGACTACTGCAGTATTCCTAAGCAAGGAGTAAAACTCCGTTAGGAGTTTTTAGAAAAAAAAAAATTCTGAGACCCCTCGGGGCGCTTATTGGTGACCTAACCCATAAGAATCAGGACGACTAGCTGAGCAAGGTGGTACCATTCAATTGTTAGTGCAAAAAAAAAAAATTCAGGCGGTCCCAAATTTCAAGTACATCGGATCGGTGCATGGTAGAAACTAGAGCTCAAGCTATGGCCAATGAGAAGATCGACAAACTTGAACAATCCTTGAAAGACATCCAAGACCAGCTGGTGAAAATAACTACAACACTCTCTAAGGGCAAGGCGGAAGCCTGCGGAGGCGTATATTGGCAATGAACAGAGTGAGGGTGAGTCTAGCCACTCTCTTCACCTCTGGGGCACCCACCAACAATCCCGTTGCGACCACCCAAGCTGGATATGCATAAATTTGATGGTTCTCACCCGGCAGCATGGATAGCACAAATGGAGCAGTATTTCAATCTGAATTACATCTTGTATAATGAGACTCAACTTATGGTGGGGAGCATGTATTTGGACAATGAAAGATGGCAATGGTGGCAATGACATCAATGTTGCAATGGAAGGCCCTTGACTTGGGACACATTCAAAAAAGCTCTTATGGAGCACTTTGACCATGACTCTGCTTTTTTGGGTTGTCTCACTAAGCTTCGACAGACTGGCACAGTGGATGAATATATTACAGCCTTTGAAGCCTTAGCTTTGCACACTATAGGTCTATAAGATGAATTCTACACGGAATGTTTTATCAGTGGTCTTAAAGAGGCCATACAAGCTCACGTCCGACTGCACCACCCTCCTACATGGTCGGAGGCTTGCAAGGTAGCTTGTAAAGTTGAACGTGCATTAGCGGCCCAGTCCAATCGCCCAAATTTCACCTCCAAGGGTCATCCCCCACAAGCTCACAACACTACCCAAACACTTAAGGTTCAAAAGGTTTCACCTGCACAAATGGCAGAAAGAAGAAAGTAGGGATTATGTTACTACTATGATGAAAAAGACTCCCCCGATCATAAATGCAAGGAGCCCAAATTCTTTCAAATTGATGCTACTGATCACAGCTCATCGGAGGAAGCCCCACCACTTGAGGAACCTGAGGAGGAAGAAGAGGACAACCAGAAGGACAATGTCCCTGACGAACCAGTTATTTCGCTGCATGCTTTGGCAGGGATTTCTTCACCTCAAACTCTCAAAATCAGAGGTTTTATTAAGCATCACCCAATAGTAGTCTTGATTGATAGTGGAAGTACACATAATTTTATCCATCAAAGAGTCGCGGAAGCAGTGCATTGTTTTGTACAAGCAGTTTCTAACTTCCAACTCCAAATTGCAAATGGGGGAACAATGAAATGTGACGGCCGCTGTGAAAATGTCAAACTTCAAATGGGGGATTATTAGTTGAAGACCCACATGTTTGCCATACACATGGGAGGGTGCGACATTGTCCTCGGTGCTGAATGGCTTCGCACACTTGGGCCAATCACAATGGATTTCCAGGAGTTATATATGACCTTTAAGCAAAACAACCACACACATACCCTCTGCGGACTCTAGGCGGGAGCTCCCTCTATCATCAACGCACATAGGATGGAAAAATTGTTAGAAAAGGGCCATCACGGAATTATAGCTTAATTTAATGCCATCCAGGCCTTCGAACCCAATTCTCTTCCGATTCATCCTGAGATGCAACATATTTTAAATAACCATCTGCCAGTCTTTGACAAGCCTCATGAGCTTCCACCCTCGAGAGGGGAACATGATCATAGCATCACTTTGGTCCCAGGGGCCCAACCACCAAATGTGCGCCCATATAGATATCTGTTCGCCCAAAAGAATGAAATAGAAAAAATAATCAAGGAACTTTTGGAAGCAGGCGTCATTCGTCCCAGCATTAGTCCTTATTCATCACCGGTGGTCATGGTGCTCAAGAAAGATGGGGAATGGCATATGTGTCCAGACTTCAGGGCCCTCAATAAGTTGACAGTCAAAGATAAATTTCCCATCCCGGTTGTTGATGATTTGCTGGATGAACTAAATGGGGCTCAATTCTTCACTAAGCTGGATCTTCGCTCAGGCTACCACCAAATTCACATGAAAGAAGTCGACATTCCAAAGACTGCTTTCAGAACTCATGAAGGCCATTATGAGTTCCTGGTCATGCCATTCGGTCTTTGTAATGCCCCATCTACTTTTCAGAGCCTTATGAACCACCTCCTTAAACCATATCTCAGAAAATTTGTCCTTGTTTTCTTCGATGACATCCTCATCTAAAGTCGCACTTGGGCCGCACATCTTCAGCATGTAGATTTGCTCTTGCAACTGCTCCGCAAGCATAAATTATTTGTTAAGATGTCCAAGTGTTCTTTTGGCATGGAAGAAGTTGAGTATTTGGGCCACATTGTGGGGCGTGAAGGTGTCAGGGTGGACCCCAAAAAGATCCAGGCAATGCAGGATTGGCCTCAACCTAAGACCTTGAAGAGCCTGAGAGGATTTTTGGGTCTCATGGGCTACTATCGCAAATTTGTCCGCAATTATGGTTGCATTGCAAAGCCCCTCACTCAACTCCTCAAGAAAAATTCATTCCTCTGGAATGATGAAGCACAACAGGGCTTTATAGCTCTCAAAAATGCCATGTGTTCTACTCCAGTCTTAGCACTACCCGACTTCACCAAATCTTTTGTCATTGAATGTGATGCTTTGGGTATGGGTATTGGGGCGATCTTAATGCAGGAAGGTCGACCCTTGGCCTTCACAAGCCAACAACTAAGTGGGAAGAATCTGGGACAATCTACCTATGAGAAGGAGATGATGGCCATCTTACATGCAGTAGATACCTGGCGACCTTACTTATTGGGGCAACGTTTCCAAATCCGCACAGACCATCACAGTCTTAAATATTTTTTGGAGCAACGCCTATCCTCACCACAACAAAATAAATGGCTCGCCAAAATGCTGGGATATGATTATGAGATCATTTACAAGAAAGGGCGCAAAAATATTGTAGCAGATGCATTATCTCGCCAATTTGAGGAGGAAAGTACCCTGCTTGCAATTTCCCTTCCCATTCCAGAATGGATTGAAGAGGCTCGCAGGGAATGGTTTTCACATCCCTGGCTCTCCCAACTCATTACTCAATTGCAGGCGGATCCAAATTCCACCAAGGGCTACTCGTGGTAGGATGAGATTCTTCGCTACAAGGACAGAGTCGTAATATCACCAACATCCACCCTCAAAAGCCGCATTTTGGCGGAGTTGCACTCATCCCCCACTGCAGGACATTCAGGCTTTCAGAAGACGTATGCTCGCACTAGAAGATCATTTTTTTGGACAGGCATGAAAAAGGACATTCTTACTTTTGTAGCGGAATGCGATGTCTGTCAGCGCCACAAAGGGGAGACAGTCAAAGCACCAAGCACATTACAACCATTGCCCATCCCGACATCAATATGGATGGAGGTTTCTATGGATTTCATTACAGGTCTTCCAAAGTCAGGAAACAAGTCAGTCATCATGGTGGTTGTGGACCGACTTTCTAAGTATGCTCATTTTTGCGCCCTACCCCACCCTTTTACACCGACTTTGGTCACTCAATCTTTCATGGATCAGATCTTCAAATTGCATGGCATGCCCACTTCTATTGTGTCTGATCGTGACTCGATCTTCACCAGTAATTTTTGGCAAGAACTCTTCAGGCTACAAGGTACCCAACTAAAACTCAGTACTTCCTATCATCCACAAACGGATGGTCAAACTGAAGCAGTCAACAAATGTCTGGAAACCTACCTTAGGTGTTTCACTTCAGAAAAGCAACATCTTTGGGTACAGTGGTTACCTCTAGCTGAATGGTGGTATAACACCAACTATCATGCCACCACCAAAGTGACTCCCTATGAAGCAGTTTATGGTCAACTCCCTCCTTCCCCTACTTCTTATATCAAGGGGTGCTCAAAGGTACAAGCAGTGGATCAACTCCTACAAAACCGCACAACCATGCTCGCCCATCTTAGAGAGAATCTTCATCAAGCTCAAAACCGCATGAAGCAACAGGTAGATTAGCATCGCTCAAAATGCCAATTTCAAGAAGGGGATCAGGTATTTTTGAGGCTGCAACCATATAAGCAAACATCACTCAAAGACAAGGGTTGTCAGAAACTATCTCCAAAATTCTACGGACCGTATCAAGTACTTCAGCGCATTGGAGAAGTGGCCTGCAAGCTAGCTTTGCCACCCACGACAAAAATCCATCCAGTTTTCCATGTCTCATGCCTTAAGAAAGTGATTGGGAACAATTGCAGAATTCAAACCAGTCTACCTGAATTGGATGAAGAAGGGTCAATCTGGCTCCAACCTGAACAGGTCCTAGACACACGAGAATGGCACCTGCGTGGCCGCATGATCAAGGAAGTCCTCGTCAAGTGGAAAGACACCTCTCCGGAAGATGCAACCTGGGAACCAGCCACTATTCTTCAGTAGTTTCCGCAGCTTCAGCCTTGAGGACAAGGCTATTCTTATGGGGGAGGGCATGTTAGGGTCCCACCCTAACCCCCTTATTTATGTAGTAGGATCGAGTCATAGTTATAGTTAAGTAAAGAGTCAATAAAGCCCATATTAATAATTGTAAGTGGTTAACCCGCATTTAATGACGGGACCACAGTTAGTTGCAAATGGGCCATGGTATTAGATAGATGGTATTAATAAGAACCATGGTATTGCTCCATGGTATTGCATGTATGGTCATATATAAAGCATAGAGACTCTCTGCGAGGAGCATCGTGTCTTATTTTGTAATTGAGCTCTGCTCTATTGGAGGTTGCCCCCTCGAAGAGGCAAGTGAACATTGCTTTCTGAATAATAAAATACTTGCTGTTATTTCTCACTGTTCTATGTTCTGGGTATATTTCTGCGCATATTTGGTATCCTTGTATCGTCTTGCAGGTTAAGAGCATAACATCTATTATCAAAATGGAAGATAAATTTTGTGATCAAGTAGCTTCTATTTTGATTGACCCTATATCTAACTATAGTTATATCAGTCTTGACGTGGTGGATAAGTGTTGCTTGAATAAAGAAGTGCATTTAGAGTCTTGGTTGGTGTAGTTGGCTATAGGGACCAAGAAAAGAATTCATCATTGGGTGAGATCTTGTGCATTTGAGCTGAATGGTATTTCTACATTAGCACATCTAAATGTGCTTCCGTTGGGATTTTGGACATGGATTGGTTGTACATTCACAGGACTAAGGTAGATTGCTATGACAAGGCTATTGAGTGCCTAGATGATGATGGAGAGGAGAATCTTGGAGGGTAAGAAGAAGCCTACATCAGTGAGGATGGTTACATCTATGTAGGAAAAGTGCAGTCGCAGGAAAGGGTGTGTATTGTTTGCAATTCGTATTTCTAGTGACAAAGGGAAGGATGTGTTGGAGTCTTGAAGAGGTATCCGGTTTTGCAACAGTTTCAGGATGTATTTCTAGCAGAGATTTCAAAGTTACCGCCTCATAGGGAAGTGGACTTTTCTATTGAGTTGATGTCGGGAGTAGCACTAGCATCAAAGGCACCTTACAGGATGAGCACTCCAGAGTTAGTGGAATTGAAGTTGCAGCTTAAGGAAATGCTTGACAAGGGATACATAAGGCCAAGTGTGTCACCTTGGGGTGCACCAGTATTGTTTGTAAGGAAAAAGGATAGTACTCTCAGGTTATGTATTGATCACAGGCAGTTGAACAAGGTGACTATTAAGAACAAGCATCTTTTGCAGCATATTGATGACTTGTTTGATTAGTTGAAGGGAGCAACATTGTTCTTGAAGATTGACTTGAGATTAGGATATCATCAGGTACGCATCAAAGAAGAGGACATCTATAAAACTGCATTCGTACCAGGTATGGACATTATGAGTTTGTGGTAGTTTTACTTTCACATGTTTGATGAATAGTGTGTTGCATCCTTATCTGCACAAGTTTGTGATAGTATTCATTAATGATATATTGATATATTCTAAGTATGAGGAAACGCATGTAGAGCACCTAGCAACAATGTTAAGATTGTTGAGAGAGCATCAGTTGTATGCCAAAATTAGTAAGTGCAGTTTCTTTCAGATAGAAGTTCATTACTTAGGACATGTTGTTTCCAAGGAAGGTATAGCAGTGGACACGAAAAATATTAGAGCTATCATGGAGTGGGAACTCCTAGGAATGTGGATGAGGTCAAATCATTCATGGGATTAGCAGGTTATTACAGCCGGTTCATCAGGAATTTCTCATGGATTGCCTATCTTATTACATCTTTGCAGTGAAAAGGGAAGAAGTTTGAATGGACTGAGTGTGCAACTAGTTTTGAGCAGTTGAAGCATTTGCTTACAATTGCTCCGGTCTTGAAGATTGCAGATCCTAACAAAGAGTTTGTGGTATGTACAAATGCTTGCAAGAGGGGACTTGGGGGAGTCCTGATACAAGAAGGACAAATAATATGCTATGAATCAAGGAAGTTGAATGAGCACGAGTAGAACTATGTGATT